>CM071853.1:31531062-32831062 GCA_036507275.1 Sicyos edulis
ATTATTTTTATAACTAAACTTAGTCCTTTAGTTTATTGAGACTATAATATATAATATGGAAAGTGTGAGACTAACTCAAACTTTTACCAAATATATAGAGTTATTAGAGATGTATATAGGGTAAGGCTAGGGCAAATTAATCCTCGTCTTCGTAAAATTGATAATTTTTTATAGAGATTGAGGCAACAAATTTCCACAAAAAATTGACTCGATCAGGTTGCATGCACACAGTTTTTCCGGTTTTATCTTTTATTTTTTTGTTCTCTTTCTTAATCTTATAATATTCATATATTTTTTTTAACAATATTTTCAAATAGTTAATTTTTCATATAAATATATATTTTTATTTTTATTTAGTTAGTTAATTGTCAAATAAAATATACATTTAAATAAACAATTATACAAACAAAAAATTATAAATATGGATTAAACTCGTAAAAATTAGAAAAACTGGTAAAAAAGAGAAAAACAATTTTTGAAAATAAAATATAAGTAGGTGGAGACGGGTAAAACGAGGATGAATAATACATTTATCACATTTGTCCCCTTAGTTTACCTCATGGGTAATTTTTGCTTCCGACCCATTCTCCCATTTATGGTCTAAACGAGATCCATCACTCCATTAGTAGCTCAAAAAAAAAAACATCTTTGTGAGTTATCACTTTAATAATCAATTAATTTAAAATAAAATCTCAAAATTATTTAATATGTTATTAGAGTTTATAAACATAAATAACACTGGTCCAAATGAAGATTTTGAAATTTCATCTAAGAACAATAAAGCTCATAAAACATCATTTTGATAGACGTGTTTGAACTTTTTTTTTTTGTTTGAGACACCACGTGTTTGAACTTTACACGTTGAAAAAATGATATTATTTACAAATATTTATTTGGTATTATTTGACATCTTATAACCAATTGACATTGAAAGGAAATTTATCTATCATAAATAACTAGTATGAGTTGGTTTAATGATGGAAGAAAATACTAAATCAATTTTTAGTTCAATAATTCCGATTGGTTGATTTCAACACACAATCTTTTACATATTCTTACATAATTTTTCAGCATAATTTCTTCTCATTTGAATGTTCTAAGATCAAACCGTTTCCTTGGTAAAAATGGATACTTAGAAAATAATTTTTGTATTCAATAGTAATATTTGAGTCTATAATATATTTAACCCAAGTCACAAAGGATGCATATATAAAGTAAATAAAATATTTCGAACTGGTTAAAAAATAAGATAATTCGTCAAATTTAGCAGTCAAATTATTCATTTTTATTTCATAAGCATTTTCATTTCTATTTCCAAGAAGCTTCCGAAATCGTCTTGTTCTCTAATTATTTTACGACAGTTCTAGTTAGTCCCATTAAGCTCAGAATTATGAGCTAAACAATTCGCCACCGTCTACGGCGGAGCTCCGACGATCGAGCCGAGAACGTCGCATTGGTTGAAGACGGCGCTCCGGTTCAAACTCTCATCAGATTCTTAGATCCTCGATGGATTACATTCGTAAAAGTATCTTTCGGAACTGAGTTTATCGAATTTATTTTCCAAAGAATCGGAGCAAGAAAATGTCGGGAGCGCTTACCGGTGGCGCCGTATTAGGCGCCGGATTTGGCGAGCTCCTGAAAGTCGTCATAGATTTGGCCAAAAGTGCGATCAATTTCTCGTCCGTTGTTAAGCAGATTCAACCCAAAGTTGAAGCTATGATTCATCTGGTTGCAGCAATAGATGGCCTTAATGTAGATCTGCAGCATCCAAAAGAAGAAACGGAGAAGTTGCGAAACCTATTAGAAAAGGGTAAAAACCTGCTTCTTCAGTGCCTCGAATTGAAAAGGTATTGTTGAATTATGCCTCGATCGGTTTTATGTGAATAGTGTTAGCAAGCGGGGCCTATTTGAGTTTATTTTTTTGTATTGGACTACCCAAACCAAGCGTTGGTTGGGTTAGATTTTCGTTGGGTTGGAGTGAGTTTTGATTTTATAATTTTCTTTGTATCGAGACAGTTAGTGGTGTGACTAATTTTTTGTTTCTCAATTCAACCTGACCCGAATTAAGAACACCACATACTTGTATGTAAAATAAATTAATAAGATATGTCTTTAACATACTTGTAAGTCTTCTAAAAAGCATAGTTGTAAGGAATTTAAGCTAATAAAATAGATAATTCAGTTGAAATATAGTGTAATGCATTTGTTTTTACATATTTACGAGCTATAAGTTGAATTAAAAATTAAAAGAAATTAACACAATTCGAGAATCCAACCCAACCCAAAAATATAGAGTTGGGTCAGATTTTTCTAATGGGGTTGGACTAGTTAGCAAATTAACTAACCCGAAATTTTGGGTTGATTCAATTTTCTTTTTTCCAACCCAATTGGAAAATATAGAGTTGGGTTGGATTCCTCGTACGCATAGGATTAGACAACTTAGTAACCCGAAATTTTGGGTTGGTCCAAAATGAGACCATGTACACCCTTAATATATTAGGGACTATTTTGTAATAGAGTTTTATGAGAGTGCACTATATAACTCTCTTAAAATTACTTTCATAAAATCCTTATCGTGTTGATCAATATTCGATGTAATGAGTGAACTACGTAACTTTCTATGTTAATGTCTACGTTTTTCCTTATGGTTCTTATTGATTGTTGTTTCTGATTTCATAACAGGTATAATTTTCTGAAGAAACCGAATCTCACAGCAAAGCTTCGTGAATGGAACGAAGAAATTGGAAGTTCAATGGACGTTTTGTTGATGCAAACGGCTAGAGATGGGAAGAAGACATTGAAGACAATGAGTGAAATCAAGGACGTTGTTCATAGGATTGATAGCAAGTGTGGATTAAGCAATCCCGTGGATTCAATTGTGTTGCCTTGTTTGGTTCCTGAGATTAAAGAAGAAAGTGTTGGATTGGACGAACCAGTTGAAAAAATGAAGGCTAAGGTTTTCAAAGATGGGGTTCGATTGTTGGTATTGACTGCTTCCGGAGGTTGTGGAAAAACCACTCTGGCCATAAGGTTTTGTCACGACAAGCAAGTTAAAGGTAAATGTATAAACCATTCTTCTGAAAAAGTATATTATTATTGCAAAAGTACCGTGCTTTTTGTTGAAACGGCTTGAATTATGTTGTGCTAAGATTACTTAGTCGCTGCTCTAGTCGAAATATGTCATTAAGTTGAATACTTTAGTATTGATACGGTTCATTAGTTAAGGGTAGTTAGCTGGTTAGTTCTTAAAGGGTTATATAAATGTAATACTATCTATTAATCAATACAACTTTAATACATTGATATTGAATTGATTAAATTGATTGAGGGGATCTCGTGATAAAGCTAAGACTCTATCACGTATTGAGTTGTTTTTTTATGTATCTTAAGTCCCATGTTGTCTTAGTGTTTTAAGAGAGTTTAGGGTTTAGTCTTGTTTGTCCAAAATTTGTATTCTTATCTACTTATAAAACTGGTTTTCTCTTCTGCTTGTGGATGTAACTAACACGACGTTACTGAACCACGTAAATCAGTATGACTATGTCTTGCGTTTTTTCTTTAATTTTTTTTTTTTTATTGTTGTTCTGATATTCATAACAAGTCTTAAAAATGCTTTCTGATTCTGCATTTTCACAGATAAATTCCAGGAAAACATCTTTTTCCTCACTGTTTCAAGCAAACCGGATACTAAGCTCATCTTAAAATCTATAATTCAATGCCTACGTGGGCCTGTACTGTCTGATTCTGTAGTGGAGGATGAGGCATTCCGGCATTTAGAACAATGGGTAGCTTTCAGATTAGGACTAAATCCTGTATTGATTGTGCTTGACGATGTGTGGGAAGGTTCCGAATCAGATAGGCTTCTTGAAAAGTTCTCTCAAATGCCCAACTGCAAAATCTTGGTCACCTCTAGATTCAAGTTTCTCAGATTTGGCCAGCCATATGAATTGGAACCTTTGAACCATAATGATGCAATGAAGCTGTTCCATCGCTCGGCGTCACTGAATAACAGTATACCACAGTTCCATGATGAACAAGTTATAGAAAAGGTATTAATCTACCAATTTGATTATCCCCAAGTGGGGCGGCCACGTCAGTAGAGGCTTAGAGTCTTTAAGGTATGCTCCTTTGAAGGTCCGTTCGAAACCCACAAGGGAGCTTAATTATATTAATTATAAGAGTCCTTGTCGGGGATGGGTGACCCGGGTATGTAATGGAGTGAAGCTCTATTTCCCGGTTATCAAAAATAAAAAATACCCTCCCTCCATATAACTCTTTTCTATATCTGGAATGCAACTGAAGTTTTGGATGACTGAATTGCAGATAGTCAGGGGTTGTAAGAGATTCCCACTTGCTCTGAAAGTGACTGCAAGATCGCTTTCTGGTAGAGCGCCTCCCGTTTGGAAAGATACAGAGAGGAAATTATCTAGAGGAGATTCTATTTTGGGTTCTGAGAAAGAACTTCTGAAGTGCCTTAAAAGCAGCTTAGATGCACTCTCAGATGACAAGATGCCACTCAAGGAACGTTTCATGGACTTGGGTTCATTTCCCGAAAATCAGAAAATTCGTGTGGCAACCTTCATCGACATTTGTGCAGTGTTGTATAATCAAAACGAGTGTCAAACAATGACAAACCTTGATGAGCTTATCGCCCGGAACCTGGTTGGCTCTGTCTCAATGAGGTAATATTTCAGGGCTGACCTCGTAGTTACTGATACATCAAAATGTCGCTGAGTTGTTGCTTTTTGAGATGTCTTTGGTATATATTGATCTTGCTTCTTCACTGTGTAATTGCTGTTACTTGTAGTAAAACTGTCCTTGATCTGTAGTTTGATATGCATGATGCTGGCAAAAAGTTCTAATCGTGTTTTTTTTTCCTTTACTTTTTATTCTACGAAACAGTCTCTAAATCAATTTTAGATTTGACTCTTGGAAGACATTTTGAGTACTGATAACAATTACCTCGAGCTTAACGCATATGAATCTAAACATAAACAGGAAGAACTGTGGACTTTGGTTCATAACCATAATCATTTGTTTGTGAATTTGAAGTTTTGTAGTCTTGTTGTGATTATTTTGCAGTAATGAAGCATATGAAGACGATCACTACAGTGAGGCCAATATTACACAGCACGATATTCTTAGAGAGTTAGCTATCCATTTGACTAATGAGCAGCAAGCAATAGACCAAAGAACAAGATTGCTTGTGGAGATTAAGGGAGATGAATTTCCCGAATGGTGGTCAGAGAAACATAAGCAAACTGTGAAAGCTCGCCTTTTATCCATAACAACAGGTACCTCCTTGTTCCCTCGTTTGTTCTGATATTTCGTTAAAAAAAAAAAAAAAAAAATCAAACTGGTGTTCTTTTTTAAAAATATGTTTCTTCTAAAATTTATAATGAAAATGAAGTTTGTTATGAATGTAGGAAATGAGAAAAGGGAATAATTCTTATTGATGTTTTGGTGTCCCTTGCAAGTCTTTCAAAGCCATTCTTTATAACATTACAATGAATTTATATTTAGTAAAACAAAACCTACATTTGCCTAAACTAACTCAAAGTTAGAGACTTTGACTCTTTATTGAATATCTATTTATAACAATGTTTTATTTTTGTTTTTATTCGATGATGCTTTGCTAAAGATGACACCAGGCTGCTGTTTGTTTGACATATTTAGGTAGTATTTTGTTTTAGGATTTATTAACTCCTCTTCGAAAACTTACAGCCAAACGATTTTTTACTAACCCCTTCTCATTTTTATTTTTAAAAATAACTCTCATTTCTAACCATTCATTTTTAATCATTCCTTTCAAATCAATTGAAATAACTCATTTTTAACCACTCATTTTTTATCATTTCTTTTTTAACTACTAAAAATAACTACTTATTTTAAATTTACATCCAAACAAGATTTTGACTCAAACTCTTCTACACAAAAACTACATCCAAACGAGTTTTTGTCTACAATTCTCAATTTTCAACTACTCAACATAACTCCTCGATGTAACTCCTTAAGCTAAATCCTACCTAAATATGTCAAACAAACAGCCCCCAGGGTTTCAACATTGTCAATACTGTGACTGTGGATGATAGCGTCTACGAATCGTCGAGGTGAGCGTTTGATGGAAGTTGGTTGGCATCTCAACAGACGTGTTTAAAGCTTTTGTCAATGTGGTGGCATCTCTGCAAGAGACGCCACCCAACTTCTGTTAAAATCCTGATGGCGACTTTAGCAAAGACGCCAACGAATAAGGATAAAAAGAACCACATTTTCCTAATAAGTTTTGAAAGAATCTTATTTTGATGATAAGTTTTTAAAAGAACACCAGTTGGATAAAAAAATTCAGTTGTTTCATATTCGTTCTCTTTGTACAATCTAACACCAAATGGGATGCTGATGGTGCAGATGAGAATTTCTCATCAGGTTGGCCTGACCTGGAAGCACCTGAGGTTGAGGTTCTAATTCTAAATGCTGGGTCAAAAACTTACAAATTGCCCAAGTTCATGAAGACAATGAAGAAACTAAAAGCTCTGATAGTCACGAATTACAGGTCCTTTCCTACTGAGCTGACCATCGATCGTCAGCTAATCGACTGTTTATCAAGGCTAGAAAGAATCAGGCTCGAGCGAATTTCAATACCTTCTTTTAGTAACCAGAACCTGAAATTGACAAATCTTAAGAAGCTATCCTTCTTTATGTGCAAAGTTGATAAAGCTTTTACAAACTACTCAACCCGAATCTCAGATGCGCTGCCTAACTTGCTCGAGATTTCCATGGATTTTTGCAACGATTTAACCGCTCTCCCTATTGGCCTTTGTGAAGTTGTCAAATTGGAGAAGCTGAGCATCACGAACTGCCACGGATTAACTTCTTTACCGGAAGAACTTGGGCAGTTAATTAATCTGAAAACTCTCAGACTCAGATCTTGTATTCATTTGGAGGAGTTGCCAAAATCTATCTCAGAGCTTCTAGAATTAGTGGATCTTGACATTTCTCATTGTCTTGGCCTTACCAAGCTTCCAGATAAGATTGGCAATTTGCAGAAGCTAGAAAAGCTTAATATGCAAAGCTGTCCGAACATGTACAAGCCTCCCGAGTCGATAAGAAATTTAACAAACTTGAAGAGAGTAGTTTGTGAATGGAAGATGGCAAAATGGTTTAATATCGTCTCACCTCGGCTTTGCAATGTCGTAAAAGAACACCAGCAAGAAATCAGTTTGGATTGGCTTAAAGCATGACAGCATCTTATACTTCAAGTTTTGTACAGAATACCTTGAATCATGGGAGGAGGGGGGCTTTTGTATGTATAGGAGATCATCTTGGTAACACTGTTATAATGGGAAAGAAAGTGAGTGAATAAATAGTATTGGATTAGTAGTGTGTGAAAATTTTGATTTGTAAGTTGGATATTGAGTTCATTGTTGGATGAAAGTAATGAAATCACTTCCCAGTATGATGATAGCGGGACGATATCGAGTCGATGAGATCCTAACGCGATGTGTGGGTTCTTCATGTACATGAATTAGCTGGAGTTTGATATCCAAAAGTAACTAACATACAGATGGAAATATGAGGTTCATGCTTTACTCTGCAATTTCTAATTTTTGTCGATAAATTGCAGACATTTCCTAAGGTTTTGCTGATGATGAATGAACATGAACGACATTTCCTAAGATTTTAGGATTGTTGATCTGAACTTCCAAAAATATTAGATATTATAGAATTCCATTCCAAAACTAATTAACCATGTGCGTAGTAGAGTTTTCAAACGTGCAGTAGATATTTGAACGTGGGATTTTCAATAGAAAATTGTTAGTTGTTCCTATCGTTTATTGAACTGTTGACTAAGCTGTTTCTACCGATGAATTTTGAAGCGTTGAGAGAAGTAACATTTGAAAAATCCTCACATTCTTGTAGGATTTCTAGAACACATCAAATAGCAGAAAACATATAGTTACATGCACACATTTTAGTAGGAATGGCATTGATTAAATCACTAACAGCTCCGTAGCACAAAAACGAAGTTGATGAACTTTTGCTTTTTTAAAAAAAAAAACAAGGGTAATCACGCCCGTCTCTAGGTCAGACATCGAAGATATGGAAGGAGTAAACATTTTTATTGACAATTTTGAGATGGAATGTAAATGTTACATTATATAATACAAAAAAACATTCAACCATCATAGACTGACGTAAGGGTCAAGAAAGATGTTAGAGAACTAAAATGTAATGAATTGATCTATAATGGTTACTTAGTCGACAATTAATTTTTTTACGAATTTTCTTTACATTCAAATGCAGTAGAATTAGACGGTATGTCCCGTAACATTAGTCGAAATATATAAAAACTGTTAAATATTATAGCTCAAAGAGAGTTTAGGTCCAAAGAAGATCAAAGCCCAAAAAAGATTCTAGATGTCACTTGGTTTATCCTAGTTGTTCAAAGAAATCTCTAGAAGACATTCTTATCCAAAATGGTGTGTTGGCATGGTCATGACCACATAATCTACTCGATCACTAAGTAAAAATGTTGACAATTAGATGATACTTGGAGCCCAAGTTCATGAGTACTATAATTAGGTGGGTGCCATTGTTGGCAAACTAGCCCAAAATCTTCCAAAACATCCCACATCTAAGTAAGTGATGGTGTGAGATAAAAATAGAGAGAGTTTCTCCATATAAGAAAGTTTTGTTACTTTGTAAGAAAAAAAGTTTGTAACTCTTTACCCTAATTTATTTAGGGGTTTACGACGTAAAATCACTGTGTCATTCTTTATCTTCTTCTTCATTATTATTGTTGTTCTCCATCTCTTTTAGCTGCGACACTGCTCTATTTGTGTAAACAAATTATAACAAAAACGGGTTCGACACTCAGATATATCAAAAGAAATAAAAATAAAATAATAATAATAATGTTAAAATACCATTTTGGTCCCTCGACTTTGGAGTTTGTTCCATTTTGGTCCCTCGACTTTCAAATGTCCAATTTTAGTCCCTCAACTTTGTTGTTTGTCCAATTTTGGTCCCTCAACTTTCAAATGTTTTCAAATTTGGTCCTTAGACTATAAAAAAAGTTCAAAAATTATCCTTTGGTCAAATGAATTTTTTATCACTCCTAAATTATTTTCTATCTCTTTCATCTTTCATAATTCCTCTCTATAAATTTTACCTCTCTTCAATCCACCTCTCTTCCCCTCTTTTCTTTTATTTTTTTCTTCTTTATTTTCTTTCTTTTTCTTTTTTGTTCCATGGTAGACTATGAATTTTAGAAAACAAAAAGTGACAGATTAAAGTTGAAAAATTATTATTTAGAAAAATTATCTCATGTTAAATAATTTGATGAGATGGATTGAGGAGAGAATAAGAGAAAAAAACAAGAGAAGATGATTAGAGAGGTGAGTTTAAGAGAGATAAAACTTTTAGAAAGAGAAATGATGAAAGATGGAAGAAAAAATAATTTAGGAGTGAGAAAAAATTTATTTGACGAAAGAACAATTTTTGAACTTTTTTTATAGTCTAGGGACTAAATTTGGACATTTGAAAGTCGAGGGACCAAAATTGGATAAATAGCAAAGTCAAGGAACCAAAATTGAACAAACTACAAAGTCAAATGACTAAAAATGGACATTTGAAAGTTTAGAGATCAAAATGAAACAAACCCCAAAGTTAAGGAACCAAAATGGTATTTTAAGCCTAATAATAATAATAGAAAAAACATGCTTACAACTGTTTAATTTATTATTATTTTAAAACCATATTTTATTACAAGTTTTGTGTTTGAACTTCGAGTTTTGTAATTATTTATCTTTAAAGTTTTTAAAAGGTCGAGATTAAGAGATTTATATTGATTTAAAATACAAACAAAATGAATTAAGACTAGAAGTATATAAACCAAATCAACATTTAAACATGATTTATATAATTAGAATCATACAAATAAAAAATTAGTAAAATAAGAAATATTTTGAGCAATTCAACATTTTTGTTATCTATTTTAATTATAATACATTAAAAAATAGTTAATTCATGATAAAATTTTGAGCTTATTTCAATTCTACTTTTCAGTAACCAATTTTTAAATACAAATTTCTTCTAAGAAGTTGCAAATCACTATTATTATTCTTATTATTTAAATTTTAGATGAAAAATATCCAATATTTTAATTATTTTTTGGTTTATAAAAAAACATTTCAAATAAAAACAGAGATAAATAAATATTTACACAATCGTAGGGGTGAAGTAGTCTATTGCCCTGATTTATTGTCCAGTATTCCACTACCGTCAATTCTTATGCGAACAATATAGGGTTAATATCGCGAGTATTAATTATTTATATAATCGAGGTATCATTTTTACATAGTTTTTAAGATATTTATCGGCAACAACATATTTCAACACAATTTTTTAAATAATTTATAGCATATAATTTTTTATTAGTGATAAAACGTAATCAGTAATAAAAGAACTAGTTTACCATTAATTAAATTCTATCAATGATAGAACTCAACCAATGATAAAATATACTTTTCTATCAGTAAAGAATGAGTCTACGCGTAATTGAATTCTATCACTAATATAACTCAATTAAGATATTTTTGGGCCCATTTATGTAAACGGTTAGGTTGGTTATAATAACCCAACTAATATTTGTTCTACTCTTTATAATAATCAGTGGTTACATAAACATGCGTGCCCGTTTATCTAAACATATGTGCCCGTATATCTAAACCTTACGTATATTATTTTTTGTTACATAATCGGTATCTCAAAACACCGTTTATCATAATCCTTATTATAATAACTTACCCCTAAAACACTATTTATAATAACATATTGTTTATCATAATCCACCGTTTAGCATAATCTTCCGTCTATTATAACTAAATCGGTGCTCTAAACACACTCTTGGTGATAAAATTCAAATTAAATTTTTTTTTACTGTAAATGAATTAGTTTTGACTGTTTATTATACATGAAAATATTTTAACTTTTTTTTTATTACACATGCAAAATTAGCTAGTTTTTATATGTTTTTATTGAACAATTTTCCCCTCGATTAAAATCTAAAAAATCGAGTAAATGGGTCAGTGGCGTAATAGTTTGAGTGTTTGATTGCAAACCAGTTCAATAATAGCATCACAGGTTCAAGGGCGAGAATCGATATTTATCCTCTCCCCTAATGTATCCTTAAAAAAATCCCAAAAACCGAGTCAAAGACCAAACCGCAATAAAATCCAAACAGAGAGCCCAGTTCGTTCATACTCCCTTCTCTCGCTCTCAACGAGATTTTTTCATTCTAAAAACATTTCGAAACTTGAACAACGACGAAACCCAGAATCGTCGAGTGAAGCTTCGAATTCAATTCTGAAGGTTAGGCTTTCATTTCCTCCACCGTAATTTTTTTTTATTTTTTTCACTTTTTTCTGTTTCTGGATGTTCGTCGATGTGATACGTTCTTTCGTTTTGGTATGATTATTGTTTTTAGAATTCTGGGTTGTGGAGTTGTTCTGAATTTAGTTCGTTTTAGGTTTTGAATTTCACTTCTGTGATCTGGTTGGTGTGTTTGGCGAAGATCAATTCTGTGGGCTTTTTTTGATTTTTTGTTTTCTATTTTGGGTTTTCGCCCTTGGGTATTTTGGGGTGCTTGAGAGCTCTAATGGGGTTGTGTTAGTCTTTCGTAATTAGTTGTGCAATTTTTGATGTGTGATTGATATTTGGAATAGTTCTTGGTTAGTTTGAGATGCCCGCTGCCGTATAATCTTTGGTAATGGAAGGAAATTCGGTTTTTCATTTATGATTCCTCAGTTCAAGGTTGTGTTTAAGCTCAAATAACTTCGGAGAACTGAGTAAGTTTTCCCTCTATAGAGACCACACATGTTATTTTTCTTAGTGATTCCATGGTTAACTTTCTCAAGGTGATTGCGTTTTTCGTTTTAATGGATAGATAAAATAATAGTAACCCATTGCACATTTTAAGCGTAGTTGGATAACTATTTTGTTTTTATTTTTTCCTAGTTTTTCATTTTTTGTTTTTGGTTTTCTGTTTTAAAAAATAAAACCGCACATGTTTGATAAATCATTTTAGTTTTACGTTTTTATAATTGAAAAACCAAAAAACATGTTTGATAACTGTTTTTTGTTTTCAAATATCACGCTTTGTTTGGATTTTTTTTTTGTTTTTTACTATTTATTCTTGTTCTTTTCATACTTTTTTAAAAACAAAAACAAAAACTTATTTTTAAAAGCTATTTTTTTTAGTTTTTAGAATTTCTTTAATATTTTAAAAAAATTTAAAACAAAAACCAAAATTGGTTATCAAACAAATTTGTTTTTAAAAAAGTAAAAAAAACAAAAACAAAAAACAAAAAACGAAATGATTATCAAACGAGGGCCTTAAGTTTTGGTTTACCGTTTATGATGTTGAATGGATTGCTATTGTAGATTGCTAGTTAATAGTTAGTTTTATGTGTTTCTAGTGAGCTCTGCAATGCACCGAGTGGGTAGTGGGGGGAATACATCCAATTCTTCTCGCCCCCGCAAGGAGAAAAGGTTGACATATGTGTTGAGTGATGCAAATGATAGTAAGGTAATGTTTTCCAATTTTTCTTTTTAAATAATTATTTTATCAAGACTTGTCCTCAAGGGGTGACGCAGTGGTTGAAGACTTGGACTTTGAGGGTATGCTCCTCTTAAGGTTCTGGGTTCGAGACTCACCTGTAAAATTACTACTTCAATGTCTCAGGTGCCTGACCTAAGGATGGGTGTGGTTATTATCCTTGTTTCAAAAAAATTATTTTATCAAGACTTGGTTTTCTTTTTTTCTTAACTGATTGATTACATGATTTTGTCACTGGCAGTCACGATAAGGACTGTTATTTGAATAAGTTCTTCTAATTGGACATATATGATATATCTGTGAAGCTCTCTTATGGATATTTATTCATATGCCGTGCTTTTTGTGTGCATGCACAGTACCAATATTTTAAACCTTAGCTTTTTCATGGTTCACAATCTACAATTTTCATTTTTCTTTAGGTATGGTATTTGTTTTTGTTTAGGTTCCTTTGAGTCTTTACAAATGTTAACTGAAATGTGAATGCATTGCACACTTGAATTTTACAGTTTTATATCTTTTGATAAATGTAGCATTCTGCTGGTATAAATTGTTTGGCTGTGCCAAAGTCTTCTATTGATGGCTGTGATTACATTTTCACTGGGAGCCGTGATGGTACACTGAAAAGATGGTCACTAGCTGAAGATTCAGCCTCCTGCTCTGCTACCTTTGAGTCTCACGTAGACTGGGTATTTCTACTTTACATTTTCATTTCTTCCATACAGTTTTATGCTCTTAAGTCTTAATAATAGTTGTAGTATAGATTCATTGCCCTTTCATGCCTCTTTTGGTTTCTAATAAGCAGTGTCTGAAATTTGTTTTTGGATAGGATAGGAGCAAGTATTGCCACAGATTGATATGATAAGGCAATTGTTAGTGATACTGATACCATAAATAGAAATTCAAGCTAAAAAGTGAATAACCAAAGAACATACATGAAGGTATTACATCTGAAAGATTAACTCAATTTTTAAAAGGCTACAGGTGGCCTTGAGGCTTTTTCTCTTGAAGAGTGAGGCGTAAGTCTTGAGGCTAACGCCTCAATTTTAATTAAAAATACTATAAAAAATATAAATTTGTGTAAACTTGTATGGTAAAACATAATATTTACGTAAAAATACATAAAACATAACACCCATATTAATAGGATTGAGTCTTTTGGACTAAAAAATAATTTCATTGATGAATGAATACAAGTAAATTCTCCAAGCACATATAGTGAATACAACAAAGAAATCCAAAAAAAGATGCTAGAGGAAAATAAGCCAACAAATGATCAAAATTGACAATTCTGAAACAATTGTGTTTTTCTAACAAAAGAATACATAAGAGAAAATCTATATTGTTATGGTTCAAACCCTTATATTATAAGAATAGAAAAATATTTATTCTTCTAGTTATTCTACAAGGCATAAGAATTTTAAGTGTGCATTATGATCGATCTTGTGTAAGGCGTAAGCCTCTTATGATTCAACAGAGGCATAAGACTCGAGGCTAAAAGTTAGAGCCTCGCCTTGAGGCGAGCCTCAAGGTGTAAGCCTCAATAGCCTTTTGAAGCATGGGATTAACTCATCAATATCTCTTTTCTACTTTTCAGGTTAATGATGCGGTCCTTGTTGGCAATAATAGGCTTATTTCTTGTTCTTCTGATGGCACTGTGAAGGTTATTTGGTTTTGATATTCTTCATTTTCCTTTCCATCAACTTCTGCCATGTTGTAATATAATTTGATTGGATTATTTTAATTATTTTGATCTATTCTAAACCTTTACTAGACATGGAATTCCTTATCTGATGGAGGTTGCATTAAGACTCTGCGCCAGCATTCTGACTATGCGACTTGTCTTGCTGCAGCAGAAAAAAATGTAATTTCTTTGCCAAACTTTGTGTAAACATTGTGGTATGCTCTGATGAAAAGATTGTTGAAACCCTGTAGTGTGTCTGTTGGATTTTGTTATGTTTTTTTGGGACTGGTATTTTTATTTTATGTAGGTCGTCTTCTGATCCTATCGTAGTATCATGCATAATAGAGCAATGTTGTTGCATCTGGAGGTCTTGGTGGGGAGGTTTTCATATGGGATTTGGAGGCTGCATACGCTCCAAGTTCAAAGTCATGTGATGCAACAGATGACGAGTGTTCAAATGGTATCAATGCTGGAAATTCACTTCCAGTTACAAGCTTACGCCCTATCAGCTCAAATAACAACATCTCTACACACCCAACCCAGTCTCATGGTTGTGTTCCAATTGCTGCAAAAGGCCATAAGGAATCAGTTTATGCATTAGCAATGAATGATTGCGGGACGCTTCTTGTTTCTGGTGGAACTGAAAAGGTATATTCTGAATCATATAAACCTTGTTTGGTTGGCAACTCGACATATTTAATTGCTGCAAGCTTGTGAAATGGATAATAATGCCAGGTAGCTAAAATTAGTTGTTTCTTCTCACTTCCTGTAGGTTGTTCGTGCTTGGGACCCAAGAACTGGTTCAAAAACCATGAAGTTAAGAGGACATACAGATAATATTAGGGCCTTACTTATGGATTCGACTGGCAGGTTGGTTAGATGGAATCTTTCTTTTTGGACGTTTTTTTTATAGGAAACAAAATATTTCATTGATGTGTGAAATAGTCACAAAAGAGATGGGGCATTTTATAAGAAACAATGCCAGTTAGTAATTAAAAAAAGGTGACTAAAATTTGCTAATAGGCTGAGTCCTTTTGCTCCAAAGTATGGCTAAATGTGAAATAGAGTCATATAAAGAGTATTTCGATGCATCCCCGTCTTTTGGACGTTTTTTTTAGGTACTATACTAAAACCTATCTATCACGACAATAAGTTTCTTGAAAGTGATAAGTTTCTCAAACGTGTCTATGCCAAGTCATCATGCTATTTATATTTCACATCTATATTAGGTAGTGAAGTTCCAAACTGGGGATTTATCGTTGTTATGATTTTTTTTTAGCTTTTTATGGAGTTGGGTTTAAAAAACTGTTTTTTATAAAGAATTTGTTTAGACGTGAACTTGTGGGAAATAGAGTTTCTAGGGTTTTGTTTTCTTTTGTATAGTAATAAAGAAAAGATAAAAAATGAAAAGGTATGGTCTATTCATCTCTCTTTTTAAAGGAAATTTAATTTTTTTCAAGAAAAAAAGAAAATTTAATGGAAATCGTACAAATATTGTATATTAACTATTCCACTTCCTTTCTCCAAAAAAAAAAACTATTCAACTCCCCTTTTTATGGAATTTTATTGGAAAACGTACTAAATCTGGTGCTGTCTCTGTTCATCTTTTTTTGATGAAAGTTTTGATAAAAATCATGACCATTTTTTTTGTCTATAAAAGTTAGATTTGATAATTCAAAAGTACATTTAATGCATATAATTAATTTATTTGACTTTTTATGGAAAGTTTCATTAACAATTAATAATTAAATTAATTTAATAAAACTTATGTAATTTTAAAACAATTATACACAAATTCACACTCTTTAAAATATTCATATAGATATTTTAATGACACAAATACTCATATAATCTTATTTACTTGATGTTTTCTTTTCTTTATTTTGAACTATGTGGAATTAAACTATGTTTTATAGTTATATATTTTAGAGTTATATTAGGTTTAATTCTTAAGATTTTTCTATGTATACCTACATTTACAATTTTAATTATTATTTATAAAATTGAAACTTACTATACACGATATGTTGTGATACTGCGATACATAAAATTAGATTTCGATACGCATTCCGTTTGCGAGTTGAGAACCTTGGTAAAAAAGGTCTTGAGGAACTAAGAGGTTATAAGTTCAATTCATGGTGGTCACCCATCTAGAAATTAATTTTCTACGGATCTCTTAGTTCAATTCATGGTGGTCTTGAGGAACTAAGAGGTTATAAGTTCAATTCATGGTGGTCACCCTTCTAGAAATTAATTTTCTACGGATCTACTAGACATCAAAGGTTAGATAGTTTGTCTCTTAAGAATAGTTGACGTGCGTGTAAGTTGCTCTAACACTGACAAATATAGAAAAAAAGTTACAGCGTGCAAATTGCTAAATTGCCCTACTGTCTCCTCTCAGAGCCATCTTTTTGACTTTGTATTGCTCTTACTGCCTTGCCCATAATATTTTTCCTTTGAGGATGTATAATAAGATTCTATTTACATGGCTGCAGGATCTGCCTATCAGGATCTTCGGATTCTATGATCAGGTAGATGAGTCTTGCCATTTTATTTTGTAATGTTTATGTAACTTGCATGAATGTTTGTGCTTTCCTTTTCTCATAAAATTATTTCATGCATTCTAATTTGAAGGCCTGTAACTTTTTCAAAAACATTTGAAGGCCTGTAATTCTCTCCTTGCAGACTGTGGGATCTTGGTCAACAACGATGTGTGCATTCCTATGCAGTACACACTGATTCTGTTTGGGCACTAGCGAGTACACCATCATTTGGTTATGTTTATAGTGGTGGTAGAGATCTCTCTGTAAGTTTCATTTTGTTGTAAGAAAATTCCTGTTTCTGTTTATAATTTGGTTTAGGGCTTAATTTTATCTTTTAATTCCTTTTATTTTTATTTTTATATTCAGCTGTATATAACAGACTTGTCGACAAGAGAGAGTCTTTTGCTTTGCACTGGGGAATATCCCATTCAACAATTGGCAATACATGATGATAATATATGGGCTGCAACTACGGATTCTTCAGTCCATAGATGGCCTGCTGAAGGGTGTAACCCTCATAAGGTTTTTGAAAAGGGCGGTTCATTCTTAGCTGGAAATCTGTCATTTTCTAGGGCAAGGGCTTCCTTAGAAGGATCTACTCCTGTGAGTAAATCATGTAGTTATTTTCTTGATCATATTTGTTGAAATTCTTACTATCTCATATTTTCTCTTGACTAAGTTGTATACCTACTTTATAACTTTGGGTATTTTTTGAATATTATTTTCTTAGAAACAACTATCCTTTATGGGTGTCAGTTAGTCTTTTTGTAATTTCTCTTGCTTGTGGGCTTTTTATCTGTTTTTCCATTATATTAATAAAACTTCTTGTTTGTTGTAAGAAAAGGTTACACATGTTCTGATATCTCCACCACCGTTCCACTAAACTCCACAGTTTGTTGCTGCTTTTGTGCGTGTGCGTTTTTAATATTAATAAAAATCAATGTAAAGAAGTTCTGTTGGTTGGTAGTTGTGTGTTCAGAGCGCTTTTGTGGGAGGAAAGGAGAATGCTAGAGCATTTGTAGACGAGTCCTTAGTTTAGATTTTTTTAACCGTGTACAAAACAGGCCTCTTGGTGGATTGCCTTACACACAAATCTTCGGTAAAACATCGTGGGTTGGTTCGGTAGTCAAGACTCAAGAGTGTTGAAGAACTAAGAAGTGATGAGTCCAATTTATAGTGATCTCATTTCTAGGAATTAATTTCTTACTAGTTTTCTTGACAACTAAGGGTGTGTTTGTGCCACCAAGAACAAAGGGGAGAATGGGAATGAGGATGTTTCTCCGTGTTTGGGCCACTGGGAATCATTTTCCCCATAATCGTATTTTCTCAAAATCACATTTTTCATTCTCCTCGTAACTACTTTTTATTCTTCCTAGGAGTAGGTTTAGGTGGTTGTTCGTGAGAATAGTCGAGGTGTGTGTAAGCTGGTTAAGACGATAAAATGAATCCTTTGTATCGTAATCTGTTGATGATTATTTGTGATTGACAGACTTCAATCATATTTGTTTTTCTTTTTTGATATTTGTGACTGTTTGGGCTAGCTTGCGGGCATCTCGACTAATGTCACAAGACATACTGCTTGACCCTACATTATTTGGATTCCAAGAAAACCTGTAGGAAATTAATTCCTAGGTTGGTGACCATCATAGATTGAACCTATCACCTCTTAGCTTTCCAAGACCCTCTTGACCACTAAGTCACTCCATGATATAGTTTCTTGGAGGGGTGTTATCAACCCTTGCCCTTGTTTTTTTTTTCTTTCGAATATATATCCTTTTGATGTTTTATATCAATCATTATTTTTATTTGAATAATAATCAACGAAAAGAGGTTTCATCCGTGTTAGAATTTTTTATGTTGATTCTTGGATTTAGGAAACTTAATTTTTCTTTTTGTTTATTGTGGTAAAATGATTTTCCTAACTTGTTTGTTAAGTTCCTGTACATATTCTAGTCTTCTGTCGAGTATTTTGAAAGCCTCCTTCAGGCTAGCGCCTAGGCGCTTCTAGGCTTAAGGCAGAGGTCTAGCCCCTTTGGGTAAACAGGCGTGTGCCATCCTATGGTTAATTGTAAAAAAAGTTTTACTAACCCTAAGCGTAAAAATCCTTTTTGTTTAGGCTTTTTTTTGTTCTTTATTAACTACAAAAAATATCTTTAAAAAAATTGCAAAAAAAAACTAATCCTTAGAGTATTTCTTTTCAATATTCCCACTCCTATTTTACTGTATCTTCTTTATGAATGTTCTTATATGTAGTGCGTCTCACAAAAAAGAAAAAGCCGCCCTTCTTTCTCAAAACAGACTGCTCCCAAGCCCCAAGGCAGGCTACTCCGTCTTAGTGCTCGTTGAGTTTTTAACTTCTTAAAAACACTACTTCCACCATCTTTGAACTTTTTTTTTTTGGTTTTCTTAATAATTGTGATTGCCCGAGTTAGCACGCGCACCTCGACGATTGCCACGGCGTTTGACTCTATAACATTTGAATGTATTAATTTCTAGGTAGGGAGCCACCATAGATTGAACCCATCAGTTATAGTTACTTAAGGTTCTTTTGACTACCAGGCCACCATTATGGAAAACGGATTCATCCCGTACTAGAATTTTTTATGTTGATTCTTGGATTCAAGGAACTCCCCCCCCCCCCAAAAAAAATAAAAAATAAAAAAAACTGACTTCTATTCTTTTTTATTGTGGTAAAAGGATCTTCTTACCGTTTTGTAGGTTCCTGTATATAAAGAACCAACCTTCACCATTTCTGGAGCTCCAGCAATTGTAAAGCATAAAATTTTAAATAATAGGAGGCATATCCTGACAAAGGTAATACATAAATGGTGAATGAACTATGATGAACTCTCTACTGGCATATGACTTTTTTGTGCTATTTCTTTGTATTTTTTCTACCTCAACAATGTGTGATCTTTCGTTACAGGATGCTGCAGGTTCTGTGAAGCTATGGGAAGTTACCAGGGGCATTGTAATTGAGGATTATGGAAAGGTTGCACTAGTCATTCTTATTCGTTATAATTTTCTCAATTTCTCTGCAAATATTGATAGAATAGTTGAAAACACGAACCAATGCTTGATGGGAGCATTAAAAAGGAGGGGAAAAAACGTGGACCCATGAGGGAGATGACATTCTTGTGTTATTAAGTGTCGTCTAATTTGCTTAAGTAAAATGTTCCATTTTTTGTTAACATTATCATTTTTTGGTTTTAATGTGAACATTTTAGGTCTCATATGAAGAGAAAAAGGAGGAGTTATTCGAGATGGTAAGGTTTCTTTTATACGTAACTTTTCTTATAACATTACTATTTTTGCTGGATGGACAGTGACACTTTGACTTTGACATTACTCCAGGTCAGTATTCCTACATGGTTTACTGTGGATACTAGGCTTGGTAGTTTGTCAGTTCATCTGGACACTCCCCAGTGCTTTTCTGCGGAAATGTATTCAGCAGACCTTAATATTACAGGAAAACAGGAGGATGATAAGGTTAAATGGTTATTTTCTTGTTTTTAGTAATGTTTAATTGTAGTTGAACGATTTTTTCATCCATTTTCTTGATATTTGTGAGTGTTCGGGTTAGCTTGCAAATCTCAAATTTTGTGATCCATATAGGGCTTCCTTTTCCCTTCTTTTTGTTAGTTGATATAAATAAATCTTTCCCAATCCATAGCTTAAAATTTTGGTTAATTGGTGATTTAGCACGATTCAACATGGTATCGGAGTAGGAGATCTTAAATTTGAACCCCCTGGAAAGTTGTTTCCTCCCCCTTGGATATTTTTGGAATTTTCAATTTCACAAATGAGGGAAGTGTTGGTTGATATAATTAAATTTACTCCAACCCATCAACTTAAGCTTTTAGGTTGATTGGTGATTTAACATGATTTGACACATTCTCATTCTCCTTGCCCCAAACACCTCCCTAGCTTCTTGCAATGATATTAATGAATTAGAGATGGCATTCTCATTCTCCTTGCCGCAAACACACCCCCTTAGCTTCTTTCAATAATATTAATGAATCAGAGATGGTATTAACTCCACCAATGATAACCCAAACCAGCTCAAATGAGAGGAAGAAAGAGGAATATTCTGTTTAAACCTCGAATCTCCAATGTAACTCATGCATTCTCTTTCCAGATAGAACTTTTCACCTCCTTATTGAACTAAAACTAAAGAGAAATTGAAAAGTAAGCTTACTGTGACAGTAAAGGAGCTGTGAATATAGTTTGATATTACTTAGTTTACTCTCATCACGTCAAAGGTGGTACAATATTTTTGCCGACTGAATGAATACTAAAAAACTGTTTTGGGTTATAGAAGTTGAATCATGATTGATTAAAGGACTAATCAATTGATAGCTGAGGACATTTCTTATCTTTCTGTAGGCTATTATTCAATTATCATTGAGTACTGAATTTTTTTTTTTTTTTTTTTTTTCAGGTTAATTTAGCTCGAGAAACCCTTAAAGGACTTATGGCTCATTGGTTAGCCAAAAGGAAACAAAGATTTGGATCACCTGCTTCAGCTAATGGCGAAGTTTTTTCCGGCAAGGATATCAGTGCAAGAAGTATTTCTCATTCAAGGCTTGAAGCAGGAGATGGAAATTCTGAAAATGACTCTGTGGTTTATCCTCCATTTGAATGTTCAACAGTTTCTCCTCCTTCAATTATTACTGAGGGTTCTCAAGGTGGTCCTTGGAGAAGGAAGATTACTGAATTGGATGGAATAGAAGATGAGAAAGACCTTCCATGGTGGTGTTTGGACTGCGTGTTGAATAATCGCCTACCTCCAAGGGAATATACCAAGTAAGTTTCTAAATTTAGTACTCACCTTCTGATTATTGACTTGAAAATTTGGCAGATATTTTTTAAACATATATGGAGCATGCTTTAAAAAAGTATGTCATCCCCAAGGGGTGGCGCAGTGGTTGAAGACTTAGGTTTTGAGGGTATGCTTCTCTTAAGGTCTCAAGTTCGAGATTCACCTGTGATATTACTCCTTCGATGTCTCCGGTGTCTGGCCTAGGGAAGGGCGTGGTTACCCTTGTTTCAATAAAAAAAGTATGCCACAGTTGCCACCTGGTCAGTTATTATTATTTATTACCAATACTTTTTTGAAACAAGAGACAAGCTTTTCATTTAGTATATGAAAAAAAATTAAAGAGACAAGCTTGTGTCAGGGAGTCTAGGGACGGTCTCACTTGATTAGGTGGGAGACTTTTGGAGATCGGGGGCTTTGTACTTCCTTCCTTTTTGGACCTCTTGTCTCTTTGCAAAGATGCATTAGAGAATCTCCACCATATTCGCTAGAGTTGTTATGGTCTAGATCCTAGATGCTCTTGGAGTCTTGTTGGCTTGGGGTAGGTATTGTAGGCCTTTAATTCTATGGCAGGTTTGCTTCTTCATGGGATTTGGTTTGAGAGGATTGGTTGGCTCGGAGAGAGATCCGGGGGAGTTGTGGCCTTGTGGGAGGTTATTAGGTTTAATGATTCCTTTTAGGTTGGGGGCTAAGGATTTTTATAATTATCAATTAGGTTTTATTCCTTTAGATTGGAGTCCTTTCTTATAGTTCTTCGTACGACTCCCTTCTCGTGGGGTACTTTTTTGTATGCCTATGTTTGTTCTTTCATTTCTCTCAAGGTAAGCTTGGGTTTTTATTAAAAATCTATTTATAATATATACCTCCCACGCGAAAGAAAGGAGAATAACCATCAATTCAAAAACACCAAGCAAATATATGTTTAAAGAAAACTATGAAGGCAATGAAAGTTTCGATAGACTCTCTGTACCATTTGGTTTTCTACAATGTGTATATATATTTATTGTTGGTTGATATAATTAAATTTACCTTAATCCATAAGCTTAGGCTTTTGGATTGATTGGTGGTTTAACATAATTCAACATGGTATCAGAGTAAGAGGTCATGAGTTCGAATTCCTGCCAAGTCGTTTCCTCCCCAATTAAAATTAAATTCCACTTGTAGGGCATTTCTCAAATTTCAAAACTCACAAGTGAGGGAGAGTGTTGGTTGATATAATTAAATTTACCCAAATCCATCAGCTTAGGCTTTTGGATTGATTGTTGGTTTAAGATAATTCAACCTTTATAATATTCGAGTTACATAAGAAATGAGTATTCATGTTTCAAGTTAAAGAAATTTTTTGTTTCTAGTCAGCTTCTATAGTTATTTTTACATTTTGCAATTTTGTGCTACACTATTTTCCATGGTACATGGTTACTATGTTCAAGTAAGTTCAAGGATTTCTTGCATGGCATAATAATGCCACTGGTTTTCGAGCCTTATTTATAAGCCTCTAGAGGTGAAGATTGTAAAGGAGTTTATTGGTTTTAAGAAGTCCATTCTCTGTTTTCTTTCACATGTATTAATCGATAGTACTCTGCAGGTGTAGCTTTTACCTACATCCTTGTGAAGGTTCATCCATTCAGATACTAACACAAGGAAAACTAAGTGCTCCTCGCATTTTGAGAGTGAATAAGGTCAGTTTTCTATTTTGTTACTTTTATGCTACAATTGTGGCTTTGCACGATTATTTGCGTTTTAGAAAAAATGCCCTGATATATCCTTAAGTATCATATCAGCAACTAAAACAATACTTGCTTAAATTTCCAAGAGCATCGTCCATGCCCTTTTGAAAATTATGTATATACTTTACATTAATAGTTTTTAACCTATTAGTTTACAAGAGAATGAACTATTTCAACATTCCACCTCCTTAAAGTCTGAAGTTTGGAAATTGGAAAGGTTGGTCAATAAGATAATCTAGCTTTACTCTTAAAAGTTCAATTATATTATCTCTTTCCACATTGTTAAGCGGTCACAAGATGAAAGCTTGGTTTATCATAAAAAAAAGATCCAAATAAAGTAACAAGTCGTTGATTAAATTGATGTTTATTCAATCACCAAAGAGTGTCGTATATTTACAATAGGCAGAAAACACTTGAGAACAATGAGCAGAAAACAAGGTAACCCAGCACTTAAAAGAGATGCTGGAATATCGCCTTAGATTAATGTCTAACCAAAAGTAAACCCCCTCACAAATTAGACTTCCCCCTACAAAACACAAATTTACGAACTGGTTGGATTTTCTATAAGCTCCTTTCGATAGGCTTTTTTTGTACTTTTCATTCAATCAATGAAAGTATCGTTTCCTATAAAAAAAAAACCAACTCTTCTCCTCCATGACTCTTTTACCCCTCCTTTGGTACGTATGCACTTTTGTAAATTTGGAAGTATTTCACAAGCTTAACACTTTGGACAAGGTTTTAATGAAGATTCTCTACTTTATCGGCATGTGTGTTACATTATGTGTGAGAAGGCGGGAGAGGATCTTGATCACCTTTTTGTAGTTATCTATCATTAAAATGTCAGGATCTGTTCTTTTTTGTGTTAATCTGTTCAGGGTTACCAACACACATGCATGTGGAGTCGCATGGCAATCTACTGTGTAATTTCTGGTGGACTTGATTGCTTGTAGCTGAAATTTAGTTTACGTCTGTTGAACAACTTTTGATACGATAAATTTTTGTTATATTTTTAGTTGGCTTGAGGTTGATTTTGATACCTCTTTGCCCTTGTTATTTAATGTAGGTTGTAAATTATGTCGTAGAGAAGATGGTTCTTGGCAAGCCTTTGGATAATGTAAATTCGGACCTTCCTTTTGGCCCTGGACTCTCTTCGACAGTTGGAGATGGGTCATTTCGGTCTGGAATTAAGCATTGGCAAAAGCTTAAACCTTCTATAGAAATTTTATGCAATAATCAGGTCTTGTCCCCTGATATCATTTTAGTTTATGCAATGATCTGATATATTTTTGGCGTTGTATTCTGCAGTTCATTTTACTGTTTTTTTTTGTTGTTACATTTGCAGGTGTTGTCCCCTGATTTGAGTTTAGCCACAGTTAGGAGTTACATCTGGAAGAAGCCCGAGGATTTGGTTCTCAATTACAGAGTGCTCTAAGGCAGGTGAACGCATGAACCAGGTGTGTATTGCTATTGTGCATGAAGTTCCCCTCATGAAAGTTCTGAATAGGTGAAAATATTGGTCCTCCCAATGAAAGTTTTGGTCCTCATAAAAAAAAGGTCCTTTTTTTTGTAACAACTTATTCATAATGGTTTTCCTATTTAGTTAGGAAATAATGTTTTTCATCTTTACTAAAAAAAATACTTTTTTGATGATGTATTTTGAAAACATTCATAAAAGATAGATTCAAAAGAAAGAAATTCATAAACTAGTGGTCACTTGGAGAAAATGAGTTTAACTCATGGTTGTTAGCTACATTGGAATTAATTTACTATGAAAAAGGTCATGTAATCTGTCCCTTTAAATTGTTTGAGGTGCCACACAAGTTCACAGGACACCACGAGCATAAAAAAAGGGTGCTTAAATAAAACAACATCACCTCCCTGATAGACAAATTTATCTTTGGAATTAGAAAAAAATACCTTAATCGAATTGATAGACAAATTTCTTACCGCTCATTTACTAGTTTTTGAGATTTATTTGTTTGCTATTTGTTTTTTTTTTTTTTTTTTTGAGATTACAACAATTGGGGTGGGGGATTCGAACCCATGACCTCTTGGTCATTGGGTATACACTAATGTTGTTGCTATTCGTTTCTTCTTCCTTTTTTTTCTTTGTTTCTTAAAATCATTATACAAATAGTTAGGTTAGATTTAACAAATGGTCCCTAATTTTTCAGGCTATTTTATTGGGAATTATAAATAGTTGGGTTAGAGTTATTATAACATTGGGAGGTTATAATAATTTACATTTGGAGTAGAAGTTAAGATGACTTGTGTTTGTGGTAAGTTATTATAACACGGGCAGTTATTCTGTTACAGGGTTATTATAATTGAGATTATGAGTTATGAGCTAACTCATCAGTTATTATAACCGATGGCCCAAATATGGATTGGGATATTATAACCCAATCTAACCCATCCTTAAATGGAGACTCAAACACCCCCTTAGTGTTTTGAAAAGAGGGAAAATAAAATGCAGATGCATTGCTGTGGTTAACCTTCTTGAGCTTTTTTTTTCTGTTAAAACTTATACAGGTGATTCTTTTGCTGAGGAACTGGGAATGTTGCTTCTTCTTGGGGTGCTTGATATGAATGATAGCATTTTATCCAGGCAATTGCATATCTGAACATCATCAACCCATTTCTCAATTTTGCGGCGTATCTTGAACCGTCATCGTTACAAAGGTAACACAGCCACTATATATTTTTCGATCTTCACCTTTGGCGCGCAAGATGTATAGTTGACAAAATACTCCAGTAGGGAAGCCTTGGGATGTGCCATGGAGGTATTTTTTTTCTTTTTTTTTTTGTATGGAGGAGAAATCAGCAGTATGGAAAATTTGTGGGGAGGGACTAAATTTAGAGTTATGATGTGGAAAGCTGTGTAGATTTGAATGGTGGATTGCACACTTTAGTCTTAGAACACAAAGCTGTGAAGATTCTTTTTCTTTTTATTTATTTATTCATAAATAAAAGGAGGTCTCTATGGTGCTCTACTATTGATAACAGAGCTCTATTTTCATTTGAAAATTTTGCCTCCCATTCTGTGGTTTTTCTCTTCATTAATGTTTTGAATTCTGTAACTTGAATGCCAGTGTTATTTTTTGAGTTAAAAACATGTAGGAGTTGGGAAGATGAAAGTGTGTAGATAATAATGAAAAACAGTTGGAGGCAATTGGAGCTAGGAGAATGAAAATGGATTAAAGAAAATATGGAAGAAAATGATTAATGAGGAGAATAATCATGCGTAGTGAAAGAAATAATAATAATAATAATAATAATAATAATAATGAGAGAAAATTATTACTTATATATATTTTTTTAAGTACATAGTGGGGAAAGGGGGATCAACAAACCCTACATAGAGGGCACAACTACTCTCAAATAATATGAGAGCCAAATATCGATTTCTGGGTTCGAATTCGTGACCGTGAAGTTGAAATGGATTAACATCACACAAGATAACCAACTGCGCCACTGACCCTCGATAAATTATTACTTATATTTGAAGTGCGAAATTATAACTTGTGTTTGATATATAGACAATAATTATGTGAACTCTTGCTTTTAAACATTTTTTTAAATATTTTTCTCGCTTTTAAACTCTTTTTCTCGCATTTTTTTTTCTTTCGTATAAAATAAAAATAGAATGTATATTTTGTCAAAATTTTGAAAAACTTTCATAAATGAAACCAATCAAATAAACTTTAGTTCAAAACAACAAACTATCTATTTATTTTTTAAAAAAATCTATTTAAAGTTAATTGATTTTTTTTCTTTTTAGGTTTATCTTTTAATTTATTAAGTATATATTTTATTTATATTTATAATTTAAATAAAAATACGAAAGTTGTTTTCAACGGTGAAAATAGTCTCTTTTTTTCAAACACTTTTTTATACCGTTTGAAAAAACAAACTTGTTAGAAAATAAATATGGTAAAATATCTCATTTTTAATGTTATTTTCCTTATATGATCCAATATTTATATATAAAAAATATTATTTCATAATTATTTTGTTTTCACCATTCTTAGGACAACAAATATTTTTCCATTTAATTAAGTAATCTTAAAATTATTTAAAAATATAAGATCATTTTTTCTTTAGAAAAAACAATAATAAGTTTTGATAATTCAAAATCAAACTAGACTATAATTAAAATACATCATTATTTTAAATATTTTATTATGATTTTATTTTGGAGTATCGATCGAGCAAATCAAAAACTGTAACAATGGATTCAAGAAATTTTATTACGATACTAAATTTCGAGAAATCTAGATTCCAGGGAATTAGGATTCCAACTTGCGAACCAATCAAGGCGTTAATGAACTGAAAAAACATTCCCATAAAAGTTTTCTAACACCAACATTTTCCTTCGAAGATAAAATATTCATTGCACAGTTGGGTGACCTCATAGGTCTAAGATTAAAACTTGAAAACGGTGCTAATAGTTTGAAAACATACAAACAGAGTTCGGGATCTCGATAGTTAATATATATATATATATATATATATATATATATAGTTTAGCAGAGTTTAAAACAGAAAACATAAGGTTTGACACAAGTTAACAATGTTGGAAAAGAAAATGTCGACACCGTGTCCATGATATATCTAGCTTCCAGCCTAGCCACCTCGGAATGGATTAGTACCTGAAAATGTAAGAGGTGAGTATATCGAAATATACCCTGTAAGGGCCCCACCATGGGGTTAAGCATGTAAACAGAAACCAGATAAAAAAATACGGCAATTTAAGCTAAATGCCTCGCTCATGCGTGGCCGGCCCTTAGGCCGGTCACGAGCAAACAATGTCAAACAACAGCGTGCAAGCCGTGAGCAAGTTACGACTAAATGCTGAGCAATCTATGACTAAGGTCAGAGCAAAGACCCCGAGTGAAAAGAACACACAAGTTCCCTAAACCTCAGGTCGAACACATCCCATACCGTGTCCTAAGGGCAATCACCATTACCTCGGGGTAGCCTGACCTCTATCAGGGACCCCGAGTGCGACTCACAATGTGTGCTCAACAACCAAGGAACTCGTTGTTCCACACACAAGGTGACACGTGGATGAGATCCGACCCCTTGGTCGGATGAAGAAGTCAACCCGTAGGCTAGTGCAGCCCAACCACGTGTCTCGAAGCAAAGAGGATCCATACCCTCGCTCGGTTCCTAAGGACACTAGCGAGTCACATCAACAATATGATATTGGTCACGCAAACACGAGTCCTAAAAGTGGTGAGCTACGATGACCGGACCTAGTTATTCTAATGCCAAACATAGCAATATACGAACAAACCCTTAGGTAACAAATCAGAGAAAATCGAGCATATAATCATGGCACGTATACAGTCCAACATAGATGCAATCATCAACATAGAACATGCATAAACCCAAGGCAATTCAGTCGATTAAAGAGTTAAACAGATAAGTAGTTCATCATGACTCTCTCTAGTTTAAACTAAAAATATATCTAAAAAAACCAACATCATTTCAAGATTTGTGTTTAAAATTACAGATTTGCATAATTTCCTCTATTTACTTTTTTGAATGAAGCCAACAATAATTTGCTACTTTAAGGTGTCAAAAGAGGCGAGTGATGAGACTTTTTAGAAGTCTGGTTTTGAATTTTGTAATTTTCTTTATTTTTGGATCTTCTTTGTATGTGTATCTTTAAAAAGTACATTTTTTAACTTTCTTTTTGAGTAAATAACAATATTTGAGATTGAATATATGAATTAAAATCTCTGGATTTAGGTAACATGTCAATTATATTTAACTTTGTTGAGAATGCATAAAAGCATAGAAACATTTTATATTTATTATGTTTTTGTCTATATCAACTTTACAACTAACTTTATTACTGTAGGTGGGATTCAAAATTAGAGTAATCTTGTGTGGGCTATGTGTGCAATAATCAATAATTGAGTACAAAACTACATAGTAAAGTTTGAAGACTAGGATCCTAGCCTAAACTACATCCAAACTTTTCATGTGGATCATATGTTAATTGAAACCAAAGGGTAGTTGACTCTAGTTAAACATTAAATTTGAATGTGCTCCTTTTTTTAGTCTATGAGATATTTGTTTGTTGGATTTAAAATGAGTATTTAGTATCTATTGTTCAAAACTATATCCTAACGAGATTTTGTAACCGCACAATTACTCATCATTTTTACTACTAAAAATAACTCCTTAATTTTAATCACTCGTTTTTAATAATTAATTTTTAACAACTAAAAATAACTCTTCATTTCTAATAATTCATTTCCAACTACTCAAAATAACTCATTTTTAACCTCTAATTTGTTATCAGTCTTTTTTAACTACTAAAAAATAACTATTCATTTTAAATCTACATATAAAAAGGCTATTATGTATAATTCCTCTGCATAAAAACTATATCCCAACGATTTTTTGTTGCAACTCCCAATTTCTAACTTCTCAAAATAACTTATCAAACTATCATCCAAACACCTTTTATAGCCCGTTGACAGATTTGAAATCTGACTTTGAAGAAGAAAATTGATATATTGTATACCAAACTTTATTCATATAAATAATTTTCATGATGCCACGTACCTAGATTTTTTTATCATCCAAATGTTATATGGTAAAAAAGTATGTCAAATGTCATTAGACAAGATGCGCGCAAGTTGTAGCCCAGACAGTTACAAATATATATGAAAAAAATTATGTAAATAGTTTAAATATAAACCAGCAAATGAGTTATTGTGTTTTTTTTTTCTTTTGACATTCGTAATTGTTCCGACTAATTTTTTATCTCAACTATTATCACATGAATACAATCAGACCTTAGCTCTCATACCTTAATAAATAAGTCGACGTGTAATAATTTTATTGTCTAGTGATAATCCAACATGGTCATAAGTTCAATATTGAAAATTGGTATTTGACTCTTATATTATCGAACTATATAGATTAAATTATTATTTTTTAATTCAATAACAATTATTATTTGATATATTGCAGTAATACTCATTTTGGAATAAATTTTATTTTTTAGAATTATGGTAACTAACGCCTCGTTTGATCATCATTTGATTTTTTGTTTTTTATTTATAAAATTTAAGCTTATTTCTACTCAAATTCTCTATCATGTGCTCCATCTTTCTTACAATGTATCTATATTTCCTTAAGAAAGTAGGTGAACACTAACCAAATTTCTTAAATAAAAACAAGCTTTTGGAAGCTACTTTTTTTGTTTCCAAATTTTGATTTTGTTTATTAAAATATAGGTAAGATGTAGATATCCAAATAAGGAAAAAAGTATAGTAAAATAGTTGTTGTAGGCTTAAATTTTATAAACAAAAAATGAAAAATAAAATTGTTATCAAGGGAGACCTAAATTCTAGATTTCTTCTAATATTTAGATTAAATGAAAGTTTTCAAAATAAATTTCTTTTAAACAAAGCTCTTCCAACCATTAATTTGAACTTCCAAAAATTCCTAAAATGTTGCATAATTTGGTAATCCAGGCGAAAGTGCGATTGTGATGTGACCGTTAATGAAATACTCACGCGTAAATGTCCTTTTCTATTTTAGTTTGAAAAGCAACGACAAAATGAGATAAACACCACACATTTTTATTTTTATTTTTTTAAAAGTTTTCTTTTTCAAAAACCTCCGTAAAAAGTTTATGATTCAATTCACGATTTTATTGTTCGGTGAAAATTCAGTTTAACACTACCGTCATAAGTTTTATTTTGAGAATGAATATTTAGCTCTCACTTATTTGAGGGAGCCGTATATTCTTTTATGTATAGTTTATAGTTTCTATGCAATTCACGCATGGCTATCAAGTCGAGATGTTCATGGGGCGAGGTTGGGCCTAGGAATGGCTTTCCCGTCCCCGCGCCCGCCACCAAAATCATTCCCTGTCCCCGTGCCCTCCACCAAAATCATTTCCCGTCCTCGTGAAATTCATTGTTTTTTCGTGGGAATCGAGTTCCCTACGTGGAATTTTCCAGTTCAAATTTTTTTATTTATTATTTTTTAAAATTATAATCTTAAATAATTAATTTTTCTTATACAATATCAATAAATTTTAATTATATGGTTAATTACAAGAAAAAAATGTTCAGTTGAATATATAATTTCACAAAAAAAATATTTATTTTATCTAAATAAAGTAATTAAATGAGATAAAGAATAATTTTTAATGAAAAAAATTGTAAACGGAGCTGCAAAACAGGGATGCGGCCCCATTTTTTTCCCGAGGAATTTTTTCTCCGGACTCTGTTTCTCACCTAATCGGGGATTCTATGGACATCTCTACTATTCAGTAATGACTACCACCAGCCGATTAGCCCTAGTTTTCTCTATCTCTCGGACCCACATGGGGCTACAAATCTCCATAATGGCGAGCTCGTTGGTCAATGATCCCAGTAATTTCTATTTATTCCTACTTTTTGTTCGCTTTTTTCAATGCACTGTTTACCCATGTACAATATCTCATTCCCACCGAATCGCGTTTCATTCTCATTACTTCATTATGGAACGTGAGACATCGGCGATTGACCCCCTTCATTTTCGCTTTTTTTTGTCTAATTCGAAACAGCTCTTTGATACGTGTACGAAAATGAGTTTGAACTTTTTGATTAGCTATATTGGCAATGTTTGCGTAATGGGCATGTTTTAATTTTGCCAATTTTTGTTGCCGAATTTCTTGGGGTTCATTTGGTTGTCAGCTCAACGCAGATTGTATTGGTTGGGTTGTTTATGTTTGAGAGTTTAAGGAGATTGTTTTTGTCTCTCTCTGGAATCTGGATTTTTGGTTTATTTTAACTGTTCTGGATAGTGGAAAGTGCTGATTTTGTTGTTATCTTGGAAGCTGAAAAAAGGGTGTGGCTTGTTTCATTGTTTGCATTAGCATGGCATCTAGTTTAGGCGTTGGAGTGTCATTGTTTGGAGGTTCAGTTCAATGGAGTAGGAATCCATGGGGAGTGCAAGTTAAGTGTGAAGGTGGAGCTTCAGCTGATTCAGTTTCAGCTTCTTTGGTGGGGAAGAAGGAGGGGAGTTGGTCTTCAATAGATAAGAAGGCTAATGGGTGGTTGAAGTCTGAAGCTGCAGAGAAGAAGGTCAATTTGAGAGATGGGGTTCCTGAGAAGTTGGAGCCATGTTGGGATGATGGGTATGGGACTGTGACTGTGAAAGATTTCTTTGCTGCTGCTAAGGAGTTTACTCAGAATCCGGATGGCGGTCCGCCTCGCTGGTTTTGCCCTGTTGCATCTGGATCTCCCTTAAAGGGTTCTCCAATTCTTTTGTTCTTGCCTGGTAATTATGCACCAACTGAAAAGTTTGAAACTGTGGAATGGGCAGTTTTAGTTTTTTTGTTTGAAAAACTAATTTCAAAATTTAACCCATGAGGGGGTGTTTGTTTGACATATTAAGGTAGGATTTGAGTTAAGAAGTTATATTGAGTAGTTAAAAATTGAGATTTGTGTCAAAAACTCGTTTGGGTGTAGTTTTTGTGTAGAAGAGTTAGAATCAAAACCTTGTCTGAATGTAGATTTAAACTGAGTAGTTATTTTTAGTAGTTAAAAAAGAAATGACTAAAAATATATGGTTAAAAATGAGTTTTGATTGATTTGAAAGCAATTATTAAAAATGAGTGGTTAGAAATGATTGAGCGGTTATAAATGAATGATTAGAAATGAATGGTTAGAAATGAGAGTTGTTTTTAAAAGTAAAAATGATGAGGAGTTAATAAAAAGTCGTTTGAATGTAGGTTTTCGATGAAGAGTTAATAAATCCTATCTAAATATGTCAAACAAACAACCCCTGAGTGGTCTCATGTCAAGAGGGCTTTGGAAACTAAGAGCCCATAAATTCAATAGATGGTGACTACCTACCTAAAGTACTACTGAGTTTCCTTGACATTTAAATGTTTTATGGTCAGTCGGTATGTCCGGTGACATTAGTTGAGTTGCCGCAAGCTGGTTAGACAATCACTGGTATAAAAAAAAAATCCAAATTTAAAATATGGAATGCTTGAATAGGAGAGTAGCTTGGAGCTGGGAAATGGCATGTCGATGTTGTCATTTGTTGCTATAAATAGAATATGAGGTTCTTTTTCTGCGGTTTTATTGTACTTGAATAAATACAGAAGAAAAACTGTTTTCTAGTAGAACTTCAGAGAATTAAACTACTTAATACATCGTTTGGAGAAGAATTATAGTAAATAGTTATTTTCCTCTATAAAATTCATATGAACAATCAAAACAGTTTCCTAAGCTTCCTTTGCTTCTGTTCAGAGAGAAAAGAAAAGAAAATCAACAAACATGGTCGTAAATCTTTGGTCAATATTTAATAGTATGCTTAATCTTTGAATAGGTATATTAATCTTTTTCCAACTTTAAATGAATTGTTGCGACTTGAAAGTGGGTGATGTTTTATCTAATTTGGGCTCGGTATTGGTTCATTGAACTGTAGGAATGGATGGTACAGGATGTGGTCTCATCATGCACCATAAAGCTCTTGGGAGGTAAGCCATTCTCTTCTCATACTGTTGAATGGATACTTCATGTGATTACTGGCTCTATAGTGGAGTAGCAAAAGAACCAACAAACTTAAATGCGAGTTAAATTTACTTGGGAACTGAAACACGTATCTTTTAAATCTGTATATTTGTCTTTGTTGCATTTTCTATGGGCATTTGAGTTACAAGCTGAATGTGACGAGCATATCCCATGACGTTGTTGTTTTTGATAAATAGTGGAACGTTCTATTTCTGCAAACTTGCTTTATTAAAAGGATTTCAGATTTCATTTGCCAACAGATAATTCATGTAGAAACATGGACGTAATTTTTTTATGGATTTGAACTTCTATCTTTCAGTTGTTTGCTTTTTTCTTTGAGGAGTGAACTTTATTCATCCGTCTTACTTAGTGCCTAGTTGTGGTTGAAACTACCGATCAACCCAAAAGCCTAAACTTATGGATTGAAGTAAATTTAATTAGATCAACCAACACTCCCCCTCACTTGTGGGCTTTGAAATTTGAGAAATGCCCTACAAGTGGACTGTAATTTTAATTGGGGATGAAATGACTTGGCAAGGATTCGTACTCATGACCTCCTGCTTTGATACCATGTTGATTTATGTTAAACCACCAATCAACCCAAAACCATAAGCTTAGATTAAGGTAAATTTAATTATATCAGCCAACAATAACTATAATCTACAATATATTATTGTAGTGTTGTCTACTTCAATGCTTCTTTGGGTCAATAATAAGAGATTGTTAGTTTGAACCATGACCTTGTTTCTGGCAGGTGTAACAATGCACTCAGAATTCCCAGATAATCGAATATTTTACTTGACCATTCTAATATGAATAACTGGAAGAAATCAGCTTGGTGTAGCCTGTAAATAGAAGTTTTATTTAAATTTCTTCCAATTGGCACCTCATGTCTGTGTTTTGTTTATTCTTTTTTTTTTCCTCTACACATGTCGTGTGCATAAGCCTCACTATTAGTTCTTCAAGTTTATTAAGCTGCTGTTTTAAATTTGGATAAGTGTTCTGACATTTGATATTTCATCCAAGTAAATTGAGCATTCATTAAAGTAGCAATCTTCTGATGTAGGGCTTTTGAAGTTCGGTGCCTACATATTCCTGTTCAGGATCGAACGCCATTTGAAGGTTTAAACTTTTTCTTAATGGTTAGACTAGAATATTTTCAAGGATACAATTTATGAGTACTTACCGTCTCAACTTTTCCCTTTTTAAATTGAAACGATTTTGATGGTATAGCTGTGCAACCAATATATTGTTCTTGTGTTTCTAGTTTGGGGAAAAACTTGGCAATTTACCTCAATATGACTGGCAAATGATGCGTGAAAAGGAATTGAGTGGGCAGTTTCTTCCTAGTTTTTTTTTTTTTGGATAAGATACGATAACTTTCATTGATATATGAAACCTTATAATAAGGTTCAATTAATTACAAAATAATCTCCAATTTTCTGCCTAGTTATGTACCATTATCACATGAATATGGTTTTGAACATGAAACAGAACTTTTGAATGAAGAGATGAAAATATTCTAATGCTCAAAAGAATATCACCTAAATATCATATTGGCCAGAAAATAATGATAACGAGTCAAATTCTTAGATATTAGGTGTACAACATTGACATAATTAACTGAAGATTGTCGGATTGAAGTTATTGACCTAACCTCCTATAGTTTTTAGGGAATTCATTTAGACTTTTGGCTGCACATAAACTTTAACTTGGTAAGGTCTAAGTTGTTATTATTGTTCATTAATTGCTAGAAATTTCTATATACTGCTGATGAAGCAGGCTTGTGTTATCTTAAGGACTTGTGAAGCTTGTTGAAGAAACTATCAGGTCACAACATGCTTCTTTCCCCAAAAAACCTATTTATTTAGTTGGGGACTCATTTGGAGGATGCTTAGCACTTGCAGTTGCTTCACGTAATCCTAAAATTGATCTTGTTCTGATATTAGCGAATCCAGGTTGGTTCCGTAGTTGCAATTTAACTTCAAGTTCGTGTAATCACATGAAAGGTTTGATCATGCACTTTTTATTAAGTCTGACATATTCTTTGGCCCTTCCATTAGCTACATCTCTTGGCAGGTCTCAATTGCAACCCTTATTTCCGTTGTTAGGAGTTGTGCCTGATGTAACAGTTCCTTATCTTCTTAGCTTTATTATGGGTAAGTAGACGATTACTAATTGCCTGGTTCTTTCTTTTTTGGTACAAGGATGCTAAAGGAATTTTGCGTAATTATAGATTAGTTAGTTCCCTTATATCCCCATTAATAGAAAGGTCCCTCTCTTGTATTTTTAAGTTTTGATAATTAATAAAACTCTAGAGTTGGTTCTTTTGGATAAACTCTCCTTTTGGTCCCCACATTTATTTTGCTAAGGGGAAACCTTAAAGAAAATTATACAAGACAAGATTTAACGATCAATAAAGACCAGAAAATCAAATTTACCTCAGAAAACAATGCTGCAAATTTGATTCAAGTGATTGAGAAGATGGATCTCAACACAACAACTCTGCTCATGATTGATTTTATCAAAGAACCTATCAAGTTCTATATTGGGATGTTGATTTTTTCAAAGAAGACATTCAAATTATGTCCCACGATATGACTTCAATGTTTGTTTTTATGGTCCAACGGTGACCAAGATGACGAAAAATTTGAACTTTTCAGGGGGAATATTTTCAAATCATCAAAAGAAGAAACAACCTTTTCGTTTCTTTTTTAAAATTTGAGAGCTAGTTCTTTTCTTTTTTTGGAGTGATAGAATATTGTAAGGGTGGTAAGGACATTTTTAGTAATTTTAGATTATTTAATTAGTTGCTTTTATAACCCTATAAATAGAAAGTTCTCTTCTATTTTTAACTTTTGATCATTAGTTAAATCCTGGATATTGTTTCTTGGGAAATAACTTTCTTTTTGGTCCTATGGGTTACATCATTTAATTTCAGGTATATAAGATGTTGGTTTATGTTATTTTTAATAAAATAATATTTCTATCTTTTTAATTATATTTTCCTTTTAGAATTAGATTAAATTTTATTTTATTCTTTTAGCATTAGGTATTACCAATTCCTTTTATGATTAGGTCATATTTCATGGTTAGATTTTATCTTTTCCTTTTATAATTAGGTCATCTTTTGTACTCAATAAATACCTATTGTTGGGTTCATTATTAAATGAACAATTTAGAGAATTTGAATTTCCATCTTTCAACATGGTATCAAAGCCTCAAATTTTTCCTTTCGATCCCAGTAAACTTTTTGTCTAGTCTTCCATCACCTTCTTCCTCTTTTTGTAAAAACCTTTTCTTCTTCGTCATCTTCCTCTCCTTCCTCTTTTAGGAAAAAAAAATAATAATAAAGTTTCTCCTCAAACCTCTATTTCCTTTTTTTTCACCTCAAAACCTAGAAAATTCAAACCATCATATTTATTCTTCCTCACTTCTTTTTTTCTGATTCATTAAAAAAAAAACAAAATTTTCCCTCTCTTTAACAAAGGCGTCAAACAGCCCGCAGCCGGAAAAATTATCAAAATTTCCAAATTGGTCCTGGCAGCATTCACGATTGGTCTTGGCAGCATTCCCGATTGGTCCTCATTCCCGATTGGTCCTGGCAGCATCCAGTATTCCCAATTGGTCCTGACAATCAGTATTCCCAATTGATCCTGACAATCAGTATTCCCAATTGGTCCTGACAAGCGGTATTCCCAATTGGTCCTGACAATCAATATTCCCAATTGGCCCTCGCATCAAAATCAGTATCATCATCTCAATTGGCGCATTATCATCACAATTGGCGCATCGTCATCCAAATACCAACTCTTATTAATTTAACTCCAAGCTTGACTTGTATTCCATATACAATCTAGCTTGAGGGAGAGTGTTGGTTTATGTTATTTTTAATAAAATAATATTTCTATCTTTTTAAATATATTTTCCTTTTAGAAATAGATTAAATCTTATTTTATTCTTTTAGCATTAGGTATTACCAATTCCTTTTATGATTAGGTCATATTTCCTTTTATGGTTTAATTTTATCTTTTCCTTTTATAATTAGGTCATCTTTTGTACTCTATAAATACCTATTGTTGGATTCATTATTAAATGAAGAATTTAGAGAATTTGAATTTCCATCTTTCAACATAAGAAAATTAAAATCTAGCAGCATTTCTTTTGTTTTCCATTCATCAATCCTCTCATACTATGATTGAAGATCAGATTCATGATCGTTGTTTTCTGGGATGGTGGTGAAATATTTCCCCCAATAAATGGTAAAAATGGATTGATGGCTTATATATTGGCAATTTCTGCTAAAGAATTGTTGGTCTACCGTCTAATTGACTTTGGAGACTCACTAGGGAAAATACCTCCTTCTTTCATACCATTGGTCTCACCAAGTATTGAGATGAATGGTAATGGAATGCTGAGGAAATAAGTGCCTGTCCCAGGATATGCTTCACTAGTTATTACTGACTTCTATTTTTACAACCTTTACAATAAGGAACGGAAAATTCAAGGTCCCAAGTTCGAGACTCGCCTGTGACATTACCCCTTTGATGTCTCTTGGTGCCTGGCATCGAGACGGGCGTGGTTTCCCTTGTTTCACAATAAGGAACGGCAAGGATTAAATCTTAAGAACCTAAGGTTGTGGCCACTCACTTTGCTTAGTTCCCTTGTCACTATCTTTCACCAAAAATCAAACGTGTCAATGATGAGTGATCAAGATGTTGAAACTATAAGCATGGGTATTCAGGTTCAAGTTGGAAATATACCGATGGAGGGTAATGTTAATCTTTAAGAACTTGTCTTCTTCAAGTTTCATTCTCAGATATAACCTAAGAAGCACGGACACGGACACAAGATACGGACACGACACGACACGGATACGTAAATACGCCATTATTTAAAAATGTAGGATACAGATACGTCGAGGACACGTGATTTATCATTATTTTTTATAATATACTTTAAAAGATGAAATCCAAAATATTTTAGTTAGTTAATAAGCCTACTCATAACAATCTATAAATATTTTAGTTTTTGTCTCATTTTCTTTCCCTCCATTTGATTTTCTTTCTTTCTTTCCTTTTTCCATTTTAGTCTATCTATCTTCGATAGACATCGTCGTCAATGGCCTCCACCAACACTTCTTGTTGTCATGTCATCCATCATTAGAAACAAATAAGTCTTAATTGAAGTATCCATGAAGTGTTCGAAATTGGAAATAATAATAATAAAAGAGGACACAGAATTTTGAGTGTCGGACACATGTCCGATGAGTGTCCGGAAGTATCGGTGTCGGACACAAGTACGACACTCAAAGTTCAAACAAAAAAGAATCCAGGAAATATTTCTAATTGCTGTATTTTTTTTTGTTTGAATGAGAGTTGGCTTCAAGTAGTTTGGTGTAGAGCAAGGATTCCTGGATTCTCTTCCGGATATATTTTTACTAATATTCCTTAAACAATTCATGAATTCGTAACTATGATTAAAATGTAAAACCTTGTTATTTCGACTGTTACCAGGTGAACCTTTGAAAATGGCATCAATCAATGTCGAAAGTAAGCTTCAGCCAATTCAGCAATTAGAAAAAGTATCACTCAACTTGGCTGCTTTACTACCATATATTTCGGTAAGGATATGATGTTCGTTTTTCTTTCATATAATCTAGTTACAATGTATAATGTGCATTTTAAATAATACTTTACTGAATGTACCCTTAGGGATTGCTTTTTTTTTTTTGATGTAGCCCATCTACATGATAAAGTTTTTGTACAAAATATAATGAGAGGAATATTTTTCTATATTATTCTTTGATAATAGGTGTTTCTTAAATAGAGAAACTCTTACTTTACAAATAAGGAAACAAGTAATACATTAGGATAATATCCTCTACAAATCAATAATATTATAAATACAAGATACTAATCCAATAAATATGGAAACAAATAATTTGAGAATAATCATCAAATAACCAACACTCCCCCTCAAGCTGGGACTAAAAATTCTTTCCATTGCCACTTGTCAATCATCTTATTGAAATGTCGCTTAGGAAGACCTTTCGTAAAGACGTCAACCAGTTGTTCTGAAGTAGGCATATAGGGGATACATATGGTTCCAGCTTCAATCTTCTCCTTTATAAAATGTTTGTCAACTTCAATATGTTTGGTCCTATCGTGAAGGACTGGATTGTGGGCAATGGAAATGGCTGCCTTGTTATCACAATACACACGTATTGGTGTTGATTGAGTGAACTTTAGCTCCTCCAATAGTCTCTTAATCCATATACCCTCACAAATACCATGAGCTAGTGCCCTAAATTCGGCTTCAAACTACTTCTTGCCACCACATTTTGTTTTTTACGACGCCAAGTGACTAAGTTTCCTCCAACAAAGGAGCAATAACTCAAGTTGACCTTCTATCTGTGGTACTACTCCGCCAACCAAGATCTCATGTAGATTTCAACATGAAGATGTCCTTGTTTTTAAATAGTATACCTTTTCCCGGAGTGCCTTTCAAGTATCTTAAAATTCTATTTATCGCTTCAAAGTGAGCAGGACCAGAGCATGCATAAATTGACTAACCATACTAACGGCAAAGGCTATGTCGGGACGTGTGTGAGATAGGTAAATAAGTCTCCCAACAAGTCTCTCGATATTTTTCTTTATCCTTTACTTCTTCACATGCGATGTTTGCAATTTCACATTTTGTTCAATAGGAGTTTCACTGGTCTACAACCGAGTAATCCAGCTTTCTTCTAGTAAATCTATTACATATTTCCTTTGATTTACTAGAATTCCACTTTTCGATCTTGCAAACTCCATTCCTAAAAATATTTTAGGACTCCCAGATCTTTGATTTGAAACTCATTAGCTAAATTTTTCTTCAAAATGGTTATTTCAGATCATCATTGCGCTTATTATTATGTCATCAACATACACTATCAAAATGACCATCTTGCCGCTTTCTAGTATGTCTATAAAATATAGTGTGATCTCGCTTGACTTTGAAGAAATCCATAGCTTGTAATCGCCTTCTCAAACCGTTCAAACCATGCTCGGGTGATCGCTTGAGGCCATATAATGACTTATGTAACTCGTGCATACGTTTTTACTTCCATAATTTATTTCAAAGCCGTGGTAAGTCCATAAATACCTCTTCTTTGAGATCACCGTTAAGGAATGCATTTTTTACATCAAGTTGAAACAAAGGCCATTCTTCATTGACAACAATAGCTAGCAATACCCTAATAGAGTTAATTTTGGCAACTGGGGCAAATGTCTCTTGATAATCGATTCCATAGGTTTGGGTGAATCCCTTAGCAACCAATCTTGCTTTGTACCTTTCAACACTCCCATCTGCATGACATTTTATAGTGAACACCCATTTGCACCCTCTACTGTCTTCTTGTCTTTTGGCGGCTCAACTATGTCCCACGTGTGATTCTCGTTTGAGAGCATTCATTTCCTCCATGATCAAGTAAATTCCAATTCGGATCATCTAGGGCCTCCTGTATATTCCTTGGGACAAACAGGTTAGTTATCCTAGAGGTAAAAGCCCTATGAGTGTCAGATAGTTTTTTGTAGGATAAGTAGTTTTCAATGGGAGATTTGGTACAATTTCGGGTTCCTTTCCTATAAGCTATGGGAACATCAAGGTCAGAGTCATTGGTTATATTATTTTCAAGAGGAGAAGAAGTGGAAGGAAGAGTTACAGATAAAGTACCTGGATTATCAGGATCAGTTGTCGGAGTGTCAGATTGATCATGCGTCGGATTAGCCATCTTGCCTATGTTCTTTTGACTTAGCTTTCTCCTAGTATAAACTTGAAGTTCAGGTTGATTATTCTGTAGTGTTTCTCCCCCTGAGGAGGAACCTTCCATATTGGGCATTGTAACAACCTCAGAGTGTATGATATTTGGAAGAGGTGAGGTATCCCAAAAATTTCCTTCAAATGTCGATGTCTCCCCCTGAAGGGAATGAGGTTTAAAAAAGGATTGGTGTTCTACAAATGACACATCCATACTTTCAAAAAATCTCTTTGTTACAGGATCATAACATCTATAGGCCTTTTTATGGGAGGTATAGCCTAAGAATATGCATTTGGTAGCCCGAGGATCTAGTTTGGACTGTGAAGGGTTGGACACATAAACAAAGGCAATACATCCAAAAACCTTGATTGGTAGATCTGAGAAAATTCGAATTGTAGGAAAGGTGGTTCTTAGGTATTCTAGAGGAGTTTGAAAACCTAAAACCTTAGTAGGCATTCGATTTATGAGGTAAGTAGCGTAAGAAGAATCGCGTCACCCCATAAATACCGAGGGACATTCATAGAGAACATAATGGCCCTAGAAACCTCCAATAAATGTCTATTCTTTCGCTCGCAATGCCATTTTGTTGAGGAGTATTTCTACAGTTGATTGGTGATAGACTCCTTTGGTGTGTAAGAACTCGATTAGATAGGTATTGAAATATTCAAAGCCATTGTCGAATGTAAGATACTGATTTTGGTTTTAAATTGGGTTTCAATCATGTTATAGAAACGGATAAATACCTCTTTAACATCAGACTTGTGAGTTAAAAGATACACCCAAGTTACACGGGTGTGATCATCAATAAAGGTAACAAACCACCGTTTCCCACTTTGAGTTACTACCTTAGATGGACCCCAGACATCGCTATGACTTAAATAAAAAAGGTGCAGAAGCCTTATAACTTTGAGGTAAATAAGAAGTGCGATGAGTTTTTGCAAAGGCACAATGTTCGCAATGAAAGGTAGAACAATCAATTCCTTTAAAGAGTTAAAAACAAATACTTTAAATAGAAAAAGCGGGGATGTCCTAATCAGAATGCCAAAGCATCAAAGTTTCCCTAACAGACGGAGAACTAACACTACTTAAACCCTGAACCTTTTTATGACTAGTTGAAGCTTCCTCAAAATAGTAAAGGCCATCAAGCATCCTAGCACGTCCAATCGTCTTCCCCGACTCCTGTTCCTGAAAGACACAATGTGAGTCATAGAAAATAACATGACAGTTAGAATCTCTAGAAATCTTGCTAACTGAAAGCAAATTGCAAGCTAATTTGGGAACATGAAGGACGGATTGTAAGGTAAGGTGTGGAGATAACTTAATAGTTCCTTTTCCAGAAATAGAATTGAAACTACCATCTGCTATTCTAATTTGTTCATTACAATATAATGGAGAGTATGACTCAAGAGTTTTGAGGAACTAGTCATATGGTGGAAAGCTCCTAATCTATAATCCACGAAAGTCAAGTAAGACAGAGAAGGCATGAGGACAATTACTGTTTGTGCCAAGGAAACACTAGGATTACCATAAGTCGTAGTGGTCTTGAGCGACTTCAGATTTGATCAATTTGCTCTTTATTGAATGGAGTTGATTCAAAGACTATTGGCACTAGAAGTCGGTGGACGAATACTTTTTCACCTTGTCTATTACTTTTATGATTGGCAGGTTTTCCATGGATCTTCCAACATGTCTCCCGAGTATGTTTCAGTTTGTTGCAGTGATCACACCACACACGAGGCTTATTTGTCTGATCAGATGCCTTGTTTGCAGTGGCTTCAACAACTAACGCAGAGCTTTCTTCTGTATCAACTGGTTTTTTACCCATCATCACATGTTGCCGACTTTCTTCCTGCGTACTTCAGAAAACACTTCGTTGATATTAGGAAGGTTAGCTTTACCTATTATTCTGCCTCAAACTTCATCAAACTCAACATTAAGTCCAGCCAAGAATTTGTAAATTCGACCATTCTCAACAATTTTCTTATAGTGCTTTTGATCTTCAGTGGACTTCCATTCATATTTATCAAACAAATCAAGGTCCTACCAAATTTGCTTCAGTAAGTGAAAGTACTGAGTAACGGAATTACTCCCTTGTTTTATGTCACTTAGTTTGAGATTTAGTTCAAACACTTGTGACTGATTTTCTAAGTCGCAATACATCTCTGTGACACTATCCCATAATTCCTTAGCTGTAGAGTAACACATATAATTGCTACTAATGTCTTCCACCATGGAATTTACTAGCCAGGTCATCACCATCGAGTTTTCGGCATCCCATGTAGCAAAAGATGAATCATCTTTGGAAGGTGCTACCTTGTCTCCAGTAAGGTACCCAATCTTTCCTTGTCCACGAATATACATTCGAACACTTTGTGACCACCGAAGAAAATTGTCACCATTAAGTCGAATGGTTGTGATTTGGATAGTAGGGCTATGGGTTGGAATTCTAACAACTGATATCTTGTCTTCAGACATTATTCTTCAGCAAAAAACAAGATTTTAAGGCTAGATAACTAAAAAAACAGCAGTTTAAATATAGTAAACTGCAGCAGAAAAAAAAACAGCAGTTGAAAAACCCAATCAGTTGGCCAAAAAACTTGAAAAAATAACCCAAACTTGAGAAACAAGCAGCAACAAGGTTTCCTGGAGCTGCGACAGGTTGAATGGACAGCAGGCGCGCGAGTTCTCCCCTGGAAAAAAAACAGTCACCGATGAACAGAAATCAGACACCGATGGACAGCAGGCGCGTGAGTTAAAAAAACGCTTAGGAATGCTTTTTTTTTCAACGGACAGCAGCGGAAACAACTGGGTTCTGGCGGCCGGCGAGTTCTGTCGCCAGATAAGAGCGGACCGATGTTCGTCGGCGGCAGTGGAAGTAGACAGGTGCGACGGCGGCTGAATTGACAACAGGCTGTTATAGGGTTTTGAAAAAATATTTTTATTTCTCTTTTTCTTTGTTTGGCTCTGATACCATGTACAAAATATAATGAGAGGAATATTTTTCTATATTATTCTTTGATAATAGGTGTTTCTTAAATAGAGAAACTCTTACTTTACAAATAAGGAAACAAATAATACATTAGGATAATATCCTCTACAAATCAATAATATTATAAATACAAGATACTAATCCAATAAATATGGAAACAAATAATTTGAGAATAATCATCAAATAACCAACAGTTTTCATCTGATTATTCTTTACACCCTGAAAACATGTATAATATCCTGCCTAATTTTCTGTTACTTACATTTTCACTCAATGTCTATGCATTGGTATATATATCTTTGTTTTGTAGATCATATTTCTAAATAGAAAAGTTTTAACCATTATGGTAGGTGCATTTTGAGATAAAAATTAAGACTTTTGTGATTCAATATATCATAACTTATTAATTTATTTTGTCTTTGTCAAGTTCAGTATTAGTTTAAAATAAGATATTTTGTATTTGAATTTGTAGTCCTACCCGAATTAATATTAAGCCACTTGGTTGAATGTTGGGCTAATTTAGGAGCAGGAAGAATATGAATAAAAGAATAAATTTACTTTTTAGAATATCTCCACCCAGAAATTTAAAAATAAAAAAAACTTGCACACTTCATAATAACCCAGAATGACTTGCTATTAAAGAAATTAAAGCCGTTTAAAATACTATTAGCTAATTAGTAGCCTCGTAAACTCACACGTCATTTTTCTTTGAATGTGAAGTAATACTACATCCTTGATGGGAGAAAACAAATCAATAACAAATGAATTATTTTAAATTAAGCGTTACCAATTTTGGATCTAAACTGTATATTTATTTTATTAATATGCCTAAACTGCAAGTTGGTTTATTTTAACTTCAAGCAATGCCTTATAGCTGGAGCTTTTCTATAAACTTCCTAATGTAGTGGTGGGTTTACTTGAATTATCATGTCTTTTACCTTGCATTGCAATTTTCTTACATGATCGATTTGATTGAGTTCAATTTTTTGTTTCTTGATCTTTCTATTTTCAGGATTTGGCTGGCATTATACCCAAGGATACCTTTCTTTGGAAGCTGGAGCTGCTCAAATCAGCTGCTGCTTATGCTAATTCTCGTCTCCATGCTGTTAAAGCCGAAGTACTTGTGCTTGCTAGGTTTTTACCCAGAACTGAGTGTGTATGCGTGAGTGGTGTTTTTTTTTCTTCTCAATAACCAAACTTTCATTAGAAAAGGACAATTGCATGAAAAAAGAAAGCTCACAAAGAGAGAAACTATAATAGACCTCCCATTAAGTAAAACAAGACCTAGATAATTGTTTTTTTTATTGATGAACTAAACTTTGATTGACGAAAGAATGAAAGAACAAAATAAAGGGACATACAAAAAATACAACCCTAGCTAATAGGGGAGATATTTTAAACAAAAAAAAGTCTTTAATCTAGTAAAATAAAATCTAAAGGGTAATTATCAAAAGTGATCAGAAAAACATGAAATCAACCATTATAGAATGGTCTGGTGATCAGAAAGGATTTTAAAGTGCTTAAGGTAATGAGTTCAATTCATAGTAGTCATCTATTTAAAAATTAACTGGTTCAAAATTTCATCACTCCATGCATCTATATTTTGTAATTTCATGCATCATCGAAATTATTTCTTATCAAAAAAAAAAAATCCTATCTCAAGTTGGTTTTCTATCAGTGGGCTACCATGAATCACTTCCTGCCAAAATGATTATAATTGAGTTAAATCCTCGTACTCAGTAATTAGAAATTGATTGTCTCGTAGTTGGTCCAACGTTATTATAATTAATCAGAATTTTTTATTCCTACAGTGGAAAGGATAACGTGGTTCCAAGTGGAGATGAAGCCCAACGACTACGGAAATCATTACAGAATTGTACAATTCGCTATTTCAAGGAAAATGGGCACACCTTATTATTGGTATGTTAAAAATTGGTAGAGAATATGTTTTGCTAGTAGAAATCATATACTAGCGTCTGATTTACGCGAAAAGCTATTATTCATGCTAAAAAATTCTCAAAACTATAATATACTCTGCAACTTTTAAAAATCGAAATTATGATGTTAAACGTATTTACTAAAAAGACGAGAAACTGCTCCAATTAAAGAAAAGTTGATGAAAACCAAAATTCTTCTACTTTACAAAGAAATATCACCTCTTAGAATCTAAAGAGGAATGTATTTGATTTTCTCGATCACCAGAATACAATTATAAAAGTCAGGAAGAATTTCATTGGCATTATCAACAAATATCATATTTCTTTTTCTTGTAGTTGTCTTCTGTGTTTTCAAGAATTTAGAGAATTCACCATGATAAGTTTTGAAAAATGCCTAAACCTATAGTTTTCCATTGATATATATATATAGATATATTTTTTTTTTAAATCTAAAAAGATCTCCTAACAAATTCTAGATAATATCTAATAATTATCCTAATAAATCTTAAGAATATGTAATAATATTCAAATGTTAAATTAACCAATCTTAGAGAATATTGTAACGATATTTATTCCTTTCATCTTTTCCCCTCAAATGCTCCAAGAAAAATCATAATATAAAAAATGCTTGAAATTCTTAATAAATAAAAAGGGATAAAACACCATTTTAGTCTTTGAACTTTAACATTTGTTCTATTTGGTCCCTAAATTTTCAGAAGTACAATTTTAGTTCCTAAATTTTCGAAAGTTTAATTTTAGTTTCTTGTTCTATTTCGGTCCCTGAACTTTCATAAAATACTTAAAATTGGTCCTTAGATTTTTTCATTTTTCTTTAAAAAAAATTACCATCTTCCTACATTAATTTTAAAAATATGCTCACATGTTCTTGTGATTGTATTAAAATTATTAACATTCTTGAATCAATTTCTATCAATGTTAACTTCAAATTTAGTATAAGGACCAATTTACGTTTTTTTTAAGTACAAAGACCAAAATTGGACTTTTGCAAGTTCGGGAACAAAATGGAATAAAACTCAACATTCAAATATTAAAATTTTGAACTTTTGGAAGTTCATGAACTAAAATGAAATAACTGTCAAAGTTCAAAAACCAAAATGGTATTTTGCCGATAAAATAATTGACAAGCCACCATCAAGTCAATTTGAGCAGTGGAAAGTAATTCGGCTAGACAAAAATGCAGAACCAAGAACAAGTAGAAAATTCAGTAACCAATCACGTTGTGTGTTTAACTTCATCGCATTTCTTAGAATTTTCATTAAAAACATTTAGAATGCTAGCCCAACCTAAGTCTTGAGACAATAATCTCCACCTTGATGCTTAATGATTCAAACATCAAATAAAAACTTCAGTCGTCTTCGCCAACTTTAAATTGTTTAGAAATTGCAAACACCAACCAAATTCAAGCAATGCTTGAATTTGTTTAGTGGAAGAGATTTAGTCATCATATCAGCTGGATTGTCGTTGGTACTAATCTTGCTCACAACAATATCACCACGAGCAATGACCTCACGTACAAAATGGTATCGAATATCAATGTGCTTTGTCTTCTCATGAAACATCTGATCTTTTGTAAGGAAGATAGCACTTTGACTGTCACAAAAGACTGTAGAAATCTGTAAGTCTTTACTAAGTTCACCAAACAGTCCTCTCAACCATATAGCTTCTTTACAAGCCTCAGTAATAGCCATATACTCAGCCTCTGTCGTGGACAAAGCAATTGTATTATGCAAAGTAGCTTTCCAACTAATAGTAGAACCACCAACTGTAAATACATATCCAGTAAGAGATCTTCGTTTATCAAGATCTCCCGCATAATCAGAATCCACATAACCAATGACTCCATCTCTGGTTCTCCCAAAGTGCAAACCAACATCAATTGTACCTCGTAGATATCTTAGTATCCACCGAATCGCTTTCCGGTGTTCTTTACCGGATTGCACAAATACCTCATGACAACACTTACTGCATAGGATAAATCGGGGATTTTGGGTACAAACCATTGCATACATCGAGAGAACCAATCGCACTGGAATAAGGAACTCGAGACATATAATCAACCTTATCATCTGACTGTGGAGATAAAACAGACGAGAGTTTAAAATGCGAGGCTAACAGAGTACTAACTGGCTTGGCATGATGCATATTGAATCTGGACAAAACTTTCTGTATATACCCCTGTTGACTTAAATAAAGTTTTCTCGCTTTCCTGTCTCTGACAATTTCCATACCCAGAATTTTCTTTGCTGCACCCAAGTCTTTCATATCAAACTCTTCATTGAGCTCTATTTTGACTTGATTAATTTCTTTTATATTGTTAGCAGTAATCAACATATCATCAACATATAAAAGAAGATACACAAATGACTCATCATGATTTTTCTTGAAGTAAACACAACTATCATAACTACTTCTCTTGAAATCATGTGTAGTCATAAAAGAATCAAATTTCTTGTACCATTGTCTTGGTGGATCATTTGAGTCATACTGAGAGACTTCTTCAATAAACAAACATAGTCCTCCTTTCCTGAAACAACAAAACCCTCTGGCTGATGCATATAAATATCTTCATCAAGTTCTCCTTGTAAAAATGCAGTTTTTACATCTAACTGCTCAAGTTCAAGATCATGAATAGTTACAACGCCAAGCAAAGCACAAATAGAGCTATGTTTAACAACAGGAGAAAATACATCAGTATAATCAACACCAGGGATTTGACTAAAGCCTTTAGCAACCAATCTTGCTTTATATCTGGCTTTCTCAACTCCAAGAACACCTTCCTTTTGTTTAAAAACCCATTTGCAACGAACGGCTTTCTTATTCTGAGGAAGCTTCACAAGATCCCATGTATCATTCTTATGTAGAGATTCAATTTCTTCTTGCATTGCAATCATCCACTTATCGAGTTGTTGCAATTTACACTCCTCTCAGAATGTAGAGCGGTTCCTCACTTGAATCAATGTCTTCAACAACATTTTAAAGCATAAGCAACTAAATCAGCTTCTGCATATCTCTGTGGAGGTTTAATTTCTCTTCTTGGCCTACCTTTAGCAATAGAAAATTGCGTGGGTGCTTTCAAAGGTGAAGCAGTATCACCATCATGAGGTAACTCAGAAGAAGCGTCTGATGAAGAAGTACCAGAAGTAGAAGCACCGTCTTGATTAGGACTACAAGATGATTTTAACCCAAACTCCACCTGCACATGCGAACTCTGCTGAATTTTATCTGAAGACTGCATTTTAGAAGATTGTCCACCAAACATGGAAGATTCATCAAATATCACATCTCTACTAACAACTTACCTTTTTAGTCTCGGGACACCATAACTTATATCCCTTAACTCCAGGCTTGTAACCAATAAAAATACATTTCAAAGATCTTGGTTCAAGTTTACCATCATTCACGTGAGCGTAAGCGGGACAACCAAATATCTTTAAATCTGAATAATTGGCTGGACTACCAGACCACACTTCTTGTGGTGTCTTTTTCTGGAGAGAAATATGAGGAGAACGATTGATAATATGACATGCTAAAGCAACAGCTTCAGCCCAAAATGATTTAGGTAAGCTTGCATTTGATAACATGCAACATACCTTACTAATCAAAGTCTGATTCATCCGCTCTTCTACTCCATTCTGCTGCGGAGTATGACGAACTGTTAAATGTCTAACAATTCCTTGTGTCTTGCAAAATGAATTGAACTCACCAGAACAAAATTCCAAACCATTATCTGTACGAAGATATTTTATTTGACGCCCTGTCTATTTCTCAATCATGGTCTTCCAATCCTTAAACGTAGAAAACACATCACTCTTCTGCTTCAGGAAAAACACCCAAACTTTCCTAGAAAAGTCATCAATAATGCTTAGCATATAAAATGTACCACTTTTAGAAGGTACTTTAGCTGGACCCCAAAGATCAAAGTGTATATAATCAAGTGTTCCTTTTGTATTGTGAATATCCTTCGAGAATTTGACACGTTTTTGCTTTCCAAAAACACAATGCTCACAAAATTCAATATCAGTAATTTTATGTCCATCAAGAAGTCCTCTTTTACTTAACTCGACCAATCCATTTTCACTCATATGCCCTAGACGCATATGCCAAAGTCGAGTAATATCAATATCAGATAACGAAGGTGTAGAAACTGCTACATCACCCATAACAGTAGAACCTTGTAATGCATAAAGATTGGCAGAAGTTTTCTGTCCTTTCACATGTCAAACTGCCTTTACTAACCTTGATAGCTCCACCTTCACCAGTGAACTTGTACCCTCGTGTAGTAAGAGTACTTAAAGAGATTAATTTCTCGTCAAATCAGGAATGTGTCTCACATCAGAAAGTGTTCTGATAACACCATCAAACATCTTGATTCTGATTGTTCCAATACCATCTATCTTACATGAACTATTATTTCCCATCAATACGATGCCTTTTGACGTTGATTCATATGTTGAAAACCAGTCCCTATTGGGACACATATGAAATGAACATCCCGAATCAAGAATCCAATCATCAGATTTTAATTTGTCATCAGAAGCAACTAGGAGATCACCATCATTATCAACATCTTCAACAATATCACTGGCCGAGCTTTCTGTGTTTTTGAAATGTAGAGGTTCTCTCGATTTTTATTTTGTAATTTGTAGCATTCAGAAATGACATGGCCTTTCTTCTTGCAATAATTGCAGGTTTTATTTTTATTTCTCGATTTTGATCGATTCCTCTGATTACCATCATTTTTCTTCTCACGTGTTCTCCCTCGAACTACTAACCCCTCTGCAGAACTCTCAGCTCCACCAATAATATGTTTAATTTTTTCTTTATTAAACAAACTATCATAAACTTCATTCAAAGTAAAATTTGCATATGAGGGAGGCAGAGTACACAACAAAATTAAGGCCAAATCTTCATCATCGTAACTAATCTCCATAGATTCTAAATCAGAGGCAATTTCTTTAAAACCAACTAAATGGTTATCTAAGGATGATCCTTCATCCATATGATAAGAAAATAAACGCTGCTTCAAATGCAATTTTGTGGTTAAAGTTTTGGTCATGCAAATTTGTTCTAACCTTAACCATAAACCAGCAGCACCTTTCTCTTTCAAAACATCTTGCAAAATTTCATTAGACAAATGCAGATGTATTAAACTAAGAGCCTTACGATCTCTGCTTTTCTTTTCTTCTTGAGTCAAAGAAGCCGGCATTTTAGAAATTCCCAATAAAGCTTCTTCTAAATCCATTTGGACAAGAACTGCCCGCATTTTAGCTTGCCATAATGAAAATCTAGTATTTCGATCCAAAAGCGGTATATGATGTTTCACAGTTGTCATATAAAAATTATCACAACCAAACGAAACAATAATAACAAAACAAGCTCGAACAAACCAACCAAGCTCTGATGCCACTTGTTGATAAAATAACTCGATCTTCACATATACCACTTAATATCGATGCAGCGGAAATAAACTAGATTCTAATTATGGCAATAGCTAAAAATAAATAAATAAATGGAGTAAAGAAAGAAAAGCAATAATAACACAAAGATCTTACGTGGTTCGGATGAAGCCTACATCCACGGGCGAAGACGGCAAAAATATTCCACTAGAGTTCCAAACGGGATTACAAAAGAGCACACTGAAGCACTCACCAAAATCCCAATACACCCAAAGATTTGAACTCACAAAAAATTAATTTCTAAATGCAATTAAAAATTAATATAAAAGGAATTTAGAAATAAGAAGTATAAAATTTTTATTTAATTTGCTGTTGTGATTGTGATTTTGCAAAGGAAATATGCATATGCATATATAGGAAATTTGGGCGGTGGAAATATTGCAAATTCCCGATGTGGGAATTGTTAAGCAGCACACAACAATAGATATAATGCTTCGAGCCATATATTTTCTGCTTGGTCCAACGCTTATTTAGAGATGCCCAAGGCCATTGTTACCCTTTTGGCATCTCTACTCACTGGCAAGAAAATTGAGTTGGAAAATGTCGTCTAGACAAAACTTTAACAAAAAGAACAAATATAAGTTAATGTATGTACGAGAATTCCAGAAATGTACGTGGTTGGAGTTGGATAGAACTAATCATCCTGTCATAGTTTGTCTTACAAAGTTCATGAGCAATAAAATGAGCTACATGTTACTGAAGAAAATAGGATAGTGCTTGCTTAATCATATTCATCCTTCTGTCTTGTAGGCTATTTTGTATTGTGTTTTGGACTTTTTGTATGATTTTTCCTTCTCTTTTCTTTATAAAAAAAGATTCAGAGACAAACAGAAAGTTTATTTGATTAATGAGTTTTGTTTATTTCTAATGTTTGAATATTACTGTCTCATTCAAATGAACAAAAATGTTTTGTGTCTGATTAAAAAAAATGCTATAAAGAGAGCTGATCATGCTTGTAACACTCTTCTTCATTTATCTCTCAAGTAAAATCATATGATATGTCACCATGGTATCATTTATCAGGAAGATGGCATTGGTTTAATGACAATAATTAAAAGCACTTACAAGTATCGTCGATCAAGAAAGCATGATGCTGTTTTAGATTATCTTCCGCCCAGTTCAGCGGAGTACAACTATGCTTTTACTCAATTGACTGGGTAATTTTTACATCAATAAGTAATTTATTTCCTACCTTTTTCTCGTTGTCTTAGGCAGAAATTGTGTACGTGAATTTGTGTATGTATGTTAAATTGCTAATACCAATCAACTAAAAAGCTTAATTGAAGGGTTACGGTAAATTGAATCATTTTATCAACACTTGTCTCTCCCACGCACTTCTGGACTTAAAAATTTATGAAAGCCTTGATCATTAACCATCTTGAGTTAAGGTCTAAACCCTAGATCGGCTCTGCTCTGTCATCTGTTCTGCAGGCCTAGATTCTTTCTCGTGTACTGATTTCTCTGTGTGTATGGCAGTAATCTGTGTTTTCTTGAGAAGGATCCGATGATGATGAGTTCAAATAATCTCGTTAATTTGATCTTCATCTGAGGTTAAACACGAGTCCATTCATTTGTATCTAAGTGCCTTCTCTGACTAACTATCTTGAGTTGATCTAGTGATCAAAAAGATTTGGAAACCTAAAGATTGTGGATTCAATCTATGGTGACCATCTATCTAGAAATTAATTTGCTACGGATTGGTTATCTTGACAATTAAATATTGTCGGGTCAGGCAACTTTTCACGTGAGAATAGTTGATATGTGCATAAGCTAACCTAGCTATCATGCTATAAAAAAAACCTAAATCAATATTAATTGTGGAGAAATGACATTTTAGGTCCCCAAGGGTAGCGCAGTGGTTGAAGACTTGGGCTTTGAGTGTATACTCCCCTTACGGTCTTGTGTTCGAGACTCACTTGTGACATTACTCTTTCGATGTCTCCGGTACTCAACCCTTGGGACGAGCGTGGTAACCTTTGTTTCACAAAATGACATTTTAGTAGTTTAAATACAAGATCAGAAACCTAGGTCTTTTTATATAGGAGAAAAACCCATTACATCATATGGACAAACTGAAGGCAACAAAGACCTAATATTCACAAATAATATTTACACAGATATTATAAATATTAGATAATGCAACAATGTATTCCAGACTGTTGCAACTTTTTTTGGAATATCGTATATTTATTGTCTATATCTATTCTTGATTTTTGTGTTCATTTCTTTAATGGAAACCCCATTTTTTTCATTGAGAAAATGAAAGAATACACATGGATAAAGATCTAATGAAACCAACTGAAGCCTAATGAGACTCTTAATTTGTATTTGGAGAAATTTTGAATATAAGAATAATAATGGTTGATGAACAAGATCTTGTTTGGCTACATAACCTTTTAGATTGAAATAAACTTGAAGCCCACTGATTATAAAACATAATTGGTTTGGCTACATAATAGGTTCCATCTACATTTGGGCTTTGTTACACCTATCCATTGAATCAACATGAACCAACGTGTTTAACTTTCTCCTCAGATTTAGTTTTTTTTTTTTAAGACTCCTCAGATTTACTTCTGTAGGCTGAAAGTTAGATAAGTACTAAAAGCTGTCATGTATATGGCAGGCTATACAATTTTCTCACTGGTTCTACGATGTTCTCAACTTTGGGAGATGGAACTATAGTGAAGGGTCTGTCTGGAGTTCCTAATGAGGGTCCCGTGTTGCTAGTCGGTTATCACAATTTATTAGGACTAGAGCTTACTCCTTTAGTTGAAGGACTCATGAGAGAGAAGAATATTATGGTTCGTGGAGTAGCACATCCAGAGTTGTTCTTGGGAAAGCTCGAGTCTGAATATCCTGAAATTTCTATGATTGACTGGGTGAAAGTATTTGGTGCAGTACCTGTCTCTGCTAGCAATCTATACAAATTGTTATCAGAAAAAGCACATGTTCTCCTCTATCCTGGGGGAGCACGGGAGGCTCTTCACTACAAGGTACTTTAAGTTCCAACTTTCATCACCTCAAAGACCCAGTTTAATACAGTAATACACTACAACTGATGCCGGGAGAGAGCGAGATGGCACATCATGCAGCAAGTCTTCTTCTAACATCTTCTCACACCATATTAGTGGAAAGTAAAATGGAAGAATTCAAGCTGACATTTCTTTCAATTGTAGAAATCATCTTTAAAAGTTTCAATTCTCTTAAACTATCGTGGAGTGCCCTAATGGTCAAGAAGGCCTTGGGAAGTTATTCCTTCACGTCCAAATGTTTTAGGGTCAGGCGCGATATCCCATGGCATTAGTCGAGGTGGTGTAAGCTGGCCATATAAAAAGAAAGTTCCAAATTCAATCCTATGGTTCTCAAATGTTAGCATTGAAGTTAAAATATTGGGTATGCTTTGACATTAAGCAGCTCATACTTTTGCGTAAAATTACACATGGAAAGGACTTGTGTGCAACTATAGAGTAGGAGTTTATGTAGTTGCATAAGCATAAAGTGCTTCATGTACTTCAGTTTTCAGACTCTTAACATCACTTTATCATTTTGCCTCCAAGAGAGATTTACTTGGCATAAAGAGGTCATGGTCGTATCTTCGTTAAGTCAAAATAACCTTTCTTGCAATGTTTTCATATATGATCGAGATTAAGGTTTCCCATGTTCATTCAGTTTTTATTTTGATGTATAAAAACTTGACAGGGTGAAGAGTATAAGCTGTTCTGGCCAAATCAACAGGAATTTGTGAGGATGGCTGCTCGTTTTGGGGCTACAATTGTACCATTTGGTGCTGTTGGAGAAGATGATATAGCACAAGTAAGTTCGACTGCCATGCTTCAATATGATGGTATTAAGGAGTTTTGATAGGACCCTATTCCTGGGACTCCGAATAAGAAAAAATAACACTTAAATGTTTAGATGTTATTCTATTAGTTTGGATATTGTTCTGTTTGTTTGTTTGCTTAGATATTATTTGCTCTATATTGTTACCTAGCTTATAGGAGTAGTCTAGATTCTGTTTATTATTCCTTTTTAGCTAACCCTAAATACTCTAGTTTGTACTATTTAAGAGTGTCATGTGACTCAATTGGAATCAAGGAATTCTGATTCACCAAAGTTATCTACTACAATAGGTCCCCCCTACTAACTCTATTTATAACCCCTATTTACTTGCCAACTCATTTATGTCTCATGACAAAACATGCCCTCTTAGATCCTATTAATACCTTTAATATTGTCCTATTAATATTTGTTGAGATTAAATTATTAAAAATATGGGATTCAAAAAACCCGACAACCCAACCCAACCCCTTTAATATTTTCATTCAAGAATTTAACATTAAAAGTTTTCCAGGGAAGTTTCAAGTGCTAAAAATAAACTTTTCAAAAAAAAAAAATTAAAAAACCGGGAAATCGGAGCTTCACTCCACTATACTCCCGTCCCTAGGCTAGACACTGAGAGACATCAAAGAAATGGAGACATGGGAGATGTCTAGTGTTGGTTTATATTAGTATTTTATCATCTTAATTAATTTTCCTTTTTAAGATTAATTAAATATGATTTTCTATATTTTCCTTTTTTGATTAAGTATTATCTTTTCCTTTTATGGTTATGTATTTTTTCCTTTTATAATTAGGTATTATGTTAAACTACCAATCAATTCAAAAGTCTAAGCTGATGGATTGGAGTAAATTTAATTATATCAACCAACACATAGTATGCTTGAGCCGGCACTTACACTCATGAATATTAAATATATATATATATTTTATTTATTTATTTTTTTGTCATTCCTACCTTTTTGGTTATTATATTCATCATTATTTCATTTCGTATTTGCAGATGATTTTGGATTATAATGACCTTATGAAAATCCCTGTACTTAATGACTACATCAGAGAGACAAATCAGAATTCTACTAGAGTGAGGTAGCTTTTCTTCATCATCATGGTGTATGATTTACTTGTATTATTTATGTACAGTTATATTTTTTCATCCCTCTGAGATTGCTCTCCCCTCAATTTTTACATTTCAGTCGATCAATGGTTTTTTTTGTTCCTTTAAAAAGAATGTACCGTTGGACTTTGATTGTCGTGAGGACCTCTTTTATTATGAATCTTCAAGAAAGGGGCAAATATGGAAATATCAAAGGTAGATGGTTATTCTGGTAAGGTGAGAAAGAAATTGTGGATATAAATAAGGAGAGTAAGGTGAGGTTTGGGAGGCTTGATTTTTGTGTGTTGATAGGTGAATTACACATCCTAGATGAGTTAAATGTAACTTGAGTTAATTAGAGGGTTAGTTTTAACTAATCATGAGAGATGTGTAAGAAGCTAGTATATAAGCTTCATTTGGGGGTTTTCTTATTTGAGAGTGAGAGTAGAAACCCTAGCCACCACCTTAAGAGCCCTTGTACAATCTTAGCAATAGCATTATGATAGTGGATCGAATAAGCTCAATCGATCTATAACAGTGGAGTAGGGACGTTCCCGAACCACTATAAATCCGGTGTGCTTTGTCTCTCTTCTCCATTATCTTTCTTTATTTGGTTTGATTTTCATCTCAATTTGATTTGATTAAGAGATCTAGAATTTGCACTTTAATTTGATATAGATCTATAATTTTGCTTCTACATTGTGGTACAATTTAGTATCTTTGGGAGAGGCGTCTCGAAGGCACCTAATAACTAGTTTCTGTTTCATTATTAGTTGTATTTTTTTTTTGTTATGCTCATTAGCAATACCATATTATCACTGAATAACCGACATCGATAGCTGTCGATGTTATATTTCCATTATATTCTGCGTGGAGTTCTTTTTGGGTTTTATAGATTTTCTTTAAGGTATTGGGTACCTTACAGATTTATGGCCCTTTTTTCTATCGATAATCGAGAAACGGAACTTCACTCCCACTACATATTTGGGGGTATGCGCCTGTCTCTAGACTCGAATTTGGGAGACAAGTGATTTTACAATTAAACTTATTCGTAGGAATCTTGTTCTTCGATGGCTATTATGTTGATAGGATTAATCTTTGAAGTTTCTTCAACGTCAACCAATGTAATGTTGACTTTTTATTTCTGTCTTTTTACATTGGGATCTATCATTCCTTTATATAAAAATGTCAGTTCAAAATGTGTTTCAAATCCTTTTAAAAGTTTCTTGATTTATAGTTTTTCGTCTTTTATTGCGTCTTGGTCCAAGTCGTGGACTGAGATCAAGTTACTCTTTCAGATTTCTTGTTCTTTTGCTTTGTTTCCTCTCTTTTGAGGGAATTATCGTAAGTTTTGCCTTAATTTTTAATGAATTGCTTTTATTTTTTTAAAAAAAACTTCAAACCTCTACCAACAAGGCCGCTTACAGCTTTATGACTCATTCTCGTATTCCTTTTTTTTTATATAAAAACAAGCTTTACAAATGCAAATGGAAGTTCATTTTTGTGTCTCAATGTTGAATATGTGATATGATTTCAGGAACGTGGATAGTGGGGAGGTTGGGAATCCAGATATTTTCCTGCCCCTTCTGTTGCCTAAGATACCTGGTCGTTTATACTACCTGTTTGGTAAGCCAATAGTTACAAAAGGGAGGGAGAAGATTCTGAAGGACAAGATCAATGCAGGCGAGTTGTACGGTGAGGTCAAATCCGAAGTCGAACGATGTTTGGCTTATTTGATCGACAAGCGAAAGGAGGATCCTTATCGAAGCCTTGTTGATAGAACTGTGTATAAAGCCTTTCATTCCTCTCAACATGGAGTTCCTTCATTTGACCCCTAAACAAATTTTGAGCTTTTTATTTATACACTTTTTTCTAATAGCTTACATAGTAATATTGAAAGCTTTACTTTTTTTTTCTTTTATACGTTGCTTAATGTCTGGTGCTCACTTAAGCGACTCGTGTTTGATTTGTGAGTATTAATTTGATTCACAATGCTTATTATAGAATCATTATTTATACATATAAGAAAGGAGAACAATTTCGTTTATGTGTGAAAATGTTACAAATACTAATACCTTTGGGAATCTGTTACAATGCTTAATACTATAGATTTATTATTTTGGTTGTTTTGTTTAACAGCTTCCTTGCGCTTTGGATGTGGATTTATAATAAATAGTTATTTTGAGTAGTTAAAAAGAATGATGAAAAATGAGTGGTTAAAAATGAGGAATTGAGAAATGAATTAAATAAATGAATTGTTGGAAATCATGAGTTACTTTGAATAATTATAAATGAATGACTATAAATGGAAAAACTGTAAAAAATAAATTACAAATCAAATATCCAACCAACTTCCACCCTCACTATCTACTATCCAACAATTGTGACATTTGTTTCTGTCTATAATTGCACCTGAAAATATTAAAAGAGTAATGCCACAGTTGAGTCTCGAACTTGAGACGGGTGTATATCCTCAAAGTCCAAATCTTCAACCAATATGCCACCCTTTGGGGACAACTATAATTTACATTCATTCGATTCATGCTCTATTCGGCCATTTCATATTTATTAGACAATACAGAAGACAGATTTGGACCATCAACAAGTAATCAAACAAGGGTGATAAATCAACCATTCTTACAATGGACTTACCCGAACCAAGTGCTAATCACTTTGATCAACATCACTCTTCGCCTTCAACGTTCTCCTACGTTACACCGGTCTCAACTGTGCGTGATTCGAACACTTTAACCTTACGTTCTTCTTTCTACATGGTTCAAAATAACACCTCCGAGACTATCGAACGGTTCACATGGCGTGTAAAAATATACTGTATACAAATTGGTGGTCGCCTTCGTTGTATTAGCCATGAGGAAATGCATTTACACATTCTGAAATGACCTTTCTATCGAATATGAATGTTTGGAAAGGACCGTATTCGACAGGCAGGCCATCCGAATTATTCAAAAATATTATACACAAAATTATAATTTTGACAACCTATTAAATATTGTATATATTTTTGTACTTAAAAAATAATTAGAGTAAAATATTCAAACTAATAACTTCTTGATCATAAATATATGTTTTTGAGGTTTGGTATTTTTTCATATTTTATTCTCGAACTTTCAAATGTTAAATTTTATTCTTAAAAAAACACCATATCAACATCTTGTATAATTTAAAAACCAATAAATTTCAAGTCCAAACTCAAACATATATATGTGCATTAACATTCCCTCAAACTTTGGTTAACTTATTCCATGTGTAGGTGTGTAAACTTATGTATTATGGATTAAGTTAAGCTAACTATGATTTACAGTGAAGGTTAACTTAATTAGAAGATTGATTCAATTGTACAATAAGTTAATCCATGTGTAGGTGATTTCTGTCGGCATAAGTGTACTCAAGGTTGACGGAAGTGATTTCTGTCGGCATAGACTATCTACGCCAACGAACTTTGTTTCCGTCAGCATAACCTCCGTCGGCAAAAACTATTTTTCTTGTAGTGTGTGTTTGATGTGTTGATTTATGTAACATAAGTTTAATAAACTTAATTTTGTTATTTGTTATGGATATTGTTGGTGTATTTGTTGTTCTATTAGGTAAGTTTTAGTTATAATTCACATTATAATTATATGTGTTACTTAACAAAATTATGAATCAATTTCATTGCCTAAAGTCTCGTATGATAACTATTTTATTTTTTATTTTTTATTTTTGAAATTTAAACCTACATCAATTATCTTATCTTTTGTTTTTTCTTACTCATATTTATAAAACTAAACCAAAATTTGGAAGAAGAAAATTAGCTTCCAAAAACTTTGTTATCTTTTTATTCAAAATATAGTATAACTTAGAATTTTCTAAGTAAGATATTTAAAAATAATGTAATATCCTTATATTATCTTTTTTTAGTATAAATTGGGAGAAGTTGACCAACAAACCTTATACAGACAAACTCTATATAGAGGGCAAAACTACTCTCAAATAATATAAGAGTCAAATATCGATTTCCAGGCTCGAATTCGTGACCGTGGAATTGAATTGGATTAACACCAGACAAGATAACCAACTACGCCACTCACCCTCAATTATAAATGTACGTTTTGAAGTTAATAAAATTTTTGAAATATATAATTAAAGGTTACATGAAAAAGAGAGATAATAGGACCCTACCTATCATGTGTCAAGGGTTAATCCAAGTTAGTTTAACCATCTTATCAAACAACCCCTTGATATTTCTTGCACTAATAGTAGAACGATTTTATGTCTAAAAAAACAGTAGATCGATTCTTTTTAGAAAAATATTATTGAGTTGATTTCGATTATAATTAACTTTATTTATTATAGGCCGAGTTCGATAACTATTTTGTTTTTTGTTTTTTTGTTTTTGAAATTTAAGCCACAATAACTACCTTATCATAGCTTTTGTCTTATTTGAATATCTACATCTTACCTATATTTTAAGAAACAAAACCAAAATTTGGAAATGAAAAAAATAACTTCCAAAAGCTTGTTTTTTTTTTTTGAAATTAAGGAAAAATGGATAGATTAGAGGAAAGATGGAGCACATGGTAGGAAATTTGAGTATAAATAAGCTTAAATTTCATAAACAAAAAACTAAATGGTTATCAAACGGGGCCATAGAAATCAATTCACTATTTTTTTTAAGTAGAAAGATATTGTATTAAATATATTAACAAATATGGAATGACTCAATTAGTTAAAGTGAGTCTTAGAATGCATAAATTGATGAATTCAATTCATGATCACCTACTTAAAAATTAATTTCCTACCGAAAAATCACATATAATCATTGACATCAAAATAAGGGATTTTGCATGTATATTAAAATAATAATAATAATTTCATGTATAGCACAATTCTCAAACTTATTCATTTGGGGCACAAAAACGATTGAAATCTATCAATTGAACTGATTGAAGTCTAAAGTCTATCGATTGAACTAATAGAAGTCTATCAATTGAAATGGTAGAAGTCTAATAATGTTAAAATATGAATTTTGAGTAAAATATGTTATGAACAAAATTATTTTAAAAAATGTGCTATAATTATAATGAATAGCCAAAAATATGTTATAGGTGACAAATTCTCTATTATAAAATGAGCAATACTTACTTAGTAAGAAAATATTTTTAAAATCACATGTTTTTACTTTTCTCCTTGGATAAATATTTTCAAGAGCACTCCACTTAAGTATTACTGTTATCAAATTGGGTGTTATACCCCATGATGATAACCCTGTTAATATTTGAAGTACCTAAATTGCCCTCGACTGCAAAATTGAGAACCCTAAAACCCTTGCAGCCGCGCTCTAAGAACTCACACTTTCTTAAGAAGAAAAAGAAAACTCCACCGCTATATAAATTTGTATATAACGTTTCTCCCAAATCCTTGTTGGTATTAAACCCTAGTTTTTTCACTCCCTTCCATTCTCAGCCTCTCTCTTTCAACGCTCAACTCCCTGAAGGTAATTCAAATCTTCCCTCCTCTCTCTCTCTCTCTCTCTCTCTCTCTCTCTCTCTCTCTGTGTTTTCATGGCCTCTAGCTTTTGAGTTTCGCTAACGGGCAAGTTTTATAGTTTCAAGAAACTCCCAAAATACGACTATGATTTGTTCATTGGATGAACATAACGTGTTTGTAGGAATTAGCTGCATTTTTTTTTTGTTTTCTTTTATGTAGAAATAGTGTTTTGTGATTGCCCAAGTGATTCTGGAATTATATATGTGTGTATTGTTCTAATGTGTTAAAACTGAGGTTTTGTTTGTTTTGGGGTATTCAGTGAAAAGTTTGACTGACTTTAAGTGGGAATGGTTTTGCATTTCACAGGTAAATATGCTCGTGTTGTTCGAGACGTCGGCGGGCTTTGCCCTGTTTAAAGTTTTGGATGAAGGAAAGCTCAACAAAGTTGAGGTATGTGATGTTTGGAAATCTTACTGTTTGTGAGTTTGAAGATGGGTGTGCATAAATTACTAGCCTTTGTGGTTCACTGATGTTTTTCAGTCTGATGATTGCCTATTGTTCATTGGGAATAGATAAGTAGAGTATGGGCCATACACTTGATTGAATATCATTAGTGAATGCACATATGTGTGATATCTAGATCTTAATTTTCAAACTACTTTGAATGTAGGATTTGTTGAACGATTTTTCCAATGCAGACTCTGCTAGAAAGGTAATCCCCCATTCTCTATCTCTGTCATGGGATTTCTCCATTCAAGAAGTGCCCTGTGTTAGGACTTCTTACATGTCAATTGTACACTTTTAACTTTTTTGCTTGCTTGCTGCACCTTGTTCTCTTTTGCAAGGACCTTAACATTTTAATTGAATTATATCAGGTTGTAAAGCTGAAGGCTTTTTCAAAGTTTGAGAATATGTCAGAAGCCTTGGAAGCAACCACATTGCTGATTGACAGCAAACCCAGCAAAGGTTTGCGGAAATTTTTACGAGCCAACTGTAACAATGAAACCTTGGGTGTTGCTGATTCCAAGCTTGGAAATATAATCAAAGAGAAGCTGGTATTCTTTTTTCTGATTCTGCAAATAAATTTTTACTGGTTCACATATATAAGTTGGTTATTCTTATTGAGTGTTATGTACTTTTTATGCAGCAAATAGATTGTGTACATAACAATTCTGTTATGGAGTTGATAAGAGGTTTAAGAAATCAATTGAATGAACTTATATCGGGTTTAGCTGTTCAAGATTTGGCACCAATGAGCTTGGGACTGTCTCATAGTTTGTCTAGGTATAAACTGAAGTTCAGTGCTGATAAGGTTTGTTCTTGTTCTTTTTCAGATCTGGCCTTGATGGCTGTTGGCATTTTATTGTTGTTTATTGTTGGTACTGTTGATTCATGCTTGATCTTATTAACAGGTGGATACAATGATCATACAAGCTATTGGATTGCTTGATGATCTTGACAAGGAGTTGAATACTTATGCTATGCGGGTTAGGGAGTGGTATGGTTGGCATTTTCCAGAGCTTGCCAAAATTATTCAGGATAACATACAATATGCCAAGACAGTAAAATTAATGGGCAACCGTGATAATGCAGCCCAACTTGATTTCTCTGAGGTAAATATCAATTTCTTTTGGACTTCTTAAACTAACTAGTATTCAACCTATATATATATTGTATTTGTTCAAGTCCGATGTTACCCGCATATTTGTTGCATGTCATTGGGTGATGTTTAACTACTCTTCAAACTTAAGCAGTTTTGAACTAGCTTGGTATGTTACTCTTGGAACCACCTTGTGGCTTAAAAAGGTGAATTTGATATTACCAGATGAAGCAATATTAATTTACTTTACAATTATAGCATATCTTGTGTTGTCATTTCAGATTTTGACAGAGGAGATTGAGACTGAGCTGAAAGAAGCGTGTATGATATCGATGGGAACTGAAGTTAGTGAACTTGATTTGATGAATATTAGAGAGCTTTGTGACCAAGTCCTTTCTCTTTCTGAATACAGAGCCCAACTGTATGATTATCTTAAAAGTAGGATGAACACCATTGCTCCTAACTTGACTGCACTTGTTGGAGAGCTGGTCGGTGCCCGCCTAATCGCGCATGGTGGAAGTTTACTCAATCTTGCTAAGCAGCCCGGGAGCACGGTGCAAATTCTTGGAGCTGAGAAGGCTTTGTTTAGAGCTCTGAAAACAAAGCACGCAACTCCCAAGTATGGTCTTATCTACCATGCATCCCTGATTGGTCAGGCAGCTCCTAAGCTGAAAGGAAAAATCTCTCGGTCTCTTGCTGCTAAAACTGCATTGGCAATTAGGTGTGATGCTCTGGGTGATGGCAAAGATAACACCATGGGACTTGAAAACCGTGCCAAGGTATTTTTCTTGACCTGTTTTTCAATTTTGTCATTTTTAAGATCCATGGAACAGTGTTTGAATTTGAAACATGACGTTTTTACTCAGCTGGAAGCAAGGTTAAGGAACCTTGAGGGCAGAGAGTTGGGGCGTGTTGCTGGGTCGGCTAAAGGCAAGCCTACAATTGAGTCCTACGACAAGGACCGAAAGAAGAGCGTTGGGGCTTTGATAACTGCTGCGAAGGTATGATTGCCATTCTAAACTCTGTTCTGCATCTTCTTTGCGTATATTGTTTTTCTTATGCTTCTGAGCTATCGTTTTTGTTGGCCATTAATTATTGTTGATAAAATTTTCTGCTTTATGTAGACTTATAACCCAGCGGCCGATTCGATCCTCGATAAACTTGAAAAGGCTGCTGTGGAGGAATCAGAGGCTCCTGTAACTGTTGAAGAGAAGAAAGAAAAGAAGAAGAAAAAGAAGAGGACAGAAGAAGAGGAAACAGTTGTGGAGGATAAGTCAAAACCCGTAGTTGAAGATGGAAAAGACGAGAAGAAGAAAAAGAAGAAACGATCCGAGGATGCTGAAGAAGTACAAAATGGCGGCGAGGAGAAGGAAAAGAAGAAGAGAAAGCATGGTGAAGATGAAGAAGAGGAAGCTGAACAGCCAAGCAAAAAGAAAGAAAAGAAGAAGAAGAAAAGTGAAGAATGAGTTATGGAAGGAGCCAGTTTTGTTAGCATAGGCTGTATAATTTGGTTGTTGTTGGTGCTTTATTCTCCATGCACTTTTAAAGTTATATCTAAATCTCCAATGTATTCTCAAATTTCTTACAGATTCTGGTTTTCATGGCTACTTGAAGAGCCTCTTCCCCCAGGAAATATGGTATTTGTGACTGAATATGTTAGGCTATTATGTCTTGAATTATGGGGAGCAAGTAGATTTTTTTTTTTTTTTCCTCTCTTTATCTTTTTAATTTTTGTTTGTTTTTTGCAAGATGAAATTCGACGAGCTTTTCCCCACCAGGAATATTGCTTTCCTCACTTTGTCTCGTCCTTTTAAGGTTGAAAATGGAAGGCGTAGTTTTATCCAGCTAATATTCTCTTTTTGTTCCATGGTATCATTCAAACTATATATATTATATTTAATCTCATAAAAAAAATTACATATTATTTTGTTGATGTTACATAATTTATGGTCTTCTGGTCCCGGTTATTGAAACGTATATGAAACTAAATGATCAAATCATGAGATTACAATGGTAAAATATTATCACGTTATATATTAGATGTATATTGCTTTTATATCTAATTTATGAATGATGTAATTATAATTATGTAAAAAAATGACACAAATGTCAATTGGTTAAAAAATTAATTTCTATGTAAGTGACTATAAATAGATGGTTGATATTAAAAAAAATAAGAGAATATATCAATGGTATTTTTTTGTAAAAAAATATGGAAGTATGCAAACTCTTATTTCGCATTCTTTCATGAGACAATAATTGAGTTTGTCTAATAATTAAATGATGTTACTAAATTTACGGTCGCGTTCTAACTTCTTCTTTTTTTTTTTTTGAAAACCCTCTCTAAAAATTAAGAGGACATCTTAGCCTCTATTTAAAGGTGAGTTAGTTGTTTACAATAATTTAAATCGTATTTGGAGCCACATTTATAATAATGGATAAGCTAACTTTTTTTTTGAGATTGTTAACTTGTATTACTTTTTTTTTTTTTGAAAGATTGTAATACTTAATCTTAAGTGAAAACTACATTTTTAGATTTTGTTTGACTTTTAGTTTTAATTTGATTCTTATATTTTGAAATTAAACCCTTTTATTTTTAATAGTTTAATAATGTTGATTTTTTTTTAATATTTACCTTTATACTTATTTTTTTTAAAACAATTAAACTCGTCTCAAAAATTAAAATAATCGTATTATATTCAAATTTAAAATGAGTATGATCATTATTTTAGTCAATTTTATTTTGTTATTTCAAAGACTAAAAATAAAACATTATAGAAATGGTAAAAACGTTCGATGTTGAAATATAGACTGCAAATTTAGAACTAAAAAATTACTTTTTCCTAATCTTAATTATAATAACCCTTGATATACTTTTATAATAAAATTTTATATTATAATAATCTTAATTATTACAATTTTTTATTCAACAACTTGAACACAAAAGGAGTTCAACCTTTAATTTCATGATGGGTAAGTGAAGCTAGGCTCCTTTTGACCATAATCGCTCTATTCACAGTTCGTAATAAATATAATATTTCCACTATAAATGCAGCCCAAAAATTTCTTATCCAAAAAATATATAACATGTACCGGGACACTTGCAAATTCTGTTCATTCACCAAAGAAGAAGAAATTGAAAAGAAAACAAGAGAGATTTAGAAAAGGCGGTTGGCTTTGGCTCGTTCATAATTTGGGGAAAGATCCATTTCTACCGCCCATTCACTTCCACAAGTTTCTTCTCAGTCTATATCTGCAGCTGTGATTTTCAAAGGAAAAAGACCGAAATATTCTCGACCCAGTTCGTTACAGCTCGAAAAAGGTCTGTCTCAAAAGCTAATTCTATATTATTTGTTGTTGTGGGGTTCGATTTTGACTACATACAGCCTTTTCTCTCTGAAAAGGCTTCTGGGTATGCTTTTTCTTACCCAAGTTACTGCTCCATTTGTTCTTTTGTAGCTTGTTTTTAAGGCAATCGATTGCAAATTTCTGGGTTTGTGTTAGTTGTTGATTTGTGTAGCTTTTTGTGGTTGGAATTTTGTTGGGGTTTTTGGGTATCTGGTTTCGATGGGGGGTTTTGTTGTGTTTGGTATAGAGATTTGAAATGGTGCTTGATTTTGAGAAATGGGATGTATAAATAGCCGAGAAGTAGCTTCTAGAAACTTAGCAGATTCCGAGGTTAAGAAGGAGAAGAGCTCTGAATGTGGTGATGATTTGGAAAGAAATGAAGCTGATGTGGATGTTGTTGTTGGTGTTACTAAGAAGGAAGAGCATGGCCATGGGGATAAGCCTTTGACAAAAGAGCAGAGAAGAAAGTTGAAACCTAACCCTAGATTGAGTAATTTGCCAAAGCAATCACAAGGGGAGCAAGTGGCGGCTGGATGGCCGCCTTGGCTTACAGCAGTTTGTGGAGAGGCACTCAGTGGTTGGGTTCCAAGAAAGGCTGATACATTTGAGAAAATTGATAAGGTGTGTTGTTTCTCTTTGAGAATCATTTGACTGTTCAAGTGCTTTTTTAACTATTATTATGTAACTGTTGTTTTTCTTTTGTGTTCAGTAAACTGTTAATCATTCTGTCATTTTTTTCCTACTATAAATCTACTTGTTTTGCGTATGGAAATGTACTTTTGATGATTAGGAAGTGATTTTCCATATGAGGTGTGGAACCAAAAAGTTTTCTGAGAGTCAAAATTTTACTACCTTGTGGTCAAAAAGGGTCTTGGAAATCTAAAAGTTTATGATTTCAATCTATAGTGATCATCTACCTATAAATTAATTTCATACGGATTTCCTTGATATCCAAAGATTGTATAGTTAGTTGGTATATCCCGTGAGAATAGGCAAGATGCGTATATGCTGATTGCTGACTTGGATATTCACAAATATTAAAATTAAAAAAAAAGAGGTCAAAATTTTACATTCCAACATTTATATAGATCATTTTTCTAATTTTAAATTTAAGTTTTAATACGGGGAGAAAACCTTAATATATTGCTTATCTATCTATCTATATATATATATAAGACATACAAGGGAGACAAATTTCCTCCGTCTTCGGTCTTTACTTCATCTTGGGGTTAATTGAGGTACATTTGTTCTATGGAGCTAATCTATATCTTTTGGTATAAAACAATTTACATCTTCTATTGCACAGATTGGACAAGGAACATACAGTAATGTGTACAAAGCAAAAGATACAATGACCGGTAAAATTGTTGCACTGAAGAAGGTTCGCTTTGACAACCTAGAGCCAGAAAGTGTAAGATTTATGGCCAGAGAAATTCTCATTTTGCGACGCCTTGACCATCCTAATGTTGTAAAGTTAGAGGGTTTGGTTACATCAAGGATGTCATGTAGTTTGTACCTTGTGTTTGAGTACATGGAGCATGATTTAGCTGGACTTTCTGCAAACCCATCCATCAAATTTACAGAGGCTCAGGTTAGTTCATGGTTTCATTAATTTTCATTAGTGATGCAGATTGTGATCTTTTTTATTTGAGAGGATTTTGCATTGTAGGTTAAGTGTTTCATGAAACAACTGCTATCAGGACTTGAGCACTGTCACAGCCATATGGTGCTTCATCGTGATATTAAGGGTTCTAATCTTCTTATTAATGGTGAAGGGATGCTTAAGATTGCTGACTTTGGTCTAGCTACTTTCTTTGATCCAAAACACAAGCACCCATTGACTAATCGTGTTGTTACCTTATGGTATCGATCTCCCGAGCTTCTACTTGGTGCAACTCATTATGGTGTTGGGATCGACCTTTGGAGTGCAGGTTGTATTCTAGCAGAGTTATTAGCTGAGAAGCCCATAATGCCTGGCCGTACAGAGGTAATTATCCGGTTTCACGCACTCTACCACATCCTCTTTTCAAAGTCACCTTTCAACTAAATTTGATTGACTTTATTATGTTTAGGGTCATGTGCCGGTTTTCAAAAGTGTGCCAGATCTTAATCATTGGGAGAGCAATGTTTTTTTAAACGGAAATTATAATTTGTAGGCTATGGCACATTAAGCAGTGGTGATGTGAGTGACGGAAGATTTGTATGTTTTTTTATGTCTATATGTGCGAACCAACTTATGCCCACATCTATATTCTCACGGGACAACCAGTGACCCTACAACATTTAGTTGTCAAGGAAACTCATATGAAATTAGTTCTTAGATAGGTGTCTACCATTGATTGAACCCATAATTTTTAGTTCCGAAGACCTTTTTTTATTACTCGGGCAACCATAATGGTTTTACTTTTATTTTTTACTTCTTTCTCAGAACTGGACCTCGACATAAAATATAGGTTCTTTGTTCTACCATTTTAATGAAAGTTGGTTTCCTTTTATTTCTTTCTAAGAAAAAACTACATGAATTGATAAAACATTTCGTTAATATAGGCATTTACTTGGTAAATGTCTTGTAGCTTTAGAATTAGAATTAAAAGTCTTCTTTCTTTAGAGGGTTAGTATGAGCTGCACGAAATGTAACTACGCTTCCCACTCGTAAATTTGATATACACATATGGTATTGACATTCTCTTATATTTACATCTTAGTGGAGATTAGTGCATCTGATGTCTTTACTACTCCCTAGGTTGAGCAACTACACAAGATATTCAAGCTGTGTGGCTCACCTTCAGATGAATATTTGAAGAGAGCAAAGTTACCCAATGCAGCCTTATTTAGGCCCCGAGAACCTTATAAGAGATGTATAAAAGATACTTATAAGGATTTCCCACCATCGTCATTTCCTCTTATCGATACACTTCTTGCGATTGATCCTGCTGAGAGAATGACTGCTACAGATGCATTAAAGAGCGAGGTGATGCCAAAATTTGTTTTATATGTTTCAATGGAGGATATTATATTTGCACAAGCATAACATTTTAGCTTCTCACTTCATATTTCACTTCTCTTTGAACTTGGTCTTCAGACTCAGCTTTTCTGAGTTAGTTGCTTGTTTTGATAATGACAGTATATTCTTATTCTAATTGTCGGTGTCGTTATTTTACATTCTTTTGCAGTTCTTCACTACGGAACCTTATGCGTGTGAACCTTCTAGCCTCCCCAAATATCCACCTAGTAAGGAGATGGATGCTAAACGACGGGATGATGAAGCAAGAAGGTCTGAATTTTGATTACTTCTCTATTTTTTCAGGTTTCTGTTTGTTTCTGGGAGTTCATGGGTTTAGAGAATGAAATATCTTTATTTGGAGATTTTTTTTTTCTCATGAAAATTGGGCTTTTCATTGAGAAAAATGAAATAATATAAGAGTAAAACTCATGTGTAGGGGACTCTACATTTTGCTGATGTGGCATCATTAGGTGCCATAAAAATTTCAATACTTTTCAATATTTTAATTTATAATAGAAATTTTTGTTGCACTCAATGTGCCACGTAGGCAAAATGTAGAGTTCCCATGTGTAGGGGAGTTGTACTCATAATATAAAAGAGGCTTACGAGAATCACGAACAAAAGATGAGACCCAGAAGACATAACAAGATAAAAACAAAAGGGCTCGAATCTAATTGAATAAAACCGAGAAGATAATTACAAAAATATTTGGAAACTAGTTGAGTATGCATTTTTCTATTTTGTTCTTATTTGAGAACATTTTCTATTTCTGATTTCTGATTTTGTGAAGCGTTTTCAAAATTGTATTTGTTTTTTTTTTCTAACTTTCTAAAATGTTAGTATATTTTTTATTGTTTTTGGTATAGTTGCAAATATATGAGCAATTGAGACCTTACTAGTAAAGACCCAAGTCATACTTACCCTCCTTTATGACGCACATTTTTGGGTTACGACATTTGATAGGAAACAAAAACTTTCATTCATATATGAAAGACTCACCACAGAATTCTATCAATAATTACAAAAAGCTTCTTCTATGAGAATGAAGAGTGACAAAATTATAATCTTTTAATGGAGAAATAGTGTGAGCCTAATTCATAGCAAGGAAAGTAATGGAATCAATTAGACTTTACTTTGGTTGTGGAGTTTATGAGAATATGTACTCATTTCTAATCTTTCAAATCTTCCACCAAAGAGCAATAACACACTAGATGCACATAAAACATTGAAGAATCATATTTACACTAAACTTCTAATATGTTTTTATTAAATATTAATTTCCAAATGCGATTTTGAATTATTATATCTAGAGAACACCAGACCAAAAATATAACTAAATAAGTTTCTATATATTTATTTTGGTTGTAAATAGGGAACAATAATTAGGAGTAAAGAAGTAAATATCAAACACATAACACATTTATTTTCTTTCTTGAAAGACAAGAGAAAAGACACAGGAAAATAAAAACATTATTCGAAGGGCACTTCTTCTCCCATTTGATTTGTAGATCTTCTAATAAATGGGAGAGGTGGCAGTTGGTAAGGGAGCATTGTAGCATACTTTCTGTCCTAAATAGGGTATTAAGAGTGTTGGTCTGCTCATATGTCCATTTGTATGTTTTTAATGTGACTTGTGCCTATTGTGCTAAGCATCAATTCATATGGTTTTACAGACAAAGAGCGGCAAATAAATTGCAGAATGATCATGGGAAGAAGGCACGCACACGTAACCGTGCTGGTAGGGCCATTCCTATTCAAGGAGCCAATGCAGAACTCCAATCAAATGTCAATGTACGTTTTTTTATTGAATAACCGAGCTTTCATCAAATATTGATGTACATGTATATACCCTTTTCTATTGGACATTTATGATGATTGTTTTTCTTTTCTTTGGGAAACTGTCATGATTGGGGGCTCATGGGAAATAGGGGAGACTGGAGGCTGAGAAAACAGGAATATGCCTGATTTAACGAAAATAATATAAATTTTATGGTATTCGATAGTCCATCAGACTTTATTAAAAAAATTCCTTCATTCCCTTTTTAATCATTTTCATTCATAATTGTTGCCCGAAAGATGGCATCTGATAGTAAGAGCATGAGATATTTGTGGAAGTTCCTCAAAACTTCGAGTTTGAGTCTCCGAGCAGGAAGTGTAGTAAATGTAATTCTTTGGTGTCTCCTGAAGCTAATGTCGGGGAGCAGAGAGTCTCCTCATGGAATAATGGGATGGTTGCTTGATACCATGGATTGGATATCAAAACACTTCTGTTATGATTCTCCTTTTAACCAGGGTTTTAGGTTTTAAAGATATAAGAGGTTATGAGTTGTGTTGATGAATATTTTTTTAGATTTTGGACGTTTTCCTTGTGAATTAATTGGCAGTTTTAAGCTGTAGCTATGAAAAAGAGATGGTCTTGTGATTCTGACTTCTGACATGCTTGTTCTTTTTTTTTGAAACAGAGACGGCGTTTAATCACGCACGCAAATGCGAAGAGCAAGAGCGAAAAGTTCCCTCCTCCGCATCAGGACGGGTCATTAGGATATTCACGTCATATCGATCCAGCTGCTGTTCCTTCTGATGTTCCATTTAGTTCATCATCGTTCGGCTATCCAAACGAATTTGGAGCCTGGTCCGGACCATTGGTTGAGTCTTCTGACATTGGTGCTCAAAGGCAGAAGCATTTGGGAGGTGATGCAAGAGAACAAAAATCAAGCCAATCCTCAGTTAAAGGGAAAAAAGCAGCATAAACTTCGCAACACGGTAGTTCAGAATCGTGCTGCTTAATCGATCAATTGCCTATTTACTTATAAATGTCCCCTTCTGAGCAACCTTGCCACCGATCCCGAGTACATAGATAAAGCCTGGTCTCTGTCTTGCAGCAAGAACATACCTGGTTTTGATCTGAAATGGGACGTCCTAATTAGGCACTTTTTTCTTCCATTGAGCTCCCATGGTATTGGCTTCTTTCCTCCATTTGCAAGGTCTTCCTGCTCGTGCTCGTTCGTTCATTCGCCGATTGTTTTTTGCGCTTAAGTACAGATATAATATAAAAAAAAGCTTCTTAGCCATGGTGCTTCCATTCTTTGCCCAGCATTAGATCATTGCATAAGGTGTGCTAGAACCAACCTTCTTTGTGATAGAGTTCTCTCTAATGCTACCAATTTGTTAGACAATATTTACAACTGACCACTTTCTTGATAAGTTCCTTGTGAAGTTTCTGTTTTAAAGTACTCTTGCTGAATAAAGAATCTTTGGGAAAGTAGTCATATTGTTTGTTTTTTTTTTTTCTTTTGTGGCTGAAGTTCAATTGATAAGAGAGGGAAGAGAACATTTTATTGAAACAACTTTTGAAAATCTTCTATGTTTTCCAATTAATCTTTTCATTCTTATGGTTCATAATGTGTTGTAAATGATGAATAATTTGTCATTGATTTATTATCAATATTTAATATTCTAAATCAATAAAGCTAATTGATATTTCTAGATATTAATGTGGAGTAAATATTACAAAAACATGGGGATTTTTTTCCTTTTTTGAAAAATAACCTCCAAAATTAATCGATAATTATATTGGAAGATTTGTATACGTGGTCTTTATTATAGATACATATTTATGCAAATGTTTCTTCATAAAGTTAAGATATTAGCATTGTTAGCATTGATGTTTAAGTCTTTAGTTATAAATTTTGAAAAACAAAACAAAAAGAAAAAGAAAAAAAGTCGTTAGTTATGAAATGAATAATATTTAGCTGTTGTCACTAGTTGAAAAAACCTCAAAAGCATGGTACGGTCAATATTTTGTCAAATCTTACCCCATATTCTTCTCTTTCGTTCTAAGTCAATACCTGCGTTGGAGAATGCTTAGGGGGTGTTAGTTTTAAGAGGAGGTGAGATGAGATGTTGAAGTCCAACACCTTGTTTGATTCAAGAGTATTCTTCACCTTATCTCATCTTCTCTCTCCTCTTTTTTTTTTTGTTAAAATACCATTTTAGTCCCTCAACTTTGAGGTTTGTTCCATTTTGGTCCCTAGACTTTCAAATGTTCAATTTTAGTTCTTTGACTTTGTTGTTTGTCCAATTTTGGTCATTGGACATTCAAATGTCCAAATTTAGTCCTTAGACTATCAAAAAAGTAAAAAAACGGTCCTTTCATCAAATAAATTTTTTCTCACTCTTAAATTATTTTCTCTCTCTTCCATCTTTTATCATTTCTCTTTCTAAAAGTTTTATTTCTCTTAAATCTACCTCTCTAATCCTCTTTTCTTCTCTTTTTTTTTCTTATTCTCTCTTCAATCCATCTCATCAAATTATTTAAAATGAGATCATTTTTCTAAATAATAATTTTCCTACTTTGATTTATCACTTTTTTGTTTTTCCAAAATTCATAGTCTATCATGGAACCAAAAAGAAAAAGAAAGAAAATATAGAAGAAAAAAAGAAAAGAAAAGAGCGGAAGTGAGGTGGATTGAAGAGAGGTAAAATTTATAGAGAGAGAAATTATGAAAGATGAAAGAGAGAGAAAATAATTTAGGAGTGATAAAAAATTCATTTGACTAAAAGACAATGTTTTAACTTTTTTTTATAGTTTAAGGACCAAATTTGAAAACATTTGAAAGTTGAGGGACCAAAATTGGACATTTGAAAGTTGAGGGACCAAAATTGAACAAACAACAAAGTTGAGGGACTAAAATTGGACATTTGAAAGTCGAGATACCAAAATGGAACAAACCCCAAAGTCAAGGGACCAAAATGGTATTTTAACCTTTTTTTTTAATTTAAAATTTTTCCATCTTTTTATTTATATATATGTATATATTTACTTATTTACTTATTTTAGGTTTGATATATTTTTTTATAATAATATTATTATTTTAATATATTAATATATAATTATAATAATTATACTATTATTATATCAAATGTTTATTTAAATATATTTGAGTTTTAAAAATTAAAATAAATAGATATATATTATCTCTTAATATATGACGTTAAATTTTCATATTTTTATTCATTTTTTAATCGTCTTTAATAACAAAAAAAAAGTTATAGAATTTCAATTGTTTAGAGATACACTATAAATATCATATTCAAAAATTAATAATTAAAAGTTATATGTTTATTTTTAATATTAACAATAAATATATCAATTTATTATTAAAATAAAAATTTAATTTAAATAATTTATAGACATCGAATTTTTATTCGTAGTTTACAATAGATTTAAAAGTATGAATTTATTTTCAATAAACTTATTTTATTTGTTAAAAAAATGAGATTCAAATTTTATACCCTTGTATTTAGCGTTGCACTTTGAAATAATAGTAAGAGTGGATTTTTTTTTTGAAAGGATAAATTAATTTAAATAATTTTGAGAGTCTTGATTGTATATACAAAAAACAACTATAAATTTCAAGACTTGTATGAGTCATAGGGATTGAGATTCATTCTACCTAATAAAAAAACAATAAATTCCAAAATTTGAGGGATATTTTATTACTTCTATGTAATAATCATTGTCAAAATGTGACCGAGTTCTCTTTTAACTACAAAAAAATAAAAATAAAATAAATTTTTTTAGGGTGTCTATGGTTTCCTAGAAGTATCAATGACCAATAAGATAAATATTTTTAATTTATTATTACTTATTTATTAGTTAATTTTATTAACAATTCTTTTACATTCGGTAACTATGAATATGAATATGAATGTATAAAAGGTATAAGAAAATACTTTTTTTAAATAAAATAAAAATTGCTATCAAGATTTTATAATGACTAGTTTAACCAATGGTTTTATTTTTATTTTTTAATAAATAGAATATTGGTATTTTTTATTTATTTTTTATTATTTAAGTCTAACAAATCTTTTAAACAAAAAGTTATTAACGATGTACAAATATTTTAGATTAGTCAAACTTTATTTTGGTGGTGTGAAATTTTTTTTTCTCGTAATTTTTTTTAATTAAACAATATTTAAATATGAAAGATTAGAAACTTTTAGCCTCATGGTTATTATGTCGTGCACAATATAATTGAAACTATGTGTTTTTTTAATAAAAACATTAATATGATTAAGGGTGCTTAATATTAAATTTATATTACTTACATTTTATTTATGATAGTAGTTATATTTACATACTTATTATATTAATAGCTAAATATTTGAGAATAATTATTTTTAAAAAAAGAAAAAAAACAATTTTATTGTTAGAAAAATATATAAGAACAATTTTTTTTTTTAAACATATCTTAACATCTCATCTTCTCTCCCTCCACCTCAAGCAATGTTTTTCTATCATCTCATCTCCCTACACTCCAAACAAGGTTTTTCTGTCATCTCAACTCACCTCATACAAAATTTTCTGCTATCAACATCTCATCTTATCTCATCTCGCCTTTAGCCAAACACTCCCATAGAATTGAAGCACAACACTTCATTCATTTTTTTAAAGAGACTTGGACATTTATTTATCTGAGGAAAATTGAGCCATCAATAAAACATTTATGTTGATTTAAGGAAAACAAATTAAGTATATTTACTAGAAACACGACTTTTTTACGTGTGATTTTTTTTTTCAAAGAATGGTACATACACGTTGAAATTAACTTTATTCTTTAAAAAAAAGTTAAAATTGACTTTTTAAAAAAGTATGAATAAAATAAAGTTTTTATTTTGAAGAACAATGTAACTTACCATCATATCAATAAATTTTAATTCAATTAGACATATAGAGTGTGTTTGTATCCCTGTTTATGTAAACGACTAAGATAGTTATAATAACCTAACCAATATTTGTCCTACCGTTTATTATAAATAACAGTTATCTATACTGCGTACTCGTTTATTTAAATCTACATGTCTATTTATCTAAACTTTACATATATTATTTTTTGTTACATAATCAGTCACTCAAACATCGTTTATCATAATTCATGTCATAATAACTTGTCTCTCAAACATCATTTATAATAACTCACTGTTTATCATAACCTTTCGTCCATCATAACTAAATCGGTGCTCCTAACCCATAACGTTATAGAGGATAAACAATTTGAAAAAGATGAATCTATATATATATGTGTGTGTTGTTTTTATCTAGATTTTGTATGAACACATTTATATTAGTATCGATAAGATACTGAATGAGTTAGTGGCGCGATTGGTTATCTGATCTGGAGTTAATCTATTTCTACTCAACAGTCACGTGAATCGGTATTGTAATCCCCTTCCCCCCAACTTGTACTAAAAAAAAGTATCGGTAAGATCATGTTTTTCAAAAGACGGTAAATTATTATAAACGGTAAGAAGAAAAAGTGTTTTATTTAATTTTGGAGAAAAAATGGAGTGGAGTCAAAATTGAAGGAGGCGTGGAGTGGAGTAGGGGAAAAGAAAAACTGAAAAAATAAAAAAATTGAAAAAAGAAAAAAGGAAAATAAGAATCCATCACAGTAGATTATACAGAGAGAAGAAGAGGACCAAGGTCCAGAAACGAGCGTAGAGAGTTGCAGAGTATTTATTCCTCGATAAACCCTTCCAACAATCACTCAAACCTCTTTTTCTCTCGCGTTTTTCTCTTTGGTTGAAACCCAGGTTTCATAAATCGTCGCAAAAAGCTACTGGAATTGGAAGCATCGCCAAATTTATGGCCAACAATACGGCTCATAATGTGGCCCAAGCCATTGCCGTTTCGCTCGACTGGAGCTCCACTCCAGACGCTCGCAAGGCCGCTCTTTCCTATCTAGAATCTGTATGCTTCTTCGTCTTTTGCTTTTTTCTTGTTTGATTGTTTATGGGTGTGGTGAAATTTTGCCAGTGATTGTTGTTTTTGGGGGTTTTTTGATGCATGGGTGGGAATTATTGTTTTGGAATGATTATTGTTGTGTGATTATGCTTTTTTTAATTGGGTTTCGATGGATTTTGATTGTGGTTTGTTTGGATGAAAAGGGTGTGTTTATTTAGGGGTATTTTGTTATGAAGCTTTAAGAGTAGGTTAGTTTTGGATAATTTTGGTATTATGATTATCAATAGGTGTTGGTGGTGTTTGGTTTTCTGGTTTATGAATTCACTTGCTGATTTAGGGGCAATTTATGATGAATCTTCAACAATTGTTCATCATCGTGGAACTTCAGTTCTCTGGAGCCACATACTATTAGTTTTGGTTTTTTTTTATCCTTTTCTTTTCCTGCTCTCAGGTAACCCGTTCGTGAATATAATTAAATTTACCCCAACTCATGAGGTTAAGCTAGCTTTTGGATTGATGGGTGGTTTAATATAATTCAACATAACCATATACACAGCAAATCTTCTTAGTAGAAGGGTTTTTCACCTGTTTGTTCTTTTCTCTTTTTCACTAGGGTTAAATTTTGAGCAGGTGAAGTGATTTTATTTTTTCTCTTGTTAACCTACTTAATTTGATCAGTTTTACAATCCTCATTTGATTGTAAATTATGTTCTAATACTTGGTAAGTTGTTTCCTGATTGACACACCGAACTCCAATTAAATGGGTGTCTTTGATCCTTCTCTTCACTTTTGCAGATTAAAACTGGCAATATACAGGTTTTGGCTAGGGCATCCCTCAATCTAGTTACCAATAAGTGGTCTTCTGAGATTCGGCTTCATGCATATAAAATGCTACAGGTTCGAGATTGCATCTTTAATGACTAACTGTGTAATCTTATGAACGAATTGTTCACCCTTTCTATTAATCTTGGTGCAATTTTTTAGATGATAATTTATATTTATTTGGTCATCCACGTTTGAATTTTTGATACATTGAAGATTGAACTGTAATACAGATATCCCTTTTTCAGACTTAAGTGTAGCTTAAAGCTGTAGTTTTCCTGTTTTCAATTTTTGCTATTCTCTGTGGTCCTAAGTAGTTTTGACCTGCAAGCATGACTCTTGTAACATACTTAAGTTAATTTTCAATATGAATTTAAATATAAAGATTTCACGGTTGAGGTTTTTTTGGGCAAGAAACAGAACTTTTATAAATATATATATTTATGATTGAAGTCGGTTAAATGTTTTTTATTTTGCCCATATTTCATTTTGGTTTTTTTTAAAAATCTATAATTCCAAATCACATTTTCAGATTTTCATCATCGTATCAACTTTATTTCATCTAAAATAATTATTTTTCCGGTATTTTTTTTGTATCTTTATGCAGCATTTGGTTCGTTTACGGTGGGAGGAATTGAATTCTATGGAAAAGAGGAATTTTGCCAATGTTTGCATTGATCTGATGGCTAAAATTACAACTCCTGGTGAAGAATGGGCTTTGAAAAGTCAGACAGCTGCTCTTGTTGCAGAGGTTTGACACTTAAGAAACAAGATCTTAATTTATCATTTATTAGGGTTGATTGTCAGTAGAAAAATACAGGAAGGTCATTTGTTGTTTTGTAAGATACTTCGGGTTTTATCTTTCTTGTTTGACTTCATATTTGGTTTGGTTCTGGATTTATTTAGTAACTTTGCACTTATGAACGCAAATTTTTTTACATGTGTTCTTTTTCTCTGATTTACAGATTGTCAGAAGAGAGGGGTTACATTTATGGCAAGAATGGCTTCCATCTTTGGTTTCCCTGTCTAGTGAGGGTCCTATACATGTAAGTTCCATAGTTTGTTGCTTCAGGCATTTCTGGGTTAAAAAGTACAACAGAAAGAATATTGTTGCTTCATTTTTCTTCCTTCATTCCAACATCACGCTTGTACAATTAATTAATCTTTTGAACATCTAATCTTAGGCTGAGTTGGTTTCAATGATGCTGAGGTGGCTTCCTGAAGATATTACAGTTCACAATGATGATTTAGAAGGTTCATCATGAATTTTTATTAATGTAACTGTGCTATTATATTATGTTTTTTTTATTATTGACAAGATGGCAACTAGCATTGTACATTTGTTAATATGTACTTCTACCTGTACCATTCTAAGTTTTTGCACTGGAAGCTTTATCTTCTCTGTTTACATTTTCAAGTGGTGGTTCAATAATTGCAAATGATTTTCAGGTGATCGGCGCAGAATCTTGCTGCGTGGTCTTACTCAATCTTTGCCTGAAGTTTTTTCTTTGTTGTATTCGGTATGCTCCATCCCTTAACATTCACACTCTTGCTTATTCTAGATTTAGTATGATATTTGTTTTTGTTAAATAGTTTCTTGAGAGGCACTTCGGAGCTGCACTGAGTGAAGTAAGGCATGATATTGCAAAACAGCATGTAGCTGCTGTTACTGCTGCCTTAAATGCTGTTAATGCATATGCTGAATGGGCTCCATTACCTGATCTTGCTAATTATGGTATAATACGTGGGTATGATCTTCTTATCTTATTCTTTTAGAACCTGATTTGGAGTTGGTATATCTGGTTCTGAACTCACTCGCCACACTGTCTGGTTCTGAACTCACTCTCCACAGGTGTGGCTTCTTACTTTGTTCTCCTGATTTTCGCCTTCATGCCTGTGATTTTTTCAAGCTTGTCTCTGCAAGGTATGTAGCAGACTAGCAGTATTATGCATGTTCTTTACAATTATGAGCAAATGGCTTGACTTCCATGCTATTTTGCACGTACTATGCAGGAAGAGACCAGCAGATGCTACATCTGAATATGACTTTGCAATGAAAAATGTCTTTGAGATCTTGATGAATGTCTCTAGAGATTTTTTTATCAATTTGGGCCCTACAAGTTCTAGTCTGATTGATGAAAGTGAATCTGAGTTTATGGATTGTGTTTGTGAAAGTCTCGTATCCATGGGCTCATCTAATTTGCAATGTATATCTGGGGACATCACTCTGCTTCCACCTTATTTTCAACAGGTAATTGGTTTATCATCCAGATGTTAAACAATAATGGATCATGCGCAAGTAAACCTTAAGGAGGAGAATACTACATCAGTGTTTTAAAAAGCCCTGTCAGGCGCGCGCCTAGGCCCAATGCGCACCTCTTGCGCCTCGCCTGGGAAAGGCGAGGCGAGCTTAATAAGGCGCGAGCCTTTTGGCGCCTTACGTGAAGCCCCTGGCGCCAAAAGGCGTGTGCCTAGGGGGCTTTTTTATTTTCTTTATATTTTTTCATGTTTTCACTTTTATTCTTTGTGAGATCCCCGTACGAGGTCATTCAAAGCGCAAGATAACTAATTCAAGACATTTCAATACCTTAAATAACTTAATTCTTCAACTCACAAAGACAACATTTGCTTAAATGAAAGGTTAATAGTTGAATCTTATGTATATTTTGCATATATTCTTAGTTAAATTTCATTTCTTTCCATGAAATGAAGTTTAATAGTTAAATGTAATGTATGTTTTGTATATTATTCTTGGTTAAAACTTCATTTATGTCTATGGAAATGTGTATACACACATATATATATAAAAATTGTGTTTTTTATAGTGTGCCTGATGTAAAAAAGCCTGCGCCTTGCGCCTCAGGCCCCAGAGGCCCATTGCGCCTTAGTACGCCTTGGGCTTTTTAAAACACTATACTACATATATATTATTCATTATAATGTCACATATATACAAGAAAATCTAGGGATATAAAGAAACCCTAACTCCTCTCTAGTCTTGGTGAAATGTCTCCTAATTGTTCCTCTAGCCTTGACAAATCTTGTAGTAATCAATCATTGCTATATTTTTTCACTAATGAAATGACAATCCACTTTAATATGTGTTGGTTGATATAATTAAATTTATCCCAACCCAACCGCTTAAGCTTTTGGGTTGGTTGATATAATTAAATTTATCCCAACCCAACAGCTTAAGCTTTTGGGTTGATTGGTAGTTTAACAAAATTCAACATGATATCAGAGCAGGAAATCTTGAGTTTGAGCCCCTGTCGAGTCATTTCAACCCCAACTAAAATTAAAGTCCACTTGTAGGGTATTTCTCAAATTTCAAAGCCCGCAAGTGAGTGAGAGTGTTGGTTGAAATAATTAAATTTATCCCAACCCAACAACTTAAGTTTTTGGGTTGATTGGTAGTTTAACAAAATTCAACAATATGATTGGATGCAATATGAAGTGAAACTTGATTATCACACCACAATTTAGCGCGTATAGTAATACCGAAGTCTATTTCGTCAAAAGTTGATGTATCCACACTATTTCACATAGAAATGTGTCATGACTCTATATTATGACTCAACTCTTGAACGTGAGAGCACATTCTGTTTTTTGCTCTTCCATGAAATCAAATTGCTTCCTACAAAGACACAATATCCCGAAGTTGATCTTCTTTAGAATTTGTAAAATTGGCATATGAAAAACATTTAACCTTTGTGTGACTATGATCTTTATACAAGACTCCACGCCTAAGTGGAACTTTTAAGTAGCTTAGAATTTGTTCCACTGCATCCAAAATCCAAATGATCCACCATGAGTGACGTTGACTTAAGACACTCATTGAATATGTAATGCTTGGTTTTGTCACTGTTAGATAATTCAACTTTACAACCAATCTCCGGTATCTCCAATATCTTTTAATGATCTAGTTAGTTGTAAATCAGATATAATTGGAGTACGACTTGGTTTCACTCCCTTTTACCTGTCTCGGATAAAAAATCAAGTACATATTTTCGTTGTGTAAAAATGATACCTTTCTTGTCTCTCATCAATTCAATGCGTAAAAAATATTTGAATGTTCCCGAGGGTCGGACCAATACCAATGTTTTTTAAGTTCAAAGCGCATTAAGCGCAGTAGTCCTATGGGCTAAATCACAAGCTTTTTTTATGAGGTGTGCAATAAAAAAATGTAAATGTTTATTGTATTGTCTTCTTTTTATAAGGCGCATAATCACTTTTTTTTTATTATGTAGAATGATTGTGTTGTTTTTTTTGTTTAGTAACATTTTTCTAATGTTACTTGATAGCTAAATCTAAGAAACCCTAACAAACCAGCTCATCTCCCTCCGACACCGTTTCACTGGCGCAGTGGGAAGCCCTCAGACCAACTTTCCCTTTCTCATCTCTCATTTCTCTTTCTGACCACATCTCCGACTCTCTCCCTTGACGTCTGCTATTTTCCTTCATCCCTCATCTTTCTTTCTCCTCCATATGGTCTCCACGAGCTTCAGACCATGGGCACTGTTTTTCCTCTCTTCTCCCTCAAGAGCTCGGGTTCCGAGCTTTTGCTCATCTCTCCACCAAGCTTTTGCTACCTAGCAATTAATTTCTTACAAGTTTTAATGACAACCAAATGTTGTAAGGTCAAAAGATTTATCTTATAAGTTATAAAAATAATTAAGGTGTGTGTACTCGCAAATATAAAAATAAAAAATAAATAAAAGACGATTGGCGCTGGCTTTCCTCTCTTCTCCCTCAAGAGCTCGGGTTTCGAGCTTTTGCTCATCTCTCCACCAAGCTTTTGCTACCTAGCAATTAATTTCTTACAAGTTTTAATGACAACCAAATGTTGTAAGGTCAAAAGATTTGTCTTATAAAAATAATAAAGGTGTGTGTACTCGCAAATAAAAATAAAAATAAACGACGATCGCAAACAAACGATTATCTTTCTTTCCTTTCTCGGGTAACCAGCAGAAAGATCGTCCATCCTCTTTCGTCTCACTCTTCCTTTTATGGTGAATAACAAGGGTCACAACTCCATCTGTCTCCCCTTCGATGCGTGCCACACTATTCATCATTAGCGTGCTTCTCCGTTGATGAGCACCAGTTGTTAGTGGCATTTCAACTAGAATTATTACCTTGTATCTTCTTCCTCTTCTCTTCTTCTCTATTGTATCTATTGTATGATATGGCTCATTGGCCTTACCCCTCCTTGCTTTCTTCCTTTTGTTATAGGCCCTATGATTGACCCCCCTCTCTTCTTCTATCTCCTCTTCTTCCTTGTAATTTTCATATTTATCAATGAAAATTTCTTATTTTCTAACCAAAAAAAGTGTTACTTGATAGCTTGATTGCTACATGCTGCATATACTTTTGAATTTCTCCCAAGTATATGAACCCAATTATATTTTTTCTTTTTCATCCACTAGGGCTTTTAAGACTTGCTTTCTTGGAGGTCTCAGGTTTGAGCCCACGAGTGAGCTTACTTAAAAAATCCCTTGTTGTCTCTCGGGTCTGGGCCTTGGGATGGGCACAGTTTCACTTGAGTATAATGGAGTGAAGCTCCAATTTCTCGGCTTCAAAAAAAAAAAAAGTTTTTTTTTTTCTTTTTCTAACTTTCATCCTTTGATCGGACTAACTATAGTATATGATTGACAAAAATAATTGTGTTTCTACTGGATTTCAAGATTCATAAATATTTTACACATCTGAATATGGTTTTCTTAACTATGGATATTTTTCCTGTTGTAGATGCTGGGCTTTTTCCAACATCATAAATTATCTCTTCATTTTCAATCCCTGCATTTTTGGCTGGTACGTATGAGGTCTGTGTGTATATTTGTTTTCCTTAAAATGCCTGATATTAAAATATTATGCAGACAAGGTTTTCTTTCAGCATTTACATTTTTTGTGCTCAATAGGCATTAATGAGGGATTTGATTTCAAAGTTGAAGGCTACGAACCATTCAACGGGAGATGCTTCAAAACTTAGTAATCAAGGCTCTAGTTCAGCATCACCTGATAATGACAGGAAAACTATCTTAAGTTTTATGAATGATGATGTATGTATTGTAATGCTTGATATATCTTTCAAGCGACTGCTCAAGAAAGATAAGGTTTCCCCTGTTGTAGCACCCTCACTGGGTGGATTGGAGTTGTGGAGTGATGATTTTGATGGAAAAGGTGATTTCAGCCAATATCGGGCAAAACTGGTAAGTATGATTATTTATTCTAATATTTACGCATGATATTTGAGGTATTTTATAAGAAAATTTCTTGACTTTTTTACCCTTTGAGTAGGAAATAGGATCCGGAATCATTTTCTATAAAAGAACTTACCCATTTTTTCAAGTTCATCCTAGGTTTTTGGAGATTCAGTACCGTTACTTTTCCTTTAGAGCTGTCTGATAATGAGTGACTCAGATCTTTTCATTCAAAGAGTGGGATTAAACCCATCCATTGGGGATAATCACATTTGGCTTCTACAACATGTGCACCTTTTCGCTTTAAATTCTTTATTGGGTCTTCGTCGTTTTCATATCTAACCATCATGGAGTGGCTCAATTGGTCAAAGAGGACCTTGGGGTGCATAAGGTGATGGATTCAATCCATGGTGGCCACCTACTTAGGAATTAATTTCCTACGGGTTTCCTTGGCATCCAAATGTTGTAGGGTCAGGCGGTACGTCCTGTGACATTAGTCGAGGTGTGCGAAAGCTGGTCCGGACAATCACAAATATAAAAAAAAGGTCGTTTTCATATCCCAACAAATCTTCTTCTCTTTTCTTTCACAAAGCTTTGGAATATCTGTTCCTTTGCTTGGCCTTGGCTTGTCTTTTTATGGGAGAATCCAGATATCATGTGTTGCAGTCTAAGTTGTGGCTTACTTTGCAAATTTGGAAGGATTTAAATATGCTGCTACATGGTTGTAGAGTATCCTTGAACACCCTTTTGAGAAAAAATAATGTTTATTTCTTTGGCTGACGAGTTTCTTGGCTTGTCCTATGGTACATTCAGCTTGAAATGAAGTAACAAGTGTTAGAAAGAAATATAGGAATTAAACGGGGAGAAGACCGATAAACACATGTCGATATAAAGGGCAATTGAAAAAGAGAGGAGCATTGCAATAATACAAGTCCCATAAATTTGATGAAAAAGATGTGTAGGAGTAGGACATGTTTTTGGTGAAGAAGAAAAAATCTTTGACCTGATTGTTGTCGGTTGTATAAGATCCCTCTTTGGTAGAAGAATGTCATCAATGGGTGTGTGACCGTAGATGTCACCGTTGTCGTATCCCACACTCAGTAATTTCAAGGCGACCCCAGGCGCTTGCCTTTGGTGAGGGGAGAGGCAACATGTGGCATCCTTGCCTTGCCCACCACTGGGGCGAGCAACGTCACCGAAACCCTCGCCTTGCTGCCTCAACGTCGCCTGGAGTCGACTCCATGTTGACGAAATCGAGCGCCTGAGTTAACTAGCACACATTTAGAATGAAAATGATAGGATCCTCTGATTAGACCTCTTGTTAGTTAGTTAGGAAGTTACATTTCGGGTGGTTAGTTAGTTCTGAATGGGCTATATAAGTCTACTCTTTACCCTAAATCAATGCACAAGCATATTCAATTGACTCAAGTGAGTGAGAGGGACCCTTTGATAGAATTAGGCTCTATCAGAAAAGAAGAATAAATAGTAGAGATGAAGAAGATGCTTGAAAAACTTCGCAGAAAGAGAGTGAACAGAGGAGAAGAAGATGCGTTTATATTTCTTTCTTTAAAATAGTTATTTAAATAAGTTTTAATATGGTTTAGTTCTTTTTTATTAAAGCAAGTTTGCATCAAGTGGAGTGCACTGTGATGAGTGTACTATTTTACTATTTCTTTTTACAAAATTGCTTTTTCAATAAAGTTTAATATATTTTATACATTTTCTTTTAATGAAGCCAGTCTATTTTAATAAATTTTAATGTTGTTTAATCTTTATTTATTAAAGTTAGTTTGTTTTCAATGAAGAGAGTGTCCTCTTGTTGTTTCTATTTATTTTTTACTAATTTTTTGTATTGTTTTTTTAGAATATGTTTGCTCTTATCCAAATATACTATTATATATTAATTGACATTTGGGATATGACTATGTCTTTCTTTCATTAAAATTGTTTTAAAATAAATTTTAACAATATTGACAAGTAGATTTTGATATTTAAAATTTATTTTTAGTATTATTTTATAAGGATATGAAATTTTATGGGAATAATAATATGTTTTATGTATCAAATTATAATCTATAAATAGTATTAATTATGCATTTATTTATTGTGTCGCGTCTTGCATTACGCCTTGTGCTTTGTAAACATTTCCCACACTATTGTTGTTGGAGGAAATCCTTGCTTTTGTGCTCGACAAAGAAAAAGCTGAGTAGAATGCTTGAAGGAGTACATTCTCATAGGTGTCGGCCAAGATTCTAAGACGCTATGTAGAAGAAGAGGAGTAATGTGAGGGTACTAAGATGAAACTATCGCACAAGATTTTGTTGTGGGATGTAGATCTTGACGATTGGGTATGAATGACGTCGAAGAAGAAAATGTGGCGACGCTGAAGGAGTCACGAGTTTGAGGAGAAACAGTGGAGAAACACGTGAGTAAGAGTAGATCGACGATGACTAGGTTCAATGTGGGAAGTGGAAATAATAAGGAGAAAATATGGTCGTTAGAATTGTGGATACATCACGATCAACTGAAGAGGGAGAACGACCTAGAGATAATAGAGAGAGAATGTAGAGTTGATGTTGGAGTATCTTCTCCTCCTCCTGCGCGAGAGGCAATGACATGAAAGGAGGAGGGACATCATCCGTACTTCTCGAGGAAGAAGCCCACAATAGTGCTAGTGGAGATGCAGATCAGGGGTAGTTGGGAGCATTGTTTTAAAAAGCCCAAGGGGCACTAAGGCGCAAGGCGCACCAAAAGGCAATGACTTTTTTTACTTAAGGCATACTATATAAAAAACACAAAAAACTTATATATTGGCATACACAATAAAAATACTTTTCATGGACATAAACTAAGTTTTAATCAAGAATATTATATAAAATATACATAATATTTAACTATCAACCTTCACGTGCTATAAATGACCTAGTACATGGATCTCACTAGGTGCGCACCTTTTGGCGCCCGGGACTTCACGTAAGGCGCTTGGGTGCGACTTTTAAAACACTGGCTGGGAGGAAGAGAGATTGTTGGTGAAGAAAACAAACGAATCATCCCGGCAAAGTTAAGAAAGTGAATCCCTATTTTTGGACATCACGATCTTGTCTCCGTGAGAAGGTGGCCACGAAAATGCTAGAGGAAAAGTAGATTGGGGTAACCAACCCTTCCTCCTCTCAGTGTCAAAGGAGTCGTGCTCAGAGGAGGAAAGATCGGGTGATGGGCATTAGGGTTTTCTTTAGTGATAGCTTTTTCTAGAGGGTTTTGTTTTTGTTATTTTTGTATAATCAATACGTATTTGGTTCCAATCAGTTTTCGTCCACCTGTTTAAGTTTTTTTTTGTGTCTGTACTTGCATGCTTGAACCTTTCCAATGTAATCAAGGACGTGGACTTAATGAAGTTGAGTTTTCTACTTTCTGGATGATATTTTATTTTGATGGCTCACAGGATATCCATCCAGATTTAGTCTGTAGTTTCTCGTTGGGATGTTCCAATATTATTTCTTGTATTGATGCAAAAGTTTTGGATGCAGTTGGAGTTGATCAAGTATTTAGCTTCGTACAAGCCTATGATAGTCACTGATAAAGTTTCCGAAAGAATTATCACAATCATCAAAAGCCTTTCGCCTTTACAAATGCCTTGTCAGGTTTGATTACAGTACTTGAAGTATGTCTATAGTGCACAAGTTATATGAGTTGCAACTGCTCTTCTGAAAGTTTAAAATTTGTTCTATACAGGACATAGCTATGCTGGAAAGCATGCAATCAACTCTTGAAAATGTCGTGTATACTATTTTTGATGGTTCAAATGAATTGGGCAATTCTGAAATTCAATTCCAATTGCGTGGAATTTTTGAAGGTTTGCCATTAACACGGTATTCACTTAAGTTTTATGTTTGAATCAATTCGGCCCTCTAAGTTGACTGGATTCTTGTCCCCCAGGTTTAATTCAGCAACTTCTTCCATTAAAATGGAGTGAGCCAGCCTTGGTGGTAGTTCTTGTGCACTATCTAGATGCTCTGGGTCCCTTTCTGAAATACTTTCCCGATGCTGTTGCAAGTGTCATCAATAAGTTATTTGAGCTCCTAACTTCACTCCCCATTCCTGTCAAGGTTCTTATTAGCATATGCTCTGTATGTGTGAAGGGACATACTTAGATAGTTGTTTAATACATGTCTTATTGGCAGGATTCGTCTCCAAGTAGTGCACGATATGCAAGGTTACAGATCTGTACATCTTTTATTCGTATAGCAAAAGCTGCTGATAGAAGTATTCTGCCCCATATGAAGGTTTCCTTACCCTCTATGGTCTTGTTGATTTATCACCCATGTGCTCATGCACACAATTATTGGCATGCATACATATAGATTCACTGCATTGATGAGAGTGAATGTCTTTCGCTGTTTCTTTTCTACCCTGGTTTTCTCTTCATCTTCTTGCCACATGCTCTGAACATAGGGGTTTTATTTATTTCTCTGTTGTAGATCAATAACAAAAGCATCTTAAAACTTAAAAAATGTAGACAACGTATTCATGCTTCTATCGAAATGACCCAGAGGCTTAGCTTATGATGGGAAAGTAGAATTATCATCATTCACGTCATCATTTGTTTCTTTTATAGACCATAGCTGACTCCATGGGATATTTACAAAGAGAAGGACGTTTGCTTCGTGGTGAGCATAATCTTCTGGGTGAAGCATTCCTTGTTATGGCCTCAACAGCTGGGTAATTAGCAACTTATCTGAACTGGCTGCACTTTATGGTTATAATATGTTCATATGCTTATAGAGTCGAATTTCAGAGGTTTCACCTTTCTGACTGTTCTAAATATTTGTGTATTATGTTGCATCTTCATTGTGTCTATGATATCCATAAATGTGCTTGGCTTTTGTTTTTAATAAGGGTGTTAAAAATTTGATGCGGAAAGTATTGCAGTCAGTTTATAAGAAAACTATCAGTCACTATTAATAAACGATCCTGGAAATTTATTTTATTAGAAAAGTGCCAACTTTTATCAAAAAACAAATAATAAAAGAATACATGGAATGGACAAACAAAAACACCCACACAAAGAAGTCACTCTAAAAAAGGGTCCAATCAAGTTAGACTAGACATTAAGAGTAATTACAAAGTGGCCATTTGGCGTACAAAGTTGAATTGAGTTGATAAATGTGTTTGGAGTGTAGAGTTAATTTGAGTTGGTTCAGGAAGTAAGTATGTGTTTGGGATGCAGAGTCGAGTTATTAAGTCAGGGGTATCAATTTTAGTTGGCATCTCAATTGAAGGTCTCTCTTTGGGCTTCATGTTCTAAGACTTTTGACGGGTTTTCTATCCAGCAGATCAACTCAAACTGGGAAGCCTTCTTATAGTTTATTTTCATTGTTTTGTTCTTGCTATCTTGTGAATCTTTAAGTTTTAGCCTTTTGCTCTGTTTTTGTTTTTCATTCGGCTTTTTTCTTTTGTTGCTGTAATTTGTACTCTTCTCTTCATTTTTTTAATGAAAGATTTGTTGCTTGTTCAAAAAAAAAACCCAGAATAAGTCTTATTTTCTGTTGGATCTTTTTGTTTGCTTAATTCTTTTTCAACCATACAATTACGTACACATTTTCTCAAATTTTCAACACTCAATTGAGATGTCAACTTAAAATTTTTAAGTATATTTTACAATTTTCTATATGTAAATATTGCACTTGAGGTAGACAAAATACTCTTGTTTAAACGAACAACAAAATGACAATATATTTAAACGTAAGTGCTACGTATCATATGAATATTCAAAAAATAAATCAGGCTAACGGGGTACAGAGTGAATTAGAAAAAGGTCAACACTAGCAAGGAGCATGGTCCATGGGTGTTGAGGGGTAGTTATTGTTGTAGACTTGTAGTAAGAAGGATTTTTGTTTTTTTTTTTGAACAAGGGTAACCATGCTCGTCCCTAGGCCAGGCACCGGGAGACATCGAAGGAGTAATGTCACAGGTGAGTCTCGAACTTGGGATCTTGAAGGGAGCATACCTTCAAAGCCCAAGTCTTCAACCATTGTGCCACCCCTTGAGGACACTAGTAAGAAGAAACTAAGAACAATAGGTTTAAGGTTACAAGAATCAGATCTTATAAGATCATAGACTGTTTAAGGTAGACATCAACATGTAAAGGTGTTGTGTTGAATCATGTTAAATTATGGATCAACCCAAAATCTCTAAGATGATAGTTTAGGATAACTTTAATTATATCAACCAACACTCCATGACTTAGAAAATTTGAAAGGGTCTAACAAGTAGAATCACTATTAATTAAGGATGAAACAACTTGACAAAATTTTGTGCTGATTCATGTTAAACTATCAATCAACCAAAAGATTAAGTTTATGGGTTGGTAAAAGTTTAATTATATCAACCACACTCCCTCTCAATTGTGGGTTTAGAAATTTGAGAATGTTCATTAAGTGGAAATCAATATTAATTGGGGATGAAACGTCTCGGTAGAAGTTTGAACCTAGAACCTCCTAGCTCCCGCTTGGATACCATGTTGAATCATGTTAAATCCCCAACCAACCCAAAAGCTTAAGCTTGTAGATTAGGATAAGTTTAATTATATTGACCAACAATGTTAAATCATCAATAACCCAAAAACTTAAGTTGTTGGGTTGTGGTAAATTTAATTATATTGACTAATAAGAGGGATGCGAGTATTAAAAAAATGGGCACGATTTGAGCTGGTTGGTTACAAATCTCCTGGGCAATTGGGGGAGTGTTCGAGTTTTGGAAGAGGGAAAACACAGAGAATTCACATAACTTCCATTGAAGGAACAAACAAATGCCGGGGAATGAGAGATCTGAGAGGGAGAGGCTTTGATGGGAGTCATGTGTGAGAGAGAACGAGCATGCAAGAAAACGTGTGTGCCCTGTGAGAGAGGCAGTCAACGAGTTCAATATTGAATACTGTTGAATTCCACTCCTCCAGGGTGGTAAATGAAATGGGGCCTTAATTATTGTTGGCCAAATGGGTCTTAGTTAATACACAATTCAACCCAACCCAAATCAGAGGGCCAAACAGCCCCCAAACAGTTTTTGTTGCTAGGGAGTTGTGAGTCCGGAAATTTATCAAATAAATGAAATACTTTAGCCTGGCTACGTCTGTTTACTTTTTTTCTAACATCATGCTTATTATTTCACTTCTATAAACCTGTTGCAGAATTCAACAGCAGCATGAAATTTTAGCTTGGTTGCTGGAACCTTTAAGCCAACAGTGGATGCAGACTGACTGGCAAAATAATTATTTGTCTGAACCCCTAGGTTTGGTTCGTCTTTGTTCTGAGACGGCTACAATGTGGTCAATTTTCCACACGGTGACATTCTTTGAAAGAGCACTTAAGAGAAGTGGAACAAGAAAATCCAACCCAACCACAAGTTCTCCTCACCCCATTGCTTCTCATTTGTCATGGATGCTACCTCCCCTGTTCAAAGTAAATTGCAATTCTATGATTATTACTTGCTAATTATTATCTTTTCTTTTGAAATTCTATGTTTGGGTTGAAGTTCCCCAAGATCTCAAGTAGAAGATTTTTTATTTTTTATTTATTATTTATTTTTTAAGAGACGGTGGATTATTAATAAGTATAACTTTTGATGTCTCCTAGAGCTAATGTTGGGCATGTGAAGTTTCCACGTGTAGTAGTGGGGTGGATACATGGATATTGTTGAAATTAAAGTTAGGGAATTATATACTCTATGTAAATTTGTTATTTGTCGTTAGTAAAAAAAATGTTATTTGATTCCTAAAATTTAGGAAGATTGTTTAGAGATTGTTTAACTTTAGATTAGTTTTTCCTTATTGTGTATAGGTATCTCTTTATATAATGCAGAAATATTAAAAACTTTTCAGATATCAACAGTTTCTGCCTTTTGTTTTCTGTTTGAAATTATCTGTCAATAAAAAGGAATTACAGTTTGTGAGTCGAAAATCACAGTTCATAGTATCCACGGAATAGTAACCATCAGCATCTATTTGATATGCAGTTGCTTCGTGTTTTACATTCTCTATGGTGTCCAGCTGTATCCCAGACAATACCTGGAGAGATAAGGGCTGCAATGACTTTGAGTGATATTGAGAAATCCAGTCTTCTTGGTGAAGCAACCACTAAACTTTCAAAAGCTGCATCAAATTTCACCGATGATCCTCACTCTAACTTGAGCAAGGGAGGCGGGCAGGCAGAGGCTAGTGAAACTGACATTCGTAATTGGTTTAAATGTATAAGAGAAAGTGGGTAAGTAACTACCAGTTATGTCTTTGGTCTGTTCTTGGCTGTGCAATTGATCATTATTTTTCCATCTTCTTCACGGTTCTTGCTTTCTTATATCTTGTTTTGTTTCGATAAGATATAAAAATATTCTAGTACCATATCAAGTATAACACTCCCATTTTGTATCAAGTTAACGTGAATCACTAGGAGTAAAGAGCCAGATTGTTTGTCCTTTTATATTTAGCCACGGATCATTATAGACCCCTTTAAGCTGTTATATTAGTTAGTTAGTTTAATTATTGTTGAGAGTTCTTAGAATAGCTTTATGAACAATAGTTATAGGCTTATCGGAACAAATATGGTGGTGATGACAAGATGACTGTTGTCAGACTATGATCTGCATGGGGGAAGGGATTGGGGTGGGAAGGAAATTTGTGAGGAGAGAGAAGAAAGCATTCTTTTTTCACCACTTGATATTTCTGTTTTTCTAGAATCCTCACTTTTTGAGCACTCGATTGGGTTCTTCTGAAGATCAAAACGATGCACGCTACTATTGTAGTTACAGAAATGGCTGTTTTACATAATCTGTTTCAATGTCATTTGGGCAGTTTTTTTGCAACCCTTTGGCTTTGCCCTCTGTTCGCCATTTCTCAACATAAAAAGTTCTATTTTCAATATAAAAATGATGTTACATTGTGTGTTCCAAGTTCATTTGTTGACTTTATTTAGTACCAAGTGCTAACTTGTTTTACGTAATTGTAGGTATAACATCCTGGGTTTATCCGCAACCCTTGGAGATTCATTTTTCAATTGCTTAGATATTCATTCTCTTTCTCTTGCTCTAATGGAGAATGTCCACTCAATGGAATTCAGACATTTAAGGCAACTAATTCATTCAGTTATTATTCCTCTGGCTAAGTTTTGTCCCTCACATTTGTGGGATGTCTGGCTGGAGAAGCTCCTGATGCCATTACTTCAACATACCCAGCAATGTCTCAACTCCTCGTGGTCCAGTCTCCTACATGAAGGTAGAACAAACGTCCCTGATGTCCTTGGAATCCACCCAAAGACTGATTTGAAAGTGGAGGTTATGGAAGAAAAGCTACTACGTGATTTAACCCGAGAAGTATGTTCATTTCTTGCGATTATGGCTTCACCAACACTTAATCCGGGTCTTCCTTCCCTGGAGCAGTCTGGACATCTTAATCGTGTGGCAATTTCATCTCTCAAAAACTTGGATGAGTTCTCATCAACCTGCATGGTTGGGTAAGTGTGGTATCCTGTTTTTGGGCACAAAAAAATACTTCAGTACATTTCTTCTGAAAACAGTACATTGTCATCTAATATTGAACTTCTTGTCTCTTTTTCCTCTTTTTTTTTTATTATATAGTTTATGACTCTGATATGTGTACTTTTTCTTTCTTTCTTTTCAATTTCCCTTCAGCTTCGTATTGAAGCACAAAGACTTGGCCATTTCAGCACTACGCATATGCTTGGATGCGTTTACATGGACGGATGGTGAAGCCGTGACAAAAATTTCTTCCTTTTGTTCTACTGTAGTTCTCTTAGCTATTTCAACAAAAGATGGGGAGCTTCAAGAGTTTGTTTCCCGAGATCTTTTCTCAGCAATTATCCAAGGATTAACTCTCGAGTCGAATGCTTTCATTAGTTCTGATCTTGTTGGCCTTTGTCGTGAAATATTCTTCTATCTCTCTGAAAGAAACCCGGCTCCTAAACAGGTTAGGCTGATTTGTTACACTTCTTACATTTGGTAGAATGCCAACAAATGAAACATATTCCTGTTCTCATTACTAATGTGATAATGCATCTGTTTCTTAAAATTTCTTAGATATTGCTCTCACTCCCCTGCATTAAACATCATGATTTGGTTGCTTTTGAGGAAGCTTTGGCAAAGACATTTAGTCCAAAAGAACAAAAGCAGCATATGAAGAGTTTGCTTCTATTAGCTACTGGAAACCAATTAAAGGCACTAGCAGCTCAGAAAAGTGTAAATACCATTACTAATGTATCAGGTAACTGCTCTAAACTTTCTTGGGTGATTTGTATCCTTTCGAGCATCAATTCTCTTTCCATTTCTTCAATGTTTGTTTCTTGTTCAATAAAAACTAACTGCTTTAAACTTAAAGTTCCCCAGAGATAACACAGAGGACTTGGGATTTGAAGGTAGGCTCCCTTCAATGTTTCAGATTCGAGACTCACTTGTGACATTACTCCTTTAATATCTTCCGGTGCCGGCGCACAAATTCCCATTTATATCTTATTTTAAGGGGAGAAATTTACTTGCAACAAAAAATACGGGAAAATGCCTAGGGACGGGCATGGTTACCCTTGTTTCAAAAAAAAGAAAAACTGCTTTAAACTTAAATCTGTGCTGTCCTTTCAAATGGTTTTGAAGCTCTACTGAATTTTTTTTCCTATCTTCAGCAAAAGCCCGTGGTTCAGTCAGCACTCCAGAGACCAGGTTGGATGAAGGGGATTCTATTGGCTTGGCAGCAATATTGTGATGTATTCCTCTCATCTCTGTTGTACAGGAAAATGAGCTTTTACTCGTTGCACGTCTAACCGACATATGATAAGCAAAAATGGCATCGTTTTTTCGCCGAATTTCTGCCGAGGATCTGTGTACTAATCTCATATTCTAAATTCTTCTTGATATGGTCATTACCCATTTTTAGCTCAAAAAGATTCTTATTGGTTGCGGTTTGAAGATGTTTATCATATCTGAAGAGTTCTCATTGCTCACAGGGGTTTATGAACCTGTAATATTAAATAGGTAGAGGCTAAGGTAAATGATAAACCCACAAATCTTAGCTTAGAGTTATTTGGTTTCTTCTTCATACTATGTTTTTCTTCTGTCAATACTTGTGTATTTAATTTCAGTTCACGCTTGACTATTTTCTTCACATTAAAAGATGAGCTTTCAGAGATTCTTACCCTTTTTCTCTTGATTCGTATTTCCCCTGTTTCTCGAGATTAAATGTAGTTGAGTGTGTATTCTGGAACTTAGTTCTATTTCAATTAACTTACAAATGGTTGGGCTCAAAAAATTGAAAGAAAGTAGTGGGTAAGACTTTTTAATAGATTTTAGGGTTTTGACTAAATTAGTTATTGATGTGTTGATGTGAGTAAAGTGACTATAAAGAAATAAATATATATCATTTGCTCTTTGATAGCTTTGTTAAAAATTATGAATAGCATAGTAGTTTTTAAAACCAATTTTCTTTTCCTTTTGATGAACATGAGTGTATTTAAAGCTATCTAATTTTCATACAAGCATTCTAGCGTAAGTAAAAATTCATTGGATTTGTTGGATTTAAAAATAAAAATGTTCCATCGGGTCTTTACTTTTGTAATTCCAATTGTTTCTTAAAAAATTAATATCTTAAGTGATTACATGGTTCCTACTCATTTACTACAATTGTGTATTTTTTTTATTATCAACCTTTGTTGATGAATGATAAGTTACAACCCTATCGAAAATATTATGAGAAACTAAACCATCGAGATATTAAATCGAGATATTAAAGTGGATAATTCATATGATAAGTTACAACCCTATCGAAAATATTACAAGAAACTATACCATTGAGATATTAAAGTAGATAATTCATAGTTACAAAAGGGAAGAATGAAATGACACCACTATAAAGTAGGGGTGATATTGGTTTGGTTTTGTTCGGTTTTAGGTCAAACCGATAATTGAACCGATCCAATCAATTTGATCAAAGAGGAACTGAACTAATGTTCAACAAAAGACAAAACCATTGATTTAGTTTTCCTTGATGTTTAGGCCAAATCGATAACGGATCCGATCCGATTGATTTGGCAAAAAGAGAAATCGAACCAATGTCCGATAAAAGATAAAATCATTTGCTCGATTTTCTTCAATTCGGTTCCTTACGGTTTAATTCTTTTTTACTATTTTACTTGCTATTTCACTTCCAATTCATATATTAATGTTGTTTTCCTAAAAAAAATTCTCATAATTTTTAATTAAATTAAACAAAAATAATTAGTCACTTACCGATAAAAAGTTTAACTAACATATAAAAAGAAAAATGAAAGTAAAAAAACCAATATTGGTTTGTTTCGTTTTTTATTAGATTTTACAAATAGAAATCGATCCGATCCAATAACTTTCAGTTTTCTCTAAATAAAAACCAATATATCTAATATTATATAAAAAAATCCGAACCGATCCAATAAATCGGTTTAGTTTGGTTCGGTTTTGTTGGTTTTCGATTTTCATTATCACCCCTAATATGAAGATAGGTAAAAAAGATTTATCGATGTTTTAAGTCTTTAAATTGTCGTCCAGATGGAACATTCTATTGTTACGCTGCTTCCACCAAGTCCAAAAATAAGCATAGTTAACGTTGTTCCATAAAGTTTCTTTTATCCCCTTTAAATGGATGGCTGTAAGCAGCAGTGCATTTAGGATGAATGCCCAGAAGGAGGCTGAAAGGTGAGAATTTAAGAAGAGATGCTGCTGAGTTCTGATAAACAAAAGAGGCAGACACATGGTTGGAAAGCTGTTTCCCTGCCCCCAACCTTCTTCTTAACATTGGAATAAATAACTCAATTCAAAGCCATAGTGCTAGTGCCACTTTGCTAATAAAATCCCTATTCTTCTATTCTGAATCTCTAGTCCATCCTCATCGATCCGTAATTTAACCACATTCCAGCGAACTAGATGGCTAAGAGAGCTACCATTTGTTTCTCACCATAATTAATATCGATAAAACATCTCAATTTGTGTGGCAATTTTCGATGCGATCTCAAATAGAGAGCTAACAAATTGGGATGTTGGTCGATGTAGCATTCATCAATGTCAATCTCCCTCCCTTAATGCCATGAATTCTATCTCATTTAGCCTGATAGGAAGAAATTCTCTTTTGTTGATGTTGATGTTTAGTTCAGAGACATGCTCATAAAATTATCAAACTTTAATCTATTACAAGTTGAGAAGAGAATAGTGTCGTGTGACTTGCCTCAGTCATCTATTTCTCTCTTGTAGCTTTGATTTAAATGGTGTACTTTAGTATCATATGTTTTGCTCTTGCAGCTTTGATTTAAGAGAATTATTATTGTAATTTGAATAATTCCCTAGCTTAGGGGTGTAGTGTAAATCTAGTTCATTTGTTGCAAAATCAAATATTTTTATGTTTGATATTTCAATAATACTCAATTATAATCCTTATGTATTTTTTGAATTCACTTTCAATAATACTCAATTATAATCCTTATGTATTTTTTGAATTCACGTTTATATTTATTTCTTTTTATAAATTTATTTTACATCAATATAAAAAAAATTAATATTTTTTTTTATTTTTTAAAAAAATTAAAATTGGACATCATTGAAATGTCAAAATTTAAAAATGAACCCATTTTAAATGTCGAAGGTAAAAGTGTTTGATTTTAAAATATGTGGACAAAAAAAAACCACATATCAAATTAAGTACGTCTCAACCGTTAATGGTTAATAGAACAAAAATTAAACCATCAACATTTAAAGGAGAAGCATACATTCAAACACATAATTCACTAGCTCAAGTACCAATTAGCATTTCAAAAGTCAAAATTCAAGAACCAATAATTACTTAACTTAAAAAGGGGATTAGTTAGTATTCAATTTGAGCTTTATTTAGAAGAATATAGTTGAATCTAAAAGCATGCAGGGCAAAATAAACAATTTTCTTTGATTAAACCTAAAATTATGAAATGAATTTAAGCTCAAGATGACAACCCAGGTCTAGAAACACCTTCACTCTAGCCCAAGATTTCACATCACTATCATTAAGTTTATTACTAATGTTGTTTCAACCTTTTTGTCCTAAACTACATTCTAATATCAACTTCAAAATATCAAGCTCAAGGGCTATGACTTTTGTTGTATACAATGTGAAGTTTTAACAAGAATAAAATACTTCATAGAAAATTGGAGACAAAATTTCATAGAACAAGGTAAGATTTGAAAATTTCCCCCAAAAAGTTATTTCTATGACAGAACATGGACATCATAGAAGTTCATGGAAAAAACAAAGTACCCTTTTCACATTGGGAAACCAGATAGCTCCAGTGAAGATAAACACTCAGCCATGAGAAGAAAAAAACTTCCCAAGTCTCTTTTGTTGCTCTTTGCTATTCTAGAGATGTTATTTAACTATTTCTATTCCTCCTCTTCTTCATCTTCCTCTTCTGATGCAACTCTTAACCACTGTGCCAAAGATGCATATGTAAGTTTCTATCTGAAAATGAAACAGAGTAGAAAATGCAATGATTCTTACCTCGATGAATTTCTCGGCCTGCTTAACAAAAAGTTTGTCCGAATCATCAGCTTCTTTTTTCTCGTCATCCCACCTTAGAATAGCATCTTCTTGAATGATATCTTGGTCATATAGATGACACAAAATCTATAAAATACAAAACGGGTATGAAAATCATTCATCTCGCCTCAATACGCACATTCTAATAGACTTGTCATTTTTCATTTTTTTGGACAAGGAGCAATTTCATACCATTAATAGACTTACCATAAATCTCCGACGTTCTTCAACAAACATCTAAATACTAATACTTTTCCTATAAAACGATAAAATAATAATATGATAATAATACCTTGGTAAAATGTGGTGTAAATTCCTTGGCAGATTCCAGACACATCTCTTCAAATTTTAAAATCACTTCAATCTGAAAAAATAGGATTTGTTAAATCAGTTTCGTTAAACTTCAAGTCAAAAAAAGTATTGGTTCAACTTAGGAAATAGATTGGTTAAGCAGCATTGACTACAATATAAAGGTTATCCGCAAAAAGTGTTAAAAATCTCCATACCTCTTCATCCATGTCAGTTAAGTAGTACTTCAAAAGTTTCTTCCATTTCGTAATTATATTTGTCGTATTTTGCAGTAGTTCACCTGAAATCGTTGGTAATAGTTAGGAAGTACAAAAAAAAAGAGAGAAAAAATGGGAGCAAAGAGTGGGAAGGAAAGAAGCACAAGCATAGTGCTTCTAAGAAAGTTTCCTAACAAAGTAGTAGTTATATCCTAAAGTGACAATGAGAAATGCTTAAACTTGAAACGAGTTTTTGTAACTACTCAAAATAACTCCTCACTTTTACTATTAAAAATATCTCGTCATTTCTAACCACATATTTCTAATAATTTATTTATAACTACTCAAAATAACTCTTCATTACCAACCACTCATTTTTAATCATTCCTTCCTAATCAATCAAAATAAATCATTTTTAACCACGTATTTCTAATCATTCTTTTTTTAACAACTCAAAATAACTACTCATTTTTAATCAACATCCAAACAAAGTTTTGACTCTAATTCCTCTATAAAAAAAATCACATCCAAACGAGTTTTTGGGTACAACTCTCAATTTTTAACTACTCAAAATAACTCCTCAAACTAACTCCTCATCAAAACCTCATCCTAACACCACCTCCTAGAGGATTCTACCAAGGCTAAAGTGGTCATAAAGTTTTTCCTCTCGAAGAAGCGAGACACAAACTTTAATTAAAAACATTATACAAATCCAAAATTTGTGTAAACAAGTATTGCAAAACATAATCGTGTGAACCTAAATTGCCACTTAAACAAAATTTAAAATATATCATCGAGTTAATGTAAAAATATATATCTTCAATGTTCTTAAAGTAATAAAAGCAGTAATAGTTCAAATTCTTACAATTTAAACCCTTATATTTTTATTGAAGGAAAAATATTAATGTTATTCTTTAATTCATTTTACAAGGCTAGAAACTTTGTGTCTAAGTGCATTTTCATAAAGGTATAAGTCTCTTATGATCCAAAGAAGGGGTAAGTCTCGAAGTTTAAAGTTAGAGTCTTGCTTCGAGGAAGTATGAGCTTCAATTTTAATTAAAAAAAATATATACTACAATTTCTAAATTTATGTAAACAAAAACTGAGCAACATAATAGGTAAAGTGTATTAAAAAATCACCTCTGAGAATTGCCACTTAAACAAAATTTCTAAAATGATATCTTTAACCCCTCTACTATTATCACCAATAAAACGGCAGCTCATGATGGCCAAAGCACTTACTAGATGAACCATGTGAAGAATCCAAGGCAAATTTCATCAGAGAATAAAATATTGCTCCTGCACAATCTGCAGCCACCTTATTATATGACAACCTGTAGATAGAAAGTTAATTTAAGCAAGCAGCAGACCGACACAGGGCCAAGTTCAAAACCTTAAGACATGCGAGTATTAGCAGAAGAAAAACTATCTTATACTGATTAGCTAATTGTAATAAAGAAGAAACAATTTTTTTTGGGAAATCGTCTTAATATTATTACCTCTATTACATAAGTTTAACCAAAAGAATGCGTGTCATAACAAACAATATAGAAAGAGAAAATAAAGGAAAGAGAATAGCTGGCATCCAGAAATTATATTTTGTAAGAATACAATTGTCGCTTACACTTTTAGAAAATCTCCCCTTTTTTTTCTTGTTTTTTTAACTGGGAAATTGGAGCTTCGCTCCACTGTACCGGGATAACCACGCCCGTCCCTAGGCTGAAAATCTCTCCTTTTCTGAAAAAAATTTAATCTCTTTTTTGCCTTGCGCACCACAAACAAATTGCAGACATTTTGTAAATGTGAAATCTCCAAACAAAAAAAAAAGTTGCTTTTTCAGGAAAAATGAACATTAATCTTCTTTTACATGGCAAAACCTTGTAGACATCTTGCATATGCAGGAATTCAACAAAATATCTAGAAGTCCAGAAGGGCCGTGGGAGGTTTTAAAACACTTTTCAGTCAAAACTGATATTGACAAAATGACTCCAACAGCAGAGACATAAATCCAATAAAATCAGTTAAGCAAAAAACAAAAAATAAGCACAACATAAAATTAATTTTAAATGGAAAGAAGAAAAAGGCACGTCACTACATCACCACAAAAAGCAGAAGAAACGATAGCATACCTCAACGAGTTAACTTCCAAAATTACATTTTCCACTTTAATATTTTCATGCACAGCCCTAAGGAACGTTGCTTCAACCTGCAGCAAATATTAATAGAGCTAAAAACGCAACAGATTGTACCTGCCACTAGACATCAGAAAAGCAAAACTTCTAACCTCCTTCTCAAAGTGGATGGCGTCATCTCTAGAGTCTTCGTTATCATCACCATCGGATAAATTTGAGTCGGATTTCAACTCCCCTGAAGGTGGCAGAACATTAGCATCATGAGTTAACTCCAGCTCATCATCTGCCGCTTGCAGAGCTTTCTCAAGTTTATCAGCAGGAATGGGTGCAACTGAGTGCCTCCATTCTTCTTCAACACTTCCTTCACAAATTGACCATACATATCCTTTACCTCCCTTACCTAGCTGAAGATAGTAATTGAGAATGTCAGAGTCGTACTATAACCCTTAAGGTTAAGATTCTATCCTGATTGTTAATGAAGTTAAGGACGATATCCTCTTTGAAAAAAGAAACAGTTGAGGACGATAATGAATTAAAAAGGTCAAAAGTCATTACTATCCAATAAAAATTTCTCTTGTTCTAATTTCTAAAAGAGAAATCACATGTCAAAGCAGTTAAAAATAATAAGGATTTAAACATGTATAACCTAGTTTAGAGAAGAAAAAAATCATAATGATTATACATTAAAAAAAAAGAAAAAGGATTGTTCTAGTGGTCAGAAAAAGACCTCAATAATCTAGAGGTTATAGGTTCAATCAATGGTGGCCACCAATCTAAGTATTAGTTTTGATTTTTTACAACCAAATGCAGATTAGTTATTCTCCCGTAAGAATAGTCAAGATGCACCTCTAAACTGGTAGAGACACTCATAGATATCAACATATAAATATTTATGTATATACATAAATAAATTCTACTATCTCCCATTCATACCTAAAAAAAACAATCATTCTTTCTTTTATATAAAAACAAGAAAAATCTTATTTAAGAGAAGAAGAAAAACAAACAATGACTGGATTTACTTTGATATCAAAATCGAAGGAAATAAAAACATTCTTAATTCAAACGTGTAACCTAAAAGTTTTTCCAATTACAATGAATTTGTAAATTGACTTATATAGGTCATGTATGAAAATGTTGATTGATATAATTAAATTTACTCCAATCCATTAGTTTAGGCTTTTGGATTGATTGGTGGTTTAACATAATTCAACTTGGTATCAGAGGCTTAAATTTTTCCTTTTGATCCGGGTAAACTTTTTCTCTTCCCCTCATAAACTTCATCTTTCTTCATGATCTTCTTCCTTTTTTTTCTCAACAAAAAAAAATCTCTAAAATCAGTGCTTTCTTCTATGTATTTTTTCTTCCAAAATTTTCTTCTTTCCCCTTCAAATCCTTACAGAATTTCTTCCTTCAAACCTCTATGTTCTCATTTTATAAAATCCTAGAAATCCAAAATCTCACTACCAATCTTCTACCATCTTTTCAAAACTTTTTTTTCTCTACAAAATCCTTCAAAGGAATTTTTTCTCCACTCTCCATCTTTTCTAAATTCCCCATTCCTTTCCAGACACACCTTTCCTCTCTTTAAAACATGACCATGTAATCACCTAGAATTCTAGATTGACATTTTGTAGATCATTATTTGTTGACATTTTGTAGATCATTATTTGTAACATACAATCTTGGACACGACTATGCAAAGAGTGACCAATTTAATTTTACTCCATACCAATATGAATTCGCTCACATATTTGTAATATTGTTTATCAGGTTAGAAGGTCTGAAAAATGCCCACCTCAGATGTAGGCCAGCCTTGCATTTCCGGCGATTTGGACATCTGTTCACTATTTGACTTGTCCGTAGTATCTGCAGCTGCATATGCCCAAGCCATGTAATAAGAAGTAGCCACAATTCTTTAGAAAGAGCACCCTAAAACTAAATGGCTTTGATTGTGTTTAAAAGGAAAAACAAGACGATTAAAACTATTAATTTTCAGTAAAAGAATCAATCCAACAAACAATTTAAGAGTCAAGTTATTCACAAAGGAATTCCATCGCAAGAATCCATAGGAGAGTAGTTTTTGAAAATCTTTGAGACTACACCAAGAACCAAAGAATTATTTGTCAAATCACAATGATCTTCCCACCAAGAACATTTTTTATACTTAATTTTGATGAGTTTTTTTGGATAAATAGCCAAGGAAAAAAAATGAAAGAATACAAAAATGTACAAAAACTATAGCCCACAAAAGGGAAACCCATAAAAGGAAGAGGCTATCAACAAGTAAAATAAGACAATAATTACATGAAACCTAACAAAGGACCACACATCACTAAAGTCCCTCTAAAGGTCCTCTCACCCCACAACTGACATAAAATAGCACAAACCCGGCCACAAAACCCCCCACCTTCTCCTAGTTCTAACTTCTAGGGCATATGGATGAAGATGGAACTCCTCGATCAACTCCCACGGCATATGGATGGCTGTTCATCTCCTAAGGGTTATGGATGGGGAAAGAACTTCCAATGAAATAGTTTCTTATCATCAAGAAAACTTTAAAGATCATGCTAAAATAGCTTACAATGGATAGCAAAATTTTGCCTATAGTAATTGAGATATTACATTCTTGAATGCCGCTGCTATTGTCTGCATATTCCAGCTCTTCATCGCTATCTTGATTGGTTGGCTGTTGAAACAAAGATACTTTTGAATATGATGGAACAACAAACTGGTCCCCTACAACAACCTGTGTAAATACCAAAAAAAAAAAAAAAAAATCAGCAAAACTAAAACAAACAAGGATCAAGAGCATTAATAAGTTCGTATATTAAGAGTAGCCTATAACGTGGATGTATACTAATTTCATGGTGTTGGTTGATATAATTAAATTTACCACAATCCACCAGCTTAAGCTTTTGGATTGATTGGTGTTTTAACATAATTCAACATGGTATTAGAGCAGGAGGTCCTAAGTTTGAGTCTTGGTCAAGACGTTTCCTCCCTAATTAAAATTGAATTTCACTTATAGAGCGTTTTCTCAAATTTCTAAGCCCACAAGTGAGAAGAGTGTTGGTTGATATAATTAAATTTATCTCAACCCATCGACTTAAGCTTTTGGGTTGATGAGTGGTTTAACATAATTCAACACCTGAATCAACCTCTCTCTAAAAAGTTTCACCAAATCCTCGTTTCCAACTCTATAACCCACCTCTTCCTCCCGATGTGCCCCACCGGTGATCATTTCGCACGAGTGTGAGCATCCTTGCAAGCTTCTTGCATTTTTTCTCGACCGAGCTCCCTCCTCTTTCCCTCCTCCGCCTGCATTTTGTGCAAGTCTGAGCTTCCTGGCGAGCTTTCTCGTGTTTTATTCGCAAGGATTTCCTCGAAGCAGTGCTCGCATCTCTCTTCAATCTTTTGGTCTTCATAAGTTCATCACCAACGTTCTCACTCCATTGAAGTTTTAACCCATCATCGTCCCACCTCATCCCTCTTTCCTTTCACCAAATCTAGTCATTTGGGTTGTTTCATGCCATACTCTGCGACTCAATATTTGGCTAGGCTACAATCATCGACCAAACCTTGACAAGATCGAGTCTTATCTCTATTAGGCAGCCACCGATGATAATATAATGGTTTCTTCGGTGATCTATTGGTGAGCTTGTCCCTCAAACGATGCCTTGTGTAGCTCATCCTCTTCTTGGAAGTAACGACACTGTAATGCTCTCGTTGTTCGGTCCAACTAGGGTGACCTCTTATGTTAGAGTTGATAGAGATTGCCTCCATCTTCCCTGAGAATTTTTGCGAGGATTGTTTTTTCACACCTAATATTCTCCTTCTTCGGCCATATCCAACAGAAGGGATTCTCAACATATGAGCACCATTTTCCAGATCTACAAGCAAAATTATAAGATAATTCTTGGCTATGTCGCCTTAGACATACAAGCCCATCCCTCACCCACTCTTTGTTTCTCACATGTATAGGGCTTGTAATTTACTGTTCTTATCATATGTATTTTGCTCTAAAATTGGCCCCTATCTCTGTTTCAATGGATTTGTAACACTTTCAATTTATTCTTTTGTTTCCTATTAAAAAAAATAAAGAGTAGCTTATAACCAACGTAAATTAACACGATCTTGTTTTAATATTAAATTGAATATAATGGTTCTTCAAATTGTCACACAAAATCAATGATTTTTTCAAACTTCTAACAAAATGGTTTATTTATTCGCTACATTTGTTTTATCAAATATAAAAATCATATTATAAGGTTTGGATACAAGTGGATTTATTTGCAAGTTTGCAACCTTCAGTCTAGGCTATGGTAATAGTTTTCTTCTTCTTGGCCCCCTTTGGCTCCCAAATCCAAGTTTTTGTGGTTCGTTGCAGTCTTAGCCATCCTTTCCATTCTCTAGTTTGTTTGTTTCTTTTATCTATGAGCGGTCGGGCCAACTTATGTTCACCTTGATTGTTTTCATGGATAAACCGTCTAATCCTACATTTTCTGGTTTGTTAAAATTGAAAGAAATAAGAGGATTTTCATTTTTTTTACTCCGCTTATCTCTTCATAATGTTCTCTTTCTGAACTGTTCTTTTTTATGAGAAACTCAATTATTACTAAGAAAAATGAAAGCAGAAAATTCAAGCCACAAAAAGGCGTCCATCCAATATGAAGCTAAGGTAGATAAAACAAAAATGAAAAGCAAACTCTAGCTATTAGGGAAAGGGAAAAGAAAAAGGTACACAAGGTTAAAGTCGATAGCAGTTTAGCACGATCCAGCATACAAAATACTGTATATCTGAGTTACAGCTGTACGAAACTTGTAAGCTATTTGACACTCCTATGACCAGCTTTTTTTTTTTTTTTGAGTCAGCAACAAATAGGAAAAGGAAGATTCGAACATTTAATCGCATGGTTACAAGGTTATATAAGATGTCACTAGAGTTTTACATTGGTTGGATTTGAAGGCCAGTTTTATTAGATATTATATTTTCTATGCACGAATACAATAGTTCTTTCTTTCTTCCTTTTTTTTTTGAAGAATTAGTACTATAGATCAGTTCAATTCGTTTCCGCCAATAATGATTGGCTGCAATAATAACCAAAGAGAAGAAACAATACCTTGAAAGACAAAATTGCACCAGGTTCCAGTTCTGCTCCTGATTTTATAATAACTCCATCACATACGATAGCATGATTAAGTTTACAGCCATCTTCAATGGTGACATTGTCCCATATATAAGAGCCTTCAATTGTAACATTTGATCCAATACTACAACCTTGCCCAATAATTGAATTTGTAATTTTGGTGTTGCCACCAATTTTGCTGTTATCCCCAATAACAGTAAATGGACCAACCTGTGCCGAACGTGCCTGCAGTATTTCTGAACAACCAATGTCAACATTTTTTTTCTACACAAAATGACATCTCTTAATAGACGGAATATAAGGGGAGTTAATAACTACACCATATCTCTTGGGCATAACTTGATCTTGGTCTGTGAAACTTATTAATCTACCCGTACTTCACAAATCCTTTAGTAAAACACCTATTTTGTTGGTCAACTTAGATTGGAAGCCATTTCTTTGATTCCTCCTAAATGACTTAGGGATTATCCAGATTCCAAAGGCCGCTAGGTTCTCTTTTGTTGTTTCTAATATAACTTTAATTGTATCTCATTTAAAGAAATAGAAATAATATTTCCAAATCAATAACATGCAGTAAGCTAGTCAAGAAAACCTCATCCAAGATAGTCATAAGTTGCTTTGAAAAAAATAGTAATAAGCTAAATTCCATTGATGTACGAAATTTACCAAAAAGAAATAGATAGAGAAAACCTCAAACCAAAGGAGTTACCATAAACATCTCCAATGGTCAAAAGTTAGGAAATGTTATAAGAGAGAAAAAGTGAATTTAGCTTACACCAAGATAAAGCAAGGAGATGTTTATGATAACACCTTCGGTTTAGTGCACCTTGAGCTTTTAAAAACATTGATATCAAGGTAAGAAAATACTGTTCTCCAGTAATGACGTTGAGTAACATGAAGAAAATCATCCATAACCCTTGCCTAAACTTAGGTAATATGATGCATCATTTTAATAATTACCTGAAGCTCTATACATTCCCTGCCTTTCAAGTTTATAAGCAGAATTGCCAAAAAATTTAACATCTGGTACCAGTGGATATGTCCACCTTTGTATTATGTCCTTACTAACGGTGTCATAGCTTCGATAATTATCAATTCTAGCTGCATAGCTTGAGCGAATTTCTTGTGTATAAATCTTGTAACCCATGATCTGAAAATTATTGTCCATAATTATCAGCAGTTAATATTTATAATGATGAAACACTAAGAATACACAACAACTATAGTTATTAGATCTTCCAATTTTTAGAATTTATCTATTCAAATCTTTTTATAATTAACCAAACTTTTATTGAGAAAATAATGAAAGAACATATGATAAGAGCATACAAGAAGAAAGAGCCCAATAAAAATAAAGGTAGACATCCTATTAGAGATTAAATGTATATTTGTATTTCTGGTTTAGTTATTGCTTTAATAGATTCTAGGCCCGTTGTAACTCTTATATAAAAACATTGCCTTTCATTGAATAATAGAACGACTCCTCTTTAGTCTCTCGCTCTCGATTACACATCCGACAAAAACGGCCTCCGATCAAGTAAAATAATACCAAAAAGCCAAGAGAGAGGTGATGAAAAAGATGGCCTTGTCAAAATTTTCTCTAGACGGCCTTGTCGGAATCTAGACTACACCGGATTTCTCGCTGGAGTTTCTTTTTTTTTGGATAAGATACGAAAACTTTCATTGATTTGATGAAAAATTACAAAAAAAACATATTAATTACAAAAGTCCTTTCCAATGTGCAATAAGTGTTGATAAACTCTAATCTTTGAAAGGAGAAATTCTGTGGGCCCATGTTGTAGAATGTAGCCAGGAGAGTAATAGAATCAATGATGCTCTCTTCATGGGAGTTTTTAATCTGAGAATGTGAGTTCATTTCTCAAGTTCCAAAGCTTCCACCAAAAAGCATAGATAAAAAGGTGCCACAATATCTTCTTCTCATCTTTAAATGGATGACCTTCAATTATGAATTGAATCATCTCCTGTGAATTACCCGGTTGAACTGCCTGCCATCCAAAAGTATTAAGCAAGAAATTCCAGATTCTATTCGCCACAGTACGAGTACTAAAGAGATGAATTTGAGTTTCTACTGCCTTGTGACAAAGGAGACAAATACTCAGCGATAAAGCCATTGATTTCCATTTTTCGGTCAATTGTGTTTAAAGCACCATGGCTAAATTCCCACACAAAAAAAATTGACTTTCTTTGGTTGTTGCCCTCTCTCTAGATGTCTGCATAAAGCTCTCTCTTCATTGTCAAATTAGATGTCTCTTCATTGTCAAATTAGATGATGAAATATGATTTAGAAGAGACTTTGTAGAGAAAACCCCATCTTTTTCAAGTTCCTATCTCCAAGTGTCGGGTCAATGTCGGGTCTATCATTGAGGATAACATTGTCCAGAATGTTAGATAAAGACGACCATTCTACAATCTCATTGTCCTTAAGATTCCACCTAAGCTTCAATTCCCAAAATGAATCTGTACGGTCCCATACATCAACCACCCTAGCTTGTTTATTCAATGAAATCCAATACATAAGGGGGGTAAGATAATTTCACAGCTTCATTCCCCATCCAACTATCAATCTAGAAGAGGGTGCTACTACCAGATCTGATCCTGTGAGTACAGTTTGTGTAAATCAAATGCTTCCATCGATCAATAATCCTCCAAGGGCCCCTTGTCTTCCTGATATTCCTACATCCAACCTTGAAGTAGTACGGAGAAGGACCGAATTTAATATCAATACTATTCCTCCATAGGACACATGTTTCTTCATAAAACCGCCAATGTCACTTGGCTAAGAGAGATATATTCTTCTTGTGTATGTTGATTATACCAAGTCTGCCTTCTTCTAGAGGGGTATTCACCTTCTCCCATTTAATAAGATGACTAGTCTTACCCCATCCTTCCCCCTCCAAAGATAATTTCTGAATAATTGCTCAATCATTTTCGTCACTTACAATGGCGCAAGGAAAAGGGATAAATAATAGATGAGAATATTAGAGAGAGAGAGAGAGGATTGTATAAAAGTCAATCTGCCACCCTTGGACACATGAGAATGCCCCCATGACTGTAACCGATTTTCAATTTTTTCAATAATAGGATTCCAAAAGGAAATGGAAGATGTGCTACCATTTAAAGGGAGACCAAGATAATTGGTGGGTCAACTCTCGATCTTAAAACCAAAGGGAGCAGCAAGCTTCTTGGTGTCATCAATCTCCATATTAAGTGAGAGAAAACTAGTTTTATGAACATTTATATTCAAGCCCGACGCCTTTTCAAAATTTCCAACTGTGTCCATCTAGTCCTCTAGAGAGTCTTTTTTAGGAGAGGAAAAAAGAATAGTTTCATTGGCAAACTGTAGGTGAACATTTATATTCAAGCCTGATGCCTTTTCAAAATTTCCAACTGTGTCCATCCAGTTCTCTAGAGTCTTTTTTAGGAGAGGAAAAAAGAATAGTTTCATCGGCAAACTGTAGGTGAGAGCAAGTGATCTTACTATTCTTGTTTGAGACGGAGAAACCCTCTATGAGCCCTTTTTCTTCAGCCAGTAAAAGTTGTTTGCTAAGGCAATCCATGAGTCATGACCATAATGAACGAAAAAGGAGACGTGGGATCCCCTTGTCTCAATCCTCTATTGGTGAAAATCTTCCCTCTAGGTTTGCCATTGATGATAACAGAATAATTAGCATATGAAATACATCCTTTGATCCATTTTCTCCAAAGCAAGCCAAACCCTTTATTAAGAAGAATGGCATCCAAAAAATCCCAATCCACCATGTCGAACACTTTCTCAATATCAAGTTTAATGACAACCCCTTCCTTCTTGCTCCTTTTCCATTCATCAATGAGTTCGTTCGAGGTAAGGATAGCATCAAGTATCTGTCTGTTTGCAACAAAAGCTGATTGATACTTCGTAATGGTAGAAGTAAGAACTGCTTTCATCACTCGGATAGAACACGAGCTATGATTTTGTACAAACAGGTAGTGAGACTGATGGGCCTATAATCAGAAACCTCCCAAGCCACAATCTTCTTAGGGATAAGACAAATGTAAATCTCATTCAAACTTGAATTAATGATTCCATTTTGCATCTTAATATTTTCTTTAATGATGTTCCATGATTTTTTGAAAAATTCAACAGTAAATCCATTGGGTCCCAGTGTCTAGTTGCATCCTAAATAAAAAACAACACTTCGAATCTCTCTTTTCTTCAGAAAAAGAAGTCTCAAGATAACATCGTTGAGAGCTGGAGATAAGACTCCAATCAAGAATCTCACGTAATGGATTTCTTTGTTGCTTTTTGGTGAATAGAACTCTATAGAGGTCAATGAATTCAACTTCAATATCCCCGTTAGTGATCAAACTCCTTCCATCTCTAGTAGATATTTCAACAATGGTACTTCTTCTCCTATTAGCCGAAACAATTCTATGGAAGAAGTTGTTGTTCTCATCACCTAAATCCAGCCATTTATCTAATGCATCAAGTTCCTCTCGCTAACAAAGGCACAAAGCTTTGTTGTGACCAAAAACAACAATATTCCACTCCTTAATATGGATTTTAAGGGCTTTAAGCTTTTGAATGAAACCATGACCTGGCCATTCTTGGATAGCATTTTCAATCCACCATTTATCCATCATAGGAATAAACGTTTGATGATCCAACCAGGGATTTGAGAAGCAGAATGGAGTCGGACCCTATCTTTCTTTACCAAGAGAGAGGCAAATAGGAAAATGACTAGATGTAACTCTTACAAGACTTCTAACCTTGGCACAATCAAATTTCTTGATGATTCCATCAGAAAGAAGATATCAATCAATAAGTGTCATCACAGGATTCTCCCTCATGTTGAACCAAGTATACGATCCATTTGCTAAAGGAATCTCAATCAATTCAACTCTAGATATGAACTTGTTAAACATTTTCATTCCTCTGGTAATCGAATTGTTGTTTGATTTCTCTGAGCATGTTCTGATAATATTAAAATCACCACCCATCATCCAATTTGGACCGAACCTAAGTTTAGGATCAATGAGTTCTTTCCAAAGAAGATCTCTGTCTTTGCTATTGTTAGGACCATACATGCCTGTGAATCTGTGATCCAAAATGCACATCCATCAGACAAAGAGTTTTGAAGAGAGGGAATAAGTACCTTTAATGGCATCAATCTTCGTATAATTGGATTCATTCTAGAGAATAGAAATCCCCCCCAGATCTTCCTTTACCAACATGAGTAACCCAGGCAATATTTCTTGAACTCAAAATCGATTTAATGAAAAGTTTGTCCATCGACTACCTCTTAGTTTCTTGCAGAATGACAACAGAAGGATTGTGCTGCTTAATCAAATCTTTGATCACCGCTATTTTCCTCCAAGATCCCAAGCCCCTAATATTCCATAAATCAATATCATCTAAGATCATGGTCCCCTTACTTTGTTCGAAAACATAGGATTTTTCGACGTAACAGAGAAAGATAAGTAGTTAATCTCTCTCTTCCAATTTCTTTGTTTTCTAGCTGTCGTTGCAGAAAGCTTTGAAGATGGCATAGGAGCGATGTATAACCTGTTCTTGACCAACCAAGGAAAGAAGAAATGCATCAAGGAACCAGTTTTTTCAGGGATCTCACAATTCATGGAATTTCGTCATTCCTGATAGACCTCATTGAATAATTCACAATTAAGTAATGGCAAAACAGTACCACTTGTACGTTCAATTCTCAAAGGAGTTGGCTGCTCTTTGCCATCTGAATGATAACCCTTGTTTTCATTTAAAAAAATGAGAAATCTCGGGAAGGATGTCAGTACAATTAATAGCTCGTGAAGATTCACTAACAGGCGATGCCGATGGCCCTGGGGAAGAACAACTTCCTTTCTTGTTCCTTAACCTTTTCCTATCCATCTTCCAATCCCTTTTTCCTTGTCTTCTCCTTTCCCCTTCTCTCATTCTCTTCTTCCTGCTATCCTTTCATTATTGCTCCTCATTTTCATTTCTACCTTGAGAAACAACGACTGCCAAGTTGCAACATTTTTTGCAATGTTTTTTAAAAGTGGAAGAATGCATCTCTGGTTTGGCTAGAAGATTCAAGATTCAACAGGTCCATACCCTTGTCCTTTCCCCTTTTTCCTTTGGATGGAATCCTCCTTGTCTCAGCTCCAAATCAGCCAATCAAAGATTTCTATTGTCAATCTTCTCAAAATGATTTTGGGACCATTTGTGTGAGAAAGCTTCGGGTTTTTTTATGAATGCTTGTGTCTGTCGTCTGGCCAAAAAAAGTACTAGTCCTCCCACTGCCTCTATAATATCCAAGGTCGATATATTTGGGAGAGATCAAAACCACATACAACCTTTCTTCTGACCCAACCAATCTTGCAAGATAATTCAGACGAAGACTCAATTTTCAGAGTTAGTTCTGCAGACTCCAAACTCTTTGAGAAAGGCCTTCAAGTCAACCAACCCATTGATGAAGCATTTCTAGTTGATTTTCTTGAATTGTCAAATAACTTTACAAGTTCAAACTGCTCCATTCAAGAGAAGTTTGCTAAGATCGTGGAAATCAGTGGCATTACACTTAATGACTTAAAGATATTCCTCCTTCAAAATCTGAATCATGAAGATAATGACATGGAATAGTAGAGGGCTTGGTGATTTAGCCAAAAGATCAACCATCAAGAAATCTATTTTACACATTAGCCCTGATTTTATTATAATACAAGAAACTAAGCTGCCATCTCGATAAAAATTGACAAAATCCCTATGGAGTTCTAGGAATATTGGGGTCTTCTCTAGGATCGTGTGGAAGATCTGGTGATAATGTGGGTTGAAACTAAGGTTAATGCTACTTACTGCCCACATTCCAGCTTAATTATTAGGTTTTGTGAGCAATGTTTGGATCTACAAACTCATGCATCAATTTCAGCTCTCAACTTATGGAGTTAGTTATATGGTTTCTATCAAGATGGTCGTCAACATATTTACTTTGACCTGAAAAATAATCACAAGAAACTGTAATAATGATAAAGAACATGATCACAAGTTCCAATCACAACATACCAGAAGTTTTTTATAGCTATTTTGGAGAACTTGGCCAAGGAAGACCTATACTTGACATTATTATTCGCATATCAACAACCACACATATGTCATATCCTGGGGAAAACACTTGCATGCACTCACGTGTAACCAACTACTTCGAGCACTTGTTCATCGTAAACATATTTGCAATCATCTTGCTGCTTGTCATGATGTTAATTATTTTTTTCTTCTGTTCCAGTTCTTTTCTGTTGCTCATTGCTTTTGCTTTTGTTTTTTCCTTTTCTTTATCTTGTATCCAAAACTTTGGTTCTTTCATTCTCTTAATGAAAAAGTTTGTTTCCATTTCAAAAAAAAGTAAAATAACACCAAGAAAAAAATTTAAAAAAAGCTTGGAAACATAAGCCAAAAGATAAACATAGAATCTAAGAAGGAGCCAAACATTGCCCAGAGATCTCTCCACCCCTCTAAAAGTTCTACTACTTCTCCACCATAAATAGCAACTACTCGTAACCTCCAACGGCAGGGATGCCCAAGAGCTGGCCTGGAAACTCTCCATGTGTGCATACATAAATTTATATTTTTTTTTATGATAAACCAAGCTTACATTGGGAAATGAATGAAAGAGCATACACGAGATGGGCTAACAAAAACACACCCTAAAAAATAAGCCACCTAATGATTTTCCATGAGAGAAAGGTGGAAACGACAAGAAAATAACAAACAGAGAAGTCTATCCCCCATCCAAGTATCATTGATACGATCCGGCCCTTGGAGTTTTAGAATATTGGGAATATTAGTATTAATTATTAATTGTTATTTTAATTGTATTGGGCCTGGGCCTATTATTAGTCTTTATTATTAAATTAGGTCATTATTAGGTTTACTTGGGGAGTAAGTTAGAGGCTCGGGTTTAAGGTTATAAATAGGAGATGTTAGGTCATTGTTAGGCATCCATTGAATTGTCGTTTTTGTACTCTGGCTCTTTGAGAGATCCTCTCGAGAGAATTATCGTAGTTTAATAAAAAGTGTGGTAGATTCTATCAGTATCTTCCTAAGAAAAAAGTGTATCCCCCTCCCCAATAGTGTTGTAAAAAGATTAAAAAATAGTGGGAGTTCCTCAATAATGCCTTTCCAAAGGTTCCTCGATATGTCATCACTTTCATTATTCACCCAATCAAAGTGAGACAAACCATACATACCTACTCACAATGACTTTGTGCCAAAGGGAAGCGGAGTCTTGAAGAAAACGACACAACCACTTAGCCAACAAGGCTTTGTTGCAGGCTCTCAAGTTAGATTACTCACATCTAAACCTCCTTGACACAAACCCTAGGAGACCTCCTCCCAAGTGACAAGATAAATCTTTTACCTTTGTCAAACCCCTCCCAAAGAAAGTCTTTAATCAGCTTTTCTAGGTTATTGCACACTTTCACATGTATTCTAAAGAGGGACAAGAAGTGGGTGGGTGTCCACCCACAACAGATTGAATGAGAGTAAGGCAGGCTCCCTCCGAGAAAAAATATTACTTTTTCCAAAAAGAGACACGTTCTAATCTTGCTCACCAATGGTACCATGGTGGAAGAAACCACCATGGTGGAAGTCGATTTGGAAGAAGATATAGATTTGACCCGGCATTATTTCTTCCTATATTTGCTCCATGGCTAATTAAAAATGGATTGTGCATCATGCCTATTCGCACCATCAAGAAGACTGGAGCTAAAAATAAAGAAAGCTAAAGGAAAACGAGAATTCATTTATCACTACTCATCTTTCCAAGACAGCACTATTGACTTTTGTTTGCTCTGGTTGATGATCAAGGTATTTTTCAATCTACGGTTTTGGAAGGCATACCTCCTTTGGTGTTACTATACAAAACTAATTGATTTGATCCCCTTGGTTTCTTTTCTAAAAGGCTCGGTTTTAACTTTAAGATCTCATCCTATTGAGTTTTTGTGCCCTTTTTTGGCCCTATATTGGCCTCCCCTCTCACCTCGTTCTCTTGTTTTTCTATAGGTTGTATTGTTACTTTTTAATTATCAATGAATGGTCTCAGTTTCCTATAAAAGAAATGGCCCCAAGGCCCAAACGACCACCTTGGCAGGTCATCCTTTTGCGAAGGAAAAGGAGATTCTCTGGCTTCAAACTAATAACACTATCTTTTGGAAAATTGGGTGCATTGCAGGAAGACGTATAACTTCTAATAAAATAGGAAACCTTCTGATAATTTCATGAATTAATTTTCGTCGTTGCTCTGCTTCCTATTACGCTATTCAACTATAGTCTCAATTGTAATCATCCTTTGCTATGAATTTGGGATCCCCCATCCCCATAAAAAAGGCAGTCCTCATTCCCACCATCTAAAGTGAGATGAGATGTTTTAATCCTAGTAGAAGTAACCATCTTACTCATTCTTGGATAAATTTTTCGGCCAAGAAGCTTTTAAACCCAAAATAATTTTTAAAAAAACAAACAAAGAAAGCAAATTAATTCATTATGTAGTTAGACTCAAAATCCAAGCATATACATCAAAGCTGTCACTGATCGTAACATAAAAGAAGATTAATTTAATAGATCTAAAACTCTTATCCAAAATAAAAAGGCGAGAAGTCCATAATAAGAAATACATACATCATCTAAAAGCAAACCCTTGACAAAATGACGGCGCAGATGTTGGTAGTCAAAATTGTCGGTAAATAGACTGAGTACTTCTGGGGAGCATATGTCTATGTAACAATCCTGCATAACATTAACATAGATTAAGTTTCTTTACAGGGCACCACTCCCTGTATTTTTACTAACAGATACACAGAAGAAGAAGCCAGCTGCATAATAGTTCCTTTTTTTTTAACTGGAAACCAATCTTTTATTGAGTAAATGAAGATGCAAGATACAAGAAACAATGTTTGAATCAAAGCAACAAAAATAACAAAACAGAGAACAATTTAAAGCAATAAAGCAGCTAAAGACACTGAAAAAAAACCCTACTAGCAAGGGATAAACTAGATGAAAGCTTCCAAATTAGAGACTGTCATTCTCCAATACAGCAGCTGCACAATTGTTCCTATTTTTTGGAGACTGTCGTTCTCCAACACTGTCTGAAACGTGGAGATGAGTATGATTTTTATTTTTTTATGTTTTTACTAAAAACAATCTCACGCACTTTGGACACGTTTTATGTGTATATAATCTTTAGGCCCTTTTAAAACTCTCGCTGAATTTAAAAACCAAATTGAAAAACTTGAATGCAAAATGCAACAAAAAACCCCAACTATTGCTTGGATCACTTGTCCACTTCATGATAGATTTTTCATTCGCAATGAGTTTGCTTTTAATCAAGAAATTACAAATCAATACATAACATTAACACTGAAAAATAGACAAGAAAAGCACTTGTAGATTGAATGAAATAACCTGCATGTCATTATGGAGTGATATGGAAGGATTGTCCATAAACAATGACTTGTCAAGATGTATAATTCCTTTTGAATTGTCAGCCTTATCCTCATAGTACACGAGCTGCTTGGTATTATGATCAATTGCCATAAATAGCTCATCAGTGCCAAGCCGAGATTGGTGTGTGATTGGAGAAGGCTTTGACCGTTTGACAACCATAGTCATTACAGCATTACTATCTTTCTTCTTTCTCTCTTTGTGTTCTTGAAGAGCTTTTGTAAGTGACATGTTGCTTATGGTGTCTCCAGTTATAAGAACAAAATCACCATGTATCTTAAAAAGAAGAAATTTAAAGATACTATAAGACACCTGAGTGAAACAACTTATACAAACTGGGATGGCACAATGAAATCATTCACAAAGGCTATGAAAGTGCTAAGTCAATCATTATAGTAGTTGGCAAACACTGTAAAATAAAATTTAAAAAGTAACATGGTAAATGAAATAGTGACTAGAAAGTTGATTTTCTCTTTAGAAAAAGGCCATCTTGATAATCTTCATAGCATTAAAGTAGAAGAGCCACCATATACACATCCATTTTTTAACATCATATAACACCTGCAAAAACTTCCTTCTATCACATTAAAAATGTCAATGCATGAATGACCCTTTTTATGAAAAAAAACACCAATGTTTGTTTTCTTTTCAAACAAGACATGAAGTGTTGACCAAAAATAAGATTTGAACACTTGAAAACAACTGCACAAAATTTGATACCAAGTATCAGTTAGTTTAACTTCATATTGTCGTAATGTGCTGTTCATACTTAAAATTAATGGATCACACCTCATAGACAGATATCTAAGAAAATATACAAAAATCAAAATAGATCAGTGGACAATTCTCAAGGGTAACAATTGCTCTAGACTAATGAGATAAGCATATAATTTATAGAAGACTAAATTAATAAGTTTGGATACGAGTTACTCAAATATATATAAATGTGTGTATTTTAGATTTGAGAATAGATAAAATGCAAACCAATAGCTCAAATTACATTTCACTTGTCACAAAATAGTTTTTAAAAGGAATGACTGTATTAAAATAAGTCACAAATGTCAGTTATAGACATGCGTACCACATTTCTTTCATAGATCAAACGCAAGGCATCTCCAGCACTAACGGAGTTGTGCGACTCTATAGTTGTGACTGCAAAGTCTGGTAGGGATACCCACTCAGAGTTCTCCAAATAATCAATTACTTGCTTCGAATTAGCACAACAAAATACAAACACCTCTTCAACACCAGCCGATTCGAGCCAAGATAAAGTATAATTAATCATTGGGACATTTACCAACGGCAATAATACCTTTACAGAAAAAGAAAAGAGCAATATAAATAACAAGTATCATACAATTTTTTTAATGCCTCAGAAATGTTGTAGCTAAATTAAGACCTTTGTACGTGATCCATATGCAACAAGCTTGCTGCAAAATACTTGTAAAAAATTAAATGTGACAATAGTATGCACAGAGAACACCCGAGAAGTTCTCACAGCTAAGCTTCTATTTTCAAGTTTCAAGTTGGGCCCTCTTTTTTTTAGCTCAACAACGATTGGGGATGGGTGGGTGGGTTCAAACCCATAACTTGTCGGACATGGACACACACTGGGGGGTGGGGGGTTCAAACCCATAACTTCTCGGTCATGGACACACACTTATGCCGTTTGAGTCATCTTCTATCAAAGTAATAAAATTCAAATACAAAAAAACTTGTGCGTGAAGTAAACATCTAGCCAAGTGGCAGCTTGAATTAAACGCGTGTTTATATGATTCCCCATAAAAAACCTCCCAAAACCTTATAATAGGAGGTTTTTTAGCTGCCCTCGAATGAAGGGTTGTACCTTTCCAAACTAAGGTCAAACTACAGACCCAATTATGAACCTATAGTAAAAAATACATATCATGCATGATTCCGAAGAAACTCGTCTGGTTTTCAAGAAAATACCTTCGGGCGTTCAAGCGTTATAGGGTAAAACTTAGTGGTAAAGCTATCGGCAAGAAGAACAGCCTGCAACGAAACTCTTGCCAGTTCCTCGTGGTCCTCGGAAGCCCGCGATGTTCCCTTTCTCTGAGCAACCATTTCTTCTTTGTTTCGTAGAGGACAAAATGAAAATTACGCAATCGGATTAATCTGCAGAGCAGTAGCAGTGCGACAATTATCAGCTTCGAATTGCCGATAGCTGGAATTGAGACCAAATTTGATGAACCCTAATTAAAACCTCTCGTAATGAATGAAGACGACGAGTGCGAAAGTCTGAGAATCTTTGCTTTTTTCCCCTTGGTTGGCTGTGTATAAGCACAGACTAGGAGCGATATTCGTTCAGTTTCTTCGATTTTAGGCCAAATACCAATCCAATCAATTTGACAAAAAATGAACCGAACCAATGTCCAAAATATAAAATTATTGGTTCAATTTTTCTTGATGTTTAGGTCAAACCAATAACCGACCCGATTGATTTAACAAAAAGATGAATCAAACCAATGTCTGATAAGTGATAAAATAATTGGCTTGATTTTCTTCAATTTGATTCCCTACCATTTATTCTATTTGCTATTTAACTTCCGATTCATATTTTAATGTTGTTTTCCTAAAAAAAATCTCATAATTTATAATTAAATTAAACAAAAATAATTAATCACTTACCAATAAAAAATTAAAATGTCAATATTTGCTCGGTTTGATTTTTATTGGTTTTTATAAATAGAAACCGATCGGATCCTATTACTTTCGATTTTCTCTAAATAAAAATCAATATGTCTAATATGATGTGAAAAATTCGAACCAATCTAATAAATTGATTTGATTTTTAGTTTTCATTATCACTCCTAGCTCAGACCTTCACAATGGTATCAAATGACTTAAGAAGAAGAAAAAACTGATCATAAAAATAATGACTTTGCAATAGAATATTTTTTGAAACATTTCAACACTACGCCCACAGGTTCGATCTTGTAGTTAGTATTTGACTTTTATATAATTTTAGAGTAGTAGGTTCTTTATGTAGAGTTTATTGGTCCGCTTTCCCTAATTTATACTAAAAAAATTGTATGAATGAGAGGTGTTCATATATTCTCGAAAATCGAATAAAAGATGATAAGTCGATTTTCAAGTACATGTTGGGAAAGCGGGATAAATACAAAATCATTGCGTCACTAACCCATTCGCTAATATTAATACTTTTAACTCTAAATTACCTTTGAAATTTGTCGTAGATACTAACTTTTTAAAAATATGGCAACTATACGCGTGTCGTAAAAATTAAGTGTAATAGGAAATTCACTAAGCTCTAACTGATAATTTTTAATATACACTGATTTGTTTAAAAAAAAATTAAACAAACTGAAATTTCAAGAGGTAGAAAGCATTCTTGACATACGACCAACACACCACTTATTTGTTCTGGTAATATGTGAGCACATTTAATATATATTTTGATTTAGTTTTCGTTAAGATGAATCACAGTTCGTCGACCTACCAAAAATTTCGGTTATTCATTTTTATAACTTGATCCAAACCGAAAGTATCACTGAACTCTTAAGATAATTTGGATTGGGTAGTCTAGGTTTAATGGGTTGTCAGTTCATTTGTACACCCTTAATCGGTAGATCATTTTCGGTGTCTTTCTTCACCAAGGTAAACACCCCAATAAAATATATAAATAAAATCACATTTTACTATTTTATCCAAATATGTCCCTCACATTCGTCTGATACTATTATGTATTGGCTTTGTTTTGTTTTTTATTTTTTGTTAAACGCTACCATTAAAACAAATCAAAACCTTCATAATAAGAATACTCAAACCTGACAAACACACCCATTAGCCCAATGTTTAAAAAAAAAATTGTTATAAAAACGGCAATCAACAACAAACGTAAAACAAAGAATAAACACTACTAGAAAAAGGGGATTAAATGACACTTATGTGAAACCAAATTCATGAGGGAGAGGTAATTAAAGTGTCATAAAATAAAACACGCGTTTTATGACACTTTAATATAATCATCTTGTAAGGCGCGTTTTTATGACACTTTTTTAGAGTCATAAGTTTATGAAACTAATTTAAACCAACACATATTTTTCACAAATGTCTTTTCAACTCTTCTAAAATATAATTTTTATTGCAATTAACCCTTAATTTGTTTTATGTATAGTTTGGAATTTATTTTTGTTTTTAGTCTAATAATTTTCGATGGAGCATGTATTTGTTAAAGTGTCATCATTTCCATTTTTTGTTTGATAGATTTAATTGAGAGCTTTTGGGACTTTCACGATTACCATTTTTTGCTTAGGTACTAATATTATTATTATTATTTTGAAAGCTTAGATATTATTATTCTATAGTATTGTTTTAAATTGATTAATTTAAGTAGTAAATTTAAGTTTGATCTAAAATAATGAATTGATATAAATGGAAGAATATTTTTTAAATGTATTTTATGAGTATGTAACAACAATCATTTTTAATTCTAAAAAAAACAACCATCATTTTTAGAGGTATTTAAATTTTTTAGTTTTTTTAATAAGTTAATTAAGTTAAAATGAATGGAGGGAAAAAGTTAGAAAATGAATATTAAATTGTTCATTGTTCCCAATTTCAATTTAAATATATATAGTCCAAGTATCTTGACATTTTTTAAGTCTTTCTTAACTTAGGATATATATGTTCTTCAAAATAAAAAAAATGATATATATATATATATATATATATTTGGAATGTTAATTTATATCATTTAAGATTTTCATTAAATAAAAAAAAAAAAAGAATCTCCAAAATTTAAAATAAGGAAGCGAACTTAATTTTAAATTTTCAATTCTAAAATATTTTTCCAAATTTATGTCAGTTTATAAATACTAAATGTTATTAACTAAAAAATATTTATTTTTTATTTTAAAAAATATAAAAAGAAAAGTAAAGGAAAGGAAAGGAACCCTAACTTTAACATAGCGTTTCATCTTTGATTTGTTTTTTTTACGACAGAGAGGTCTTTCATCCTTCAATTTCGGACTCCTTTTGATCTCAACTGCTCATCTCACCATCAAGTTTTGTTCTCTGCTAAAAAATCGGAAGTAGTTCCTTCAGGATCGACGTTGGAACCCAAATACGAATCCCGCGATTAAACTTTGGTACGGTTTAGATTCGACTCCTCTTCGTTTTCTCTATAATTATAGATTTTCGATTGGGTTTTTTTTAGTCAACATGTTCGAGCTTTTCTAGATCTGCTAATGGGGATGGGGTTTTGTCAGTCTTTTTTTCACTTGGTTTCTCTGTTTTTTGGAGTTTTCATAGGTCACAATGTTTACGTTAATTCAAACTCTTCCATCCCTTGTTCTCGTGGATGTTTTTTATTTTTGGTTTTTGTTCCTTTTCTGGGAAAGGATCTACAAATTTGGGTTTAGATGACACTTGGGTTAAATAAAATTTATGAGGGAGAAGCAATAAAAGTGTCATAAACAAAAACACGCGTTTTATGACACTTTATTAGAATCATCTTGTAATCATTAATTAAAATAAAATTATCGTCACAAAAAAGTGTCATAAATTAAGAAAGCGCGTTTTATGATACTTTTTTAGAATCATAAATTTGTTTTGAATAATAGTTAACTCACTTTGTTGTTTCTTTGGTTTATTTAAAATATGGATTCTTTAATTTGTTGACAATTAATTGGAAACATTAATTTGAGAATGGATCTTATTTTTCTTTCTTATATTAATTTTAGTTTATAATAATTTTCGTATAGTAATATTAATTTTGAGATTTTTAAAAAATTTAAGAAGAATTTATAAATTAGTGTTTGATTTAAATACTTAAAATATAAAAATTAGGAATTTAAAACAGAAGTTAAAATAACCATTTTGGATTTTGTATTTCAAAAATATGAAAATTTTAAAATATTTAATTCCTTTTTGTATTATTATAAATTATCCATTGATTTGGTTTTTTTTTTTTTACAATACTTTAACATCACCTAAATTTTAAAACTCAATTAAGAGATCACATTTTAATTTTTTAAAATTTTTTTAAACTTTTAAATCTTAAGTATGTGATTATCATGTATTGAACTCATCACCTTATGTATTTTAAGACTCTCTTTGAGCATTTGAGTCAACATGTGCTTTAAATCGATAAATTTAAGTATTGATTTGATTTCCTAATTTTGTTATATGTATGTATATATATATATATATATTATGAAATTGATTTTTTGGTGGTAAGATCTAAAAAAAATGACAACGTTTTCGCTAAGGAAGGATGAGTTCTGCCGTCGACTACACCGACTGCACAGATAACACCGCCACCGTCGCCTGCTCCCCGCCGACAACCCTTGTAACGTCCGCATTTTCAGAAAAACCCTCTAAGTACAGTTATTCGCTTTTCCAAGATTTTCGGTGTAACTCTATTTAGTTCTGGCTTTAGGGGTACTTTGGTGATTTTATCCTTAATGGCCTCTTTATGAGATTATTAATTAGTTTTGGATTAATTTTGTGATTACAGGTATATTAGGGGCATTTGTAGAAATTGGTTTAAAGAAAACGAAAATAGATAAACCCATTTAAGTTTTATTAAAAGACAAATGAAAAAAGAAAAAAAAAGAAAAGATTTCCATTTAAGCCATTTAAATTAGAATGAAAAGGGTGAGATTTGGTTTTAAATAAAAGGGAAAGAATTAGCCCATTTAAGTTAGATTAAAAGAAAAATAAAATAAAATGATAATAATAAAAATAGAAAAGGGAAAGAATAAGCCCATTTAAATTTCTTCGCCGTGCTCGTGACTATTCTTTTGGGTTCGAGTGGATGTTTATTGTTATGCCCCAGTTTTTGTAAAAATATATAAAAAAAATGTATATGAAAAATAGAAATGAGTACATACAATTTGAATAAAAGAAAGAAAAAAGAAAAAAAGAAAAAAAAACAAAAGGCGATTTTGTTTAAATAAAAGAAAGAAAAATAAAAATAAAAAGTAAAAAAACCTAAACTAAACCTTTTTCCCCCTCCCCCCCCCTTCTTCTTCTCCTTCTCGCCTCACCCGCTGTCGAACCACCCAGCCTCCGGAAAATCGCCGCGAAGCACACCCCGTCGCACAGACTCACCGCTCAGCCGTCCCTGCAACCACGCACGCAAGCGACCCCCACGCGCGTGCAGAGCACTTGCTTGCCGTACGAGAAACTCAACGGCATGACGGCCTGGCTCGGCACCAGCGTCGCCTCCGCCTTCTTCGCCTCCCTCGAGCGCTGCTCCTGCATCAACCTCTCCACCTCCGACGACCACGACGAGGCTCACGACCGGCCCCTCATGTACTGCATCTCCACTTCCTCCTCCGCCGTCATCCGCAGCTTCCAGCCGCTCTCTCCGCCGCCCAACCGCGCCGCCGATCTCCCCCTCTGATCTGGGTTTGTTTTCTCCTACTATCCTTTTCCCTTGCTCTTGCTCTTGCTCTGAGATTCTGGATTTTGATTTGTTTTACTTTCCGTTGGAATCGTATGGTGAAATTGAAAAATTAACCACAAACTAGTTGATTCTTGCTGTTCTAGAACTCATGAAATCTGCTACGTTTTTGAAATTGCATCATTTTCTTCTTTTCCTTGCTCTGAGATTTAGGATTTCGGATCCGATTCCTTTTCCCTTCCCGCTCGTGTCCCCTCTCCGTCCGTGTGCGCCTAGTTCAGATCACGCCCGCCGTCTGCCTCGTCCCAGTCGCGCCACCGAGCCACGCCCGAAGCCGAGACTCCCTCGCGCGCGTGCAGCAAGTCGGGCACAGCCCCTGTTCGCCCAGCCATCACAACTTTCCGGTTAAAACTCTCTCTCTGGTTTTGTTCTAGTCATCCAACTCTTCATTTTTTGTTTCTTTTACTTTACAAAACATATCGAAGAAAAGTTTATGCTAGATGTGGTTTTTTTTCCCTAGACAGTTAGTAGCTAGCGTTATTGTATTTACTCAATTAGATTTTTGTTTCTCGTTAAGAAACTTTTTGCAGCATTGGGTGCCAATTACTCCGACAAGCAGGCTTCAATATTTTGCGATTCCTATTCGGTAAAATTTTCTGCTATTCTTGTTTTGTTCTTCATTTTAAGTTTTATTTTCCAATCGTTCGAATTTTGTTGTCTTGATCGTTGATGCGTGGTTGGTTGAAAGGGCCATGATTGTTTGGATGAGCTCGTCAACTTCTGTTTGATTTGTTTCTTTTTGTCAATTGAGAATGTTTTTATGTAGTTTGATTCATTTTTATTGTTCCCAATCCATTCCTCATTTTGTGTTGTTTGAGAATTTTTTTTGGTATTTGATATGCAGACTAAGTGTTTTATATAATGCCGCCTTGAATTGTTTTGCTTTCTATTTCTTAATATAGGTTGCTTTTGGGGTTTTTTTTTAAGTTTCTACCTTTTACATATTCACTACCTAAGTTCAAATAGTGTTTATAAATATAAGTTTAATTTTCAAAAATTGAAAGCCAAATATTATACTTTTTAAATGTAGAAACCAAAGGTTATCCAACATGGCAGGGCTTAAGTGTTGGATTTTGTTGGTGTGCTTTTCCAAAATCATTGTCATTTGATCTTCAATTCTCCATAAGAAGCAACATCACCTTTTTATAATCTTCTCTTGCTAATTTTAATTTTATGGTAGAATTAATGATTGGAATCGGTTGCATTGCAATGTACTGCCATATGTGAAACTCAAAGATTTTTTTTTTTTTTTTTGCAAAGTTCCAAAATATTAGTAAGTAGCAACTTATAGCTATTTAAAGCATTCTTATGATATTATTTGTTATCTCTAAGGAAATAAAGTTAGCATTTTGAAACTATTTGTATTCCATTCAATTGATATATTTTTTGTTAATGAAAGGTGCATTTTTTCTTTATTATTTTTCTTTTGCCTCAAATCCCAAATTTCTGGTGTAATGCCTATATTGTCTTTTCTTATTAGGTAGTTGCTCAACAATGATATATTGGGTATTTGGTAACATAACTTATTAAGGGACTTTTCAAGTTAACTATCACTTTTTTTTCTTTCTTATATAGTGGTATTCATTTTTATTGTTTTAGGAATGACGAAGAAGGTGCAACAGGAAGTAACCTAGAAAATATGAATTCTAGGTAAGAAAAGAGGCCATGGAACTTTATCAAAGTAGTTTACAATTATCAACTCAGTGGAAGCTCTAATTTTTCTTAAGCCTTTAGTAAATGGTAAAGCAATAGACCCAACATCTCATGTAAAAGTAAAGTGCATTGGAGTATGAACTTGCGGCAATGGTAATTTTGATAACTGCCTTCAATTTCTGACCAGCTATGTTATGCTATTTGAAAAGTACTTGGTATTAATCTTTTTACTTGAATAAATTTTGATATATTTACTACATCAACAAATGTTTTGAATTTTGTGGTTTTTAGACTTACACATCTTGTTGGAAACTTATAAAGGTCCTCATTACCTATTTTATGCCTTTGATTCTGAGTGACGGCAATTCCCATTATTTCTTTTCTTTTTTGGGTGTAGGAAGATGCAAAAAAATACGACAGATTTTTATCTGGATTTCCCACGACAAAAGTGTAACTTGACATTTTGGTTGTACTCTAATGAACTTTAATTTGCTTGTACTTTATACATATGGTTTATATCTTACATGTGAGGTTACTAGGTTGAATTTGTATGAAGAATATTTTCTTCTTCTCTTTAAGTCTTTGTTTATTTTATAAGAACATAATCAAAGATAGCATCTCTGCACAAATGTTGTATATACTTATATTAATAGTATACAATATATATATATATATATATATATTATCATAAATAAGGTCAAATTTGTCTTACTTTTTATAGGCACGAGGAGCTCATACACACAAATAGAGTTTTGTTAAATTATTGAATGAATATTTTAAATTAAAAAAAAGAAAAAGAATTCATCGCTTGACGCTCTTTCTTTGTGTATCTATGTGTTTTGTTAAACTTTTATTAATTATATGTTTCCTTTGTTTACTTGTAGATTGAAAGTACTACCCTCTTTTGATTCTTCTTTACTGTGAAGGTTCGCTTCTTCCATACATTTTTTAAATTTTAACCTTTTTTTATAAGTATTATTTGCTTATTGATTCTAACTAGCCTTAAGTAGGTTGTAGAGCTTAAGTTGTAAAAGAGTTAAATTTCAAAATAGTGTTATTCGAATTTTCGAATTGGTATTCCTTCTATTAAGGAATTTACTCTGATTTTGTTCAAAGTTCAAACTTCTATTCTTCCAATAAATTGCATACTTTACATTTGTGGGATTGCTTGTCTGTCAACTTAGCTTTGAAAGGTATGAAAATCTAACTATTTTATGTCAAATTGATGATTGTTTGTTCTTGGTGTACAATTTTCTCATGTCCTATCATTGGTTTTGAAAGTTTGTTTCTCCCAGGTATCAATACATTCTCATAATCAATGTATGTATTAAAATTTCTAATTTATTTGCATACTTTCATTATAATGTTGTGGATACTTCTCAACAATCTTGCAGGAAGTTGTCGAGTTTGTCAAGCAGAAAAATGAGAGGTTTAGTCTTCATTTTCAGTAACTTACTTTTTATGCAATATTTACATGTTTTCTATGCTTTTAAAAAGAACTTCTTTGGTTTACATGTAATGTAGATGGTTGAAGTTCTTTTCTTATTAATAAGAAAGCTCATATATTATTATTTTTTATTTTTTCCAAATCTCACATGTTATTGCCATTTACTTTCTTTGGTTTTGTTGGTATGAAGTTTGGTCCTTTTGATAGCACTATTGACGAGTTTAAGGAACTTGCGAGTTACACGAAGATTAGGTTGTTCAAAAAATTTTTTTATGAAAAAGTGTTAAGGCAAGTATAAGCACTATGTTCATGAAAGTTGTGATTTTGTGATGTATTTTTCTCGTTTTCATTTAAATTTGCTCTCTTTGTAATTGTTGTTTGTTGCTTGATGTTTATATTTCTTTTTGAGATGATGTTTTTTTTTCTTCTCACATTTCCTCTTCTGATCTTTTATTTCCTCTTAAGTACCTCTCCCTCTCCATTAGGCTTTGACTCATCAATATTGCTCTCTATATTTACTAATTATGTAAGGATAGTATGTGAGCCTGTAGGATTTATATTCAATGACTATCATCCATATATATGTGGTATTTGATATTTGAATGCTCGTTTAATCTCAGATATTGTCGATGTGGTTGAAGATACTTTGAAGATAGATATGTTGCAGCAACTTTTGGATTCATATTTGCAACATGGAGGTGAATCAATCCACTAAAGAAGTCACATCTTGTCTTGGTGTAACCATGAATATTTTTCAATTTATATTTATTGATGTCATGAACAATATATTTTTTTTTCATTTAACTATATTTACGATACATGTATAAAATACTACCTTGATTGATACTTATATACAAATGAATATTATGAAAATAGTTCTTATATTGAATCAAATTTAGAGACCATTTAATTTTAATAATTGTGTGTGCTACTATTGAAATAAATAGGAAAAATAGTTGACAATTAATATTTGTAAAGATTGGAGATATATGATTAAATAAAAAGCATGTTTACATATTTAGTGATTACAAAAAAATGTCAATTTAAATTTTTTAATGATTAAGTTTAGGTGTCATAGATAAATTATTAATGATCAATTTTATATATCATCTATTGTTCTTTATGTGACAACAAATTAATGTCATCAAAGAAAAATCGATGATTGTAAAAAAATATCATCTAAGGAGTTTCAATGATACTTATTAAGAAGTGTCATCTATAAAGAATAGATGATGTGCGATACAATGATTGTAGAAAAGTATCAACTAAAAAGTTTTAATGACACTTCTAAAAAAGTATCATCTAAAGAGAATAGATGATGTGCGATACAATGATTGCAAAAAAGTATCATCTAAGCCGTTTGTGACACTTTTTTAGAATCATCATACCCCATTTTTGTAGTAGTGAAACGTGGGAGAAGAAGAACAAATACATAGAAATTTACGTGGTTTACTAATGTAATGTTACTTAGTCCACGGGCAGAGAGGAAAAACAATTTTATTACGGAGAGATGAATTACAGAGTTAAAGAATGAAGGTTATAATACGGCTAGAGTTTAATTTAAGTTTATGTATGCACTTTCATTAAACCTCTATCATAGAATACGTAAGCATTAAAAATAGAATGTTGATGCGGAACGCACTGCAATGCGAGATGCATTTGCGAGCGGGATGCGCTAATCGAAAATAAATGCATTCACGCATGTGAAAATGCACAATGCATTTTCGCAACAACCTCCTCTCACTGATCCGAGCAGCGAGACCCCAACTACTAATCTCAGGGCATTGATGCGTTCAAGATATATCTCAACAAATACAAACCAAAGCCTTCATGAAACTTTGTTGACTTTTAAAAATCTTTATGAGCAATAATCCTACAACCATAAGAAATACTGACATGCATGACCCTGTTAAAGCCAAAAGGGGAAGAGTCAATCAACCAACTTGAACTTCTTTTATTCATAAGCTCCAATATGAGATCACACATTTAGACGACACGACTAAAGACAACAACCCTAAGAACATTTACAAATTGAATGAAAAGTAAATACGTAATCATATAGCACATAAAATAAAGAACATCGACCAGACGAAACTCGAATGCAAATAATGAATTGAATTGCCACCATAAAGAACAATCCACTAAACCACCAACTAGTTCTAGTGAGCTAAAGGTTTGGTTCAATTACCAATGAGTAAATAGAACCTATGAGTCAGACTCTAAACTACACTATACAGATGACTGCAGAGTTGAGTTTGTTATTGCACGAGCTTTAGTCGTGACGTCCTCAAGTCGTGCAGTTGACAACAGGTCTTGCCTATTACCCGACACATGTCCCAACACAACTCACCTCCCCATATTGACATCTTGACATGTTATTTCGACTACCACTTTCGATGATCTATGCAATCACCACCTCGACATGGAAGTCCTATTTCCCTTTGTTGACATATGTTTTGGTGAAACAAGCATTTGTTGTTCGCCAAAACATTCGTCGAACCCAGTGCTAACAACCTTCTTCTTCATCTAGTCATTCATTTTAAATCAACACTACTAGAAAAAGGGTTTTAGATGACACTTGTGGCAAATAAAATTTATGAGGGAAATCAATTAAAGTGTCATAAACAAAAACACGCGTTTTATGACACTTTATTAGAATCATCTAGTAATCGTTAATTAAAATAAAATTACCATCATAAAAAAGTGTCATAAATAAAAAAAAATGCGCATTTTATGACACTTTTTTAGAATCATAAATTTATGAAATTTAGTTATATTAAATTTAGAAAAATGAGTATAATTTTGATATTTTTAAATATTATATATTTTTCATATATATTTTTAAGTATTATATATTTGTCTTTTTAACTACTTCTATAGTTTTTGTAACACTTAAGGCTCTAATTTTGTTTATATATATAGATAACTATTTCACAAGTGTTGGGTGATTTTAGGCATTTGTGTAATAATCTTGTATGGAATTGTTAAAAAGAGAATTAAATTTTCAAAGTTAAGGAGAAAATGTAAAGTTGAATTGGAAAAAAAAATAATTTAATCTAGAAAAACTAAATAATTAAATAAATAAAAGAATAAAATTTCATTTAAGTTGATTAAGAGAAGGGGCTGGATTTTTGGGTTTAAAATAAAAGAAAAACTCATTTTAGTTTTATAAGAAAGAAAATGAAAAAGAAAAAATGGAAAAAAAAAACCAAAACTCTCCTATCTTTTCTTCTTCTTCTTCTTCTCCATCTTCATCCTCTTCTAGACCTAGTCGCCGCACCCCTGCCCGTCAGCCGTTGCCGCCGCTCATTGTTCATCTTCATCATCTGCTGCCGATCGTCTTCACCGTCGCAAGATATACACAGCCGCTGCAAGTAGAGTCGCGAGCACGCACCTTTGCCCCACGCCGCCTCACGCGCATGCACGTCCAACCAGCGCCTCAGACCTGCTCCAGCCGCACTCGAGCTCGTCGACAGCCTCGCAGCAGCACAACAAGACACCCCGTCGAGGACACACGCCCGGGTAGCTTCACCCAGCCTTCCGCGCGCGCCTCAACTCGTCCGAACACACACACTATCGTCCATCCTCAGCCATACCTCGCCGGCGCCGACAGCCCTTCGCAGCTTGTGTCCTTGCAGTTCGCATCTACGCTAGATCCGCAACTCAACGTGCATTTTTTCAGCCGTGTTTTGCTTGTTTTAGCCCCGCATGTTCGTGTCATGTGGTTTCAAATCATGGGTAAGTTCTATTTTTGTTGTTGTTGGGTTTTTTATTGGTATTGGAATGGTTAACTTGATAGTTGATTTGGTGTTTTGTTGATGAATTAGAGTTGTTGATAGGTTGGTTCGTGGTTTTACACTTCGTTGTTGTGTCGCTTCGATTTCCCTTCTAGCCTCGTTGGTTTTGGACAAGTTGTGTTCGTGGTTGGGTAAGTTTCTGAGTTCGATCTCTTGGTGAAACAATGGGTGTTGTGGTTAAATAGAGATTGATTGCTAATTTGGTGTTCAAGTGTAGTTTTGGGTAATTGTTCTGACTGTGATTACATTGTTAGGTTGCGTTGGGTATCGTGGGTAATTGGTAATTGATGTAACATGCTTGTTTTGTCTATCCATGCATATCGACCGAGCAAATTTAAAAAGCAAAAGAAGGAAACACAGTCAATATTTGGACTTAGCGTTCAATGTAAAACTTGCATATCGACCGAACAAATTTCAAGGTAGCACATAATCATATAGTCTTTTGCTAACTCTTCTTATATATTCTTTATAAGAATTGTGTTTATGCTTATCTAAATATGCTTTTGTCATTTAAATCTTTTTATTAACTACATTTTCTCTAACTTTGTGTAGATACTTTTTAAATTTAGTACGAATTATCTGTCGCTTATCTTTTTTATTAACTATATTTTCTTAAGCTTAATTTTGAAGTATTCGTTCAATGTGTGTGCAGGCTTTGATGACAATGCTAGCTTTATATTTTAGCCCCTCTTTTTAAATCTATAACGAATGATATGTCTATGTGTTTACTTTTGTGTAGTTCATCAATACTTTTCCTAATTATTTCTCGAGCAAAACTTATCTAAGAGTGGGTAAGTATATTGGAAATACTTACTACCACATGTTAAAAATGGACCACATCTTTTTATTATTTTTTTAAGAACTCTACACTTTAACATTCCTTTTTCCATCATTCAAAGTCAGTTTTTTTTAAAATAATAAAAAAAACGTGGCCCAAAATGGTGGTAAGCCATTAGGTAAGTATTACTTTTTGCACTTTCATTTTTTTTGGTTTTTTATTTCTAGACTTTAACTTTGTACATAAATGAACTTTGTCTTACTGTGATTTGGTTTTGTAGGTCTTGCAATGTTGTGACTTTTTGTAGGGGACAAGTCAAAGTGTCTTTCTTTGCATATCTATGTGTCTTTTTTTGTTAAACTTTTACTAATTATATGTTTCTCTTGTTTACTTGTAGATTGGAAGTACTACCCTCTTTTAATTCTTCTTTATTGTGAAGGTTCGCTTCTTCCATACATTTTTTAAATTTTAACCTTTTTTTTATAAATATTATTTGCTTATTGATTCTAACTAGCCTTGAGTAGGTTGTAGAGCTTAAGTTGCAAAAAAGGTAAATTTCAAACTAGTGTTCTTCGAATTTTCGAATTGATATTGCTTTTATTAAGGAATTTACTCTGATTTTGTTCAAAGTTCAAACTTCTATTCTTCCAATAAATTGCATACTTTACATTTGTGGGACTGCTTGTTTTGGGTGTACAATTTTCTCATGTCCTATCATTGGTTTGGAATAATTGTTGGTTTGTCTCAAGTACCAATACATTCTCATAATCAACGTATGCATTAAAATTTCTAATTTATTTGCATGCTTTCATTATAATGTTGTGGATACTTCTAAACAATATTGCAAGAAGTTATCGAGTTTGTCAAGTAGAAAAATGAGAGGTACTTTAGTCTTCGTTTTCAATAACTTACTTTTCTATGCAATATTTACATGTTTCTTATGCTTTAAAAAAAAACTTATTTGGTTTATATGTAATGTAGATGGTTGAAGTTCTTTTCTTATCAATAAGAAAACTCATATGTTATTATTTTTTTCTTTTTGCCAAATCTCGCATGCATGTTATTGTTAAGTAATATGTTATTACTTTCTATGCAATATTCACATGCATGTGCTAATTTTAGAACTTTATATGTTTGACCTTTACAATTATTTTTGTTGTTTTAATTGTTCTTATCTAGGTTAAATGTTGGAGCCGAATTTGACTTAGATCCATCTTGAGTGGAGGTATAACTCTAAACTATGGGTATAATAATAATATCCAACCATACATTTTTCTTCTGGTTTGTGTGATTAAGTTTCAATAGCACAACTAGTTAATGACTTATTCTTCTAGTTTTTTTTTTAGTGAATGCTTTGCAAGTTAAAGAGGTAAACTTTATCTACTCTAATTCCTTACAACCAATGTATATATTTACATATTTCTTTGTTTATATTGAATTATTTATGTGGTATCTGATATTTGAGTGCTTATTTAATCTCAGATTATGCCAATGTGATTGGAGATACTTTAAAGATAGATATGTTGCGAAAACTTTTGGATTCTTATTTGCAATACAAAGGTGGATCAATCCAATAAAGAAGTCACATCTTGTCCTAGTGTAACGATGAATATTTTTCAATGTAGATTTATTGATCTCATGAACAATATATATTTTTTCATTTAATATTTATGATACATGTATAAAATACTACCTTGATTGATATTTATATACAAATGAATATTATGAAAATAGTTTTTATATTTGATCAGATTTTGATAGTTATATGTGCAATTATAGGAACGAATAAGAATAATAGTTGATAATTAAATATATTTGTCAACGACTGAAGATATATGATTAAATGAAAAGTCATATATACATATTTAGTGATTACAAAAAAATATCAATTTAAATTCTTTAATGATAAAGTTTAGGTGTCATAGATAAATTATTAATGATCAATTTTATTTATCATCTATTGTTCTTATGTGACAATAAATGATTGTCATCAAAGAAGAATCAATGATTGTAGAAAAATGTCATCTAAAGAATTTCAATGATACTTGTTAAGAAGTGTCATCTATATGGAATAGATGATGTAGGATATAATGATTGTAGAAAAGTATCATCTAAAAGATTTTAATGACACTTCTTCAGAAGTATCATCTAAAGAAAATAGATGATGTGCAATACAATAATTGCAAAAAAATATCATCTAAGGCGTTTGTGATACTTTTTTTAGAATTATCATATCCAAGTTTTGTAGTAGTGCAAAACCTTTAAAACATTTGCTTCTCTTGTTAAGTGTGAAATTATTTTTTAAAAATCATCAAAATTAAAATATGGAAACATAACTTTTTACCATCACAAATTCTCTACCCTACAACGTATCTAGAAAAATTGATAAAGTTCCATTCTCACACTAGAATATTCTTTAAAAAAAATATATCATTTTCTCATTTCATCCATAACAATTAGATTTACACGTTTTCTTCGTTTTTTTCCATTCAACACGCTGTTCTTAGAAGTTACATGATGTAGGTATACTTGAGGGTGTAGGGGAAGACTGTTATATTTGCAATTTTTTTAAAATTTTCAAAATTTGTCATATTTGCAATTTTCTACAAAGTTGTTAAAACTGAAACAGGCTTCATTAAAATTATTAACCCTCCTGCCAAATTCACGAAGATTAAATCTACTATGCTAAATTCCAATTTAATCTTATTTTGATCTAAACTTGCAACTTCACTAAACTTGATTTTATCCCTATAAACTCTCTTTTTTAACCGAAATTAGATCCATGTGTTAGAATAATCTGTTTTTTGTTTTTTTTGGTGAACCCAATATAGTAGAGTTAAAAGGTTGACCCGCAAGATTAATCAAAGTGCCCGTAAGTTAGCGAGCCTCACCAATAGAAATAAACTGAAAAAATATATATATATATATATATATATATATATAAATAAAATGAGTACAACATTGGAACCATCTTATTTTTTTTTATCATACACAACTTCATCGGTCGTCATAAAACGTTGTGGAATGTACTTCAATCATGCAGCCCAATAATAAAACCTGCGAGAAAAACATACTAAGGTGTTCACGTACAGGAAAAATATAGCTCCTAAAATATATGAGAAATTTATTAGTATTGTGTTGGGATGCAAACAAAGTATCCCACATTGGCTAGATGAAGAGAAGATCATGGGGAAGCTCAATTGATATGAGGCCTTTTGGGAAAGCTAAAAAACAAAGTCATGAGGGTCTAGGCTCAAAGTGGACAATATCATATCAATGTGGAGATTTGGGTAGGGTAAATTTGTGGTTGCTTTACCAGACTGGGTGGGTACCTTCAGGAGAAGAGGAGTTTGGTCTGGATGTGAGCTAGACAAATTGACTAGCAGTGTACTCTCAGGAGAAGAGGAGTTGGTCGGATATAATAGTCGACGCAGAAATCCAGTCTATCTGCATCTAGACGGATTGACTATTTGAGCGGAGGCTCGGTCTTTGTTCGAGGGGAGGATTGAATCCTCAGGTGCGGAATCAGAAGTTGAGCCCACGGAGAGGCTCGGTGGAATCAGAACTTGAGCCCACAGAGAGACTCGGTGGAACTTTGTTCGAGGGGAGGATTGTTGGGATGCAAACAAAGTATCCCACATTGGTTAGATGAGGGAAAGATCATGGGTATATAAGTGTGATGGCAACCATCTCCATTGATATGAGGCTTTTTGGGGAAGTCCAAAAACAAAGTCATGAGGATTTAGGCCCAAAGTGGACAATATCATATCAATGTGGAGATTCGAGTATGGTTCTTAACATTTCATACTTTCGTTAGCAAGCAAAAAACTCAAGTATAGTATACTATCAACTAATATTGATTATCGATTGTTTCTAAGAAAAAAGAAGACTAATATAGACTGATGAAGAAATAGAAGAGATTGGAATCTCCAGCTAATATATACCATTTTGTTTTTAAATATTTGTTAATATGTCAAAGTAATTTGACGAAAATCAGTTATGCTAAAGAAGAACAATAATATATTTATAGGCGTGGTTGACAAGCTTTTGTACAAAAAAAACACCATCTTTAGAGTGATAGACACTCCAGTTAATCATTCATAAAAAATACTGTGTTTTTTTATGGAGGATTTTGGATGTATAATAAAAAATGAAAAAAATATTTCTATTTATAGCACAAAATCAAAATTAATTTATTTGTATCAGAAAATCTAAATTTAGTTTTATCACCGATAGAATTCAATAAACGATAAATTCATTCTATCATTGATTTTGTTAGACTCATTCTATCATTGATTGAGTTATACCACTGATAGAAATCATGTGTTATAGATTAATTTTGTTAGAAATTATGTTACAGATAAAATATAAAATGTGGAATATGCTATTTGTTTTCAACAAATTTTGAACGATCTAAATTTTAGGAAATAGTTTTAAATGGTTAAGGGCCTGTTTGGGGAAAGTATTAAATTAATACGGTTTAACTGAACTCTCGAAAATTGTGTTTGGTGGAAGGGTCAGAGGTAATACGGATTAAAACTCCGGCACAATACTGAAGGTAAAACCGAGTGAATTTGCCCATTTTTCAGACTTCTTCCTCTTTTTTGGATGCCCCTTCTCTCTTAAATTCTCAGTAACATCTTCTCCATCTCATCAGATTGTTTCTTTTTTATTTCCCTTTATTCCATCATTTTTTTACTTTTTGATCTTCCTTCAAAAATAATTTCATTCTTGAAATCGGTATCTCTTATCGATCTTCCTTCAAATGTCGGCCGCTTCTGTGGTGTCTTCATCGACTCTTGCCGCCGCTTCAGTTGAGCTATGATCGTCATCGTCTTTGATCCTTCCGATTTTTTCTGACCGTCATTTTGTATTGAGTTTATCTCTTTGTCTTCTGTGGGTGAATCCTCAAAATTGCTATGGATTTCTTCATTGTTGCGAAACTTCTAATAATTGAATCTTGAAGAAAATATTTCATTTTATAAAATATTGATATCCAAGTTGGGAGAGAAATACTGAAGTTGTTTGTATTCTTTGGTGAATGGATAATTTTGAACATACAATATAATTCAAGTTGGGATCTCAATCTTCAAATTTTAAATTGGGATTTTAACTTTTCCATTATAGCAAATTAGCATTTTTTTGACCAATTGATTATGAAATTGTGTTATTGAAAAATGAAATATACTCTACATTTTTTTTAAATAAATTTTTTAAACTTGTGTTTAGTATTAATTTGTTGTCATAAACGGGTGATTGATTCGTTATTGCCTACAACTTTAATTTTAATGACACATTTGCAATTTTGTCATTGAAAATTGAAGAGTCAAAACATATTCCATTGATAAAATCATTAAAAATAATTAAATGATAACGACAAACATAAGTTTTAAAAACTCTGTTTAACTAAATATACATAACAACAAAATTTAACTTATCCTCAACTTAATTTAACCCTACACTCTTAACCAAACATGCCTAATTTTTTTTTTTTTTTTAAATTCTAAATAAATATGTATTATTAAACCATTTGAAATCATAAATATTATGTAACGATTCGAATAATTTTTGTTTAAATTGAGAACAAATAGATATTAATAGTTATTTTTAATTAGCATGATTTAAAACAACTTTAACATTTTGAAACAATAATTTGTAATTTTAAGTTTATGCCAACTTTTTAATTAAGTAATTATAATTAAATTAAAATAATTTTTATATAATTTAAATCTCTTCCTAAATTTATTGAATGTGTATAAAACTTGTTACATTGTTTTTAAATTTAAATATAGATATGTAGTTAAAATTGAAATAAATAACAAATATATATTTTTACTAAATAAAGAGTAAATATTAAAAACATAAAAATTAAAAACAAAAACTCAACTTAATTTAATCCCTGCATCAAACAATAACTTAATCCAGCTCAAATTTATCTATCCACCAAACACAGATTAACTTAATACTTAGTTTAACTTAATACTTTAATTTAATACCGATTAACTTAATCATAATTCATGTACCAAACACGCCCTAAAACACATTTGACTATGAGAAAAGCTTGCCTTTTAGGAGTGAAGAGACCGTCTATGCTTAAGAATTGTATGCCTATCATATGTGCCGTTCAACTTTTTTTATTATCATTTTGTTTATCAAAAAATAAATGTGTGGCTCCTATAAGTTTTTAAGTAGAAAGTGTCTTCTCCTTCGTAAATTCAAGTACATTTGAGACTCGAAACCAAAAACAACTGGATGCCACTGAAATACTATTTTTGGCAAGTGCCTCCTCGTGAAGAGACAAGTTTTTCTCTTTGACTACTCTCGTGAATTTAAACACTATTATTTAAAAAAGACGCAGGCTAACATTTCAATAAATTGTACCTTATTGAATTAGCAGGTAGGATGCAGAGGAAGGCTTTGAGGAGATGAATTCCAATGGAAATGAAGCTTTCATTGTAATTTCAAAAGTCGGATTGACGAGGTTTGTGGTTAGGGTTTAACTCTAACCCTCTGCGATTTCTTTCCCATAGCTGGTTTTCAATGCCTAGCTTTCTCAGCTCTATGAGCCCACGCTCAACTGTCCATGTCAATAAAACAAACAAAAGAAACATATCTTAAATTAGTGATAATTCAATAACGTAACATTCAAAGTCTTGCTATTTCTTTTCTAGATTATAATCAGAGCCCCATTCACCAAACATTTAAGAAAGATGAAAGATGTACAAGTAAAATAAAAACAAAACTTGTAGGCCTCATTTGATAACCATTTGGTTTTTTATTTTTTGTTTATGAAATTTAAGCTTATTTCTACTCAAATTTTCTACCACGTGCTCAATCTTTCTTACAATGTATCCATCTTTCCTTAAGAAAGTAGGTGAATACTAACCAAATTTCAAAAACAAAAACAAGTTTTTGGAAGCAACTTTTTTTTTTTGTTTCCAAATTTTGGTTTTGTTTCTTAAAATATAGGTAAGATGTAGATATCCAAATAAGAAAAAAGTTATGATAAAGTAGTTGTAGACTTAAATTTCAAAAACAAAAAACGAAAAACAAAATAGTTATCAAACGAGACCGTAGTTATTGATTTTGCTTACCTATATTCCAAATGCCAATCATCTTAAATTATAAATAGCACGCTTTCAAAAATAATTACTTATAATTCAAAGCATCCACATTCTTTCCAAAGTTGTAATGTTTATAGTCAACCTTTCATAAATATTTCAAAATATTTTTGGAATAAAAAAAACGTTGGATTATTTAAACAAAATGGCGACGTGTCTGGATATCATTCTTTGAAACTTAATCAGACAAATATCTTTAGATAATTTGTGTTATAGGAAATTCTTTTAGCAGATGATACATTCTTTAGGCTAATTGAGTTATATGTTTAGGATTCCAATTGAGACAAGCACTACAATTATTACTACATTGTTTCTGGTTGTAGCCATCTTGGTTTTGGTCCAACATTCTAACTATATTATACTCCAAAGGTAGTTTTGAAACTTAAAGGAAAGTCAAAATAATTATACTTTAACTTTTAAAAATAGGGGTGTTTTTTTTTAAAAACATGGGGCAAACAAAAAAGATTCAAACATGCTCAATTCTAGTACATCCATACACTCTTAGGTTGGCCATAACTCATGAGAAGCAAAACATATTTGGGTAGCCCATTCAAGGTTTTTTTTATATTTTTTTATGTACTTAACTGTTCGTCTAACCTTACAATATTTGAATGTCAAAGAAATTCATAAGAAATGAATTCTTCCTATAAATTTCTTAGGTAGGTGGTCATCATAGATTGAGCTCATCCCCTCTTAACTTTTCGAGACTCTTTTGACTACTAGATCACTCCATGATGGTTAGCCCATTCGAAGCTTTCAATCATCAGCCTTCACTAGAGGCTCTTTTGGCAAATGTAGGCAGTTTCTGCTTATTATCATACATGTACATTGTTTTGGAAAACTTAGATAAGTTTTTATTTGAAAAGTTGTCTCGAAAGTTGGTGACTATTAGGTTGGAAATGAGCATTCAAGAATTAAAACCGAAATTGATTTAAAGAACACGTTAACTGGAAAAATTAAGAAAACTGGAAAAAAAAACGGCGAGAAAGAGAGAGAACGAACCATCAACGGCATCATGAGAAGTGGAGTTGCTATTGTGGTTGATCCATAACTCCAAACGCTCATCTGCGATATCTGGTTCAAGTTCATCATTTTTTGCTCTCCTCCAGAAATAAGTGAGCCAAGCCTACATCATGAGTATATCTTTTATGTAACTTTTAATGGATAACCAAACCCATAAAATAGCATATACGATCAATTTTGTATTTTTAACCACATTTGATAATCATTCTCTTTGAAATTTAAGCTAGTTTTCCTTCAAATTCTTTACATAAAGTTTTCATTCAAATTCTTTACATAAAGTTTCAAATTTAAAAAACCAAAACAAGTGATTGAAAGCTATTTTTTTTAGCTTTCAAATTTTGGTTGGTTTTAGAAACATAGATATCAAAGTAAAGAAATTCATAAATGGAAGTAGTCGTTGTAAACTTAAGTTTTAATATTTATTTAGTTTTAGTAATAGAATGTTTCGGTAATTCAATTTTTTAAATTATAATTACTGAAGAAAATTTTTAAAAAGAGTAAAACGAATCTTTTTTACTTATGGGCACCATTATGTACCACAAAAATTGATATAAATTTTGATATTTTCATTTATAAAGTAATTTTTTGTGATACCAATAAGTAAAAAGTAGAGCTCATCTACCCATGTATAGAGGAGTTTTACTTTTCAAAAAGTAGCTTTCTATTACAAATTTGTATAGCGCATACACTTCTGTTTCTTCGTGAGTGGTCAGATAAGCTTAAGTGCACTTTGATGATTCTCATGGAATAATCTATTTTACCTTACAACATTTGAATGTCAAGAAAATTCATAATAGGTAGATGACCACATGAAGAACCCAGTTAAACTAAATATAGGAAGTTGACAGTAAGAACATAGCTCAAGTGGAGTGTCATGTATGACCTAGCAAACAAGAGGTTACGGGTTCGAATCTTCACTTCTAATGTTGTTGAGTTAAAAAAGAAAGGAGGAAGTCAAAACACTACCTGCTTAAAAGATACATCCTCTGCCTCCTCTGGGCTTAATTCTGCAAGTGCATTTCATTTAAAACAATTTGTATAAGGTTCACAAGAACTTAACCGTCCTTAATTCGAGTGTTAAAAGAAACTTAAAAAACAATAATAAATTCTTAGAAGGATACGATATCCAAATAACATTAAAGATGTAAAAAAAGAATAAGTAATGGTTTAAGTTAGCCTCTCACTGTTTGTATTTTAATACTAAACCACAGAAACTAAAGAATCTCTTAGCCTCCTCCTGCAATTCAACTTACTCCCAATAAACATTGTTGGAAAGTTGAGCTACATAAAACAAATGTTCTCATTCTTCTACATATAAACTCTAAACTCTCGAATAATCACGTTTCAAAACTGTGATGATCATCATGTTATAGAACTCCAACAACCCTATAATATATATTTTTTTGATATCCGGGATTTGTCTAGACCAAGTTATGTGTGCACCTCGACTATTCTCACGGGACATATTGTCAGACCTCACAACATTAGGATGCCAAGAAAATCCTTTGAAAACTAAGACATTGGTAGCTGACCAACGTGAATTGAATTTATCAGCTCTTAGTTACTTAAAACCTCTTAACCATTAAACCACTCTACGATAGTTACAACCCTATACTTTTTCATATAGGTATTAGAGGCGCAAAAGAAAGATTATATTGTTAACAATTGTTATTCACTTTCTGTAATACATGATCGATGACTTAAATTTGGTTACCGATGGAAAGTTATTTTTTTTAGTCATATGAATATCAGTCTGATGACTAGAGTAGTACCTTGAGGACGTCTATTAAATGAGCACATGTATTAAAATATAATAAAAAACATAGATTAATTGAGCACGTCTATTAAAATATTGGTTTTTCATTTAATCATCATGGGTCGGCTTTGTGGTCAAAGAAGACCTTGAGGATTTAAGAGATGATATGTTCAATCCATGGTGGTCACCTACCTAGACATTAATTTTCTATGATTTCCTAGACAACAAAATGTCATAGGATCAGACGATATGTCCCATGAGAATAGTCGAGGTACGCGTAAATTGGTCTAGATACTAAAAATAATATTGCTTTTCATTTTTGCAACCTCATGTATATCATAATTTCTTCCCAAGTAAATGGGTTGTATCTCAAGTAAAGGCTACAAGTATTTCTCATTTCTTATATAAACCAAATTTTGACCAGAAAAATAATGTTGATTGATATAATTAAATTTACCTCAATTCATTAGTTTAGACTTTTGGATTGATTGGTGGTTTGATATAATTTTACATGGTATCAGCGTAGAAGTCGTTTCCTTCCCAATTAAAATTAAATTCTACTTGTAGGGCATTTCTCAAATTTCAAAACCTACAAGTGAGGGAGAGTGTTGGTTGATATAATTAAATTTACCTCAATCCATTAGCTTAGGCTTATGGATTGATCGGTGGTTTGACATAATTCAAAAAATAATTAGAAAAGAAAAGGGCGAGTTTCCATTAACATACCAAATGCTTCAAATTGTTCTTCTACTGGCAGCTTTGCTTCATCTACGCAATAGCAAGATAGAGAAAGCACTGTTAGGATACAAATATATACTCTCACGTCCCTTACCATGAGTCTATGAAAACTAGAATTAATGGAAATTACTCAGACAATTATATAGACTCATTACTCATGGAACCTTTTTTTTAAAATTTTATTTTTTGAGAAAATTTACATATGAACTATCAATCATTTTATTCTTTTTTTGGAAGAAACCCAAAACCTAACAGCATCGGTGAAAACTCCTGATGCTCCTAATCAGTATCAATAAAGATTAAGCGTGAATGAAATAAATTATTCTGCTTGTAAAACTTTGGCACAAACATTCTAGAACTAAAAGGGATTGGAAGTTCAATATCTAAACCAAAATACAGTTCAAAGTTCAGTGGACTGGGGACTTTTTGATGTCTTTTCAATATTTATCTCATGCACAATTTGACAAGTACATTCAATAGCGTTTTGTATATGACTTCCCACCTGGTTTGAGCAAATTTGCACGTCGATCACGGGCCATTGCAAGAGCCACTGCGTCCTCTACCTTCAAAATAATCTCATTAGAAACTTATAGTCACGTGAAATAAAACAAAGATACCGCAAGTTGAAGTGATAGAATTTTCATTATCAGTCTTAAAAAGAAAACTACATTCATGATTAGAATTTCCAACACTCCAACTTGACACGAACCTCTTTTCTGCTCATATATTCATGTTAAGTTGAATTGGAATATTAAATTACTTCCGGTTACAAAATGAGTTAGGTCAAGATCAGATATGATATAACTATATGACCGATCATTTTACAGATATGGATTGGTCAAGAAAGAGCCTTGATAGAATATATAGACAATACAAAATTCTATACAGATATTTTTGTATTATGATAACTTTTCGTGGTGCAAATATACTAACCAAGAGAGTTGCATCTCTCTCCCTTAATTGCTTTCCCCAAGACATCATTTTTGCTACATTAAATGAAGAACCATAGAATTCTAGGCATGATAGGAGCAAAGTGACACCATTTTTTAAAAACCAGAATTCGAGCATCAAGGATGAGCAAGTTAGTACATTTTAGAAAATATATTTGTATAATCTGATATGTTCCATTCGTGTGTAAAGATTTGGACATACATGGATTTTCATGCAATGCTCAATTTAATTCGTATGCAGATTTTTTAAAAACATGTGTATATTTCACTCCTTTCTAGCCCAGAATTACAGTCACAGACATGATATTAGTAAAGCGACAACATCAGAGGGATGTTCTGTTAACCTGTTAATACACTTAAAAAAATATACTTGTATAACTTAATATGCTTCAAGAATCACTACTTCTGTGTATGAAAATCTAGAGATGCATGAATTTCATGCAAAATTCAGTTTAATGAAAATTCAAACATTAGAAAAGGCATATTATATTAAACCCTTGCAAAATAGATGCTGCTGGAACTAAAAAACAGAACCTATATGTTGTTGCCTCGAGTTTCCTATTTCATTCCTGTTTCCTTTTCGATATTTTCTTACATATATCTTTTTTTGCTGTTAGGACTTAGTAAGCATATAAGTTATTGCAACCTTTCTCTATCTCTAGCTTGGTGGGTTGTTTGTGCGCCAGGTTCTCAGTGCACGTATCTCTTTTTAGTCTCCCCTTTATCTTTTCATTACCTTCTACCGTACATATTTTCGGTTTTTATTTATTTTGAATACGTTAGCAAACTTGTCTAGTTTTAATTTCTTTATTTAAAAGGACGGGTTCCTGGTGTCCATTGAGTAGCGAAGACTCACTATCCTGATAATCTTTGTTTTGTTGCACAAATCTAGAAGAATAAGATTTAAAATGACAGTGACAGTGAATTTGTAAAACTTGCAAGTGCATAAGTTTAGCTGGAACCTTCAATGTAGCCAGCTCCCGTAAGCCTCTGTCCACTAAAAGCATACTCTCAACATTTGCCTGACTGGAAAGTTCATTCAAGTCTCGTTCATTCAAGTCTCTGCCCTCCAAATCATTGATTTCTGATAATAATAGAAAGGAGTAACAACATCAATGAACACGAACCACGTAAAAGCATGCTCTCGACATTTGCCTCAAGGAAAAGAACATAGGAAAAAAAGAAAGAGATCTTGAACATTTCCATCCCTCTACAAAAGTTGGACGCTTACCTGTCTCCTCTTTAGCTTTCTTTCCAGCTTCCAAAACAACTTCAACAGGACTTATAGTAAGAGATGACCAGTATTCAGACCTTGCTCCAGCGACCTCAGCGTGAATACCTGGAAAGTTTTTAATTAAAAAAAGGAACAAATTAACCTAGTGATCTCGAAGTTAGTCCAGAAGATATTTTTTATTCAGTAGAATCTGTCCCCGTGACTTGATCAAAGATTGTAAGAGTCAGAAGGAACAGTTAGAAAGCTAATAGTTCTAGATAATCTACAGAATTGAGAACCACTGTGTTTGGGAAATGAACAAACAATTTTGACATACAAGGGTATTGACATAAAAGCTGGTTATTCCAACTGGGATCTACACAAGTCCTATGAATAACCATCCCAATAATTCCCCTTAACGTCTGAATTTATTAATATCATCATGCAAATAAAGATCATAAGAGGTTTTTGGACAAGATCTTGGTAAAGGGTTCTAAGCTTTATGTCTATTAACTGCCTGATAACCATTTAGCATTAGAATATTAGTTTTGTTACACCTTTTGCATGTTGATTTTTCCTTACAACTGGCTGTTAGTATTGTGTAATTGCAATTGCAATTGCAATTGAGAATGACGAACTTTAAATAACGATGTCCTTTCATCTATGAAATGAGTCCCAAGATAAGGTATCTTTTCAACTTGCAGCTTTATTTCAAAGCAAAGTGGATTCTATGGTGCGGATCTCACTCTTGGGATCAGACTATTTGTTGCAGCAGAGAATAGGGGATCTATACATAGATATTTTAGTTATGGGAAATCCGAAACAACAAAAGAATAACACCATACAAGTTCCAAGGAAAGAAAAATATCACCATAACGGACGCATAAGCTCCAGTATCGAGCAAGCCAACACCTCTTCAAAACAACCTCTTCCTAGCATGAAAGAAGCATGTCAGACAAGATGCCGAATAAAGGACAAGAGAGGAAGTAGGTACTCTGAAAGAACTGCAGACCACTTCCTCTTTACTAAGAATCATTCTGTGGGTCATTATCTTAAGCGACTGCAACTCAGCCTCAGCTTCGTGCAAGTTCTCCAAAGCAGATGCTGCATCATCCCTTGCAGTCTGAGTCAAAAGAGTCCATGAGTCAAACAATGTCAATATTAGTGGGAAATAATTTCTTTGTACAGGTTTCAACTTATGCATACCTCTGCTTCAGTTTGAAGTGCAGCAATCTGATGAGTACCTCTGCTCTCATGAGATTGTGATTTCAAAGCAGCCTGCTAGGAGTGGATGGATACACCTTACTCATACAACAATCATATCAAGGACATAATCCTTTGTTATTATAGAAAAGAGAATGATAAATTATTTCTAGTGTCAGACTCTGTAAGTAAATTACAAATTTGGTTATAGAACAAGCTTTCCTAAACTTTCAAGGTTGTGTTTATTTGGTTCCATTTCTGATACTCTAAATTGTTTGGGATTCATCTCGAAACTTTCAATATCGAGTCTAATATCGAGTCTAACTTCAGAAGCAAGTTATTGATGAGTTTTAAGAATACACAGCACCGGTAGCAAACAAGCATCTACACTGTCAACAGAAATTGATCCTTGATCTATCATGGTTACCTGGGGTCAAAATTACATACTTATGAAACATCCAAGTTTTGGTGTGGCATGGATAAAATATACTTATCACTTACTGCTGACTGTGTATACTTGCGCATTGTGGATGCATATCTATGATAATCCAAGGAACACAAATCTGCAATCAAGTTTTTGGCGCCTTGTCGGGGATTATGTCAATTTACTAACCACATTGATAATTTAGAATAGTTTTTATTGTTAAAAGGTGAATCACTTGTCGCTACTATTGCAGGAGCATTCTGTGCATGAGCGAGCACATTCCTTTTAATCCAGAACTTGAACATAATCTCCATAGACGAAGAAGGCAGCGTAGAAAGATGGACCCAATTGTGAGGACCCGCCAGTAGTAGTTGATCCACCAGCACCACCTATAGGAGTTGGAACAGCAGTAGGTGTTCACCAGAATGTTAATCCGCAACCAGTCCAGGTTGTGGATGAAAGAGACAGAATAATGAGGACGTACGCTGACCCACAACTTCAAACTTTAGCTCCAGGCATTGTACAAACCAGACAGCAAAGGTAGGCATTTTGGAAGGGTAAATGGACACTTGGAGTAATGGATGTAGGAGAATTCAGCAGTTACTCCCCTGGGTCCACTCTATCCACTTAATAGTTACCGGGAATGTTCAACCTAATGGTCCTTTTCCATGGAAGCAGCTGAATAATAACCCATATAGTGCAATTATGATGGAAAAACGAAACTGATGGCATTGCTAGTTTTAGTAAGACAAACCTCTCTCTGCTGCAAAGCTGCCTCCTTCCTGAAAGCAAAGCAATACTGAATTATTAGATTGTATGAAAGCTGAAGTGGTTTGCAAGTTGCAAGGGAAAGAAAGGTCCGGAGCTAGCCTGCTCAAAAGACGGGCTTCCAGTGTTACACCTTCTCCAAGCATTGTAACCTAAAAGTCACATTTAAATACTTCAAAATCTGGACATCGGACGAGATTTATATTTATTTAACAATGTTTGGATGTTCCTATCACATTTGAAGGAACTATTAACACGGGATGACATGAATTAATCTATGAAATTATGAGAGAGAGAGAGAAAAAAAAAACACTTCCAAATAGTGAGATACAATGCAGCTAATTTCTTCTACCTGATTTTCTAGCTGTCGGGCTCTAGCCTCTGCTTCCTCACATCTTTCTTCTGCAAGTCGAAGCTGGGGGAGCACATATTAGATATATGCCTAATGAAATAAATGACAACCTAATGAAATAAATGCTGGGGGAGCACATATTAGTTATCTAGAGTTTTGTTTTTATTAGCCTTAGATTAGTCAGACTTTGAGGCAATTAAATTACAGAGCCTTTTTTCTTGTTTAATCAGTGATTTTTGAAAACAGGTATAAATTGTTCTGGTTCTGAACTGAGGACACTAATTTTACAAGAAATAGCCAATAACAGTCGCATAAGAAGAACCAGAAAAGTTGTTGGCATTACCTTTTCAAGTAAACTTTCATTTTGCTCTTGTACCATATCAAGCTGCACCGGTATCATCACGATCATTAGCAGAATCTTGAAAGACACAATTTCTCATACATGTTTCTAAGTATCTCAGTTCAGACAAGGAAGTTGAAAGTAAGCACCTTAACTTGATCTTAAATTAATAACAAAAAGAAAACCTCACCACAAGAAGCACATAAAATTGTAATTCGTTTCTGGAAAAGACTAGTAGACTACACCAGTAGACCTCTAAAATGGCCAGATACATTTCACGTGAAAAGAAGTCCATTATTTAGATTCTTCCAGCCAGACTTCTGATAGGCTGTAAAGTTATCCTATACCTCATCTTGTAGAGCAGAATTGGATGGCTGGTTGGAAGCTTCTGTGAAGTTCATGCTTCCCATATCCGAAGACAACCTGTTTACGGATCATCACAATCATGGAATGCCATTTGAGCATCAAATATTTATTAGCGATAAGATATAAAAACTTTGAGTCTTTGACTTCACACTACTTGCAGGCACCAGAATATAATCTCCATATGAAAACTGCAAGCTAACAGAAGGTAGTGGAAATCAAAGTTCTTTGATAATAGCAAGATGCATTGTTTTTTACTTCCAAATAAGAGTTAACTCTTAAATAACAAAACACACACACACACACACACAGATTTTCAAAGCCATAAAATCCTTAACACTTCTAACAAAGACAGGATTTTATGGTAGCCAAAAAGGACATATGATGATAATGACATAAGAAATACATACCTCTTATCTCTTCTGTTGTCAAACTGACCCTCTTTCGGAGTTACTGGAAAGCTTGGTCTAAGTGATATTTTAGGATCAAACTGATCCTCTTTTGGAGTTACAGGCAAGGTTGGTCTAAGTGACGTTTTGGTATCAAATTGACTCTCTTTTGGAGTTACAGGCAAGGCTGATCTATGTGATATTCTAGTATCGGATTGACCCTCTTTCGTCGGAGTTACAGGCAAGGTTGGTCTAAGTGATGTTCTGGAATCAGATTGAGTCTCTATGATAGTTACTGGCATTGTTGGTTTAAGTGAACGAGTAGATGAAGGTTGCTCAGTGGAGTTGGAAAGCTGGGATGATCTACTAGCTGATAAAGGGCGAGTAATAGGTGGCTGTGCAACATTAGTATCAGAATGAGATGATCGGTGTCCGAGTGTTGTACGAGCTGACACTGATTGCTCTGCATGGTTTACAATTTGAGGTGCTCCACCTGCTGATCCCTTATGTCCAGAAGTAGGCTCTTGATAAGTACGAACGGATGGCTATATTTCAAATTTAAGCATGTTAGACTTGCAAGTAAAACATGAAAATAACATTATGTTATATAAAATAATGCAATTGAACAATTAACGTAACAGAAAATCACAAATTGTACAATCTAGGTGCTCAAGAAGATCTCGAGATTATGTGTGTTTTTAGAACTAAAATATTAATCCAGTAATGGGTTACATGACTAATTAAAACACTGCAAAATAAGAATTAGATCAAATTAAGATGAGACACGATCCATCTTTATCAATTTAAAGAGTTCGCTGATTTTCTTGAGTTCAGCCATTACAAATCCATGAATTTTAAATTCTCACATTCTCTAATTTGGACAAAAAAATTGTGAACTAAATTGGCATAAAGAATAAGATGACACTTGGTCTTCGAGTCTCAATCACCTTCAATATTATTGTACCTCCAATAATTTATCTTCACACAAACCTTTTTCACTAACAATTACCTCTACCCCAAACATAGACAGTGATTATCTCTAATAATTTTCTACACTCTAAATACAAATAATGGTTATGCTCTAACCATTATTTGTATCCAAAATCGTAAATCCAGACAATGGTTAACTTCTAACTATTATCTGAACTCCAAACACATATAATGGTTACCCACCGGCAATGATTACCCCCCAACCATAGTTATTATCTCCTTACCCCAATATCCCCCGAAGTGTTTACTACTATTAAGCCTTTACATGGAAAAAGTCGAAGCTTGAAAAAGATCTCCATATATGTGCTTTCACCATTGTAGATCATCAACAAACTGTATCTTAACGACAAGCCATAACCCAGAAATTTAAATAGTAAGAGGCGAGCAGAACAACCATTAACCTTCATGCACCATTAACCTTCATGCCTAAACTGTCACACACATAAGCACAACGGGTCTTATTTACATTGACAAACATAATGTTATGCATAAGCAAGCTTGAACAAAATATACATACAGTAACTAAAACTGAGAGTTACCATAAGAGAACGAGGTCGGACTGGTCTTCCACTTGCTAGTCCAATGCTCCTTGTTCCACTTGTCAAACTTAAATCAAAAGAAAGATCATCTTCTTCATCCTCATCATCATCAGCGGAACTTGCCATCACTTTTGCCAGCCTTTGCGCTGCAGCTTTCGTTGCATTGTTCTGACCTCTCTTTGAATTTTCCAAACCAGTTGAACCTGATCGCACATGGTGCGGAAACGGCGACACCAATGGCGACACCGGTCCCACTGGAGTGACAGTGTTACTTTTGTGTCGAGTATGTACTGGTCTAACCCGATCCATAACTCCTGTTATCAACACAATCTAGGTACTCAACGAGATTACAATTATAGAGAATTTTCCATGCTCACGAGCTCACAAATTTTCAGAAACTTGCAGTTATAAGACGAGAAACGCACCAGATTCATATATATTAATCGAAATTCAAACACAATGCCTTATGCGATACACAATACGGATGAAAATCATTGCATAGTCGAAATTCAAACAAAATGCCTTATGCGAGACTCAATACGGATGAAAATCATTGCAAAATCGAAATCGAAGTAGGATTTCACAAATTTCAGAGAAATCAAACAATCGAACTAAGAAAGAAGAACGCCCTAGTTTCCTAACCTTCGTAATCTTTGAGCTGAAGAATCGACAATCAGATCGTCCGTTGCAGTCGATTCAAGAACGATCCGTCCATATTCAGCGACGTTGAAGCTCCACGTCCGGATTACGAATGAAAATTATTGCAAAATCGAAACGAAGCAGAATTTCACAAATTTCAGAGAAATCGAACAATCGAACTAAGAAAGGAGAGCGCGCTTGTTTCCAAACCTTTGTGATCTTTGAGCTGAAGATTCGACAATCAGATCGTTCGTTGCAATCAATCGTATTGGATTGGAAAAACAAAAATCCCTCTACGATTGCGAAAATGGAAAGAGTTCAATGCGAATATGGGGTTTGATTGTTCTTTTGGACGTGCCGCGGTTTTTGGTTGAGAACGGTTAGTTCGTTAATGTTTCTCAATTCCCGTTTCGGTCCCCACATCAATTTTATTTTCACTTTTTGCCAACAACTTCTCTTTTTTCTTTTAGTAATGTCACAATTAAACTCAAATCTAGGTTTTTGAGTGGAGTATACAAAGTTCAAATTTTCCTATGTTCTTAGGGACGAGTTCTAATTTTATTTTGGTTACACTATTTCAAAATAAAAATATTTATAAGATATTTTTACTCATGGTATTTTAATAATATTCTATTTTAATTTTTAAAATATGAAATACATATATATTAGAATAATTTTAAAATGTATTAGATTGGCGATGTGGTTATATTATAGTGCTGTTTTATTTCTAAAAATACTTACCAAATTTTTTACATTTTTAATTAAAAAAAAAAAAACCTTTTCGTCTTTCATCTTCTAAAAATCAATTGCAATTTTTGCATTAAATTATTACTCTTCATTTTACATCAAGTTAAAATAAAAATAATTTTGATGCATTAAAATAAATATATAAAAAAGATGTCAGTACCCATTATTACATAAACAATAAAAATAATTTTGATGCATAATCATGACTAAAAATGATAAAATTAATATACATATAAGTTATAGTTTAAATTTTAAAAGTATCTTTGGGTTTAACTGATTTAGGTTTCAACAAAATGTTTCTTTTTTTTTTTAGATTGGGTTCAACCAAATGTTAATTTAATTAGAACCAAAATAAATGTTAATTCATTTTTTAAAATTGTTAAAATACATTCAATCCTGAAAAACTGTTACTCGTAAATAAAGTTAAAATACATTAATGTTGAAGCGGTTGTGGTTCTAGTTCGGCTAATTCAAGGTTGTGTGTTCAAGCTTATGCTCGTGAAATGTGACATTTTTTTTAATTACATTTGCCGGCGACTTTATTTATTATTATTTTTATTATAAATTGAACAATGAGACCACAAACCACAAGTGCGTATAGTACTGCCTTTTTGTTTTTGAAATTTCTAAACAATATTGAAAACCTTTCAAAATTTTGAAAACAAAAAACTTATTTTTCAAAAACATAAAAATAGAATAAAAAGAATAACCCTATTATATAAAAAAGTAACTCTTGTATTATATACCAACAAAAATTTTAAAATAATTTATTTATAGCATATTTATTTTAATGATAGAATTCAATTTGAATAACGGAAAAGATTAAGAAACAAAGTCTATGAATTATAATTGCGTGGGATCCTAATACATCGCTTTAACATTAAAATGCAGATTAGAAAAAGAGAGAGGAAGACTACAAGCTGCCTATATCAAATAGGGTTGGAAAATTTAAGCACCCTTTTTTATGATAAGATCCTCGATCATATCTGCGGCCTCTTGAACGGTTGTGATGCTCTGTGCGCTCTCCTCTTCCACGCTTATCCCAAATTCTTCCTCAAGCCCCATCACAATCTCCACCTGATGATCCCAAGTATTCAAAACTTGAAAAATTAATTTTATTCTTTTATTTATTATATATATGTATATATATATATATATATTTTTGAGTACATATCCAGATGGGGGACAAATCCCGTTTCCCAGACTCGAATCAGGTTCAAACCTACGACGTTGGTATTGAACTGGTTTACAACCAAACAATAAAATCATTGCACCATTGACCCATTCAGTATTATAAATTAGTTTTCATGTAAAATTGAGTATTTATTATACATGAAACGAGAATAATATCACAAGGGAAATAACTCTTATCTTATTGACTTTCCAATGTAAAATCTTCAAAATGATCATATCACAAGATGGTGCCACGGTGGACCAGTTTTTTTTAATTGGAGTGACAAGTTTTAATAGGAAAAACCATGTTGAAGGTAAATATATAGAGGAGCCTACACTTTGCACGTGTCATACAAATAAAATTTTTTTATGACATTTTTATTTGTAAAATAAATTTAAGTGGTATTTAATATGGCACATAGGTCAAATGTAGAACTCCCCGGTATATAATGTATAGGGAAGTTTTTCTAAATTTTTCTTTGGGGGTGTTTGTTTGACATATGTAGGTAGTATTTGGGTTAAAGAATTATATCGATAAGTTATATTGAGTAGTTAAAAATTGAGAATTGTGTTAAAAACTCGTTTGGACGTAGTTTTTATGTAGAGGAGTTAGAGCCAAAATCTTGTTTGGATGTAGATTTAAAAATGAGTAGTTATTTTTAGTAGTTAAAAAAAACACATTGATAAGGTGAGAATTTTTCAACAAGGAACGTGAGTTAATCCTCTCATTAACACTTGGTTTTGAGGTGGAATAGGTGTGGACCCACCCAAGCGGGCAAAGAGTAAACCAAAGCGAGTATTTCGGCCACAAATTCGGATCCAATTCAAGATGGCATTTCCCAATATATAACTGTCATCTTGAGGGGACATGTTGGAGATACTCACCTTGTGGTGCAATTATCTCACATTGATAAGGTAAAGATTATTCAACACATTTATAAGGAATGCGAGTTACTCTCCCATGACCAATTGGTTTTAAGGTGGAACCTCATATTCTCTAATAAAAAGTAAGGGAAGTTAATAAAAACTAGTTTAGAGGTAGATTTGAGAGGAGGAGTTGATAAATCATAAAACTAACTCTTACCTTCTTTGTTTGCCCCTATAGTAGACTTACAAATATTCAATTATTTTAATCTTAATCATTAATTAATTTTGACACTGGATATGTTATGTCCGTACTTTTCCGATCGACCCTTTCATTTCCTAAGGCACATTAAAAGTTAGAAACACAATATTTAATTTAAGTGTCTTAGTTAAATATTTTGAAGTTTAAAGCTCAGTAAGGGTATTTTACTACAAGTTTACCGTGTCAAGAGAATCAGCTCCAAGCGCTGAAAATTTGGACTCGCCATTAACAATGGAGTCATCCGCCAATGCCAATTGCTTCTTCACTATTTTGCTCACCTTTTCAACTGTCTTTGGTTTGGCCTATTCCCACCATAAAAGGCAGTAGTAATTAATTTAGCATTTTTCACTAAAAGCATAAAAAAAAACAACAAAAAACTAACTAAAGACTTACGGCACATGAAATTTGAAGCGACTGTAAGCTTCTAGAAGAGAAAGTATTTCTCCCTTGGTAAAAAAATGAAACCCTCTTCAAGCCAGACAGCTTGGATGTTGCCTGCTTACCAAGAGAATATATGAATATTTAACACAAATTCTGAACAGAGAGAGAATTAAAAAAGAACAATAAATAAACTATAGTTAACACACAAACACAGAATTTTTCAGGACCTAATGACTTCAAATTGGCTCATAACTAGAACAGTAAACAAAAAATACACATGCAAGCATGTCAAGATCCGCTTGTAATTAACTAATGCATGCGTTGTTTTTGCGCACTAATAACCATTTCGTTTTGATTTTTTGTTTTTGTTTTTACTTTTTTAAAGACAAGTTTGTTTGATAAACAATTTTGGTTTTTGTTTTCAAAATTTTAAAACCAGAAACAAAAAATGAAAAATTACAAACAAAGAACAAAAACAAAATAGTTATAAAACCACAAATTACTCGAGAGAACTTATTTCCTAGAAAGCAAATTTCTAACTAAAAAGTTCAAAAACTACTCCCGTCTGCCCGCAGACCCCAAATTAGCTAGAAAATTAGACGAGAAATTCAAATCAGTATTGAAATTAAACGAATGAAATCATCGCAACAAAAGAACGAGGCACAAAACATTCCAAAACAAAGAAATGTCAATTCATCATCAATTATCCATGCAATTCACAGCCATGCCACACCGATTCAAAACGAACGTCCCAAACTTCGTAATCAACGACATCGAAAGAAAGAAACCAAAGCAGAGATCAAGTTCGAAAGAATCAAAATCAAGATCTATCAGTACCAAGGAAATTGATTATACATAAAAAGCAAGAACAGAGCAAAGATAAAATCGTTCAACGGATTCATAAAATGCACAGAATGACGAAGAGAAAAGGAATCGAAACTATACAGAGATTTGGCACGATCGAGGAGCTGGAGATCGCAAGCAGCATGATGAAGCTGTGATCAAAGCCATTGATGAATTGATAGAGAGAAATTGGACAGTGAAAGAGTGGAAGTAATATGGGCGGAGAAACGCAGGCGATGAAATTAGTGGGCGTTGCAGGGGTTTAAATAGGTTGATTGTGTGCGGCTCTTTAATACGGACAAATTGGGAACGGAGAAATCAAAGGAGTTCTCTTATGGGCCTTGGGCCTGAAGCGGTTGTGGGCTGGTTTAGAATGTGGCCCGCGGAACAAATCTCAAAATTTATAGGCTAAAGTGATGTTAGCAAATTGGATGGAATCTATCCTTTACAAAATAATTATATATGTATTATAAATATTCATTAAAATTAGTATTATAAAAAAATATGTGACAACATTTATTAGGGTGTTTGTTTGCCATATTTAAGAAGGATTTAAAGGGAATATTTGTTGATTCTATTTTTAAAATCTTGATCGAAATGTGTTTTTATTTTATTTTAAAAAATAATTCCTCAATTCAAACAATTCATTTATAATCATTTATTTATAAGTACTCAATCATTCTAACTACTTATTTCTTATTAATCAAAATAATTCATTTTTAATCATTCTTTCTTTAACTACTTAAAATAATTACTCATTTTTAATTTGCATCCAAACAAAGTTTTGACTCTAACTCCTCTATACAAAAATCTCATCCAAACGAGTTTTTTGTTACAACTTTCAATTTTTAACTACTCAAAATAACTCCTCAAGCTAAATCATTCTTAAGATATGGTAAATAACACCCCATTAATATTAATGATTACATTTATTTTCTAGATTTGACTAATTTCTTTTTAAGTTTCCCAAAAACATTTTATACATAATTAATCTCCAAATTTTTAGGACTTAACGATTGCATGAAAAGTAAAATTTAAGGCAATCTATTTAATGAGTAAGGGGTCATATATTAAAATGGTTGATTAAAAAATGATTCACTTCTAATTGTTTTTTAACTCTGAGTAAAAACCATTAAATCACAGTTTCTAGTTGTTTTTTAATCAATCTGTGATACAGTTGATTATCTTAATTGATGTTAATCACTCTTCTATTATTTGAAAGTAGTAGTACTATTTGTGCAGTATTTGTTGTTCTACTCCCCATATATATACTAAAAAAAACTCGGAATAAAAAAATGTTTTAAAGTAAAAAAAAATGATTAAAGCATTTCAATTTATTATAAAATGTTATTAATAGCAATAATTGGGCAATATTGGTGTACAAACTATTGTGATCATCTTCATATTTTTCTTCTTAATATATATATACATAGAGAGATGGCCTCTCAAATCACCCTTTCAAAATCATTTTTTTGGATTTTGCTTAGTTAAAACTTACAACTATTAAATAAAATTTTGTATGAGCAAAATCTATCAATGAATTCAGTAGTATAATTATATACACATGAACATGAGTTTATAAGTTCAAAATTCACATCCAATTGTTGAACTCAACAAAAGGTAAAAAAAATCCAAAAGTGACAAAATTACACTAAAGAAACTTGCTTACTTGTTCATGCACGAATTACTCTTGTTTTATTCAAATTTCAACTTCAAAATGAAAGACTTGGACCCAGAGTTTTGATCTTTAAACTTAGGGACAGTTTGGTCAAATTGTAAAATATTATTTTGATTTGTAGACTTTGGAGGTTTGTGAAAAAGGCCCTCCTTCTCCTTGAATGGTGCTTTAATTGGCAGTTGGGGGCTAATAAATTCCACTATAAACTTCTCCTCCTCAACATATTTGCCTTCTTCTTTCAAAAACTACAAATAATACGTGAAAAATATATTAATGTAAGAGAAATTAAAGTAGGTTAATGATAAGTAATATAGAGAGACAAATTGTTATTATTATTATTATTATTTTAATTATACCACCATTAAAATGGTAGATTTGAATATAATATTGTTACGAGTACTATCATAAGAATCAATATTTGAATATAACTTTTTAACAAGTTTAAATGCTTTATTAAGTCTAATAAACTTTTATGCCAATAGTCTAGAAAAAGAAAAAAAAACTTTTGGAGTCCATATAACTTTGAGATTTTATAAAATTTGCAGTAAAATATCAAAATTAAAAAAAAATAATAATAAATCAAGAACAGATGTAACTTTAAAGTGGAATCTTTTCATTTCAACTTCGCTCTCAAAATATTTCAAATCAAGCTAAACACAAACATTTAAAATGTATACCAATTTAAAATTACAATCTAAGTCTCATTTCACAACCACATCAATTATTTATTTATTTTTTAAAAATAAACTTAAAACTGTAAATATTACTTTTATTTATGAATTCCTTTTTAGTATCCCAAGAAAATTTGGATGGTGATATCTATTGAACCATGTTCACTTAAAATTTATGAGTGTTTTTTAAAAAATACTTTAACATTTCTGATCGATTGATACATATGTATTCTAACAAATCAAATGAAAAGGTAATGAAGTTTCACAAACTTGTTTTTATTTTTAAATTTGGTTAAGAATAAAAAGGAAATAAAAATAATAATAAAAACAAAGTAATTATCAAAACTTCTTAATTTTTGAAGTAGCATCATTATTCCTACCATGTTTGAAGTGATGTCATCTCTTGTTGTCCAAGAAGGAACCACTGTACTTTTGATTAAAAATTTGTCTTTACAAACCATATCAGTTGGAGCTGTCCTTTGAACTTGCATGTTAACTACATTACAAAACCATAAGAGTGAAATTAAATTTATGAAATGTAATATATTTTTACTATAAAAAAATTCTTCTAAAAAAGGGGGGAAATGATGTTAAAAAAACAAGTGCTCACTCTTCACTTGAAAAATGAATGACTAGAAGCATGACTCAACATATATATGACCTATTAATGGTCACTACTATCAAATGTTTTTAAATTTAAAAAATAGATATAGATTTATATATATATATATATATATATATATATATATATATATATATATATATATATATATATATATATATATATAAGATATAGACAACTGATGGAACTAACAGAATTGATGAATGGAGCAAATTCAATTTTGTGAAGAACCATGAATCGTAGGCCTTTTAATTTTGATCATCACATATGAATACCCAAAAGAATATAAGATGAATATATTTCTAAAATTTATAAAAGTAAAATTGATAGAGGATATTAAACCAAAAAAAAAGAAGCAGCTATCTCAACAACAAAACAATTTTAAGTTCTATTGAAAGTAAAGTCAACAAAAACAGTAGTAAAGGACATTAGTGTACACCTAATAACTAAGAGGTCTCGGGTTCAAATCCATCCACCCAATAATAATAATAATAAAGGTTCTATTGAAAATAATGAAATTGGAGATAAGCTATAACAAATATATACTATTTCTCATGGCTATCTTCTAATATTATTCACGATATTTATAACTCTACTTTACAAAATAACTTTTAATTAATGTGAAAATTGAATTTACTTATCACTTCATCTGTTGAATTTGGCAAAATAACTCCATTTGGCATTTGAACTGCGTACTTCTTAGGATTTGTTGTTAAAACCTGCAGCCCCACATTTACATCCATAACATGAATTTCAATTAGAGGTACACATATTTAACCACTTATGCTTGATTATTGGTACATTCATATATGAGATTCGAGTTTTCGACCTTTTGATCGAGGTTGTGATACTCTATTAACAAGTTGAACATGCTCGAGTTGGCTAATCTATGTTCGTATCAGCCGTATTTTTATAATTAAACCCGTGAAATTTGAATAATTAGTAATTAAGGGTTCAATAGTAGCATGTACCTTAAAAGCAACATAGTGTTGGGTGATATTTGTTAGTTGAAATTCACTGGTGAGGTAGGTTCCTAATTCAACTGCAACAAAAAGAACAAAAATCTTGTTAAACTATGAAACCTTTTTGTTGTCAATTTAAGTATAATTCTTAATTTAACCTCCTTTATAATGGGTAGATTTGATCCCAATTTTTGTCCTTTGTTTGAGTTGTAAAACTTTTTTTTATAACAAGGTTTGGTTAAAAAAAATGAACTTTTTAACTCTTTCGATTCGAGATACTTATTTTGTAACAATTGTCTCACATTGAAAATGTGATGATGTTTTTTTTAGTACATAGTGGGGGAAGAGGGACTAACAAATCCTACATAGAGGGCACAACTACTCTCAAATAATATGAAAGTCAAATACCGATAACCAACCGGACTCGAAAATGTGAGGATTCTACAACACGTTTATAAGAGATATTCTTTAATACTTTCCAAAAGTAACTTTGTCCATCAAAATTAGTAAATGCTATGTTTATTCTTAATTAATTATTTAGTCTTTATAGTTTAAAATAGGAAAATTGTAATTGATAACTCGTTCTAACAAATAATTATAAATCTAGTCAAATTTTAAAAATATTTATATTTATAGTAAAAATAAGACTCATTATACAATAATATTTTATTATTAATACAATATTTTTTATTAATATAGTATTATTATTAATAATACCGTATAATTATTAATACATATAACTATAATTACTATTTTTTTTACCTAATATTATAAATACTTTTCTAATTTGGCTTATTCTGAAAAAAACAACTTTAAAATATACTCGATTCCAAATATAAACTAATTATTCTACTTAGTAAGATATCACATTAAATTAGTTCTCAAAAAAAAATATTTACGATAAAATTAATTATAATATATATATATATGTATATATATATATTGATATTGATATTTAGAAACTAAATTATTACAAAATAAAAATTATAGAAAATATGTATGGTTATAAATCAAATTGGCGTGAAAGTTTGGTGGACAAAAAAGGCTTTCAAAAAATAGAAGACGACTTTAAGAGTATTCAAGATTCAACTCAAATACCAAATCAAAAACTTTATGAAAAAGTTATTTGATTATTTATTTTTGTATATTGATGCTGTATAACATCTCATATACAATCAAACAAACTCTAACTTAGCAAATACCAAAGATCAAATATGCAAAATCAAAGCATATATTAAAGTAAATTTACATACAACTAAACTATCTTCAACTAACTTAAAGTATGTATGCTCGATCCAGAATCATCTCATATTTTTATTGAACTCTAGAGACTAAGAACATATATAATTTCACATTGCTTAGAAATGAGATTTAAAAAAAAAATTAATTAATATGTAGTATGCTTTTGATGTAACCAAGTTACCAACTACAACTTTAAGCAATTTAAATAATATATATATCGACAATGAAATTTAACTTGTCTAATATATAATAAGATTTAAACCAAAAAAAATTACTTACATACAAATTGAAGTTTCTTGGGTTGGATATCGAGAAGCTGGACAAGGCTCATATCGAGAAGCCGGTAAAACTTGAAGAGAAAAGTGCTGTATTTTCTGTTTGGTTCTCGAGAAAATTTGCAGGGAAAAAAATATAAGAAAAGAAATGGATTTATTTGATGAGCAGCCAACCAAAATTCATTCAAGGTCAGAGGGCATAGCCCGTCGCAAATGCTGACTGGGGAAAATTTTAAAGTCTGTGAGGTTTGAACATTGCAAAAACTGACCCAGTTTCGTTTCGTGTTTGATTATATCCAAGAAGACTTATTCTTAAAAATAAATAAATAATAATTATTATTATTATAATAAGGGGTATTTTTAGGATACATTGGAAAATTAATTACAATACTTGGTAAAAAAAAATTTAGCAATCATAAATTACACAAATTATTATGGTATAATTAATATATAATATTATATTAATGGTACTAATAACATATAATATTATATTAATAATAGATAATAATACATTAACAATACAAAATAATGTATTACCATAAATTATACCTTACGATGAATATTAATTATACCATATATTTGAATATAGATATAAATATTTTCAAATTTTAATTAAATCTACCATTTGACACGGTTGATACAAAATAATGTATTAGTACCATTTGAAAACAACCCTAATGCAAATTTTCTAAGCATTTGACACAGTTGATATATATCTATTAAATACATTTATATATATTAGAATTTTAAGCGTTCTACGTGATAATTTTTTAAATAATAAATTTTTTATATTTATTTAATAAAATATGTTAATTGGGTGCAATAAATAGTAAATATATATATATATATATAATATAAGTTGTTTCCTACCTTTTGCATTAAATAAATTTAAATCATCAAATAATAATTTCAATATAATATTGAATTTTATAACTGTTTTTTTTACGTTAGTTAAATAGTTAAATATTTTATTTTGAGCTTAAAAAATAATAGGTGTTATTATTTTTAAAAAAACTTAATAAAATTTGTCGCATTAAAATTAAATTTGATCTTTGATTTTTAAAAATCGATATTCTTTAAGTTTTTCACAATTTTACTAATTACTATTGAATTATAAAATTTATAAGAGTTATATCATAATTATAATTGTAAATATAAATAAGCTAAATATAATTATTAGTATACATCTATGAACTTACCTTTAATTTCAAATGATAATTTTATCATTCTTTAAAAAAAAAACATATCTCCAAGTTTGAACAATTAAACAATAAAAGATTCCTACAAAAATTATTGTTAGATAAAAGTTAACGTAAATAATCCAACAAAAATAAGATAACTAAATTTTTTATTATAAAACAAAAAATAAAAAGAAACCAAGGAAGGTAACATCAAACAAAAGAGAAAGTTTCCAATGTGTTTGTAAACAAAATATATATAGAACTATATACATAGTAATATCAGGAAATCATTATTACCAAACTACTAGAACTGCATGCATTTTAGCATCAGTCTTCAAACATTTTTTTTCAAGATCTCTAAGTCTTTTTTTGAAATGCAACAATTATGAAAAAAAGATACCTACAAAAATTATTGCAACAAAAGAAAAATTAGATAAAAGTTAGGGTAAATAATCTAACAAAAATAAGATAATTTATTATAAAACAAAAAACAAAAAAAACACAAAGAAAATTAAATCTAAGCAAACAGAAACTGAAAACTGTTGTCGTAGACCAAATGTAGATAATTATTTATAGGATTAGAAAATTCAATTTATTATTTTAATTAGAATATAAAATGTCAAATAAAATCTATGAGATTTGTTAAAAATATCTTATTTTCTGAAAATTTAAATGATATTGAAAATATATTGTTGAAATCTCTTATCTTCTAACTTAGTCATAAAATCTATAAGATTTGATAAAAATATCTTATTTTCTACGGATGAAAATCTAAATGATATTATAAATATTTTATACATTACTTGCATTTAATTTTTTTTTATATTCCAATAGATGGCAGGTTTGTAATTTAGTGTATGATTTAAATGGTAAAATCGTCCAAAAATGATTTTCTCCCTAGGCCACATCTTAAGGTAATATGATAAAAGATAAATGCTTACACTAAAAAGAAGAAGAAAAATGTTATTAAAAAAAAAGAAGAAGAAAGAAATGCTTACAAATTTAATTTAAAATAGATTTGTGTTTGACTTCCTACCATAATATATCTTTTTTATGATGGGAAGTTAGGAGTTTTAGTCCTCTATATCTCAGCACCACTATTTCAATCATTGGGTGATAAACAAATATACATCTTCAACTTTCTTTTTTTTCACAACTTTCCTTTTTTTCACAAATTTTAAGTTGAATCTTAAATTTAAAAAATATGAACAACACAAAAAAAAATTTGATATGACCTAAATATTTTTCAACAAAATTATCACACAAAGCAACCTAAAATATAAAAGAAACAAGAAAAATTTAAACAATTTAACATTTTTATTATGAAAGAAGTTAGTGCTGTTATGAAAGAATTGTTTTTTTTTTTTAATCCAGCTTGGGCCTGGAGTCGAATTTGTAACAAACAAATTACTATTTGATACTTGATATTATTATTTTTTTTTAAGTAAATAAAGTCAAATACATGGTATAAATAAGAACATTTTGAAAAAAAATGAGTCATAGTTTTTTTTCTTTTTACATTAGTAAGTCATATAGTAAGTTTTTGTGATTATTTTTGAGAAAAATATCCACTCTATAAATAAATAAATATATATATATATTTGTATTAATATGATTGAATCTATTGCTATTAATCTTAGTTTTATATCTTTTCTAAGGAATTTTTTCAACATTTAAAATTTTAAAGGTTAAAATAGAACCCTACCCAACTAAAATAGTTGATTCTAAAAAAAAAAAAAAAAATAATAAATAAAAGGAAAAAAATATAACCAAACTAGTTTTCTTTTTGGTCCCTTTTTATTAATTTTTATTATTGATCAAGTCTTAAAATGATGTTTTTTAAAAAAATAATCATAAAATAATGTTGAGATAAATAAAACTCAATGATATCATATAGGTTGAGTTGGATGACAATCACAAAGTTTGGAGCTTATAAAAGTGATTTCCCTTTTTTCTCATTTTAGTTCAAAAGTTATTTTTTTTTAAAAAAGAGAGAAAAATCCGTAGATTTTAGAAGAAAGAAAAGCGTAAAAAAGGGGTGGAGGTTGGAGGAATTGAATTCTGGTGGCACCGTCTCATAGCTCAGATCACAGCACATCTCTCTCTCTCTCTCTCTCTCTCTAGAAATCTCCTTCCAGGGTTTCTCTCTCTCTCTCTCTCTCTCTCTAGAAATTTGGGATTGTAAATTCCACCAAATCTTTGGACGCTATTACCATTCCTGTTTTCCACTGCGATTTATTTATTCATACCAAGCTTTGAATTCATCTTTCACTTCTCGGCTGTTGTTCTCTGCGGAACCGGGTCAGTTTTTGAATCTTCTTGTTTGGCTGTTTTGTTCAATTTTTTGTTCGTTTCTTGAATTTTGGTGTTGGTTTGTATTTGGAAATGGGACGGAATTTGTGATTAGAGCAACTTTGTTCTTTGACGGATGATTTACTGTGCTTCTTGTTTGGCTGTTTTGATGAATTCCTGCTTCTTTCTTGACTATCGTCGTCCTTTTAGTTTTGGATTTGAGTTTGGTTTTGGTGTTTCTTTGATCTTTTTGGTTTGTGTTTGGAAATGGAGCGGAATTTGTGTTTTTAGACCGACTCTGTTCTTTGACTGATGATTTACTCTTTGGTTTGACTTTCTTTTTCTTGTGGTTGACTGATTGATACAAAATGCAACCTAGTTTTCTTGTGGATGATTCTGGATAGTTCTTTGATCTGTAACTATATGATGAAATATAGTTCTTTGAGATTGTGTATGTTTCTTTTCTTTCTTTTAATTGCTTTTTGATCAAATTCATATTGTTTGTTACTTTTGATGCAGTGAAGTATTGATACTTCTGAATTTGGTTTCTTGTGGCGAATGGACATGAGTACGAAACTCTTGCATATCCAACCCAAGGAATTACAATTCATATGTAAGTATTAGTTATTAGCAATTTTAGTTATTACTTTTTCTTGAAAACGAATTGAAGTGAAGTAACCTTGCTGGTTTCAGTTGAATTGAGGAAACAAAGTACGTGCACAGTTCAACTAGCCAATAACACCCATCATCATGTTGCCTTTAAAGTAAGAACAACCCTTCTTTTTCTTCTTGTTTCTCTGAAAATTTATTTGAATTTTAATGTGATGTATTACAATGTTTGGCAGGTTAAAACCACATCGCCTAAGAAATACTGTGTTCGACCTAATGTTGGGATAATTTTTCCGAAATCAACATATGAATTTTCAGGTATGTTCTCTAAAAATAGAAAAGATAGAGGACTCAAACCCCCACGCGGGATCCGTTGCCACTCAATTTTAACATTCAAGTTTCTATGAAACTAATTCTTCTAGTTCTGTGTATTACTTTACATTTTTTGATATCTGGTCTGCTCAATGTCTTTTTGTTGGATTGGTTATGAGGGCTATCAAGATATCTTGAAAATTATAAAAAGGAAATTTGAAACCATAACATTCAGTGCTTTGAGAATGAAAACTCTTAAGGATGAGTATCATGAGTTTTTCAGTTCTGCATTTGACAAATATTTCTCCCAATTTAACTTTTTTTTGTAGAAAAACTGTGTTCAGAATTCTTACAGAAGTTATTTGTGCCGTTGAAATTAGAACTTATGAGATATCACGAGATCCCACTGCACAGTGCAATAAGGTTAACTTTTGTAAGATCATTTTTTCTTATGATTCTGATGCAGTTATAATGCAAGCTCAACGGACTGCCCCAGTTGATATGTTGTCTAAAGACAAGTTTTTAATACAAAGCACAATTGTTCCTTCAGGGACAACAGAAGAGGACATCACTGCCAGTATGGTAAGTTTTTGTGGGTATAATCAGCTTTCGTTCTTGGGTTTTGAATTATTTCTTTTTTCCAGTTTTCTAAAGTTGGAAGTAAATATATTCGGTAAGTTTTTGTTGTTTTAATCAGCTGTGGTTCTTGGGTTTTTAATTATTTTCCTTTTTCCAGTTTTCAAAAGATGGAGGTAAATATATTGAAGAGGATAAGCTCAAAGTGGTGCTCATTAGTCCTTTGAATTCACCTATTGATGGAGCATTAGACGAAATCATGGATAAAGTTACAAAACCAAACAAGCAAAGTGGACTATTAAGAGATGGGCTGGCCACCAATGAAACTCCACAGCTGAAAGATCAAAATTGTGCATCAGATGAGGTGCTTCCCTCTGCGTTTTCAACACTAAGAGATCAAAATGGACCATCAAATGGGGGGACCGGGACCGGGACGACCCACGGGGGTTCAAGATTCAAAGATGATGTTGTTGCATTGAAGGTAGGGAGAACAGTTGAAGCTTTAAGACCATCTGATGAAAATGGAGCATTGAGGGAGGAGGTTCTGCTTCATGAGACTTCAAGACTGAAGGATCAAAATGGAACATCAAAGGAGGAATTACCTCGTGAAACATTAAAACGGAGAGATCAAAATGGAGCATTAAAGGAGGAGTTGAGTGTTGAAGGTCCAAAAAGAAAAGTTCATAATGAAGTACGGGAGGGTCGAGCCTTTGAAACTTCACATCTGGAGGATCCATTTCCAGACGATTTTATACTTGTTCATCCTCCACCATTTGTAGCAAAAGTAAGAAAAAAAAACGTCCATATATATGCAAAGTTAATAAATTCTTCTCTCTTTGAAATTGCTCCTTAGAGATCAAATAGACATTTTCATTTTGATGTTATACTGTTTAGTTATTGTGGTCTAAGAACTTGTTCCATATCTTCCTTTGTTTTACCAATAGAAAGAGTTTCTTACCTAGAAAAAAATGATTTTGTTGTAGCAGGAGATGGTAGAACAATTTATTAACTTGGACAGTTTTGTTCGTGTGGCAGATTCCTAAGGGTGTGGATGCATACCTAGAGCTAAACAATAGCCCGTCGAGATTTCAAAAGACGGATGAGGTAAAGAAAGCAGCAGAATTAGAGCCAATAACAGTAACAAAAGAACAGCTAATGTTAGTTAAGGACGTTGATGAGATGAAGTCAAAGCTAAATGAAATTGAATTAAAGCTTGTGAAGGTGAGTTCTGATAGACTTTTGTGCTTTTCTCGTTGTTTTTTTTCAGCTTTTACATGTATGAATATTAACAAACTGACGAGTTTTAAGCCATAATTGAGGATCTGGTCATTGAGATTGTTCGTCCTCGTCTAATCCAATAAAAAAACATGGCATGATTTTATTTTATTAATGGGTGATAATTTATTTTCTATTGAATTATTTATGAGTATGTACTTCTATTAATATAACAGTTGATTTATAAAAAGAACCATTGAATGATAAGATCTCATCTCAAACAGTTTCGATATAAAAACATAGTATCGTTCCAAAAAAAATAGGGATTCAGAATAGAGAAGGTTCTCCCTCAAAAGCCATGTAGAATACTAAGAAATCACTCTGTTTTTCATGGATATAAAGATTGAATAAGTTCAGAAACCAGTAGAAAGAACACCATAAAGATGCCAGAAAGTTAGCATTGTCCCCAAAATCACTAAAATCTATAACTATATCCTAAAAAATTCTGATTTATGTTTGTCATACACTTTCTGATGAGATTCACCTTACCCTCTTGCAAATCAATCCCTGTAATCGCTGAACTCTTGTCTTCTAGACATGGGTTATGAGGGTCCTTGGGTTTGATGTTCAATTATGCAACTTTTGTGGTTGATTTTGATGTATAACTGCATTTATAGAAACTTTGTTTTGTGCTACAGATTGATCCTTAAAATTTATGAAAACTTGGGTTATGGTTGCTGGCTATCATATTTTTTTTATTATTTATTCCTTCAAACTTTAAAATGTTTTTCCATAATTAGTGAAAGACACAGGTAAATACTTCATATTAACATAATATCAGTGGCCAGATTTGAAATGTTGATGGAAAGACTACTTCCCTAATATTCATTTCTCCGTTTCCTGTCTGTATTATTTTACATTTGTAACGATTTTGTTTTGTCACATCATTTAATAGACTCAAGGAACCATCTCAATGATGTCGGAGGAGAGGAGATTAATTGCTCAAGAAGTAAAAAACTTGAAGGAGAAATTGGTAATTTCCTTATTATTCTGTTAGTGAATGTTCTTTGCATGTTCAGAGTCTTATATTTGCCACTGACCTGTGACTGTCTTCTTGTACATTTGATAGCAATATTCAAGCCTGGTAACCTCAAGGTTACCCTAGGATGAAAAATTTAAGTCCTTGTTGTCTCTAGAAGTCGACTTTGAAGTGAATGTAGTCTTCTTAAAGATTTTGAGGAGTGTTTTTAGCACAATTGAAGGATATGAATATGCTGAAGTCTTCAAGATTTTGAGGGTGATATGAGCATAAAAAAAGGACTAGGCCCAATTATCCCAAGATGAAAAAAGAAAGGGAAGGGACCAAGTTGAGTTGAGCTCATATACCTTTGCTCAAGAGATTATAGGTTTGAATCTTTCCGCCTTGACGTGATGTTTAACCTAAAAAAAAAGTAAAAAAGGGAAGGGGTATCTTTTCTCTAAATTGAACATGTTATTTTATTGAGTTGCTTTGAATACTACTTAGAAATTCATTTGTCCCTACTTGCATACTAGAATTGTTCCTCGGTACTTTTTTTTTTTTTTAAATAAGGTAACCAGGCCCGGTTCCTCAGTACTTGGATTCAATATTTCTCTCACTTCTATTTCTTTCTTCTCTACATTTCATAACTCGGTGTTTCATCTCGCTTTCCAGATGGAATATAGTAGGAGAGGGCCAAGAGGCAGGGCAAGCAATCAAGTTGGTTTTCCTCCTTTGTTTGTCTGTATGGTGGCGCTTAATTGCATCGTGCTCGGGTATGTTTTGAACTATTGAAGAACCATGTGCACTGATCCTGAGTGATTGAAAAGGGTGTGATGAGAATTGGAGAAAGAAAACATGTAAAGGAATATCTTACTTGTGTAGATAGATTAGTAGCTAGAATAGCCCCCCATTCACAACACACTCAAAAGATGCACATTTTGATATTGGCTACTAGAAGTTTGCTGCTTTTAGTATGCAATTTAGATTTTGGGTATAAATGTAGCTTTCCTCATTTGCTTTTAACTAATGTTTGAAGATAAGTAGTGATGGTTGACCTAATGTTGGCTGCTTGTTGGTCGTCTCGATTGAGTGTCTGAGTTCGTTTATGTGCAAAATTTTTGACTAAATTTATGAAAATTTCATCCTATTTTGCTTTAGAATATTTGAACTCTTTTTGCCGGTGATGAAGGGATTGTAGTATTGCACTATTGCTAGTGAAATTACTATCTGAATTCAAAAAAAAAAAAAACAAAAAACAAAAAAAAAGTGAAATTACTATCTTTTAGTATTTTTGTACCAAAAGATAATGAATGTATTTAATTTATTCAAATATGCAAATAAGATCTCATCAATTTGAATAGATCCGTGATTGGTTTAATAAATACATATTTAAATTAAGGACACAATAAAAAATAATAATAAGGGAAAAGAGAAATTAAACAAATTCTTGAGTCCTATTTAGGTAGTATAGATTTTTATCTTTGTTGGGCCTTTGTCTTTTTTTGTCACTTTTCCATCCAAGTAAAACTATATGGTTATTTATTTATTTATTATTATTTTTTAGAATAGTAAAACTATATAGTTAAATTTACTAAACTTAGGGGTATGATTGGGATGACATTTGCAAGGGTAAAAAAATCATGGTTACCAACCGTTTAATAAAATTATTATTATCTTAGTCACTTTTCTGTTCTCTTTTACGTGCAAATTCATGAATCTGCAACAATCTACAATCTACAAATTTGTCGTATATATTAGCAAACCAAAAATTTGAATTTGCAATCATAATTCATCTTAATCTGAAAACCACGTCTCCCTTTTATCATTAATGCAAACTAAAAACAATTTTATTGTTTGGTGGTAATTCAATTCTATCATACTCATAAATGACTATTATTTTTGTTTAGTTTTATAAAAATTGATGAGGAAAGAAGAGAACATTTGACCTCTTAAATATAGAAACATACTACATGCAGTTGAACAAGTGGAGGAAGAACAAAATATAAAGTTGAAATGCATTTTATATAATTTCTCTAAATAATTTGACCTTTTATTTATCAATAGGAAAAATTCATTTCTAATCCTTATATTTCATTTAAATTTAATCTATATATTTTAAATTTTAAAATTTTTACCTACCATTTTAATAATCCTTGAAATAACTAAATGCTTAGTTACGGCCAGGTTTGATAATCATTTTATTTTTTGTTTTTCATTTTTTAGTTTAAAAAATAAAAACCGTGTATATATAATAACTCATTTTAATTTTATGTTTTAAAAAATGAAAAATAAAAAAACATGTTCGATAACTTAATATTAACTAAAATAATAATCAAATTCATCTTAAATTCCAGGTGAATTTAAATTTGTTTAAAAATAGCATAAAAGTGAACTAAAAAAATACACAAAATGGATATTATTAAAATGTCAAAACTAAAATTTGAAATTACATATTCCATCTCAAACCAATAAAATAAATAAAAATTTCCCTTTATTAGAAAAGAGAGGGGAAAAAAAAAATCAGTTGACCTCCATTAAAAATTGGCGTATCAGTCAACTTCTTCGTCTTTGCAAGGAGTTGCAGTTTTGCTTTCATCCTGAAATCCGCCCCTCCGATCGGAGCTCTGTAAAAGCTATGGCAGCCTCTTAATTTCTTGCATCAACTTCTTCGTCATTTTCAGATGACACTTGACGAATTCCTACTTTGCCTCAATTTCGGCGATGTCTGAATCCAGGTACAATTACTTTTTCCATTACTGTCTCAGGCTTCGTTGTGCTTCGATTTTTATGCACGATACTCTATTTGATCCTGTCTCTTCCCTAGATCATTGAAATTCCGGTTTATTCCTAATTTCCTGGCTGTACCTTTTAAGCTCGGACTTGTTCGTTGATAATTTCCGCAGTTTTCTTTTCTTTATTTGATTCATGAAATTATTGCATAAGCCTGTGGAAACAAGTTACATAGGAGAACTGATAAAATGAGAATGTAATTTAGTTTGGCTAATATTATAGATAATATGAGGATCAAAATCAAATACTATATTAGTTCTATCTAAAAAGCAACCGCTCATATCTTTTATAAAGATGTTGAGGACTCTTCGCCTTCCCAATGTCACAAGGTGAGTATCTAATCTTCTTCTCTCATAGCTTCTTTTTGTTAACAATTTGATCTTAAAGTACAAATATGTATGATAAGAAATCAATAAATAAAATAGAACATAATTGAGTAAATGGAGAAAGAGGAGATCAGATACATAGTAGTTCGGGAAATTTCCTACATCTCTAATGTCTCTCTCAAAGAAAAACTCACCCATAAGATGCTTAAATAGGGTGTTATAAATTGGGTCACAAAAAACCCTAACTCACAAAGCCCAAATGGGAATACAAAATTACCAAGGTAATAAACATTTGGTTAAATACACAAAATTCCCTAATACAAATATAGGAGTCACAAACCAACACTTTTCAATTTTTCTGTCATTGGCTATGTATTTTCGCTTTGATGTAGTGTTTAGTTTGAATAATTTGTATAGTAGAAACTGGAAAGGAGATTCGTTTCAGGCTTTTTTGTTCACATGCACCTCCATAGAATCTTGTTTTGCTTTGCCATAAGTCGTGCACTTTTCGAATGATCTTAATCTTATTTAATATATTTTCACATACAATTCCAATAGGAGTATGTTTGTTCCATTGAAGGGAAGATTGTCATATTTGTGCATCTTCTTCTCAACAGAATCCTCTCGATTAAATCCATTTCAACCTTTTCGTCAATTTAATGAAATGGTCAATTGAACTGGAAAAAATACACTGCTTGATGTTCTACATATTTTTTGTAAAATAAATTAAAAATATATATCTTTTTATCAGAGCCAGGTTTCGATCCTGGGACCTGTGGGTTATGGGCCCACCACGCTTCCGCTGCGCCACTCTGATTTTATTTATATATTTCTTTAATGGTTATTAAGACACTAAACAACATGCAAATGGAGGAAAAAAAACAAAAGTTAAAGATGAATCAAGCCCCTCCGACATACGTATTTATAATTATAACCACTTCATAATCAAACCCCTAAGTAGGGATTTATATGCTCTTACTAATATCCTGATAATATTTCTAATATTTTCCTATTAGCTGCTTGATTGTTACTCTATTTGGTGTGTGTTTGCAGGCCAGAGAGCAACGAGAGGAATGCCAGATTTACTTTCCTGAATTCCATCAGAAGAAATTTACAGTCCTCTGCCTTATCTCCATTGCTATTTTCACCTTCTTCTCTTTTTTTTTCTTTTTCTTGTTTTAAGGAAACAACACTTTCATTGATGTATGGAAAGTATAAAAGAGGACCTATGTATAGTAGGATTACAAAATAGCCACTCCAATGTGAAATGAGTGTGGCAAAGACTATAATTCTTTAAAGGTATAACAGTGTGAGACCATGTCATGGCTAAATATATAATAGAATCCAGCGTCACAGGTTGAGCCCGAGAATCGGCATTTGTCCCCTCTCCCCCTAATATGTACTAAAAAAAAAAAAAAGAATCCAATAACTTTCCAAAAATAACCTCCCCTTTGTCACACTTCATTGATTTACTTGGTGGATGAGCTTAAAGAAAAGAATGGACATTGTTATTTCAGTTATTGCAAAAGTTGCTGAGTACTCTGTCAAACCCATTGGACGTCGGATAGGTTATCTTATTTTCTACCAAAGCAACGTTAAAGATCTTGAAGATCAACTCAGAGCTCTAGAAAATATGAAAAGCAGGGTGCAGCATAAGGTTGAAGAGGCAAGAAGAAATGCTGAAGATATAGAAGCTGATGTTCTGGAATGGCTAACCAAGGTGGATAAAATCACCAAAGAAATTAAGATTTTCCATTTGGATGAAAACCAATCAAAAAATAAATGTTGCAGTGGTTTATTTTCTGCCCACCGGTACCGGTTAAGCAAAAAAGCAAAGATAGATGCGTCCATTGTCATAAAGATCAAAGAAGAAGGAAACTTTGGCAATGTCTCCTCTCGTGGAGCTCTCTCGGGGGTGGGGAATGCAGCTATCAAAGGTTTCCTAACCATTGAATCAAGAAAATCAGTTGTGAAGGAAATTATTGAGGCACTGATAGATTCTAAAGTCAGCATGGTTGGAGTGTATGGGATGGGTGGTGTTGGCAAAACTATGCTAGTCAAAGAAACTTCAAGACAAGTTAGGGAGGCCAGATTATTTGATGAAGTGGTCATGGTAACTATTGGCCAAACTCCAGATATTAGAAGTATTCAGGCAAAAATGGGTGACATGCTGAGCTTGTTTTTTAAACAAGAAAGTGTTGAGGGAAGAGCAGCTTTATTACAAAAGAGGTTGAAGAGGGAGAATAAGATCCTTGTAGTGTTAGATGATATGTGGGAGGGCTTGATTTGGAATCCGTTGGAATTCCATATGGAGAAGATCATGAAGGATGTAAGATACTCATTACTTCAAGACATTGCAATGTATTATACAACAAAATGCATATTCGTAATAATTTTGAGGTAAAGTTTCTTAGTGAAGAAGAATCAGGAGTTTCTTCAAAAGCAGGTTAGGTGAATCACTTGAAAAGGAATGTCCAGATTTAAAGTCCATAGCATTTGAGGTAGCAAAGGAATGTGCTGGATTGCTGGTAGCACTTAGTGCGGTAGCTAAGACATTGAGTGGAAAATCTTTGCCTATATGGAGGGATGGCTTAAAAACGCTGCAAAATCCTGCTGCTGTACCTGAAGGTGTGGGCAAAAGAGCTTATGCCTCAATTGAACTAAGCTATAAATATATAGAAGGTGAAGAATCAAAGTCACTTTTCCTACTCTGTAGTATGTTTCTTGAAGATTATGACATTAACATCGAAAAATTGCTCACATATGCTATTGGTCTAAGATTACTACAGGGTATCCATTCTTTGGCTGCTGCAAGAGACAGAATGGTTAAATTGGTTGATGATCTCGAATCAAGTTGTTTACTTCTAGATTCAGAACGAGGGGACAATTATTTTAAGATGCATGATGTTGTTCTCGATGTTGCTATTATTATTGCATCCAGAGATGATATGATGTGTACATTGAGTTATGGGCCACGATCAACTGAATGGATAGAAGATGATGCATACGGAAAATACAATGCAGTCTTTATAAAAGCTGGAAATTTTCACAACCTTCCTCAGAAGTTGATGTTTCCAAAACTTGAGCTATTGGTATTGGTCCAAGGTATTCTTTTGGAACAAAATATTAAAATGCCAGAAGATTTCTTAATGGAATTGACAAAACTCAAAGTTTTGGAATTGCACAATATGCAAATTTCACTGTCATCATTCCACTCCTTGGCACACCTTCGAACTTTATGTCTATGGTTTTGTGAGTTGGGGAACATGGACATGATTAAGGAGCTGAAGAAACTTGAAATTCTCAGCTTTAGAGGATGTAAAATAAAAAAAGTACCCCCAGCTATTGGCCAATTGACACAACTCAAGTCATTAGATTTGAAGTATTGCTATGAACTAGAGGCGATTCCGCCTAATGTGATTTCAAAATTCACAAAATTAGAAGAGTTGGATATGGAAGACAGTTGTGTTGGTTGGGATAGGGTAGTATTGACCAGTCAAGAAAAGAATGCTAGCCTTTCAGAATTTCAGTTTTTGACTTGCCTTACTACTTTATATTTATGTGTTCCAGATGGTAGCATTATGCCAAATCAACTGTTTTTAGTCAATCAGAAATTAGAAAGATTTCAGTTAGTCATTGGTAGGGAATGGCCAGATTTCACGTTTAACACCTCCAAAGTGATGTATGTCAAGTTTGATTAAAAAATTCTTCTTAGTGAGGGGATAAAAAGGTTACTCCTTAGATCTGAAGAAGTGTATATAGAAGTACCAGTCCATGGAAAGGATGTTCTTTTTGAATTGGATAAAAATGACATGCCACCTTTGAGAAATCTTCACGTGTTTGATATTTTTTATACACAATATTTAATTAGTGAAGAAGCTTCACTTAAAGGATTCACTAATTTGGAGTTGTTATCTCTGAATAAAATGATGAGCTTGGAGAATATAATTCATGAGCATCTCAAAGTTGTTCCTTTTACAAATCTGAAAACCATAAAAGTGGTGGAGTGTAGAATGTTGAGGAATCTCTTTTTGTCATCCATCATGAGTGGACTCCCAAATCTTCAAACGATAGATGTTTCTGATTGCGAAAGGATTGAGGTGATTGTTGCTGTGGAAAATGAGGCAACAAGCCAATTTGAGTGTAGTAAATTAAGATCCTTGTCCTTAACTGACTTACCTCAGCTTACAAGTTTCTGCATGGAAGTGGAACTGCTCAGACAGATAATGCAGGATGATGTACAACATTCAGAAATTGTAGAGCAATACAAACTTAGCGATCGCATCCCGTTTTTCAAAGAGCAGGTATGCAGAAATTCCCTAGTATTAAAATGCACGAACACAGGGAAAAAATGTATGTAAGTGGAACATTTCATCAATTTTTTTTCTTCTTGCCATTCTAGTTTCGTTTTAAGAGAAACAGAACGACAGGATGGTTTACACCATTCAGATTTTAATCTTTTATCCTGCGTCATTTTTTTTAAAGTTTAAAGTCTTCTATATATGCCTTGTATAGAGTGACCTGAATAATTTCCAATATTATATGTCACATCATCCTAAAATAACAATAGAAGTCATATATGTCTTTAGTGTTTAGAATGACCTTGATTCTCTCATAGAATCCACCATTCATCATGGGCTTCTCTGGAGTCATAGGCTCCCCTTTTTGTAATTATGATTTTCTTTCCTTTTTTCCCATTGGTATCGTAAATGTTTCGATAGGATATTTTGTACTTGCTCATTTATCGATGAAAATTTTATACCGTTTACTATAAACAAAATAGTATGAAGTGAAAAGCTAAGAAAATATAGACTGTATTGTACTACTTGTTCTAGGTAAAAATAACAGGACAATTAACAGGACAATTTAACATGGGGTCACAATTATGAACTTCTTGTTGAGGATCCTACATTAGAAATGTGAGAAGATCTCCAAGCGTTTATAAGATAGGTGAGCTACTTCTCTCATTGACAATTGATTTTGAGATGGAACCTCATACTACCATCTAACACTTCTCATAAACAATAATATTTGTAGATTCTGATTAGAGTAGACTAGTTCAGACTCATTATTCATGGAAATAGGTGTCTTTATTAACTTTATATTTGCACTCACAGTGAGAGTTTCATGTCAATATCACTATACGCTTCTGAAAACTCGAGTATAAATGTTGTGATATGATCCAGGATCTAGATTATATCAAAAGATAAAAGAATAAAGATAAACCAAGTTTTGATAGGTACTTGGAACCTCCCTTCTCAAGAGAATCTCTTGAGCCCTACAATAAATCACTCAATAACTCATTTAACAATTGGATGCCTAAACTCTAACCTAACCCACTCTATTTATAACAAAATACTAACTTATTCTCCAAGTAATGGCTAAATAGAGCCCTAGGCCCAATCGAGTCCTAGGCCCAACCTTATCAATACCTACCCCTTTAAAGCACCTTGTCCTCAAGGTGGGCATACACAAAAATAGAATATTTTTTTTTCCCCGGCGGCAGCAGCGGCGATTGCGGCAGAGGCGCCGGTGGTGGAGGTGGCGGTGACGCAGGTGGTGGCGATGGCAGTAGCGGCAACACTGGTGGTGGTGGTGGCGGCAGTGTCGGAGGTGGTGACGGCGGAGATGGCGGCGGCGATGTTAGAAGTGGTGGCGGCAGCAGCGCCGCAAGTGGCGTTGGTGATGGCGGCAGAGGTGGGGGCAACGGCAGCAGCAGCGGCGGTGGCGGAGGCGGTGGCAGCAACGGAGGAGGCGGTGGTGGCGGGGTCAAAACCCTAGCCGTCATTGTTTTTTCCAACCTAATTGCCTCCCTAAAACATTGTTTTAGGTCATTGAAACTCTCTTTTAGGTCTTCTCTGAATTCTTTTCTATGAGAAGAAATCATGGCCCCTCAAACTTTGCAACTCTTCTAGAATGAAACGAATTTGTTGTTCTTGATCCATCTCTACAACCAAGAATCGAAGCGGCTCTGATACCAATTGATATGATCCAAGATCTAGATTATATCAAAAGATAAAAGAATAAAGATAAACCAAGTTTTGATAGGAACTTGGAACCTCCCTTCTCAAGAGAATCTCTTGAGCCCTACAATAAATCACTCAATAACTCATTTAACAATTGGATGCCTAAACTCTAACCTAACTCACTCTATTTATAACAAAATACTAACTTATTCTCCAAGTAATGGCTAAATAGAGCCCTAGGCCCAATCGAGTCCTAGGCCCAACCTTATCATGTTGCAGGTGCATTTCCGAGTTTGGAAAGGTTAGTACTAAGTGGCCTGCACAAGTTGAAGACAATGTGGCATAATGGACTGACATTGGGGTCGTTTAGCAAACTCACAAGTATAGAAGTTACTCATTGCAAAAGTCTTACAGTTGTATTCCCTTCAAATACAATAAGGGTGCTTAAGAGTTTCGAGAAGTTGGAGGTACGGAACTGTGAATCAATTGAAGAGATATTTGAAATTCAATGGTCTACCAGCGAAGAAGGTGACATATTTGCTAGCCAATTGAGATTCTTGGATTTAGATGATCTACCAAGATTAAAGAATGTTTGGAACAGAGATCCTCAAGAATGGATAACCTTTCAAAACCTAGCTGGTGTCATTGTTAAAGGTTGTCACAAACTGAAAAGTCTCTTCCCAGCCTCCTTCACTACCAATCTTCAATTACTAGAAAGCTTGGCCCTTGAGGGCTGTGGATTGGAAGAAATATTTGAGACAACCAAAACACAGTTTGTCTTCTCTAAGGTAACGCTACTGCATCTTCCTGTAAAGTCCCGTTTGATAACCATTTTGTTCTTCGTTTTTGTTTATGAAATTTAAGCCTACACCAACTACCTTACTATACCTTTTTCCTTATTTGGATACATCTTACCTATATTTTAATAAACAAAACCAAAATTTGTAAACAAAAAAAAAATAGCTTCCAAAAACTTGTTTATGTTTTTGAAATTTGGTTAGTATTCTCCTACTTTCTTAAGGAAAGATGGATACATTGTAGGAAAGATAGAGCACATGGTAGGAAATTTGAATAGAAATAGGCTTAAATTTCATAAACAAAAAACCAAAAACAAAATGGTTATCAAACGAGGCCTAACCAATCCATTTTTTTGTTTCTAAAAATTATGCTTACTTTGCCTCAATTTCTTTATTATGCACGTATGGATTTTTAGCCAAGTTCTAAAAACAAGAACAAACTTTGATTTTGTAAACATTTTAAAAATAGAAGGCAAACTAAAGAAACATATAGATGACGAAAAAAAGGAAAAACAAAATAATTATCAAATGGTACTTAAACATTTTAATCGATTCTTCGGTGTGTTATTGTTTCAAAACATTTCTTGGTCGAATCATTTTTCATATTGTTTAATTTGTCTGCAGGCTTGAGATTTCGAATCAGATGCATAGTTATTAGGTTGGACATGGGAATAAAAATTACAGCATCTTTTTTTTTATAGGAAACGGTAACTTTCATTGATAAAATGAATATTACAAAGGTAATTAAAGAAACATTATAAAAGAGAGCAAATGTACATCTGCCAAGAAACATTAAAAATTACAGCTTCTTGAAATGTACAAAAATTGAATTAATCATTCATGTCTTAGGTTGGAGAATTGATGTAATTAAATTTATCTCAACTCTTTAACTTAAGTTGTAGGGTTGATTGATGATTTAACATTGTATCAAAGTAAGTGTTGAACTCTATAATGTTGTTTCTTCTCCAATTAATATTATTTTTTCTTTGTTAAATTTTCCACGACGTTTCAAGCTCACAAGTGATTGTTTGAGTTGATGGATGATTTAACGTCTTAAATGGTGCATTTAGTATACTTTCTTTGAAACTAGGGTGTAGATGCAATTTGGCCAAAAGAACGAAGCAACATACTTTCACTATCACCGAACGGGTCGGTGACGCGACTGGTTATCTGGTTTGGTGTTAATCCAATTCCACTCCATGGTCACGAATTCGATCCCTGGAATCGGTATTTGTAATCCCACTTTCCCAAATTTGTACCAAAAAAACATACTTTCACTATCTATGTGGTCCCGAACTGAATCATTATTATTCTCTGTCGTTCTTTGAATGCTTTTACCGTGCAAGATTGTTCAACATAGGGTATGTTTTTTTTTTGGGTAAAACAACCTTAACTGGATCAACTAATTGCTCGACTTTGGTTTTCAGGTTTCATTTTTGTTTCTAGACTGCACATTGGTAATGAGAGACTTGTGGCATGGTCAATCTCCCCGACTGGTGTTTCCCAAGCTTACAGCTCTCGCATTGTTGGGTTCGGATTATTACAAATGGCCAATCTCAATGAACAATTTACCATTTGAATTACTTGATGTATTGCTCATTGTTGAAGAACTGATTGTGATACATACTTTTCTGGTCGAACTTTTTCCAAATGAAGGATTTTGTACTGCACGTCTGAGGAGATTAAGTCTCCTTAGACTTCCCAAACTTGTACATTTATGGAAGGCAAACTTGCAAGCGACCCCATCATTTCACAACTTGGAATCGCTCGAGGTCGAGGACTGCAGTCGATTAAATTCTTTATTTCCATCGTCGTTCGCTCTCCACAACTTGAAGTCTATTATAATAGTCGCGTGCCATGGATTGTCTCACTTGATGGACTCATCAGTAGCCAAGACGTTGGTACAACTGCAAGAGATGCGTTTGTCTGCTTGCAAAAGGATGGCCACTGTAATTGCAAAAGGAGAGGGTGAAGGTGAAGAAGGGGATGAAATTGTTTTCAACAAGTTGAAAGTTTTGGAACTCTCTATCTTGCCCAATTTATCAACCTTTCATTCTGGAAAAAGCACTTTTAGGTTCCCATGCTTGGAAAAAGTGGTTCTGAAGAAATGCCCTGAAATGAAAACATTTTCTTGTGGAGTTGTAAGTGCCCCTGAGCATTACTGGCGTGTTGAATGTGGATCAGATGAGGATTTTTGGACAAGCAATGTTAATGCCACAGTCAAGCAGCTTTGGGATAATGACATTGGCCTGCAGAGTTTGTTTATGGAAGAAGTATGTGTGCTTATTGAATCAACCAATTAGTGTTTGTTTGTTTATAAAAGAAGATGAACTGTCATATCAGAATGCTGTACTCTTTTGAATTTGATTGCAGATTTCCAGCTCACTTCCCGGGATGACCATTGTTACCGGAATCTTGAACCCGATGGACACATCGCGGTTCAGTCCCTAATCAGAGATCTTTGCGGTGAAACTAAACAAACTTAGAGAGATAAATATCCCAAGAAGATTAAAGTTTTTGTCGCCTTTGAGATAGAAATAAGTTCTATTGTATTGTATTTGAATCGATATATTGTAAGGTTACCATATTCCTTCTTAAATAGGATAAAGTCATATCCCTCAGTTACATAAGGGAAATACAAGTATGACGATAATGCACCCATACAGGCATGACAAAATCAAATCACGAAGTAATTAGTTTGAATATTATTCATTCGATGAAGACTTAGGCTTTGAGGGTATGCTCCCCTCAAGATCCTAAGTTCGAGACTTACTTGTGACATTATTCCTTCGATGTCTCTAGTGTCTGGCTTAAGGACAAACGTGGTTCCCCTTGTATAAAAAATAGACAAAATCAAATCACATATGATGTTGAATCCTAGTTGGTCTCTTTTATGCAATAAAACGTCTGAAACCCAATCCCACCTGATGATCATCTGTACTATGGCTACAAATTTCTGGGATTTTATTTTATTAGAGAGAATTTCTCTTGGCTTATTTTTCTCCCATGGGATATCTTCGGCCTCATGGAATCCACCCTTGTTGATTACCCATTGAAGAAAGAGAACTTTTGTATGAAAAATGTTAAAAGACTCGGTTATCGAACTGTTTGATTTTTTGTTTTTAATTTTTAAAATTTAAAATTGTTTTTATTCAAGTTTCCTACTATATACTTCATCTTTTTTATAATGTATGTATTTTTTCTTGAAAAAGTAGGTGAATGCTAACCAAATTTCAAAATAAAAAACAAGTTTTTGGAAATTACTTTTTTTGTTTCTAAATTATAGTTTGGTTTTTTAAAATATAGATAAAATGTATTATGAAAGTAAGAAAAAAACCTATGATAATGTACTGGTCGTAAATTTAAATTTCAAAAACCAAAAATTAAAAATAAAATAGTTATGAAATGAAGCAATTTTGTTTTGTTTTTAAATAAATTAACTTACAATATATTAATACATGTTATCTCCAACACATACATGATAATATATAAACATTTTTTGGTGATGATATTCTACCAATGATTTTAAATAGAATAACAACTTATTAATTATAAGTACAAAACAAATAGTAATAAAAAACAAAATCTAAAGCTCTAGTTGTGTATCTATTTTAAAAAAAAAGGCATGTTCACTTGTTAGCTTGCTAATTAAACACTGACTTCAATAAAGTAGTTAAGTTGTAAGACTACAAGTTCGAATAGAGATCTCGATGTAATAATAGTGTTGAATTAATTTACAATCAAACAATGAAACTATTGTGCGAGCTCATTCAATTTGCAAAATTGAATCAACAAAAAACAATTGAATTTTGTTAATATAAAGAGAAAGCCCTTGTTAAAAAAAGAAAAGAAAAGAAAAGAGCAAACTCTCCCATTAGGTTCCGTCTTTTTTTAGGGCGAAATGAATAATTGAATAAAGATAATAAATTGTTCGAAGGACTACACTCTTTTAAATCAAAACATAAAATTGGAACTAATCAATCAGGGGTTGTGAACCACACATGTGTTTCAACAACACCTAAAGTATAATAAGCTAGATATAACATAGCTAACCTAGGGATTTTGCCCACACCAAGGAAGAAAGGGTCCGTTAATAAATCACTAATTTCTTCCATTATCTCCGCTTGAGAAAAAGAGTTCATCAAATATTCTACCTCCGTAACCAGCACTTGACAATCTGTCTCAGTCCACACGCTAGAAAAACCATGTTGCCGAACAAAAGAAAAAGAGAAAAAAGAAAAAGTAACCAGCATTAGGTTCGGTCTTAGTTTCATATTTTAATTAAAAAATGTGAAAAAAAAGGAAAAAGAAAAAGTAACGGAAAAAAAAAAGCAAGGCCGGTTTAGCAAAAACGGGTCGGGTTAAAGACGAATCCGAAATGAATCCAAAAGAGAAAAAGCAAAAACCCAGCCCAGCCGTTCTGCTCTGATTCAATCTCTTCATCTTCGCCGATCTCTCTGGTATAATCCTCCGATTCGATTCAATGCAATTCGTCGTTTGAATTCTTCTCTCATGATCGATTTACGCTCATTTCTTGATTACCAGATGATCGACGAATGCGAATCTTCCAATTGAGGAAAAGATGTTGAGATTCCATGTGGGTGGGAAGGTGGTCGAGAGAGTTGACTTGTTGAGGAAGAAACACTGGACATGGCGCTTGGATCTCTGGCCATTCGCCATTCTGTATGTCGCCTGGCTTGCCCTCGTTGTTCCCAGTATAGACTTTGGAGATGCTTTCATTGTTTTCGGTGGGCTTGTGGCTCTTCATGTTCTCGTCTTGCTTTTCACTGCTTGGTCCGTTGATTTCAAATGCTTTGTCCAGTTCAGTCAGGTGTTCTTCTCTTACAATCATCGTTACTTTTCCTTCTTTAATTTGCAATTACATTCGAGACTTATACTCGGTCTTATGGTTGCCTGCATTATGTTCAACTTGATATGTGTAAAATGTCACTCTTTCTATAGTTCTATCTTTCTGCCGTGTCTACATTGTTCGCAAGAGAGAGGTTTTGGAGTTGTGCTCGCTGCCCAACCCACTTTTACCTGCAAGAGAGGGTACTTTTGGGGAGTATTCTCATTGCAAGAAACAATGGAAAATGTTTAAAGATGGACTATTAAAATCCAAGAAACTCAAGGGTAGAACTAGAAGCTATTATCTTGTCTATGGAAATAGACTAAGATCAATAGAAACGTATTTAAGAAGGCCTATGAGTATGAGTCATCCTTACTAATTGGAAGTTTAAATTTGCGAATATCAATCACATTTTTACATGAATCCCGTATATCTCAAAGAAATCATAAGGGATATGGACAACATTCAATGTGTAACAGAAAAGATGACTCAAAATTTGGATCAATTTAAAAAACAAGGCAAGGTTCAAAAAAGAAAGAAAAAGATGATTCGATACTGGAAATTCACCAAATACCTTGGAGTTGCTGATTAAGAAAGCCCGGATAGATAAAATAAATTAAAGACAAAATTAGAAGGTGATCGAACTTTTGAGATTTTGAAAGAACAAGATGATCAAAGCCTTGCAGTTTTTTTTTTTATATTCTCACGAGACATACTGTCTGTCCCTACAACATTTGGATGTCAAGGAACACTATAGGAAATTATTTTCTAGGTAGGTTACCTCCATGGATTGAATATATCACCTTTTAGATCCCTAAGGCCCTCTTTGACCACTAAGTCAACCCATGATGATTTGAAGCCTTGTAGTTGATGACCAAATTTTGGAATTTTCCCAATTCAAATCATATAAGTGGGTCACAAAATGAAAATCTAACCGAGGTCAAATCTTCAGGTATTTCAGTCCAGAATAATTGAGTTAGAGCACGACTTGGATTTAAAGCCATTTTTACTCACAGTTAATACAATCTATCATTATGTAGGCTATATGAACATTATTAATATATACCAGCTAATTTGTGGATTAGAGGTCCAATGAGAGAAACCTGATGATTCCATTTTTCTTTGAGAGCTACCATTAGTTGATCTAGAAGGAGAAGAACCTTAGAGTTTGTAGGTTAACTGGATACTTAGGATTCTATTGTCTTGCCCTAGACCCGTGACTTGGATCATAGTTTGGAATCTAGATTTGATTGCTTTTTAGAGTGAAGAAGGTCACCACAAGCCAACATAGAAATTGATAGTTATAATGGTACCCACCTTTAGTCCGAGGGTCAGAAATGGATAAAAGCCAGCATAGCTGATAACATTCTCCTACTTTTTGAGGGGGCGAATCCAAGTTCTGAATCTTGGGCCAGGGGCATTACAAATTGTATCACAACAAAACCTTTCTCAATAAGATGTGGTTTGGGGAAGAACCAAAGCGGAAGTTGTGGATATGTAACGTCCGAGGTTAGGAGGGGACATGAATTAACCGTAGCCACATTTGAATGAAAGATATCTTGGAGAGGTTTATAAGAATTGGTGGTTACTAGTTACTACCTATTCTATACCAACAAGATGCTCTTCATTTTTGGCGGATCAATCGTAGGAACTTCAAAGTTAAACGTTCTTAACTTCGAGTAGTTTTAGGTTGGGTAACCTCCCGAAAATTTTCCCTAAGAAACATGTGAGTGAGAACAAAGCAAGCTAAAATTGTGGACAACCTTCACTCTAAAAAGCAGTCAATGAATTAGGTAATATGGTCAGGTGGTAGGGGATGTAGGCAAGAAGGGCCAAATCTGGATTCCAAACCGTGATCTGAATGCTGGGCCTGGCATGTTACATCTATGGACTCTTTCTCTTTGTAGCTTTTGAATTTCATATATCAATAAAATTGTTTTTTATAGAAAAAATAGTCTTTCCACGATCACTATAACTTAGAAAGCATTTTTTTTTTATAGTTTCCTTTAGGAGGGGTTTTCCCCATTCCCTTTTGTGGTATTAATGTAATCCTCAACAGCTTTGGTACCTCTATAGTTGATGTATTTTCTACTGTATTCCTTTGAACTTTTCTATTTTCAAAATATAAATCGATCTCTTTTTCTTATACCAGTTTTTATAATTTATATTCATTTAAATTTTAAACCGTGAGCTCTATGCCCTAACATCCCAGGCAATAGATATATGAATTTGGTAAGGGGACCTTGGAGAACTATTTTGAAACTTGGCCATTTGATTCAAGACAATATAAGCTGCAAAGTGGCAATGGAGACACAATTGTTTTTTGGAAAGATCAATGTACAGGATACCCCTTTTATAGAAGCTTTCTTCGCCTATGTAACATTGCCAGCTCCAAAGACAGTACCATTCAAGAAATTTGGGATGTTAACAATCAGTTCTGGGACATGCGATTCAGGAGAAATTTGGTAAGGGGACCTTGGAGAACTATTTTGAGACTTGGCCATTTGATTCAAGACAATATAAGCTGCAAAGTGGCAATGGAGTCACAATTGTTTTTTCGAAAGATCAATGTACAGGATACCCCTTTTATAGAAGCTTTCCTCGCCTATGTAACATTGCCAGCTCCAAAGACAGTACCATTCAAGAAATTTGGGATGTTAACAATCAGTTCTGGGACATGCGATTCAGGAGAAATATGAAGGATGATGAAATTTATGACAATGGAGTATCGGCCCAAATACTTTGTTCTATTACTCCTTACAGTGTCGGGACAAGGTATAATGGAAGCCATTTTTACTCACAATTAATACAATCTATCATTATGTAGGCTATATTAACATTATTAATATATACCAGCTAATTTGTGGATTAGAGGTCCAATGAGAGAAACCTGATGATGCCATTTTTCTTTGAGAGCTACCATTAGTTGATCTAGAAGGAGAAGAACCTTAGAGTTTGTAGGTTAATTGGATACTTAGGATTCTATTGTCTTGCCCTAGACCCGTGACTTGGATTAGAGTTTGGAATCTAGATTTGATTGCTTTTTAGAGTGAAGAAGGTCACCACAAGCCAACATAGAAATTGATAGTTATAATGGTACCCACCTTTAGTCCGAGGGTCAGAAATGGATAAAAGCCAGCATAGCTGATAACATTCCCCTGCTTCTCGAGGGGCCGAAATCCAAGTTCTGAATCTTGGGCCAGGGGCATTACAAATTGTATCACAACAAAACCTTTCTCAATAAGATGTGGTTTGGGGAAGAACCAAAGTGGAAGCTGGTGGCATGTAACGTCCGAGGTTAGGAGGGGACATGAATTAACTGTAGCCACATTTGAATGAAAGATATCTTGGAGAGGTTTATAAGAATTGGTGGTTACTAGTTACTACCTATTCTATACCAACAAGATGCTCTTCATTTTTGGTGGATCAATCGTAAGAACTTCAAAGTTAAACGTGCTTAACTTCGAGTAGTTTTAGGTTGGGTAACCTCCCAGAAATTTTCCCTAAGAAACATGTGAGTGAGAACAAAGCAAGCTAAAATTGTGGACAACCTTCACTCTAAGAAGTAGTCAATGAATTAGGTAATATGGTCAGGTGGTAGGGGATGTAGGCAAGAAGAACCAAATCTGGATTTCAAAGCGTGATCTGAATCCTAGGCCTGGCATGTTACATCTATGGACCCTTTCTCTTTGTAGCTTTTGAATTTCATATATCAATAAAATTGTTTTCTATAGAAAAAATAGTCTTTCCACTATCATTAGAAATTAGAAAGCCTTTTTTTTATAGTTTCCTTTAGGAGGGGTTTTCCCCATTCCCTTTCGTGGTATTAATATAATCCTCAACATCTTTGGTACCTCTATAGTTGATGTATTTTCTACTGTATTCCCTTGAACTTTTCTATTTTTAAAATATATATCGATCTCTTTTTCTTATACCAGTTATTATAATTTATATTCATTTAAATTTTAAACCGTGAGCTCTATTGCCCTAACACCCCAGGCAATAGATCTATGAATTTGGTAAGGGGACTTTGGAGAACTATTTTGAAACTTGGCCATTTGATTCAAGACAATATAAGCTTCAAAGTGGCAATGGAGACACAATTGTTTTCTGGAAAGATCAATGTACAGGATACCCCTCTTTATAGAAGCTTTCCTCGCCTATATAACATTGCCAGCTCCAAAGGCAGTACCATTCAAGAAATTTGGGATGTTAACAATCAGTTCTTGGACATGCGATTCAGGAGAAATATGAAGGATGATGAAATTTATGACAATGGAGTATCGGCCCAAATACTCTGTTCTATTACTCCTTACAGTGTCAGGACAAGGTATAATGGAAACTTGATACTAGTGGAAACTTCTCTACACAGTCCCTCCTGAAAGCTCCCACTGAACAGAATGTGGAGCCCACAAATCCCTTCTTCAGCACTATATGGAAAAAAAAATACCAAAGAAAATCAGATTTTTAGTTTGGGAGACTTCTCATGTGGCCACACAAGACAAAATCCAAAGAAGGCTGGCCCCACATGTCTCTTTCTCCACAATGGTGTATCATATGCCAAAAGGGACCAGAAACACAGGCTCATCTCTTTTACCACTGTCTCTTGCACTAACTTTTTGGCTGCAGATGCTGGAACATTTCAGATGGTACACTGCCCTCCCCATGGATCCTCCATAGTTGCTTGCTTACTCGTTGATCGGGCACCCATTCAAAATTTCAAAGACAGGAAGAAACTCATATGGGAATACTTTGTTTAGCCTATTTTTGGGGCACTTGTCTGGAACGCAATAGGAGAACATTGAAGGATGCGTTATCTAAATATTCGTCTTTCTTTGATCTTATCGTTAATATGTCTATATCGCGGTTGAAATGATCTTATATTTTCAAAGATTATAGTTACTCTACTCTCCTTTTAATTGGAGAAACCTTTTTTAAGATGTCCCGTAATTTCAACTACCAATTGAATTTTTTCTTATCCATGTTTTTAACCCTAATTCACTCAATATTCTAGTGGTGAATGTCTTTAAATTTATTTTCAATGAGGTTGTGCTAGATGAAAGCCATATCGTTTGTAAAGTTTTTGTACGGTGCTTCTTTTGACATGCAGGTTAATGATATTTATCAAGCTGATACATGCAAGATAGTTCCAGCAAAATTTTCAGGCTCGAAAGAAATTGTTTTGCTTCATTTTCGTAAGCTTGTAAGTGATTTAAATATACATATCAAAATTTTGATTTAAATTTTAAATTAGGCATTGTAAATATTTACTGTTGATGCTCATAATTATGGTTACTCTACCCTTCTATTTAATTGAAGTGGTCTTTTTAATCTCTTTCTTTGAGGTCTCTCACTTTTGTAATTTCATAGATCAGTGAAATTGTTTCTTATCCAAAAAAAACTTTACTGCTGATGCTGACTCACTGTAGTGTTCATAATTGTGGATTTGGTTACACAAGCACATTTAACAGCTTGCATAATTGATTTGAGTTCAATGATTGCGTTCTAAGGTGTTGATTAGTAGAGCTGTAGGGACTTCTATGATCTCTTTGAGCAAACATTTTATAATAGTGAAGCTAGCAGAAATGAGCAAACTTTGTATTATTATTATTATATTTTTAATTAGACGTCAAATAGTTAATTACAAATGTCCACCATTAAGCATTTATTTACGAAGACCAATATTGGTGTAAGATGAATAATTAATTGATTATAATTTACAACATAAAATAAAGTTAAAAAAAAAGAACAAAATTGATTATAATTTACAACATAAAACAGACTAATTATGACAATTCTGGAAACGATTCATAATCTGCTACTGACCTATCTAAATAACTAGAACAAATAGGAATGCAGATTGTTTTTTAATTTAACGAGCGAGCATACATCAGATTGTATATTTATTTTGGGCCTCCGCTTTTAAGTTCATTTGAAATTATTCTTTAGATGTGATTTTACTTGGCTAGAGGCCGTTTTTGTAGGTTGCCTCCCATGTTTTGATGGGTTTTCCTTTTTTGCATATCCTGTTCTTTTATCTTTTTTCTCAATGAAAGCTTGATTTATTATAAAAAAGACATTAGATTGTGTTGTTGTTTTTAATAGTGGCAATTTTCTCTTCATTAGTACAAATATTGTTTCTGGCTGTTGCAAATAATTTACATTATTATATTCTTTTGTGTGGTTTGATTCCAGCAAGGGTGGAATGAGTTCTACATGAACACAAATTTAAGAATTATGAATTTTGAATGGAATAGGTTTTGGTTCAATATATTATTCCCATGGCTTATTCTTGGTCTTAGTTTTTTTTTGGGTAAAATATAAGTTTAGTCCCTATGGTTTGAAGAAAGTTAGAGTTAAGTCCTCATGGTTTAAAAAACTAGAGTATAGTCCCTATGGTTTGCAGAAAGTTAGAGTTTAGTTCTTATGGTTTAAAAAAACTAGAGTTTAGTACCTATGGTTTGAAGAAATTTAGAATTTAGTCCCTATAGTTTGAAAAATGTTAGAGTTTTGTCCCTATGGTTTCAAAAATTAGAATTTAGTTCCTATGGTTTAATAAAACCTAAAATATAGTCATTATCGTACGTAATTATTGGCGTATTAGATACATGAAAACTCACTATTCATGCATAAATGATATGATTTTTTTGTTATGTCAGTCACTTAACTCATAATTTCATCGTTGACACATGAATAATGAACTTTCAAGTACTTAATTCGCTAACGGCTAAAAACGGCAAAGACTATTTTTTAGGTTATATCAAATCATAGGGACTAAATGTCTCCCGGTGCCTGACCTAGGGATGGGCGTGGTTACCCATGTTTCAAAAAAAAAATCATAGGAACAAAATTCTAGTTTTTAAAATCATAGGACCAAATTTTATATTTCTTCAAACCATGAGAACTAAACTCTAGTTTTTTAAACTATGAGGACTAAACTCTCACTTTTTTCTAACCATAGAGACTAAACTAATATTTTACCCTAGTTTTTATTCTGCTTCTTTTGTTTTGGAATTCCTTTCTTTAATTTCCATTGATTACATTAGTTATTTTTTTATTTGTGCATGTCATCCTTGCCCAAAGATCATGCTAATCTTCTCCAGTATTGTTCCAATTTGATTGAATTTCATATTCTTTCATTGGGAAATGAAAGCTAGATTTTCCATAAAAGGGTGAAAACTATTTGTTTAGTTTACAGTATTCCCTGAATTGTATGTTCTTTCATTGAGAAATGAAAGCTAGATTTTCCATAAAAAGGTAAAAACTATTTGCTTGGTTTGCTCCCTGCATTCTGATTCTGGTATCCGTTGTGTTCACTATCAGTCACATTAAACTCTTTGCTTCACAGCTGGCCGGTTCTGCATCTGCTGCGGATATTGAGGAGATCTACTTTGATTTCAGAAAACAACGATTTATTTATTCAAAGGAAAAGGAAACTTTCTGCAAGCTTCCTTATCCAACAAAGGAAACTTTTGGTCATTATCTAAAGAGTACTGGTTATGGCTCCGAGCCTAAGGTTGTAGCTGCTGTTGAAAACTGGGGTCGCAATATGTGGGTTTTCTTTTGCTGTTCACTTTTGTTATTACTATTTTGTGCATCTGTTGTACGTGGTGGATGTTGTATAATTGACTGCTGCATTCTTAAATAGTGTGACGTGGGATGGGACAACAAAAGTAATATTTTCACATACATTATTAGTTATTACGTGTAACTTACACCATTCTACTTATTTGGTCTAGTAGCGGGCTGTTTTGCTCTGTTTTCCACTTTTCTTTCATTTTGTAATTTGTCTTATATCTTAAAGTGTAAATATAAGAATAATGATAACCAACAAAATGCAACTAACTGCCTTTGGCTTTTAATTGACGTCTGGTTTACTTTGGGATGTGAAGACTTCGATTTGTGGAACTGGAACCTAATCCTTGTTACAGATTTGGTATGTTTAATAATTTTTTAAATGCTCCTTTTCTTATATAATTTTTGTGCCATTACAGATTCGAGTATCCACAACCTACTTTCCAGAAATTAATGAAAGAGCAGTGTATGGAGCCATTTTTTGTGTTTCAGGTTGACTTTATTTTATCTATGAGATTTTTGTTTACTTCAAATGCCTTCCCTTATCTTTCTCTCTCCCCCCAACCCTCACCCCGATTTTATTTTTGAGGCTATCTTTTTTCTCACACGGTTGTACCTTTCTGCCTTCTCGCAGGTTTTTTGTGTGGGGCTGTGGTGTTTGGACGAGTATTGGTATTACAGCCTGTTTACTCTGTTTATGCTGTTTATGTTTGAGTCTACAATGGCAAAAAGTCGGTTAAAGACCTTAAGTGAGTTAAGACGTGTTAGAGTCGATACTCAGACCTTAATGGTGCATCGGTGTGGAAAGTATGCCATCTATACTAGGACTATTTTTCCTATTTTTTTGCCACTTTAGCTCTTTGACATGTAAACATGATGTTGTAACTTAGGTGGGTGAAGCTACCAGGAACTGAACTTTTACCTGGAGATGTTGTCTCCATTGGGCGTGATTCTGGTCAGAGTGGTGAAGATAAATCTGTACCTGCTGATATGCTTATACTGGCCGGAAATGCTATCGTTAATGAAGCTATTCTTACTGGGGAATCTACACCTCAATGGAAGGTGTTTCTCTTGTATTTTTTCGTTTTTCATTTTTATGTATTTGTGTGTTTTGGTTTTACTTTTGTCATTGATTTTTTGAAAACTTTGATGCCCATCTTCTTCAAATCATCCTCTCATGCTGGGCAACTCTTTATGTTTTCTTTTCAGTATTACATCTCCTCTGTATTTGATCTTTTGCTTTTCTTGTTTTTTAATTTTTTTTCCCTTTTAGGCAGATTTGTATCTTTTTTCTTCTTTCCATATTCTTAATGAAAGTTTTGTCCCATGTTTCTAAAAAAAAGAAAACTACCAGCTAATGTCTTTCTAAATAAAAAACAGACCAGTGCAATGTGTATACTTACAACGTTCAAAAAGTACAAAATAGAAAGTTTTCTAAAACAATTATAATTGAAAGCCCATAAAGCTGAAACACTGCATAATTACGAGTTACAACCTAAATTACAAGTAAGCAATCCAGCAACAATTAATTTCACGTACTGAATAACTTTGAAATTTTCCAAAAAGTTACAACCTAAAATTACTAGAAAGAACTACAATTATTCATTACTTAAACCCTAGTATTTAATACTTATTTAATAGTTTCTTTAATTATTATTAATGTGATCAGAATCGTTATTTTAATAATGGCTGCAGTGGGTACTTTATTAGGGTTGAGAAGGATATTGAAAGATTTTATATCTATGTCCATGACCACATTAACTAGAGCTTCCCTTCTCAGGTTTCAATATCTGGGAGAGGAACTGAGGAGAAGCTATCGGCTAAGAGAGACAAAAGTCACATGTTATTTGGTGGGACCAAAATATTGCAGCATACTCCGGATAAGGTAGTTTTGTTGAAAAAAAACTTGTGGTTTTAGTTTTGATCTCGTGAATATTCTCATTCCTGTTATTTGTTGGATGGAAACAGACCTTTCCTCTTAGAACCCCTGATGGTGGCTGCCTAGCAGTTGTTTTGAGAACTGGATTTGAAACAAGTCAGGGGAAACTACTGCGGACAATTTTGTTTTCTACAGAGAGGGTAAATAATTTGACACTTTTTGGTGTGCAATTGTGATGAATTTTATTCCATGCTTCTTGTCTAACATACGATTATATATGTTTATTTTCTCCAATTGTAGGTGACAGCTAACAGTTGGGAAAGTGGCCTATTTATTTTGTTCTTGGTTGTATTTGCAGTTATAGCTGCTGGTTACGTTCTTGTAAAGGTAAGTTGGCATAGTTTTCTGTGCTCAAGTTGTAGATCTCAATGATATAGGGTGAAGAAAGTTTCTTTGATGCAGGGGCTGGAAGATCCCACGAGAAGCAAGTACAAACTTTTCCTTAGTTGCTCACTTATAATCACTTCTGTTATTCCTCCTGAACTACCAATGGAACTGTCAATAGCCGTTAATACATCTTTAATTGCTCTGGCACGTCGTGGAATATTTTGTACAGAGCCTTTCCGAATACCATTTGCTGGAAAGGTAGTTTGCCTTTGCCTGACTTGTGACTTTTTAACACTGTTTTTGCAGTTACATAGTCTTAAAGCTCTTTACTGCATTATACAATGTGAGATTGAAAATTGATTTTACAAATCGTGACATGATATTTCTCTTCATTTTTTTATAGGATTTAAAAAAATATACATTTGGTTGCGAAGATAACTTGTAGCATATTAGATCCTAGGCAAGTATCATCATATTCTTGTGAGAATGTAATAACTAGTAGGATTAGATCTTGGCAATCAAATGCAGTAGGATTAAGTAGTTACCATGGGAGAATTGTTGAGGTGTTTGCAAGTTATCTCAAACACTCGTGGATATCGGGAAAAAAGTAAGCAATAGCTTTGGATATTTCTGATACGATCCCGAGGTCTCTGATGTTTATTCGAGGCGAAACAAGAAGTGACGAAATTAGTTATTAGTATTTATTATTTCTATGTTAATTGTTATTTTAATTGTATTGATCTTTTATGGATTATTAGAGAATTATTATTAAATTAGGTTATTTCTAGGTTTACTATAAATAGGATAAGTTTGGTCATTGTTAGGCATTCAAGTAGTTCTTGTCTTTTGTACTCTGCCTCTAAGTAAGATTCTCTCTAGAGATTTATCAATAGAAAAGTGTTAGATTCTATCAATTTCATAGTTGTAGCTATGTTCAAGATTTTTTTATAATCGGCTATCGGAGCTTCGCTCCACTACTTATCCGGGGGCAGCCGCACCCATTCCAAGGCCCAAACTTGGGAGACAACAAGAGATTTTACAATTAAGCTCACTCATGAATTTTAAACTTGAGACCATAGCTTGAAGACCCCATGCCTCTACCAATGAGGCTGCCCCTTGGGACTATGCCTGTCTAGAGTTCTTATTTGTGAGGAAGGATATGTTGAACCCACAATTGTAGATAACTGGGCTGCCAACGTTCTTAGAAAACTTTTCCTTAAAAAAATGAAAAGAGATTAATGCTCAAGATGCAAGATCCCGAAGGAATATGGAGAAAGCAAACAAAGAAAGGCAATAAAAACAGAAATACAAAATCATTGAAAAAAAAATAGAGAACTAAAGAAAAGCCTCCCAATTGTTGGAGATGTTTAGGATAAAATAACCAGCAAAGGACTTTGGTAACGAGCACTAAGAGGAGGCCTTCAAAATGTGGAATCTGATCAGCAGCGCCAAGGAAGGTGAGGGCCATAAATGATTATTTGATATCTTTCCCACCAAAGCTTAAGAGCTTTCACTGCATTAATCCACAAAAGATTAGCCACTTTGCCATTCTCGGCCCTATCAAAATGTTCTCTTTAACAGTAGAAGAGAAGACCTAAGTGAGGTGGAAGAAGCCAAATAATTTCAATCAGCAAGGGGATGAGTTGCCAACATTCTATCTCTGTCTATCTATTAATACTCCTTACATTTCTAGATTGGGTCCAATCAAGGACTTGGAGTTTGAAGCAGCTTAAGGCTTCTCTTGTGTATTATTAAGGATTGTCTTTGGTGTTGAACATGACCTTTGGACGGTTGTATGCCTTAGATTTTTGTGATTATCTTTATGTTTATATTGTACCACCAACAATTGGGGCTGCTTCTTGAGTTCATTTATTATTATTATTTATGTAGTCTTGATATCGGTTGAGTTTTGTTTTGGCTTTGATGTATAGAGCAGTAATTATGAATCTGTGTTGTTCAAGTTTGTTTTTATGCTTTTTTTGTTTGGATGATATGTTAGTACCTTCCTATGACTATGAGTGTATTTTGTGAGGAAGTGTCATTTTTGTGGCAAGCCTTGGCTTTGGGGAGAGAGAAACAATAGAGTTGTTAGTGGGTGGAAAGATCAACAGATGATGTATGAGGCTTCATTAATTTCTATGTTTCTCTTTGGGCTTGCTGCCTATGTTTCTAAACCTTTTTGTAACTATCTTCTTGGCGTTATTTTACTTGACTGAAGGTCGTTTTTTAGAGAGGTCTCTCTTTTGTAGGCCTATTTCTTTTGTATGCCCTTTTCTTTGTATGTTGTTTTTATTTTATGAAAGTTTGGTTTATCATAAAAATGAGTGTATTTGTATTTATTTTTTGTATTATTTTTTCTTCTGCAGGTTGATGTTTGCTGTTTCGATAAAACTGGAACGTTGACATCTGATGACATGGTTAGCTCAAATTGAACTCAAAATATGAAAATAGTTATCGATTATGTAATATTATTCAAGATGTTTTTTCTTCTTCATCTATAAATGAAGTTATTATTTGATTATTTCCTATAAGAGATGGTTATTCTTCTTCACTTTCTGGGCATCTGTAGGAGTTCCGAGGAGTAGTTGGGTTGGGTGACAAGGAGGATTTGGAAACTGACATGACCAGTGTGTCACTTCGCACAGTTGAAATCTTGGCTTCTTGCCATGCATTGGTGATTGTGGACAGCAAGTTGGTAAGCTAGCTTCATTCTTGATATATGTATGTGTATCTATGGAAAGAGAAGTTTCCGTGAATATTCACATTGGAACACCGTATTTTGTGGTCTTCGCTTTTTTTTTTTTGAATTAATTTCATTGATAAATGAAAAAATGAGGAGAACCTAAAGGTGATTTGACATTTCAGTAGGGTGGGAATCTCTGCTTGAAAAGCTTGCCATTTTTTTGAGAAGGAACATTTCATTGATAAATGAAATATTACCTGAAGAATCTCCAATTAGAGGTGAAAGCTTGTCATTTATGAAGTTGATTTGACATTTACCTCTGAAACACAATGCCATAGACATCCATGCCGAGGCCCATGTCTTTCAAAATAAGCGATGAAGCTTTTCGTTAAAGAAATGAAAAAAGACTTGAGTCTCAAAAAATACGAACCTCACAAGGGAGCGAAAGTTTTCATCCAAATCACGTCTTTTGCGAGCACTTATTAGATCTACTTTTTAAGCAACTGTACTTAAACATTTTTTCCAAATTTTTGCTAAAAAGCATTAGCATTTATTCCAATTTTGAAACAACTGCTGCTACCCTTGACCAAATGCATTCCCTCTAGGTTGGAGTGGCCGTGCCCCAGATATTTTGTTCTTCTCAATGGAAAGGGTTTTTCTTTTGATTAGTATTATTTTTTTACACTTTTAACAAAAAATTGAGCAAATTGTATACATTTATTTTTTGGAGAAGAGACAATTTCATTATATTATGAAATGCAATATAGAGATATAGATTACAAGAGATCAAACAAGCGATCTCCAGTAATTAAATAGTGTTTCGAAACTGTAAGAACAAAATAACGGATTTAGTTTACACCAAGATATGACATGAAAAGTGATGGTGTCCAATAGATTCTCATATGAAGAACATTTGTCCTTAAAGATCCTTTTGTTTCTCTCCAGCCATATATTCCAACAAAATGCTATGATAAAATGTTCCCACAAAAATTTCTTCTCCTTCTTAAAAGGATGACCGTAAGCGCTGCAGTTAATGACGAATGTGGATCTTATTGAAGAGTAATTGGCCAATTGAAAACATTTCTAATAAAATTCCAAAATCTTGTTGCAAATGTGCACTTGCTGTAATACATTTATACTCTAATACAAATGACCTAAATAACCAAACCCATGTACTTTATGGTTGTGGAGTCATCATCTAACTAGGACTCATTGTTTGAGTCGAACAAATTTGCAATACGATCAATTGGATTTGGAAAGCCCTTAATCCAACCCAGTCAAACAAATGAGCACCTCTAAAGCCATCCGGTGCAACCCTGCGACCTTAATAATCTAATCTCACCGGGCAATATCTTGGAACATTTGTAGGAAAATTGCTACAACATTTTAGACCTTTGAATTAACCCAAGGTGGTTTTTTTAGTACAAGTTGGGAGAAGAGGGATTGCAAATACCGATTTTAGGGATCAAACCCATGACTGTGGAGTGGAAATGAATTAACACCAAACCAGATAACCAATCACGCCACCGACTCATTCGGTGAATTAACCCAAGGTGGTTACAGGAGGAAGGATCAACTAGTACGGAATCCACTGTTACACAGTAACTAACAGACCATCAAACTCTGTACAATGTGTTGAATACAAATGATGCAACATTACATCATAGTTCTTGCAACTTAAATTTGTATGATTTCTGTGAATATAGAAATTATACTCATTGCACATAATTGGAATTCATGATTGGATGGTCCTACTTGTATAGTTATAGATGGTTATTTTGGATGGAAATTCATATACTTGCGTAGACAAAGGGTTTTCATATATAAAAATATATTCATTCTTTTTTAATTCGCTCAACATGCACATTAAAAGTTACATCTGTGAACTTACTTTATTAGTTCTCACTTTTCTGTAGGTGGGGGATCCTCTTGAAAAGGCTGCACTCAAGGGAGTTGATTGGACTTACAAATCTGATGAGAAAGCCATTCCTAGGAAGTAAGCACATGAATTTATGTATGTCCGTATACATGTAATGCAGAAAGATCCCTTAAATTGATTGGAGAATGGAGTCAATGTTTTAAAAGACGAGGAGTCAATGCTTTAAAAGATTATTGAGTGAGGCTCTAACTTTTAGCCTTGAGGCTTATGCCTTTTTGGATCATAAAACATTTACGCCTTACATATGAGACGTTTACGCCTCAACACACTAAGTCTTAGAGTCCCAACACCTCGTAGAATAACTAGAAGAATAGTATTTTTTTTTTCCATTCTTTACTATTATGCTTAAAAATATTTACGGAATTTTTTTTATAGAATAATCTAACCCTATAATTTTTTTCTTTAATGTCTTATAAAATAACTCAATCATATTTATTCATTTGATATTGTAGGCTTTGGATTTTTTTTTTCTATATCCGTGATTGTTCGGGTCAACTTGCGTGCATCTCTACTAATGTCACGAGACATACCGCCTGACCCTATAACATTTGAATGTCAAGAAAACTCGTAGGAAATTAATTCCTAGGTACGTCACCCCCAGGGATTGAATTCATCACCTTTAGCACCCCAAGCTCCTTTTTGGTCACTGGGCTACTCCATGATAGTTTTATCTCATTCTAAGACCCTACTTTAATCATCCATCCAGATCGTAGATTTTATCTTATGGATTCTTTAGTTAGAAAGACATAATCGTTTAAGGCTGTCAATTTAATTTTGATTATTTTTGGTTAATTTTCCTTTCACATCGCCTTTTGGAGTTCTTTGTTGTATTTACTATAGGTGCTTGGAGAGTTCACATATGTTTCATTCATCAGTGAAATTGTTTCTTTTCTTATTTAAAAAAAACTCGATCCTATTAGTGATAGTCATGAAGTTAAAGACATCATTTTGGAAGTTTTGTTTAAGTGACAATTGTTGCTGTGATTTTTTAGCTACTTATATGTAAGCATTATATTTTTTCATACACATTTACATAAATTTAGATTTTTTATAACCTTTTTAATTAAAAATGAGGCTTATGCCTCATACCGCCTCAAGGTTTTGCCTCGTCTCTTCAAGAGGAAAGCCTCGAGAATGCCTTTAGCCTTTTAAAACATTGATTTGAGTTTTAGTTTAAATATGATCTCTAATGTAATGTGATCAAAGTTATATTTTAAAATTTTATGTTTACATGAATTATTTCAGCATGTACCTAGTTGCTTGTTAGGCCATTTTTTTATTATTAAATGTCGAGCTTTCTTTGAGTTAAAGATGAAAGGACATACGGTCAAACAAAAATAAAAGCCTTAAAAAAGGAGGATGAAACCTACACAAATGGCTTTTCAAATTCAGAACAATTTGACCAACCGAATAATTACAAAACAATTTTGTCATTGAAGTCCAAAAAAATGTTGATTCTAACAAGGGACCAAATGTCATCTAGAGGTCTCTCCTTCACTCTAAAGATTCTATTGTTTCTTTTTCCCAAAGACCCTACAAAATAACAGACTCCAACTTGCCAAATAAAACGTTCATTTTTCTATTCGACGGTGGCCTATATATTCTACCACCATAAACTTTGCCTTGTTAAGGAAATATCTAAAGCCACTAAGAAACTATTCCACACAAGCGTAGCTATGTTGCATCTCCACAATACATGATCGAGATACTCACCGTAGCATGCAACACCACAAACCCATCAAAGAAGGGATCCTCCGAACTACCCTATCCATCGTATTCACTGTTCCGTGTAAAACTTGCCAAATGAAAAACTTAATCCTTTTTATAATCCTTACCGTCCAAATTGAGACATACTCAGATCTCCCCATCAACACATCAGGGGAGGGGCTAGCAATACACATAAAGAAGCATTTACAAGCGAAACCTTTTGAACAGGTAGAGGCACAGGCACTACAAACGGATATCCTTTCTTCCAGCCACACTCTGAATTGAGTTTTGGGTCATGTTTGTAATCGAGCTTGTGACTAAAGAGTCGCTTTTTTATTCAATGAAAGGCAATGCCTTTATATAGGAATTACAATGGGCCCGACGGGCCTAGATCTATTAAAGCAATAAACTATACAAATATACATCTAATCTCTAACAATGTTAATGGGATAAGATACAAATTAAGGCTCGTTTGAGGTAATTAATTGAATTTTGGTGAACGCCTACATAAAAGGATTATTGCCCAAGCTTACAGTACAAAAAGGGCTTGACTTACACCCATCCATTTTGTCATTCGTTTTGAGTGGTATCTCAACTTTTTCTTTTTCTCTTTATTTAGGGCCACATGAAGTTCAGACGTCTTAGGAGAAGTTTACTAGACTTCTGCGGTAACCATCATGGAGTGGCTCATGGCATTTTGTCCCTCATTAGACTCGATGTTTCTTTTTGGATTTCATCGACTAAACTTTTTTGTAATTATTCTTTAGGCTAGATTTTGCTGGATTAGAAGCCATTTTTATAGGTGCCAGTGCCTCTCCTTTTTTGTGGCCTCTTTGTATGCCCGTGTTTTGTTTCATCTTATATTCTTAGTTCAGTGTTCCAGTTGAGCTTTCTTCCTCTAACTCTCCATCTGCTATGCATCATTCATTGTAGAACTTGTTTTAATTAATTGCAGGGGAAGTGGCCATGCTGTCCAGATTGTTCAGAGGCACCACTTTGCTTCACATTTGAAGAGAATGGCAGTTGTTGTACGCCTTCAAGAGGAATTTTTTGCATTTGTGAAGGTCTTATTGTTTTTTCTTCTTCATGCCCATCATGTTTTAGACTTGTTTATTTTGCCTTGTTTCACGAGTAATTTTTTTTTTTGCTATTGGGATGAAGAACCATACTTCCATAGATAATATAATATGAAAGGATAGACAATGGGACCAAACGTTGGAGAACAATCTTGTAAGTTAGTGGCTAGTTTATATATATAAATAAATAAAATAAGGGGGAGCAGATGGGGAAGGAGGAGGCACCAAAGAGTGAAGATCAAAAGAAACCAAAGAGGAAAAAATGTTGCTAGTGAAGAAACCAGTGAGTCACCCCGAACCGATAGTCTTGAGGAGTGTGCTGGAGAGAAGCGCTGAGATTACCTTCTCCTCCCTGATGCTAGAGGAGCTGTGTTCAGAGGAAGAGGTAAAATCGGGCATTAAGATTTTAGATTTTTCTTTGTAAAGGTAGAGAGAGATTTTAGATTTTTCTTTGTAAAGGCTTTTATAGAGAGAAAGTTTAGAGAGAAGTGGAACTTCGATTTAAAAAAAAAAAATAAAATAATTCAAAATTGCATTGATTCACTGTATGCATCTCTCTTTGCTGCATATTTTGGTTTTAATCTCATACTTGGGCCTTCCTCATGGAAATCCCCATTCAAGAAGTTTCTCTTGACAAAGTTGGGAAGCGATTGCATAATTGGGGGCCATCTAATATTTCAAAGTCGGATAGAAACTTCATTAATGTTACTTTTGCCAACTTAACTATTACCTCACCCTTTTCTTGCTTCCTCCAAGGTTGCAAAGCCAGTAGATAATCTCTACGACATTTTTCTTTGGAGGGGTCATGGGAACAAGGCAGCCATCTTCTTAAGTGGTCTCTCATTTAAGCCCCCATTGAGGAAGGCAGATTGAAGTTTTACGACATTCACAAGAAAAATATTTTCTTATTGTTCAAATGAATTTGGCGTTCTTACCAAGAAAATGATGCTATTTGGAGAAGACTTATTGTTACTAAATATGGCGTTTCTTGTTACCCAAAAAAGATGGCATTTCTCATTAACATCTCAAACCGAGTTGTTGAACCCTCCGTGCATTTAATGAACCATTGAAATTGTTGAATTATATTAAACCACCAATCAACCCAAAAGCCTAAACTTATGGATTAAGGTAAATTTAATTATATCAACCAACACCCCCCTTCACTTGTGGGCTTTGAAATTTGAGAAATGCCTTACAAGTGGAATTTAATTTTAATTGGGGAGGAAACGACTTGGCAGAGATTCAAACTCATGACCTTTTGCTCTGATACCATGTTAGAATTATATTAAACTACCAATCAACCCAAAAGTCTTAGCTTATGAATTGAGGTAAATTTAATTATATCAACCAACAGAAATCTATTGACAAGTTGCAACATTTAGTCTGCAACGACATCGAAGCCAAGGACCGGAAGAAAATAAGATATGTTTTTTGGGGGATGTTTGGTTAGGATCTATCATTTCCAAACCAAATATCCTCTTCACTACCATCTTTCTCTAAAAATGGAGGCCCTCATTGAAGAATTTTTGAACTCATCGACATGGACATGAAATCTTTCTTTGAGAAGAAATTTGAACAATGAAGAAAATGGTGAATGTGCTTCTTTATCACTCCTTTGATCGAAAGAGGACAAGTGGATATGGTCTTCAGATAAGAAAGAAGCATTCTCTTCAAACTAGGAAGTTGACATCCACATGACATTATACACCAAAAATCAGGAAGTACGTAGTTTATACTTCCCACCATTTGTGAGGAGAATAATGTGCCACATAATTAATGTAAGTATATAAAAAATGCATAAAAAATTACATAAAAAAGATGTTGATTTGACTAATACGAGAGAAATGGTATATTGAAGATGTGGCATATTATTAGCCTCACACATTGTTAGAAGTATGTTATGTACTAGGTATTTCCTTCTTGGGAAGTAACCAAATTTTGCTCTTTGTTTAAGGAACCAAGAAACACAGATTCACCTTTGTAGTAGTTGCTCATTTTCATGCCTTTTGGGCCTTATTTCAACAAACTTAGTTGGCATTTTTTACCTTTTCTTTTTTTATAAGGGTAACCACGCTCGTCCCTAGGCCAGACACTGGGAGACATCAAAGGAATAGAGACACGAGAGGTGTTTACAAATTAATGTCACATGTGAGTTTTGAACCTAGGACCTTGAAAGGAGCACACATTCAAAACCCAAGCCTTCGACACTGCGCAATCCCTTGGAGACAGTTGGCATTTTTTACTAGACCAGATAACATTTATTCTCTCCTCAACCGGACAAAGAAAGGAAGGTTGCTTTGTGGCATAATTTTATTTATGCCTTTTTTGGAAGTTATGGCTTGAAATCAATTATCGTACCTTCTCAGACAAGCAACTAAATATCCACTCTTTCATCGCGTCTACATCCTATCTTGCTTTGTATTGGAGCTACCATTTCCTTCATTTTTGTAATTCTAGCTTATAAGCTATCTTATCTCACTTGAGATTTTGTTTTGTAAATAATATTGATAGAACCTTCTTTTATATCTATTTCACACATCAATGAAATGATTTTGTTTCCTATAAAAAAGATTAACTAGAAATCTCTTTGAATGCTCAGAGAAGCATGGAATGCTGGCTCCCCAAACCTCCCTCTGAGACTTTTAAAACGTAATAAAACTCTCCTATTTCTCTTGAACCATACATTGAAGTATTAACACTATTCATAGAGTATTGGTGCTCTACACAGAACTTGTAAGATATGCCCGTATATGTGCATCAAGCATGTAATTTGGAGAACATGGTGACGAAACGAAAGTCATTGATATTATTGCTATTTGATTTCAGACATGTTAGGGCATGCTAGGGTAGGGACGCAACTAGCTGACATTGGACACGCTAAGTAGTTACATTTGAAAGTTGGTGTTATATATCTAGTTTGTGTATTCATCATGTGAATAGTTATTTTAAAACCCCTGTTGAAGTAAACTGTCTATTCTCTTCATTTCAGGGTGCCCCTGAAACCATCCAGGAGAGGCTCACTGATGTACCTTCCTTTTATGTTGAAACGTTTAAGAAATTTACACGACAAGGTTCCCGTGTCCTTGCTCTTGCTTATAAATCACTTCCAGACATGACAGTAAGTTATTCGCCCCATATCCCCAACCACATCTATACCGAGCCTGTATGTGGCCTGTTTCATGTAGTGTAGTCCCTGTTATTGTCACAGTTGACTATTTCATTTTTTGTTGCGGAAATTTTTCTCATTGTGATTTAATCATCATTGTCATGGATGTTATCACCATCTTTGTCTTGGAAACATGGACAATCATTTGAGCACATTGCTTTTTCACACATTGGTATGTTTGGATATGCAGGACTTCTGATTTAAAATCTCTGATATTTTTAATTACTTTTAAATCTTGGATGCAATAAGACCATATTATTCTCTCCTCGACGAGATCTATTTTTACTGTAGCATGTCTTCTGAAAAAAAGGACCATATTAGTTTATGAACGGGAACATTTCTGCACTGTTCTGATGCAAATTTTTGTGGTTGCTTTCTTTTTAAATATGTATATTTGGAGGATACTGATCTTGTTTTGTTGTTATAATATTTTATTATTATAATACTTTGTTCACGAAGATAAACACTTTATATAACAATGTTTAAATTTTCTTAAAATTGAATAGATGAAGATTGAAGTCAGCATCATTTTTTTTTTCTTTGGAAGGATTGGGGGACTCGAGCTATAAAAGTCATGGTTGTTAATTCATCAATATGCTTGTTGGGCTATTCTCACTTCGGCAAGTCTTATCATCTTTAGTTTAGTATTAATAGGTGGACAAGTATATGAAAATATATTTGATTGAACGTGTACATAACCTATATCTTAGAAAATGACAGGTCTTTATTTCTGTATTTTTTATGTTTGTGTCCATGTCCTTCGATCATTGTCATTGCCTGCTTCATTAATGTCATAAATATTATGTAATTTGAAATGGAATGTACATAAATCTATAATTTCATACGGATGCTTCATTTACTTAGCTGGTTTCTATTTCTTTACAATATTGAAGGTTAGTGAAGCTAGAGGCCTGGATAGGGACATGGTGGAGAGTGACCTTACATTTGCTGGTTTTGCGGTAATCAGGGGGCTCTCTCTCTCTCTCTCTCTCTTATTTCATTCTTAATATCTGATCATATTTTCTCTTGTTAACCATTCTAAAAGCCACTTGTACTTATCTCACCCATAACTGATTCCCCCGGTTTTTACTCTTACGAAATATTCAGCTTGTGTTGAGAGCTATTTTTCTGTTCCTTCTTCCCTATTTTCTACCTTTTAATGTTCACCAATTGCATTCCAGGTGTTCAATTGTCCTATTAGAGCAGATTCAGCTACAGTATTATCTGAGCTTAAAGGATCATCCCATGACTTGGTACGGTTAATCTAGCCTAATTATTGCCACTTAATTGTAGCTAGTATAAAATACTTATTTGTTTTATTTTTCACTGTCCATTGGTAAAAAAACTAATCTGGATGTCAACAGAATCTGGACGTATGAAAGTTATAAATTTTGGAAAATATACTTAATTATGTTTGTGAAATACATGTTTTTTCTGTTGTATTAGGTAATGATTACTGGTGACCAAGCTTTAACAGCGTGCCACGTAGCTAGCCAAGTTCATATTACCTCAAAGCAGATTTTAATTCTCAATTCAAAGAAGGGAACTGAAGAATATGAATGGCTCTCCCCAGATGAGTTACAGACAGTTCCCTACAGGTGAGTTTTATTAGTATTTAAAGTCCTCATTTGCTTCTTCTCAACCCTGCTGATATACATTTTTTCGTTCTTGTTTACATTTACTTGATTTTTGTGCCTTCATATGTATTTTCTCAGAGAGAAAGAGGTGGGAGATTTATCGGAGACATATGATCTTTGTATTGGAGGAGACTGCATCGGAATGCTACAACGCACATCCACTGTGCTGGATGTTATTCCATACGTTAAGGTTCTCGATATTTCTCTTTTGTAAGAATATCGTTTTTCGTTACATGCCAGCCTGATGCGCTGTACATTTGAACCGTTCTATCATCAGGTCTTTGCAAGAGTTGCTCCAGAGCAGAAAGAACTCATATTGACCACGTTCAAAACAGTTGGAAGAATAACGTTGATGTGCGGGGATGGAACCAATGATGTTGGAGCTTTGAAGCAGGTCATCTTAAGATGTTTATTGTCCTGTATTTTAAGTACATTAACAATTTTAATGTGGAGCTGTAAGATTGGTTTTATGCTAGAACATTTAACTTGGTTTGAGATGATCATTAACAATTCTATTATTTCCTTGTTTACCAGGCCCATGTAGGAATTGCTCTCCTAAACGCAGTCCCTCCTCCTCAAAGTGGTGACTCTTCTTCAGAAGCATCCAAAGATGAGGCTGTACGGTCTGCAAAGTCAAAGAAATCTAAGCCTTCATCCGAATCATCAGGAAAAGCACTTGTAAATGGAGAAGGTTCTTCAAAAAGCAAAGTTGTTGCAAAACTGGATTCTTCTGCTGAGCAAGCTAGTAACCGTCCACGGACACCTGCCGAGATACAAAGACAGAAGCTGAAGAAAATGATGGACGAGTTAAACGATGAGGGTGATGGGCGCTCCGCCCCTATTGTCAAGCTGGGGGATGCATCAATGGCATCCCCATTCACAGCAAAGCATGCTTCTGTTGCCCCTACGACCGACATTATTCGCCAAGGTCGAAGTACTCTAGTGACAACTCTCCAGATGTTTAAAATACTCGGTCTCAACTGCCTCGCTACTGCCTATGTACTTAGTGTTATGTATTTGGATGGTGTAAAGCTTGGCGATATTCAAGCGACAATCAGCGGAGTATTCACAGCAGCCTTTTTTCTCTTCATCTCACACGCACGCCCCCTTCCGACTCTTTCAGCTGAACGGCCCCATCCACACATCTTTTGCTCTTATGTTCTCCTTTCTCTGCTAGGCCAATTTGCAATCCACTTATTGTTCTTGATTTCTTCAGTGAACGAAGCCGAAAAGCACATGCCTGATGAATGTATAGAGCCAGACTCCAATTTTCATCCCAACTTGGTTAACACGGTTTCGTACATGGTAAGCATGATGCTTCAGGTAGCTACCTTTGCTGTAAACTACATGGGTCATCCCTTCAACCAAAGTGTATCCGAAAACAAACCGTTCTTATACGCTCTCTTGGCTGCGGTCGGCTTCTTCACAGTCATTACCTCTGATTTGTTCAGAGACCTGAATGACTGGCTGAAACTGGTTCCATTGCCTGTGGGATTGAGGGATAAGCTTCTGGCTTGGGCACTTCTTATGTTCTTGTGCTGTTACTCTTGGGAAAGACTGTTGAGATGGATGTTCCCGGGTAAAATCCCGGCGTGGCGACAACGACAACGACGGGTAGCGGCTAATCTGGAGAAGAAACAGGTATGAGTGAAACTTTTGATGGGAGTGGCGGAAGAATCAGCAGCTTATAAGCAATGGGATTAGGCCCAAGTGTTGTAGGAATAGAAGGAAAATGATCATTTAGATTTTCCACTAAGGCATGCCAAGTTGGTGGAATTTTGTCAAATCACTTTTGAGTAAATCTTATCAGCCCAAGTTTAGGTTAGGAGGATTAGACTTTCTATTTACGGGTAAATCTTAGATCGACAAAACTATTGATTGGATGCATTTTCTTTTCAAAAACATGCAAATGACACACTTTTAGTCATCATTGATTTATCCTAATTTAATGAAATGCTCCTAAAGATGCATTATTCATTATTTTCTCTTTTAATAGTAGTTTTACTTAAAAGATTAATTTTTTATGAGTTTCTTTTTAAGTAGTGTGTGAAAATAGTCCAAATATATGTAATCTAGCTCGGAATCTCATAAATTACAAAAAAAAAAAAAAAAACACACACACACCTTTATCTTTGCATGTTTTTTTTTCACGTTAATTCATTTATCTTGATAGGTAATTTCTCTCTCAGCTTTTTCACAATGTTTCTTTTTCTTGATGGAGTTTTGGTTTTGGGTTGCCAATAACCATTTAACTTGTTTGTATCTATCACTGCATCCATTTTTTTCTTAATTCTTAATACTTTAAAATGTTTGTTAGAATGCTTATTCTGTATTGCCTTGTTACTGTTTGACACATCACATGAAGGTTTGTATTTGAAAGTGTATCTTTCTATGTTAAATTTAAGCCTACTCCATGTAATTTAGTGTTCATTTAATTGCTTATTCAACTCTTGAGGTATTTCATGTAACTTAGAGCCTGGGAGAATATTTCTCCTAAAAAAAAAGGTCAAAATGGTGGTCATAGAAGTTGAAATTAGGTTATTTCAATACAAAAAAGGCGATGCCTAGTAGAAAAAGGAAAATATGCTCAAATACTTGAAAAACAAAAATGGAGAAACATGTGGTTGTGCAAAGTTTTATTATTTTTTTTTATGGGTCCCCGAAATGGGTGGAAAATGGAAGAGTGGGTAGAAATTGTTTTTTGCAAGCTAAACGAGAACAAGTATGAAATGTATTCTCCACCCTGATTTTTTTTTTTTTTTTTTTTAATACTATATATATAGTTTTATTATTGATAATTTAGTTTTTTTTTTAGTACATGGTAATTAAGTTATTTGATAGTTATGAAATCAACATATAAATTTCTATGGAAAGAAGTAATAGGTTCGAATCCTAAATGTTGTTAATTTAAAAAAAAACATACAAATTTAATCTTTAAATATGTATTTTTTAGAACTAGATATGTATCTTTTTGTTATTTACATAAGAATGTCTATTTAAATGATTATTTTTCTTGAATAATTAACTATCTAAGCTAAGAACTAATATAAAGTTAACCATATGATAGTTTTTTTCAAAAAAATGTATTTGATTTCATCATTTTTTAAAAAAAATTAAATGGTTAATAATTTTTTGGGGAACTCAACTCTATCTCAATTAAAATGTTGCAAAATTTAACAAAAACTTTCTCACAGATAAAAATTAAAACGAATGATGAAGATGAAAACAATCCAATCATCCCATTCCATCTCGTACATTTTCATAGAAAAACTCTTCTACTCTAGCTCGTAAAATAAACCATTTGGAATTTTTATCTATTATTAAATAAAAAAAACAATTTGGAAATTTGAGGGGGAGATTTTTAAATAATTAATCTTTTTTATAATAATAAATGAAAAGGGGAACTATAAAAAGGGGTTTCAGAAATTATATCTTCCTACTATCGAACAGTTTTGGTTAAATTAAAACGCAATCGAAGAAAAGCGAAAAACCCTATCATCCTCGATTGTTCGTCGTTTCCAGATTATTGTTCTTACGGTTCTGTTCTCAGATCGCTCTCCATTGTCGTCGGCTTACCAGGTACGCTCCAGTTTATTTTATCTCTGTTGACGGATTATTGTTGAACTTCGGGTTTTTGATGCGGTAAATCAGAAATATATTTTTTGGTTCGCATGATTTCTTTTGGCGTTCAATTTATGGTTTAGAATTTAGGGCTTTGTCATCGTATACTGTTTGTTGATGTTAGAGCTTTGTGATTTGGATTTAAACAAGCTACCGTTGCTCTGTGAAATATGTCAGTAATTTGTTGTTTTGTTTTGGTTCAGTTTTCTGAAGTAGATAGTGAAGTTTTTCTGGGTATTTAGAGATTTAAGTTATAGGATTGGATCTTAGCGCAATTCTTTGAGATTCTTGATTAGGGTTTTTTTCTCTTTTTATTTTTCTTTATTCCTGATTTTAGCCAGTGGAGTAGTTTTAGTTTTAATTTTTTTTTTAAATGTTTATATTTTTTTGTTCCTCCCTCCTTTTTGTTGTTGTTGGCTCTTGTTTTCGTCAGGTCTGTTTATCTTTAGAATGAAACCTTCTTTATTCATGTGTGGAAATTTATCTATGTCTCTGCCGGAAAGATAATGGCAGTGTTTATTTTAAGAAGCATGGTGCACAAAGGAACAGTGAGAACCTGGGGTGCAAGGTGCATAAACGGCAGTGGCTTTCTCTTTCCAAGGGGCACCATGCATGGAAAAAAAAATAAAAAAATAATTTTTGCATACACCTAACCTATATATTAGTCTCTTTCAATATAGAAATTTTCACAATCACCCACGAAAAACATGAAACATTAAAATATTAATCTCAAATAAAAATCAAAGTCCTTAAGATCAAATTTATTGTCGTTGAATACATATTCATCCCCATCCACTTCTTCATTAGCAATAATTAGAGAGAACATATAAGTGGATTGCTGATTAAGGCTGACGATTAGATTTTATAAAACTTTGATGTAATTGTTGATGGAATTTGAAAAAAATAAGTAAAATATCACTGCTTTACTTATATTGAAAAAAATTAAAATAGCTCTTTAAGGTGTGCGTCTTGTGCGCTGCGCCTGAGGGTTTCATGAAAGGCGTGTGCCTTTTGCTGGCTTTTCTATCTGTGCCTCGTCTTCCCAAGATAAGGCGCCAACCAATGTTTTAAAAGGCACGCCTTGCCTCCAGACAAGGCGTGCTTAATAAGGTGCATGCCTTTTGGCACACAAGGCGTGCTTAATAAGGTGCATGCCTTTTGGCGCCTTACGTGAAGCCTCAGGCGCACCAAGGCAGAGTTCGCTTAAATGAAAGGTTATTAGTTGAATCTTATGTATGTTTTGTATATATTCTTAGTTAAACCTCATTTCTTTCCATGAAATGAAGGTTAATAGTTAAAGGCTATGTATGTTTTATATATTTTTCTTGGTTAAAACTACATTTATGTCCATGGAAATTCTTTATTGTGTATACACACATATATTTAAATTTTTTTGTGTTATTTTAATATAGTGCATCTTAAGTAAAAAGCCCGTGCCTTTTAGTGTGCATTGTGCCACATGCCCATTGTGCCTTAGTGCGCCTTGAGCTTTTTAAAACACTGGCGCCAACATTAAGCCTGAAGCCTTTTTGAGCCTGAGGTGCACCTTTTGAGGCTTTTTAAAACACTGGATTTATTTTTAATTTGTTTTTTCTTTTGATAAAGCCAATCGCAAACATCAATGAAATACTTGTATTAATATTTCCACCAAAGCTTTCACATTTTTTTTATTAAGAAAAGAAACATGGATCGACAATGTTGGACCCCTGATTTGTACGGAAGACCCCGTTCATTTGATTTTGCATCTATGTTTTACTTCTTGTGATAAGAGCAGTATTTTAAAAGGCGCGCCCAGGCGCAAGACGCACCTCTAGCACCTCGCCTGGGAAAGGCGAGGTGCGGTTAATTAGGCGCACGCCTTTTGGCACCTTACATGAAACCCCGGGCGCCAAAAGGCGCGTGCCTTGTCCCCCGTACTAGTCATTCGAAGCGCGTCATAACTGATTCAAGACATTTCAATGCCTTAAATAACTTAATTGTTTAACTCACAAAGACAACATTCGCTTAAAATGAAAGATTAATAGTTGAAAGTAATGTATGTTTTATATATTATTCTTGGTTAAAACTTCATTTATATATATGGAAATGTTTTTATTGTGTATGCACACACATATATTTTTTGTTTTTTTTATATAGTGCGCCTTAAGTAGAAAAACCCTCGCCTTTTGGTGCGCCTTGCACCTCAGGCTCCAGAGGGTCATTGCGCCTAAGTGCGCCTTGCGATTTTAAAACACTGGATAAGAGAGTATGAAAAAGGAATACAATTTTCTGCAATACTCTTGACTTCGGCATTATGTGTATGTGAGTAGATCATGAAGCAAGATTCAGATATGGAGGCGGATTCTACTCTGCCTGAATGTGAGGAGAAGGAAGTAGGTATTTCCGATGTACCGAAAGATGAGGGTCATGTAGAGGAGCTCTCGACAGAAAATGAAGGTAAGATGAAAGAAGCCACATCTGAGGCGGTGCAAGAAGAAGATAGCGAAATGAAAGGAAACTTTCCTACAGAACAAGTGGACGAAATGAAAGAAGATGTGGCTGAAGTTGGGAACACTCCTAGTCCTAAAGATGGAAAGTCTGATGAAAAGTGCATTGAACAAGTGTTGCCTAAAAAGAAAAAAGCTTTGAAGGTAAAGCGAAAAATTATAAAGAAAATCCCAGCTACTCGTGTATTGAGGGGCAAAAAGGCACATGTTGAACAGCACGACGAAAAAAAGGAAAACGATGTTCCTGTTGCACAAGAAGTGGGAGAAACTCTTGAAGCCCAGTGTTCCAAAAAAGAGAAAGAAGTTCATGTAGACCAAGAAGTGGAAGAAACTCTTGCAGTTCAGTGTTCCACGCAAGAAAAAGAAATTGATGTAGCTCAAGAAGTGGTAGAAACTCTGGAAGCGCAGTGTTCCAAAAAGGAAGAAGAAGTTGATGTAGCCCAAGAAGTGGGAGAAACTCAGGAAGCTCAGTGTTCCAAAAAGGAAAAAGAAGTTGATGTAGCCCAAGAAGTGGGAGAAACTCAGGAAGCTCAGTGTTCCAAAAAGGAAAAAGAAGTTGATGTAGCCCAAGAAGTGGGAGAAACTCAGGAAGCTCAGTGTTCCAAAAAGGAAAAAAAAGTTGATGTAGCCCAAGAAGTGGGAGAAACTCAGGAAGCTCTGTGTTCCAAAAAGGAAAAAGAAGTTGATGTAGCCCAAGAAGTGGGAGAAACTCTGGAAGCTCAGAATCCCGTTGAGAATTCCAGCAAACCAGAGTCAAAGATGAAGAAAATTAATAAAGTTTTGAAGGTGAAAAAGAAAATTGTAAAGAAATCTCCAGCTAGCAACCAAACGAAGACTAATAAGCTTCAGAGTAGTCCTACGGTGCAGGCCAGAAAGAGATTAGTGAAAAATAAAAGTTCATTGCAGGAAAATGGGGAAGGTAGTGAAAAAAAGGTAGAAGATTCTGAGAAGCCTAACCAAGATGCAAAAGTTAATGGAAGTGTTGCAAAGGAGGAGTGTATTGAAAAGGGTGAAGAGACATCTACCAGTCGCAAAAACAATTCTGAGTTTAAAAATAACATCAAGGAACAAAAGACTACTGAGAAGGTTGGTTCTTCAGATAAGAGCATAAAGAATCGTAAAAGGAACAGAAAGGATAGAGAGCAGAAGAGTAGAAGAGAAGATAAGAATGGAGAAAATCTTGGTGGATTGATTTTCATGTGCAGTGCAAAAACGAAGCCAGATTGTTTTCACTACAACGTAATGGGTGTTTCAGTTGGCAAAAAAGATGCCGTCGAGGCAATCAAACCTGGGTTGAAGCTCTTTCTCTATGATTTTGATCTCAGGCTTCTCTATGGGATTTATAAGGCATCCTCGTCCGGTGGCATGAAACTTGAGCCAAAGGCTTTTAATGGGGCTTTCCCTGCTCAGGTTCCAGCCTTCTTACTTGTATAAACTATAGGTTAAATTATAGAATTGGTCGTTTGGAGAAAATTAGAATTTAAGTCTCTATCTCTATGGTTTCAAAAGTTAAAACCATCGTAGAGTGACTTCGTAGTCAAGAAGGGCCTTAACTAATGAAGAGGTGATGGATACAACCCAATGGTGGCTACCCATCTAGGAATTAATTTCCTAGGAACATTCAAATGTTGTAGGGTCAAACAGACGATATGTCCTGTGAAAATAGTTGAGTTGCTCATAAGATGGCCTGAACATGCATGGATATTAAAAACAAAAGTTAGAATGTAATTCCTATGGTTTTATTAAACCTCATAAATGATCTCTACTGTTTGTTATCGTTGGTGATTTAAGTACGTGAGAGTTAACTATTTATGTGTGAATGAGGTGGTCTTTTGATGGCGATGGTTAAAAATTGATTGGATAGAAATTGAGTTATCAATTTTTAAAGAAATTACATTAAATTGTCAATTTTTCTAACACTTTTTTTATCCAATTGACTTAACTCACATCGTCGAGACGACATAAAAGATCACTTCTTCCACTCACTTATTTAATTCTCTAGTGGCTAGGAATAATATAGACTTTTTTGAGGTTTTATCAAACTCTAGGGACTAAAGTCTTAACTTTTAAAACTATAGGGACTAAATTTTAACTTTCTCCAACCGACAGTGACATCTTTATGATCAAACCTATAAACTACATTAAAAGCTATTCTTTTCACCTGCTAATGATATTTTGTCATTTCTTAAACTGAAATTTCAGGTGCGGTTCACTGTTTACAAGGATTGTCTTCCACTACCTGAAAACATTTTCAAGAAGGCCATCCAAGAGAATTATTACGAGAAGCACAAGTTCAAAGTCGAACTCACGGTTAAACAGGTGGATGTGTCGTGTTTCTTCAGCTAGCTTGGCTTATTATTAGTAGCACTATTTTTATTTTCTTTCCTGTAATGACATTATAGTATTTTATATCTCAGGTTAGGAAGCTCTCAGATCTTTTTCGGCCAATTGGACCCCACTCAAGTTCAGCTATCGCTCGTTCCCGACCAGAGATACCAATTAGAGATAGGAAAGGTAAAGGTAAAGACACTCAGATTAGGAATTCCAGATCCAAGGGTGAGGCCAAGAATGATCGTTTGTCATCTCATAGACGGGATCGACACCGAGGAGAGGAATCTAGACGTCGGGAGGAAGTTCCTCGCGATTTTTACCGAAGAGAAAAGGATTATCGAACGTATGGTCTTCGGGAAGAAAGAAGAAATGACTATCAACGGAGGCTTCTTGAGCCCAGATACCGGGATGATGTCTCTGCGCACGCACAAAGAGATATAGTTCGTGCAGATCAGGTATACTTCAATGGAAAAGATTATCCAATTTACAGTGTTGATTCCAGATCTCAAATATCACCTCCAAGAGCAATATCTGGTAGTGATGCTTACCAATCGATTTACACTCGTCAATATCCTGTTCCTTTGATCGACCCGTATCTGCTTCCATCAAGGAGAGAGGAAGCAGCCCCAAGTTATTTAAGAAGTTATGTTGCTGATACTGCTCCCCTGAGACATGTGCATCACAAAGATGTGGAGAGCGATAGGATGCCAATTTCATCGCGATACGCATTCGCTGGTCCATCTTACTTGTATCGCTAACTGTGATTTTTGTTTTTAAGCTTTGATTTTACGCAAAGACTTGTCTAGAGTTCGTTGTAGCGTAGGGACTAAAATTGTGTAACAAATTATCGAGTCTTAGACTCACTGTCGGGTTGGAGTTTTTAAGCTTTGATCTTACCATCTTTGCCTTATTTAAGTAGTGATGGGGGTCAGTATTGGATTTTTGGTGAATTATTACCTAAGTTTTAAGGCGCTGCCTCTAGGCTTTTTCTCTTGAAGAACATATGATTCAAACTCTCATATTCTCAAAGAACATTCTTAGAGAACAGAGAAAACAATATTATTATTCTAATCATTATACGAGGTTAGAATATCGTTTTACTGTGCACACATACCATTCGTTTTTTTACATACTTTTATCTTGTGTTGGATAAAGGTATTTTCTTCTGGAACTTATGTTAGACAGTGTTAGTTCTAAATATGAAGTCTTACAAATACTACAGAAATAGGGAAAATCATTTTAGTCCCTTGAGGTTTAAGGTATGTATAACTAAATAAAGACGAAAATTTTAGTTGAATGCTAGAAAGTCGAGCACAAAGAAAGTAAAGTTCTTTTACATTACTAATTCAACATCGATTAAGGAAACATAATGATGAACTATTGATTGAAAATGGGATTAGGAAAATTCGTATGAAAGTGATTCTATGATCGTTCTCAATGGTGGCAATCTTTACTATTCATTTGGGTTTAGTTTCATTTCTTTAATTCAATAGTAATCTGGAACTTATTCTAAGTCCCTGGAAAACAATTATTATGGAATAACTTTTACATCAAAATTCCGATCTAAACTTGAGAGAATATTTTGTGGAATTACCTTTAAATCCTGAAGAAGATCATGTCAAACTAATAGTTGGTAACTTGCTCCTTTGGGGCTTTGAAAGTTGGATTTTTTTCCCCTCGTGGGTTGGCTTGCTTTTGAGTTCGGATTTTGTTGAGTTGATCGATAAAAGAGGCTTTTATATATGCTAGATATGTGGCCTTTTTTTTGGTGGGTTTATGTAGTAATTTATATATTTTAGAATTAATCTTTAAAGATCTCAGAGCCATTGGCGCAGTTGGGACTCTCCATTGGGGTTTTCATAAAGATGTCTTCTATTCATTAAAGATATTTTATCAGTTGTTCATCGAATTTTGTTTGGTCTCGGTCTAAACTGTGGATCGAGACCACGACATTGGCTTGGGGTTCTTAAACCTGTTGTCTGATCTCTTCTTTGTGTGAAAGATGTAAAATTATGAGTTGTTTGGTTTAAAAAAGATGATAATATTAATATAATAGTTGGAATTTTTCATCCATCGTAGTTCTCTTTACTTTTGAACATTTTCATTCCTTCAAAAAAATGTTCCTACCAACTCATACCTTAATATTGTATATAAAGGGAAATAAATGACGATTTTGAGCATAACTTTTATTATATGAAAGAGAAACTTGGAGAAACTAAAGATATTTCTAACTTAAGATATGGAAATTGTAGCAGCGGTCTATTGCAACTATATTTTTCCTTTTTTGATTCTAAATAATTAAATTGTAAGTAACAATTTTACCCATCATTTAATTATATTATTATTTTTCTATATTTACATTATTTTCAAATTGTGTTTCTGTTTTGACACCTCACTACTTCTCCTTCCTTTTTCTGTGATTTCTTTTCTAGGCGCCTTTTGATTTGTTATTAGTTCTTTTTTCTTTTCAACTTTCTTCTTCTCCGACGCTTTCCTTCGACTTCATTTCACCACTCATCCATCGCCGGTCACGTTGTTCTTTGCCTCTATTTCTTTCGCATTTGTCCAAATCGATTTAAATGCTACCACTGAATAATTGTTGGAGATGATGAGTAATCGTCGCGGAAAACACGTTTTCAAAGATGGAGAGTCAAAACGGGGGATATTCAACTATTTTTTTGCAATTTTTCTCTCTTTGAAAATCGCAACCGTCGAAGACAAAGACAACAAAACCCTAATTTCATCCTTAAAAATTTAAATAAATAATATATTAACAAATACTGTATTTATAAATAAATATTATATTGATAATAAATACTATATTAATAAATACCATATTAACTTTTTATTAGCAAACATTTAATGTTAAATCCTCATTATTAATACTGTTAATAATAATAAATACAATAATTTGAAAGTGTATTAATCATTAATACAATATTAATGATACTAAGCTCGACGACATCACAAATGGAGTTCCAGCAAAAATTCAATGAGTTATGACAAAAATTCAATGAGTTAAGATTGACGGCGGCGGAAATGGAGTTCCGGTAAAAAAACCAATGGATTAAGCTCGACGGCGACGCAAATGGAATTCCGAAAAGAAAAGGTGATGACGTGGGTTTCTTGCACATAAAGGGAGGGGTACTTTTGTCTTTTATTATAAAAACAAATTCCTTTAATTAAAAATAAAAATTACTTTTACTAATTAATCTTAATATGGACAGATTTGCCATTAATTTTCAATTTTGACCTAGAACTTTTCCCAATTACATCTTACTTGAGATTATAGGAAGACTTAAATTTCAAATCTACCTAATACTCTTTTTTTTTTCTTTTTTTGAAATGTATCTAATACTTTTTTTATAACGAGTAAACTCGTGAAAGAGAAACTAAAGATTGTATTTCAAATTTTGAGGAGGGCGATGCAAATCTCAAATGCTTAAGAACACTGCAATATATGATTACGCACACAATTTATCTTTTTCCTATTCTTCATTCATTTTCCAATTGAAGCAAACAAAATTTTCTTTAGGACTCACTCATTGTTGAAGCAAACACGATACACTTTTGTTAATACTTCTCATCTAGTTGTCTTTCAACCGCAACGACAAGTATTCAAACTCCTAACTTTTTTATTCGTCATCACACAATTATATGGTAGAACACCTGTAGAGAGTATATATCTTCTAATAATTGAATGTATTTCAATAAAAGAACGCTGTATACTATAAATCAAATGTGTTTTTTCATTAAAACTACCAAATCAGTAATTCAACATTGGTTCACCAAATAATAGTCAGTTTGATGTTTTAAGAACTACTGGTGGTACAAAGCAGAAAAGAAAAAACAGGGATGTTAAAAGACAATATGGCCTGAGTTAAGTCTCAAAACCCTTTACTAACATAAACAGCAGAAAAAGCAGCCAAGATTGTTGATGCTGCAGTTACTATGGTGAAGAAGCTGTTCTTCTTCCGTGCCTCTGCTCGTTCAGTCTCGAGTCGTTGCTTCATCTCTTCCGTGATCTTCTCCTTGTTTGTGAAGGATGCTTTAATTGCTTCCAAATGTTCAGCAAACTTGAGCTCAGAAAAAGTTTCCACTTCTCCATTCTCATAGCCACCACACACAGTCAAACAAGTTTTATTCAACAGAGACAAAGCTTTCCCTGAATCAGCAACAGCTGACTTTACCTTCGCTTTCAATTCATCAATCATATTTTGCGCTTCGAACAAGTTTTTCTTCATCAAATCACTTTCCCCAACCAAAGTCTCGATCTGCCTCTCCATCTCCTTCTTTACTTTGAATGATTCCTCTTGTACAATCTTTGCTTTATCAAGTTCATTCTTGGCTTCCCCTTTCCTCTTCTCCTTGTCTATGAGTAACAAATTCAGTTTCTCAACCATTTTCATTTCATCACCAAAACTCTTCCTAATATCATCCCTTTCTAAAGAAACTTTATCTAAAGAATCTTGAAGACAAGCGACATCAGATAGTAGCTTCTCATTTCTTGCTTTCTCGACATTGCTCAACTCAGTCAAAGAAGTAACAGCTTTCTTGAGTTTACTTAATTCCACTTGCAAGTCCCCAATGATATTCTCGGCCTCGATTTTTGCCGTCTCAATTTCAGCTTTATCACAAGTGAGTGTCTCGATCATGCATTTAAACTTCTCCACCTCCTGCTGGACTAAATTCAAATTCACCTCAGTTAAATCTTTATGTTGAGCTAAAGTCTTCATATCTTTCTCCTTCTTTTGTAACTCTTTGTGTAGAACATCAACCTCCTTTAGCAAGCCATTTTCCTTCTCCACAGCCTCCTCAATTGTCTTTTCAAGCTCAGAAATCCTCTCCTCATGCTCTTCATTTTCCAGTTCGAAACCGAACGAGTTCTCTTTCAATTGAGCCACTTCATTCTCTAACTTCTTAATCTCCATCTCAAGCCCAGTTTTTTCCATCTCAATCTCCACTTTCTCCTTCATTTTCACATCTACTTCCCTCTTTAAACCTTCAATAACCCTACCAGACTCATCCAACAACCTCTTAACCATGTCATTTTCTTTCAACAGAGTCCCATTCAAATTCTCACTTTCCATTTTTTCACCAGACAATTTCCTACATTTCCCCTTCAAATCATCAATCTCAACCAATACCCTTCCCTCATTTTTCTCCATTTCAACCACTTTCCTTCTCAAATCCCCTGTTTCATCAAACAAACCACCCAAATCAGCCTTAATCTCATCCCTCTCACAGCAAACCCTCCTCCATTTCTCCCTCTCTTCTTCAACCTTCAAATCAAGCCCAATAATCTCAGTTTTCAATTTCCCAATCTCCACATCCTTAACTCCCACACTCTCAACTAACTCACAAACCACACCTCTCATTTCCTTCATTAGACTCTGCACATAGACACAAACCACATCCCTCTCTAACTCCAACCCAAAAACCCCATCACAAACATCACTCAACTCACCCATTACCTGTTCCTTCTCGTCGACATTCTTCCTCAAAGCGAGCTCCAACGCCTCTTTCGCCTGAACCAGAGCGCCAAACTCCATCCTCTTCTCGTGGGTCTCCTTCACGAGGCGTTCATTCAGCGATTTCAAGCTCTGAATCTGCAACTTCTCCGCAGATTCATCCATGGCGGATTTGGGCTGTTGCTCCAAGTCTCTGTTCTCATCCTGATGAACCGGCACTGGCTTGGGATCTTTGTTGGATCGGGTGGGTTTCTTTTTCGCCATTGTTGAGCGTTTTTTGAAGGAATTATTGCGGCTTGAAATTAGGGTTTTCAGTGGGGAGGTTGGTTTTTAAAGAGTGGAAGAAGAGAAGAGGATATAGAAAAAAACGGCGAGTTGAGAGGGAAACTGGAGAGTTTTTGGTTTTTCGGAAATTTCAAAAACTGTTTTGGTTTTTTAAGAGTTGGAGAATTGATTCGGTGTGGCTTTGAAAACAAGCGGTTTGTACTTATTCACCCAATTAATGCTTGCCACGTGTTGAGGTTATACACGTGTACTGTTTTCATTGAGTGATTGGATGCTTTGTTTTTTATTTAACGTAGGGTGAGATGAATATTGGGAAAATCCAGGAGAATTAATTGTTAGACCAAATGCACATGATTTTGCTTTTGAAATTTGTACCGACTGTATTTTATTTATTTTACATTTATTTTAATTACAATTTTGTACGACCTTTTCAAATAAACCTTTTTTAAAAAAAAAGAAAGAAATGATTAGAAAAAGGTTTTTTTAGATGAGAAAATGATAAAATTATAATTTTGTCTCACAACAATTTTCTTTTTGTTATACTTGGGTTGAGTTGGATTGGATTGAGGAAATTTTTTTATCCCATTCAACTATTCGGATTTGTTATTAAGATTGAGTTGGGTTATCGAGTTCATCGTTGTAAATATAAATATTTTTTATCAAATAAGTCCTACATTATACATAAACAAAATACAATATTCAATTATTATTATATTAAGCTAATGAAATTAATATAAATATTAAATATGTAAAATATTCAAATCAAAACTCGTCCACTATTAATCCTCTAATTATGGTTCATATAGAAGATTCCAACTATAGAATATACAACAAATAAATTAACATAACAAAATTAGATGACATAATTCGACTTCATAAAGCAAATAAATAATTAAAATAACAAAAATAAATTACTTGATTGGACTATATATTTTTAATATGATATATATATTATAAAGACTTCCAAAAATACATAAAAAAATATTGAAAAATAAAAAAGTCTAAAAACAATAATTAAATAAAATAAATATAGGCATATATAATTATGTTTAGGTAAAAAATATATTATTTTATTTAAAAATTGTTTCTTTCTTTTTTTTAATTACAAGTTGGGGCAAAGAGGAATTATTACAAATACTAATTTTAGGGATCGAAGATCATAAAAATGGATTAACTCATTCAGTAAAAATGGTTTATTTTTGTTTTTGAATTCTACAATATATATATATACGGATGAGGATGAATTATTCTTCTTGTGAATAAAAGAATTTCTTAGATATCTTTTCAAACAAAGTTTACTGAAAAAATAAAAACGTTTTTGTTTAGAAAAGACATTGTAACCGTTAGCTAGGGGTGTACATGAGTTGGGTTGGGTAGGGTTAAGGGTAATTTTTGGACCAACCCAAAAATTTGGGTAGATCAACTTTTTAACCCAACCCAACCCAATTAGAGTTTCAACCCAACCCTATATTTTCGGGTTGGGTTGGGTTGGGTTCATCGGTTCAAAAAAAAAAAAAGTTGAAGGCGAGATTACAAATTCGACGAAAACACTAATTATTTCAATATTTGGAAATCAAATACCGGTATAAAATTTGACTAAATATAAAGCTAATTTTGTAAAGAGTATGAGATTTTTTTAAAAAAGAAAAAAATTAATTTCAAATTTTAAAAAATATTGTATTTAACCTAATAAGAGATAAAAAGATTGGATAAATTCTTGAGAGAAAAAAGGTTTGAAAAAGATTGAAGTTTACTTACTCATAGAAGAAAAAAAAAGCAAAAAAAGAAAAAGAAAACATAAAATAAAAAAAGATGTACAACCACTAGGCTATCAATGACTTTATACTATAAAGATATGTTAAGAAATATATATTTATATTTGGGTTCCGGTTTGAACCCAACCCAAAACCCGTGAACCCGCGAACCGACCCAAAAATTCGGGTTTACTAAAAATCTAACCCAACCCAAATTTTAAAAAACATAACCCAACCCAACCCTTACGGTTTGGGTTGGGTAGTCCGGGTAGCTCGGGTTACCGGTTTTTTTGTACACCCCTAGTTTAGCTTAGCAATATATATATATATATATATATATATATATATATATATATATATATATATATATATATTTTTTTTTTTTTTTTTTTTTTTTTTTTTTTTTTTTTTTTTGAAAACATGCTTAGTAATATTTTTAGTTAACTTTATGATTCAAAACTAAAACATTACAGTAGAAAAATATTTATAAAAAAAAACAGTTAAAAGGAAGGTGAATCATTTTCCTTTAAGTAAATTATGGGCAATACTAATAACTAAAATATTAAAATATTATTTTAGTCCTCAACTATCTTCTTTTTTATATTTTGGTCCTTAAATTTTTAAAAGTTTAATTGTAATCATTTAACTTTGCCAAAACTTTAAAAATGCTCCTTGAGTTAAGAAAAAGTTAACTAGAATTTCCCCAGTTTTATTGAAAGGGAAGAAATTTTTATTTTGAAAAATATGAGAGATATTTTTAATGGAAAATTGAGGAAATACCGGTAGATGAGAGGGAAAAAAATGGTGAAAAGGGTGAGTAGAATGAAGAAGATGACCTAAATTATTTGAATTTTTTATTATTTTTCTCTTGCCACCTCATCCAATTTTAAATTATACTTTTTTTCAACTCAAGAACCATTTTTAAATTTTTGGCAAAGTTGACGAATTATAATTGAACTTTTGAAAGTTAAGAAATCAAAATTAAAATAAAGATAATAGTTGAGGGATCAAAATAGTATTTTAACATAATTAAATTAAATGAATCATATTTTTGTGCTAAGTTAGATTATTGCATTATGTTTATCATTCCTTTCCTCTCAGACTTAGCTCACATCACATAAATCTGTAAAAACAAATTTTTTATGATATAGGATTCAAAATTAAGTTTCAAATCTTGTTAGAACATGTTCTCTACCAACATGCTAAAAAATTCATCATGTTCATTAATCATGCCAACCTATAGATATAACATCATTATTAGTTTGGGTTGGATTAAGTTTTGTGAAATCAAGAAAAACAAGGGTAAAATGACTCAATCCATAGAAAATTACAAACTTATAACTCAACACAACTTAATGAAAAAAAATTTATAACCAACCGTACAACTCTTTAGATTGGATAGTCAGAGTTGTTCAGATTGAGGTGCTAGAAAGGAAAGATGTATTAACCTTGTTTGAAGTTAGAAATTTAGAGAAAAATCTTATTTTTTTTAGTACAAATTGAAGAGAGGGAGACCAACAACCTATATAGAGGCTACTACTGTTTTCAAATAATATGAGAGTCGGATACCAATTTTCAGACTCGAACTCGTGACCGTGGGGTTGAAATGGATTAATACCAAACAAAATAACCAACCGCACCACCAACACATTCGATTAGAGGAAAATCTTGTTTGAGGTTAGGATTTGGGAGAAAAATGTTGTTTGGGGTTGAACAATTTCTGAATATATAGCTTGTCAACTAAGCTCCAAGTTTTGTTCGTGTGTAGAGATTCTAGCTCATCCTTGATTGCATTGCTTTCAGCCACAACTTTAAATCCGTTGATTCAATAGCTTCCATATAGGTTATTCATTCTTGTCGATGATCTTAACCCAACAGATTTAATTACTATTCAGAACAAAATTATATGCACTCCTTTATGATGTAATTTTCTTTCATTCATCCTTCTACCAATTTTTATTATGAACATAACCTTACAAAATTTTCATATATGTTTGAGATTCATCGTCGATCTTCGTACTCGAAGCCACCATTCAAGTCACGCGACTAGCCCAAACCTGTGACGCAGTCTTTTCGAATCTGCTTCATCCTACGCCCGAGCCTCTACAATGACTTGAACTGCGCAGAGCTGCGGTTCGGTTTGAAACCTGCCACATTTGGCCCACATGGCGCTGAAGACTGTTTGTGGCACTGATTGAAGACTGTTTTGTAGCATTAATTGAAGTTTATATGTTCACTGATTGAAGACTATCAATTGACTGATTGAAGACATCAGGCACATGAGTTTTTCCATCTTTTTACTAAGTCAGCCCTAATTTTATGCTATGCAAAAATTTCTTCTAAAAATTTGCTATTCATAGAATTTTATTTTTTAATATACATAAAAAATTCCCTTTAATATATTATTATTAAATCAGTTTTGATTAAAATTAGTTTAAAGTTTATTATATAAACAAAATTTAAGCATTATAAAAAGTATAAGAATTAAAAATACATCAACTAAAATAAAAGAAACTCTACAAATATTTAAAAAATTGTTGGAGAATGAGGTTTATTTTTTTAAAAACAAGGATAACCACATTCGTCCCTAGGTCAAGCATTGGAAGACATCGAAGGAATAATACCACAGCTGAGTCTCAAACTTGGGACCTTAAGAGGAGCATACCCTCAGAACTCAAGTCTTCAACCACTGTGTCACCTTTTGGGGACGAAGGATGAGGTTTATGAAGAATTTCACGGAAGGAGGGGTTGAAAAGGGGTTTATGAGGTGTTGGAAAGGTCCATCTTCCCCCTGCCCATGCGTTTCTAAGAGATGATCTTTACCATGTGGGAGCCTTTGTTTCTCGATAGCGACAAAGAGAAATTTCTCGTTGAACGTCAATGATTAAAATCTCATTTGATAATCATTTTATTTTAATTTTTAGTTTTCAAATTTCAACTTATAACAATTATTTCAATATTTTTTTTTATTTGGATATCTACATAAAAAAAAGGTTTCAAAAAATTTATTTTGCTTTTTTGAAATTTGATTTACCATTTATTTATTTATTTATTTTAAAAGAAATATATAGTAAAAATTTTGAGTAAAAATAAGTTGAAATTTCAAAAACAAAATTCGGTTATAAAAGGGGCTAAAAGTTCATGAACCAAAATTAAATATTTAAAAGCTTAAAACCCAAAATAATATGTTTATTTTTATTATAGTTAAAAATCGATTGAACGAGCAATATTACTTATTCAAGTAAATACTGTAAATGTAATCCCCTTACAAAACAAATATTGTAACACTCATCAAAGCTGAGTGCAATTTAATGAAATCAAAAGTTTAAGCATAAATGTTGATACTCATTTTAGTGGGTAAATATGATTTTTCTTTTTTCCATAAATTTTTATATCTTTGTATGATGTCCCCACAGTTCAATAAATTCCATACACCAAACAGTTGCAATTTGACATTTCATTCAAACAGCTTCATGTCTGTGTTGAAGTAATGAAGTACAAATACAAGGGTTAGGGGCTGTTTTGGCTATTGATCCACACTTAGGTTTCTCTCTCTGTAATTTTATATTTAATAAAGGAAATGTGAACTTTGTTAACTTATAAACACATTGCTTTGGATTCTAAAATTACATACACAATACTTCATTTTTCCATTTCACTGCCTCCAAACAGCCCCCTTACAAAACTGCCAAGGCTTCTTCCTTTAGCAGAATGTTTCCAACTTCACTTTCAAGCCCCAAAACAAGCTGCCTGTGCCTTTTCATATCATTTAGGTATCTCGTCTTGTTGTATTCTTGTGCGTCTAAGAGCTCTTCCGAGTATGTTCGTTGAAGTGTCGACCTTGTATACTTTTCACACTCCGCTACGTATTTGTCGCCTCTTAGCAGGACAACGACCTGCAATAAACAAGTGTTATGTTATATGTTCGATGAAGAGAAGACGAAGTGTTGTGGTTTCCTACTTGCCTGACTCATTCGAGGTCGGAGTATAGGAGACTGCTCAATGCACAAAGATGCAGTCAAAATCACGCGTTCCATCTCTTCGAGGTCGTAGCTACTAAGAAGAGTAGGATCAATGAGCTCCTTGTGATTGTGGCTATCTAGTAGAGGATTTGCCTAAGATAAAGAATATTTTTAAAATATGGTATATGATGAATTAGGCACTAGCGCAAATAGTTTGTTCAAATTTTATTGTTACCCATAGTACGAGGCTTTGACACAACTCATCTAAAGCTCGACGACCGGTTATGACCTCTAACAATAGAACTCCAAAAGAATAAACGTCAGTCTTCTCATCAACCATCCCGTGCATGAAATATTCGGGAGCGAAGTATCTGCATTAAAGAGATGAGACATGTAACAAAAATAAGAAACAGAAACGCCATGGAAAAAATCTAGGCGTGCTACTGACCCGAATGTGCCCTCGAATTTCGACACGCTGTAGTGAGTCCACTGTTTGGGTAGCCACTTTGCAAGGCCAAAATCACAAATCTGCATTGATTCAAGTTTATAAAATGATTTCATTCATGAAATAAGATAGAAGCATAAAGTAAACTTGACTAGTATTCTCAGTTCTTTTCAACTTTCATAGAACCATAAAAACAAAATTTTCCTCGACATTTTTTCATAAACAAAGAGTAGTAGTAGTAGCAGCAATAATGAAAGAGGTGTTCATAATAACATGAGTGAGGAATTAAAGCTTCGATATGGATCTAGATATTTAGAACATGAAGTTACCTGAGGTTCAAAATCTTCTGTAAGCAGAACATTATCGGCCTTGATATCTCGGTGTATGATACGCCTTTGACAATGATCATGAAGATACAACAAACCGTCAGCTATACCAAGAGAGATCTTGTATCGTTTACTCCAATCAAGAGTCTTTGCTTTTGGACCTAGAAAATGTGAATGATGGGGTCAATAAGAATTCTACAAAACAATGATCAATTCAACAAGGTTAGAGGAATCACCATGAAGAAAAGATCCTAGACTTCCATTTGGAGATAATTCGAAAACAAGGTGCATGCCGCCATCGATGCCACAACCGATCAATTTGGCAGTGTTGGGATGATCGATGTGAGCAATGATGCCAAGCTCGGATAAGAAACAAGCAGTTCTCTCATCTGATGCTCCTTTAATCAGCCTCTTCACTGCAATCAGCTGCCCATCTTGTAAACGCCCCTTGTAAACCTCGGCGTAACCACCTTTTCCAATCAAATTTTCTACAAAAACGAACACGAAAAGCACGATAAATATTGTTGTCAATACCAAATTTAGAGTAAAAAGTTAATGAAACACAAACTGAACCAACCACGGCTAAATTTGTTGGTTGCAGCTTGGAGTTCGGAGGATGTATAGTTTCCCAATGAGGACTTGAACTTGTACAAGTCACTTAGCCCCGGACTCTCACTCCCGCTCTTGTCGCCTCTTCTCGACATCTTCAGCACCCCAAGGGGAGGAAAAGAGGCTAGGCGTCTGAATGATTTTTTCTTCCATACCTTGAAGAACTTTTTCCAGTGAGAAAGAGCCCTTGTTTGTGAACCTTGACTATCTGATTCCGGGTTACTATCATTCGAAGAGTCAGGATCGGATTCTGAATTATGTAAGCTTGCTTCCAATACTCCTCTAGGGGATGTTGTATCACGTTGCTCAGTTTCCAGGTCAAGACACCTCAAATCTACATAGGAAAGCCACAATTTAGCAGCCTAAATGATGTCTCTACAGAAGTTCACAAAGCGAAAAACAAACAGATATTCACCTCGAGCTGAGGAAGATAGAAACATATTGCTCCGCATTTTAGTCTTCCCATACGTAGCCTTGTAAACTGGAGGTTTTTTTGTTACTTCACCCAAACCCCTCTCAATGCCCCTATAAACAAACAGTGAATTTAGAATAGTCAAAATCCAAACAGAGTTTGTAAATGTTGCACATAAGTTTACAAAGTCCCAATGGAATTGAAATACAAAGAAGAGTGATTCTTTAACTTATTTAAGCAAATCAGGCCCCACCTGAAATTCGACTACCTCGACATGAAGGATTTTTTATGAAGGCTCGAACCCAGAACCTTTAAGAATTCCCCTCTAAACATCCCAAAAAGAGTGATTATGATTATGACCGCACACAAAAAGTCAGCATTGCTTTTGTATTCTTAAATTTGAGAGCCATCCTTATAGTTACAGCTATTTAAAAAGTTTTCTGAGCATAATTGTTTTGTTTTCGATTCAGATAATCATTGTTCACTTTTTTTTATATATCTGTGACTGTGTACCTTGCATACACATCGACTATTATCAATAGACATACATACACTTCTACAATATTTGAATGTCAAAGAAATAAGTAAGAAATTAATTGCTAAATAGATGACCACTAAAGATTAAACCTATTGCATCTTAATTTCCCGGGCCCTCTTTTACCACTAAGCTACTCCATTCTTTACTTTTTCACAGACATAAAAGTACTGAAATAATATACCACATCATTCTCATTCTCAAATCTCAAATGATGAAACATATCAAAAACAAAACACAGATCATTCCATTGTTCTCAGCTTCCATCCTCAAAAACATTACACAAAAAGCCAACAGTCTTGTCCCCCATTTTCCAAAAAGGAGAGAAAAGTGAAAGAAACACAAGCATGGGAATTGAGAAACCCCCATCTTCACAAAGAGAGCCAAAAAGAAAAAAAAAATCCCAAAAAACCCAAACAAAAAAATGACAAAAAGAAACCAAATACACACAAAATCATCATTCCAACAGCACATGGATCCAAAAGGGCTGCTAAAAATTTCACAAAAGAAATGATAAAACAACAAGCACCCAGAAACAAGAATCCAAGAAAACAAAACCCCAAATCATGAACAAAGCATAATAAGAACATATGCAAAAGATAAAGGGCAAATACCATGGAAGCGGAGCTTTGAAAATTGCATCATTATTCATGGCGAAAACTGCAAAAGAAAAAAAAAACAGAGAGAAAAACAGAGAGGGGGTTAAAAATAAGGACAGAGCAGAAGAGGTTCCATTAGAGAAGGGGGAAATTGTTTTTGGTGTTGAAAATGGTAGATAAAATGTTTGGATTGGGAGCTAAGAAACAGGAAATGGGTTTTCATGGTGGGATTTTTTAGAGATGCCTAAAAATGGAGGAATACAGATTTTCATCATTGTCTGTAAAATAATAATAATTATAATAATAATAATAATTATTATTATTATTATTATTATTTATGTTGCGAGAGTTTCGGCTATGGAGGTTTTTGGAAGAGGTAGAGATGGCGAAATGGCCTTTAAAAGCGATTTCTTCTCTCCAACCTTTAAAAAAAGCAGCAGAGGAGAGAGAAAAGGAATGACAGAGGGAGAGAGAGAGCGAGAAAATGACAAATATCAATTCAGGCTTTTAATTTAATTTACTTTTTTTTCTTTTTCATTTTTTGGGTTTGACCATGAACCAAATTTGCATGGGGTTCTTTTTACTTTTTCTATATAATTTTTTTAATTATAAAATATTTAGGGTGAAGATGTGAATAAGTAACCTTAATTATCCATTGATAATCATGTAACTTTTTATTAATTTTAATTAATTAAAACATATACTACTTTATAGATTATAAGAAAAAAAAATGTGTTTTTATTAGAGATGTCCATTTTTTCCTTGGGGTCGGGCCACAGGGGAACCCACAATCCCCGTTTAGGCAGTGAATGGGGAAAGGGGATGAAAAAATCCCTCCAACCTAAACGGGGACCCATTCCCGATCTCCGTCATGTTTACATTTTATTTTTATTTTGCAATTTTTAAAAATAATTTTTTTCCTCTTTTTACTAATTTAATGTTTAGTTATAGTATTTTGTTTGTAGAAATATTTATTCGAATGCATATTTTAATAATAATTAGTTATCTAATTGAAATTAATGTATATTTTTTTATGAAAAATTAACTATTTAAAAATATTATTAAAAAAATACGTATACAAATTAAGATTAGAAAAAGAAAAATGAAAAATGAAATGGTGAATTATTGACCGCGCGGAACCCGATCCTCACCAATTCCCCATCGGAGAATCCCGTCCCCATTCCGTAAAAAAAACGATGAATTTTGCAAAGACAGAAAATGATTTTTGTGGCGAGATAGGGACGGGAAAGATATTTTCCGACCCTGCCCCGTGGACATCTCTAGTTGTTGCCATGTATTTTAAAAAACAAAAAATCTTGGTGAAAATAATTATAAGTTGGCCATGAAGAAGATAAAAAAAAATAAATGAAAAAAATAAATTCAATTATATTTACGTGGTTAATGAAAGTTATATTTTAAATTTAGAAGATAATTGATTCATTATTATTATTATTATTTTTTATTGATTGATTCATTATTTATTAAATTATACTTTTGATTGACAATTATTGTAATTGAGTTAATGAATGAAAGTATTATTTGATAGCAGTTTTGTTTTTAAAAAAATTCAAACCTAAGATCCACTAAAATAACTATTTGATGTCTTGCTTTTATTTTTAAAATTTAAATCTATTTTTACTCAAAATTTTTAGAATTCACATTTTCTATCATATATTCATGTTTGTTTAAAAAAGTATAACGAGAATGTTAATCAACTTTCAAAACAAAAACAAAATTTTTAAAACTTTTTTTTTTTGAATTTTGGTTTGATTTTTATAAATGTAGGTGAGATGAAAATTCCAAGTAAGAAAAAACATACGATAAAATAATGGTTGTAGGCTTAATTTTTTTTAGTTTAATAATCTAAATGTTAATATTATAATTTACTTGTTATATTTAGTCCTTTCCTCTTGCTTCAATATTTAAAAATCTACTTATTTATTTATATTTATATATACAAATTGATGACCAAGCACATAAGTGACTCGACGACATCAATGTATATTCAAGGACCAATAAATCCTGTTTGAATCTCTCTACCTCAAATTTTTGTAATCTTAAAAAAAAAATTATTGAGGTAATAAATTTATTTATTTTTATCAAAGGACCACAATTTAATTTTTATTATTTTAAGATTTATTTCATTTTAATTTATAATTTTATTTATATGTAATTTTGTTTTTGTGAGGCATTTTTAACCACGAAAGTAAATCAATTTATAATAATACGAGAATTTTAAATTAATATCTAAATTTATTTTCTTTAACATAAAATAAAGTTTTTGTTTTTCATATTCAACACAATATTTAAGATAATAGAATTCAAAAGATAACTTTTTGATTAAATTATGATAGTTCTGGTTTATGGCTAATAATTTTGTGTGTTAAATATTGTCTTAGGCCAACTCTTCAAATTTCCAAATGTGGCCAAAGTAACTGATGTTGACATGCCAAAAAGATAAATTTGCAATTGATTGGAAAGTACTACCTTTTCTTTGCTACTTGGATTCTAAAGTTATGATAATGAGGTGACTAATAAATTCTTTTAAGATATTGATAATGAAAGAAAAAAAGGATCTCATATTTATACTTAGAATTAACTTATACATGTACTCAAAAAAAAAAAGGAATTAACTTATACATTAAAAGAAAAATATAGCATTATAATTGTAGAGTTGGAATTCCAACAATAAAAGTAAAAGTTGCCAATCAAATTGATGAAAAAATAAATAAAAATGTCTTTAACTTAATAACATTCAGAAGTTATCCAATAAATAAATAAATAACATTGAGAAGTTTACCTTTTTGTTTTTTTGAAAAGAGAAGTCTACATTTAAATAACTCATAATATATAGTATTTGATCATATTCACAAGATATTGAAGTGCCTTACCAATATACTCATTAATAATAAGTTAAATCATATTGTTCATACCTAGAAATTTAGACAAAAGATACACGATTAACTTATATATAACTCAAGGATGAAGGGAAAAATAAAGAATCATTTGTTGTTTACTACACTATAAATAAAGTTAGGGAAGAGATAAAATATAATAAATTATAGAAATTTGCATAGCATAAATTTGGAATAAATCTAGTAAAAAGACAAAAAAAAGTTCATGCATCAATAATTTCAATCAATACAATAGATACTATTCAATTAATGTACATATAATTTTCAATCAATGTTACAAATAGCCTTCTATCAGTTCCACATATAATTTTTAATATTACAAATAGTGTTTAATCAATATAGTAGATATTTTTAATCAAAAGACAATGAAGGAAAGAATTGAAATATACAAAAACTCCCAAATACCATGAATGAAATATTCTTTAAATATATTATAATTAAAATAGACCACTAAAATTTTCCTCCTACATGGGTGTGTGTTGTTTTTTTTTGTAGAAAAGAGTGGAAGGTAAGAAAATGAAGTGGTTAATAGTAGTTTGGAGTGGTTAATTACGCATTTGGAGATTGAAGTTATTAATAGTGAAGTGATCAACTATTTATTTGGAAATTGTGATTAGTATTGGTTGAATGATAAATTTTGATTTAAAGTTTAATAAGATTTAATATGATATTTGATAAAGAGATCGAAGAAGAGTTGAATAGTGCATAGTGATTGTTTACTATAAACAAACAAAAAAAAAAGTTAATGTCCAAAAAAACAAACACACCCTAAAGCAAATTCCTTGAATTATAAAGTAATCAAAACTCAATTCTACTCACCTTTGTTTTATCAAAAAATTCAAATGACTTACACATATATCTCTATTTAGTAAATTAATAACCTGAAATTACAAAAAGAAAAAGAAAAAAGAAATCAATTGGTTTATATCTTTAGTTTTTTTTAGTACATATCTTTAGTTTGTTTGATCTTTAATATAATCGATAATTTTTCTCTATCAGAACACACAAAAAATAATGACATGCTCTATGACTTTATTAGATATATGTTGTTAAGTATATACTGAAATATATACAAATTTTTAATCGAACTTCAAATTTTAAGAAATTAAAAAAAAAAAATTGTTTAAAGATTCAAATGTTTTTGGGGAAGTAAAGAAAAAAAAGAAAAGTTGGGAGTTGTAGGGTCCAGGGTTAGTAAATTTTATAAAGTTGAAGGGCATAAAAGCAAAGAGTTGACAGTACTATTTTCTCGACATAAGAAAAACAATGTGGGTGCATATTGTTGTTAATTTTGTCTCCAAAGCTGAGACCATACCATATGATAGGATGAAATAATAATACTAGTGGCAGCAGCAATATTTTTTGTTTAAAAATAATAATATTTTTTGTCATGAATTTGAATTCTCATCCTAATTGTTGTAATTTCAAAAAAAAAAAAAATCCTAAAAACAAAAAAAGTTATGAGTTTCATTGATCATCAATGTAGAAATAACTTTTTTTTATCAAACTTTTTATAACTAGATATTCAATTTTAGCACGCATGTAATGTAAGGTACAATTGGAACTTTATAGTTTTCTTTCTTTCTTTCTTTTTTTGGGTTCAAATTTAAGATTGAATTAAATGAAAATAATTTATTTTCTAATTAAACTCCAATTGACGCATATGATCTTGGAATTTTTTTTTTTTTTTTAAGTACATAATCTTGGAAATTAATTGGCCACTTAAAACGAGAACTCTAATTTTAAAAGAAAATGCTCTTGAAATTATTGAAAATATCATTATAAAATAATTGACAAGTTAATAAATGTTAAATTCTATAAAATATTTCTGCAAGTATTTATGAAGACATCTTCTAAAAAAAAAAAAATTATGAAAACATGACAATGCTATTTTTCTATTGAATATGGGTAGTAATTGTTATATATTTCTCATGATATGGGGATCGAACCTATAACCATATAACCATAGAGTATAAATGAATTTACACCATACCAAATAATCAATCGTGTCACTAACTCATTCGTTGTTAACACTATCGATTTCAATCATTAAGGAGGTGTTCATAGCCTCTTACTATGCATTGGTTTTTCTTTTCTTTTATTTAATTGTACATTTGTTTAACCGAATGGGTCAGTGGTGCAATGGTTTCAATGTTTGATTGTAAACGAGTTGAACATCAGCAAAAATTGTATTATTGAGAGCGTCATTGGTTTAAGGTTTAAACGAAAATGCAAATAGAAAATAAGTAAACAGAAAACAATTGACAACAAGAGGCTATAAAAGTCTATCAAATGATAGAGATCGAGAGTAGTTAACAATAATAAAAAGAAAAAAAAAGTTAATATAGATACTATCGCTCTGTTTGATAACCATTTTGTTTTTCATTTTTTGTTTATGAAATTTAAGCCTAAAACAATTACCTTATTATGCTTTTTTCTTTATTTGGATATCTACATCTTACCTATATTTTAATAAACAAAACCAAAATTTGGAAACAAAAAAAGTAGTTTCCAAAAACTTGTTTTTGTTTTTGAAATTTGGTTAGTAATCATCTACTTTCTTAAAGAAATATAGATACATTGGAAGGATGAAGCACAAATTTGAGTAGAAAAAAGCTTAAATTTCATAAACCAAAAACAAAAAACCAAATGGTTATCAAACGGGACCTACAATACTCGATTATCTACTATTTTCTCTATAAAAAAATATCAATAATACAAGAAAAAAGGAAAAAACTTATCATATATCAATTATTGTTAAAATACATAAATTCATATCAATTGTCACCTCCCGCAAAAGGAGGCATATGGATAAAGATTTATGAAAAATAGATTTTCAAAAAAAAAAAATTGTGAAAATAAACCATTTTTAATATTTGCAATATATTTAGAAGGTAGGAAGATCGAAATGAATGGGAATGGACCGGGTTTGCCGGTTGCTGGCGTTACATGTAATTGTATTGAGCCAAAAAAGGCAGGGCGTTTTGGATAATTCCAATTTTAACTTTGGATTCCATCATCATATGCATCCAACACATGAGAGGCTGATTTTGTTGCCAATTTTACCCTTCCAATACAAATTTAAATCAATTTTTATTCTCCTTTGGGAATGGTGTAAGTGGGTACCAACATTTTGAGTTTTGGGGATGAAAATTAATTATGAAGTATGTTGAATTATTGCTTGTGTTGAAGGAATGAAGGAGGGGGAGTATTGGAATTTGAACTTTTACAGAAACTTCAAATTGATTAGATTGTGTTGGATGAGACTCATTATAATCGATCGTGGATAATTAAAAAAATCTATGTTTTTCTTGACAAATGTGTAAAAGAAAAACATAAACTATAAACGAATTAGATTTTTTCGGTTGAATCATCATTTAACGGTCAAGTGTAATTAGGGCAATAGCGACAAGATTTGAATTTTTATGGAAACTAAAAATTGATTGATCTTGTCGGTCAGGTCATCGCTAATCGATCATCTGAATTAGGGAAGTGTTAGTTCTTTTTTTACAAATGTACGGAATAGTGAATTTAGGTGAGTAGAGTAATGAAGTATAAACTTTAAATAAAAAACAAACGAATTAGGTTCTTTCCATGAAACGATCACTAACTAGTTGGATGTAATTATGTTTTTTTTGTTACAATTGAACGAGTGTCATAATGAAATTTAAAATTTTGACGAAACCTAATAATTGATTAGATATTTTTCAGTTGAGTCACCAATTAGTGTTTCGTGTTTAATAAGTATAATTTTGGTTGTATGAGATTTGAAATTTTGATAAAATTATAAGTTAATGAGATTTTATCGATTGAGTTACATAAATCATATTTATACATAAAAGCAAATTGACGTTGGTTTTTATTAATACAAGTTGGGAGAGGGGGCCACAAACCCTACAAAGAGGGTACTGCTATTCTCAAATAAATGATAGCCAAAATACCGATACTCGAAATTGAACCTATGACCATGTTGTTGAACTAATTTTTTACTAAACAGTGAAATTATTAGATCATCTTCTCTTTCAGTAAATTAATGTTGTTTAGGGTCATATAACACTTGAGTTAAAATGATACATGAATCAATAACGACCACATTCGATAAGAGAGATCATAAAGATTCGGGTCTTTGTTAATTAAAAATACTTAATAGAATTGATAGTTGCTAGTTATACCAACAAGACACATATTTCTTTTCAATGACTCAATCATAAAAACTTCAAAGTTAAACGTATTTTTTAAAGAAATTATGTTGGTGACCTCTTGGAATGTTTCCTCAAAGTATTTGAGTAAGGAAAAAGTGTGTTGAAAATATATGTTTTGGCACATGAGAATAACCTTCACTTTTAGATGTGGTTCAATAAGTAAGCAGTGCGGTGATGAGGTTGCAAAGGAATACAAGGACATTTGAGGGGTGTTGGTGGTGAATTAGAATTTACCTAAATTAGTCTAAGTTAACATAGAATATTGTGTACGGATACTGATATGCATTAAACCAAAAACTCTTGTACCAATAAATCAACCCAGAGTGTCGCCATTGAAAATACATAGATAAGGGATAGATAAAGAGATAAGAAATATCAAGAAAGGTGAATAGAGTTTACAAAATGACAACTTTCTTCTTCTTTCACCTTATTCAAATTTAACTCAAACAATTGCGGCATTTATCAAAATTTAGGACAAATAATTAATTAAATTTAAAATTTAGAGATGTAATTGTTAGAAAGAACTTATTGAATGGTAGTTTATACAATATTTCCTAAAAATAAAAAGTTCAAAACATGCTAGTGTGTAATTAAATTAATTTTATTATATTAAAATTATAACAAGCAAAGTTGATATGTCCGAGTGGTTAAGGAGATAGATTAGAAATCTATTAGGATTTGCTTGTTGCACAGGTTCGAACCATGTTGCAATGAGCTTAAAAACCTTTCAAATAAAATTCCTCATTTTCATTTAATATGACTTAAGAAAAGCTTAGCTAAGATTCACCCAAATTAGTTTAACATCTTTTCAACAAGAATATCATCATGTCTCTGGCTTTTTCTGTGAATTATTATCTAACCTTCTTATGAGTATTTTTATTTGTTATTTATTTATTGCTACTTCTTAAAAAGATATAACTCCTTAAAGATGATGAAACAATTTCTCACAGTGTAGAGTTTAAATCTGGTTGGATAATAATTTGCTATGAGTTATTTGTTTGGTTAAATTACAACTTAAGAAATTGAATACTTTTGAATTTGTATTGAATAGATTCTTTAACTTAAAAAAGAAATATAATAGATTTGCAAATAGTGTTAAGGAAGTGTTAAAACGAAATTTGTCGTGTGAAATATAAAAGTAGAATGCATGCAAATAAAGTTTGAATTTTATTAAATTTGTTCTTGTGTTGTTATCTCTAATATTTTCTCTCTAATTCTTTTTCTCGAGATATAGATTTTTGAAGATGATGATGTCAAAGCTTACGAACTTGTTTTTAGTGGTAGCTTTGAATTTTCTGACTTGATGTTGTGAAGTTTTTAGTCTTTCACCTTCAACTTTGGTCTTCAATTTCAATCATATTGTTTTCGTCCCTTACAAATGAGGAAGAGCTCTCATGTTCCTACGAACTTGGGTCTTTGGGCTTCATAAGTATTTGGAATTAATTATAAGACTAGGGCCCATAGAGCATTTGGGCCTGACCATTGAATTTACTATATGGTCTGAGCTTACCATATGTACGAGTAATGTTTAATTTGGACACAAATTTCATATTAGCTAATTACTATTCCAATTAACTTTATGATTTTGACTTGCTCATAGGAACAATATGGTATTTTGTCCGGTGATTTGCATCAAAAGACTCTTTTGATTGGGAATGTTGTCTATCTTATTACAATCAATTTTAAAATGCCAAAATGAAACAACTCATGAATGAGAATAGCTTAGTTCAAGACTAGTGGGGTGGGAGCCACCCATTGAGAAGTTTTTAAAAATGAATTATGATTCTGCCATAAATTTTGCAGGTCAAAAATTCGGGATGTGATCAATTATTCGGAATGAGAAAGGTGAAGTGATGGCATCGATGACCAAGCTCTTATCTCCAGTTTTTGGAAGTTGATATTGGCGAGGCTCTTGCAATTCGGGAAGCTTTCGTATGGGCCATGGAAATTGGATTTTGGAAGCTAATTGTGGAGACTGTTGCTGCAATTGTGATTAGAAGACTTAAGCTTATGGATGAGGAAGACCATTCAGACATGGAAATTGTGTTGTAGGACATTAAGAACCTGCTGCATAATTTTGATTAGGGGTGTACAAAAAAACCAGTAACCCGAGCTACCCGGACTACCCAACCCAAACCGTAAGGGTTGGGTTGAGTTATGTTTTTTAAAATTTGGGTTGGGTTAGATTTTTAGTAAACCCGGATTTTTGGGTCGGTTCGCGGGTTTACGGGTTTTGGGTTGGGTTCAACCCGGAACCGAATATAAATATATATTTCTTAACATATCTTTATAGTATTAAGTCGTTCATAGCCTAGTGGTTGTAAATCTTTTCTTATTTTATGTTTTCTTTTTCTTTTTTTGCTTTTTTTTTTCCTTTTATGAGCAAGTAAACTTCAATTTTTCTCAAACTTTTTTTCCCTCAAGAATTTATCCATTCTTTTTATCTTTTATTAGGTTAAATACAATATTTTTTAAATTTTAAAATTAATTCTTATCTTTTTAAAAAAATCTCATACTCTTTACAAAATTAGCTTTATATTTAGTCAAATTTTATACCGGCATTTGACTTCCAAATATTGAAATAATTAGTGTTTTCGTCGAATTTGTAATCTCGCATTCCAACTTTTAATCCTTTTAAACCGATGAACCCAACCCAACCCAACTCGAAAATATAGGGTTGGGTTGGGTTGAAACACTAATTGGGTTGGGTTGGGTTAAAAAGTTGATCGACCCAAATTTTTGGGTTGGTCCAAAAATTACCTTTAACCCTACCCAACCCAACCCATGTACACCCCTAATTTTGATGAGGTGTCCTTCTCCTAGAGTGATCGACGTGCTAACTTGTTAGCCCATAACCTTGCCCAAATAGCTACATATGACGATACTAACCACTTTTGGATGGAAGAGCTGCCACCGATGATGCAAGATGTTCAAGCAAAGGATTTGAATTTTTTTCCCCCACCGTGGGTTATTTCCTATGCCTGCCTTAGGCTGTTTTCTTTTCAATTTCCTTAAAAAAAAAAATTAACTTTATGATAGTTAGATATTTATAATCGTTCAAAAATTAATTAAATGTTATCATTAATTTTGTACATATAATTTATGATTGGTCACCACTACAATGTCAGCTTTCTATGACAATTTTTAATTGTCATGATCGACTTATTATGACAATTATGCCCAATAATCTCCGTGTCATAATATCTCCTATCATGGTAAGTCTTTAATAACATAAAATAAAAATGTCATAAAATATAATTTATGACAAATATAAGATTGTCATAAATATTTTTTTATGACAACTAAAAATTGTCATGGTTAAATGAAAAAAAGAGTTTATAATATCTATTTATGATATTTTATAATTGTCATAAATAATGTTATTTTTGCAATTTTAACTTTTATTACCATGACAATTTTAGAATGTCATAAAAAAGAGTTATTTTTCCAAATAAAATTAAATCGTAAACTGTCATGTATTCATTCACATTTCATGACAGTTGTGATAGTCATGATTTATATTTCTTGATAGTTTAAAATTGTCATATATAAGATAACATGACATTTTTTAAATTATAAAATTTAATATATTCTATTTATTTATTCATATATTTATTTCATATTAATCACATTTAAGCCTACCAATTCAAAAATGACAATATTTAAACTTGTAAATAATTATGCATTTTTAAGATAATATCACAATCCACATAAATGTCAAACTTCATTAAGCACAATTCAAATAAAGTGTTATACAAATTAACCAATATATAAACTTCGTAAATTACAATTAATGTTTGATAAAACCAAGAAAAAAAACAAATACTTTAACAACTTGTATATAAGTGTAGACGCGATCACCTCAAAACTTGCAAAAAAGCATTAAAAGTTAAAAAGAATGAATTAAATAACAAAATTATTTCAATTATTTGCATATAACTAATAGGTTGCCTCTAACTCTCCATAACCACCTACAAAGAATAAGTTAACGGAAAAATGGTATACTAAATATAAATGGAGAGAATTCTCAAAAAAAAAAAAATAAATGGAGAGAAGGACAATCAATTGGACATCCTTAATGATTTCTCAATAGAGATTTTGAAGACCTTCCATCGTTCCCACCGCCACCTACCAGACCCCATCCAAAATCAAAGATTATTTCAAATAGTTGATGATAAAAAAAATAACAAAAGAACAAAATTATCCTTGCATCTCGAAGATTTTTTACTTCTAACAACTCCGGACGAATTGTTCTAAGAGTCTCATCTCCTAAATACTTGTCAAACCTAGTATAAAACCATGCTTCGGAGTTTGGTTCTCCGGACGAATGGTCATACTTGATGTTTCTAAGTTCTTGTTTGTTGGAATTTGGTTCTTTAGAATAGAGAGCATAGAATACAACTATGCTTCGGTTGCTTCTCAAAAACTTTAGTTGCATAATAAACCCCACAAAAATGATCACTCAAGTTCTACATAAACTCCTACCGACTACACCCTACATAAAACTCATAAAATCATTTAACAAAAACAAAGAACCAAGACAACCCCATAATTAAAAATAAAAGAATGAAATGACCTAATAATTTAGAAGAAAAAAAAAGAAAGACGAGACTATGTACTTTCAAAACAAGCAATCAATAGTTTTAGATGATTGTCATAAGAAGATAATAAAATTATGGATTCAGTACTCACCTCCAAAAATCAATCAAGAACCTGCACAAATGGTGGAAGTAGTGGAGACCCAAATAATAAAATTTTGAACACCAAAATAAAATATTTGAACTAAAAACTCAACCCACCAAACAACAAAGAGCAAAATAATCAAATTTTGAACACCAAAATTAAATAGTTTGAACAACATAAAAATAAAAATGAAATTGAATAACTAGTACACAACTCAGTACAAATTTACAGAAAATAAAGTTGTATTAGTCTAGTTTCCAGAAAATACATTACTTCATAGAGTTCATTGTATCAACCTACAAACAGTAAAACACGGATAGAATTATAAGTTTCTCAACCTTGCTAAATATGAAATCATACCTCCTACTAACAATCTTGGTTTCTATGCCTACAATAAAAGATAGAAAAAAATAAAGTTGTATTAGTCTAGTTTCCAGAAAAGTAAACTAATTAGGTTTTATTCGAATAAGAACTGGAGTAACAAATAATAAATTATATAAAATAATACGTGTAAACAAAAGAAAATAATACGTGTAAACAAAAGAAAATAAAATAACTCACTAAAACTCTCGACCAACAAGAAAGAAGAAAAGCCCACAATGACAAAACGTGGTGGTGGCACCACACTACACAATGACAACCACAATGATGTATGCAACAAGAGGTAGTGTAGTGTGAGAGTGCGAAAGTAGAGAAATAAAAGGTTTCTTACCAGAGAAAATGGCACGCAGAAGCCATAGGCTCGTTGAAGATAGAGAGCAAAGCTAGCAGAAGGAAAGCAGAAGGGTTTTGAACAAAATTGCTAAAATGTTTTCTTCTTTTTAGATAGCAAAAATCCGTTCCTCTCTCCAAAAAACGCGCTTTTCATCCATCACAACTCTATTTCTTTTTCTCAATAAAAATGAAGGAACATTGAGAGTGATGGTAGGTCCTTTTTTTAGTAGTGATATTTGGTTGAATCCCACTTTGTTCCTATGAATAGCCACAATCAAGTTATTTCTATTGAATAGAATTCAAAATTCCTAGTTTATGGAGCTTGGTAAAAACCAATGATCTAACAACCAAGCCTATCATAACAAAAGTGGAACCTGAGTGCAATAATTTTTTGAAAATAAAATAAGGAAATCCTTTCTTCCTTTTCTTGGCATTCCAAGAAACTCTTTTCTTTGTAAAATGCAACTGGGAGAATGGAATTCACCTGTAGAGATACTAAAATGAGAAGAATAAAATCATATCAGCAGTCTGAGATGCATACAAGTCGCAGACAATGAGAAGCATAAGATTATACAAGTTGCATGGATAAAAGTTTATGAGAGTTAACCATGTGTTTTTTGTGATTCCTTGGTTAGAGAATACCAACTATTTTCTTTGCTTATAGGCTCGTGCTCTTTAACTTGAACTATTTTCTATGGTGTGTTATTTTTCTTGTAGTGATTGAACAACACAAGCAATACAATAATCTAATAAGCAGAGCTTTAAAAATTCAAATACACACCATTTGGATGTTAATTTGAGATGGAACCTAGAGGGTTATTTTTCGAGGGCTTGGGTTAACCAATTGGGGATTTTTGGAGAAAAGACGATAACCTCCTCCCCTCCCTAAATGTATCAGGGTAAGAACAAAGATTTGGTGCCTTAATGTAAATTAACCAAAGCAATCCAAGACACATACTTTACAACCTTAAAAAGAAAACAAACATAATCACCAGGAATCAAGTTGGACTCTTACCCAACTTGCACAACCTTGTTGTGTTGTTACAATTCCATCAAAACGCCAGACATGGAGGAGAGCTACTCTTTTGTTCATAATTAACTACAATCAAAATGGCGTTTACAAGGTCTGCTCAAAAAAGGAAAAAAAAAGGCCTTACTCGATTTATCCTCTGAATGAAGAAAAAAACAGGGGAAAATCCCCTGCTAGTTTGTGCGTTAAACCAACGGGAGTGAAAGAGAGAATACATCCAATTTGTTATTTAAAAAAAAAAAAAACTTGTATGTTGGCAGCTACAGCTTAACAAAAGCAACCTTAGGGTTTTGTTTTTATAAAAGAAATAAGAAAACATGAAACACACCTCACTTCAAACGCAAACCAATATTGCGAGCTATGAAGAAGGAATTGGAATACTCATGGAACCAGTGTCTGGGTTAAGCAGGTGTTACTACAAGTTGAGCTTCACGACAATCACACCTCAGGTTGACGAGAGCGACGTAAGGACCTCCCTAGTGTCTAGCGGCTGCGTCGATCAAGAGAACAAACGAAGAAGACGATGACTAGTTGTCGGTGCAGAAATTGAAGGTTTGGTGGGTAATCGGCCAAGAGAACCAACGAAGAAGAAAAGAAAAGTTAAGATTTTGTCTTAGAGCATCGATCAGAGACGGTGAACCCACTAGAGATCTCATCAGACAAATTTTAAAGGGAAGAGGGGATTCTTTTTTGCGAATAGAAATCGGGTGAGGGAGGGGGGATTTTAGACACAAGATTAGGAGAAAAATTAGGGCTTTCAGAATTTTTATAAGGAAAAATATTTTTTTAGTAAAGTAAATCTATTTTTACTTTAATTTATTTTTTACACTACTTTAATCTATTTTCATGTCATAGTATTATTATAATTCGTAAAAGATCAAAAAATGATATTGAATTTTTATGACAATTATCAAAATGTCATGGATTTTTTTATAACTTAAAAGTTATCGATCTTTCCTCTAAATCGCGTGTTTTTTGTTATTATGACAGTTTTTCAAAATTTTCCTTTTTTTTTTATTTGATTAACTGTCATAGAAAGCCAAATTTGTAGTAGTGGGTCGAAATTACTAGTAAGTTCATAAACTTTCAATAGACTTTATTATTATTATTATAAAAAAAAAAAATCACAAATAGAGCACAAAATGGAAGTTTAATATTCTTTTGGAAATTTTTATGAAATTTTTTTTGGAGGCTTTTTAACCTCTTTTGTCCAAACACCCTATAATAGTTCTTGTTCAACAAAAACCTTCATCTTCATTCTATCTTAAATTTGATTATTTTCGTGCGATAATTTTTTAACTTTAACTCTACTACATTTAATTAATTGTCTACGTACAACATTAATATGATATATATTGTCTATTTTGAATATAAAATTTCATGTCTTTGTTTTTCGTCAATCATTTAAAATGCTCCGTTTTATTAGTAATGTTATGTACTCATCAATTTTCCCTTTATCTTAACAAACTTTGTTGCATTACCAACGATTCTTTCCATTTGAAACTTGCCATTTTGAGAAACTTTTGCTCACATTACCAACATTTTACCCTAAACTTTGCTAATTAAGACATTAGTAGCGTTCTTTATTGTAATTTATTGTAGTTGTAATTGTGACTATAGATACCTTTCAAGAAGCTTGTTTTGTGAATCCTTACTATATATCTTTAATTTCATTTCAATAGACTAATAATTGTCAATAAAAACACAGGCCCAGCTCATCCACGCACATTTTCTTGACAATTATGTAACCAAGGACTTAACTCATAAAATTTAAAATATTGAAGAAAAATTTGTGAATTTTGAAAGATTAAAACCCAAATTGAAAAACACACTAGAAAAAATATAAAGACTGGGTGCAATATACTTTGCCTTTCTCTCCTAAATTTGTAATTATCTTTCTGATCTCATGTATTTCAAACAATGTTAAATATGGCCATTAGATTCCAAATCCATATATCATCTAAAATGAAAACTTTCTTTGAGTATCTGATTTATTTCAAGTAACAAAATCTATTTATTTCTTAAATTTGGGTGTGTTTATACAACTAGCTACCTAATTTCTTCATCTTCATACTTTCAAATGTTCGCTTTTTTTTTTGGATTACTAAAATTCTTCATTTTTAAGTCTAATGAATGGTAACCTTCAAAGTTAGAAGAACGGTAACATTCAAAGTTTAAGAGTGGCACATGAATGAATTGAGAGATTTTAAAAATAGGAGAGTTATGATAAAGAAAGACTTAAAAGAATTAATAGTAACCTACTATACTAACAAATGCATTTCTCTTTCTTTTTTTTTTTTTTTTTTGTGGTTCGATTATAAGGACTTCAAAATTAAGTTTAATTTAGCTTGAAATAATTTTTAGATTAAGTGACCCTCTAAAGAATTATTCTAAAAAGCATGTGAGTTGGAGACACAAAACATGCTAAAAAGAGTCGTTTTGGTTTGTGAAAATAATTTTTACTCTCAAGGCAAGTAAGGAATGTAGCCAGGTTGGAGGGGATGCAGAGGAATACATCAGGGCAAGAGTGGTTGAAGGTCGAATCCAGATTTAGAATCTTACTTCGAGTTTTGGACCTAAAGCATTAAGAATGATATCGAATGTGAACCCATTCCAATTAAATGTGATTCGAGTCAAACCAATATTGAAGATGGTGTGCATATAATGCTCGCATTTACGAGAGAGACATGAATGAACAATATCACATATAAATGAGAGAAGTCTTGAGAATATGAAAGTCGTGAACTCTGGAGAATATGAAAGTCGTGATTAAAAAAAAGTGTCTTAAAAGATTTGATAATGATTACTTATACTAACATGTACACATTCATTTATGGCTCAATAATAAAAATTTTAAAGATAACTGAGTTAAAATAAAGAAAGAGAAAAATAAAAGGGTCAAATAATTGAATATTAAAGAAACACCATACACATATGACGAGGAGAATATGGGTTCAATTTCTTCCACCCAATAAGATTTTTAATCTCAACTTTCTAGATCACATTATTCTAAAAAAAATCTCATGTGAACAACCAATTAAGTGTTTTTCTCTCAAACACTCCTAAAAAAAAGAGTATCTTACTCCAACACACAACCTTAATCCTTTGGTTTATTCTTTATTATTTTAATGAAGATTCTTAGTGATGTCTCCAACTTTGATTTCCTAAAGAAGGCTTTAATTAACTAATTAGATCCTCTACAATAATAATATATATATATATATATATTGAATGTAAAAGGAATATGCTATAACTAAAAAATTTATAATTTTGAGTCCCACGCCTATTTATTTAGAAAGAAAATAAAATAAAGATACACCTTTTGAAGATCAAGTAGCAAATGGATCGACTAAATCAACAAAGTTCTCCAACTGTGCTTGGAGTGGAAGATTTAGCTTATGAAAATTACTCATTTTTAACTTTTTTTAGTTCAAAATAATAAATAAGTCAATTAATCAAATTGAAGTGATATGCATTACTCAATAGGGTTGCCTTGCTCTTTCCCTTGCCCATTTCTTGGCTGAGAATTAAAGTCAACAACATGCAATGCAATCCAGATTATTTCAAAAGTTACAAAAAAAAAAAAAAATCACGAGACAGAGCAATTGTAAAAATAATAATTAGACAAATGGCAATGGCACAAACCAATAAAAGTCTTAAATTGATCAATTATCCTTTAAAAGTATTTGCAATCAAACTCATTCATAAAATTTTCATTTAAAAAAAAAGGCTTCTACAAATTTGACTGCAATACATGTTAACAACTTTAACAGAATTGATCAAATAAAAAATTTATGGTGTAATTGAAAATAAAATTATGGGATTTTTATTGGGGCTTTTGCATATATATTACAAAATGGATAAAATATTACATGAATAACACAATAATGAAAATATTTGCACATGTAGCAAAAATTGTAAATTGATAGACTTCATATTTATAGATTCTATCGATAAAGGGTGATAGAATCAATTACTAATAAATAAAGTAAATTACTAATAAATAAAGTAAATCGATAGACTTCCATCAGATTTTATCAAGAGTCTATCAATAAGAGCCGATAGAATCAATCAGCGATAAAATTGATAGACTTCTATCACTAGAGAATAATGATAGATTCTATCAAAGTCTTCTTTTTTAAATGACAGAATTTGCTATAAAAGAATTATTTTAAAAAATGTACTATAATTATAAACTGGACTAAAAAAGTTGCTATACAGCGCAAATTCCCATTTTTATATACACATCCACCGCATAATTAATTGTACCGACAGATATTTAATAATAATAATGATAATAATGTTAAGTTGTTGTCAAGCAGGGCTGCCTCCACACATCCAAATGCCGGTGGTGGTGCTGACGGCGGCGCTGCTGGTTCACCGCCTCCACACACCGCCGGAATTCCATTGCCTCTTCTTGCACAAAACCCTCCTCTTGGTTGTCTCTAATTCCATGGTCCTTGATGAGATGCAATCGCAAGCGTCCATCTCCGCGACAGGCCCGAAGAACATCGGTGCGCTCGATCCTGACCTGGGTGAGCTCCAACCTGCCATCCTTCCTGACCGGGCGGAGATAAAAACTGGGCTGGCCGTGGTGGTTGAAGGTGGAGAGCGGCGGCGGAAGCTCCCTCTCCACCAGGCTCCGGCGCCGCAGCGTTGGCATGCACCCAACACCCTCCTCCTCCTCCACCGCCACCATGCCATCACTCACCAGCCGCTGGTCCGAGCTCTCGAAACCGGCTCGACCGGGGCCCTCCTCCCTGGGCTTGGTGGGGAGGAGGAGGGAGGAGGATTGGAGAATGTTGGGGGATTGGGATTGCATCAGACTGTTGTTGTCATCACCACATATCAACCCTAATCCGCGTTGTTGCAATTTGGAATTGGAATTATGAGTTTCATTTTTGGGACAAACGGTGTCCATTGTGAAGGATAGCAAAGTGTGAACACTTTTCTTGTACAAACTTATCATCATCATCTTTTTCTTTTCTTTTCTTCTTTTTTTAGAAGAAGAAGGTATTAATAATGGTGAGAAAGATTAGGGGAAAAAAGAGATGTGCCAACGGGTGTGATGAGCTGGCACATACCGCGTTCAACCTGAGAAAACAAAACAAAATTACGGAAATTAGAATTTATAGACGCTCTATCTCATTGCTATCGATAACAACAATTGGATTATTATTATAATTTAGATGAAAAATTATAGGTGAATTAATTGATATGACTTAAATTCATTAATTTAGCCTTAATCAAAGGTCTAAACACTCTTAAATATGTCCTCCAAGGAGTGAGACGGGGTATGTTTTTTGTATGGTCCTAAATTCAAAACTTGCAATTGATATTAATTTGTAGGCACTTTCGATTGCATCTCTATTTTTTTTAATCTATCTTGATATCATAGTTTAAAGACAGATCACGTTGAAAATTTATATTCGAAATAGACAATATCATATTGACATAGAGTCAAGCTTTTAATTAACGATCATTAAAGAAAACATTTTTAAATGTATGATAATTAATTACTTATATGTTAATGGAGTGGTATTTTCATTTTGTTTGTGATATAAGTTAAATTGTTAATTAAATAAAAGTAGAGACGCCAACAGTAGAGTGACATTAAGATTTCAATTTCCAACAAATTTTTGTCTTATCAAATACTTTTCAAAGAGATATGAACAAGTATAATTTTCAAATGGAATGAAATTGTAGTTTTAGAATTTGCCAAAGATATTTCAACAATTTCCCCCTTATCTCTAAAACTTACTCTTCTTTCTATCCATAGTATAATAATTATAGAAACAAAACTTTTCTTTTCAAGTGATCCAACAACTCTGTTCAACATAATGTCATTTTATGAAGTCAAAAAATTCAATCGACTAATCAACTTGCAATTAATTTCTTACGCAGTTCTTTGAGAGTCCAATGTTGTTATAGGGTCGAATGATTTATCTCGTGAGAATAGTCAAAATGCCGGAAAGATACTTAGACACTCTCACGATAAAAATAAAATAAAAATAAACTTGTAGAAAGGAATATCCATCAAAGATTACAACTAGCAAGAGAGATAGCCTCACTGTGATGAGCTCCACTTTTGTTGGAGATACTCACCTTGTGACAATTGTCCCACGTTGGAAAGATGAAGTCTTCAACACCGTTATAAGGAATATGAGTTACTTCCCTCATTGTCAATTGATTTTGAGGTAGAACTCCATATTCTCTAATAACTTTTAATAATCTCGAGTTCAAATTCGACGATAACAATATAATAACTAGGGGAGTGATGAAATGAAAAAACCACTCATAATCAGCATAGCAACTGCAAAATATAATTCTTACAAAACAGTGGGAATCTCTCCTCTATACACAATTTCAATTTCATCTTCAGCTAAAGTTGTCTTGTCTCTATGAATCTATGATACATGGGAAGCTCACCACAAGCTTTCTCCTGTTCATTACAAAGTTTAAAGAACCATTCACAATCAAATAACTCTCATAAAAATAACTGAGAATTTTAAACCATCTCAGTATTTGCATATGAATTAGCAAACTATAAATCATATCAACAACCAACATCAATAGGATCTTGGGTTCGTTTCACATGCTCACCATAAACAAAGATTTTAGGTTAGAATAATATAGTCCACATTGAACATTAAGTTAATTTAGATCTTGAAATTCAAAATAATAATAATAATAATAATAATTAGTCTGGTCACACGCTTCTAATAGTCCTCACCCCATTGATATCCTAAACAAAATGCTAAACTTAGAATTATGCTTCTACTTGGTTTACATTAATGTCATTGATGTGGAAGGATTATTCACCTGCTTGTCGAGCATATCATCTCAACTCAATCCATATTAATCATATGCACACATCATGTGGAAGGATTATTCACCTGCTTGTCGAGCATATCATCTCAACTCAATCCATATTAATCTTATGCACACATCACATTAGCATTTCACTGATGATATGATAAGGTTGGGCCTAAGGCTTGGTTGGGCAATAACTTGGAGAGAATCCCTAAGAGAACTATTTAGGTCAATGCAACTCTCTCTCATTTTTTTGAGATCTTCTTTCATTGAAGCTACCCCTTCTCTGATTTCTTTTTTTAGAGAACCAATCAAGGCCATCAAACTTAGCAATGCCTCTCGAAATAAACGAACCTCTTCCTGATCTATCTCTACAACCAAGAATCGAAACTGCTCTGATACCAATTGATATGATCCAAGATGTAGATTATAGCAAAAGTAAAATAATAAAGATAAGCCAAGTTTTGATAGGTCTTGGAACCTCTCCTCTCAAGAGAATCTCTTGAGCCCTACAATAAATCACTCAATAACTCATTCAATAATTGGATCCTAAACCCTAATCTAACCCACTCTATTTATAACAAAATCCTAACTTACTCTCCAAGCAATGGCTAACATAGAGCCCTAGGCCCAATCTTATCATGATATTACTTTAGCTGCTAAAAACGCATCATCCAAAGTTTAGGAACATAAACAAATCATGAGAGTTAAGTATTGAGGAGCACTCACAGGCTAAATGAAATGAACTTATCAGCAAATGATTATAGCACGGTTAGAGATATAGCAGCAGATCGGAGTTTTATGCCATCTTCTTCCCATTTTGACAATGGTGCAGTTGCTCCAGCAACAAACACCTACGACAAAGAATGCGCTATGTCATGACGAAAAATTGGACGACTCTACAATCCTTGGGAAGAACTCAAAATTCTTAAGTTATGTTTGTATATTCATCATATCAACAAATAAGACTGTTGAACAATCAAGCTTTAAATCGATTCTCATCTATACAAGTTTTACCCTCTTATAACTTTGTTGAAATGTCATAAAGGGAGTCAAATGGCTCAACTTAGGTCGTGAGCATAGTAAGAAGTTTAGTATCAATGTGAATTGAATATTACAAACCTGTCCACTATTAACGGTTGCTACTAATGCAACATGCTGTTCGCCCTTCCCAAACTCATAGAAATAATAAGTCCTGAATTTAAAAGAAATAATGGAATGAAAATATGAATGTTGATACAGGCAAAGAAGGCTAGAAAGAATTATTCAAAACTGCTCACTTGAGAAAAGTTACTGGGAAGAGACTATTATTTTCTCAAGCAAGAGACAATCATCTAACCGTACTATATTTTGTTGTCAGAAAACTTATAGAATATTAAATCTTACATAGGTGTCCATCATGACTTGAAATCATCATGTCTAAGTCTTTTATTATTTACATTACCCTTTATTGACCACCATGTCAGCCTATAGTAGTTTTATTTAATAAAAAATTGTAAGAGTTCCAGAGATAAATATCATAATCATGTATTAAAATGTGACTTTAACTTTAAACAACATGACATGTTATGTAGTATTTAAATGGACCAAGAATATTTTGATCCTGCTTGATACCGATCTATAGGGTTTGAATATACAACAAGAGAGTCTTAATTATGTTCACGCTAGAAGAGTTCACTTTTTTCACCTGGTCAAGACAAAAGCACAGTATTCATATTTAAATAGAGTAATACGAGATCTCTAGGTCGGTTGCTCGGGTCAGAATGTTTTTTTTTTAAGGTCTTAAATCACATTTGGTGAGAACACTACCTTGTGTACTTGATTTGGGATAACTTCTTTTTGAAAGATTTTTGGCACATGTGGCACTCGTAAAAGATTGTGTGACTCGATGATAAACGTGGCGGTCTTTAATCTGCTATTTCAAGACAAATAAGGACTCTTAGATGTGCTGAGTTTGCCTCCCTGCTTTGTGAAACACTCGGTCTATCATTTAAAGAGCTTGTGAGCCCTTGGAAAGGTGTGTTTATGGTAAGGTTTAATTTCTCTCTTTCGAGTTTCGGTTTTTAAGGATTTCTTTAACTAGCCATCTCCTCTTGTTCTAATTCTCAATAACCGTAGCCATTACCGTAAACTCCAGTTGCCTTTCTTTGTACGAGCTCTGTCTATAGTAGGCCTTCTTTTTGTATTATCCAATTCCATTATTACATTTGACTTAATTTTTTCTTTTTCTTTCTTTTTTCCAACTACTTTCATTTGTCTTAATCATAACTTGTCTTTTCATTGACATTTCAAAAAAAAAAAAAAGGAAAGGGCACCTTGTAAGCACAATTACCTGAAATTTTCATCTTCCTTAATTTTAAATGTTCGAGCAGAAAATAAAGTTGCGCCACCTATGATTGTTGGAACACCAAAACCAATTGCTACAATAAGATACTAATGGAAGATGAGAAAATAGCAAATGTACCAAACAATTAAAAATCATAATGAGCAGAAAGAAATAATAATAAAGAGAAAGAGAAAAGAAAACCCACAAATAAGCTACTTAGCATATTGAACCCAAAATGTAGTAAACAAAATGCGAATGTGTACCTGGAACAAAGATTTTTGCAGCCTCCCTCAAGGTACCTATATCGCTTATATCTTTCGCCTGTTTTTTGCAAGTAAGAACAAAAGCTCCTAAACATGTTGTCCATGCGACATAAACAAAACTAAATAGGCATGTAATATGTATGCAGAACTAAACGAAATCTTCTTATTAATGTTTGTAATTAACAACTTCAAAAACCTATATGGTTCCCAAGGGGTGGCATAGTGGTTGAAGACTTGGGCTTTGAGGGTATGCTCCCCTCAAGGTCCCAGATTCGAGACTCAGCTGTGGCACTACTCCTTCGATGTCTCCTGGTGTTTGGCCTAAGGACGGGCGTGGTTACCCTTATTTTTTTAAAAAAAACCTATATGAAGCTTAGAATTAACTAAGAAAATTCTCTTGGACCTAAAAGGTACAAAGCATTACTTTGTAACTTTTCATTTTGGGGTTTGCTTCTCGGTAAGAACCACCAAGCTTATGAAAGGTTGCAAGATGCTAACTATTTAGTAAGAAATCAATGCTCTTTAGAATTATCAACGATTAGGAAAATAAGACAGGAATCAGAGAGCAGAGGCATGCATCATGCATTACAAAATAAATTCAATGTTGGGAATTTTGGTCGTAAGACTTGAAAACTTTACCGCCATCATTGTGCTACCTCTAAAAAGGAGATCTTTAGTTGATTCGTGGGACGAGTGACAACACTTAGAACTTCAGAGCTGTGTTAATCATCAAAGCAGAAAAGAATATAAGAAAATGAACAAGTGGAATTCTTCAAGTTTGATTGAGCTAAGCATATTTAAAAGGTGAAAATATCTATTCTTGCAAAAAAAAAGGAGCTTCATCCTTAGAAGTCAAATGCAAGCTAGAACAAACAATACAAACAAGAGGAAATATCATTACCCATCAGGAGAACCAAACTGTGCTGCAAAGGTTTTTGTTTTTGCTTTATCTCCATAAAGAGAGAGTCCGGCACTATAATCCTACAAACACCAAGCACATAACTCATAGAGCTGCAAATAATAAACCTTATACAATCACAAGAAAGGACCCCAACTACTGAGGATAAGTGACAAATAACAACTACAAGAATACCCTAACCCCAACTAACGTCCCTTATCTTTAAGTAGAAGATGGAACAACACCTAATCCGGAGTGACACGGATATTTATGACAAACACATACACACCTCTTCCAACATCGAGTGACACTAATAGTTGCAACAAAAACACACCCCGCTACAGCTCTCAGAAACACATCAGCACAAAATACATGTCTAAATCATGAATACACAACACTCAATTTCAACTCCAAACTACAGTTCTCAGAAATACGTTTGCACAAATCACATCACCAAGGACCAAGAGTAATTTAAGAAGCAATGATAGTATAACCATCATGAAGTGACCTAGTGGTCAAGAGGGTCTTGGATAATTAAGAGGTGATGGGTCCCACCCATAGTGACCACCTACTTATGAATTAATTTCTTAAGAGTTTTCTTGACATCCAAATGTTGTAAGGTCAGGCGGTATGTCTCGTAACGATAGTCGATGTGCGCACAAGTTGGCCCGGGCAATCCCGGCTATCCAAAAAACAAATGATGGTCTACTATAGTACTTCTCAAGGAATCTAGTGATAAAGATTCACCTAATGGCAAGAATAGAATTATCAGCTATTATTTCTTTACATGAAGATCGCAGCAGCCTCTTGTGTGGAATACACCAAGAAATCTGATCCTGTCTAAATCCCACCTAGTAAACCAAGTATATAACTCTAAACCCCAAAGTTAGAATTTCCCATCAAATATATATTCTTCTTTTCGATATCCATGAATATTCAAGCACCTCGACTATTTCATGGGACATGCAATCTGACCCTACAACATTTGGATGTCAACAAAGCATAAGGAAATTAATTTATACATCGGTGGCCGCCAACAAAGATTAAACCCACAACCTTTAGGCTTCTTAACAAAGTAAACTCCTTGTATTACTGTTACTGTTTGTTTATTATTGTTAAACCTCAACTGATTAGGTTGATTATTGTTAAGCATCAGTTAGATGGTTAATAAATCAGTTCTCTCATCCTCTGTCCTCCTCTATTTAAGAGAGCAAAACACTATGAATAAAGTGTAAGAAATATTATCCTCTCATTTTTTATATGGTATCAGAGCATAGTCATCACTGATTCTTCGCTTCTTCCTCTTCGTTGAGTTCTAGGGTTTCCTACTCTGGCTACATCTGCAGTCGAGCAAGAGACTCCTAGCTTAGATGATTCGACGACAATAGAAGCTCAAATGAATCCGTATTTCCTTCACCATTCTTTTAGCTCCACTTCGATTCTTGTTTCGCAGCCTTTGATTGGAGCAGCGAACTACAGTTCTTGGCGACGAGCTATGAAGATTGTGATTTCAGGAAGAAATAAACTAGGGTTTCTTAATGGAGATATCAAGGAGCCCTCGAATCCAAGATTGATAGCATCCTGGAAGTGCAACAATGATGTTCTTGCTTCATGGATCATCAATTCTGTATCAAAGGAGATAGCAACTTTCGATTATCTACACAGAAATGCGAAAGAACTTTGGGATGAATTGGCTGAGACCTTCACAGAAGGAAACGGACCACGAATCTTTCAACTTCGAAGGGATTTACATTCAATCGTTCAAGGTTCTTCCACGGTTGAAGTGTATTACACCAAAATCAAAACCACATGGCAAGAATTGCTCGAGTTTCGTCCTATCGTTGAATGCACTTGTGGTAAGATCAAGTCGCTCCTGGATCATTTGAATGAAGAATACCTTATGATTTTTCTTATGGGGTTGAATGAATCTCATGCTGTTATTAGATCTCAGATCTTGACCATGGACCCCTTACCTTCAATCCAGAAAGCTTTTGCACTAATAGTACAAGAAGAGCGACAAAGAACAGTAAGTTCATCTGGTACTTCATCAATTGATCCGATTGCCTTGTTGGCTTGTGATACCAAGAATGTCGATCCGTCTCGTCGAAAGGATCTCCCACGCTGTTCCCATTGTAAGTACAGAGGACACACAGTCGATAAGTGTTATCGCCTTCATGGTTATCCACCAGGCTATAAGCCACGGAATGCTTCTATGAAGAATACCACTGCAGAAACAAATCTGGTCACACAGATCATGGAACTCCTCAATTCTCACGGTCATTCTTCTAAAACAGAGGTGGTAACTGCCATGGCACACACTTCAGGTGAGTCTTCATCTCATATTCCTTCTAAAAATGTTCCCAATGTCTGGATTCTTGACTCCGGGGCTTCTCGGCATATCTGCTATGAATATAGTTTTTTTCGAAATATGAAATCTATGCAAAACCTTTCTGTTGTACTGCCTAATTCTCAAAGAGTTAGTGTTAAATATGTTGGAGAAATAGTCCTTAGTAAAGATTTGGTGTTGCTTGATGTACTATTTGTTCCAGAATTCTCTTTCAATCTTGTTTCCATTAGTTGTTTGTTGGCCAACAACAATGTTTGTGTAAAGTTTCTTGGCACAAATTGTATCATTCAGGACAGGAAGTCTTTGAAGATGATTGGCAAGGGTGATTCACAAAATGGACTATACATCTTGGATATGTCTCAGGAGTTTACATCAACATCTCCAACAAACACACCTGACAAAGGAAACATTGTGTTAGGACTGGTTAAGGGTACTCTCACAGAAGTTTTATCTTTTGCTGTTACCATTGATGTATGGCATACCCGATTGGGTCATTTGTCAAATAAAAGGTTGGAAACTATGCAATCAGTCTTAAATTTCAAAAATGTACCCCAAAGTCATTGTACTATTTGTCCTTTAGCAAAACAAAGAAGATTGGTTTTTCCTTTCAACAATAGTGTTGCTTCATCTGTTTTTGACATTGTACATTGTGACATATGGGGACCTTTCAAGTGTTCAACTATTAATGGATATAGATATTTTGTTACTCTTGTGGATGATTGCTCTCGATACACATGGGTTTACCTATTGAAAACCAAATCTGATGTATTAAACATTGTTCCAAGATTTTTTAAGCTAATAGAAACTCAGTTCTCAAAAGTTATTAAAGTCTTCCGCTCAGATAACGCTCATGAACTACAGTTTAAGGATTTTTTTGCTTCAACTGGAACCTTGCATCAGTTTTCTTGTGTTGAGACACCACAACAAAATTCTATAGTTGAAAGGAAACACCAACACTTGTTAAATGTTGCACGTGCTTTGTTTTTTCAGTCTCAGGTTCCCCTTGAACTTTGGGGTGAATGTATTTTGACTGCGGCATACATTGTAAATAGAATTCCTATGCCTTTACTGAAAAACAAAGCTCCATATTCCATTTTATATGCCACTGAAGTCGATTACAATATTATGCGTTCTTTTGGATGCCTATGTTACGCCTCAACACTTCGAGCCAACCGATCAAAATTTGATCCTCGAGCTCGCGCATGTGTTTTTGTAGGATATCCACCAGGTATAAAAGGTTATAAACTGTTTGATAAAAACTCCAAGACCTTTATTGTCTCAAGAGATGTTGTGTTTATTGAAGAAAAGTTTCCTTTTCATGACAAATCTTCAAATAACAAAACACAAATTGATGAACTCTTGAATGAATCTGTCTTGCCAGTAATATTATCAGACAGTACTACCTTTGATAGATCCTTTTTACACACTGAAGAACCTCTTCATAATACTGAAAGTTCACCACAAAATGAGTCAGGACAATCCGATGGAAATATCTCCTCAGATCTGCATAATGAAATTAATACGCCTCCTGAGCAAACTGCTGAGATCCTTCGTGAACTACCAGAAGGTTCAGGTTATCAAAATGAAGCCAACAATGAGCTGCAAAATGTTGAAATTATAAATGAAGGTTTGCAAACTTCTGATATGCCAGAAGCAACAAATGTCGTTACACAACCCCTGAGTTCACAAAATATTGATATCGATGACTGTATTAATGAGCCCATTATCCTTCAACCAGTCCACTCGACAAATGTCAGAAGGTCTCAGCGGTCTCATCATCCCCCCAGTTTTCTAAAGGACTATCACTGTGCCTTGATAGCTGGAACATCACCTTTATCTAATTGCAAACATCCTCTTCAACATGTGCTGGGATATCAAAATTTATCTCTAAAACAACAAGCCTTTTTGTTCAATGTTCCACGATTTTTTAGCCAAGTTTCTTTCATCAAGCCATTAAATATCCTCATTGGAAAAGGGCCATGGATGACGAAATTGAGGCAATGGAAAGAACAAAGACTTGGAGCATAGTTCATTTGCCACCCCAACATCATTCTATTGGATGCAAGTGGGTTTACAAAGTGAAGTACAATGCAAATGGTTCCGTAGATCGGTATAAGGCACGTTTAGTTGCTAAAGGATACAGTCAACAAGAAGGAATCGACTATCTTGACACCTTTTCTCCGGTTGCCAAAATTGCATCCGTTAAAGTACTGATATCTCTTGCCACGTCTTATGGTTGAGGCCTGGCTCAACTCGATGTGAACAACGCATTCCTTAACGGCGACCTCTTTGAGGAAGTTTATATGACTCTACCTCCCGGCTATTACTCTGATATACAGGGATCCAACACTACTCCTTTGGTCTGTAAACTTCACAAGTCCATCTATGGACTTAAGCAAGCATCCAGGCAGTGGTTCACAAAGTTTTCTCATGTCCTGTTATCAAATGGTTTTGCTCAATCGAAGGCAGATTATTCCCTATTTACCAAAGGGAAAGGTTCTTCATTTATAGCCCTGCTAGTATATGTGGATGACATTCTTATTACAAGACCTTCCAGATCAGAAATTAACAAAGTAAAACACTTGCTTCAAACTCGTTTTGTGCTTAAGGACCTTGGAAATGCAAAATATTTTTTGGGATTAGAGCTTTCTCGCTCCTCTCAAGGGATGTATGTCTCACAAAGAAAATATTGTTTGCAAATTCTTGAAGACTATGGTGTCTTAGCTGCAAAACCTGTTTCTCAACCAATGATGCCTTCACTAAAGCTATCTGCAACAGAAGGGACTGTGCTGATTGCTGATCAAGCAACCAACTACAGAAGGTTAATAGGTCGTTTGTTATACTTACAAGTTACTCGGCCAGACATATCCTTTTGTGTGCACAAACTGAGCCAATACATCTCCGCGCCATACACGGGTCATCTTGATGTCGCAATGCATCTACTGAAATACCTCAAAGGCACGATGGGTCAAGGCATCTTGTTCAAAACTTCCAAGAATTTCCAGCTCAAGGCTTTTGTGGACTCAGATTGGGGTTCATGTTCAGATACAAGAAAATCCATCACAGGATTTTGTATCTTCCTCGGTGAGTCCATAATTTCTTGGAAAACAAAGAAGCAAACCACAGTATCTCGTTCCTCAGCTGAAGCTGAATACAGGGCACTTGCTAATGTAACGAGTGAACTGACCTGGTTGTCATTCTTGTTCAAAGATCTACAAGTTACAATTGAAGCTCCTACTCTCATCTATTGTGACAATCAAGCCGCGATAGCCATTGCCTCGAATCCAATATTTCACGAACGCACAAAACATATAGAAATCGACTGTCATTTTGTGCGAGATAAGATCGATCAAGGGCTCATTAAGCTGCTTCCCATACGTACCAACTGCCAACTTGCAGACATGTTTACAAAACCACTTGGAATTTCAGTTTTAAGTGACTTCATGCGCAAGATGGGAGTAATGAACTTGCATACTAGTCCATCTTGAAGGGGGGGTAACAAAGTAAACTCCTTGTATTACTGTTACTGTTTGTTTATTATTGTTAAACCTCAACTGATTAGGTTGATTATTGTTAAGCATCAGTTAGATGGTTAATAAATCAGTTCTCTCATCCTCTGTCCTCCTCTATTTAAGAGAGCAAAACACTATGAATAAAGTGTAAGAAATATTATCCTCTCATTTTTTATACTTCTTAATGTTCTTTTGACCATTAGGCTACCCATGGTGGTTAACTTCCCAATCAAAATACTGATATGCATCTACGAGATTCTCAAATCCTTCTGCTAAATACCATTGACACTAATAGCAACTAGTCATGCTAACTACACCAATGATTGAATTATACATAATGGTGGAAGCAAAGTTAACACATATTAACACTACGAAACAAACAGAAATAAAGTACAATAAGAAAGTGATATAAACAGGATTTTTTTTCTGTATATACCTCAGGCTCAGTGAGGTCTTCAAACTGGGGAGGCACTCGAATGGAAAACCCATCGCCATAGAATTGAAACCAAGACTTTGTATTGGCTAATCTGGGAAGGCCCTGTTTGGAAGTTGGGGGAATTTCTGAAGATTGGGCAACTGGGCATTTTGGGAACAGGGAAATTAGAGAGAGTGAAGCTGTTTTGAGAATGAAATGTCGCTTGGATTTGGCATTCAAAGTTGCAGAGTCCGGCGAGGCGGCGGCGGTGGGCTGAGGGGCGGCGGAGGCAGGGTTTTGGGGCGGGTTTGGAGGGTGGAGGCACAGAGAAAGAAGAAGGGCCATGCGGAAATTAGGATAACTTTCATTATCCACCGAAAGAAAATGAGAGTGATAAATGGGTTTGTTTTAGATGTGAATTTCATCTCCCAATTGGGTTCTTTGTGTATAGATTTTTTCCTTTTCCTTCTGAAAAAACAGTAACTTCATTAACACCGAGAAAACCGTCATAAAAATCCAATGGGCGATCGACGAAATGGTTTCATTGTTTTGTTGTAAATCATTAACACCAGCATCATACTCACACGTTCGAACTTGAGAATTGGTATTTGTCCTCCTTCCCCAATATGTACTCAAAAAAACAGAAAAGAAAAGAAAGAAAACTGCCATAAAACATAGCCCTTGATAGAGACATCCCTTACTATTGAGTATGGCTTTGAACCACAAGTTGGAAGGTGATCAACCAAAAAAACCGAGAATTTAAACAATAAAACTTGATTTAGAAGATAGTGCTTAGAGCATTACTATTACTGGGGTACGAGACCCCAATAAAATTAGAAAAGAGAGGTTCGATCTTGAAAGAAACCTACCCTTGTCACTCTACAAAAGTATAGCATGTATGAGTTGATAATTAAATATTATTGACTCAAATTTTAGTGTTCAAAGTGGTTTTTTTTTAATTATAACAATTGGACGTAAGAAAACTCGAATCTAAACGTTCTTGGTCGTTAGGTATACATTGATACTGTTGAGCTAATGCTCTTGTTAACAACATTTGAAGTTCTTAAATTATAATAATAATAATAATAGTTCTCTTTCTTCTTTTTTTGGCAAAATACTTTATAGACTACATAAATGGATTAGGAGAAAGTTGAGTAAGATTTACCATTTGTTTAGAATATATATATATATAAAAAAATCCTCTCAACCCTGCCAAACGGTCACTCCAACTCATTTTCAAAACATTTTTTTTTACAAACAAATTTATCCAAACATAACTTCGTACAACAACTCATTCAAAACACCTCAATAGTGAGGTTAGCTATGAGACTCCTTCTCTCTCTAAATTTTAGTGAGAGAAGGGTTCTCTCTGGACTCCGAGAAAATGCCTATGGTAGTTTTCTTGTGGGTGAGTGGGGGCACCATGGGGTGCGTTACTGGGCTCCGGAAGGCTTTCTTGGAAAGTCTAGCCGTGAGCGTTACGGGGCTCCAACGACTTTCTCTGGAAGGTGTAGTTGTGGGCGGCTACGAGCTCATACGAGTTCCTTTAGAACATTCGTTTATGGGCTTGAGGGTTTGAAGGGGAGAGGAGGAAGTAGATCTAGAAAGAATTTGAAGAGGGCCCTCTATAGGGCATGTGTGTTGAGCTGGGGTGGGATGAAAATGGAGGAAGATGAAGTGATGAAATAGAAAGATGAAGTGGGTTTGAGATCTAAGATCTTCATAGGGTGGGGTGGAGTGTTGATGCCTTTTGATCGAGGGAAGGTGGCGGATGAAGAGGATGTTAAAAAGAAAGAAGAGTTCAAAGGTAGTGGTGGGTTCTCCGACCTATCACCTACGTTAATGGAGGATCAAATGTTTGAAGATGCTATGCGAGAAGACGACGGAGGCTGATTTTGGGATGAAGGACGCTTGCAACAAAGAGGGGATGCATGCACGGTGATTGTTGCGGGGCCTGTCGGGCGTGGGGCTCAAGGTCATGACAGATGGAAGGGACAGAGCGACTAACCGCACACGAAATAGGGACGAGCAACTAATGTGCACTTGGCTCAAAATAATGATAGATGTGACACATGCAAAGGCTACTTTTGAGGACAACTAGATGTACTATTATGAAGAGGTGGCATGTTTGGAAGGGAGGATTGGCTCAGATCGGGTTCCGAACTAAGCCGCCACTTTCGACAAAATTGGTCCATCTTGGTTTAGTCCGATTCGAGTTTGGTTTAGAGTTGGTGGTCTCAACCGGGTCTACCCAACCAGATAAGGTCAAATTTTAGCCCTTTAAAGCTCATGTTTGTTCTCTTCCATTCTACAACTTGGTGTTTTTTTTCAATTTCTGCTGGAGACAATTTACTGTATGCACCTCTTTGGTTGAAGATGGCTCGTTGTTGTTCTATTTGTCATAGTTTCTTAGTTATTTACGTCCATAGTATTGTTAGACGTTGCTTTGCCTTTTGTTTTGTTATGGGTAGGATAGTTAGGATTTTGTTGATCCGCTCCATCATGGAATTGGTGGATAAAGGGATCCAATTTCGTGATTGGATTAGATCGAGTTGGGGTGAGGTTGGTCTCTCTTGGGATCAATTTTCCCTCTTGTTATTTTTGCGGGATCATGCACCTCAGTTGTCTTAATGCTCCAAGGATTATCCCCCAAAATTTATCGGAAGTCATCTCTTATGAAGTTGACGATGTGGAGTTGGTCTTCTTTGGAATTCTCATATTCCATGTTATTTAAGGCCACAATCTCGACTTGGTTCGCTATTGATTTGGGTTTCACTTATTATCTGTTCTATGTAGTTATAGTGGTCACCCTCCAATATGTGGTTCGGGGCCAGTGTGTGGGGGTTATTCCCGTTTATGGTTTTATCCCAGGTGGGAAGTTGTGTTGTAAGTTGGGTTCTGTTTAATGGAAGTTTGCTTGTTTCAAAAAAAAAAAAAACTCATTCAAAACACCTTTGTCCAATCACAATTTTTCTATTATCTATCCTTCAAAGTTCAAACAACCTTTTCTTAACATAATGTTCAAATTCTTTCCCTCCTCTTCCCCCTTCCAAACATGCCCTTTTAAATTCATCTTTGACAAACTACAAAACAAAGAAAAAGAATTATAGACAAAATATCCATAATGTAAAAAATATAAGTGGCTAAGGGATCGTTTGTTTGACATATTTAGAAAGGAGTTAGTATTAGTATTTATTAACTCCTTCTTGAAATCTACCTCGAAACGAGTTTTTATTAATTCCTCATTATTTTTATTTTTAAAAATAACTTTCATTTTTAATCATTTATTTATAACTACTCAATCATATTTTTTTTTAGTCAATCATTTCTAACAACTTATTTTTAATTATTTCTTTCAAATCAATCAAAATAACTTTTTTTTAACTATTCATTTTTAATCATTTCTTTTTAACTACAAAAAATAACTACTCATTTTTAAATCTACATCCATGGAAACAAGTTTTAACTCTAACTTCTTTACACAAAAACTATATTCAATAATTTTTGGCACAACTCTCAATTTTTAACTACTCAATATAACTTCTTAATCTAATACTACCTAAATATGTCAAACAAACTGTGTGTGAGAATTAGTCTTTAAAGCACCCAAACATCCTCACACCAAATTTCCATGGCTGTCATGAACTCTATCCATTCTGAAAACAGAGCAATTTGGCCTACCAAATCTCCAAAGCCACTCAAATTCCCAATTCAGAGTCCTTCATCTCCATTTCTTCATCCTCCTCCCATGGAAACCATTCTCTCTCTCCACTCTCTCTCTCCTCTCCTCCCCCCCAAACCCTCCTCCTCTTCCAAGATTCTCTTCCAACCCAGATCCATCTCTCTCTCCCTCAAAAACCCATCTCACACATCCCTCCGGTCGTCTCTTCCGGCTCCGGCGACCTCCTTCCTCTCCCACCTCCACCATGGGCTGGCGGCGCTCGCCATTTCCCTGGCCCTCAACTTCTCCCCGCTCATCGCCGGCGGGAATGCCCTTGCCTCTGAGTTCGACGTGCTCAACGACGGCCCGCCCAAGGAGACGCACCTCGTCGACGATGCCGGAGTTCTCAGTAGGGTTACGAAGTCCGATTTGAAGCGGCTGTTGACGGATTTGGAGTCTAGGAAGAATTTCCACATCGATTTTGTTACTGTTAGAAAGCTCACTGTGAGTTCTAATTCTTGAGAAAATTAATTCGTGTTTAGTGGGTTGGATTTCATTTCCCTTTTAGTCCTGCTAATTGCTATGATCGGAATTGCAGAATGTAGATATGCAGTTCAAGAGTAGTTTGAACTTTGAACCTCTTTTTTTATACAGTGGAATGGTTTTTATATACAGGAATGTGTTGATGAACTGGTGTGTGTTTATGAAAGTTTGAAAATCTATCTTCAGGGGTGTATTTGGTCTGGGTTAGATTTGGATTTTTTTGGACCAACTCAAAGTTTTGGGTTTGGTTAGTCAATTCAACAATTTGTCTAACCCTACAATTTGAAAATCTTCCTACCAACATGCTAAAAACATATTTTATATATATAATATTATTCTTAATTTGTGTTAGTTTGGGTTAAACGAGCGAAAAATTGTAACTCAAGAACGACTCAACCTAAATAAAATTATAAACCGTCCCCAAGGAGTGGCACAGTGGTTGAAGACTTGGGGTTTGAGGGTATGCGCCCCTCAAGGTTACAAGTTCGTGCTCACCTGTGACATTACTCCTTTGATGTCTTCGGTGCCTGGTCTAGGGACGGGCGTCGAATTGTATGAACTCTGATGTGAATTTTTCAACGACTGGTTGCAGAGCAAAGCTGATGCATTTGAGTATGCTGATCAAGTTTTGGAGCGATGGTATCCGACCGTGGAAGATGGCAACAACAAAGGCATAGTTGTTCTTGTCACCAGTCAAAAGGAAGGAGCCATTACTGGTGGCCCTGCTTTCATCCAAGCAGTTGGAGAAAACATTCTTGATGCCACAGTTACAGAGAATCTCCCAGGTTAACTAAACAAACTACCACTTTTTTCACTTACTTCTCTCTTCACTTCCAAGTTATGAATGATTTGTCAAATCTGTTATCTGATCAAAACTCCCATCTGAAGCTACAAATGCAATTTTCATCAGCCTCAGCAAACAAGTTCTACTACCTCTAGCTAAACTCAAATTGTAGCACATTACAAATAGTAGGTGCCTTAGGTGCCACTCGTCTTCTTGTCGTGGTACTTCAAATTGAGCGTCTCCATGTTCGATGCAAGTCACCCTTGCATATACGTTTCTTGATTGTTTTCTTTATAATCCGTAAACATCCGAGCTAGCTTACGAGACATGTTGTCTGACTCTGACCTTACATCATCTAGATGTCAAAAAAATTCATAGGAAATTAATTTCTAAGCTGGTCACCATGGATCGATTTCCTAATCTTTTTGTCCCTTGAACTTAAGTATATGTGCTCTTTAAAGAGTGTCGAGTAGGTTCCCAAGCTTTTCTAATAGGTCCTTGAACTTTCTATTTTGTATCTACTGGTTCCTCGATTTTCAATTTTATGTCTAATAGGCCCTTAAACGATATGACATTTTAAAATTTCACGCATACGCATTACTCATAAAATTTTGTTTTATATCGGATGGACCTGTTGATGTTTTAAAATTTTGAATATGTTAGAAATGTAGTGGACATAGAATTGAACATTCCAGGATCTATTTGACACTTCTTAAAGCATAGATACCAAATAGACTGAAAGCTAGAAGTCCGTGAAGGGACTAAACTTGTAAACCTTATTGATCATGATGAAGCAAAGAAGTGAATAATGCTTGTAGTTGTTACTACAGACTTGAGTATGATTGTTTGTAATGTAACACTACAGTGTTAGCAACTGATGAAAAGTATAACGAAGCCATATATAGCAGCGCAAAGCGACTCGTTGCCGCCATTGATGGCCTTCCAGATCCTGGGGGTCCTTCAGTTAAGGAAAATAAACGAGAATCGAACTTCAAGACGAAGGAAGAGACCGAGGAGAAACGAGGGCAGTTTTCGCTTGTAGTTGGAGGTTTGTTAGTGATAGCCTTTGTTGTTCCTATGGCTCAGTATTATGCTTATGTATCCAAGAAGTAAAACTAATATGTGAGAGCCACATCTTCACCTTCAAATGTATAACCTTGATGATGTTGTACAAAGAGGATCATTACAGGATGATTTGCAAGGAACCTGTTAATAAAACAGAGCTTAGCTCTTTTTTCACTCTCTGTCTTTATCTACTATTCTCTTTCCCTAATAATTAGGTTATTGGGTTGGCTGTCTACTTCATTGCCAATGGCTCTGATTTTCAATAAGGCTTTTATCTTCACATTCTGTTTTTTTTCTCATCTTTTCTGGCCTTGTATTTGGCCTGCTCTCTTTCTCCTGTATTTAAAATTATACATAACCCTTTCAATGTTTTGGTTTCCAATTTTAAAATTTAAAATTTAAAAAAAAAATACTCATTTTAAGGTTAGATAATTAACACACATAGGCGGTGTTTGTTTTTCATATTTTTGGAGGATTTAGATGAAAGATTTACAAATTCCTCTTCGAAAATCTACAACCAAACGAGTTTTTACTAACTTCTTCTCCTTCTTTTCACTTTTAAAAATAATTCTTTAGTTTTAATTATTCATTTATAACCACTCAATTATTTTTAACCATTTATCTTTAATCATTCATTTCAAATCAATCAAAATAACTCATTTTCAACCAATTATTTTTAATAATTCATTTTTTAACCACTCAAAATAACTACTCTTTTTAAATTTAAATTCAAACAAGGTTTTGATTCTAATTTCTCTACAAAAAATTCATATTCGAATTTTTTGCTACAACTCTTAATTCTAGAGATGTCCGTTTTCCATTTTCGGTTAGGCGGGGAACGGGATCGGGGACGGGGAAAAAATTCTCCATGGGTTAATCGGGGCCAGGGACGGGGAATGTATTCCCCGTCCCCGATTACTTTTTTTTTTTTAAATATTTTTTCTATACTTTACCTCTTTTATTTCAAATAAAAATATATTTTTTGATGAAATTATACTTTAATAAAAGTATTGTCCAAAAAAATATATAAAAAATGTTTTAAAAAAATTTTGCAAAAATATATTTTTTCTTTAATAATTAACATTATAATTAAAATTTATAAATATTTTCTAAGAAAATCTAATTATTTAAAAGTATTGTCCAAAAAAATATAAAAATTTTTTGCAAAAATCCATGCGGGACTCGATCCCCGAAAAAAAAATCTGGGATTTTTCCAGGGACGGAGATTAAATTTAAGTGGCGGGGGAAGCCATTCCCTAGCCCCGCCCTGCCCCGTGGACATCTCTGCTTAATGCGAGTATTGTATATTAATTTGGGTGAATCTTAGCTTAGCTTTTGTTATGTCACATTAGATGAAAATGAGGACAAAGAAGGAATTGTATGTGACTTTGACTTCTTTCATCTAAATCCATTGCTCCACTTTCCCAAAGGTTTTTAAGCTCATTGCATCATTTTTGCTGCATGCTAGCGCCATTAAGAATCAATTTATCTGTGCTAAATGTATACTTTTGTTATAATGTTGGGATCATGTTCTAGATTAATTTTTAATTCTTCTTTTTTGAGTAAATTAATAATATATCATTTTGTTTTAAGGGTTTTTTTAGTACAATTTTATCTCAAGGTTTGTATCTCGTTACATATATATGTTCTTTTTTTAAGGTACTTTGGTTTGCTGAAATAATGGGACAAAAACAATGGTCTGGTAATTAAGAAGCATAAACAAAATATATTTTGTTCAAAAGTCTTAACATGTCATCGACAGCAGGGTTCGAACCTGCGCGGGCAAAGCCCAATAGATTTCAAGTCTATCTCCTTAACCACTCGGACATATCGACTTTGGTGGTTGAAATTCTAAAGTAATAGATTTAATGTAAATAAACAATAATATGTTTTGAACTTTTTATTTTTAGGCAAAATTGCATAAACCACCCTTAAATAATGTGGTTGTATAAATTTGATAAATTACATCTCCTATATTTTGATAAGTGTCGTAATCGTTTGAGTTAAATTTGAGTAATGTGAAGTACAAAATTGTCATTTTCCAACAATTATCTTCATCTTTTTTCTTCAACCTCTATTCATCTTTCTTGATATTTCTTATCTCTGTATCTATCCATTATCTATGTATTTTCAATGGCGAAACTCTGTGTTGATTGATTGGTACACAAAAGTTTCTGGTTTACTGCATACACAACATTCCATGTTAATCTGATTAATTTAGTTAAAACAAATCTCATTTACAAAAAAAAAAAAAAAAAAAAAAAAAAAAGATAAAACAACTCTCTAATCTCTTGTTCCTAAATGAAACATCTCCAATCTTAGCAACTAAATACCTAATGTCAAACAAATAAATTGTTGAATTCGGTGAAATTCTTCAGGAGCCTTTATTAATGACTAAAAAAGAATTAAATTGATTATGTTTAAGTTATTAATAAAAACTTCTATGAAGGCTTTGGCGGTTTACTTGGGCATATTTTTTCTTCCTAAGATCTTGATTAGATCTTATGCTATTAAGATAGATTCTAAAAATCTTATTAAGTTAACAATATTATTGTTGATATTAGGGAGTCATCCGTGCTTTGGAATTTTCTGTTTTTCCATAGCCAGAGTATTGTAACATTGTTGCTAACTTGTTAGTCCATCATACAGACTATTGTTATTGCCTTTGCATCATCAGAGGATGGTAAAGACTTGGTGATGATTTCTAAATGAATGTAGATGTTTTCTTTTTATTATAAATAAATTAATTAATTATAAAAAAAAACTTTAAATGAATCAAATTTGACCAAGATTGGGGGAATGGAGGCTCCTAAACCCACATAAGACCTTTCAGCCCTTCAACAATCTATCTTAGTGTATATTTTCCTCCTGTAGTGATTTGTAGCCTTATGTCTCTTATAGCATCATCTAACTTATGACGTTTTAGCTCTTTTGTACATTTTCTACTCTAATTAAAATGAAGTACTAGGTCAAGCCATGATCCTTCATTTGTACATAATTTGTTTAATATGAACTACATCTTTAGATTTATAATTTATGGAACCCCAACTCTACTTAGGGCTCATTTTTGTTAAGGAAATTAGTCTATTTTTGGGTGTTCATTATTATCTTCCTTCTTAAGAGTCATCAACTTACTACAACAGATGCTAAAAGAAAAAGAGCATAAAGCAAATGAGAAAGAAAGAAGGAAAGAAAAAAAAATCTTGTGGGTGTATCAAAGAAATGCCAAGACAAACATGCAGCAAGTGAAGAATAATTTTTATTTATTTATTGAGTCAAAGTCATATTTTGAGGAAATGACATCTAACATAACAGTGTGGTATAACAAAGTATGTCATATGAAGAAACACTTGAAATTTTGATTTACCTGGCCATATGTAATGTGTTTGTGATCTAGAAACAGTGAGGCATACAATGAATGAGATAATATATTATTTGATTCCATGTCTAAACATGAATGCATTATTCATAGCATCCTATCCACTAATAGCATGGTCAGATCTTTGTTTCAAATCCCAAATGAATGCTTACATTTAGACGTAGGAATCGGTTATTAGTTGTGTTGTAAGGCAACTAGAACTTGAGCTTGAGAAGAAATGGCAATTTATCTGAGAATGGTGGATCAGAATATTTTCCAGTGAGTATTTGTGATGAAACATACTGATTGGCAGCTTCTGTGTAATGAATTCCATCCCAACTGATGTACTCCGAGCTATCATCGCACCCTTTTGCGGTGACCAACGTCCCGTTCAACGTCTTTGTTTGTCCACACCTGATTTGATTATCAAAGTTGAGTGGTGGACCTCCATAGCCACAACAAGCCATAATAGGTTGTTCAAAACCTGCCACACACAAAATGCAGAAAGCCATCAGAATGGACAGGATTAACAGAAAACTAAATCTACACAGAAGTACAGCAAGATGGCCAACCGAGTCGTGAATAATTGGCGATGAGATTCCATTTTATTGAGTAGATATCAACGTATGTGACGTTGCCATCGGTGTATTGGCCCTGCAGTTTCTTACAGAGAGCATGAAGCTGCAGATTGAAGAGTCTGGCGGCTTGGTTGTGTGCACTGACGCATCCAAATTCATCAAGTTTTGATGGGTCTATTCCAAATTTAGCAACATTCTGAGCTAAGCATCCTAAAGGACCTGTATTGTGAATCCAAAAATTCCTGGCCCCTTCGCCATATAGTTTCTGAAAAATAGGCAAAAGGAATGCAATGCTTTTCAACTATAAAGTATTATCATACGTCATATAAAAAATGAACTTGAATTTTCAATGTACCCTGTTCTGTTTTACCTCATTTTACTCGAAAATAGTCTTATACGCAACTCCACTATTCTCAAGAAACAACCTATCTGGCCCTACTACATTAAGTTGTCAAAGTAGATGGCCATCGTTGATTAAACTCATACCTCTAAGAACTACTTGGCAATACTTGAGTCAAGTTTTAGCCAACATGAGGATCAATTTCTATATTGTATCTGGTTAGCATCCAACTACGGTTAATTACATTCACTTTGATTACAACTCCGCTCCGCTTAATTACATTCACTTCGACTAATCTCAATGAACCAATTGAGATTTGTCAAAAGTCTTAAATTTTAAAATTCTAAATAAGTGGCTGATATGATCCAACTTCTATGAATGGCAAAACATCAAAGAAATATAAGATAAACCTAAGTGAAAGGTAGAATCTTTCACTCACCTTAATTGGATCACTCAATATTTACATGTGCTCCTCTCATCTAAACCTTTCTTATTAATAACCAAACTATCTAACTAACTCTCGAACTAATTACTCTTATGTCCCTATAATATTCTTAATTCTTCTAAGGTCCAAACCTATTGAAGCATATTGTAACAGTTGTTGAAACAAATTCATTAAAACATTCAAATCAAAACGATCAACATTCAACACAATTAAAACAAAGAGCAACAAGTTGAACTTCTTCAAATATCAAGGAGTTATATTAAAGAGATTTATTGTTTTGATAGGTTCAGCGGCATCAACAAAGTAAAGTTCTTGGAGGATTTATCAAAGAGTTATCAATATAAAGGAGTTAGCAATATCAAAAAGTACCGAAGGAGATTTGAAACACTTTCTTTTTTTCTTTTATAAATAAGACTAAAATTCTTAGAGCATCAAGCTACTTTATATCACAAAATAGAGATGGAGAGAGTGTGAAGATGGTGCTTTGTATTTGAGATCTGCGTGCTTTGAACAAGGCAAAAGGGTGCAATAGTATGGCTACCTCAAGTGGACGTAGACACTCTTGTTGAACCACTATAATTTTGAGTCTTGATTCTTCTTCTCTTTACCTTTCTTTTCTATTTTAAAGTTCACACATGTATAAAAACAATAGTATAACATTTGTGTAAAAAATTTGTAGCTAAACCTTCACCAACCACCTGTAAGCTATACAAAAGTTAACTTCCAAAACACTTAAAATAAAGCTAAACTATGGCCAATCCAAATATGAAAATACCCCAATCTGACCCAAAATCAAGTAGGTAAGAACACATCCAAACTAGATTACTGTTAGAGATTAAATGTATATTTATATTTCTTGTATAGCTTATTACTTTAATAGATCTAAGCCCATTAGGCTGGTCAGACCCGTTGTAACTCTTATATAAAGACATTGCCTTTCATTGAATAACATAACGACTCTTCAGTTTCACGCTCTCGGTTACAATTACCATTATGCCAAAATAACTTAGAAAGAAAGAAACCATCGAGTCAAACCTGAACTCCAGTCTCAAACTCAGCTAAAATGGTAGGTGTTGAGGCAATAATTTGGTCCAAGGTTTTGGAGTAAAATGCACGAGCAAGGTCATTCTGACCAATATCAAACATGTAAAGCCCTTTCTGAAAGTAATCCTCAGCTGGCAGATACTTATCAAGTTTCTTACCACCTATACAAAGCAACAGAAAAGATCACAAAACAAAACAAACTGACTTCAAAAAAACTTGAAAAGGGAGTTTTCTTCATAATAATCAACCATATATATACCTTTGCCTGCTCGAAGCTCGAGAACTCTAGCTTTGAAATGAAGAAACTGATTGACCTGAATCGCAAAAGAGAAAGGGCTAACAGAAGTAGCAGTTGCTGGAAGAATAGTGGAGCCTGCAGCTGCATAATTGCACCCTTTGCGAAAATTTGGTGCGCCAAGGGAATCAAGATACGCATTCAAATAAGGCATATCCATAGCATCCACTGCACAGAAAGATTGTTAAGAACATCAAAGAGTCAGAAAAGGGATTCATCAAATCTTTAGTGCCAAAAACAGGGCAAAACTTGAAATGATAAAACATGAAAACAAAGAGAAACAAGGGAAATACGAGATAGCATTGCCAAAAACCGAAAACCAAAATCGAAGAACAGAAGGAAAAAAAAAACGAAGAAAAGGGATTCACCAAACTGTAGTTCCTAAAACAGGGGAAAACTTGAAACGACAAAAATGAAAAACCCCTGAAGAAGAAACGAAAGAAAAAGAGAAAATTACAGAGGAAATCAAGAATGAGGCGGCCATCGGAGTATCTGCCGGAGGGGTGGCCGAAGAAGCGGCGGCCGTAGGGAGGGTAGATGGTCTCAATGGCAGCGCCGACAAGGCAGCCGGTGTCGGAGTTGGAGTCGCCGAAGTTGAAGACCGCCGGAGAAGAGAAAGGGTTGGATCTGGCAATGGGAAGGCAAAGGAAGAGGAGGAAGGTGAGGGCCGCCATGGGAGAACCCACCATTGTTGTTCTGAGAAAGAAGAAGAAGAAGAAGAAGAAGAAAAGTGGTGGCGTTGAAGGTATGGTTGGTTGGTAATGGAGGGTCAGTTCAGTGTACAGAGTAAGCAAGCAAAAAAGACAAAGCCCTGTTTTTGCAATGTGGGGTACATTTACTTATTTATTTTAATTCTATTTTAATCTTATGTAAGTTAAATTTTAAATTTGGTTCTTCTCTAGGGATGTCTTTGGGTGGGTAGTTAGATGAAGAAGTTATTATGAATAGGTAGAAGATGAGATTATTCTTATAGTTTGGATGTAGATTTTGATGGAGTTGAAGCTAACTCGTTTGAATATTTTTTTCCGTAGAAAAATTAGAAATAATAATTTGTTTAGATATAAATTTAAAACAATGAATGATTTTGAATAGTTAGAAATGAGTGGTTAATATTGATTTATTAGAAATGAGTAGTTATTTTGAAGTTGTTACAAATGAATGATTATAATTGAGAAGGTAGAAATCATGAATTATTTTTAGTTGTTAAGAATAGGGGTGATTTCGGTTCGGTTTTTGTCGGTTTTGTACCAAACCGACAACCGAACCGATATCTTCGATTTTCAAAAAATGGATCTGATCCAATGTCCGATAAAGTGTAGAACCATTGGTTTGGTTTTTCAATGTAAAAAAATGGATCCGATCCGATCCAATGTCCAATTATTTTTAATATATAAAAAACAATAGTTCTCATATAAAAATAATATTCTCATAAACTACTATTTTTTTTAAAAGGTTAGAAGTATTTTTAACTTATTCAAAATTATCTAAGGATGTTTTTTACTTAAAATAGGAGTGAATTAAAGAAATATTAATGAAAGGAAGATGACTTTATATGAATTATTGACAATATATATATTTCAGTTTGGATCGGTTTTTTAAAACTAAAACTGGAAACGATCCAATATTTTCGGTTTTTTCAAATTACGAACCGATATGTCCAACTTTGGGCTAAAAAACCGATCCGATCCGATCCATTGAATTGAATTGGTTCGGTTCGATTTTTCGGTTTTTTGTTGCACCCCTAGTTAAGAATAAAAGATTTTTTAGTAGTTTTAATAGTTTTTTAATGCGAATTTTTGAAGAGTGGTTAGTGAATAATCATTTCTAAATTCTTCAAACCAATACCATATATAATTTTAAATATTTTAATTTACTCCCTATAATTAAAAAATATATAGAATTTAGTCTTATAAATATAAAAATCAAAGTTTAGTTTATATTGTTTTATAAAATCTAACAAATAACTTAAATATGTGAAGTTAATTATTCATGTGACAATAACGATATGTGAGTTAGATGATTAATTGGATAATAAAATGACAGAATTCATATGTGAATAATTACTTTCACGTACTTGAAACGTTTTTGGATGCTTTGAAATCAAAGTCACTTGCTCTACTTATAGGACTTTGAGCACACCACTTTCTTTTAGCTTTTTGATTTCTTGAACTTTTCTGATTCTTTGAATCTAGAAAATCTTCTTCATTATATTTTTCCAAATGTCTAACATAAAATTTATATTTGTATTGGTTTAAATATGTGTGTGTGGATTACGATCTCTCATTTGTTCCTCTTATTCTTTCTCTCTCATATACAAATATTTCAAAGGCTTTAGAACTTGTTCTCAAGGGCTTATACTTGAGGTTGACTTGTCTCAAGGGTTAATGTGGCTTATATTATTGAGGTTGATTTGTTTCGAGAGCTTCGCAGCTTGTTCTTGAAGTTTTCTTATCTTAAAGTTGGAACTTCAAATGATTTTTAGAGTCTTGAAGTTTAGAAGTCTTGAAAAGGATTTGATTTTCAAGACATTTCCCTTGACGAGCGCAGTATGTAACTTTTTTATATATGTGGACTTAGAAGAATATTGTGTCTCAAATGCATATGTTTCTCTCGAAGAACATAGTGCGCATCCTTCAAATTATATGTACTTGAAAGAATGTGGCTTCCTTCATAGATGTGTATAGTTCCATGGAAGAACGTAATTGCCTTCAAATTATATGTTGCTTCTCAAGTGTGTATGGTTTCCTTGAAGAATGTAGTGTGCAACTATTTGAAATTTGGATTTTTCACCACTTGTAATAGTGGAGGAACTCTCAATTTATAGAGTTATCCATGGGCTCCCATGTGGGCTTGGGCTACAATGGGCCTTGGGCCTGTTGGATTTTGTAGGCCATTATTTTGGGTTGGACCAACAAGTGGGTTTTGAACCCGAATGATCTCATGAATTTAGGCTTATTTAGGCACAATCCAATTTAGTATAGGAAATGGATTTGGCCTAAATTGTATTTTGACCGAGCTTGATCATTTATAAATTTGATCACGCTAACTCGTATAATTGAATGGTAGCATATTTTGGTTCGTCAGAATTAGACTTAGGAAATAATATTAATTTAGAACTGATCCCTAAATAAAACATTCCCATTGCCGTTAATTTGAAATAATGATGTGGCAATTTTTAACTGGTCGAAATTTATATTCTAACGTTCTCATTTAAAGTTATGGGTCATTTAATTTGTAAAGATTTCATGTGATTTTTTGAAATATAAAATAAAAATTTGTATGTGCTTGATTCTAAAATTTTATTTATTTATTATTATAAATGAAATGTCGAAAAGTAAATAATTTTTTGTGTCACCATTGTGTAGAGTTTTCTTACACATTTATGTACACGGGAGTTTTATTCTATTGCCTCTGCACTGTCGGAGGATTGTAAAGACTTGGGGAAGATTTATAAATGAATGTGTATGTTTTCTTTTTTATTTAAAACAAAACTTAAAAGAAAATCAAATTTGACTAAGATTTGGGGGAAAGGTAGCTCCTCAACCCCCAGAAGACCTTTGAGCACTTCAATAATCTATCTTACGAAAAAAATTATGCATCATTCGCATACCGGTGGCTGCTTCGAATAGATCATGTACTAATTCTCTTTCTCTGAACATATAGAAGAAAGGAGTCTGGGCACCAATATCCGCCATAAAAGGGCCAAGCCATAACAGATGAGAAGCTATACGACTCAACTCCAACATAATTACTCTGATATAGCTGGCTCTTTTAGGTACTTGAATATTTCCCAAAGTGTGTACTTTCCTTCTTTAGTGATTTGTAGCTTTATATCTCTTATAGCATCATGTAACTTATAATCTATCTTATGTCTCTATTGTACATTTTGCACTATCAATAAAATGAAGTACTGGGTCAGCCATGATCCTTCACTTGTTCATAATTTTTAATATGAACTAAATCTTTAGATTTAAAATTTATGGAACCCTAACTCTACTCTAGGGCCCATTTTTATTAAGGAAATTAGTCTATTTGTGGGTCTTCATTATTATCTTCCTTCTAAAGAGTAATCAACTTACAACAATAGATACTAAAAAGAAAAACATAAAGCAAATGAGAAAGTTTTTTTTTTATTATTATTTTTTTTATTTTTTACAGTGGGTGTATCAAAGAAATGCCAAGACAAACATGCAAATTGAGTCAAAGTCATCTCTTGAAGAAATGACATCTAACATGGCAGTGTGGGTATAATAAAGTATGTCTTATGAAGAAACACTTGAAATTTGTATTTACCTTCCCATATGTAATGCGTTTCTGATCTAGAAACAGTGAGGCATACAATGAATGGGATAATATATTATTTGATTCCATGTCTAAACATGAATGCATTATTCATAGCATCCTATCCACTAATAGCATGGTCAGATCTTTGTTTCAAATCCCAAATGAATGCTTACATTTAGACATAGAAATCAGTTGTCATTTGTGTAATGAATGTAAGGAAACTAGAACTTGAGCTTGAGAAGAAAAGGCATTTTGTCTGAGAAGGGTGGATCAGAATATTTTCCAGTGAGTATTTGTGATGAAACATACTGATTTGCAGCTTCGGTGTAATGAATTCCATCCCAATTGATGTACTCTGAACTATCATCGCACCCTTTCGCCGTGACCAACGTTCCATTCAACGTCTTTGTTTGTCCACACACGATTCGACTGTCGTAGTTGAGTGGTGGTCCTCCATTTCCACAACAAGCCATAATAGGTTGTTCAAAACCTGTCACACAAAATGCAGCAAGCCATCACATTTGACAGGATTAACAGAAAATGAGACTATATCTACACAGAAGTACAACAAGATGGCCAACCGAGTCGTGAATAATTGGCGATGAGATTCGATTTTATTGAGTAGATATCAACGTATGTGACGTTGCCGTCGGTGTATTGGCCCTGCAGTTTCTTACAGAGAGCATGAAGCTGCAGATTGAAGAGTCTGGCGGCTTGGTTGTGTGAACTGACGCATCCAAATTCATCAAGTTTTGATGGGTCTGTTCCAAATTTAGCAACATTTTGAGCTAAGCATCCTAAAGGACCTGTATTGTGAATCCAAAAACTTCTAGCCCCTTCGCCATATAGTTTCTGAAAAATAGGCAAAAGGGATGATCAAGTAATGACCAGAAATGCTATGCTTTACAACTATAAAGCATTATCATATGCCATATAGAAATTGGACTTGAGTTTTCCTTGTACCCTGTTCTGATTTACCTCATTTTACTTGGAAAATAGTCTTACACGCAGCTTGACTATCAAGGAACAACCTATCTGACACTACTACATTAAGTTGTCAAGGTAAATCGTAGGAAATTTCTAAGTAAATGGTTATCATAGATTGAACTCATAACCTCTAAGAATTACTTGTCAATACTTGAATCAAGTTTTAACCAACATGAGGATCGATTTCTATATTGTATCTGGTTAGCATCCGACTCCGGATAATTATATTCACTTCGACTATAACTCCGCTTAATTACATTCACTTCGACTAATCTCAATGAACAACTGCAACTGAGATTTGTCAAAAGTCTTACAATTTAAAAGTTCTAGATAAGTGTCTGATATGATCCAATTTCTATTCAACTTCTATTGATAGCAAAACTTAAAGGATATACAAGATAAACCTAGGTGAAAAGGCATCTAGAACCTCCCTCTCTAGAAAAGCCTCTCTTAAGCCCTAATGAGATCACTTAATATTTATATATGCTTCCCTTACCTAAACCTCTTTTACTTATAACCAAACTATCAAACTAACTCTCGAATTAATTGCTCATATGTCCCTATAATATTCTTAATTCTTCTTAGACCCAAACTTATACGTGGCCACCGTGAAGCAACAATGGTATAAAATTTGTAACCAAACAACCTTCATCAACCACCTATAAACTGTACAAAAATCAACTTCCAAAACACTTAAAAATAAAGCTAAACGATGGTTAATCCAAATATGAAAATACCCAAATCTAACGCAAAATCAAGTAGGTAAGAACACATCCAAACTAGATTACCAATGAACCAAAATAACTTAGAAAGAAAGAAACCATTGAGTGTTACCTGAACTCCAGTCTCAAACTCAGCCAAAATGGCAGGTATTGAGGCAAGAATTTGGTCCAAAGTCTTAGAGTAAAATGCACCAGCAAGGTCATTCTGACCAATATCAAACATGTAAAGCCCCTTCTGAAAGTAATCCTCAGCTGGTAGGTACTTATCAAGTTTCTTACCACCTAAACAAAGCAACAGAAAAGATCACAAAACAAAACAAACTGATTTCAAAAATCACTTGAAAAGGGAGTTTTCTTCATAATAATCAACCATATATAAACCTTTGCCTGCTCGAAGCTCGAGAACTCTAGCTTTGAAATGAAGAAACTGATTGACCTGAATCGCAAAAGAGAAAGGGCTAACAGAAGTAGCAGTTGCTGGAAGAATAGTGGAGCCTGCAGCTGCATAATTGCACCCTTTGCGAAAATTTGGTGCGCCAAGGGAATCAAGATACGCATTCAAATAAGGCATATCCATAGCATCCACTGCACAGAAAGATTGTTAAGAACATCAAAGAGTCAGAAAAGGGATTCATCAAATCTTTAGTGCCAAAAACAGGGCAAAACTAGAAATGATAAAACATGAAAACAAAGAGAAACAAGGGAAATACGAGATAGCATTGCCAAAAACCGAAAACCAAAATCGAAGAACAGAAGGAAAAAAAAAACGAAGAAAAGGGATTCACCAAACTGTAGTTCCTAAAACAGGGGAAAACTTGAAACGACAAAAATGAAAAACCCCAGAAGAAGAAACGAAAGAAAAAGAGAAAATTACAGAGGAAATCAAGAATGAGGCGGCCATCGGAGTATCTGCCGGAGGGGTGGCCGAAGAAGCGGCGGCCGTAGGGAGGGTAGATGGTCTCAATGGCAGCGCCGACGAGGCAGCCGGTGTCGGAGTTGGAGTCGCCGAAGTTGAAGACCGCCGGAGAAGAGAAAGGGTTGGATCTGGCAATGGGAAGGCAAAGGAAGAGGAGGAAGAAGGTGAGGGCCGCCATGGGAGAAGCCGCCATTGTTGTTCTGAGAAAGAAGAAGAAGAAAAGTGGTGGCGTTGAAGGAATGTATGGTTGGTAATGGTGATTGGTGGGTCTGTTGAGTTTGAAGCAGTAACCAAAAAGACAGATCAATGAGAAGGGACAAAGCATTAGCAATTTGAATTACCAAACAAACCCAATTTGCTGTGTTAGAGTACCAATTTCCCATCATTTTTTTATCAATGCAAAACCCACCCGGTTTTCGACATGACCGAATTTTTTAAAAATAATTCTTTTATAATAAATTCTGTCAAAAAAAAAATTATTTACTTTTTTAATAGAAAACTTTGATAGAATCTATCATTCTCTAGTGATAGAAGTCTATTGATAGACTCTTGATAGAATCTGATGGAAGTCTATCAATATTTTATTAGTAATTGATTCTATCGCCCTTTATCGATAGAATTTATCAATATGAAGTAAATCAATTTACAATTTTTGTTATATGTGCAAATATTTTCATTATTGTACTATTCATGTAATATTTTATCCATTTTGTAATATACATGCAAAAGCTCCATTTTTTAATATCTTGAATTTATTTTATTTTATTTATTTATTGAATGTGGATTAAAGCTGATAAACTCAAATTATCTAGTAGATTTGACCTTTTTTATGTGTACATTGGTTCGTGTCTTAAATATGTTATGATTAGATTTCAATATATATATATATACCATTTAAAATTTGTTTAAAAAATATCCTTGAATATTTAAAAAGAATAAAATATAACTTTTAAAATATTTCAAAAATATCCATGGCTATAAAGAAAACAAAATTAAAAAGTGTTCTCAAATTTAGGATGAAAAATGTTCAAATTTTGTTTTAGTAATATGTTGTTGACAGTGTCAAAAACATTTAATGAGAATAAATATATATTAACGTAACAATGTAACAATGAGATCTAAGCTATTGTAATATAAAATTCATAATCATTTTTAGTAATTTAAATGGATAGGTTTTAACAAAGGTTTGTTCACTTTCTTTAAAGTTGAATTATAGTCTATTATTATTTTATTTTGTGAGATCAATTTCTAACCTGAATTATTTAAATAATTTAGACCCCATTTTTTATAACCTTTTTTTTTTTTTTTTGTTTATTAAATTTAAGCTTATTTCTATTCAAATCTCCTACTATGTACTCCATCTTTTCTATTATGTATCCATCTTTTCTTAAGAAAGTAGGAGAATATCAACCAAATTTCAAAACTCAAGTTTTTTTAAGCTACTTTTGTTTGTTCACAAATTTTGGTTTTGTTTATTAAAATATTGGTAAGATATAGATATCCAAATAAGGAAAAATGTATAGTAAGGTAATCGTTGTAGGCTTAAATTTCATAAACAAAAAACGAAAAACAAAATAATCATCAAATGGGGCTTTAATTATTCAAGTATAAATGCTTGAATTTATTGTCAAGAAGACTTTTCATCCTTTTAAATTTATTATTATTATTATTATTTGCTTATTATTCCATCAATATTAAATTTAAAAATTTAAGTTTTTCTTATCCATAAATTTAAAATTTTAAAGCATGTTATGCAAAATTTTCATCGGCTAGTTTGTTGGGTCGTTATTGCTTTTAAACCTTAGGAGTAAATGGATAAATTCACCCCTAAGGTATGTTTAGTGTTTTCATGAGTTGATGGGTTATATTTGTGATTTCAGGGTAAGGAATGTTAGTTTTGTGATTTTTGGAGTAAATGCCAAGTGGCCAAAAAAGGATTTATTTTCATCGATTGAATTCTTTCGCGTCTCTTTTATAGATCAAAAGCCAAAGAGAGTGAATCCTTCAATCAAGTTCTAGAGATCCTTTTCCCCTTCCATCGATCATTCTCCACGTCGTGCCGTCGTTCGATAGCTGCCCATCCCCATCGCTAGCCACACCACACACCTATCATAGATCTACGCCTGCACACCGCTCGCTCGTGCGCAGCACGACCACCAGCTCGAGCCGCGTGCACAATCATGGCCATCGCCAGGATGAGACCGTGCGCGCAGCTTTCTCACCTGCACATTCTATCTGCAACAGCCTGCACCTAGTCGGCATAATCGCCAGCCTCGATCAGCACATGCAAGTCCGTCAGCCGCATCTGTGCCTGATGCGCCTCGTAAGCACGCCAATCTATACACCCGCGTGTTCGCTCATGCCTACCTTGCAGGTTAGTCGTTTTGCAACAGCACCTCGCGCCTACCAACCACGTGTCTTTTGGTGGTTCAAGTAGCCTCATATTATGTCTCGTTCACTATTTGGGAATGGGTAGTTCTTGTTCTCTAGGTTGTTAATTAGTTAGTTTGATGGTCATTAACTATTAGTGCCATGATTTTGATAGGTTGTGCTAGCTAGTTTGGTTTGGTGTCGTCTGCAGCTCAAGGAATATTATTCATTGTTTTGTATTGTTATTAGGTAAGGACTTATTATCTGGGTTGTATGGACTTTGCGCTTACATTAGTGATTGCATCTCTTGTTTGTACGCGATATTGTTTGCCCGTATGTTGGATATTCTGTTATGTGACCTGTGATTACCTGTTTATTAGGGTGCTAACATGTAACTCAGTTATGCTCCTTGTACATTAGTGTAACGGCCCAGTTTTCTATTTCGGTTACCCAGGTGATTTCGGGTCACTATTCGGATGTTCGGATGGGCCGTTAGAGCTATTTTAACCCTTAGGGGCATTTTGGTCTTTTGCCCCTGGTCCGTGGTTTTGTGGATTTTCGTGATTCCGTGGTCATTCCTGCCTTTTTTCAAGCTTAATGGTTGTTGGTTGCAAGACCCGAGAGGTTTGGGCAAGTTGTTTGGAAGTTTGGAGGTGTTTTAGAAAATGGCAAAATTAATTGTAATTTTGGTGCTTCCATTGGGTTTTGAGCCCTTGCCCTAAATGGTCTTAGGGAGTTCGTAGGAAAAGTGAGTCTTATTTTAAAATAAGTTTGTTTGGGCTGGGACTCGAAGGAGGAAGCCTGGGAAGGGATTTAGGTCACCAAGACCTATTTAAATTAGGAAAAGGAAAGAAAATCAAGAAAATCCCATTCCCTTGTTTTACCACTTTTCTCTCTCTCTCTCTCTCTCTCTCTCTCTCTCTCTCTCTCTCTCTCTGAGCCTCACCGAGCCGTCTGGCGACCACCAACAACCAGCCCGAGCAAATTCAGTCAGCAAATCCCAGCCCAGATCGCACCAGCGGAAATTTCATCGTCGTGAAGCAGACCCCAGCCCAAAGAAAGAGATCTGCGCGGCAGCCAGCCCAGAGCGCCAGAGCGCCCAGACGCAGCCGCCGCCACGTTACCCGTCGCGCTCGTCGCGCGCAGTCGCACAAGACCAGACGCCATCGCCCAACCGATTCCGCGCCAGCGCGCCGCGCCAGCGCCCGTGTCACTGGCGCTCGTCCCTCGCCGCACCTCGCGCCAGCCAGCGCCAGCGCCGCCAGCCCAGCCAGCGCCAGCGCGCCAGCGCCAGCGCCTGCGCCCTGCTGCCCCCCACCGCCACGTCCCGCCCGCCCACTTGCCGCCGAGTGCCTGCTTTTGCCGAGATAGATGGGACCGAGATCTAGTGCCTTCTCGGTTGGTAAATTCCCGAGCCTCCACTCTTTTGGACCCTAAGTTGTTTGGTTTGTTGTTATTTAATTAGGATATTTTTATTAAATGCTTAGGTTGCTCGGGTTCACTTAGAAGCTCGGGAGTCGTTTGGTTGGCTTATGGTAGTTATTTTCTGCTTGTTTCCGGTAAGGATTTCTTACCGTGGTTGTGTGGACCTCGCGATGCTATCATGATTGTGCCTTGTATGCTTGGTTGTTGTTATGAGTATGTTAGCTATTGAACGACTTGTGTTTGAAATCTTGCTAGCATGTTTGCTTGTTGTTCATGTTAGTTCCATGCTAGGTTTGTTCTTCCAAAGATGCCATGTCTTGTGATTGTATGAAAATTTCCAAGTGGATAGGTTACATGTTTTCTCTTGCTTCCATATCGTGTTGCTCTTGTGTCCCCGATATATTCTCGTTAGTTCCATGCAAGGGGTTTAATTATCTTGGCATACCTTGTTCTATTTTATCCTCGTTAGTTCCATGCCGGGCATAGGCGGTGATGTATAGTGTAGAAGACTCGTAGGGGTAACTAGTTTAGGTCCCGCTGGGGTAGGACTCCGATGGGCATCACCGAGTTGGAGGTGTAAGACCCCGATGGGCATCCTAGGTGTGTAAGTCCCGATGGGCATCACCGAGTTGGAGGTGTAAGACCCACGATGGGCATCCTAGGTGTGTAAGTCCCCGATGGGCATCACCGAGTTGGAGGTGTAAGACCCGATGGGCATCCTAGGTGTGTAAGTCCCGATGGGCATCACCGAGTTGGAGGTGTAAGACCTCGATGGGCATCCTAGGTGTGTAAGTCCCCGATGGGCATCACCGAGTTGGAGGTGTAAGACCCACGATGGGCATCCTAGGTGTGTAAGTCCCGATGGGCATCACCGAGTTGGAGGTGTAAGACCAGATGGGCATCCTAGGTGTGTAAGTCCCCGATGGGCATCACCGAGTTGGAGGTGTAAGACCACGATGGGCATCCTAGGTGTGTAAGTCCCGATGGGCATCACCGAGTTGGAGGTGTAAGACCCGATGGGCATCCTAGGTGTGTAAGTCCCCGATGGGCATCACCGAGTTGGAGGTGTAAGACCACGATGGGCATCCTAGGTGTGTAAGTCCCGGATGGGCATCACCGAGTTGGAGGTGTAAGACCGATGGGCATCCTAGGTGTGTAAGTCCCCGATGGGCATCACCGAGTTGGAGGTGTAAGTCCCCGATCGACAAAGACCGAGTCCTAGGTTGTGTAAGGCCCGAAGGGCATCCAAGTGTAAAACCTAGGATAGGGAGTAGATGAAAGCCCTTGAATAGGCTCGCTCTAGAAGTAGCTCATAGCCTAACTCAACCGTTTTGCCCTAAGTCATTGTTTTATTTGCATGTATACTAGGGTGCTAGATGACTGATGTATCGTATTGTACCCCGGTTGGGGATTCTTACTGAGTATGTTTATACTCACCCTTATTTCTGTGGTTTTTCCACCAGGTAACTTGGGACATCGGCAGGATGGCTAGGAGGAGGCGGCTGGATGATCATGGAAAGCTGACTCTGGGATGCATGTTCTTTTATTGTTTTCTTTATGATTTAGCATGTAGTGGGACTTGAGTCCCTAGGGAAAACACTCAAACTATTTTATGGTTCTCGTACCGTACTCTTGTTTTGTTTTTAAGAAAAGCACTGATCAGTCAATTACTCTTGATTTTTTACATTGGCTTCTGTGGTTTGTTTAAAGTTCTGTTGATCTCAAAAGTTTTAAATGAGTAGAATGGATGGTGTTTTACATTCCTAGGCATGCATGCTAAGTAAGGATCTAGGTTAGAGACCGCTTCTTTTGGGTCGGGTCCTTACAGTTGGTATCAGAGCTCAGAGTTATAGGTTCTGTAGACTGACCTGCAGTTGTAGGTTGTTTTCCATGATCATCAGCGCTCCGCCAGCCATCAGGTATGTCCGTAAGTTTAAAGTTAAGGGTTAAGAATTACAATACTGCATCTAGTATACATGTGTTACCCTTGTTGGGCAGTGAGAGCCCCAGCGTGGGCTAGTTTTTATGTTTTGTGTAGACCGCCAGTTGTTGATTACACATTGAGGAGCAGGGACGTTTGGTATCTCCAACCGAGGAGTTGGACCGTTCATGTTGATGATGAGACCTCGTCCCAGTGGTCGTTTGACCCGTAGGCCACCTTTGGCCCCGCGAATGAGTTGCCAAGAGTAAGGGGTAGAGTCTAGCACGCCTCGAGTGAGACTCCTTGAGCAGAGTGTGCTCCACCCATGCGAGAGTTGATGGCGGGTCTTTTTAGCTAACAGAGAGCGGAGACCAGCGCAATTTGTAGCGCGTAATGGGGAGTCTTGGGCACAGATAGCCCACCGGGCAGAGTTTATTTAGAGACGCCCCTCCTTGTAGCTCCAGCTTGCCGGAGGCTCTCGGGAGGGATCGATCAACGAGGTTATGCTTGATAAGTTAGTTGGCGTTGATCGAGCCGCCGAGTTTGGCTAGTGGAACCTCAGTAGAGCCGGATGTTTTGAGACCCATCATCGCTGGCGGCCGAGGTAGTTGTCCAGATCGAGTTTATCATCCAGTGTTGGGATGACTCGTGTTCGTTGGCCGATGACTGATGTTCGGAGGTCGAAGCGTGCCGCTTACTGTCGTCTTTGATGCGATGAGCAGTGGTGGTGGAAGTCCCCATGAGAGGCGGACCAGCAGAGTCTCCACCACCACCCTGGCCGATTGGCAAGTCGCCAAGTTAGTAGCTTTTGAGGAAGATGTAGAGACATCTTGTCCTCCCCGCAAGCTCAGATGCTTTGTAGCCACTTCTTTTAGTACCCTCGTAGCCGGGGTAGTGTGGAGTTTGCTTGTCAAGACTTAATCCGTCCGTGGTTTTCACCGGGCTATTAGAGAGAAGCACCTTCTGTTAGCATGTTCCAAGAGTGGAGCAGTGTGTGCCGCCACCCTAGGGTTGGCCTCGAGTATTTGTTGAGCATCGAGTGGGATGCGGGAATGGGCCGTGGCTTGTCCGTTAGTCGTGATGTCGAGAATAATCTACTCGAGTGTTGAGACCCTTGTGTTGAGTGCCATTGCCCTGTCACACCGGAGTGTGACCTTCCCTTCCCTCGAGGGACTTAAAGCCCGTAAAGAGATGTTTGTGTTGTTAAGGATGTAGTGCTGTTGGCACCAAGCTTTGAGAGGAGGCCTAGAGTCGGGCCGGTTGGTACTTTTTGTGCAGATGGTTCCAAGACCCGCCCAAGTTTGGCATCCCCACTAGTCTTGTACCCACTTCCCGAGATTGCACTGTTTTGGTTGCATAAGAGATCTAGCTCGGTGGTAGTAAGAGAACTACAAGAGTGAGGTTGTTCGAGGATAAGTAGGAGCCTTCGTGTCACCGAGAGCTAGGTACAAAGGATGTGTTGGTTGTTAAGGGCTAGCGCGTCCGAGTTCTCGCGCCTGTGTTGTGGGGGCTTGTGAGCCAGTTGGATGGTAGTGTGACTCGACTACCCTGGAGTTACCCTAATATGAGTAGGGTTGGCATCGATGATGCGTGGTTGATCCAAAGTTAGAGCCATGAGTTGGAAGGTTGATCGAGCACGTTTAGTGGACCATTGGTATGAGGTAAGTTAGCTTGGTGTGGCTATGCTCTTGTAAGAGTAAGTGGACCAATGTGGCGTTCCGTGGTGAGTTGACCACAAGTGGGTTGAACTCTTGTTGCTCCTTTGCTAGTTGTGGCTCTATTGGGAGGCAAAAGTTGCCTTGTGTGAGAGTACTTATTGGTTTGGATCTTAAGGAATCAAGTTGGAGATGTACACGTCGGTGTACTTTTGTGTAGCTCGTTCCGTGGTGTATGTTTTGGGAACCACGAAAAGGTTCGTGTTGAGGAACCAGAGCTCACTCAGACTCCAGCAAAGTGTCCCTCGGTTGAGTTCTTTGGATGCTTGTAGTCGTTTGGCAAGCTAGAGTTGTTCTTAGTAGCCTCTGCGTTGGTTTTCAGAATTCTTAGCAAGGTGGTGCTTGGCGTTGACCAAGGTTTGGTTCCCATGTGGTTTCTAGAGCTAGCTTCGTTCGAGCAAGCTGGAGTTGCCCTGAGGACTTGTTCCTAGTCAGGAAGTTTTGGGAGTTGACCCCTCCCTCGGAGGTTGAGTAAGTACTGCTAGTTCTAAGTTGGTGGTTCAAGCGATTGTGGAATCCCTCGATTGTTGCTTTCGAGGGAATTGGTTGTTGTTGCCTTCGATGAGTAGGACTACTAGCGTGTGTGAAGTTCATCGTCCTTCTAAGTCCGCTTGCTGGAAAATCGTCCCAGTAGAGGAGGAGTCGACTTAGCTCCCGAGTTGTGTAGTTGATTAGAGTGGCGTAGCGGTCAGCCCAGCGAGAGTGTCCCTGCGTTGGCTTGTTAGCAATTGGAAAGTTGTTTGTCCCCGCGAGGGCGGAGGCCAGCCAGTTCAAGGGTTTGAGTTGTTGTTGGAAGGTTGTTGGGTCTTTGGAATTTGTAGAACCCCTAGTTCCTTGGTCGTTGAGTTGCACCGTGGATGCCAGTTTCGAGTATTAACTTTTGAGGTAGTCTTGCTGACCCGAGTTGTTCATGATCCGCAAGCTTGTGGTCGTCGCTATCCTTATTTCCTCGCGATGTTTCGTGGGTGGAGTTTCTGGATCGGAAGGAGAGTTAGGTCTAGCTATAAGGAGGAAGTCCTTAGAGCAGCCAGATGGACTTAAGGGTTGAGTGGCAGCTTGGAGGGGAGCTTCGCTCGTTCTAAGACTTGGTTTGAGTTTCTGCAGAGCCAGCCCTTCTCGGGCTCTGTTCCTAGTTGGTGATTCGATTGGATTTCGCTAAGGCTGCAGGCAAGCCTTGTGGTTCGTTGATCTCATGTGAAGTAAGAGTAGGCCTTGTAGTTTCTGAATCCCGGGAGGTTCAGTTGTTTGGTCAGCATGGTGTAGAGTTGAGGTGTTTGGTAACAAACCGTGAGCCCAGAGAAGTTTCGCGCACGTGCACGGCGAGAGTTTTAGAACACTCGTGACCAATCCACAAGTTTCTTTGTGAGTAGCGCCGTGAGAGAGGCGTTCCGAGTTGGGTTAGCGGGGCTAAGTGAGCCCTAAGATTTTAAGACCGTTGAGAGAGTTCGTGCGAGTCGAGGGTGTGACTCACCGACTAGCTATCGCATGATTTCTTCAAGCTCGATGTTAGTTCGGTTTTGGTTGAGATAGTTTGTAAGTGCACTCGGTGTCTTTTGGGCTTGGAGCCTTTGGGAAACCAAGAGGGTTCGGTTTGAAGAAGGATTTGTGTTGTCTTAACCGGGAGCTTGGTTGGTTAAGAATCAGTGGAGTTTTCCTAGAGTTTGTGTCGTCTTAGGACTTTCGAGGACGAAAGTCTTAAAAGGAGGGAGTATTGTAACGGCCCAGTTTTCTATTTCGGTTACCCAGGGTGATTTCGGTCACTATTCGGATGTTCGGATGGGCCGTTAGAGCTATTTTAACCCTTAGGGGCATTTTGGTCTTTTGCCCCTGGTCGTGTTTTTGTGGATTTTCGTGATTCCAGGGTCATTCCCGCTTTTTCGAAGCTTAATGGTTGTTGGTTGCAAGACCCGAGAGGTTTGGGCAAGTTGTTTGGAAGTTTGGAGGTGTTTTAGAAAATGGCAAAATTAATTGTAATTTTGGTGCTTCCATTGGGTTTTGAGCCCTTGCCCTAAATGGTCTTAGGGAGTTCGTAGGAAAAGTGAGTCTTATTTTAAAATAAGTTTGTTTGGGCCGGGACTCAAGGAGGAAGCCTGGAAGGGATTTAGGTCACCAAGACCTATTTAAATTAGGAAAAGGAAAGAAAATCAAGAAAATCCCATTCCCTTGTTTTACCACTTTTCTCTCTCTCTCTCTCTCTCTCTCTCTCTCTCTCTCTCTCCTGGCCGAGCCTCACCGAGCCGTCTGGCCACCAAACAACCCACCCAGCAAATTTACCGATCGAGCGGCCAGCAGAATCGCACCAAAGAAATTTCCCATCGTCAAGAGCAGACCCCAGCCAGCCAGAGATCTGTCGCAGCCTGAAGAAATTTCAGCGCCCAGACGCCAGAGCAGCGCCGCCGCCGCGCTTAGCCTGTCCATGCGCGCTGTCACACAAGCCTGACGCCATCGCCTAACCGATTCCGCGCCAGCGCGCCCGCGCCAGCGCCGTGTCACTGGCCTCGTCCCTGCACTCACCCGAAGCGCCAGCGCCAGCCAGCGCCCGCCAGCGCCAAAGAATACGCCAGAAGGCCGCCCGCGGCGCCACTGCTGCGCCCCAGTGCACGTCCCGCCCGCCCACTTGCCGCGAGTGCTGCTGCTTTGCCGAGATAGATGGGACCGAGATCTAGTGCCTTCTCGGTTGGTAAATTCCCGAGCCTCCACTCTTTTGGACCCTAAGTTGTTTGGCTGTTGTTATTTAATTAGGATATTTTTATTAAATGCTTAGGTTGCTCGGGTTCACTTAGAAGCTCGGGAGTCGTTTGGTTGGCTTATGGTAGTTATTTTCTGCTTGTTTCCAGGTAAGGATTTCTTACCGTGGTTGTGTGGACCCTGCGATGCTATCATGATTGTGCCTTGTATGCTTGGTTGTTGTTATGAGTATGTTAGCTATTGAACAGCTTGTGTTTGAAATCTTGCTAGCATGCTGCTTGTTGTTCATGTTAGTTCCATGCTAGGTTTGTTCTTCCAGCATGCCATGTCTTGTGATTGTATGAAAATTTCCAGTGGATAGGTTACATGTTTTCTCTTGCTTCCATATCGTGTTGCTCTTGTGTCCCCTGATATATTCTGTTAGTTCCATGCAAGGGGTTTAATTATCTTGGCATACCTTGTTCTATTTTATCCTGTTAGTTCCATGCCAGGCATAGGCAGGTGATGTATAGTGTAGAAGACTGTAGGGGTAACTAGTTTAGGTCCCGCTCGGGTAGGACCCCGATGGGCATCACTGAGTTGGAGGTGTAAGACCCCGATGGGCATCCTAGGTGTGTAAGTCCCCGATGGGCATCACTGAGTTGGAGGTGTAAGACCCCGATGGGCATCCTAGGTGTGTAAGTCCCCGATGGGCATCACTGAGTTGGAGGTGTAAGACCCCGATGGGCATCCTAGGTGTGTAAGTCCCCGATGGGCATCACTGAGTTGGAGGTGTAAGACCCCTGATGGGCATCCTAGGTGTGTAAGTCCCCGATGGGCATCACTGAGTTGGAGGTGTAAGACCCCGATGGGCATCCTAGGTGTGTAAGTCCTCGATGGGCATCACCGAGTTGGAGGTGTAAGACCCGATGGGCATCCTAGGTGTGTAAGTCCCCGATGGGCATCACTGAGTTGGAGGTGTAAGACCCTGATGGGCATCCTAGGTGTGTAAGTCCCTGATGGGCATCACCGAGTTGGAGGTGTAAGACCCGATGGGCATCCTAGGTGTGTAAGTCCCGATGGGCATCACCGAGTTGGAGGTGTAAGACCACGATGGGCATCCTAGGTGTGTAAGTCCCCAGATGGGCATCACCGAGTTGGAGGTGTAAGACCCGATGGGCATCCTAGGTGTGTAAGTCCCCGATGGGCATCACCGAGTTGGAGGTGTAAGTCCCCGATCGACAAAGACCGAGTCCTAGGTTGTGTAAGGCCCGAAGGGCATCCAAGTGTAAAACCTAGGATAGGGAGTAGATGAAAGCCCTTGAATAGGCTCGCTCTAGAAGTAGCTCATAGCCTAACTCAACCGTTTTGCCCTAAGTCATTGTTTTATTTGCATGTATACTAGGGTGCTAGATGACTGATGTATCGTATTGTACCCCGGTTGGGGATTCTTACTGAGTATGTTTATACTCACCCTTATTTCTGTGGTTTTTCCACCGGTAACTTGGGACATCGGCGGGGATGGCTAGGAGGAGGCTTTGGATGATCATGGAAAGTCGACTGGGATGCATGTTCTTTTATTGTTTTCTTTATGATTTAGCATGTAGTGGGACTTGAGTCCCTAGGGAAAACACTCAAACTATTTTATGGTTCTCGTACCGTACTCTTGTTTTGTTTTTAAGAAAAGCACTGATCAGTCAATTACTCTTGATTTTTTACATTGGCTTCTGTGGTTTGTTTAAAGTTCTGTTGATCTCAAAAGTTTTAAATGAGTAGAATGGATGGTGTTTTACATTCCTAGGCATGCATGCTAAGTAAGGATCTAGGTTAGAGACCGCTTCTTTTGGGTCGGGTCCTTACAGTTGGTATCAGAGCTCAGAGTTATAGGTTATGTAGACTGACCTGCAGTTGTAGGTTGTTTTCCATGATCATCAGCGCTCCGCCAGCCATCAGGTATGTCCGTAAGTTTAAAGTTAAGGGTTAAGAATTACAATACTGCATCTAGTATACATGTGTTACCCTTGTTGGGCAAAGTGAGAGCCCAGCGTGGGGCTAGTTTTTATGTTTTGTGTAGACCGCCAGTTGTTGATTACACATTGAGGAGCAGGGACGTTTGGTATCTCCAACCGAGGAGTTGGACCGTTCATGTTGATGATGAGACCTCGTCCAGGGTCGTTTAGACCCGTAGGCCACCTTTGGCCCCGCGCATGAGTTGCCAAGAGTAAGGGGTAGAGTCTAGCACGCCTCAGTGAGACTCCTTGAGCAGAGTGTGCTCCACCATGCGAGAGTTGATGGCGAGTCTTTTAGCTAACAGAGAGCGGAGACCGAGCGCAATTTGTAGCGCGTAATGGGGAGTCTTGGGCACGATAGCCCACCGCAGAGTTTATTTAGGAGACGCCCCTCCTTGTAGCTCCAGCTTGCCCGGAGGCTCCCGGGAGGGATCGATCAACGAGTTATCTTTGATAAGTTAGTTGGCGTTGATCGAGCTGCCGAGTTTGGCTAGTGGAACCTCAGTAGAGCCGGATGTTTTGAGACCTCATCTTTGGCGCGAGGTAGTTGTCCAGATCGAGTTTATCATCCGGTGTTGGGATGACTCGGTGTTCGTGAGGCCGATGACTGATGTTCGGAGGTCGGCGCGTCTGCTCTGGTGCTTTGTTTGATGCAAAGCAGCGGTGGTGGTGGAAGTCCCCTATGAGAGGCGGACCAGCAGAGTCTCCACCAGACCACCCTGGTCGATTGGCAAGCCGCCAAGTTAGTAGCTTTTGAGGAAGATGTAGAGACATCTTGTCCTCCCGCAAGCTGCAATCGTTTTGTAGCCACTTCTTTTAGTACCCTCGTAGCTGGGGGTAGTGTGGAGTTTGCTTGTCAAGACTTAATCCGTCAGTGGTTTTCACCGCTATTAGAGAGAAGCACCTTCTCTAGTTAGCATGTTCCAAGAGTGGAGCAGTCTGCCCACCCTAGGGTTGGCTTTGAGTATTTGTTGAGCATCGAGTGGGATGCGGGGAATGGGCCGTGGCTTGTCCATTAGTCGTGATGTCGAGAGAATAATCTACTCGAGTGTTGAGACCCTTGTGTTGAGTGCCATTGCCCTGTCACCGGAGTGTGACCTTCCCTTCCCTCGAGGGACTTAAAGCCCGTAAAGAGATGTTTGTGTTGTTAAGGATGTAGTGCCTGTTGGCACCAAGCTTTGAGAGGAGGCCTAGAGTCAGGCCAGTTGGTACTTTTTGTGCAGATGGTTCCAAGACCCGCCCGAAGTTTGGCATCCCCACTAGTCTTGTACCCACTTCCCGAGATTGCACTGTTTGGGTTGCATAAGAGATCTAGCTCGGTGGTAGTAAGAGAACTACAAGAGTGAGGTTGTTCGAGGATAAGTAGGAGCCTTCAGTGGTCACCGAGAGCTAGGTACAAAGGATGTGTTGGTTGTTAAGGGCTAGCGCGTCCGAGTTCTCGCGCTTTGTGTTGTGGGGGCTTGTGAGCCGTTGGATGGTAGTGTGACTCGACTACCACTCGGAGTTACCCTAATATGAGTAGGGTTGGCATCGATGATGCGTGGTTGATCCAGTGTTAGAGCCATGAGTTGGAAGGTTGATCGGAGCACGTTTAGTGGACCATTGGTATGAGGTAAGTTAGCTTGGTGTGGCTATGCTCTTGTAAGAGTAAGTGGACCAATGTGGCGTTAAGTGGTGAGTTGACCACAAGTGGGTTGAACTCTTGTTGCTCCTTTGCTAGTTGTGGCTCTATTGGGAGGCAAAAGTTGCCTTGTGTGAGAGTACTTATTGGTTTGGATCTTAAGGAATCAAGTTGGAGATGTACACGTCGGTGTACTTTTGTGTAGCCTGTTCGTGGTGTGGTGTATGTTTTGGGAACCACGAAAGGTTCGTGTTGAGGAACCAGAGCTCACTGCACCCAAGCAAAGGTGTCCCTCGGTTGAGTTCTTTGGATGCTTGTAGTCGTTTGGCAAGCTAGAGTTGTTCTTAGTAGCCTCTGCGTTGGTTTTCTAATTCTTAGCAAGGTGGTGCTTGGCGTTGACCAAGGTTTGGTTCCCATGTGGTTTCTAGAGCTAGCTTCGTTCGAGCAAGTCGGAGTTGCCACGAGGACTTGTTCCTAGTCGGGAAGTTTTGGGAGTTGACCCTCCCTGGAGGTTGAGTAAATCTTGCTAGTTCTAAGTTGGTGGTTCAAGCGATTGTGGAATCCCTCGATTGTTGCTTTCGAGGGAATTGGTTGTTGTTGCCTTCGATGAGTAGGACTACTAGCGTGTGTGAAGTTCATCGTCCTTCTAAGTCCGCTTGGCTGGAAAATCGTCCTGTAGAGGAGGAGTCGACTTAGCTCCCGAGTTGTGTAGTTGATTAGAGTGGCGTAGCGGTCACCCAAATGAGAGTGTCCTGCGTTGGCTTGTTAGCAATTGGAAAGTTGTTTGTCCCCGCGAGGGCGGAGGCCAGCCAGTTCAAGGGTTTGAGTTGTTGTTGGAAGGTTGTTGGGTCTTTGGAATTTGTAGAACCCCTAGTTCCTTGGTCGTTGAGTTGCACCGTGGATGCCAGCCTTTCGAGTATTAACTTTTGAGGTAGTCTTGCGACCCGAGTTGTTCATGATCCGCAAGCTTGTGGTCGTCGCTATCCTTATTTCCTCGCGATGTTTCGTGGGTGGAGTTTCTCGATCGGAAGGAGAGTTAGGTCTAGCTATAAGGAGGAAGTCCTTAGAGCGGCGGATGGACTTAAGGGTTGAGTGGCGGCTTGGAGGGGAGCTTCGCTGCTTCTAAGACTTGGTTTGAGTTTCTGCAGAGCCACCCTTCTCGGGCTCTGTTCCTAGTTGGTGATTCGATTGGATTTCGCTAAGGCTGCAGGCAAGCCTTGTGGTTCGTTGATCTCATGTGAAGTAAGAGTAGGCCTTGTAGTTTCTGAATCCCGGGAGGTTCAGTTGTTTGGTCAGCATGGTGTAGAGTTGAGGTTTGTTTGGTAATGTTGTGAGCCCAGAGAAGTTTCGCCGGTGCGTGAGAGTTTTAGAACACGTGACCAATCCACAAGTTTCTTTGTGAGTAGCGCCGTAGAGAGGCGTTAGAGTTGGGTTAGCGGGGCTAAGTGAGCCCTAAGATTTTAAGACCGTTGAGAGTTCGTGCGAGTCGAGGTGTGACTCACCGACTAGCTATCGCATGATTTCTTCAAGCTCGATGTTAGTTCGATTTTGGTTGAGATAGTTTGTAGCGCACTCGGTGTCTTTTGGGCTTGGAGCCTTTGGGAAACCAAGAGGGTTCGGTTTCAAGAAGGATTTGTGTTGTCTTAACCGGAGCTTGGTTGGTTAAGAATCGGTGGAGTTTTCCTAGAGTTTGTGTCGTCTTTAGGACTTTCGAGGACGAAAGTCTTAAAAGGAGGGAGTATTATAACGCCCCGATTTTCTATTTCGATTTACCCGGGTGATTTCGGTCACTATTCGGATGTTCGGATGGGCCGTTAGAGCTATTTTAACCCTTAGGGGCATTTTGGTCTTTTGCCCCGGTCCGTGGTTTTGTGGATTTTCGTGGATTCCGGGGTCATTCCTGCCTTTTTCAAGCTTAATGGTTGTTGGTTGCAAGACCCGAGAGGTTTGGGCAAGTTGTTTGGAAGTTTGGAGGTGTTTTAGAAAATGGCAAAATTAATTGTAATTTTGGTGCTTCCATTGGGTTTTGAGCCCTTGCCTAAATGGTCTTAGGGAGTTCGTAGGAAAAGTGAGTCTTATTTTAAAATAAGTTTGTTTGGGCCAGGACTCGAAGGAGGAAGCCCTGGAAGGGATTTAGGTCACCAAGACCTATTTAAATTAGGAAAAGGAAAGAAAATCAAGAAAATCCCATTCCCTTGTTTTACCACTTTTCTCTCTCTCTCTCTCTCTCTCTCTCTCTCTCTCTCTCTGGCGAGCCTCACCGAGCCGTCTGGCCCGCCTAACAACCCACCCGAGTAAAACGGCCAGTCAGCGGCCAGCCAGAATCGCACCAGCGGCCCCATCGTCGCCAAGAGACCCCAGCCCAAAGCCAGATCTGCGCAGCCAAAGAAATTTCAGCGCCAGACGCCCAAAGAGCGCCCGCCGCCGCCGCGTTTACCCATTCCGCGCGTCGTCGCGCACTGCGACGCGCCATCGCCTAACCGATTCCGCGCCCAGCGCGCCGCGCCAGCGCCCGTGTCACTGGCGCTCGTCCCTGCCAGACCGGAAGCGCCCAGCGCCAGCGCCAGCGCCAGCCAGCGCCAGCGCCGCCAGCCCGAATGGCCACTGCGCCAGCTGCTTGCCCCAACCCCAATACCGTCACGCCCTGCTCGCCACTTGCCGCCGAGTGCTGCTTTGCCGAGATAGATGGGACCGAGATCTAGTGCCTTCTCGGTTGGTAAATTCCCGAGCCTCCACTCTTTTGGACCCTAAGTTGTTTGGTTTGTTGTTATTTAATTAGGATATTTTTATTAAATGCTTAGGTTGCTCGGGTTCACTTAGAAGCTCGGGAGTCGTTTGGTTGGCTTATGGTAGTTATTTTCTCTTGTTTCGGTAAAGGATTTCTTACCGTGGTTGTGTGGACCTCTGCGATGCTATCATGATTGTGCCTTGTATGCTTGGTTGTTGTTATGAGTATGTTAGCTATTGAGCGACTTGTGTTTGAAATCTTGCTAGCATGCTTCTTGTTGTTCATGTTAGTTCCATGCTAGGTTTGTTCTTCCAGCATGCCATGTCTTGTGATTGTATGAAAATTTCCAAAGTGGATAGGTTACATGTTTTCTCTTGCTTCCATATCGTGTTGCTCTTGTGTCCCCTGATATATTCTGTTAGTTCCATGCAAGGGGTTTAATTATCTTGGCATACCTTGTTCTATTTTATCCTGTTAGTTCCGTGCCAGGCATAGGCGGGTGATGTATAGTGTAGAAGACTGTAGGGGTAACTAGTTTAGGTCCCGCTCGGGTAGGACCCCGATGGGCATCACTGAGTTGGAGGTGTAAGACCCTGATGGGCATCCTAGGTGTGTAAGTCCCCGATGGGCATCACTGAGTTGGAGGTGTAAGACCCCGATGGGCATCCTAGGTGTGTAAGGCCCCACTGGGCATCACTGAGTTGGAGGTGTAAGACCCTGATGGGCATCCTAGGTGTGTAAGTCCCTGATGGGCATCACTGAGTTGGAGGTGTAAGACCCTGATGGGCATCCTAGGTGTGTAAGTCCCTGATGGGCATCACTGAGTTGGAGGTGTAAGACCCTGATGGGCATCCTAGGTGTGTAAGTCCCTGATGGGCATCACTGAGTTGGAGGTGTAAGACCCTGATGGGCATCCTAGGTGTGTAAGTCCCCGATGGGCATCACCGAGTTGGAGGTGTAAGACCCGATGGGCATCCTAGGTGTGTAAGTCCCGATGGGCATCACCGAGTTGGAGGTGTAAGACCCGATGGGCATCCTAGGTGTGTAAGTCCCAGATGGGCATCACCGAGTTGGAGGTGTAAGACCACGATGGGCATCCTAGGTGTGTAAGTCCCGATGGGCATCACCGAGTTGGAGGTGTAAGACCACGATGGGCATCCTAGGTGTGTAAGTCCCCGATGGGCATCACCGAGTTGGAGGTGTAAGTCCCCGATTGGGACAAAGACCGAGTCCTAGGTTGTGTAAGGCCCGAAGGGCATCCAAGTGTAAAACCTAGGATAGGGAGTAGATGAAAGCCCTTGAATAGGCTCGCTCTAGAAGTAGCTCATAGCCTAACTCAACCGTTTTGCCCTAAGTCATTGTTTTATTTGCATGTATACTAGGGTGCTAGATGACTGATGTATCGTATTGTACCCCTGGTTGGGGATTCTTCTTGAGTATGTTTATACTCACCCTTATTTCTGTGGTTTTTCCACCAGGTAACTTGGGACATCGGCAGGATGGCTAGGAGGAGGCGGCTGGATGATCATGGAAAGCTGACTCTGGGATGCATGTTCTTTTATTGTTTTCTTTATGATTTAGCATGTAGTGGGACTTGAGTCCCTAGGGAAAACACTCAAACTATTTTATGGTTCTCGTACCGTACTCTTGTTTTGTTTTTAAGAAAAGCACTGATCAGTCAATTACTCTTGATTTTTTACATTGGCTTCTGTGGTTTGTTTAAAGTTCTGTTGATCTCAAAAGTTTTAAATGAGTAGAATGGATGGTGTTTTACATTCCTAGGCATGCATGCTAAGTAAGGATCTAGGTTAGAGACCGCTTCTTTTGGGTCGGGTCCTTACAGTTGGTATCGAGCTCGAGTTATAGGTTACGTAGATCGACTGCAGCTTGTAGGTTGTTTTCCATGATCATCGGCGCTCATGACCATCGGTATGTCCGTAAGTTTAAAGTTAAGGGTTAAGAATTACAATACTGCATCTAGTATACATGTGTTACCCTTGTTGGGCAGTGAGAGCCCCAGCGTGGGCTAGTTTTTATGTTTTGTGTAGACCGCCAGTTGTTGATTACACATTGAGGAGCAGGGACGTTTGGTATCTCCAACCGAGGAGTTGGACCGTTCATGTTGATGATGAGACCTCGTCCAGGGTCGTTTAGACCCGTAGGCCACCTTTGGCCCTGGCAGATGAGTTGCCAAGAGTAAGGGGTAGAGTCTAGCACGCCTCGAGTGAGACTCCTTGAGCGAGTGTGCTCCAAACCATGCGAGAGTTGATGGCAGGTCTTTTAGCTAACAGAGAGCGGAGACCCAGGCGCAATTTGTAGCGCGTAATGGGGAGTCTTGGGCACAGATAGCCCAGCTGGCAGAGTTTATTTAGGAGACGCCCCTCCTTGTAGCTCCAGTTGCCCCGGAGGCTCCCGGGAGGGATCGATCAACAGGTTATGCTGATAAGTTAGTTGGCGTTGATCGAGCTGCCGAGTTTGGCTAGTGGAACCCTGTAGAGCTGGATGTTTTGAGACCCATCTGCGCGCGCGAGGTAGTTGTCCAGATCGAGTTTATCATCCGTGTTGGGATGACTCGTGTTCGTGAGGCCGATGACACGATGTTCGAGAGTCGAGCGCGCGCCGCTCTGGTCTTTGTTTGATGCAAAGCAGTGTGGTGGTGGAAGTCCCCTATGAGAGGCGGACCAGCAGAGTCTCCACCACCACACCTGGTCGATTGGCAAGCTGCCAAGTTAGTAGCTTTGAGGAAGATGTAGAGACATCTTGTCCTCCCGCAAGCTGCTGATCGTTTTGTAGCCACTTCTTTTAGTACCCTCGTAGCTGTGGGGTAGTGTGGAGTTTGCTTGTCAAGACTTAATCCGTCCGTGGTTTTCACCGCTATTAGAGAGAAGCACCTTCATTAGCATGTTCCAAGAGTGGAGCAGTGCTTTTGCCACCCTAGGGTTGGCTTTGAGTATTTGTTGAGCATCGAGTGGGATGCGAGGAATGGGCCGTGGCTTGTCCATTAGTCGTGATGTCGAGAATAATCTACTCGAGTGTTGAGACCCTTGTGTTGAGTGCCATTGCCTGTCACACCCTGAGTGTGACCTTCCCTTCCCTCAGAGGGACTTAAAGCCCGTAAAGAGATGTTTGTGTTGTTAAGGATGTAGTGCCTGTTGGCACCAAGCTTTGAGAGGAGGCCTAGAGTCAGGCCAGTTGGTACTTTTTGTGCAGATGGTTCCAAGACCCGCCCGAAGTTTGGCATCCCCACTAGTCTTGTACCCACTTCCCGAGATTGCACCTGTTTGGGTTGCATAAGAGATCTAGCTCGGTGGTAGTAAGAGAACTACAAGAGTGAGGTTGTTCGAGGGATAAGTAGGAGCCTTTCAGGGTCACCGAGAGCTAGGTACAAAGGATGTGTTGGTTGTTAAGGGCTAGCGCGTCCGAGTTCTCGCGCCTGTGTTGTGGGGGCTTGTGAGCCAGTTGGATGGTAGTGTGACTCGACTACCACAGAGTTACCCTAATATGAGTAGGGTTGGCATCGATGATGCGTGGTTGATCCAGTGTTAGAGCCATGAGTTGGAAGGTTGATCGGAGCACGTTTAGTGGACCATTGGTATGAGGTAAGTTAGCTTGGTGTGGCTATGCTCTTGTAAGAGTAAGTGGACCAATGTGGCGTTCCGTGGTGAGTTGACCACAAGTGGGTTGAACTCTTGTTGCTCCTTTGCTAGTTGTGGCTCTATTGGGAGGCAAAAGTTGCCTTGTGTGAGAGTACTTATTGGTTTGGATCTTAAGGAATCAAGTTGGAGATGTACACGTCGGTGTACTTTTGTGTAGCTCGTTAAAGTGGTGTATGTTTTGGGAACCACGAAAGGTTCGTGTTGAGGAACGTAGCTCACCGGACCCAAGCAAATGTCCCTCGGTTGAGTTCTTTGGATGCTTGTAGTCGTTTGGCAAGCTAGAGTTGTTCTTAGTAGCCTCTGCGTTGGTTTTCAGAATTCTTAGCAAGGTGGTGCTTGGCGTTGACCAAGGTTTGGTTCCCATGTGGTTTCTAGAGCTAGCTTCGTTCGAGCAAGCTGGAGTTGCCCTGAGGACTTGTTCCTAGTCAGGAAGTTTTGGGAGTTGACCCCTCCCTCGGAGGTTGAGTAAGTACTGCTAGTTCTAAGTTGGTGGTTCAAGCGATTGTGGAATCCCTCGATTGTTGCTTTCGAGGGAATTGGTTGTTGTTGCCTTCGATGAGTAGGACTACTAGCGTGTGTGAAGTTCATCGTCCCTCTAAGTCCGCTTGCTGGAAAATCGTCCTGTGAGGAGGAGTCGACTTAGCTCTGAGTTGTGTAGTTGATTAGAGTGGCGTAGCGGTCACCAAATGAGAGTCCCTGCGTTGGCTTGTTAGCAATTGGAAAGTTGTTTGTCCCATGCGAGGGAGAGGCCACCAGTTCAAGGGTTTGAGTTGTTGTTGGAAGGTTGTTGGGTCTTTGGAATTTGTAGAACCCCTAGTTCCTTGGTCGTTGAGTTGCACCGTGGATGCCAGTTTCGAGTATTAACTTTTGAGGTAGTCTTGCTGACCCGAGTTGTTCATGATCCGCAAGCTTGTGGTCGTCGCTATCCTTATTTCCTCGCGATGTTTCGTGGGTGGAGTTTCGGATCGGAAGGAGAGTTAGGTCTAGCTATAAGGAGGAAGTCCTTAGAGCGGCGGATGGACTTAAGGGTTGAGTGGCGGCTTGGAGGGGAGCTTAGCTCGTTCTAAGACTTGGTTTGAGTTTCTGCAGAGCCGGCCCTTCTCGGCTCTGTTCCTAGTTGGTGATTCGATTGGATTTCGCTAAGGCTGCGAGGCAAGCCTTGTGGTTCGTTGATCTCATGTGAAGTAAGAGTAGGCCTTGTAGTTTCTCAATCCCGGAGGGTTCGGTTGTTTGGTCGACATGGTGTAGAGTTGAGGTTGTTTGGTAGCATTGTGAGCCCAGAGAAGTTTCGCGGTGCACGGCGGAGAGTTTTAGAACACGTGACCAATCCACAAGTTTCTTGTGAGTAGCGCCAGTAGAGCGTTAGAGTTGGGTTAGCGAGGCTAAGTGAGCCCTAAGATTTTAAGACCGTTGAGAGTTCGTGCGAGTCGGAGGGGTGTGACTCACCGATTAGCTATCGCATGATTTCTTGAAGCTCGATGTTAGTTCGATTTTGGTTGAGATAGTTTGTGGCGCACTCGGTGTCTTTTGGGCTTGGAGCCTTTGGGAAACCAAGAGGTTCGGTTTCAAGAAGGATTTGTGTTGTCTTAACCGGAGCTTGGTTGGTTAAGAATCAAAGGAGTTTTCCTAGAGTTTGTGTCGTCTTAGGACTTTCGAGGACGAAAGTCTTAAAAGGAGGGAGTATTATAACGGCCCGATTTTCTATTTCCCTGTTACCCGTGTGATTTCTGTCACTATTCGGATGTTCGGATGGGCCGTTAGAGCTATTTTAACCCTTAGGGGCATTTTGGTCTTTTGCCCCGGTCAGGTTTTGTGGATTTTCAGATTCGTGGTCATTCCCGCCTTTTTCAAGCTTAATGGTTGTTGGTTGCAAGACCCGAGAGGTTTGGGCAAGTTGTTTGGAAGTTTGGAGGTGTTTTAGAAAATGGCAAAATTAATTGTAATTTTGGTGCTTCCATTGGGTTTTGAGCCCTTGCCTAAATGGTCTTAGGGAGTTCGTAGGAAAAGTGAGTCTTATTTTAAAATAAGTTTGTTTGGGCCGGACTCGAAGGAGGAAGCCTGGGAAGGGATTTAGGTCACCAAGACCTATTTAAATTAGGAAAAGGAAAGAAAATCAAGAAAATCCCATTCCCTTGTTTTACCACTTTTCTCTCTCTCTCTCTCTCTCTCTCTCTTCTCTCTCTCTCTGCCGAGCCTCACCGAGCCGTCTGGCCACCAACAACCCACCAGCAAATTTACCGAGCAATTTCCAGCCAGATCGCACCAAAGAAATTTCATCGTCGCCAGCAGACCCCCACCCAGCCAAAGAGATCTGTCGCGCGGCCAGCAGCGCCAGCGCCCAGACGCCAGCAGCCAGCCGCCCGCCCGCGTTTGCCCGTCGCATGCGTCGCGCGCACGACGCCATCGCCCAACCGATTCGCGCCAGCGCGCCGCGCCAGCGCCAGCGCCGTGTCACTGGCGCTTCGTCCTGCCGCACCGCGCCAGCGCCTGCCAGCCAGCCAGCGCCAGCCAGCGCCACAGCACAAGCCAGCCAAAGAAGCCTTCGCCAACACTCAGCTGCTGCTGCCCAGTGCACGCGTCCCGCTCGCCCACTTTGCGCCGAAAGTGCTGCTTTTGCCGAGATAGATGGGACCGAGATCTAGTGCCTTCTCGGTTGGTAAATTCCCGAGCCTCCACTCTTTTGGACCCTAAGTTGTTTGGTTTGTTGTTATTTAATTAGGATATTTTTATTAAATGCTTAGGTTGCTCGGGTTCACTTAGAAGCTCGGGGAGTCGTTTGGTTGGCTTATGGTAGTTATTTTCTCGCTTGTTTCCGTGTAAGGATTTCTTACCGTGGTTGTGTGGACCTGCGATGCTATCATGATTGTGCCTTGTATGCTTGGTTGTTGTTATGAGTATGTTAGCTATTGAACGGCTTGTGTTTGAAATCTTGCTAGCATGCCGCTTGTTGTTCATGTTAGTTCCATGCTAGGTTTGTTCTTCCAAAGATGCCATGTCTTGTGATTGTATGAAAATTTCCAGTGGATAGGTTACATGTTTTCTCTTGCTTCCATATCGTGTTGCTCTTGTGTCCCGATATATTCTGTTAGTTCCATGCAAGGGGTTTAATTATCTTGGCATACCTTGTTCTATTTTATCCTGTTAGTTCCATGCCGGGCATAGGCGGTGATGTATAGTGTAGAAGACTCAGGGGTAACTAGTTTAGGTCCCGCTCGGGTAGGACCCGATGGGCATCACCGAGTTGGAGGTGTAAGACCGATGGGCATCCTAGGTGTGTAAGTCCCGATGGGCATCACCGAGTTGGAGGTGTAAGACCCCGATGGGCATCCTAGGTGTGTAAGTCCCCGATGGGCATCACCGAGTTGGAGGTGTAAGACCCGATGGGCATCCTAGGTGTGTAAGTCCCGATGGGCATCACCGAGTTGGAGGTGTAAGACCACGATGGGCATCCTAGGTGTGTAAGTCCCCGATGGGCATCACCGAGTTGGAGGTGTAAGACCCACGATGGGCATCCTAGGTGTGTAAGTCCTCGATGGGCATCACCGAGTTGGAGGTGTAAGACCTCGATGGGCATCCTAGGTGTGTAAGTCCCCGATGGGCATCACCGAGTTGGAGGTGTAAGACCCGATGGGCATCCTAGGTGTGTAAGTCCCGATGGGCATCACCGAGTTGGAGGTGTAAGACCCGATGGGCATCCTAGGTGTGTAAGTCCCCGATGGGCATCACTGAGTTGGAGGTGTAAGACCCCGATGGGCATCCTAGGTGTGTAAGTCCCCGATGGGCATCACTGAGTTGGAGGTGTAAGACCCTGATGGGCATCCTAGGTGTGTAAGTCCCCGATGGGCATCACCGAGTTGGAGGTGTAAGTCCCCGATCGACAAAGACCGAGTCCTAGGTTGTGTAAGGCCCGAAGGGCATCCAAGTGTAAAACCTAGGATAGGGAGTAGATGAAAGCCCTTGAATAGGCTCGCTCTAGAAGTAGCTCATAGCCTAACTCAACCGTTTTGCCCTAAGTCATTGTTTTATTTGCATGTATACTAGGGTGCTAGATGACTGATGTATCGTATTGTACCCCTGGTTGGGATTCTTACTGAGTATGTTTATACTCACCCTTATTTCTGTGGTTTTTCCACCAGTAACTTGGGACATCGGCAGGATGGCTAGGAGGAGGCTAATTTGGATGATCATGGAAAGTCGACTGGGATGCATGTTCTTTTATTGTTTTCTTTATGATTTAGCATGTAGTGGGACTTGAGTCCCTAGGGAAAACACTCAAACTATTTTATGGTTCTCGTACCGTACTCTTGTTTTGTTTTTAAGAAAAGCACTGATCAGTCAATTACTCTTGATTTTTTACATTGGCTTCTGTGGTTTGTTTAAAGTTCTGTTGATCTCAAAAGTTTTAAATGAGTAGAATGGATGGTGTTTTACATTCCTAGGCATGCATGCTAAGTAAGGATCTAGGTTAGAGACCGCTTCTTTTGGGTCGGGTCCTTACAATTAGTATCCTAATAGGATGACTTGTTTACTTGCCGTTGAGCTTGTTGTGTGATTTGCCTAGGACTAAGCATGTAGCACTCTTACACTATGTCGACTAGGTTGTCATCATCTAAAGTTACTGAGGGGATGTGATATAACATGCCACCCTCTTAGGGTGGGGACGTAAAGTAACATTCCACCTCTAGTGAACCATGGAACAACCCTTAACTTCAAGTGTTGGGTGTGAGTAAGCTGTCATAGTTGGGTGCCGAGGGCCTCCCACAATCTTTGGATCAGTGGACACCATTCCGTGTAGTTAGGCACGTGGACCTAGACCGATATAGTTTGTGCAGACCTAAATTTACCAAGGTTTACAGCAGCATGCAGTGTGCACGTATATACTCTAGATATCGAGATGACGACTTCCTCAAGCTAGTGTCGTTAGTACACCATTCCCAGTTTGTCTAGAGCCGAACACTTGAGGTGTCCCCTAAGTGTTCAGATAAGTGTGGTGAGCTGATTGTTAGGTCGAGCGCCCTCGTAAAAGAGTTATATTGATAACTCAAATGGTTGGTTGATTGTATTGCATGTATGCTAGGGTGCTAGATGATGTGATGTTTGCGTACTGTACTCCGATTTAGGTTCTTATTGAGTACGTTCATACTCACCCTTATTTATGTGGTTTTCCACCATGTAACTTAGGACATCATCGATATGGCTAAAAGAGGTGTTATTGGACCATGGGAGTCTGTTGTCGTTAGTTTAGATTATTTATTTATTTATTGTCTTTGATTAAGCATGTTTGATAGGAAATAAGTTCCCCCTTCGATTTCATTATTTGAACCATTTTAATAATCTATTTCCAAAGGCTGGAACTATGTTTAAGTATTTTTTGTTTGAAACTGTTTTGCTATTTAAATAAAGTAGTTATTTGGATTTCAATTTTTGTTCTAACTATATTTAAATCATGCTCGTTGAGTAAGAATCGAGTCTAGTACTGTTTTAAGAAGTCGGGTTCTTACACATTACAACTAACAGTACACCTCATCAAAAAACTACTAGTTAGCTTAAGCTAACATTCATTAAATTTACCGAAGGTCAGTGACGTAGTTGGTTATCTTGTCTGGTGTTATCCATTTCAACTTCACGGTCACAAGTTCGTGAGAGTTGTTGTGCCCTGTCCCCTTCCCCCACTTTGTACTCAAAACATTATATGCATTGAAAAACAAAGGTTAAAATGATTTTTAAAAAATAATATGAAGATAAATATTTTAAGAAATCAATTTCAATCATCAAACTAGTAATTTAATTAATTAAACAACTAATATTGCTGGTCTTAAAAACCCTATAAAATTATTTATAAGTTAAAATTACAAAAAGTAAAAAAAAAACAATTAAATACATTTTTATTATTTAAAAAAGTAACGATAAGATATTTTAACCCTTTTTTTTTTAAGGTCAAAGGTAATTTTACCTTACCTTTCTTTTAAAGTAACAAAACTACAATACTTTTCATCCAAATTTAAAAATGATAATATTTAATCCTTTTATAAACAAAATTTAGCCAATTAAAATTACTAAAATAGATTTTAGAATAGGAAACCGATAAATAATAATAATAAAAAAAGAGTTGATATAAAATGAATTAGATCATAAAGTTTTGCAGTACACAGAAGAAAGAGAGCAATTTACTAAGAAAATCAACGATGAGGCGGCCATCGGAGAATCTTCCGGTGGACGGAGTTTTGAAGTAATTTTGTCCGTAAGGCGAATCGAGGCTAAATCCCTTGCCGGCGACGAGATCGCCGGTGTCGGAGTTCGAATCGCCGAAGTTGAACGCCGCCGGATAATCGAACACCGTCGAGCTTTCACACCGGAGAATCGTCGAACACGTGATTGTAAGTACTGTGAAGAAAATTTTGGCGAATGAAACCGCCATGGCCGGCCGATTCTTGAGAAACAGAAACAGAGGATTTGAATTTTCCGATGATGATGATGATGGATGGGTGGTTTTTCCGGCGGGTTTTTAAGGGGAGAGAAGGGAGGGTTAGGGTTTAATTGAAGGAAAGGCAATGTGAAAGCTTTAAGCTAAGCTTTCTCTGGGCTAAGCCTCAATCCACACACAAACTTCCCAAATTTCCCCAAAAACAACAACACAAAATGCCACTTTAATTTGGATCATTTCTTTAAATTTATTGTCAAAATGGATTTTTTATTTTTTATTTTTCCAAACTATTTATGTCCATCTCTAATGAAAATATCTATCACAATTCTTCTAATGTTGTGACAATAATTTTTTTTTTTTTCTAAAAAAAAGGAAGAAGAAGAAGAGAGAGCCCCATTATGATAGTATTTTTTAATTTAAGTTTAATTGAATGAATTTTTTAGGTTAAAATATAAATTTAGTCTTTATGTTTGATAGAAAATTAGACTTTAATTTTTATGATTTTAAAAAAAATAAAGTTTAGTTCCTATGATTTGAATAAATATAGAATTTATTCTTTATTGTTTTAAAAAACTTAGAATTTAGTGTTTATGGTTTTGATAAAATCTAAAAAATAATTCTTCTCGTATTTAAATTTAGTCCAATTAAATATTTGAAAGTTAATTATTCATAGGGCTTCATGCAAGACTAGACTAAATAAAGAAAGAAATTTAAAAAGTATTCATAGTAAAAAAAATTAGCAAAACTAGTCCACCGAATTTAAAATCAAATTTCCTTTTATAACCAAAAGACACAAATACCCTTATTCATTAAATCTAACTTTTCCAACTTTCGTTATAACATTATAATTTCACCATTGAAGAATTAAAAAATTGCCGCCTCCCAAATCATTGAGTTAATAGAGGTTTTTTTTATATATAATTTTATAATTTTTATTTAGCAGTTGTTTTGATTTTTTCATATACCTAAAATCTTTAATTATGTATTAATTAATAAATAAAATATAGTTTCAAATAAGAGTATCATGTATTAATGTATTAATAAATAAAGTCTTATTTCAAATAAATAAAATATATATTATTGTTATTTTTGTGGTATCGATTATTTTATATAAATATTAAATTAGTAACGTATTTCACAACTAAAATATCCTTTTTATTTATAAGTGTTTATCTCACATATGAGTATTTATTAATAATATCAGTATTAATAATAAGGTTTAATAAAATATTTCATTATTGATTAAACAAAACAATATTTCATTATAATTAATACAAAGTTTTATTATAATTAATATAGTATTTTTATAATGTATCTTTTTAATTTATAAAATAATTTTTTTATAATTAATACAATATCTTTTTAATTATTTAAGTATTTTTAAATTAATATAGTGTTTTTTAATTAATAAAATATTCTAAAAATTAATACAAGTATTTTTTAAATTAAAACAGTATTTTTTTCAACTTCTACAATGTCAAAAATGAGAGTTTCAAGGTGGTTTTCGTCATCAACTATTGTGAATTTCTTACAAAATTAGCATTGATTAGGGAATGTGATTTCACTAATTTATCTTAAAATATGATATTTGAGTTTCCATTTCTAGGGTTTTTGTTTACATTTGGCACTATTATTATGTCAATTTATGTATCAACATTTTGTTTATTCTAAAGTATGGGGTGGATCTGAATAGAAAACCTAAACACTATATTAGATTCTTAATTTTGTATTGTAATACATACTATTTTAGATTGTTAAAATTTGTATTGAACTTTTAAGACTCAATTAATTTCTTAGAATTGTATTGATTCTTTAATACTGTATGAGATTTTTGAAATATGTAGTGAACTTTTAATACTGTATGAGATTTTTGAAATATGTATTGAACTTTTAATACTGTATTTGTTTCTTAATTCTGCAAATGTATTAGATATGGATCTAGAGAACCTTAATTCGCCAAAAAACCTTAGATTTTTTAAATAAAAAGAAAATCGTCAAAATAGAGAAATCCACGGAACAAATAAAAGAGAAAATTGAAATTGAAATCCTTTGATTTTGGATAACAAGAAATTAACCAAAATCAAACCAAGAACAATTGAACGGAAACCATCGAAAAAAGAAGAAATCAATTTGTTTGCAGAAAATCAAAAGAACTAACAAAAAATTGATGAAAAACCAACGGAAATTGAGGAAAATGGAGAAGTTTATTTAGAAACCCGTGGAAAAAAGGAAAAGGAAAGATAAAGAAAGTGCATGTGAAATGGGGAGGAAGGAACAGGTTTGAGATCTCGAAAAGATAATCTGAACATGGAAAAAATAATGATTGAATAAAAAAGGGTAAAAAAGTAAATAACAAATTTGTGATTTAAAATTAAAAACAAAAGGAAAAATATTCTTGCAAATAAAATTGGGTTTGAACAGACATGCAATTACTTTTCAAAAACCGAAGAATTAATACAATTTCCCTTATTCATATATGAATGATGAAATTATGAGTTAAGTGATTGATGTAACAAAAAAAAAAACTATAAGCATCAGTTTCCAGGTATTTAATGCACGAATTTTTTTTTTGAAATAAGGGTGGACGCCTAACCTGGGACCTTAGAAGGAGTATACCTTCAAAACTCAAGTCTTCAACCACTGTACTACTCTTGGGGACATTTAATGCACGAATTACGTACAAATAAAAACTATATTTTAAGTTTTATAAAATCATAGGAACTAAATTCTAACTTTCTCCGACATATAAAGATTAAATTCTATATTTCTTCAAATTATAAAAACTAAATTCTATTTTTTGAATCATGAAAACTAAACTCTTACTCTTTTTTTTTTTTCAAAACATCAAGACTAAATTTATATTTTATCATTTTTTAAAGATTATATATATTTTTTGTATAGTTTAATATTACGTTTAATTTTAGGCCACAAAAGTAAAACTTAGGGGGTGTTTGGCTGCAGGTGATGAGATGAGATGAGATGTTGATAGCAGAAAATTTTGTTTGAGGTGAGATGAAATGATAGAAAAACCTTATTTAGGGTGCATGGAGATGAGATGAGATGATAGAAAAACCTTGTTTGGGGTGGAGGAAGAGGAGAAGAGATGTTAAGATATGTTTTTTTTTTTTTTAAATCTGTTCTTATATATTTTTTTAACAATAAAATTGTTCTTTTTCTTTTTTTAAAAAATAATTATTCTCAAATATTTAGCTATTGATATAATAAGTATGTAAATATAACTACAATCATAAATAAAATGTAAGTAATATAAATTTAATATTAAGCAACATTAATCATATTAATGTTTTTATTAAAAAAACATAGTTACAATGATATTATGTACGCCATAATAACCATGAGATTAAAAGTTTCTAATCTTTCATACTTATATATTGTTTAATTAAAAAAATTCTATGAGAAAAAAAAAATTTCACACCACCAAAATAAAGTTTAACTAATCTAAAATATTTGTACATCATTAATAACTTTTTTTTAAAAGATTTGTTAGACTTAAATAATAAAAAAAAATTAAAAAATACCAAGATTCTATTTATTAAAAAATAAAAATAAAACTATTTGGTTAAACTAGTCATTATAAAATCTTGATAGCAATTTTTATTTAATTTTAAAAAAATTATTTTCTTATACCTTTTATACATTCATATTCATATTCATAGTTACCGAAGGTCAAAGAATTTTTAATAAAATACACTTATTAATACGTAATAATAAATTAAATATATTTATCTTATTAGTTATTGATACTTTTAGGGAACCATAGACATCCCTAAAAATTTTTATTTATTGTTTTTTTGTAGTTAAAAGATAACTCGATCACATTTTGATAATAATTATTTCATGGAAGTAATAAAATATCCCTCAAATTTTGGAATTTATCGTTTTTTTATTAGGTAGAATAGATCTCAATCCCTATGACTCATACAAGTCTTGAATTTATAGTTGTTTTGACAATCAAGACTCTCAAAATTATTTAAATTAATTTATCCTTTAAAAAAAATCACTCTTACTATTATTTCAAAGTGCACCGCTGAATACGAGAGTATAAAATTTGAATCTCATTTTTTTAACAAACAAAATAAGTTTAATATTTTTAAGTTTATTGAAAATAAGTTCATACTTTTAAATCTATTGTAAACTACGAATAAAAATTCAATGGGTATAAATTATTTAAATTTAATTTTTATTTTAATAATAAATTAATATATTTATTGTTAATATTAAAAATAAACACATAACTTTTAATTATTAATTTTTAAATATGATATTTATAGTCTATCTCTAAACAGTTGAAATTCTATAAAAAAAAATTGTTATTAAAGACGATTAAAAAATGAATAAAAATATGAAAATTTAACATCATATATTAAGAGATAATATATATCTATTTATTTTAATTTTTAAAATTCAAATATATTTAAATAAACATTTGATATAATAATAGTATAATTATTATAATTATATATTGATATATTAAAATAATAATATTATTATAAAAAAAAATATCAAACATAAAATAAGTAAATATATATATATATAAATAAAAAGATGAAAAAATTTTAAATAAAAAAAAAGAAGAGAGAGAAGATGAAATGAGGTGAAGAACACCTTGGGCTAAACAAGGTGTTGGATTTCAACACCTCACCTCATCTCACCTCTTCTTAAAACAAACACCCCTCAATGTATAAGATAACCAACGAGAGTTATTAGATAAAAATACATTTTTGCAATTATTATGTTTGATCATTTTGATTTATTTTTTTCATATTAAAATTTATTTTTTGTTTATAATTTTAATTTATCTTTTTTTTAGATTATTTGATATAATTTATTTTCAACTAATCAATAGAAATTGAGATTGAATTGCTTGTTCAAGGTATTGAATCTCCTTTTTTTTATAATTAAAATCAGGTCACATTTTGTCTATTTATTTTTATGAGAATATGTCGGTTGTCGTATATACCAATCGACCTGATGGTCTGTAGCATGTTATGCTAATAGGCTCGAATTTTTTTTACTTCGAAACATTCATTCAAATCTTGGAATGAGAGAGAAATATCAAATCACTTTTATTGGAATATTTTTCATAATTTCTTTCCTATTCTTCCAAACGTTCCATCTTGATGTTCCATAGATAGGAAGTTCTACACATTTTAGCAATTCTTTTAGATACAAACAGCAATCATTACTACATGCATGGTTCTTTTCATAATTCATCCCTAATTAAAGTACCTAAAATCTTTTTGGTATAGTACGATATCATAATTTCATTAAGACTAGACAATACCACCCTCAATAATTACAATAGTTCTATGAAACTTTTATCACTTCATCCAAACTTTACTTTCAAATTATAAAACTTAACCAATGTTAATATCTTTGTAATTTTACAATTTTGGTATAATGATTTCTTGACATGTCCTAGTGTTTCTTAAAATTTTGAGGATTTGTTGCTAAATTAATCTTGAACAAAAAGAAGGCAATGACATGGACAAAAAGCTCAAATAGAACAAACCAAATTAAGCCCGTAAAAAAGCTCTATGTTTCGAACAAAAAAGCTCTCACAAAAAAAAAAAAGAAAAAAAATTATGAACACTTAAGATGTCTGATCTTCAAAAAGATGAACGACAATGCCAAAAAAATGACGAGAACTTTAAATTTCGGTCACTTAAGATGTCTATCGTCTAGTGTTCGACATCAAAAGTGCCCGACATTTAAAGTGTTCATTATCTTTTTTTAGTGTTTTTTAATTTGATCCAAGATCATTATTTCTTTTCTGTGTTTTTTAACTGATTTATTTGACCGTCATGTATGCATCAAATTATAGTAGTGATATTTTCATATTTATATTTTATTGAATTTAGTTGCTTCTCATTTCAACACTTTTTTTAGTTTAACAATATAAGAGTAGGTGATTTGAATCTACCACACCTCTCTTGCTACGGTCTTTTATCACAACACACAAATTTAATATTTAATTTGAATTGTTTGGAGTTGCGAAAAACACCACAAAAAAAAAATTACAATGAGAGCAATTTGAGTGCAGTCGCTGAAATGTAGCGCATTGAGTCACACATCTTAATTTTTTTTTCCTTTTTTTAAATCTTCAAAAAAAAATTTAAAAATGCTTTGACACAGCATATGAGGGGTGCAGCTTGTTCTCTATTGCAATATGTTTGAAGTAGACTATTTGGAGAGGGAAAATATAAACATTTGCTTTAGTTCACATATATGAGAAAGTCACCATTTTAAAGTTTGTATATAATAATATTTTATCATTTAACTCGATAAAATTGATTTATTACATCATAATCATCAAATATGTTCCATTACACTCATTTTCATCAAATCTATCCAACAATAATGAGATCAATCATAGTTTCGAATCCTCAACTGAATTCTAACCAACATACAGACGAACCAGGTAAATTAATTAAGAAAGATGTGGCAGAAATGAAGTTATTATATGATCCATATTTCACAAAATGCAACAAGGAAAACTAGAACTTGAACTTGAGAAAGAGAGAGAATTTGTCTGATGAGATGGGAGGATCAGAATATTTCCCAGTGAGAATTTGTTCTGAAACATACTGATTTGCAGCTTCTGTATAATGAGTTCCATCCCAATTGACATACTTCGAGCTATCGTTGCAGCTCATTGCCGTGACCACCGTCCCGTTCAACGTCTTCGTTAACCCGCAGCTGACTCGGCTATCGTAGTTGAGCGGAGGACCTCCATAGCCACAACAAGCCATAATAGGTTGTTCAAAACCTATGATCATAATACAAAAGGCAACAATAAGTTCACGAAAAAAAAAGCGCAGACATTTTCTTTCAAACTCGTTCGAAATGGGTCGACCTAGTCGAGAATAATTGGCGATGAGATTCGATTTGATAGCGTAGATATCGACGTATGTGAAGATGGCATCTGGAAATTGAGCCTGTAGATTTTTAGTTAGAGCATGGAGCTGTGAATTGAAGAGTTGGGCAGCTTGGTTGTGTGAAATGAGGCATCCAAATTCATCAAGTTGTGAATGGCTATTTCCAAATGTTGCAATATTCTGAGCCAAGCACCCTAAAGGACCTGTGTTGTGGATCCAAAAATTTCTTGCCCCTTCATAGTATAGTCTCTGAAAATAATATTAAATTTAAAATTTTCCTTCAAATCAATCTTAATTATATAATTTTTTCAATAAAAGTTTGATTAAAAAAAATGACAAGAAAAGTTAGAATTTCACCATTAAATTAAGTTTAGATTATTAAGGACCCATTTTATAATCATTTACGTCCCGTTTTATTAATTTGATTTTTTTTTTAAATTAAATTTGTTGTCACTCAAATTCTTTATAAAGGTTGAATATTATGAATTGTAGCCAAATTCCAAAAATCAAAATAAAATTTTGAACCCTATTTTTTTATTTGGATTTTAAAAATATAGGTAAATTTTAGTTTTAAAAAGTATGAAAATGCATACTTGGAGTAGTTATTATAGACTAAAGTTCAAAAATTAAATAGTTATCAAATACTACTTTAACTTTAAAATTTTGTTTTACAAGAAAATTAAACAAGACTATAAATCTACCTTATATAAACAATATTTTATTTTATTTTCCACTTGTACTTATGTTTTAAAAATCAAACCATGTTTTGGAAATTTGCGTAAAAAATAATAATTCAAAACTTGCAAATTCAAATGCATATGCTTCTATAAGAGATAAAAAAAAATGTAAGAAATTGATAAAAACAAATTAATTAATTTTCAAAAAATAAAAATCTAAAAGGTTATATATGTGTGTGTTTAATTTGGAATTAATCCAGTGAAAGTTAAGGTAAAAAACAGTGTAAACCATAATAATAATAATAATAATAAATAAAATATATGATTGGTGATAAAAATCATATGGAAAGGAAGTATATATTTAGTTGATTGAGTGCTGTAATTAATTACCTGAAGACCAATCTGAAACTCAGTTAAAATGGTGGGTATTGCTTGATCCATAGAAGTTTTGGAGTAAAATGCAGAAACAAGGTCATTTTGTCCGATATCAAACATGTAAACCCCCTTCTTAAAGTATTTTTCTACTGGTAGTAACTTGTCAATTTTCTTATCACCTGAACCAAAAAAAAAAAAAATGTTAATATAGGTAATTAATTAATAGACTCTTCTTTAAAATAACAATTTGTGCTAAAAAAAACACTCATATTTTTTTAAGAGTTCAACTTTGTATCTAATATGTAATTTAAGTGACCAAAAAATTCTACATAGAAGGCACAACTGTTCTCAAATATTATAAAAGCTAAATGACCGTGAAGTTAAAAAGTATCAATACCAAACAAGATAATCAATTGTGTCATCGATCTATTCTGTCAATAGATCCTTAGTATTATTATTTTTCTGGTACAAATATTGAGGAAGAGGAACAACAAACCCTACGGAGAACGATATTAGTGTTTTTGTAGTACCTTTGGCTCGAAGCCGAAGAACCGTAGCTTTAAAATGGAGGAACTGGTTGAGTTGAACCCCAAAGGAAAAAGGGCTGATGGATGCACCATTTGCCGGAAGAACCGTGGAACCACCGGCCGCGTAGTTGCAGCCGGTTCTGAAACTTGGCCTCCCCACTGAATCCAAATACGCTCTCAAATATGGCATCCCCATTGCATCCACTGCACCATTTTATTTTTTTTCTTTTTGCATTATGGCATAATATTTTATTTATATATGTAATAATACCCTTAAATTTGAATATACGATAATATTAGAGAAGGGGAATCCAACGTGTAACCTTATACTTACTAGGTCGTACAAAATGTTGGCAGTGTGTTCTTGTTGGCTAAAATATTTAATAATTATTTTAATTGAATCTAATATTTTAAATGATGTATTTTTAGATGAAGGTGGTTTTTGTGACCTGTTATATAATTTAGCAACCAAAAAGTTGTAACTGATTTTACTTTCCACCGAAATATTGTTGAATAAATGAATTGATCTAGTGATCAAAAGAATTTTAAATATGGTGAATTCAATTTATGATAGTCACATATTTAACGGTAGGGGTGCAACAAAAAACCGAAAAACCGAACCGAACCAATGGATCAAATAGGTTTTTTACCTCAAAATTGGACATATCGGTTTGTAATTTGAAAAAACCGAAAATATTGGATCGGTTCCGGTTTTCATTTTAAAAAACCGATATATATATATAGTCAATAATTCATATAGAGTAATCTTCTTTCCATTAATATTTCTTTAATTCATCCCTATTTCAAGTAAAAAATATCCTTAAATAATTTTAAATAAGTTAAAAATACTTCTAACCTTTTAAAAAATAGTTGTTTACGAGAATGTTGTTTTTATATGAGAAATATTATTTTTGGTATATTAAAAAAATTGGACATTGGATCGGATCGGATCCATTTTGGACATTGAAAAACCGAACCAATGGTTCTATACTTTATTGGACATTGGATCGGATCCATTTTTTGAAAACCGAAGATATTGGTTCGGTTGTCGGTTTGGTACAAAACCGACAAAAACCGAACCGAAATCACCCCTATTTAACGGGTACCACTGTTCTTGATTTCCATGCTCAAATTCACATTCATAGAGTTGAAATGGATTAACGCCAAATAAGATAATCAATTATGTCATCGACTTATTTGATTACAATCAATTGAAATATGTGTAAATTGATCTCAAATAACTCACAAATATTTAAAATAAATACAATAAAAAAAGAAACATTTTTTTAGTCTCTAAATTATGTGTCAAGTTTAATTTCTATTTAGTTTCTGTGTGTTTGAAAGTAAATACTTTTGTATGTGACATTCAAATATGGTTTAGTTTTAGCTTAAAGGATTTTTTTCCTTTAGTTAATTTCTTTTAAAAATAATCTTCATGTGAATATTAAAATAATCATATTATTAATTAATTAAAAGTTAAAAGTTAATCTAGTCATTATGGAAGTTAACATCTATGCTATGTTGAGGAATTCATTACCTCTCACATTGCTAAAATAAGACACTTTTCTACTATTTTAAAGATATGCTACTCTTCTTATCCCAATTAATTTTAAGGTAAATGTTCATAGATATATTATGGTATTAAAATTCATTAAACTAAAATGAATATTCCGATCTTGTAAAATGAAATTTGTTTTATTTCAAGTTTGGTTGGCATGGCACACCATACCACATTCAATTGGTTTAATGTGGATATAACATCTAATATGTTATCATACCTATTAAAAATCAAATGAGTTTTCGATTTGATAAAAATAAAATTATATTTCGATTTTAAATTAGTTAGTCTAAAACTTGAGACGTTGTGGAAAGATTGCAATTAGTGTGTAATCAAACAAAAAAAGACAAATTAAATTTTTTTAAAAAAATATATATATCACAGAAACAACTCGAAACAAAAAAGAAATTGGTAAAAAACAGAGCAAGTTCAAAACATTAAAGAAAAAAAACAGAGCACATATATAAACAAACTGGTAAAGTAAAATCGATGAAAGAAGAAAAGCGTACTGAGAAAATCAATGATGAGGCGGCCATTGCAGAACCTTCCCGACGAAGCACTGTTGAAGTAAGTTTCTCCATACGGCGAAACGAGCCTAAATCCCTTGCCGGCGAGCAACTCGCCGGTGTCGGAGTTCGAATCGCCGAAGTTGAACACCGCCGGATAATCCAACACAGCCGAGCTTCCACATCGGAAAATCGTCGAACACATTGCGAGCGTCAACGCGAAGAGCTTGGTGAAAGAAATCGCCATGGCCGATTCTTCAGAAACAGAATCCGATGAAGAAATTAGATCGGTATTCCGGCGGGATCTTATCGGCCGAGGAAAGAAGATTAGGGTTTAATTCAAGGAAAAGCAACGTGAAAGGTTGAAGCTAAGCTTTCTCTTCCATACACATTTTCATGGATGCTTAATTTTTTTTTTGCAGAGAGCTTGAATCGAAAATGGCGGTTTTAATGGCGGAGCTTTAACTAATTGGGGGAATATTTCAAGTTTCTTTAAGTCGTTTTGAATTTAACCTTATTTATAGTTTAGTCCCTATATCTCTCAAAATTGCGTTCTTGCACTTTTTATTTGGCAACATTTTTCATTATTTAATGTAAAATTAATTCTTCAATTGCTTAAATTACAAGTTTAGTTCATTAAATTTCTTATTTTTAAAATTCAGAAAATATCTAATATATCTATATATGTTCTTTATTATTATTTTTTTAAAATTCAATCTTTAACGTCCTATTTGGCTTTTCGTTTTTTCTTTCTAGTTTTTCATTTTTGGATTTTGGTTTTTTGTTTTAAAAAATAAAAACCATATATATTTGATAACTTATTTTAATTTTTTGTTTTTGAAAACTAAAAACAAAAAAACATGTTCGATAACTGTTTTTTTGTTTTCAAATATCCCATTTTGTTTATATTTTTACTATTTATTCTTGATTTTTGCATGCTTTTTTAAAAACAAAAATAAAAATGTGTTTTTGAAAGCTACTTTTTTTAATTTTTAGAAATTCTTTAATATTTTAAAAACCAAAACGAAAATTAGTTATCAAACAAACGGTAGAAAATAGAAAAATAAAACAAAATGGTTATCAAACAAAGTCTAAACTATAAAAAGAAGTATTAAGTAAATCTTTACCAACATCATGATCAATCATGCAAATCGGTATTTAAAACCATTTTAATTTTATTTCCAATAGATTTTAGATTTTAAATTTTACATACAATAAATTTGACTTATTTAATATTAAATTTTAAATTTTAGGGATTACGATATCAAAAGTTAAAAGCTTATGGTTTTATTAGATACAAAATTTGAGGTTAATGAACTAAATTAGAAATTTACCCCTTTTATAATATTAAAAAATGAAGTAGAATATTTAAAATTTTAAGCAAATAACACTTGCATTACCAAACTTACTCTTAGTTTAAAACTAAATCAACAACAATAGGGCAATAGTTTCATTATTTGGTTGTAAACCAATTCAACATCAACATCACAAGTTTGAATTCGAAAATCGAAATTCAATGTCGTTTTGGGGTGATAGACAATATCCATTTGGTTAGTATGTCTCAATTTCATCTAAAATCGTACTAATTTTTTGGGTTTGTCACTTTTTCAACCCAACTCAATCCTATATTTTTTGGGTTGGGTTGGGTTATTGAATTCATCAATACATTGCAAATATAAATATCTTTTATCAAATTAGTCCTACATTATACACAAACAAAATACAATCTCTAATCATTATCATATTAAGATAATAAAATTAACACAAACATTAAATATGCAAAATATTTAAATCAAAAGTCATCCACCATTAATCCTACAATGATGGTTGATCTAAATTATAGAACATAAAATAAATAGATAGGTAACATGACAAAACATAATTTGACTTTCATAAAACAAATAGAAAATTAAACCAACAAAAATAAATGACATGATTTGACTATATATTTTTAACATGATATATAGATTATAAAGACTTAAAAAAACATAAAAATAAAAAATTGAAAAATAAAAAAGCCTAAAAACAATAATTAAATAAAATAAATGTACACATATATAATTATGTTATATGTAAAAAAAAAAACTTAATAATCAATTCGAGTTGAGTTGGGTTGGGTTTATTTTAGGTCAACTCTTAGCCCAACCCAACCCATAAAAAATTCATGAATTTGAACTTAACTCAATCCAAAAATGTATTTAACCCAACACAACTCATCAAATTGAGTTGAGTTGGTTTGGGTTATTCGAGTGGTTGGATTGTTTGAACACCCTACTTTTGTTACATAAATACTATTGATAATTCGAACATGTTTTGTCAAAGTTTTAATCAAGCGATAAATTAGCTAATATTTTTTTTTTGTAAAAAAATTGTGAGCACTGATTTAAAATTAGGGAATTTATCTTCTATAGCATATTTTTTGCTCTTCATTATAATTATAGCACATTTTTAAAAATAATTTCATCCATAGCACATTTTTTAAAATAATTTCATCTATAGCACATTTTGCCGAAAATTGCTATTCTAACATCATCAGACTTCTATCAGTTCAACTGATAGACTTTAGACTTCTATCAGTTCAATTGATAAACTTCTATCGCTTCAACTAATAAACTTCTACCCGTTCAACCGATAGAATTTAGACTTCTATCAGTTCAACTGATAGACTTCAATCAATTTTGAGTGATTGGACAATGCAAATTGATAGACTTCAATCATTTTTCTGCCACAAATGAATAAGTTTGGGAATTGTGCTATACATGGATTTTTTTTTTTAATATACATGCAAATTTCTCTTATAATAATACTTTGAGAATTTATCCTCCATAGCATATTTTTTGCTCTTCATTACAATTGTAGCCCATTTTTTTAAAACAATTTCATTCATAGTACATTTTGCCCAAAATTTCCATTTAGACTTCTATCAATTCAACTGATAGATTTTAGATTTCTATCGGTTCAACTGATAGACTTTAGACTTCTATGAGTTCAATTGATAGACTTCTATTAGTCAACTAATAGGCTTCTATCAGTTCAATTAATAGACTTTAGACTTCTATTAATTCAACTGATAGTTTTCACTCGGCATATTGATAGACTTCAATCACTTTTGTGCCACAAATAAATAAGTTTAGAAATTGTGCTATGAATTTTTTTTTTTTTTTAATATACATGCAAAAACACCTTAAAATTAAAGTTTGAGTACATAGACAGAAAAATGACAACTAAAATTGTACAAGGGTCTATTTGAGGCTGAAGTAAATTTAACATGCTTTGGTGAGAAGGAAAAAAGAACATTTTGCAAGCAAAATGGTTGTTCAAAATTTCCTTCCAAGGGCCACTTTATTATTCTTCCATTTTCATTTTCCAATAAAATTTCCCTTTTAAATTGGGTTTTTTGTTGAAAAATGAAATGGGAATTTTTTAACTTTAATTTGAGTGTCTTAAAAAGGAAGAGAAAGGAAAGAGTTCTCCAAAAGAAAAATGTTTATATAGTGAAAGTAAGTAATTTTTTCTAATTTGATAGGATTTCATATGGTGGAATTTTAATTAGATATCTATTTTATGAGTAAGGCTTAGCAAACATTTCTATTTGAAGTAAAATAACAATAAATATATATATATATATAAGTTACTTTTCTATAAGATATGTGAGATTTTTTTCCCTGTTATACGGTAAAAATAAGGAGAAAATATTTTTTGTAAATTCCAAAGTTTGAAATATTAAATAGATGTACTAAAAAAGATTAAATAGATAAATGATTGAAATAATTCACTTAACTTTTATTTCTAATTAGGGAGGTTGTAGATCGGTGTGAGAAAAGCGCCAATTGAATAGAGAGACGTTGAGAGATGGGATGAGAGATACGTCAATTGGGATGAATGCTAATTGTTGGACATGCCAATTAGTTTTGATAACACTTTAAAACATTTCATCTTTCATTGTCTTTAATGAATTTTACTTGAAGTAAACCATCAGTTTGACTTTATTGTGGGATCGAACACGTGACCATGATTATGAAGTGAAAATAGATTAATACCAAATCAGATAATCAATTGTGCAACTAATTTGTTGGCCGAATGAGTGGAATGTTTGTTCACAATTTGAGTAGAATGTTTGTTCTCAATTTTTACTATATTTGAATAAAGTTTTGCTATATATAAACTTTTTCAAAAATTTTGACATTTTTTTAACGTATTCATGAAAAATCCACCATAGTTTATAGGTAATTTGTTTTGGGTGGCAATTTTTTGGTGGTCTATTTAAAAAAATTTGAGCATTTCTTTTTTTATATATTCCAATTCTACAATTTATCGTCTTTTGATATTCACCATCTCTTGATAAAAAACTATATGTTGCAATTGATTAGATGCTATTTGTGGTATTCATTCAAGATTGCCTAATGTGGCATTAATTCAAGGCTATATACATATATTAATTTGTCTTGTTTCTAGACTTGTCCCGATTTTTAATTATACAAAAAATTATTATAAAAAGTTACAATTCATAAATAAGAAATATATATGCATACTATTTATCACAATTTATTATTATTATTATTATTTTGTTAAATGGAAGAAACACTTCGGTGTGTTTGGAACATCAACTTGGTTATGATAGATAGAAGATTATGATAAACGGTAGATTATGATATACGATTATTTAATATAAATGATGTTTGAGAGATAAATTATTATAACCGAGATTATGATAAATGGTGGTTGAAAGGCTGATTATGTAACAAAAAGTAATATACTTAAGATTCAGATAAACGGGCACGCATGTTTAGATACTCACCATTTATTATAAATGGTGGAACAAACATAAGTTGAGTTATTATAACCAACTCGGTCGTTTACATAAACGGGGCCAAACACACCCTTAACATTTTTGAAGGAGAAAATAAAATAGAAATTGTAGCCCATGACAACTTTCATGCTTGGGTTCGGCCCATTACTTTGTTCTTCCCAATTCTCCATTCCCACAATTTTCGATTACGATCGATCGCTTGTGCTCGAACTTTCTGCACAGCAATCAACCATGGCGGAGGAGCTCGCCATCGCCGTCTCTGATTCTACTGGCCTCCATCTCCTCTCTGCTTTCCTCGCCATGGAGCCAGCCGATTCCTTACTATCCATGGCCAGGTACCACTGCAATACCGTCACTTAACTTCACCTGAAAATTGCTCGCTCAGACTACAGCCTACTTCATTTTTGTGCCCATTTACTTGGATTTTTTTTTCATATCATTTTCATCATGGATAGCACATTTCTCTTCAATTAGTCTGTCTGTGTTTCTTGCAATCGAGATTGATGGTGTTTTTGTCTCTTTTAGGGATTTGGGTCGCGGATTGGTGACTGAGACAGTGCAGAGGTTCATTTGGGATCATTGCATTGGCAAAGTTGTAAAGATTCTGAACGTTTGAGTTTCTTTTTTTGTTTTTATTAATTCAATGCTAAACCTATGCTTGCTTGCTTAGTTCACTTAGCAGTAAGGACTTAGATTTGTTGGTTCCAAGTATTTGGATGTGTAGATGTTCTAGTGTTTTCTGTTATTGTAATAACATTTGGTTTTGGGAAAAGTGCATTTTTAGTCCCTTGGTTTTTTATTTAGTTTCTTTTTGGTTTTATGTTTCAAAATCAAACACTTTTGTGTTCTTTGAGTTTACTTTTTTTTTTTTACTTATTTTCGTTTAAAAGTTAATTTCACGTCAAGATTAAAATAACCTCATTAATATAATGTAATTTAAAATCAGTCTAGTTATCATCCTATTCAATATTTTATAATATAACTAAGGATTATGTTATCCAAGAACTAAAATTGATCATTATTGAACTGTATTGGGTAAAAGCGTTTGATTTTGAAACATAAGGACCAAATAGAAACTACATCCCAACCTAGAGACTAAAAATGTCTTTTCTCTTCGGTTTTTTAGTTTACTTATTTTTCTATTTCCTCCTTTTGTCAGCAAGACATGAACCGTTTTCATGTGCCGTATCTGAAGAATTTTCTGAAGAAACTAATATCTGAAGTTGAATCAAGTCAAGTTGAAGTGTTAGATGAGTTCTATGAATTGTATGCTCATTACATGGTTTCATGGAAGGTAAGCTGCTGAAGGAGAAACTCTTACACTGATTATATATATATTTTGATGAATAAACCATGCTTTCATTGAGAATAAAACGAAACTCTTACACAGTTACACTGATTCATTTGCTCATGAGAATCCCTCGGCTGTTTTCTTTGCTATTGTATGATAAAAGTTTTTGTTTGATAGGATGAGAATGTGGGCAAAGAAATTGCAAGAATCACCAAATTTGTTTCTTTTCTTTTTCCAGATGGTAACTATTTTCTTCATTTTTTTTTATTATCATGCGATTGAAGTAGTCGATAATTTGTTTCTTCTTCCCTGCTGAAAAACGTTGAATTAAATTGGTTCTTTTAGGTTCTTCAAGTTGCCAAAAGTTGAGGAAATTTGTTGTTCCATTACAGTGCTCTCTCAACATGCTTGAAGGTGATACAGGGAATGCTTCACATTCACGACTTCGTTTATCTAATTTTGACTATGTGCAAGCATAGTAACTTGTGGGAGATTTTTCTGAATTACTTACTTGTAATTTGATTTACATTTTCAATTCAAATGTCATGTATGTATCATAAATCGATATACTTGGAATATTCATTTACCTTCTGGATTGATGTGCACTCGCCATAGCTTGTAGTTGGAAACTTCGAACAGATAAAACGTAATAGATTTCATGCATTTCTCCTCTGTTAGACTTGGGGCTAATATCCCGATTCCAATTTTTACTGCTCAGGGTATTCCCCTTTTTGATTGCTGATGAATGATAATTGGGCCTTTCTTATAGTTACTGATTAGTATTGGTTTCTTTCATTCATTTTCTTTTTTTTTATTTTTGCCCGTGGTTGCCTTGCATTCTTTTTCGTGATCTTTATCTATTTTTTTCACTCTTCTTAATTAAAGTGGTTCTTATTAAAAATAGAAGCCTTTTTTTATTGATTATTTTGTGTCTAGTTTTTTTTTAAACAAGGATAACCACGCCCGTCCCTAGGCCAGACACTAGAGACATCGAAGGAATAATGCCACAGGTGAGTCTCGAACCCGGGATCTTGAGGAGAGCAATACTCTCAAACCTCAAGTTTTCAACCACTCTGCCACCCCTTGGGGACATTATTTTGTGTCTAGTTAAACCTACAATCCGATGAAAGTTGGGCTTTCCCTTTAAGAAACCTACAATCAGATTACAAGTTCAACTTTGATTCAAGTTGTTTTTTCTAAATACCAAAATAATGTGTCTTTGGCTTTCAATATGAAGTCTAAGTAAAGGTCTATCGCTTCCTTTTTCAAAAAAAGAAGTCCACATGTAATTCAAAAGCTTTTCACTTATATCGAACAAAAAGTATCTACATAACATAATCTTTTATACTTTCAATTGCAATGTTACAACTTTGTGGTAATTATTTAATTGTTATACTTTACTAAGTCATTTAGTCGTCAGAGTTGTTTCAAATTCGTAGTTCTTTGTATGATACAGGTGTTCAATCTGGCCTTCAAGTCTGTATCTTTCAGAATTAATACTCTCATTTCCAGATACTTTCTCTACTAGAGAATGCTTTGAGGTAAATTAATACATTTACTTATGCCTTAAATCCAGTCCAAAAGTTCTTTACTTTTGTAATGTGAACCATGGAGTTGTGAGTTTATAATTTCTTAAACCTATGAGTATAAAATATGAGTTTTATAATTCATATGTAGCCAATATGGTTAATACATTCATAATCTAAGATAAGTAAACCTACCTTTAATCCAAACACCTAAGAAGATATTCTTAATTTTTCTTGCTATATTTTACTTATTAATATTATTGAAAACAGGTTGGTTCAGGTGTGGGTTTGGTTGGAATTTGTGTTGCTCACGTCAAGGCATCAAAGGTAAGTTTATTGGAAAATTGTGATCGATTAGTACAATCAATCTTACATTTTATATCAATCAATCTTACCTACGAAGCTTGCATTGTCATCTATTAGGTAACATCATTAGTTTTAAAAAATTGTCTTAGATTTTGAAAACATTTTTAGAAAGTAGATAACAAAACAAAGGCCTACAGTTTCTCAAACATGGAGAATTTTCAACTTTGCCACAAAGATGACAACGCTGTGTTTAAACAGATAACGTTAAGTGATGGTGACCCATCAACATTAGCAAATATGGAGGTTAATTTAAGGTTAAATGGGTTGTGCTGCCTCAGCTCTGCAATTGGAACAGCAGAAAGAACTTGCGAAGATCTTAAAACTGTAAGTACCAATTAATAGGAGTTTCTTAAATGCTTTTGACTCTCAGTTACCCTCGAATCTCGATCTCTCCCGTGTAGACATTAATTTGTAGACACCTTCCGTGTCTCCATTCTTTTGATGTCTCGTGGTGTCTGACCTAAGGACGGACGTGGTTACCCTAGGTATAGTGAGCAAAAGCTCCGATTTCTCGGTTAAAAAAGAAGTTACCCTTGATCTCTCTTGCATGTTTGAAAGTTATTGCGCTTCAGTACAGCTTCCTGCTTCAAAGACCACTTCTTGAGCTTTTTTTTCCTTTCTTTTAATGAACTATTTTGGAAGTTAAAAAAGTATGCATCTCAGGTGGAATGCATACATCTGCAATGGGAATCAGCATCAGAAAGTGAACTCCAAGCTCTTGCACCAGATATTGTGTGAGTTTCTACTATATGATTTTATTTACCTTTCTTCCTGTACAAAATGTGGTATAATTGGTTATCCTTAAATTAATCACTGTTTAACAAGTAACTATGAAATGACTGTTCTGCTTAGAAATGACATGTTCTCGAAAATACTCCTACTGCAGGTTAGGTGCTGATGTAATATACGATCCAGTTTGTCTCCCGCACCTTGTTCGTGTTCTTTCCATTCTCTTGCGCCCGAAGAAAATTGATAGTTCCACTCTCTCTTTTCCGGGGAGTGATCGTGTCGACAATGCAAGTCAAGAAAAGGAGGTAGATGATGGAAGCAATGTATTGATAGCTTGTGCAAACAAAGTATGCTGTAATGGTGTAGAAAGTTCTGGTTCGAGGGATTGCCCAGTGGCATATATTGCTTGTGTCATTCGCAATATCGACACGTTTAATCGTTTTCTGGGTCTAGTAGAACAGGCTAATCTTAGTATCTGTGATGTAACTGATGAATTAAAACCCCTGAATTTGCTTCCTTACATGTACTCTTATAATAGATCAAGTATTAGATTGTTTACCCTGAAATTCAAGTAGCTTTCTTTGTTGCAGTAATTGAACTTTGCCCTGTCTCTCTAAATAGTTGTGTTGTAAAAGAAACAAAGTGGGAGTTGCTTAAACTTTTTGAAGATTTATTTGTTTCTGTTCAATATTCTGCTCTTTGTTCTACAGATAATTGTGTTGTCAGGAAAATTCTACTAAGTGGGAGTAATATTCTACACTAGTAATATTTTCGTTCCAATTCATCTTCTTCTTTTTTTTGGTATTTTTAGACAAATTGGTGGGTGTTTTTATTTATTGTGGTTCATTCTTACACAAATGCCTGTATGTTTGATATCTACTTTATGCCTGTGTACTTAAGAACTTTATATATATATATTCTAAATATTCAAGATAGTTTGGATGACTATTTTCATTAGATATACGGTCCAACTCTATAATATTTTATAGACATGAAGGAAATTCGTAAAAAATCATTTTTTGAGTGATCAATGTGGATTGAATTTATAACTTTTTAAATCATACATGTCCTTGTTTGACGGATAGAAGCATACTTGTGATTCTTTGTTTTTTCTTTTTTATAATAAATAAACTCCATCTTATTCATCTTCATTATTCAATAAAAATATTAAGATCAATTAAAAAAAAATAGATAGGCTTCTTAATATAAATAGCCAAATCAGTGAAAGTAAGAAAGAAGAAAAAGAAAAAGAAAAAGAAAAAGGAAAAGGAGAAGGTATTATTCTATGTGCAATTTTTATGGAAATATGACCATGCAAAAGTGGAGTGGCATTGATTGAATCAGCTGAAAAGGAAGTGTCTGTTGATGTGCCATCACTACAAAGTGAAAAGTTGAAGTGGAAAAACAATTAATTATTCCAAGAGGGCAATTTGGCTGCACCTCACCCGTGAAGTCAACATATGTGACACCTTTGATGTCACACATTTCAACTCATTTTTCTCTTTTTTTTAATAAAAAAATATTAAAATGTGTGTGTGACTTCATGGGTAGGCTGCACCCAAATTGCCCTCTTATTCCAATCTCCCCCTGTTTCAAAACATACCTGTCATACTAACCATAACATTTAAGATAATAAAGGCCAAATATATGATCTTTTCTTGTAAATTATAAATTTGGTCTCTGGGGCTTTTGAGAAATTATTTTGAGTAATTAAAAATTGAAAGTTGTAGTAAAAACTCGTTTAAGTTTAGTTTTTGTATAGAAGAGTTAGAGTTAAAACCTTGTTTGGATGTATAATTAAAATAAGTAATTATTTTGAATAATTAAAAAAGAAATGATTAAAATAAGTGGTTAAAAATGAGTTATTTTGATTGTTTTGAAATTAATGATTAGGAATGAGAGGTGGAAAATGAATGAGTAGTTATAAATAAATGATTAGAAATGAATGGTTAAAAATGAAGAGTTAGTAAAAATTCATTTGGGTGTAGATTTTCTTCAAGAAATTAGTAAATGCTTCATCTAAATCTTCTTTAAATATGACAAACAAATCGGGAGGAAAAAAAAAAATGAGAACATGGTCTTTATATTTCTAAAAATTTAAATTAATTTTTTTATGATTAATCTAAAAACTAGTTCATGTTGTTTACAATTGCAGACAAATTAATTATGGAGGTAACTTTTTTTTGTCATAGATGCCTCTTGATTATTAGGTCACACATGCTCTTGTTGGCCTTTTATATATATAATTTCTAATGTTGGGTCAAGTTTTTATTTTGTCTATCAACTTCAAAATCAAACATTTTTATCCTCACATATTAACAATGCTCTATTTTGATTACCACCAAATAATAAAATCACTAGACCACTAACCCTTTCGATTATAATTCTTACATTCTAATCAACTTTTTGTTATATCATTTTCTTAGTATATACCGGAGGAAGGGACTATAAATCATACATAAAAAATACAAATACTTTTAAATAAATGCAAGTCAAATACCAAGTTCAAAATAATGAAACTAATGCGTTATTGATTCTTTCGATACATTTTGTTAATATCATTAAAATGTATATTATTTCAAAAAAATTAAATTCATTAATATTATTTAAGAAGTAAAAAAGTGTTTGACTTAAACATATAAAAATAATTACGAGAGAATTATCCTCATTTCCAAAGTAGGCCAAACACACCATTAATGGTTAACCTTGTAAAAGTTTCAACCAACTAATTTTATAATCTAATGTGGGATTGATTGCAATTAAGGTGCGTGGTGTTCGTGTTGATTTGCTTTGCTTTCCTTTTCAGCTTTTCCTAAAGTTCTCTCCATTTTCACTGACCGATTCTTTGAAATGTGAAGAATCAATTGAGTGGAGCACAACAGATTGATTGGGAATAAGCACTCCTCGCATATACCATCAAAAGGGACAATCAAACAGGCAATGATGCCCATTTTCATTACGCATTTAATCTCTCATTTTCAATCCCTCTCTAACTTTTCTTCAATTTTTCAATCTTCCCTTTCATGATCTATCCATTTCAGGATCTGCAAGCTTAGCGTATTTTGATTCTTGCGACGATGGGGGAGGTGGAAGTGATTCACTTGTGGTCTCCTCCTAGATCGCTCAGCACTAGCCTTATGTACTCTTTTGCCCAGGTACTCATTTTTCTTGTTAAACATTCTACTGCTTTCTTACTCTGTTTGGTTGCTGAGAAAATGGGCAAGAAAAGAGCTGTTGGGTTCAGTGTTGTGAATTTTGTTTTTTTTTGTGTTGGTGGCTGTTGCATTGTTTTGATTGCATGTGTAATGGGTTTTCCTTGGTGGGTTTATTAGAGAATATGGGATTCCACCTCAAAACCAATTGGCAATGAGGGGAGTAACCCATATCTCTTTTATATTGATGTTGGACTCCCCACTTTTCTAATGTGGACAATTGAGACCTCAACAGGGTTTCGAGAATTTTAGCTTTTATTCTTCTCTAATTATTGTGGAATTATTTTAAATTAATGGGTTGTGGCAAATTTAATTCTATCACCAATATTCCCCTTACTTGTGACTTTTGAAATGCTCTACGAGTAGAATTTAATTTTATTTTGGGATGAAATGACTCTGTGCAATGGCTCAAACTCAAAACTGTATGCTTTGGTATCATGTCGAATTATGTTAACCCACCAATCAACCCAAAAGCTCAAACTAATGAGTTGGGGTAAATTTAATTATATTAACCAACTGGTCAACTGTCTGTTACTCTCGACTTGATGATTTACGTTTTGGTTCAATTAGTCACTCTCTAACTCACACTCCATTTGCTTTCTTACTCTGTTTTGGTTGCTGAGAAAATGAGGCACAAAAAGGGAAGAAAAGGAATGGAGGGTAGTCATTATTTATGTGTTGGTGGCTGTTATTACAGTTTGCTTGTGTAAGGATTTTTCTTTGATGGGTTTCAAGAATTGTAGCTTTTCTCAACACCCACTGTGGTCAATTGTCTGTTACTCAATGATTTTCGTTTTGATTCATCTAGTCACTCTCTAACTAGCACTCTATTGTTTGATTACTTTGTTTGGTCACTGAGAAAATGAGGAGCACAAAGGGAAGAAAAGAGCAGTAGTGTGTTGTGTTGAGAAATTTATGTATTGGTGGCTGTTGCATTGTTTTGTTTGCATGGGTATTGAGTTTTCTTTAATGGGTTTGAGGAATTATTTATTTTCTCTTCACATACTGTGGTCAATTGTCTGTTACTCGATGATTTGCTTTTTGATTCCCTCAGTCACTTTGTAACTAACACTCATCATTGTTTTTTGGGAAAGTAGGAAGGAAAGTGGGATGAAAATAGTCCGGGGATGGTGGAATCTTGGACGAATTGAAAATAAGTTCAATAGACCAACCTTTCAATGATTTGTATAACTTTCTAACGTTGAAATTTGCAAATAATATTTTGTACCTAGAGAGGTGACTCATTATTAGTTCATGGTTTGAATTGTATTTGGGATTGAATTTATTGTGAGGACGTAATACCGTTAGATATTCTTTTCTCTGTTAAGTATAGATAAGATTAGAGGCAACCGCTATGTTTAGAATTGCTTCTAATACAACGATAACTTTTCTTGCTCACCCATCTTTTATGCATCGCTTTGTCCTCAGAGAGATGACATGCAAGTATTAGATGAACCACTCTATGCACATTTTCTTCGGGTGACAGGTTACGATAGGCCATACCGTGAGGAGGTACTATCCAAAATGGTATGTACATCAAGCATAACATCTTCATTTGTTTTAACTTCCAGTCTACCCTCTTGTTCGAACTCTAAAGGTTGGTAGTGATGCACCATAGAGTTAGGACTCCGGAATAACTTTCCATGAAAATTGCTAAAAAAACTTTGTACATCAAAGAAAGCATGAATTCTAACCACCATTGTTTGGAGGAAAACATAGTAAGCGTTAAATCTAGGTGTTAGAGTTATGTTAAATCACCTATCGACCCAAATGCTTAAGTTTATAGGTTAAAGTAAATTTAATTATATCAACCAATACTCATAGGGATTTGAACACAATACCTCATGCTCTGATACATTTTTAAAAAAAAAAAAAAATTCAAAACATTTGGGGATGGGAAAATTTGAACCTATAACCTCTTGGTTATCAGGTCATACATTAGCCCAATTGAGCTTAACTCTTGTTGGTGCTCTGATACTATGTTGAGTAAATCACCGATCAACTTGAAATTTTTAGCTGATAGTTTAGGGCAGATTTAATAATATCAACAAACAATTTGTTATTTAATATCTTATATATTTTAGATGTGAAATGTTGTAGAGTCAAATGGTTGTATTGAAAAATTAGTTAGGAGACCATTAGAAATCGAAAAAGAAGAAAGAACATGTTTTGTACTGTGCAGTTGGGTTGAATGAATCTTTTTTCAAGTAGCCAATATCAACCCATCTTCTTCTTACAGAATTGGCTTGTTTGAAAAGTATAAATAAAAAGAGCCTATATATGGGCCGTTATTATGATATCATATTATTATATGGAAGAATAAAAAAAGATGCGCACACTTTCATTGCCCTTTTTCGCCTGCTTGCTAGGAACCTGATGGAAATAAGGTCATAAATGATATCATTTTTGCACCAGGAGAAAAGAAGTTCCGATTTTGCAAGGTAATGTAAACTTTATTCACTATTCTTTTATCTAATTGTATACCCTATTAAATTATGTTCCTTGATGTACAAGCACACATTGTTTGGAGAGGTTGTTGTGTGCTTTTGATTTGACTAATTAAACACCGAAACTTGTGAAATACCACCGTAGGATGATAAATTGCTTCTCTCAGATGTGTTTCAACTAGAACATATAAAATCAAAATGTATAATCCCTGCACCATGTATTGAAGAGAGGGAGAGTAAATGGACAACGCTGGTTTTCATCTTCGAACAGGCTGCATTTTCCCGTCCTTCCTTACTTGATATCAAAGTCTTCAATTCAAAGTTGATGGAAGAATGGTAACAGTATGCAACTAGAATACTATATCTTAATCATACTGTATTTTTCATTTGTACTTGCACAAGAATAGAAGATTTTATCTAGTTTAACCAAGCATCAAGTTTGGTCAAAACTAGCATTATCATTATTATTTATAATAGAAATCTTTTTCAGTAATCCAACACGTATCATCTTCACTATGTTAAAAAGGTAATTTTTATCGTGAACTGATACTTTTGAACCTCTTGCTCATCTTTTTCTTGTTTTATGACATTTCTTTTTCATTTTATATCCACACAGCATATGGCAAAACAAATGTTACCTGGTTTGGCCAGTGATTTGGTTAAGAAAGGAAGGCACATCATATTGATAAGAAATCCACTTGATATTTTGGTAAGATACTTGTGAAATTTATTTCTGATTGCTTTATGTTGGCATGTAACATATGGAAAAACGAATGAATGATATTTTGGTAAGATACTTGTGAAATTTATACTAAGATAACTCTCCTAATGTTGTTACCTTCTATTTGGATTGAACCATATGAAAAATAAATCACTTAAATACAAAGACCAGCACAGGAGAGATTTTTTGACAAAAAATCTGTTTTTTGCCTTTTATACTACTAATTTTGGAGAATTTCCTACTTTTTCTTTGTTTCTAATCAGGTGGGAACTTACTTATAAAAAATGAATATTTTAATAATTTTGAACTTTTGTTTGTAGTTATCTAGTGTAAGAACCATATATGTATTTTGTATTCTTTGGATGGTTTGTTCTGTGTACATTACACGTTTTATTGATGGCCACCCCATTCTTTATTTACCCTTCTTGACGATTAATGAACTTGTCTCAGCCATCCTTTGATAAGGTCGTACCTCCAACCTTTACTGAATTGGGCTTTTCAGAGTTGGTATCTATTTACAATGAGCTCAAAGAGTTGGGAAAACCACCACCTATCATTGATGCAGCTGAACTTCAAAAGGATCCTGAGGTGCTACTGCTTTCTAAATCACCACATTTTTTTTTGTACAAGAGAGATGGTTATGATATAAGTCACAAAATTGTCATGTTTTAGATTATGCATCAGCCACTTCTGTTCTAATCCATTTTAGTACAATCAGATCCAGAAAGTTGTTAATGTAGAATGTGCTATTTACTTTGTATTTTTTTTTTTAATATATAGATGAGTGTTAGGGCCACCTTACCACAGGTTTTACCAATTCCATCGAACAACCGCTTGACTCTACTATATTTGGTTAACATGAAACATGTAGGATATTAAATCTTAGATAGACGGTCACCATAAATATCAAACGTTTGACCCTACTATATTTAGTTGACACGATTCTATTCCCTCTTATTTCCCCAAGGCCTTATGAGTTATGACCACTACCGCAACTCATAATGGTCGTAGGAAGTGGTATTTCTATTTACAATTTTTGTGTGCATACAAGATGATATTGTGAATGATTTAGTACGTTCATTCTGGTTCTTGAATCCGTGGGGAGACTTTACTTCAATTATGGAGACTCTGCATGTAGATAATAATAATAATGATTATTTTTAATGAATGTAAATTATTACTCTGGACTCTGGAGATGGCAATGCAAGAGGACTTAGTAATTAAGATCTGTATATTGCAGTATTGCCGCACTATGCTTTATTCGTTTAGTCTAGATTAAGTTGATTCATCATATATATTGCAACATTTTATTTTCTCCATTTTATTGGTCTGCAGGCAACTTTACGGGGTCTTTGTGAAGACCTGAACATTCCTTTTCAACCCAGAATGCTGAAGTATGGAGTTCTTGGTCCTTTAGAAAGTTAGATAACTTCATATATTACTTTTCCATTTGCGATCAAAACATGATGAAAATTGAAATTGTAGTTTGTTTTGAACTTGTGAAATGTAAGGTATCCCATATCTTACTGTACCGGTTAATAACTCAACAAGAACTCCATCACAGAATAATGGGATAATAGCACTGAAATGGCTATCCAAGTTGGCTATTCAATGGTGTTATCATATTGATAGAAAATAGAACAAGTATTACAAAGGATAATAGAAATAATCACTAGTTACCTGTCGCATTCGAGAGTGCTGGTCGCCTCTTCGAAGGTACTAAACCTTACCCAAAATCAAGCCTCCTCCACAAACCTTTCATTACATTATTTATATTCATTCCTCTCCCACCCTAGACAAACCTCACCACCATTTACCCATTTTCTCCTCCCAAAGTACCTATAATGCCATTTCTAGATTTTACCCAAGTACTTGGAGTCCTCACATGAAACTAGTAATTGTGTCAAAACTTATTGTACCGTGTCCAATCCTAAGAGTTTTTGCCTTTTGGAGGTAGTTCCACGGTTGGCTTGGACCGTAGAAATATAATCTATTTAATAACAAGAGCCAACATGTAATACATCACTCTCTCTGTTTCGCTTTTCATTGACTTTTGATATTCAAAATAGTTTGTAAAAGTTTTCTTCCATTGTATTTTATCATGCCTGGTATATTATATCCCTGTTTATTGCAGGCATTGATAAGCTTATCATGATAACTTGTAATCATTTTCAGATGGGAAGCTGGTTCCAAAGCAGTAGATGGTGTGTGGGCTCCGTGGTGGTATTCAACTGTTCATAAATCAACAGGTTTCGAGGCCCCAAGAAAATATCCTTTGGTATGTCATTTACTCTGCACTTTTTCTTTGAGCACAAAGTTTTCTTTCCATTTACATCTTTTTAGGAGTTTCATTTTGGTTGAAGCTCTTGTATATAGTCTTGCATTTTTTAGTGAATGTTTTGGTTTTAGTTTTGTTCTCGACATGTAACTCTCTCACGCTTTGAAGATTAAAATTAATGGTATGTTGCTAATAGTAAAATGGGATCACTATTATTACGACATAACACAATATGGAGATACCATTTATGAACTAATTCTCTACTTTGATTTGTATTTACTGCCAGCCAACTATCTCTTCCATCATGTACACTGTTGACCAATACCTTTAGAGTCTTTTCTGTTCAAACTAATGAGGTTATATCTTGAATTTTCTATCTACATCAGCAATTCCCATCTAATCTATACGATTTGCTTGAGCAATCAATACCGCTCTACAACTTTCTTAGACGCCATGTAAAGCAGAAATCACTTCTCCTCATGCCTCCCTTGCCTACTCCGGATCTTCCAGTTCCTGCAAATAAGAAGCTGCTTGCATGGGTGGGGGATGAGATCTTACCTCGTGATAGTGCAAAGGTACTGATACATGGAATAATAGACAAGTGCAGTTAAAATAACTCTTTTCTTTGAATCCTGCATTTCCTTGGTTTCTTATTCTTGACTTTCAATTGGTGTAAGGTTTCTGTGTTTGACTCTGTTGTCCAAGGTGGAGACTCAGTCTGGGAAGGACTTCGGGTTTATCGAGGAAAAATATTTAAGCTTGACGACCATTTAGATAGGTTAGTGGAAAAATGAGTTCAAGGTAGATGACGGATCTTCTTTGTTAGTATAGCTGCACCATAAGAATTTAATTTGAAACTCTTTATTTTCTTTTCTGTAGATTATTTGATTCATCAAAAGCTTTGGCTTTCCAAAATGTTCCTACCAGGGAAGAGGTAAGCATCAAAGGATTATGATACGATCCCGAGATCATTGAAAGTCTATTCGAGGCGGAGCAAGAAGTGACGGATGAAGTTATTACTATTTTAATATATTTTTATTATGCGAATTTAGATTGTATTGGGCTTGTGGGCCTTAATAGAGTTTATTACCAAATTAGGTTAAATCATAGGTTTACTATAAATAGGAGGGGATAGGTTACTCTTTTCATTCATTCAATTATCATCATTGTACTCTGGCTCTTTGAGAGATTCTCTCGAGAGGTTTTATCATAGATTAATAAAATAGTGTGGTAGATTCTATCATTTTGGTATCAGAGCCATTTATCGATCCGGGAATGGTTACTACCAAGATGGAAATGAGGGTTCAAGAATGCGAAGAGAGTGGAGCCGAGATGTTGAAGAAGCAACGGAATTCGAGGCTCAACTGGCGGCTATGAGTAATCGACTGGACCAAGAGATAGGTACGATAAACCTAAATATACAAAAGTTGCTAGAGCGAACACCGGAACAACCAAATCCCAAAACGAACGGCTTGGACAATGGGAAGGGAGTATCTACCGAATCGGGAGGGTCAGGGGTGGGCTCGGTAGCAGGAGCTGGCGCAGGGGGTGACACGGGGGCTGTCGGGGTAGGGCCGGCGGCAGAGTTAGGCGTGGTGAGAGGGGGCGAAGGCTCGGCGCGGACAGAGGGCGACGGGCATGGGACGGGCATGGGCGGTCGCGAGGGCTTGGGCTCGGGCGGGAACAACTCGGGGGGTCGCGTGGGCTGGGGCTCAGGCACGGGAGATTCCGACGCGCGGAGGTGCTGGGGCGCGAGGGGTCGCGCTGGCTGGGTTTCGGGCACGGAGGGAGTGGGCTGGGGCTCGGGCGGGGGCGAGGCTGTGGGTCTGGCATGGGGCACGGTGGGTCGGGCGGTGTGTGGCATGGCGGCGACCAGGGGGACCGGGTCAGGGAGGGTTGGTCGGTCCTGGTCGGTTTGGGCCAGCCGGGTTGGACCGGAGAGAGAGGTATCCGGGGTTTGGCGATGAGGGTAACAGTGGGGGACCGGGAGGCGGTCGGAAGGGAGAACCGACGATCGGCGGACGAGCCCACGAGTCACCGGAGGATAGGAGGTGCGCATCGGTTATGAGAGGCCGATAGCGCACGACGGTTGGAACGACCGGGGTTGGGATGACCACACTCGAGAAGGGGACCGAGAGGACTGGAGGGAGTGGGAGGATCGTTATGAACGTGGAGGACCGAGAGCAGGAGACAGGGAGGGAATAGTGTTTGACGGGAGGTTACGGAAGCTTGAGATGCCTGTTTTCAAGGGGCTTACCGATGAAGATTCGGAAGGATGGTTGTGTCGAGTGGAACAGTATTTTTGGGTGAATCGGCTGAAAGGACAAGAACGAGTCGACTCCGCAGCTTTGTGTATGGAGGGTGAGGCTCTGGAGTGGCTGCAGTATGAAGAAGATCGATCTCCTATCGGTTCTTGGGAAGACTTTCGAGAACTACTGTTGCACTGTTTCCAACCGAGTATGAACGACAACAGGTACGCTAATCTAATGAGCTTGCAACAGGTAGGCACTGTTAAAGAGTATCAGCGACTGTTTGAGAAATACGCAAAAGGAATGCGCGATATTAGTGCCAGTGCGTTAGAGGGGAAATGGGAGAGCGGGTTAAAAGAAGAAATCCGAAGTGAAATGAGGAAATTGCGACCTGTTGGAATTCAGGATAAAAAGTTTACGGCACAGGTAATTGAGGATGACCTGGCTTTCCGGGCCCAAGGAAGGGGAGTTGGCACTGTGCCAGTGATTAAATCAAGTACGGGATCCGGGGTGGTTAGCGCGAAGGGTGCAGGTGGTTCGACTTTGAGAACTACAACTTATTCTACATCTAGACCAGTTACAACCAGCACAACATCCACAATGCCTTATAAGCGCTTGACGGATAGTGAAATCCGTGTCCGAAAAGATAAATGATTGTGTTTTCGTTGCGATGAGAAATTTGTTCTGGGGCATCGGTGCAAAAAGAAAGAACTTCAGGCTTTGGAGATATTAGTAGTACGAGATACAAGTAACCACGGGGACTCATACAAAAACGACGAGGCACACGAGGATGAAACTATTGATGATACGGAAGATACAAGGGATTTAGCAGCGTTGTCCTTAAATTCGTTGGCTGGATTGAGCTCACCGAAGACATTAAAAGTCACAGGATTGATCCAGGGGTTGGAGGTAGTTGTTCTTATAGACTGTGGGGCCACCCATAACTTCATATCCGACGTAATAGTGGAAAAACTAAAATTACCAGTGGAGCCTTCGAATGATTATGGCATAATGTTGGGGACCGGTGAGTCTGTGAGGACAGCGGGGATTTGTAAGAATGTAGTGCTGCATCTAGCTGAACTGAATGTGGTCAACGATTTTTTACCGTTACCTTTAGGTAGCGCAGATGTGATTCTGGGAGTAGCATGGCTAGAAACTTTGGGGAAGATTGAATTTAATTTCAGCTCGCTGAAAATGCGATTTGTGTTGGGGTCATGGCAGGCAGAGTTGCAAGGGGACCCCCGATTGGTCAAGGCACAAGTCTCATTGAAATCAATGATGAAGTCATTACGACCGGAGGACCAAGGCCTACTGGTCGAGTTAAACATGATTGATGCGACAACGCCTGAATGTGGACCGACTGAAGTGCTTCCCGATTTATCCCAGGTACCACGAGAACTACACTCTTTAATTGAATCTTTTTCACCTGTTTTTGAGTCCTTGGCAGATTTACCTCCAGAAAGAAATTGTGATCATGCGATTGAATTGATTGCGGGAACTAGTTCAGTGAATGTTCGACCGTTCAGGTACCCACAGTACCAGAAGAATGAGATAGAGAAACTGGTTCGAGAAATGTTGTTAGCAGGGGTAATTCGCCCTAGCACAAGCTCGTTTTCAAGTCCCGTGTTGCTAGTTAAAAAGAAGGATGGGAGTTGGCATTTTTGTGTCAACTATCGGGCCTTGAACCAAGCTACAATGCCTGATAAATACCCGATACCGCTAGTGGATGAGCTGTTAGACTCATGGCGCGACGATATTCTCGAAAATTGATTTGAAGGCTGGTTATCATCAAATTCGTGTCAAACCGGCCGACGTACACAAGACAACTTTCTTGACTCAAGAAGGGCATTATGAGTTTGTAGTCATGCCTTTTCGGTTACGAAATGCTCCAGCAACTTTCCAGTCCGTGATGAATGAGATTTTGCGATCTTATCTGCGTAAGTTTGTGTGGTATTTTTGATGATATTCTGATCTACAACATGACCAATCAGGAACACAGAGAGATTCTGGCTCAGGTTTTTGAGGTTTTGCAGACTCATGCTTTTGTCGCCAATGCCAAGAAATGCCAATTCGGGTTGCATCGCATTGAGTATTTAGAGCACTTCATATCCGCAGAAGGCGTTTCAGCCGACCCGACAAAGATTAAAGCAATGATGGGTTGACCAAGTCCTCGAAATATTAGGGACCTAAGGGGATTCCTTGGATTGACGGGGTACTATCGTCGGTTTGTGGCTAACTATGGCTCTATGGCTTTTCCATTGACTCAGTTATTGAAGAAAGTAAAGTTTGAACGGGGACCGGTTGCGGAAGACTGTTTTCAGAGAATGAAACATGCTATGAGTAGTGTTCCGGTTTTGCGATTGCCAGACTTTGACCAGATATTTGTGATAGAAACCGATGCTTTGAGAATAGGAGTGGGCGTTGTTCTGATGCAACAGGGTCAGTCGATAGCGTACTTTAGTAAGGCTTTGCCAATTACTCATCGCGTGAAACCTGTGTATGAGCGCGAATTGATGGCAATCGTGTTCGCTGTTCAGTGTTGGCGTGCCTATCTTTTGGGGCACCACTTTGTTGTACGCACTGATCAGAAGAGTCTTAAGTTTTTACTCGAACAACGTGTGTGGATGGTGATTACCAGCGTTGGATTGCCAAACTGATGGGGTATGATTTCAGTATAGAATACAAGAAAGGTCCTGAAAATGGAGCTGCGGATGCACTCTCCTGAATGCCATCGACATGCGAGCTGGACATGTTGAGTGTGGTGGCTGGAGTTAACACAACCATTTTTACACAGCAGGTTAAAGAAGATGAAAAGTTACTGGCTATTTATAAAACTTTGACAGCTGGTGATGCGGGTCCTCATGGGTACTCAGTAGTGGGTGATGTTTTGCTATACCAGGGCAGACTGGTGTTACCTCCGACATCTCCAATGATTCCTCTATTATTGCTTGAATTCCATGGGGGTGCTATCGGGGCACATTTCGGAGTCCTAAAAACTTATCAACGTCTGGCTAAGGAAGTATATTGGCAAGGGATGAAGGCCCGTGTGCGTTCTTTTGTAGCCGAATGTTTTGTTTGTGTTCAAGCTAAGCACTTGTCTTTATCTCCTGCTGGTTTGATACAACCTTTACCAATTCCTGCATGGGTTTGGGAAGACATTTCGATGGATTTTGTGGAGGGATTACCGCGATCAGAGAGTTATGACACTATACTAGTGGTGGTTGATCGCCTCTCAAAATATGCTCACTTCATTCCCCTTCGGTACCCGTTTTCTTCATTATCGGTGTTGAAGGTATTCATAAAGGAGGTCGTCTGTCTGCATGGAATCCCAAAAAATATTGTGTTCGATCGTGATAAGGTTTTTACTAGTTTGTTTTGGGAGGAGATATTTAAGGCGTCGGGAACTAAACTTTGTCGTAGCACTACTTACCATCCCCAGACTGATGGTCAAACCGAGGTTGTGAACCGTTGCTTAGAATCCTACTTGCGCTGCTTTGTGATGCATCAACCTAAGGCTTGGTATCAATGGTTGCCCTGAGCCGAGTTCAGTTTTAACACTTCGTTCCATTCATCCACGAATATGACACCTTTCGAGATTGTTTATGGCCGACCCCCACCTTCCATTTTGGGGTATGATCATGGAGCTAGCCTGGTGGCGGCTGTGGACTCGCTGATGATGGATCGCGATCGGGTTTTGGAAACCCTAAAGGCTAGTTTGTCGCGTGCGCAGCAGTCTATGACAGACCACGCAAACGCCAAACGCCGGGATATACAGTTCAGTGTTGATGACCTGGTGTACATTAAGCTTAGACCATACCGCCAATCCTCGTTGGCTAAATTTAAACACCCTAAGTTAGCGCCGAGGTTTATCGGTCCTTATCGTGTGCTGGCACGGATGGAACATGTTGCATATCGTTTGGAACTGCTGCCGACGGTTAAGATTCACCCGGTTTTTCATGTGTCGGTTTGGCGTAAAGCGGTAGATTCTTCGGTACTCGTCATGTCCACACCATCCTTGGTGGGAGATGATTTATGCATTGTGGTTGGCCCTAAGGCTATCTTGGGCGTGCGTGAGGACTTGCATGCAGCCAGCTCGCGCCAGGTTTTGGTCCAGTGGGAGGGCTTCTCACCGGATGATGCTACTTGGGAGTCCGCTGCTGATTTGGATTTGCAATTTCCGGACTTTCACCTTGAGGACAAGGTGGCTCTTTGGGGGGGGGGGAAGTATTGATACGATCCCGAGATCATTGAAAGTCTATTCGAGGCGGAGCAAGAAGTGACGGATGAAGTTATTACTATTTTAATATATTTTTATTATGCGAATTTAGTTTGTATTGGGCTTGTGGGCCTTAATAGAGTTTATTACCAAATTAGGTTAAATCCTAGGTTTACTATAAATAGGAGGGGATAGGTTACTCTTTTCATTAATTCAATTATCATCATTCTACTCTGGCTCTTTAAGAGATTCTCTCGAGAGGTTTTATCATAGATTAGTAAAATAGTGTGGTAGATTCTATCAGATTACTTTGTTTTTATCCACTAACCTGAACATCAATATGTGTGTTATATTGTCTTCTTGCAACTTCTATGGTTTTTGCCCTGGGTAATCTAATCGAGCGAGTAAGGAGCTCCTCAACACTTTCCTGAATTCATAAAAGAGAATTATTGTTTATCCTTGTAAAGTTTTTTTTTTATGGGACTGTAGGTGAAGGATGCCATTTTCAGAACACTCATTCGGAATGGAATGTTTGATAATGCACACATCCGATTATCTTTAACACGTGGGAAAAAGGTTGCATCTGTTTGATATTTACTTCATGTCAGATTAAAGACTTCATTAGTCTTTTTTTTTTTTTTTTTCTTTTTCTTTTTGTTGAATTTGGAAAAGTTTATATATTTATTCACTTGTTTTATCCTCTTTAGGTCACTTCTGGAATGAGTCCCGAGTTCAATCTTTATGGATGTACCTTAATTGGTAATGCAAATTCTTTTATGTTCTTTTAAGCTGTAATAAATGGAATGATTATGCATAAGACTTCATTATTGGCATGAGCTGTTTTGTATGTTCCACGTGCATCTGAAAGTTTTTAAAAGAACCCGAGTTTGTTAGAAGTCAGCAGTTCAAATAGAATCAAAAGAACATTTCTCTCCATTTCTTAAACTGCTTATGCGTATTATACAATAATGCTGCCGAAACACCGAGGCTTTCATTTTTATGGAATCTTTCTCTTTTTCAAGGCTCTGAATTTGGACAGAAGTGGTGAATTGGCATAGGTGTTATCCTACATAGGCTCTTTGCTTGGTAACTTCAAATTTTAGTGGCCAGTGGCCATTGTTTTAGGGTAAACAGAAGGATTTGCGTTCTATAATTGTTGGTGGAATAATTCGGCAGCTACAAGTAGAAAGAAATAAAGAATTTTTTGAAGATTTGTGGCTTCATTTTCGTGAATTCTTTTTATAGGGTCATTTATGCTTCTAGATGAGCTGCTAAAACTAATTACTTCAGTATTTTTTCTATTCAAGCCAACTGGAAGTCATTATCTCCTTACCCTAGGGGTAATGTCTATTTTTATAGGGTTCTGATTATGAATAATATAGGAGTATGCAGACAATTAGTCAAGAGTTCGTTAAGAGAATTGGTTATAAATAGAGGAGGTGAGGAATGAATGAGGTATTGAATATTTTTCAAGAATGGGAGGATCTAAGTAACCTCTAAACTTGGTTATTTTTGTATTTCTTTATATTTTGATATCGATAGAAGTCGGATGTTATCATATTACATACGTTTATGTCGTGCTGATCTGTTTTATATTTAATTTTTCGAGTTTTTTGTAACTATATTCAGTGCTTGCTGAATGGAAACCTCCTGTCTACAATAATACGAGTGGAATAACTCTGGTTACCGCCACAACGCGCCGCAATTCACCAAATGTTAGACTAGTCCCTTTGTCTTATATTTTATATTTCTCTGTGATTAGGTTTGTGCTCATAAGTTTAATTAAATAAATGCTGGTTATTCAATTCAACTACTACTAACCTTCATTCAGTTAGTGACGATTGATATTTATTTATCTTCCCTCCAGAATTTGGATTCGAAGATTCATCATAATAATCTTCTCAACAACATTCTTGCAAAGGTATTGAATTTCCAACAGTGTGACCTTTTCATACACTTTTCTTCCAACAACGCAATTTTGAATGCAGTAGTCGAGACCACACGCACACAATTTTATTGCTTTTATATTTTGATTGGCAAACGTGTATGTGTAGACATCTTCTTTTAGCTGCAACAAAGTTATATGTAGGCATCTACTCAGCAATCTGGTTATGTGATTTCCATGTTAGTACATGAAGTGACTATTTGATTTTTGTTTGATCGAATCAACCATCCATGGTTGATTTGAAGCCATACCAAATGGATCTTATCCAGTCTTTTCTGATTATCACTGACGATTGATTGAGTATTGAAATGTGTAGATTGAAGGAAACAATGCGAATGCCGGTGATGCTATCATGCTGGACAAAGATGGTTTTGTGTCTGAAACAAATGCTACAAACATTGTAAGTATCAGGTTTCAGAACTTCTGTACACTATAGCATTACCTTTGGAAGCATGTAGTGGTCAACTCTTCTCTCTCCGCTCCTTCCTTCTCTTACGTTCCCAAGAATATTCGAAGTGTGCGTGTGGGACAAGAATTTTTGTCTATAATAAACAAATAGTGCCACTAAACTAACCTTTTCTTCTTATCAATATTTGAAACAAATATATACATTCATCTGCTTACATTCCATACTTGGATTTGAGATAATGATATAAGATTTCATGCATTTGCTTGTGCAGTTTCTAGTGAAGAAAGGCAATGTTCTGACACCTCATGCTGATTACTGCCTTCCTGGAATAACTCGGGCTACAGTAAGATACTTCAAACCTTATATGTTGTTGGTGGTTAATATAATTAAAATTTACCCTAACTTACGAGCTTAAATTTTTGAATTGATTGGAAACTTAACATGATTCAACATGGTATTAGAACAGGGGAGGTTCTAAGTTCTAACTCTTGTCAAGTCGTTTATCTCTATTTAATATTGAATTCTAGTTGGACATTTCAAAATTTTTGTTGGTTGATATAATCAAATTTATTAAATCTACCTGCATAACCTTTTAAGTTGATGAATGATTTAACATGATTTACCGTTGTCAATATGAACTCATTTTAAATGTCAAAATTAGGCGTTAACGTCTGTGGTTCCACACTTAACGATGACCCTAACTTGTGACTGTTTGATTGGATATAAATTTTTCCTTACCTTGATTTAACCAGTATTGAAATCTTGTGGTTGCAGGTCATGGATCTTGTGGTGAAGGAGAAGTTACCATTGGAGGAGCGAAGAATCAGCCTATCAGAATTCCATACTGCAGATGAGGTTTTCTCATTTACTTTTCTTGGTTGATATAATTAAATTTACTCCAATCCATAAGTTTAGGCTTTTGGATTGATTGGTGGTTTAACATAATTCAACATAGTATCAGAGCAGGAGGTCATGAGTTCGAATCCCTGCCAAGTCGTTTTCTCCCCAATTAAAATTAAATTCTACTTGTAGGACATTTCTCAAATTTCAAAGCCACAAGTGAAAGGGAGTGCTGGTTGATATAAATAAATTTACCCCAATCCATAGACTTAAGCTTTTAGATTGATTGGAGGTTTAACATAATTCATCATTTTCAAAACTCGAAGTTCAATGTTTTGCATATCATTGAGTAAATGGTCATGAAAATTTTGAAGTCCCATTTGATAACATTGTTGTTTCTTTTTTAGTTTTTTTTAAAGGAGTAAGCTCTTTTACTCACAACTGTTTTTCACTTTTTAAAAACACTACCCAAAATCTTAAAGCTAAAACCTTTTGTAATATCGTTTAGTTTCTTAAATTTGCCTTGGATGGCAAAAACGTTTGGTGAACACATTGTCATTAGCAGATGTTTAAAAACAATGAACTAATAATGAAATCGTTATGGAATGTGTTAGAAATGATTTTGTTCATTATAAAACCATAATGTGCTTAAGCTCTAGTTTAGGGCTATAAATTAATGGGATTTGGTGAACATTGCTACATTCATTTTCCTAACATCATCAAATGCAGCAAAAGCATAACAGTTGGCTTGAAAAGATTAAACTGGGAAACTAATTATAGGCTGAAGCTGAATGGATGGGAAAAACTAAAAAGATAAGAAAACAAGCTATAAAAACAATCAACTTTCATCCCTTGGAAGTGTTTGCATACACAACTAAAGAGGATTTTCTGCAGGTATGGACTACTGGAACAATGGGAGAATTGACCCCGGTAAGTACTTTATGGCCACATTTTTTTTCTTTATAGGAAACTGAGAAATATGGTCATAAAAAATTATAGAACTACGAAAATCGAGAATAAAAAATTCGTCGAAGCCAAAGGTTTACACATAAAAGATACCAAAAATTATTGTAGTTGCAAGTGCAATATTTGAAAGGGATAGTACACTAATTCACGTTCTACCGAACTGAACTAAGAGCGTTTTATTATTAAGTAGGCTTGAGGCTCTACTATTGTGCCTCAAGCCTAGCTGAAGAAGAATTATGGGTTGCAAAATAGATGCCAAAAAACCTCCTCCAATAAAAACTCAAATTTCTTAATAGTTCTTCGGTTTCTCTCGTGCCAATGGAAAATATTGACATGAAACCTTCCAACTTAGGATACCAACTCTTGATGTGTCTGTCTTTAAGTCATAGGCTTACTGACATTCATACAGATATAGCTTGGAAAAATATGTGTACTTCATTCTATGGTTACTGTCCAAATTTTATCATTTTCACCACTAGCTTTATATGACCTTGACCCTATTTGAAATTTCGACCCAGTGTTTGTATTGTATTTGGTAGATTAGATTTCCTTGCAAGTGGAGAGATTATAATGTAATTTTAATTTTCCAAAACTTGGAAAATGTTACTAATGATGCAAAGAACAAGTTGAACCAAACCAAACCGATTCGTTTTCTTTCGGGTGTTGGCCGAAAGGGTTTGTTTTGATTTCCATTTTTGAAAACATAAATCCTTAGACTTTAAATACTCGATGAACCGTACTGAATTGAACAAACAACCGAACGCCTAACTGGTGAACTTTCTTTGATTTTCAGGTCGTGAAAATTGATGGGCGCGTGATTGGCGATGGACAAGTTGGACCTGTGACAAAAAGATTACAAAATGCTTACAAGAAACTGACAGAAAAATCAGGAGTGCCTATTCCAACCTATAATGACACTAAAAAATGAACATCTTTCCACATGGTGTGTCATTTCTTTGCCACAAATAATTGAATCACCATTGCCCCTTGGTGACAATTAGTTGAGACTTTCTAAGCTCAGAAGTAAAAGTGAATGTTCTAGAAGGCTTTGCGGTTGCAGCGAGGTACGGATTTTAAACATCGAGGTCGGTTACGGCTTCTTTTTTAATTTGTACAAACGCTATGCCTGTTCAAGAAGAGAGAAATACAGATCCCGAAAGCATGATTATGCTCATAAACTTTGTCTCGTATGATGGTAAGAAGAATAATATGAACCCAACTCGAAAAAAATTGATCAAACAAACCATATCTATCCTTGAAATTGTATAAGCCATCTTATGCATGGATAGATCAAGGGTTGTGAGAAAATATGGAGGTTGATTAGTCTTCAATAAAAATATGGATGTTGGAACCAACTTACTAAACCTTTTTTGAACGAAGCTTGAAAAAACAAAGATATTTAGAAATGAAAGGAAACAATTTTATTTTCTATTTTTTTTTAATTATTTAGTTGTATTTTGTAGTTAAAGTGGCAAGATTTGAGATTTTCTTTTTTGGAGTTGAATTATTTATATAATTTTAGGCTTGTGGTGAATTCAAACTGGTTTTCCTTTTTTTTTTTCCTTCCATAAGTTAAAGTCTACAACAATGCTTGTTTGTTTTTTCTTTTCTTTTTTTCCCCCTTAAATTGGGGAGGGAGACCATAGATTCTATATAAAAGTACTGCTGCTCTCAAATAAGATGAAAGTTAAATATTGATTTTGAGGATTTAACTCATGACCGTTGAATTGAAATGAATTATCGCCAATCAAAAGATAACAAATACATCTCTAATTCATTTGATCCTATCAATGTTGTTAGCACAAGAGCTTCAATTACTTCATCAAAACATAAACTTTAAGTTCAAATATAATATTAGTGTATGTACTTTTGGATTTGTTATATTTTGTCTCTAAACTTTTAAAGGTTAAATCTTAGTCATGTACTTAAAAAAAGCTCAAATTTAATCGATTTTTAATTTGAAGTGATCCGTTTTTAATTTGAAGATTACTTTCCATTAAAATGAGAAGCAATGAAAATTTGAATGGGTAATCAAATTTCAAAAATAAAAACAAGTTTTGGAAAATCTTTTTTATTATTTTGAAATTTTCTTACCTAGAGCTCATAAATTTTGAGAAACATCTATAAAATATATAGATAATAAATAAATAATCAAAGAAGACGTAATGTTTAAAAACATAATTTTCAAAAACTAGGATTATTAAATGAAGTCTTAGGCTTTCAAAAAAATACATAAAAGTATCATTTTATTTTAAAAAATGCATGAAAACGACACTATAATTCTGAATTTATTATTATTATTATTTTTGCAAAAAAGGTTTTTAAGTAAAATCTCTTTTGTATTTTATTTGTGAAAATTTCAATACAATAATTATAGGAAATAAGAACAAAAGAACTTAATAATTTTTTTTTGTTTGATTTAAGAGAGGATTTGGAACGTGATGATTACTAAGTCTCGTCTGATAACCATTTTGTTTTTTGTTTATGAAATTTAAACCTATTTCTACTCAAATTTCCTACCATGCTTCATTTTTCTTAAGAAAGTAAGTGAATACTAACTAAATTTTAAAAATAAAAACAAGTTTTTGGAAACTACTTTTTTGTTTACAAATTTTAGTTTTGTTTATTAAAATATAGGTAAGATGTAGATATCCAAATAAGAAAAAAGCTATGGTCAGAGCGTTGTTGTAGACTTAAATTTCAAAAACAAAAAACGAAAAAAATGGTTATCAAACGGAGCCTAAGTTTTACAAAATGTTTGCAAAAGCTCAACTCTAGTTAGCAAAAATCCTTAGCAAATACCTGTTCTTTTTTTAAAAAAATAATAAAATGAAAATAGAAGTAATTATCTCACAATTTTATTTTTCTATTTAAATTTTAAAAAAAGAAATAGAAAATGAAACAATATATTATTGGATAGTTTTTTTTTTTTTTAGTACAAAGTGGGGGAAGGAGAACAAACAAACCATGCATAATGACACAAGTAGTCTCAAATAATATGAGAGTCAAATACTGATATCCGGGCTGAAACTTGTGACCGTGGAGTTGAAATTGAGTAATACCAGACAAGATAATCAACTGCGTCACTGGCCCTCGGTATATATTATTAAATAATTGTAGAAGCATAGCTCTAATGATAGTTATGTATGTCTTAATAAGTAATAACTAAGAGTTTATAAATTTATTATATGTTTTATTTAACAGTATTTGAGGAGGAAATTCAAATGTAAAAACTGAAAATTAATTATATTATACAAAATGTCATTAAAACTATACTTTTTTTTTGTAAGAGTACATGCATATGAATTATTATTATTATTTTTTTAACTAATGGATTAATGACGCAATAATTTCATTGTTTGGTTGTAAATCAGTTCAATACCAACATCACACATTTGATACCGAATATATATATTATTATTATTTTTCATATGTGAGTTTTTTGTTGTTTTTATTGGAGGGAGAAGAAAACCGTTGTTTGGCAAACTATTTTCATTTCTTAAAAGAAATGATGGGTTTAAGAGTACTATATGCAGCATGTTCTCGTTTTCTTATTATTTATTTTTCTAAAAAATTAAAAAGCTTTACTTGAATGTTCAAAATGTTATGATTTTTAAAAAAAATAATGTGTGTATGCTCAATTTATAATTAAGTTCATTTGTATCAATTGCATTGATATTTTTTAAAAAATAGAAATTATAAAGAAAAACACTCCTATATCAAATTTTGAAAATTTTCCTTACACACTTTTGTTTTTTAGATTATTCCTTACACACTTTAACATCAATTAATTGATGTGTCTTCTTAAAAAAAATTGAAAAATTTCCAAAAAAGACCAAGAAAAATGAGAAATAAAAAACGAAAAACATCAAGTGGTTCCTAAAATGTCCAGGCATATATGATTACATGCACGAATAAAAAACCTACAGGTTGATTAAAAGCATTATTATTGTGATTTCAAAAAAAGAAAGTCCTATCATTTCAATAAAAAAATAATAATAAGAAAAAAGAAAAGATAGCATTAGTATAAATTGGGAAAAAAAGGGAAATCTATTAGAATAATATTGGAATATGTTAGACCATTCAACTTTATCTTAGATGGTTAAAGAAGGTTCTAGATAATTCACATATGTTCTAGATTGGTGGAGATAATTCTAGAACACCATTTGTTCTAAGAATTGTGGAGAAAATTCTAGAACACCATTTGGCTAAAATTGGTGAAGAGAATTCTAGAACATCATTGGTCTAAGAATGATGAAGAGAATTCTAGAACACACTTTATCTAAGATTGTTGAAGAAAGATCTAGATATAAACTTGAAAAAATATCTACTCATACTTATCCAAATGAAGTTGTGGCAAAATCATGACCACATGATTTACTTGGTCACCAAGGAAAAATGTGGACCATTGGATCATATTTGAAGGCCAAGTTTATGGGTAGTATAAATAGGTGATGTCATTAGTTGGCAAACCATCCCAAATCTCCCATGATATCCCATATCTAAGTGAGTGAGGGCATGAGATAAAAATAAAGAGAGTTTCTCCTTATAAAAGAGTTGTTGCTACTTTGTAAGAGAGAAAGTTTGTAACTCCTATTTTTATAATAAAGTTCTTCTATCCTTGCCCGTGATTTTTATCCTAATTTTAGGGGGTTTCCACATAAAATCATTGTGTCGTTTTTGCTCTTCTTCCTTTTCATTATTGTTGTTATTCTCAATCTATTGTAGCTGCGACCCTGCTCTATTCGATGCAAACAATCATAATAAAAACAAACACTATTGTTCTCAAATAAATAATAAATATCCATTTTTCATAATAGAGATAGAGACCATAGTACTCAACTAGATTAACACAAATCGCCAACCATTCAATGTATTACCATTGTAATTAAAAAAGAAAAAAAGAAAAAAAAGAAGCATTCTACAAGAATTGAGCAATTATAATAATTTATGTTACCGACAGATAAGAAAGATAAAGATTAACCCTAGTAGCTACATTCAAAAAAGAAAGATAAAGATTATCTACTCCACATATCGTTAAATTAAAAATAAAAAATAAAAAAAATAAACCCTAAAAAAAAATCCAATATGTTGAATTCATTTAGGTAACACAAGTGTAGAACTGATCTCTTTCTTTATTAAAAAAAAAAAAAAAGTTGAGCCCTTTTGACATAATTTATAAAGCAAAAAATCATTTACATTTACAAATTCTAATTTTTTTTTTTTTTTTAAATAAAGGTAACCACGCCCGTCCCTAAGTCAAACACCGAGAGACATTGGAGAAGTAATGTCACAGTTGAGTGTCGAATTTAGGATCTTGAAGAGAGCATAACCTCAAAGTCCAAGTCTTCAACCATGTCACTCCCTTAGGGACTAAAAAAAGCTTTTAATAGGGATGATTACAAACACTTTTTAAGTTAAAATAATTCTTAAATCTCAATCTATCATCTCATATCTGCTTAAAAGTTTCTTGGTCTGATTCATGTATTTATTTGTATTTTTTCCTCTCTTGACCGTAATCCATAAAAATTGATAAAAGAAAGCTTTTTTTTTTTCAAAATTATTCCTCTCATTTAGGTTAGGTGTTTGTTTAAGATCTTTTTATAAAGGATTAAACATTTAGATTATTAGCTATTTGATTAAAATGTTTTGTAAAATTATTTAGTCTTTTTTTTTATAAAAAGATGAAGAATAATTCTTTGCGAACAAATTGAAGGATTAAAATTAAAATAGGACGAAATGGGAGGAAGAAGACATCTCTCTACTTGCCCACCTTATGAATATTTCTAATAAGAGTCACTTGCCTTATTGTTTTTATCTCGAATATTTGATGATAAAATTTATAAAAATAAAATACTCTTGTAGACAAACATGTTATTAAATTTTTTTTAAAAAGAAGCCCTAATAAGAAAAACTTCCCCATTACTTCCATCTTTGAGATCCAAATAATATATGCCCCGTTTGATAACCATTTTGTTTTTCATTTTTTGTTGATCAAATTTAAGCCTACAACAACTACCTTACTATACATTTTTTCCTTATTTGGATATATCCATCTTATCTATATTTTGATAAACAAAACCAAAATTTGGAAACAAAAAAAAGTAGCTTCCAAAAACTTGTTTATGTTTTTGAAATTTAGTTGGTATTCACCTACTTTCTTAAAGAAATCTGGATACATTGTAGGAAAAATGGAGTACATGGTAAAAAGTTTGAGTAGAAATAAACTTAAATTTCATAAACTAAAAACAAAAAACCAAATGATTATCAAACGGGCCATAATAACCAATCTTTTCTTTCCTTCATCATTTTTAATGGTTCTTTTTTAATTGGTAGGAGCAATTCTCTCTCTAAAAAAAAAAGAAAAAAAAAACAACACTAAAATCAATCAAGGAACTAATAGAAACTCAACCAATGTCTTATAATTTAAATTGTGACCAACAAAAATAAGAGCAACCATAAGTAGCAATTCTAAATTAATAATTTATTATTCTTACCCTCGGTATATAATAATGGAGATTTTGGATGTATAACAAAAAAGCTTACGTCTAATAAACTAACACGCAACGACTTTCAGAAAATATTTTGATATATTAACACAAAATCAAAACTAATTCATTTATAGTAAAAAAAAATCCAAATTGAGTTTTATCACAGGCTGAGTTTTATCAGTAATAAAATTCAATCAATGGTAGACGCTCCTTCGATCACCGGTAGAAAATTATGTGTTATAGATGAATTATTTTGAAAATTGTGCTACAAATATAATAAAATGTGCTCGAGGGTAAATTTCCTATAATGAAGGCAATACGAAATTGGGTCTTCGTACCCTTAGTTTTAAGCCAAGGAAGCGGCCCGACAACCAATTATCAATGGTTAGTTGATAAATCTTGAAATATTAGAGATAATCCTAAAACCATACTACTTACTAATGTAGAAGTCTCTACTAAAGTAATTATACAAATCGAGAGTCTAGACATGATTATATATTTTTCATTTTTATGTTCTTTTTCAATGAAATTTTTGGCATGTCTACAAAGAGCAAAACATAATCTATGAAACTTTTGTGTATTTTTTTTTATATGTTGCTTTTAAAATAATAACAAGAAAAAGGGTTTGCAATATGATATAGGAGAGAGAAAGTTTGGAATCTTTTCACCAATATTTCTTCACTACAAGACAAACAAAAGGAGAGGTTAAAAGTAGATTTTTTTTAAATTTTTCTATTTTTTAATGAAAGTATAAAAATTTCTCACTAAGAAATTGTTTCTTTGAGAGAGAGGCTGTCTTCTTCCATGGAAGCCAAAGATCTCTATTAGAAATGCTCACTAAGAAATTGTTTAATTAAATAAAAAAAAATCATCATCTCCGTTTCCATTTATTACATTGCACAAATAATAAAATGACTTCGATGACGATTTATAGAAGTTTCCAAAATGTACGATCCTAAAAGTGAAAAATAAATTTGGCTACGATCCTAGAAGTGGAAAATAGAATTAATATATATATATATAAAGTAAAAAAATAAAGCAATAAGATTTTAATAACCTATTTCTTACAAATAAAAAACCAATAAATATATGATTGCATAGCCTATATTTTTTGTTTTCGATTTTTAAGAAATAAATAGTTAGATTTTTTTTTGAGTTCAATAAAAGAAAAAAAACTAAGATTTTATATATATATATATATATATATATATATATATATATATATAAGTGTTAGATGCAAAATTTTCTGTTGGAAGAGGATATAAGCATTTTATCAATTCCAAGGAGGAAAAATGGTAGAATAAGTTAGCTTTGGAGATTGCAAGTTCCTTCTAAGGTAAAAATGTTTATATGAAATTCTACTCCAACATTTTGCCTAAAAAGGATAGGTTAATTCAAAATTATACCAATGTGTCTAAATTATATGGTTTGGAAAAAAAATGAGACAATCATTCATTCTTGTTTTTGCTGTTTGAGTCTAACATGAAATTTTCTAAACCAATCATGACAGATTTCACCCGGGTAGAATGAATTTTGAATTATTATGACATTTATCATATTGAAACATTTAGGGTTTCAAATAAAAAAACATTTATCATATTAAAGATCTTTGTCATGTCTATAGGAATGTTAATATGGTTGCTCATAATTGAGCAGCACATGCAGTTGATGAACCTGTGAACCTATGAACAATATTTGGTGTTCTTAGTGTTCAAACCCTCCTCTAAGGTTGGATAGTTTATTATCTTTTGATATTCAGAATATTTGAAATTGTAGCCCCATAATAATATTTGATGCATTTTTTGTAATAAAAAAATCATAACCAAGGGAAACATAAAGTTAGAAGAGTCTTAAGATTGGTGAGTTTTTTTTAAAAAAAAACATCATTTGTCTAAAACATCACCATGCACGTTGTCTAAAGTGAAGTTGTGGAAAAATTGAGACAACATGATTTACGTACTTGATCACTACTCAAGTTTATGTGCACTATAAATAAGTGATGTACTCCCTTGTTGGAAAACCATCCCAAAATCTCTCCAGACATGATTCTATATTTAAGTGAGTGAGAGAGATAGAAATAGAAAGAATTTTTCTTTATAAGAGAATTTGTTGCTATTTTGTAAGAGAGAAAGTTGTAGTGAAGTTGTTCTATCATTTCTTGTGGTTTTTATCTTAATTTGTTTAAAGATTTTCCATATAAAATCATTGTCATTCCTTCTCTTCATTATTATTGTTATTCTCAATCTCTTTTAGGTGTGACTTTCCTTTATATTCGATTCAAACAATCATAATAATACTTCATAATATGAGATTTCATATCACAATCAATTAATAATGATATGAGTAATTCATCTTTCTTATAAAAGTTGTTAGACATTCTCATTGTTTCGATATATAATCATCAACATTAATTTTGTTGCTTGAACGTATAAATTTATAATATTTAGGGTAAATTTTGGTTAATCTTTTAATTACTAAATCATATATTATACCATTAAAATTATGGCAAACAAGCACATATTGTTTTTATGATTGAGAATCAGAGTTTCGTTTCCATAGACTTGATACAACATTGGCCCGAATTCGAGACCTCAAAGAGAGAATATCATCAAATTTCGGGTCTTCAACCAATTGCACCATCCTTCCTAGCTAACTACTTGTTTTCAAAACAATCCAACCAGTTACTTCCATACAACTTTTAACTTAACAAAATAAATAAAAATAAAAAAAACTTCCCCTAATTCCAATGAACATTAACCTTTTAAGTCATTCAAACACTATTTTCAAAAAAAAGAAAAACAAAAGTCATTCAAACACAAGAGAAAGATCAATTCAAGAAAGAAAGTTCAAATCATGTAACATTGACAACTTTTGCAAAGCATTCTTTTATCAGATGCCAATGATTCTAGATCAGAAGCCCTGCACAAAAAAGTGCTTTTTAGATATGTTTTTTATTTTTTTGTATCTCCAATAAAGTGGAGAGCCTTCAAATTTGAAGTATGGAGAGTTGCAGCAAAAGAGCTGATCACTTCCAAAGCTGCCCATGCATACAAGGACAACTTTCTAATCCCAACTCATATTACAAAGCCCTACTTTTGTAAGATCTTCTGAAAGTCATTGGTGAACAAAAATCTTTAGTTGGTGATTCTTTTCCTCACTTTTTACCTTTGAACGTTAGATCAGGAAAAAAAAAAAAAAAAAAAGCAAAACATTGGATTTTCTTATAACTCTGAGTGTGTAGAACCACATTGCACTATTTTCGGGGGACAAACTCCTAACACAATAATATTTGACGATCAAAAAAATTTATAGAAAATTAATCCTATAAATAAGTAGTTGTCCTAGATTGAATGTATCACTTATTGGTTTATTAGAGTATGCATAGATAAAGGAAAAGATAAGGGAAAGAATGTGAGCTAAAATTTAACACATGTCTGTTTAGAATAAAAAAAACTTCGCACAATTCCAGATTCTAAGCCCTAAGTACTCCACTCAGTATTCCAACCCTTCCTCCAAACATGTTCCTCTTTAAGGGTATGTTTGGACCCTCATTTATATAAACGGTCGAGTTTGTTATAATAATTCAACCGATATTTGCCCCACCTTTTATTATAATCAGTGGTTACCTAAACCTACGTGCCAATTTATTTAAACATGCGTGCTCATTTATCTAAACTCGCGTGCCCGTTTATCTAAACCTTACATATATTATTTTTTTTACATAATCAACCCCTCAAACACTGTTTATCGTAATCCCTTATAATAACTTGTCCGTCAAACACCATTTATAATAACTCATCATTTATCATAACCTAAAGTCTATCAGAACCAAACCAGTGCCCCAAACACACCCCTAAAACATTTTTTTCTTACATCCACTCTTGGGCATGCATGGATAAAGATGAAGATACAAGAAGGAATGTGGGATAAAATTTACCTATGTTTATTTAGGGTAGAAATAATTTCGACCAACCCCACATTTCAATCTCTCGCCCTAATCCTTCACTCAAAGTCATTTTTCCAAACAAAGTTCCTACAACTTCTCATAAACAACTTTTTTTTTTCTTACAACCCCTCTTTCAAACAACCCTATCTAAATATAATTTTGGAGTAACTCCTCATTTAAACACTTTTAGCCAAACACACTTCTCCTACAATTTCTCATACAAACAACTTTATCTACATAGGATTTTGTCCAACTACTTGTTCAAACACAGCATTCAATAAATCACTCACCCTCCTCATCTTCCCCAACACTCCTATACAAACATAGTTTTTCTCCAAATCGCTTCTTCAATGAACACATTCAAACTATAAAAAAAAAGAACTCATTTTGTTTATCTACACACAAATCCATCCATCCATTAACTCATGTTTGGATGAAAATTTCCCTTGGAAAGAAAATTAACAAAGAACAAAAAAAAAACCAACTGAAATAAGAGAGTTTACATTAGTTAGAACAAGATACAACCTACAAGCAAACAAGACAATATTAACCCAAAAAAAAAAAAAAAATCAGTTCATAAGAGAATCTTGTTCAATTCTACCAAGCAACAGATGCAGAGCAGAAGCAATTTCATCAACAGAACTCAGCTTGCAATCATCTTCAACCTACAATGAACATTTCTCAAATCAACACTAAGAAAAACCAAAACCCCATTTCAAAAAACAAAAGAACAATTCAACTAACCTTAACACTAAGAGAGTAAAGGGCAATTTGGTCAATGGCTGAGATATTGAGGTGAAGAACAGAGAGGGAAAGAGAATGCAAGCCAGCAACCATTTTCAAAACCTGTTTAGGCCTTTTCTTTGATCTTATTTTCAAATTAGCATGATTTTCTACCATTGTTACTTCAACATCAGCAATGGAAGATGGGATTTGGGTTTCATTTTCTGCAGAACAAGAACAATTAGAACTCGAAAGAAACTGAACTTTCTGTTCAAGCACCTTCAAGAAATTAATGGCTCCGCCAATAATCGAAGCTTGATCTCCCTGTAAACGAAAACCCATTTCAGATTCTGTTTGGATGAAAGGAAAATCAAAGAGAAAACGGGAGAAAGTTAGAAGTACCCTTTGAATGTAAGAATCTGGCATCAAAGAACGAAGAACAGAGAGATATTCATTCATCTGTTTTCTTCGATTCCGTTCCACAGCGATGTGGGTTATTCTTTGATTCTCGATTTGCTCTTTATTCTTGGGCGATTTGGGTCTTCGTTTTCTGGGTCGGGTCGGATTTGGTTCGGGTTTCAGTGGCGGGTTTGGAACAAAAACAGGGAAATTTTCTGTTTGTTTCTCGGGAAAATGATGGGGGATTTGAGGGTATTCAAAGCTTTCGTTTGTGCAAATTGTTCCTCCATACAAAGTGTAGAGATCTTTGTAACTTAATGGATCTTGAGGAAAAACAACAGCTTCTAATGCCATTTTTTCCCCTTTTTTTGATCTTGGATTGTGGGGAACTAAATCACTGGTTTTTTAGTGAAACCCATTTGAAAAAGAGGAGAAAAATTGTGGGTTTTGGTTATTTGGAAACAACAAATGGGGGGTTTTAAAGGGCGTTGAGATGTGAGCAATTTTCGACGGAATATTACACGTGAAGTAGAAAAATGAATCAAAATTATTGGTAGTTTCTATTTCCTTGATTTATTTCAAAATCAAATCTTTTAATATTGAGATTTTTGGCCAGTGGGCAGTGTATAATGATCAAGAGGAATTTTATATTTCTAAAACAAAAATAATGAAACATGAAAAGACAGAAAATTTTGATATATTTTTGTCTTTGGACAAGAAAAAGAGACCACAAACCTTACAAAAAAAATCAAATAATTAAACAGTCGTCCCTTTCCATATCAATATATTGAAAGTTAAAATTAGTTTGGCCATCATTTTTATCAATATTATATCATATAACTAGTCATTTTATTATTTTATGAACTAAAAAATAAGTATTATTAAAATGTTTAGGATAAAAATGTTTGATTGAAAAATATTGAGACTAAATATAAATTATACCTAAAATTAAAGATTAAAATATACTTTTCGTTAATAAAAAATTTTATTTCAAATACCATTTTAGTTTCAATATCTTTTTTAATTTGTTAAATTTTGTTCTTGCTTGATCATATTTTGTGTACAGTTCATATGGTAAGTATGAAATTGATTTGATAATAATAGTTTTAATATAAGAAATGACATGGTGTGAAAAGGTTAACCAATAGATTTATAATAAAGATTAATTTCAAGTCGTATTGAAAGTAAATTGAGTAAAATTTAACAATTAAAAAATATATGAATGACAAAAGAAAAAAACTCCACATATAAATATCAAAATGAATTTCTTACAGAGAATTTTATTGGAAAAGGAAATACAAAAACAGAACAATATTTTATGTTAGATTTAGATAGGTTTAGTTTAAAAATTTGTACCAACCAAAGTTAAATTAACCCAACTCACTTCACTTGATATATGAAATCAAAATGTGTTTGAATATTTTTTATTTAATAAAATTTAACTTTTTTTATACAATAATATTGAGAAAAGAGATTCAAACTCATAACCTCGTAGTTACTAATTATATAAGATATTGAGAGAGATCTGCTCTTATTTGTAATAAAAAATTAAATTCATTTAATTCAACAACATTCAATTGTAAAGAGTTTCAAATTTATAATATCTTGATTATTGAGTTCTACGTGACACCATTCGAATAATACTTTTGTAATATAAATTGTTTTTGAGTTAAGTATAGGATGAATTGAAAAAGATGTTTTTTTTTTCTAAATAATTGAAATGACAATGTTATTGTTCACATTGATACACAAACAGTAGCTTTGGGGAATAACAACTTGATATGTCTGAAAAAGAATCGTAAAAGTAACCCGAAAAATATTTGAAATATTTGTGCGAACTTATCAATCTTTGTTAAAATTTTGTTCTATAAAGTCCTAAAAGAAATCTCAAAAGCTTTAAAATAATATAACTTGGTTTTGAGTGAACTTTTTTTTTAAATTACTTTATTTTTTACATGTTAATAATAATTTAATCATTGTATAATACTTTATCAACTTATTAAAATTTAAAATTAACTATTCATCATCACAATCAACATTTTCTTATGCTACTAATAATTATGTTATTTTAAAAATTAAAATTAAGTATTTTCAAAATGTCAAAATTAAAAATATTCTATTTTGAAATATAAGAACTAAATAGATTTTTCATCCAAAATTTAGAAACTAAAATTGAATTTTCTTTTCCCTATTTTTTCTTTCATACATATTCAACTAGTTACTTTAAACTGTAAAAACTTCCTCATTTTTTTTCAAAATGATAAATTAAGATATAAAATTACTTTTTAAATAAGATTTTTTTTTTTACAATATGTGTGATAAAGTGGAATCAAATCTCTAATTTTGAGATCGTTTGTACAAGATACCAAATTGAACTAAATTCATTGTGGTAATTAGAAGAGTTACTTGAATAATTAAAAAAAAAAAGTTATGAATTCAGGAAATAAACATATCTTAACCCAGTTGGTGTGAATATATAGTGATAGTAAATTTACAAGGAATCTTAATAATAATAATGGAAGAATTTGTTCCAATTGCTTAAAAAACAAATTGTTTCAATATAATGGAATGAATTAAATAGAACAAAAATGTTGATCCTTCCCGGAGGATCAATTTGGAGGATTATATTGGCAGTGGCAGAATTTGGTTCAAGTTATAGATTAAAATCTTTAAAATTAGCAAGTTTTTTTTATACTTTGTATTTGTTCTTAAATTTGTTGGAAATGGGTTTGTATGTTTTTCTATCCCTAATATTATTAATAAATGAATTTTGATTAAAAAAAATCAAATGAAAATGGAAACTTTTGGAAGTTAAAGTGGAGAGGGGAATATTATTGGATAGTGAAGAGATGGGAAAGTTAAGATATCCATACTCTCTAAGTGGGAGACTGTAACCTCACAATCAATTGTGTTTGGTATAAAAATTGTAAATACAAAAAAAAAAAAAAAAAAACATTCTTCCATTTAATGTAAGTCTGTATTCATTTGAAGTATCATTTTTGTCAAAGAATGTATCAAAGTGTTTGCATCAAATAAATGATAAATTTTGAACGTTGGATGCAATGCCTTGAATTTCATCAATCATACTCCCCAACTTATTTCAGCAAGAAACATGATTGTTCAAAAGTTGAATAATAATAAGAGAATCACATTTAACTTGGAGATTATCAAAACTCGTGTTGATAATAGTTCGCAAACAATTAGGAACTGTCATCACTTAAGCGGAAACACACACGACCACATAACTTCTCCATTATAATTTCGAGCAATCTCTCCAAGATGGTTAATGTTCGCCTCATCTCCAATAGCCGCATATATATTAATTTTATAAACCCAATAAAAAAATTTGAAACATGACAAAAAAATATCAACATGACATTTATAATCTATGAACTATATAAATAATTAAAATCTATTAAACTAACTTTTTAAGCAAACACTAGACAAAGCCATATTTATGCGATTTCATCTCCACACAATATTTACAATGCAAACGTCTCAATCCTAAATTTCGTTTTTATAAAACTATGAATCAAACATTTCATGTTCAAAAAAATATATCTCAATACTTCAACAAACAAATCTTGTGAATTAGACTACATAATGTACATAAGCTCTTATTGACACGTAGTAACTTCAAAGCCTTCGAAACATTTGAGGTCGTCATTAAAATCATATGAAACAAACATTTGGAGAGTACTCAGTAAGTTGATTATAATAATTCAACTGATCTACCTGCGGATGAATTAACCAATCTCTCATTCAAACTATAATTACTCTTTGGGCTTGTTTGGCTAGGACGGGAAGGGAAGGGAAGGGAAGGGAAAGGAAGGGAAGTGAGAGTAAATTGGTGTTTGGTGGGAAGGGAAGATAAAATAAGTGATAGTAAATTGATGTTTGGTGGGATGAGAAAAGTAATGAAGTGATGTTTTTTTGTTAAAAAAATAGATATTTAATATTTTTAATATAATATTTATAATATATCATTTTATATTTATTTTATTTATTATTTAAATAAAATTTAAAAATTTAATAACTTTCATTATCAAAATATATAAATTTCATAATTGTTAAAAAAAATAGATAAATATAATTTTTTATAATGAAATTAAGTTTAGAAATTCAAATCAAGATAGATGTAATAAAAAGATAACTATTTTAATTATTTTGAGTAATTATTTAAGGATTATTTAAATATATATTTCTATTTATTTTATAAAATGTATAAATTCAAAAAAAATTGATAAATAATAAAATTAATATATATTTGTATATAAATTTTTTTAAATGCATACATTGTCCATAAAAAGTCAAATATATAAACAATTACAAATATTGTTTAAAAAACTTGATATATCTATAAAAATAATAATAATAATAATTGTTGCATTTTAAAATTAAAAAATATATAAATAGCATATAGTATAAATTTAATCAATTAAGTGGTTCTAAAAAAAATCCATTAAATTAAATGAATGAATTAGTAAAAGTTAACAAGCTTATTATTTTATTTAAAATACAGTTTATGATCAAATCAAATACATCAAATTATAATTATAAAAACATCAAACTACAAATATGTTTTAAAAAATAGGATGTATTTAGAAGAAAAAAATAGATAAATATTGTATTTTGAAAAAACTTGATACTAATAAATAAATAAAGAAATAAAGGAAAGTTTGTATTTAGAAGATAAAAAAAATTAAGAAAGAAGGAAAGTTTGTTAAAAGAAATAAAGCAAAAAAAAATAAAGAAAAAAAAACAAGCAGGCCAGCGAAAAAAAAAAAAAAAGTGATCAGCACGCTCCGGATTGGGCCGGGTTACGGGCTGGGTTAACCCGGCCGGGTAAACCCGGCGGCCCAAACGCCGGGCAGGGCCCGCCCCTTCCCTTCCCAGGCTGATATGGGCGGGCCAAACAAGCTCTTTGGTTTCATGTTATAAAAACTTGCACCTTCACATGGAATGATCATTATTGTAATAAAATGCACTCTAAACACATGTTAGTAATACTATAAATAAGCCATAAAATGGAGAAGCTTATTTGGAAAATAATATGAGTGCATGGGGGTAAGAGCTGTACCAAGAAATGATATAGAATGGTAAAAGGCTGACAATTTGCTTACACAACTTCTGAAAGATACACTGACCATTTGCTTAAACAAGCTCTTGCTTTTACTTTTGCTTTCTAGAAAGAGAGAGGAAAAAAAAAAGGAAAAAAAAAAAAAACAGAGAAGACTGGTTAAGAAGGGCTTTTTGAGTTTCTATGAAATCAGATAATTCAGACACAACCCACAAAGTTTCATAGCTTCTAGCAGCTACCATTGTCAGAACCCTATCTTCTCAAAATATTGATAATTGTGAACAAATATTTAATTATTACAAGTTTAACATTCAGATGGATGTAACAAGATATCTTTAAGGTTGATTACTTTTTTGTTGACCATCCTGCTTTTTTAAAAATTCAACCTTTGAAACATTGCTTTTAGTTTTACCTGTATTTTCTTTTAAGTTGAATTTTTAAAATTTTCGGAATGATGGGCTACTTTTTTTCTCTCTGTTTTTTCTTTTATATATATATATATATATATATTATTTTTTATTGGATAAAGCTCGAAGAGAACTATACATTTTGCTTAAGTAATACCATTCATGCCACAAATGTTTCTTATATAAGTAAAAATATTTAAAAGTATAGAATATTTTGTGGCACCTAATGGTGCCACATGAGCAAAACCTAAAATTACTAGGGGCGGTTTGTTTGTCATATTTAAGGAAGATTTAGTTGGAGAATTTATTAATTTTTCTTCGAAAACTTACATTTTAATGAGTTTTTACTGACCTCTTCTCTTTTGTACTTTTAAAAATAATTTTCATTTCTAACTATTCATTTTTAATCATTCATTTACAACTACTCAATCATTTCTAACCACTTATTTTTAATTATTATTTTTTTAACTACTCAAAATAACTATTTATTTTAAATTTACATCCACACAAGGTTTTGACTCTAACTCCTCTACAAAAACCACATCCAAACGACTTTTTTACTACAACTCTTAGTTTTTAACTATGGTAAATAGACATCCTTTATACATGCATTTATCGGGGAGTTTTACTTTCTTTTTTCTTTTTTTTATTTGGAATACTTTTTTGTATCGGTGTGAATGAGAGAAAAAATGAATGCAATAAATAAGTGTTTGATGATGAAAAAAGATTAGTTATTATTTGAAGGGCAATGAAATTAGTATTAGGATGAAGAGTTGGAAAGAAAAGGGAAGTAACATCAGTGTGTTAGAGTATATAGCGAATGAAGCCTTATTTACAAATATATGTTTTTGTATAATCAATTTCAAATGCATAAATAATTACAAATATTGTTTAAAGAAATATGGTAGATATTGTATTTAAAAAGAGACAAATTCACATAGATGAAATATAATATACAACCCTATTCAAATAAGTTAGATGGATGAGTTGATTTAATGTTAAATGTTAGATATCTTTTTATAGAATTTCATGTGTTCAAATCTCATTATATATAATTTCCTTCTCAAATAATTATTTTTATAAAAATAAAAGTGAAATTATGGAAATTCTCAAACAAAAGAAAAAAGTTCAAGTTCATTGCACTAAACTTTTCCTTTAGGTAAAATATATCTAAAGCCAAGTTCTATTGATCTCTATAATATACCTTTTCTCACTTAGATATCATTTTACATAGGAATAAGTTAGTGACTCAACCATAACCTTTTCTTCTAAATTCAAAATACAAAGGATAGGATTCCTCAACATTTCAATTTCATGTCTTTCAGTTTCTTGTTCAGTTCCTTCTCCAATGTTTCCCAACTTTAATCCTTAACAAAGCACAATCTGTGATGTTTGAAGTAAATAAAATAAAAAATTTAAATTTTTAAAAAATAATTATAGAATAATTATTTGTATTTAGGATGAAGAAAATGATTATAGAAAAATCCTTTCTTACGATTTAAGTGAAAAGAATAATAAGTAGAACAATAAAATAGTGAGTATAAAAAAATATGGAAAGTGATTATAAAAAGAACGAGAAGAAGTTATATTGAAAAAAATGGTTACGAAAGAATAAGGTTATGGGAGGAATCATTTTGGTAGGGAACGGGGAAGGAATTCCACGTGTAAAATTGACGGAAATCATTTTTTTTTTTCTAATCTTAAACTTTATAAATAATTTTATTTCCAAATAGTTAATTTTTCTTAATATATATATATATATATATAAATTTTCAATAGATATTTAATTATTAAAGAAAAATATTGATTTAAAATATTTTTCAAACAAAAAATTATATCAAGAAATTAAATTAAGAAAATGATAATTCTAAAAAATAAAATAAAATAATTAATTTAAATCGGTGGAAATTGAAGAAACGAAAATGAAAGAATATATTTACCGTAGTCTCATAAAAAAATTTCCTCTTTTCTTTGCTCCATTTTCTGTGTAAATGGAGGTTCATTGGTTCCGCAAGGAAAACAAAACCTCTTTACCTCCACACACACACATCCTCTCATAGAGAACTCAACAATTAGAAGATTTAGAAAAAATAAAAATCTACAAAAAGAAAAAACCATAAAGACAAAAGTAATAATAACCAAAATAGAGTGAAATAATATAATTATATTATAAGCACTCCACATTTAGATATTTTTAAGAGAGAAAATTACAACTTTCAACTGAATGATTACTAAATCGTATATGAATATAAATAATTTACACATTTTTTCGCACACACAATGTTTAGACTTGTACATATACACCCCTCTTAATGAATAATCGTATTAGTTTGCCCTTTGGAAAATTTGTCTCTCGTTTAGGCCACATTTGATAATTTTTTTTTTTTTTTATGAAATTTAAGTCTACAACAACTACCTTATTACATTTTTTTTTATATAATTTGGATATCTACATCTTACTTATAGTTAATAAACAAAATCAAAATTTGAAAACAAAAAAAAAGTAGCTTCCAAAAGCTTGTTTTTGTTTTTAAAAGTTAGTTAGTATTCATCTACTTTCTTAAGAAAATGTGAATACATTATAAGAGTGCATGATAGAAAATTTGAGGAGAAATAAGGTTAAATTTCATAAACCAAAAATAAAAAATCAAATGATTATTAAACGGAGCTTTAATGATTTGAAACTTATTAAAGTGTTTTCTAATAATACTAGAAATAACTAAAGTGGCGATTGAAACGATAATAATTTTTTAATCGTTATAAATTGGTCTAGTAGTTAAAAAAATGTTTTGGTGATTTAAAAGATTATAAGTTTAATTTACGGGATCACTTACATAAGTAATAAATTCTCTAGCGATTATTTTGTCAATCAAATGTTGTGAGTCAAACAATTTGTAGATAAATATGTGAGTTAACCCAAACTTTCACTTATAAAAAATAATAATAGAAAGTTTAAAAATATGTAGTCTCTAATTATTTCATTACTAGATTGTACAAAATATCACAAGAGGTATACTCATTTATGCTTTACCTATTTGTCAACATTACTACTATATATATAGTGAAGTAAACTATGACATGGTACATTCAATTATTTATCAATTTTCCGCTCAAAGTTATTTATACTGAAGCAATATCTTTAGAACTTTTTTAAAAAAAAATAACATTTTCAGAATTGCTATATGAAATTCCTAAATAAGTTCAAGAAGATAAACAAAATGAAAAGGACAAATAAATCATGAAACATGTCGGGAATGGAATTAATATTGAAAATTGTTATATATATATATATATATATATATATCTATTTTTTAATGTCTAACTTTAATTTTTACATTTTTTAAATAGAACTTAAAAATCAGTCTCTATGTTAAATTTTAGAAACATTATTGTTGTTATTGCTTTTTTTTTTTTTCATGAAAAAGACTAAATTTAAGTTTGATAAATAAAAGATCGACTAATACCAAATTTAAAACAAACCAATTTCCTGCCAAAAATAATAATAATAAATAAATAAACAAACCAATTTTATACTTGTACCTAAATAAAATAAAGTAAACCAGAGTCACAGTTATCTGTCTATACATAATGAAAGAAAAATTAATTATTGACAGAGCTATTTTTTTTTAGAAATTACAACAATGGAGGAGTGGAGAGACTCGAACCTATGACCTTTAAGTTATTAGATAACATTGATGTCGCTTGAGCTACTGCTCTATTGGCGACAAAGCTATTTTTTTTCTCTCACTATAAAATGTTTGATTATTTAAATTACCCCCACAATTCCCACACACTTTAAGTTGGTGGATTACAGTATATATTTAAAGACTACAATAAGAAAAAAAAATAATAAGAAGAAGATTAAATAAAAACATGCATTTTGGAAAAGATGACGAAACGTTCTTCTTCTTCTTCTTTTCAATTAAATTATTAAAGATTGAGGTGTGATATTTGAAAATGACCAATCTAGAACTCAAATTACAATAAATGACAGTCTACAAAATCTCTTAAATAAATAACTAGTTATGCATTTGAAAATGGAAAAATACATAATCTTTAAAATTTAACTAAATAATAAATCAAACTAACTAGAAAGAAATTGAAAAATACATAATTTTTAAAATTTAACTAAATAATATATCAAACTAACTAGAAAGATCATTTGATAAATATTGCATATTTTTATTTGTATTTAAGATACCTTTTCTGACATGATACATAATTTAGATGACTAAAAAAAGCGATATGTTCGAATTTTTCATATGCTATTAAAGTACATTTAATGAAGCTAAAATTATTGAACTACTTTTTTTTTTTTTTTTGCGATATTAAAATTGACTTAATAGACTTAATAATAAGTAACCTATTCTTAAATTTTGGAAGAAGCTAAAAATCTAATGAGAATGTTTTTTTTTGACAGGTGAAAACGTTGTTTTAGCTTTTCTTTTCTTTTTTATTTTTGAAAAGACGTTGTTTTAATACTATAAAGGATGTATAAGATATTTTAAAGGTTAGCAAAAATGAATTAATTATTAAAGTTATATATCAAATTTAAATTATTTCTAATAGATATATTTTAAATCCAAAATCACGTTATTTTCACAATATTTAAAGCACACCACTCATTTACATTTTTTTTATGTAAACCGTTAGGAGATACTCACTTGTGGTGTAATTATCCCACATTGATAAAGTGAAGATTCTTTAATACATTTATAAAAGATATGGGTTACTCTCCTCATTATCAATTGGTTTTGAGGTAGAACTCCATATTTTCTAATATGGTATCAGAGCCCATGTGGGTTTAATGGTCTCCCAAATTTCGAGACGACCCAAAAATGTTTTGAATCCAAAAATTTGGATCCAATTCAAAACGACATTTCCTATATATGGCCCTCATCTTGAGGGGGCATGTTGGAGATACTCACTTGTGGTGCAATTATCTCACATTGATAAGGTGAGGATTCTTCAATACATTTATAAAGGATATAAGTTACTCCCCTCCTTGTCAATTGATTTTGAGGTAAAATCTCATATTCTCTAATATAAATCACATATTATACATCTTTTTAATGTAAACCACATATATAAAATGCCAGTAAAGTTGAACTCGTTTTGATAAAATTAATGAAAAAGTTTAAGGTGCCTAATTGTAAATGGTTACGTTGACAATATAATTTTGTTTCTAAAAAAAAGGATAATATAATTTTGTTGCATGCATGCAAAAATGAATAATAAAAAAATAATAATGAGAGAGAGACCCTGCTATTGGGACATCTAGGTTCAAAAGTGATTTGTCAATTTTCTTATAAAAATTTGACCCCCTCTTGTCCTATCTGTCGTACACGTGGCAACGCTTCGTCAAATATTCAGTCTTACAAAAATACGAGATTGATATTAGGCAAATTAAAAAAAAATATATATATAGCAAAAATGATCTTTTTAAAAGTTTTAGGATAAGTTATAGATAGTTTGAAAGTAGAGGGATTAAAGTGAAATAAATTTAAACTTCAAAGACTATAATAAAAATTAAATAATTGCACAACAAAAAATCATTACTATTATGTATAAAAAATTTTAAAAAAAAATTAGAAGCAAAAAAAGTATATATGAATATGAATTTAATATGGAAAGAGACAGGAGAAAACATACTATAGTGATTTTTGATGTCGTTAAAAACCTTGACCTAGCTAGGTCGAGGTACCCCATGCTTAGGGTGATAAGACCAACTTTCCTATAAACCCTAGTTCTGGCTTGTTCATCTCTCACTCCAATTTTATGCTATTTTCCTAATTCACTATATATACAATTGATTAATAATCTTTAAATATATCTTACAAATGAACATATATGTATATATATCATGAAAAATGTTTGATTTTTTTTTTTTGACATTGAAAAATGTTTGATTTAAGTCCACTCTCATATAAACAATCTCTAACTTTTGCATATCAAAATGGGTGGGACAAACATTTTATTCTTATCTTACAAGTTTACGATTCTAAAATAAAGTATATATATTAATTCAACTATAATTAAACTATTGAAATTTCATGGTATAACTTTTGAATTAATATTTTCTAAAAAAAAAAAACTTTTTAATTAATATGGTTGTAGATGGTTTTGGAAGAGACACTGTTGAAATTATGAAATGATCCATAGCAATGTGTAGTCACCTCAATGATGGATGGTTTTCTTTTATCTTTATTTTTTCTCAACAGTCATGAATCTAGTGGCTATGGGAAGATGTGAAAGTTAGTCACAGCCTAAATGTCACTCTCATGACTTTTTAATATTGTAACATTATATGTATTTCAGAAAAAAAAAATGGTAATGTTATATATTTGTTAGGGATTTTTTTTAGTAGAGGAGTAGTTAAGCGCTACTTTTCCAAAAAATTTTTGTTTGAATTTGGTAATAAACAACCACTTTTAGTTGTTCATAAAAAAAAAAAAAAAATCGCCAAACTACATATTGAGTTTCATCAAATTCACTCAACATTAGAGTAACATCAATTCTCAAATGAATAGTTAATTGTCTATCTATTATTAATATTAATCTCTAAACGAGTAGTTAATTATTACGATCATTATTAATCCTCAAATGAGTAATTAATTACTCTAACTATCATTAATACTTCTATTCGTGTTCTTTTCTATCAAAAGTAAACACACTAAATTTCCAAATGTTCCAATTATTGATACCATTTTGTTGTATGAATTTACATAAATTTAACTCAACTACGAACATATTCAAACATTATAAAAAAAACATTCAAATATAAACTCAGCAAAAAATAATAATAAATAAAATAAAATGTCTAAACTAAAAGATATTTTTTTATTGATTCAAATTAACTCCATATCAAATATTAAATTGAATTAACACTAAACAATGAAACAAATAAGCATTTTGATTCTTTTTATAACTAAAAGGCATTTAAGACTATCAAACAAATCTAAAAAAAAAAGGTTATGATAACATATATTAATCAATTCAATCCTCATATCATAAATTCAAGTAAAAAGAAGAATTACGAAAAATGGTCAAACCCAACTTTAATTCAATAAAGATTAACATGCATTTCAATCTAAAAAATATGGATTATTATATTCTTTTAAAAAATGAAGTCCACTTCAAAAGTCATTAAGATTTAGGGTTTATGGTTTAGGAATGATTATAAAGCATGGTAAATATATTTTTGAAAGTTCAAGTTAGGAAAATGAATAGAAAATTTATTTTTCACTTTCTCTATTGTAGGAAATCCAATTCCTTCTCTCTTTTTTTCCTCTTTTGGTACAAGAGTTGAAGAAAGGAATACTTAAAAGTTTGATCTAATCCAAGGAAGGTTAATCTTTTTTTATGTTTAGACAATAATAATTCACCTTCATTAGGATTGAATGGCAATATTTTCTCATAATGGGATTGCTTTCAACTTAAACAAACATATAAAATTACATAATCCTAGAGAGAAAGATATATCTAGAGGGAGAAAGACCCATGTGACATATTTTCTGAACTATTTTTTGTTCATATTTTTTTTTTCAGATTCCAAACAAATCTTTTTCTTTTTTCTTTTGAAAACTTCCAAACAAATCAATCAGGTTTTGGATCCCAATAAAAAAAAATTGACATTTCAGAGAAAATAGGCCTATTGTTTCCTTTCAATCAAATTCTCTCTCTACATCCACTAATCATGCAAGGAGCAACAAAAAGATTATTTACTTTAAAATAGAAGGGCTTGTTTGGCTAGGGCGGGAAAGGAAAGGAAAGGAAAGGAAAGGGAAAGGAAATGAAGGGAAATGAGAGTAAATAGGTGTTTGGTGGGAAGGGAAGATAAAAGAAGTAAAAGTAAATTGGTGTTTGGTGAGATGAGGAGGGAAGAGAAATGAAATGAAATGATAGTAAATTAGTGTTTGGTGAGATGAGAAAAGTAGTGAAGTGATGTTTTTTTATTTAAAAATAGATATTTAATATTTTTAATATATCATTTTATATTTATTTTATTTATTATTTAAATAAATTTTAAAATCTAATAACTTTCATTATCAAAATACTTAAATTTCATAATTGTTAAAAAATGAAAATAATAAATAAAAATAAATGGATAACATAATTTCTATTCTAAAAAAATAGCATGACTTTTATAATAAAGATTAAGTTTAGAAACTTAAAATGGAGATGGATGAGATAAAAAATAAAATAATAACTAGTTTAATTATTTTGAGTATCATATCTTAGATTTATATAATATAGATTTATATTTGTTTATAAAAATGTATGAGTTTAGAAAAGTTTGAAAATAATAAAATCTATATTTATATATATTTATGTGTGTGCGCGCGCGCGTGCATAACAAATTGTAAATGCATACATTATTGATAAAAGTCAAATGCATGAAATAAATATTGTTTAGAGAACATGATACATCTAAAAATAATAATAAATATTGCATTTTAAAAGAAAAAAATGTACATAAATAATATAAACATATTCAATTGGACGAGTTGGTAAAAATTGACAACCTTACATTTTTATTTAAGAAAAAGTTGAAATTGAAATCTTAATTTTGACAATTTAATTTTGAATAACTATTACAAAAATATAATTATATATATAAAAGTAAAAGAAGTTGATTTGGAAATTGAAAAATATAACTAAAAATTAGGAAAGAAAAAAGGAATGAAAAACTAAAATTAAATTGGCCATAAAATATATAAGGAAATAAAGTTTATTTGGAAATTAAAATTAATATTAATACTACTAAAAAAATGAAGTAGGAAACTTAAATTTAAAATTTTTAAAAAAAAAACTGAAGGAAAGGAAAATAACATAGAAGGAAAGAAGAAAGTAAAAAAAAAAAAAAAAAAAAAAAAAAAAAAAGAGTTAAACGCTCGGGGTCCACGCGCCGTATTTGGCAGGGACATTTCATCCTTGTTGGCCAAACGCCGGGAAGGAACCCTTCTCTTCCCTTCCCGACAGGCCAAACGTCCCCGAAGAGGTTTTTTTTTGTTCTAAGAGTTGGACATAATAGATAAATATATAATTATGTCCCCTTTCTAAAGATCATTATCAAGTGGGAAAGCTCTTCTTTTTAAGATGGTTTATTTAGCTCTTCTTTAAGTGAGAAACCCTAAATTTAGTACTCCCATTTCTAAATTATTTATGTCTATATCAATGACAAATATGCATTTTAATATCAGTTAAATTATAAAATTGATAAATAAAAAAATTAATGTGGTTGAATTTTTTTTATGATTTTTTAATTCAACAATATTTAGAGCGGAAGGTTTTGAACTTATATCCTCTTAATTACTAAATTGTATATGATTTCACAAAACCTCTACCCCTTTTGAAAATTTATTTTTATGACTAGATACAATTTAATAAATAATTTCAATAGTTAGTAAGCACTAATGATAAATTATGTGAATACATTATTAAAGTGTAAATGAATATCATTTTGTATTTCATTGCCAAGTCAAAATGTTGATTGAATATAAATTGAATTGTCGCATGCCATAGAAGTTGCATTCAATTACTTTGATCTTTTATTGATACATATATAACTAATTATATGTATTTTATTTGTCACCGATTATGATTATGAAATTGACTATTTGTAAAAAACAAAATCAACTATAAAATTAAATTATAACTTTTTAAATAATAAAACTAAATTCTAGAATTCTCTTTATTACATAATTAAATTTATAATTTAGCTTTAATTTGATTTTTTTGGGTAAAAAAGAGTATAGTTTCGATAATATTTTATACAACCTATAATAAAAAGGTTGTGCATTTGAATTGCAACTAGTTAATGTACTAAAAAGAAAATTGCTTATTTTTTTAAGATACAAAGCTTTTTATTTATTTTGTTTTTTTTTTAATTTAAACCTTTTTAACCAAACAATGTTTATCTATTGTTACAAAAGAAAAAAGTACTTTTTTTCTTAAAAGACAAAAAGAAAAAAGTAGTTTACTTTTAAGAGTGACAATATTTCAAACAATAAATCTAATTTAATCCAAGAAATTAAGGATTCAAAATCAAGGTTTAGGTTTCGGCATGCCTTTATTGTTGAGTTTACCGAGTATGTTGGCGATTCTTCGTGATGGTTTTTCGTTAGTAATAAATTGAAATTTCAAGAAAACTTTTATAGCCTAAACTAAAATATTTATAAAATTATGAAATGTTCAACAATATACATAATCAGTTATTTTAATATTTCTACTTATTAGTTTTTAAAATACATGATTGCTACAAATTATTTTGTACATCTATATGTTTCTAATTTTTTTATTGGGTCGAATTTTATCTCTAATCAGATACATCCTGTTATAATTTTAAGACTCATATAAATGTTCATACTGCATACATATATCTAGAGTTATCTTTACATGTATATTCCAACACATACATATGCATACATACACACAAATAAGATTGATTGTTAATATATATACATACTATACACACATTTCATATGTACAATTAGATACGTATGATATGGACATATGCATGCCACTTTGATTTTATTGTGATATGAATTTTGTTTCTGGCCCCACAAAATTCATATTATGTGAGGTACATTAATTTTATATATTTTTTTCTGTTTTACTTTAAGACAATCTCATCATTATTTATTTGTTTTATGATATCTAAAATGATGTTAGGATACGTATTTAATTGAATCTAATTCAAATCATAGTTTATGTTTTTTAAATTTAAAAAAATAGTAATTATGTTTTGTTTTGCTGATTTGTAAACGATATTTTAAGTAGTTACTTGTTGATTTTTGACTTAATGATATTTTTAAATTTTGTATTTGATAGGTAGTTAGTTATAAGTGGATCTAAATTTTTTTTAAAAAATAATCTTAAAGTATGCCTATTACAATTTAATTAATTAATTAAAAAATACATTAAATTAAAAGTCTAAATAATTGTAGTCATTTATAAATAAGTTTCCTTAATTTTGACATTTTCCTAGTTTTTCCCTTTTTTTTTCTTTTTTGTTAAAAGCAGCCCAATAGCTCCTAATGGTTTAGGCCCAGATTGAGTCAAAGCGGATTATGGACCATTGATAGCACTTCCGCAACAAGGTAGGGGTAGAATGGGAAATTGGCCATTGAATTCAAAATTTTAAATTGAATATATATATATATATATTTGGAGTTTAACAATTGTGAGATGAAGTTTGAAATAATAACCTTAGAACAGCAATGAATGTTGGAATTGATTTTGTGGTATTATGTGAACTCTTATATTAAATCACAAATATTATTGATATAAACATGGTTTAGTGATTAAAGCATCTATACTTTTTTTAAGGTTGAAACTTCGATCATTCTTCTCATATTTATTAAGATAAAAAAGTGTTGAAATTAATTTTAATTGATAAATTTTTCAATAATAATTCGTTGTTTTTTTTATTTAATTTATTATAATTATTATTATTATTATTATTCATATTTAGTGGTCGATGATTTTACTAACCATCCACTCCTTTGTCTTTTCGTTGTTTGTTGTTTTATAATGGAAGAAATAAAATAAAAAATAAATAAATAAATAACAACTTACAGAATATACATTTTCTTCTTCATATTTTTGGTCTATTCACGTACTTTTCATTAAGATAAAATAACACACAATTTAAGTTATAAAGAGTGAGATTTTTTTAAAAAATCAAGAACCTTACGTCCACTTTGATAATTATTTTGTTTTTCGTTTTTTATTTATGAAATTTAAGCATAAAACAACTACCTTGCTATTTATTTGGATATCTATACCTTCCCTATATTTTAATAAATAAAACCAAAATTTGGAAACAAAAAAAGTAGCTTCCAAAAGCTTGTTTTTGTTTTTGAAATTTGGTTAGTATTTACCTAATTTATTAAGAAAATATGAATACTGATGCATTATGCCTTGAACGCACTAATGCCCCACGATTAGTAGTCGGGGGTCTCGCTGCCCGGTCAGCGAGTCGGGGTGCGGGGGCAACACCCCCGTGGCAAAAACGTAAATTAGCATTATGTAATTAGGTTTTAATTAGAGCGCATATATAAGCTCGAATTAAAGCCCTAGCCGTTTCTTATGACATTTTACCTCTGTAATTCGCCTCTCTGAATAAAACTCATTCTCCCTCTCTGCCCGTGGACTAGCCAACACAACGTTGGTGAACCACGTAAATCCTTGTGTGGTTTCTGTTTCTTTTCTTCTTTTACGATTTCTTTGTCTTCGTTATTGATTGTTGATTTCCGTTTCATAACAAATACATTATAGGAAACATGAAGCACATGGTAGGAAATTTGAGTAGAAATAAGCTTAAATTTTATAAACCAAAAACAAAAAACCAAATGATTATCGAGGCCTTAATTTCGTGTTCTTTGTTGTATTCGTTGTGCGTTGACTTTCATCTTGGTTACTAAAAATAATGATGATAGGCACACTCCATTAATTTTATGCTTCCACAATAATTTATTAAAATTACATTTTAGATATTTTTTAGAATGTCTAATATTATTCTTGTTGCTAAATTGTGGTCTAAGGAAATATCTCACATCTTTCATAACTTTTGGAAATTTAAGTGTACAACCAAAGATTAAAATATGAAACATTTGTAATTTCTAAACTATAATCTTGAGAGACTTAGTTAAACTCTTGGGGTTTTAATAGGTATAGAAAAAAACGTCATCTATAGTGTAAAAATGGGACAGTCCATTTTAAATAACCAAAATGTCCATACTTCAATCAGTTTTTCAATAGATAGCTTCAATCCATTTCAACTAATAGCTTTAAATAGTTTTAGTTGATAGATTTTAATAAGTTTCAGTTGATCGTCTTAAATCAATATCAATTAATAGACTTCAATTAATTTTTAGCTCATAATGTTAATCAATTCACTAATTACCTTCAATCATTGAGCCACTTTCCCCTTCTTCGGAAGAGCAATAAAAAAAACCTCCAAAAACAAGTTTTTGAAGGAATCTCATCACATTTACCCACCAAAAGCAACACAAAATTAGCAGAAGAATTCGAAACCCTAAAAATTACTTATGGAGGAAGATAAAGATGAGAAAATCATCATGGTAGAATCTATTCATACGAAACACTAAGCATTAACAGCATAAATTGGTTCATTAAATCAATGGAAATTTTGTTCTCAAGCTTAAATGGCTATGGCAATTATGCTTGAACTATTTGATCAAGTCGCAAGACCTCAGTTGGCAATTAAGGCCCCGTTTGATAACCATTTTGTTTTTTATTTTTTGTTTATGAAATTTAAACCTATTTCTATTCAAAATTCCTACTATATACTCCATCTTTCTTACAATGTATCCATCTTTCCTTAAGAAAGTAGGAGAATACTAACCGAACTTCAAAAACATAAAAAAGTTTTTGTAATCTACTTTTTTTTTTGTTTACAAATTTTGGTTTTGTTTATTAAAATATAGGTAAGATGTAGATATCCAAATAAGGAAGAAGGTTCGGTAAGGTAGTTGTTATAGACTTAAATTTGATAAACAAAAAACGAAAAATAAAATGGTTATCAAACGAGGCCTAAGTTATCTCTAAAGAGAATGATTAGAAAATATAAAATTGAAAAAAAGGCTCTCGAAATCTTCATGATCTCACAAATGTCTCACATTGAAAAATGGGAGGGTCCAACATCAATATAAAAGAGATATGGGGTTATTCCCCATTGCCACTTGATTTTGAAGTGGAACCTCATATTCTTTAATACTTCATACGCCTCAAATCGATGAGTACGAGTGGTAGGTTCTGGTGATAGTGTTCGAAGCTCCGATATCAGAGCAAGGTGCACCTCATGAATCTCCATGTTTCTAAGGAAGAAGAAATTAGAGTATGAATATTTTTTAAATGAAATCAAAATTTACTATAAACAAAATAATTTAGAAAAAATGCTATAATTTTAATATTTGGCTATATGGCTTAAAAGTTGCTATCTATAGCAATTTCTCTCGGCACTTTTCATTTGGGTTATAATTATAATATTTTTTACCTAAAGTTTTCATATTTCTTTAAGGATTTAAACAGGAGTAATCCCTCAAATAATATGTTTGTATTTTTTTTTAAAATAAAATAGTTATTATTTTAAAAAATACTTATCTATGGCTATTAATTTTCTTTTAATTGATTGTGTAGTTGGGACTTTAACATAGGTCATACATGTTATTTAATTTATTTTTGTTCAAAATTTTTACAAGAACGGGCATGAAGCCATTGTAAAAAATTAGATAATTTGAGATTCGTATTAAACGTTTAATAAAATTTTTATAACCATCTGATTCAAAATGAAATAAAAAAAAAAAAAAAATTGACAGTATATTAAATAGTTTACTGTGTAAATTTGAGAGAGTAATACCAAAACATTGAAGATCTTTAAATCTAATATAAATAAGTCCAACATTTTTTCCTTTGTTTTTTTTTCCCTTCCTTTGCAAATCAAAGCATGTTAAAAACATGAAAGTCGAATGTCAAATCTCAAACAAATGGTAGAATAAAAGGTTGAAAATGTCAATGCAAGATCATCGTACAATATTGGTTAGGCAACCATTCATTTCTATGTTCCAAAATTCATTAGGCATTTAAGTATTCCCGCGAATATTTATATTTTAGGGACGGTTTATTTTGAAGTAATTAGGATAACATCAATCTTCTTTAATTTCATATATCCAAAATGATATATTGTCTAATCTCTCCCTATTCACTGTGTGGAGGAACTTGCCATTCCCGCAGCGGAACGACAGAACTGAAGCTTCTCTCTTGGTAGATTCTTAGTCATCATATCAGACCCATTATGATCCATATGTACCTTCTCAAGCTCAAACAAGCCATCATTCAATGCATCTCTCATCCAGTGATACCTCACATCTATATGTTTAGTTCTGGAATGAAATGTAGAGTTCTTACCAAGATGAATAACACTCTGGTTGTCACAAAATATCACATTACGTTGTTGCTTGAAGCCAAACTCATATATAAACTGCTTCATCCACAACATCTCTTTGCACGCTTCTGCTGCAGCTATATATTCTGCTTCTGTAGTAGAAAGTGCAACGCACTTCTGTAGTCTTGACTGCCAAGACACTGCACCACCTGCAAACGTCATCAAATAACCCGAAGTAGACCGTCGGTTATCTAGATCTCCTGCCATATCTGAATCAGTATAGCATGTAAGCAAGGGCTTTCCACTTCCAAATGTGAGCTTCAAACTGGAAGTGTCTCTCAAATATCTCATGATGCACTTGATTGTTTCCCAATGTTGTTTTCCTGGATTGGACATAAATCGACTAACAACTCCAACAACATGAGCAATATCAGGTCTAGTACTCACCATGGCATACATCAAACTCCCAACTGCTGAAGCATATGGGACTTTCCTCATTTCTTTCTTCTCTTTATCATTAGAAGGACTCTGTTTGCTACACAGTTTGAAATGACTCGAAAGAGGGGAGCTAACAACTTTAGCTTTGTCCATGTTAAATCTTTCAAGCACTTTCTCTATGTATTGCTCCTGTGACATATATAACTTCTTGGATACTCTATCTCGAACTATTCGAATTCCAAGAATCTTCTTTGCTGGCCCCAAATCCTTCATGGCAAAGGATTTGCTCAACTGTTTCTTCAACCTGTCAATTTTAGAAACATTCCTGCCAACAATCAAAATGTCATCAACATAAAACAATAGTATCACAAAATCATCATCAGAAAATTTTTGTACAAAAACACAATGGTCAGAAGTAGTCTTTTTGTAGCCTTGCTCCCCCATAACTGACTCAAACTTCTTGTACCATTGCCTCGGTGCTTGTTTCAATCCATAAAGGCTTTTCTTCAACTTGCACACAAGTTTCTCTTTGCCTTTCTCTTCAAAACCCTCAGGTTGTTCCATATAGATTTCTTTATCTAGGTCTCCATGAAGAAATGCAGTCTTAACATCCATCTGCTCAACTTCTAAGTCAAGGCTAGCTGTCAAACCCATAACAACTCGAATCGAAGACATCTTAACAACTAGAGCAAAAATTTCATCAAAGTCAATACCCTTCTTCTGACTGAACCCTTTAACAACTAGTCTCGCTTTATAACGCTATCTTGAGGTGCTTTCTTGTTGTTTCACTCGATAAACCCACTTATTTTTCAAAGGCGCTTCCTTTAGGCAATTTAACAAGCTCAAAAGTGTGGTTCTCATGTAAAGATTTCATCTCATCTTTCATAGCATCAATCCACTCTCTTTTGTGCTCATCTTCTATAGCCTCTTCATAACTCTCAGGTTCTCCCCCGTCAGTCAATAACACATATTCATCAATGAGAATATCTTGTTGACGGACGACGATCTCTCCCGACATTCCGAGTGGAACATCTATAGGAACTTCACTTCGACAACCTGTTCTTGAATATCATCATCTACCTCAACATGTTCATCACCTTCTATCTCATCTGAATTAACAAACTGATCATTCTGAATTTCATTCTCAATCATGTAGAAGGTTGTGCCAAAGGAATCAGATCTAAGTCTATCGATCATCACTAATCTCTGACTCTGTTTCATCAGTTTTATTAATGTCTTGTAAGGTTTGGTCTTCAACAAACACAACATCTCGACTTCTAATAAGCTTTTTCTTCACTGGATCATACAACCTATAGCCAAACTCATCTTGACCATAGCCAAGAAACACACATGGTCTTGTCTTTGCATCAAGCTTCGATCTCTCATCTTTAGGAACATGAACGAAAGCTTTACAACCAAAGACGCGAATATGACTATAAGGTATGTCTTTCTTTGACCAAATTCTGTTAGGGACTTCATTTCCCAAAGGAACACATGGTGTGAGATTCAGAACATGTACAACTGTATTCAATGCTTCACCCCAAAACGTTTTGGCTAACTGTGACTGTGAAAGCAAACATCTCACTTTTTCCACCAATGTCCTATTCATTCTCTCGGCCAACCCATTTAGTTGAGGAGTCTTAGGAGGCGTCTTTTGATGTCGAATACCATGATTTCTGCAATACTCATCAAAAGATCCAATATACTCTCCTCCATTATCGGTCCTGATGCACTTCAACTTTTTACCAGTTTCTCTTTCAACAAGGGCATGAAACTGTTTAAACACTTGCAACACCTAATCTTTGGACTTCAAGGTATAAACCCATGTTTTTCTTGAGTGATCATCTATAAACGTCACAAAGTAAGACGCACCTCTAAGTGTTTTTGTTTTCATCAGACCACACACATCAGAATATACTATGTCAAGTACTTCTGGTCTTCTTGAAGGTTGGGATGCTTTAAAAGAAACTCTTGTTTGCTTTCCCGCTAAACAATGCTCACATCTCTTCAAGGACACATTCTTTACCCTAGAAAGATGATTTTTCTTGGCTACAATCATCAAACCTTTTTCGCTGATATGACTTAGCCTTTTATGCCAAAGCTCAACACTTTGTTCACTATCCACTGCATTGATATCACAACCAGTAGTCTTTGCCGGCATAAAGTACAATGAAGAACACTTCTCCCCCTTTGCTACCACCATTGAGCCTTTAGTAAGCTTCCATGTACCATTACAGAAGGTATTACAAAAACCTTCATTATCTAGCTTACCTGTGGAGATTAAATTCATGCGAATATCAGGGATGTGCTTCACATTTTTCAAAATTAAGGTAGTACCATTCTTGGTCTCCAAATGCACATCTCCTATGCCAATTGCTTTTGCTAATCCATCATTACCCATCCTAACACTACCATAATCACCAGATGTGTAGGATGTGAAGAATTCCTTCCTAGATGTAGCATGAATTGAGGCACCAATATCAATAACCCAACTGCTCTGTTCTGTAGCAAGGTTTACACTATCACCGTCGAATACAACGAAGAATTCTTCATGGCTCTGATAATTCATGCGCATCATCATCGACCACTTTTTCTTTACCTTTATCGACTTTATTTTCTCTCTTCAGTTTTCTGCAATGCTTCTTTATATGACCTTTCAAGCCACAATGAAAACATTCAACATTAGAAAACCGACCACTCTTGCTCTTGCTTCTGTCTCTGTTTTTCGGACATTTGCTCGTACTCCTCCCCTTTCTTTCAGTGATAAGAACATCGATCGTGAAGAAGAACCACGTGACTTTCTTCTCATCTCTTCGTTACATACTACATCGCTTTTTACCAAGTCCATACTTAGTACACCATTTGGGGTTTGAGTTCGACAAGGAAGTTTTAAAAGTCTCCCATGAATCGTAATGAACCAAGAAGCCATAACCCATGTATTTCCTCATCAAACTTGATACTCATTCCAATTAAGCGATTAATAATACCTTGGAATGTATTCAAGTGATCTAACATAGACGTTCCTTTTTGATACTTTAAAGCCATCATTTGCTTAATCAAATACAATTTACTATTACCAGTTTTCGGGGCATACAAAGACTCAAGCTTGTTCCACATAGACCTTGCATGATTTTCTTCACCAATATGATTTAGAATATTCTCTTCGACCCAAAGTCTAATCATGCCACATACTTTCCTATGACATAATTCTCATTCTAAATCGGTTTTATCAGCCGGCTTCTCTAGTGAAAATACGGGAAGATATAGATCATTGACATATAAAATATCTTCCATTTTTCTTTTCCAAACTTGATAATTTGATCTATTCAAAAGAACCATTCTACCACCACTATGACTCTTTTCCATATTTAACACAAGGCCTCTAAATAAACTCAACCACGGAGCTCTGATACCACTTGTTGGGAATAAACACTATTCTAATATGGATCAATTATTCCCCTCTTGTGTTCCTAATGAAAAACAGCAAGCATAAAGTATGTGGTAGAAATATAAAGCACAACACAACGATTTTAACGTGGAAAAACTTCCTTAAGGCGAGGAGTAAAAAACCACGGACCGAAGTCGAATCTCCACTATAATCGATAATGGGCTACAACAAGTTCTCTCTAGTTACAACTAGAGGTATACAACACATAACAACTCAAGATAAACTAATCTTGGCAACAAACAACACAAATCAAGAGAGATAAATAGAAAGATCTCACAAAAATGTGGAACCGAATCGCCACTGGAATCTGGTCTTAGAAAGCTCTGAACCCGATCTTCACCGTTCAGATTGAAGACCCTCGTGTCAAGAACACGCTGTCCAAATTTCAGCTCGATCCAACGGTGCAATCGCTCGGAAACTCCAAAATACCGAAGCTGGGCAGAAACCTCTTTTCTTCTCTATTTACTTTCTCTCTCTAAGTTGTTTCTCTCTCTAGCTGCTGGTTTTCCAGCTTTCCCTTTGTTGTTCTGTGTGTTCACCCTACCAAAGTGACAAAATGCATTTTAAAACACTTAGCTCTAATGAACCTTATTTGATGGGCCTTTCACAATGTGAATAAAAAACCCAACACAATCTTCTTTAATTTCATATATCCAAAATGATAGATTGTCTAACATTTTAGATCACTTTATTTGTTTTGTAGGAATTGTTTTTACAAATATTTGATAATATTTAGATAATTACATTTCTTTGGTAGGAATCCAATTTGAAATGATATAAATTTAATTATCTAAAGTTCTAAGAATACATCTAAAATATTTATATAATTAATACCATTTTACTTTATATAACATACTTGTCTATATAAATTTGATTTATTATGTATTTAAATAAATTTATTTTTTTAAAAAAATAGTTTATTGTATTCTTATGTATGTTATTTTGTTTAATCAATTCACCGATATCTATTTATTCTTAGCTTCAATTTAAATATCGATATCTGTTGAAAAAGAATTATATATTTAACTCTAGTTTTGATGACATACATATTCAATGTTTTTATATGTTTGATAAGTTTTGATAATATATATATATATATATATATATATATAAAAGTAAAATTAATCAGGCATCAGTGGATATATATTAGGGACAAAATGTTGTAATATACAAAATTAGTGAAGAGCAAAAATGTTCTTAAGGGATGACATTTACATGAGAATCTAGAAACTCATATGTTTTAAAAGAAATCTCATGTTTTAAAAGGACATCCAAAAGTGGTCAAATGTTTTGTATATGAACATCCTAAAATACTCAGTATTTTAAAATATCAAGATATCTCACATTCCTAAAAATGAACGAGGTAATAAAGATATTCATTTCATAAGAATCTCAAATTATTTCAAATTGAACGAGTGCACTTGTATATCATACTACCTTAAAATGTGGTTTAGGAGGAAAATCATTTTTGGACGATTTTACCCTTAAGCCACACCCTAAATTACAAACATGTCATAATATTCTATTCAAATATATAAAAAAAAATGCAAATATATTCATAATATTATTTAGATTATTTAGATATTTAGATTTTCATCATCTAGAAGATAATATATTTTTAGCAAATCTCATAAATTAAGTTAGAAGATAAGGGAATTTGCATAATATTTTTTATCTTTATCTTTACTACTTAAAATGTGATTTATTATTATTATTATTAATTATTAAAATTTAGTATCTTCAAACTAAATAAGTATAAAATCAAATGAAGATATTGAGTTTTTTTTTTCAAATTTAAAGAAGATCTTGAATTCCAACTTTTTCTATAAATACCACAAATTTATTGTTCTTCAAAATTCAAATTACTAATAATTCTTTTGATGTTGCACAGATGTACAGATTTTGTTCGGGTTGGGAGTCTTAGCATTGGTGCACTGAGTTGTGTTCGTGGGAGCGATTGTCGTTGAAGGTAAAGAACAATTTTTTCAATATATATTTAATTCGTTGTATAGAACATTTTCTTCTTCTTCATTTATTTTTATTTTTATTATGTTTTCTTTGTGTAATTCTATTTATTTTATGCTTCAACTTTAATTTATAATTTTTTTTAAATTTATGGAGTATTTAAAATTTTGAAGAAGTGTTTATCACATTCTTCCATTAATGAAAGGTAATTTTTTATAATTATTATTTTTTCATATTATTATTATTATTATTATTATTATTTGTTATTATAATAAATATGACTTAATATGTAATTTGTTGCTTATTCTGTGATACCTGATGTCATTAAAGTACTACTCATATTTTAACATATGAAGCTACTTAAATTTTATCAATTATATATTTTTTAAATTTAAATATAAATTTATACACGATTATTATTATTGTAGAGAATAATATATTTAATATAATATTTTGTTTTAAATTAATATTTAAAAAACTTATGTTTCATCAAAATTCGTAGAAGAGGTAGATAATAGATTTTATGAGTTTTTTTAATCTTTTTGTTTTCTATATTTTCTTTATTTTTTTATTGTTTATAAAATATAAGATGAAATAAGAAAGCACAAATATAATTTTTAAGATTTTAGAGAGGTGATGGTTTCAAGGTTTTTTTTTTAAAAGATGGGTTCGATGTTCGTAGATTAAACTAAAATAATAAATGAATAAAAAAAAATATTGTGTACAAAATAAGATTTTAGCATGACGAAAACTATTTTCTTAAAGAAGTTTAATTTATAGAAAATTTTGATATGTATATTTTTTTATTTCACTTTTATCTTGAGCTACGTTGTATGAGATTTTTAAATAAAGTAGATAATAAATATTTTACTTACTCATTTAAAATTTATATATATATATATATATATATATTATTTATAAGTGTTTTAATAAATAAAAATATAATCTCATATGCCAGAAAAAATCCCACGTGCAAGGCACGTTCCAAAGTTCTAGTATATATAAAAGATGTTTTTTTTTTTAAATCATATATAAAAGATGTGGAATTAGTATATTTCAATAATAATTTCAAAGTAAATAATAATAACGAATTTCCACGAGCATTCTTAGCTTAATATTAAAACATTATATCAACCTAACGGTACTTTTTCATTTTTCAAATTTTTGATATGCCAAACAAATAATAAACAAAAACGAATTTTGTATATATATATATATCCAAAAGTTTATTTTGGATATACGAAACGAACTTTGTATAGAGTGATATCTAAAAGTTTATTTCCTAAATAATGTTGTTGAAATAAAATATAAAAATAAAGAAAAAAGGAAATAGAAGAAAAGAAAGAGAAAATATGTATTAAAAATTAAAATAGAGTTCAAATTGAATCATATCTTGTAATAGTTTAAAAATGCATCAAAAAGACACGGAAACATGGATGAATAAAAAGAATTTGAAGAGATTGTTTATTGAAGAAGAAGAAGTGGAGACTATAAACTACATTTAATACAAACTCTAACATATTCTATATATAAGTTACTAATATTAACCATAACAATAAGATTTAATGGGCTCTAATATCTAACATATCTTAATGAAAAACTTATAAATTGGACTCCTCCCACTCTTATTATTATTATTTTAATTAAAAGATTTTTTTTTTTTTTTTTTTTTTTTTGAAACTTAATGAAAAGAAAATTTTGATGCTCCAATATACCAACTTCAAAAGACATAAAAAAACTTATTCCTTCAACCTTCCAAGCTTAACATTAGAGCTACTCTTTGAAGGCGTTTTTTTATTTTGAATTTTAAATTAATGTAAAGAAATAATGAAAATAAGGACAATTTGATAAAGCTTTAAAGTTTATTTATTTATTTTTTACTGCATGCTTTAAAGTATTTTCTATTCACCTATTAGTTATCGAAAAGTATCCCTGCGACAGGTTTATTAGTCATTGAAAAGTATCCTTTCCACAAAAGAAGGAAGAAAACATTGCTTATTTTAAAAGAAAAAATATTTATAAAAAAAATATGTGGAGGAAATGAATTTAAAAGTCTTCCTCTCTTTTTTTTTTTGAGACACAAAAAAGTCTTCCTCTCTTGTTTTTGTTTTAATATATAAAAATAGTCATCCTGTCTTAAGAATAATATAATCTTGTGACGATCATTTATGCTCTAAAAAAAGAACCTTATAATCAAATATTAAAATATTTTATGATTTCTATTTTCTCATAGTTTGATTTGAAAAGATATAAATTATGAATAAACGAAACAACCATAAAAAATTAAATAAAAATGCGAGATAAACATAAAGTAATATATATATTTATAGAAGAGAAATTATTTTATCAAAAAGATAAAAAATACAAATATTTAATCAAATGTGGTTAAGATTTTAAAAAATAATTTATATATGTGCTCTCATAAAATCTTAATAAAATATAAGATTTCAAATATATAACAACTCAATATAAATGTATAATTTCTCAAAAAAAAAAAAAAAGAGTATAAACTACGTTACATATTTTGATCAGGTTTTGAAATCTCCATTGTTTTATCAAATAGTCGGATCTTAATTAAGTAATGTTAGTGAAATATGTTTAAAGGCATTTCAGCCGTATAAAATCATCCAAGATAAGGTTTTCAAAGCAATTGAAAAAGGCATTTTCATTACTTTTCCTTTTTTAAATCGTATCATTTTTAATCTACTTTTAATAATTTGCTCGACTTTTGGAAAGAACCTAAACTATTTTGTATCCAGAATAAAATACCAAATGTAATCTCTATTTTATTTTTTTAATTTTATTTTGGCTTGAATATATATATTTTTAATTAGTTTAAATTGGAAACAAACATCACAACCTGTCGTGTTTTTGTTCTTGCATAATAATAAATATAAATGAACAAATTACCTCTGATGTGCAGTGGAATTCACAAAAAAAAAAAAAAAAAACTTAAGAAAAGTATAGAACAATCAACAGAAAACAATCACGAAAACTATACTTTTTGTTCATAGCTTAAATCCTTTTTTTTCATTATCAAATGGAGATCTCTCTTTGATGTTTAATGAGAATGTTTTCCTCAAATTGTGTTTGTTGTGTTTCTTCTCGAACTTAGCCTATTTATAAACTCGTAATTTTTCGTTACCATAAGTAATATTAAGTTTTTTTTTAATACAAGTTAGAAGAAAGAGATTACAAATATAACATTAAGTTTGTTTATTTACAAATATAACCTACGTTTGTTTATATATTTAATCGATTGTATTTAGTATACATGTTATAACATATAATTAATTAAATAACCTACCTTCAATTAATTATATAAACATAACTTTATATGATATTCTTGCTCTTAAACGATTTTTGTAATCAAATTTGTAATTATAAAGTTAAATAGAATTACATTCTATCAATCAAATCTAACACCCAACCAATCTTACAGTTGGAAGTTCATTTTTCTTCATTACAGCTATACTTCAAATCTTATCATAAAAAATAAAATAAAATAAATTGGAAATGAACAACTTTGGTTTGGTCGCTGGGTCAAGATAAAATTCACACACTTTGAACTAATAATTCATGCACCCAAACAAGCCCTTATTTTAAATGTCTTGAGGCAAAGTCTATTTTCATTTGCCAACATGAGTTAGCTGAGCGGTACTAATGTATGCCTAATCACCAGAGGTCTTGATTCGAGTCTTGCTCCCAATTATTTTGTAATCTCAAAAAAAAAAAAAAAAGTCTATTTTTATTTCATTTTTTGTCTCGACAAAGTATAATTTCTTTAATTGGTCAATTAAGACTTGGAATCAATTAAAAAGTTTTTTTTTTTTTGAGTACATATTGGGGGATAGGGGACAAATACCGATTCTCAGGTTCGAACCCGTGACGCTGGTGTTGAACTGATTTACAACCAAATACTGAAACTATTGTGTCACTGACCATTCAATCCTAATTATTAACATACATTACGATAATGAACAAAAAGTAATGATATATGATTTGTTTTAATGTCCATTAACATCTAAGTATTAAATAATTCATGAAATGAGGATAATAGTATGAGCATAATATTATATGTGACTTACACAGAAACTGATAAAAATATGATGTTAAACATGCTAAAAAAGTATTTGAATGAAAAGAAGGGGAAAAAATCTTATAAAGTTTTCAATTGTATTTTAGCATATTTTTTAATTGTAAATTTTTAAAAACTTTATAGTTTAACTGAGGTAATCTTTAGTCGAATAATCAAGAGATTATAGGTTCAAATTATCATTCCAAATAGGGTTGAATTAAAAAACAATGGCTTGGATTTGTTTTGTATTTAGGGCTCACTTTTAATGAAGAATGAAAAAATATCAAAATGGGTTGGGACTACTTCTTAGTAACTAGTAAATAACAGAAAAGGTAGTTTTATTTTAAATATTAGTATTTGGGTCTCATGTATTTTAAAAGTAATTTAGTTTGGGATTCTCTTCTCCATTTAAACTAAAAAACCTAATAAATACAATTTTAAATTTTTGTCACATAAGTCTATATCTAATAGGAGTATATCATCTGACACAAGCTCTCTCAAAATACACGAGGGTGGATAGGTTAGAAGTATGCTTAATGCATTATAATTATAATATATTAAGGTTGAATATTTTTTAATTAGTCACTATTCTCAATTATTTTATATTATATTGACTAAGTTTGAGTGGTCCTATGAACAATTGTTTATGATATTGACAATTCTTTTGAAATCAAAGGAACCAATAATATTTGTTATTCAAATGTGGATTGAATTGTCTCGTTCAGTCAGTTGCTCACCGGTATTAGATTATGCCCATTGACCAGAAGTTTTGGATTTGAGTCCCCCCACCTCCGATGTAATCTAAAAAAAAAAAAAAATTGTCTCGTTCAAAACGTTTTCACCTTCTTTTTCCTTTTATTTTTTAGTTTGACTAGAAATATCTTGTAATACGAATTATAACAAATACGGAGAATTCCATTATCATAACAACTTAAATATTTATTATTACGAACCATCATATTATGTAATTGTGAAAGGGATTTAAATATATGGATACAAGTGGATGTATTTTAACGAGTGACATTCATTGAAGACACAAATAGAAGGTCTATTTTTTTTTTGAGATTAAGGTCTATTATATGATGAAGAAAGACGTTGATAAATTTTAATTATCGTCAATTATTAGATATTAGTAAACGATTAAGTAAATTTAAAATTGATATTTATAGTTTAAAGAAAATGAGAGTTTAGTTCACACGATTTAAAAATTAAAATTTAATTTTTATAATTTTTTTAAAAATAAAATAAAATTGAGTTTCTATAATTTTAAAAACTAAAATTTAGTTCTTAGAGTTTATTAAAACCTAAAATAAAGTTTGTATAGTTTGTAATCATTATCAAATTAAATACGTCAAAATCATTATCATACATAAATGATATGCTTTTTTTGTTCAATTGATCACTCAGGCCCCGTTGATAACCATTTTATTTTCCGTTTTTTGTTTATGAAATTTAAGTCTACAACAACTACTTCACTGTACATTTTTCCTTATTTGGATATTTATATCTTACCTATCTTTTAATAAACAAAACCAAAATTTGTAAACAAAAAAAAGTAGCTTCCAAAAGCTTGTTTTTGTTTTTGAAATTTGGTTAGTCTTCGCCTACTTTTTTAAAGAAATATAGATACATTGTAGGAAAGATGGAGCACATGATAAGAAATAGACTTAAATTTCATAAACAAAAAACGAAAAATCAAATGGATATCAAACGGGGCATTTAACTTTCAATTTCCATCATTAACGCATGAATAACTAACTTTGTGGGATTGATAGAAAAAAAAAAAAAAAAAAACTATTTTTAAATTTTTTTAATTAAATTATGAAGAATAAATTCTAATTTTTTTTAAATTATAAGAGCTAAATTTTAAGTTGACTAAATTCTAATTTTGAAACTAAAAGAATTAAACATAACTTTCTTTAAATTATGGGAATAAATTTATAATTTATCTTTAATGATTTCATTAATGTTACTAATTGAATTTAGGGCATTAGTCGACTTGAATCAATAAATTTTATGTCAATAAGTTCAATAGTGTTGAACTTTAATTAGTGCTTTTTTGGGTTAATTCTATTGTAATTTATTCTCTCTTTTCTTTTTTGCTATATTTTTCTTTTTGTTATCTGTTTAATTTTTTAAATTTCTCTGGCCCTAAAAAGTTTGAAAAAAATATTTATTTTTTTTTTAAATAAGAAAAAAATATTAATGGAGAAAGGTGAGACCATACATTTTAGGGTAAAAGTGAACCAGAAACAAAAGAAGTGTACTTGAACTTATTCTTTATGTTCTTTCCACTTCCACTTCCACTTCCATTTTCCAACGTCTTTACTTATTTATATATGTATATTAATAAATTAGTGGACTATATTCTTCTAATTGGTGACCTACTTTAAAAGATGAATGCATAAAAAATACTCTTAATAATAGTGTTTTTTTTTATATAAATTGAATAGATTTAAAAAAATCTAATCTCATAACTTATTCTTCACTAATTTTTCACTAAGTTATATATTAAATGAGTCGATCAATGTTTTTGTAAGCTTAGAGACAACTTTTCTGGCTCATAAAAATTAACATAAGAAAATAACTATGTTTTGAAGTTGAATTGTATATTTGTTTTAAAAAAATAAATTATGGAATTATGTCAAATATATTTATAGGCCAACTACATTAAACTTTGCAGTATTGGTGATTGCATCGAACTTACGTACTTTTGAGCAACCTATAAGATTGAGCAAACATGGTTTCAAAGTATGAGAACTTGAATTTGGTTTCCTGCCGAATCGTTGCTATTTATATGACATTTTTCAAATTTTTAAGCCTACAATTGAAGAAAAAAATTAGTTGTTATAATTAAATTTGTCTCAATCGTCCAATCTCTCTATTTATGTTAATGATTTTATTAGTGAAACATAGAAGTTTTAAGCAAGCATAGAGTGGAAAATGAAGTTTAAATTTGAGTGTTAATTTGGTTGCAATGAAGAAAAAAATTATAAATATAAAACAATTAATAGGTGGTAAACCGAGAATTGATTTTCTTTTCATCTCACAAGTAATTTGGTAGATGATTTTTATTTAAAAGAATTCAGACTTAAAATGAATCTCACAAAACAAAACAACAATACATAATTTATTCTATTTAAATCTGGCTATTTAAGTTTTAAAATCCATTGATCTTACTAAATACTTAAAATTTAACTTCATTTTCCATTTTTGGGGACTTGGGAAAAGATGATTATATTTATGAATTTTTAAATCAAGAACTTAATTGGCTTAAATTGTTAGTATGGCATTTAGAATGTTAATATATTTTTTTATTCTCATTAATTTTCATGGATGAAAATCTATGTAGGGAAAAGATTAATTTTTAAAAAAAAATTGAAAAGGTCAAATATATATATATATATATATATATATATATATATATATGGAAACATAATTGAATGTTTTTCATTCAAAATTTAATGGTATTTCAGTCTTTTTTTTCTTTTTTCGGTATAAGTTGGAGAGATGGAGTTTACAAATATCGATTTCAACAATGGAATCCATGACCGCAAAATAAAAATGAATTAATATCAAATCAGATAAAGAATTACGTTAACGACTTATTCGATAATACTATTTCAGATTTAATAAAATATATAGATATGATAAAACTAAAGGAAGAAAAAGAAAATGAATATTGGCCATCCATGACTGTTATAAATGTCCGCCACACAACTTGTCACCTATTCCCCGCCTTTGTCATCTCATTCTCAAAATATAGAAACAAAAAGTTGAATAAAATGACATTTTGGTATCTTTCCTCAATTTAATTTCTGTTTTTTTTTTTATATTCATGAGGTCGAATAAACTAAATTAAAATTAGTATATTTAGAAATTTTTGTATTGGCTTTTTTAATCAACAACGAGGGTGAATTGTGAATTTGTTTTATTTTGGCACAATTTTAGTCTTTTATATTTAAAAACAAACTTATTGCCATTGAAGGTTTGAATGAAGAATTGAATTTTCACTTATTCCTTTAGACTCAAGTTCAAATTTCAATAGATACATTAAAAATATTTTTTTTTTAAACAAAAACTTTAAAATATATAGTTTTTCTTGACATTTTGTTATTGTTTAATTTGAAATTATTAAAATTATTGAATTACAGTATTTTTTTTCAAAACAAACTCAGTTTCTCAAAAAAATAAAGATAAAACAAACTCAAAAAAAAAACACTCCTTGTTTGATAAAACTTTTGTTTTTTTGTATTTTGATAACTCCTTTTAATTTTATGTTTTTTGGTTTTTTATTTTCAAATATCACATTTTATTTAGATTTTTTCAGTTTTTTACTAATTATTCCAGTTATTTTTTCTTCAAATAATATAAGAGTCAAATACCGATTTCCGGGTTCGAACTCGTGACCGTGGGGTTAAAATGGATTAACACCAGACAAGATAACCAATTGCGCTACTGACCCTTGTATTATTCCGATTATTTTCATACTTTTTTTTAAAGTTTTTTTAAATTTTAAATTTTAAATTTTTTAAAATTTTAAAAACAAAAATTAAAATTAATTATCAAACAAACATATTTTCAAAAAAAGTAGAAACAGAATAAACTAAAAACGAAATGGTTATCAAATTGGCTAAAAGTAATTGATATAACAAATTTGAATCCTAGCCTTAAAATTTTTTTTTTTTTTAATCGAGTTAATTTTAACACCAAATTGTTAAATTTGACTAAGCTATAACTAAGAAAAAATATAGATTCTCCTCTATATATATATATATATGGAGAATTAGATTTGAAAATCAGCAATTTTGTGTCGAAATCATTGTCCAGCTTTCTTTGTAGCATACGTTAATACGACACCGTTTCGCACCGTCTTCCTCATTTCCTCCATTTTTAAAGCTTCACTTCCCTTTGACTTTTCTCCGCCATGGCCGTCCTTACTTCCTCTTTATTTCTCCCTTCATAGCTCTCTCTCTCTCTCTCAATTTCCGATCACAACAATCATGTCCTCAACCGCCGCCGCCCATGGATTGCTTTTCCTCCTTCTCCTCCGGTCCGTCTCCGGCCAGTCCCTGCTCCCCCCGGACCCCAGATTCGACCCGAACCAGACCCAAATCAGCGGCTCCATGGCCGTCATCGTCGTCATCCTCATCGCCGCCCTCTTCTTCATGGCCTTCTTCTCCGTCTACATCCGCCACTGCAACGACTCCCCCTCCGCCGCCGCCGCCACCACGCTCCGCCCTACCGCCGCCGGCCGCTCCCGCCGCGCCACCCGCGGCCTCGATCCGGCCCTAATCGAAACCTTCCCCACTCTGATCTACTCCGAAGTGAAAGAGCACAAAATCGGCAAAAGCGCCCTGGAATGCGCGGTTTGCCTGAGCGAATTCGAAGACGACGAAACGCTGCGTTTAATCCCCAAATGCGACCACGTATTTCACCCCGAATGCATCGACGCTTGGCTGGCTTCTCACTCTACCTGCCCCGTCTGTCGCGCCGATTTGAACCCCCCTCCACTCACTGAGTCCGCTCACCGAGTTACCGAGTCGGATCATCTGGAACCGGCTGAGACTCGGCCTGACGACGTCGCTTTGGAGCCCGATCCTCAACCGGCTTCTCCGTTGCCGGACGTTGATTTGGAGTCCAAGGCGTTGAATCGGAACCGTACGCGTGGATCCAGATCCACCAGGTTGCGGTGGCTGTTTCCGCGCTCTCACTCGACCGGTCACTCCCTGGTTCAGCCGGGTGAGGACACGGAGCGCTTTACTCTTCGGCTGCCGGTTGAGGTGAGGAAGCAGCTGGTGAACCGCAAGCTCAACCGGGCTACCAGTATGGTGGTTCTGGCCAGGCAGAGCAGCTCCATGAGGGGCTACCGCTTTGGCTCGGGCGAAGGGAGTAGTCGAGGGAGGTATTACCGCCGGCTCGAGCGGTTGGACCGGACGTCCAAGTCCGACCGCTGGATTTTATCTGTTACGCCGCCGTTTTTCACGCGGATGTCGTCGATGAAGACTCCCCGAGGAGGGAGTAACCGTGGGGGCGAAGCGGGTTCGGGATCTGGACCGGAGAATTTAACCGCTGATTCAAATTTGCTTCCGGTTTGAAGTCGTTTTTTCGCCCCATTTTTACATAAATTACTTCCAATATTTTTTAATACAATAATTCAATAATGAAAAGAGAGAGATTCGGATTCGAAATGTAATTACTTTGGAATTTCCGGAAGGGAATTTGCCTTTGTATCTCATATAGATTCATTTAACTCAAGTTTTGTGTATTTATATACTTATTATTATTCATTTACCTCAAAACATTACTATTTTGTACGAAGGTTTATTTATTTTCTCTAAATAACCAAACTGTATACAAAGATCTTAAAATGTTCTGAACTATACCGAAGTAGATAAGAAAAAGATTAGATTTGTAACTTTCAATTTCTAGGATCGAACCCTGACTGCAATGTCAAACTGGATATTTGAGTATTAGAGTCTATTGGGTCTTAGGTTAGCGCTTTGATAGTCTGTATATAGTAAATGGTAGATTTGTATTACCGTTTGGTACAATGTGCCTCTACTCCTTCTCCATTCTCAATAATAATATAATTATCTTTTTACTCTTTTCAATGACTTCTATTTTCTTCTTGCTCTATTTCTAAACTATAATATTAAATTACAAGCAGCTAACTCTTTCGATCTATATTAATAATCAGTTAAAAGATACGTAGGTGCATCATAATAATTAGACCTTTTCAAGATAAGGTTAGGAAATTCAACCTTTTTAATAAGGTATTTTATTGGCTTAGTTGATGACTTTTTTCTTTTAGTTAAATCCACTGCGAATGTCATTCAACCCATATATCTCAATCAATTAAGGGAAAGATTGCTTTTTTCTTTCTTTTTTTTTCCACTCTGATGTCCATAAAGTTTTTATTTTATTTTTTGTTTGTAAATTCTATAACATTTAATTATTTAAGAAAATTGGAAAAAATTAATTGATGGATGAATTTAGTCCATGGAATCTTTTTAACTTCCCCTTATAATAGTTGATTTGACTGTTTTTAGAATTTGTGACACAGTTTTTTTTTCCCAAATAAAGCAGAAAAATGAAGATATGAAATTACAATTATAATTCAATTATCAAATAAGCATAATTTAGTGTTGATTGTGAGATCAGAGTTTATTGGATGGGATGCTACCCTGTTTTTTGGCATGTGCACAACATCACACCACTTTCTTTTATTTTATTTATTTTTTTTTTTTTTTTTTGAGAATTTCTTTTAAATTAAATTGATACCGTAGTTAAAGGTGTGACAACTAAATACGTTCTATTTTTCTAGTTCAACATATTTTAAGAGTAGAAGGTTGAAATCATGTCTCTTTTGGTCATACAGTTATATTTTTCAGATACATGACATTTAAACAATACAAACAAAGACGTAAACTTTATTTTTGACGAAGGCAATTTGAATTTTTTTAATTGAAATAATGGAGAAAACAAGGAAATCCCCAGCTGCCAATTTTGACCATTTTCTGCTTCTCTGGATCGCATACTTTTGTATATTTAACAAAACTATTTTGTTGATAGCACTATTTAAAATTTTAAAAAATATAAAAAAACACTTAAACAATTGACCGTTTTTTATTTTTCATTTTAGCTCAGACAAGTTATTAATTCTTGAGAATGTATTCATAGATATCTATTAGGGGAAAGTCAATGGTGCCAATAGTTGTCTTGATTGGTTATGAGAGCAATAATGCCCGGTTGAGTTTATTGGTCTCTCTATCCTAATATATGTTTTTTTATGTTGAATTCTTTCATTCTCGTATATTAATAAGGTCAATGCATTAGTGTTGGACTATTTTAAAATTTTCTTGTTTTTTGCCTCTTTTAGCTATGGTTGATCTCGTTCCCAATTGTAAACCAAAACCAAAATAGTTTCAAGGTTTTTTTTTTGTTGTTACTTCACATTTATTGGGAATGAGTATGTATATCTTTTTATTAAAAAAAGAAAAGAAAAGAAGAAAGCTTTGCTTGGGGGTAATGTGCTATGCATGCATAATATTTGTCATTTTGCTTAAAAGGAATTGCTTTTTATATTTAAGGGTGGGTTTGTTTGTTTTTTTTAGAAAAGAGTGAAGTGGAAGATAACGAAGTGGTTAATAGTAGTTAGAAGTGTTCAACTACTAGTTTTGGGATTGAAGTTAATAATAGTGAAGTAATCAACTTCTTGTTTGGAGATTAAAGTTAATCATAATTTAATGATAAATTTGATGTAAAGTTTAGTAAAATTTAATATAAAATTTGATAAAGAGGTTGAAAAGTGGTTGAAGGATAGTTAACCGTGGTTGTTCACTACAAAAAACAAATGAAAGGTTTTTGAACGGTGGTTATTAACCACTCCCGATGTCCAAAAAACAAACAAATCGTAAGTCTTAATTTATCGACTTTTCCACCAAATATAATCTTTAATCTTATTTGTCCCTAAGTGGTTCCACAGTTACTCCAACTTTTCAGTTTTTTTTTTTTTTGAGAATACCAACTTTTCGGTTTCTAACATATTTTTAATAGTGGAAATGCCATTTATGTTCTCTCCATCGTTATAATAGCTGCCATAAACAATTTTGGAATGGATAAATAGAATAGTTTTTTTTTGTCATCTACTTTTTACCAATACTTTTAAAAAACCTAATTATATTTAAAGAAAGCAAACTTAATTAAAAAATGCAAATGGTTATATAAAAAAAAGGATATTAATGTTTAAATTTTTTATTTTTAAAATTTAAGTTAGGATTTAAATGTATTTATAAGGAATGTGAAATTTTATTAAATGTACACAAGGAAACAACTATCACGATAACTTTCTATAATGTTTTTTGAAAAAACTATTAACAAATTTTGTTTTTACGCTTAAAAAACAACAGAATTGTTTCTTAAGAATAATTACTTTTTCAATTCAATTCAGTGAACACTTCTTCATTTCATGAGCATAAATTGATGTCCTACAATTCTTAGCAAAAAAAAAAACACAGTTGACAAAGCCAAAAGTGAATTTAAATTGAAAAAAAAAACCACTTTCTTATGATGAAAAAATGTAAAATTACCTTCTTCTTTTTTCTTTTTTTTAATTCCTAGTTTTTACATTTATTTTCATTTTGGTCTCTATATTTCAAAATTAGATATTTTCACTATGACATTTCAGTAATTATCACTTTTAATTCCTGTTATTTTTATACTTACCTTTTTACTTCTTTTTTGTTAAATTAAATTTATTATAAAATTAAAATAATTATTTTATCAATATATGAAAATTTAAAACCAGTTTAATAATCATTTTAGTCAATACTTAATCGAGGGTTTGGTTAACGAAATATGTAATTAAATTTATGTATTCGTATTTGGACTTTATATATTAAGATCCTATGTTGTAAAAAAAAATTATGAAAATATATTATATAAACTCTCTTAAAACTCTAATCTCATTAATATTAAAAAAAAAAACCTCTAATCTCTTTCGATTGACAATTATGTATGCTGTATCTACAAATTGTTAATCTATTTAGACGTAAAGAAAAGGGAAAAATGTCCATTGTTACTTCGAGACTCCGGGCATGTTTATTTGCCATATTTAAGGAAGATCTAGATTGAGAATTTATTAATTTAAAAAATTACATCCAAATGAGATTTTATATCTACTCAAAATAACTTATCATTTTTATTATTAAAAAAATCTTTATTTTTAACTTCTAACCACTCACTTATAATTGTTTGTAACTACTCAATATAACTCCCTATTTCCAAAAATACTCATTTTTAAAGAGATTTTGCATGTACAACAAAAAAAGGCAAAATATTTCTATTTATAGCACAAAATCAAAATTAATTCATTTGTAGTAGAAAATTCAAATTGAATTGTATTAGTGATAAAATTCAATCAATGATAAACTCATTCTATCATTATTTAAATTTTCTATCGGTGATAAAAATTCAAATTGAGTTCCATCATTATTGAGTGATAGAAATTAATATACTATGGATAAAATAACTCATTTTTAATAATTCATTTGGTAAGTATATTCAAAATTTTCACTCTAATTCTTTTTTAAAAAAGATCACATTTAATTGAATTTTTACTATAACTATCCATTTTTAACTACTAAAAATAACCCCTCAAACAAATCAAATTTTTATCCAAACACCATTTCCATTTTCTTTCCAAGTCTCGAATTGTGTGTTTTTTTTTAGATTACAACAATTGAAGGTGGGGGAGACTCGAACCTAAGACTTCTAGACCATTAAGTAGGGGTGCAACAAAAAACCGAAAAATCGAACCGAACCAATCCAATCCAATGGATCGGATTGATTTTTTAGCTCAAAATTGGACATATCGGTTTGTAATTTGAAAAAACCGAAAATATTGGATCGGTTCCGGTTTTCATTTTAAAAAACCGATCCAAACCGAAATATATATATATATTGTCAATAAATCTTCTTTCCATTAATATTTCTTTAATTCACTCTTATTTCAAGTAAAAAATATCCTTAAATAATTTTAAATAAGTTAAAAATACTTCTAACCTTTAAAAAAATAGTTGTTTGAGAATTTTTTTTTTTTATATATTAAAAAAAATTGGACATTGGATCGGATCGGATCCACTTTTGGACAATTGAAAAACCGAACTAATGGTTTTATACTTTATTGGACATTGGATCGGATCCATTTTTTGAAAACCGAAGATATTGGTTCGGTTGTCGGTTTGGTAGAAAACCGACAAAAACTGAATCGAAATCACCCCTACCATTAAATGTATATTGATGTCACTTAAACTGCTCCTCTATTGGCTCGAATTGTGTCGTTTGTTCCCCATAAATTCATAGCATTCGAACTTAGAGAGCAATGGGGTGAAAGAGAAAGTGAGAATCAAAGAGCCCAAAATGCATTCATTTGGGTTCAGAGGCAACGCTGTGGTGACCTTCGCGACCACAATCCTCGCCGTCATTACTGCTTTGGCTTCCTTTTCCGATACCCTCAATTCGCCTTCACCCACTGCACAGCTTCAGGTCTCTTTCTTCTTCTTCTTCTTCTTCTTCTTCTTCTTCTTCTTCCCCTTTTGATCTTGGATCTTGAGACCCATTTGCTTATTTCATTTGGGTTTCTTGTTTTCTGGGTCTCAGGTTTTGAGCATCAACTGGTTTCAAAATCAACCCAATGGGAACGACGAGGTATGATTTCATTGGATCTCTTTAGCTTGTGATTGAATGGGCTTTTTGTTAGATTGGTTCTGTTTCTTTTCTCTTTGAATTTGTGGGCATTTGTAGAAGAGGGAAATTTATGTGATTACTTAAGCTCTTTCTCATTTGAAATCTAGGCTACATTGCTTACCTGATGCATACATTGATGATGCATTTCAAACTTGTAGGTATATGAATACCAATTGTATTGGAGGGGCTGCCCATTTGGTTGAGCCTATGGAATTTGAGGCATGCTCCCTTGAATGTTCCTGGTTCGAGATTATTGAACCATAGCCTACGGATGGTCATTGGTGCCCTGGTTATAGGGCAGCGAAGCTTTGATTTTTTGGTTTCCAACACTCAAGTGTAATCAAGAAAGTAAAGAGAATCAAAGAAAGTTGAAGAGGACATTCTTTCCTTTTTGTGTTTTGTGAGAGAATTAGTTTTTTTTTCTTTGAATATGTGTGTGAGATTTAGTATGATGAGCTTTTTTTTTGGAGCCCATCAAAGCTTCCAACAAAATTCCCCCTTGAGCTAACTTCCATGAATCACAATCAACTTTCTATCATCTCCATGAACAAGTCCTTTTCCAATGCTTTGATGAATATTTATGCAATTTTGTCTTGTACCTTGTAGTAGTACAGAGTAAATACTTCTCCATCTTTGATCAGATCTCTAAAGAATTGATAGTTGATTTGTATGTGCTTATTACTGTCGTGAAAAGGTGGATTTTGTGTGGGAGTGATTGACAAGCTTAATATCACAAAAAATGCATACTTTAGCTCTTCGCATCACTTTTTCCAACCAAAGTTCTTAATAACTAGCTGTAAACAAGGAAAAGTATTCTGTTGATAAGGGTAAATTAGATTTTAATGAGCTTATTTATCACAAAATGACAAAATGATGCTATCACATTTTTTTATTATTTGAAAGATTTTGATAAGGTTGGGCCTAGGGCTTGGTTGAGCAATAACTCGGAGAGAAAGTTAGGATTTTGGTTATAAATAGAGTGGGTTAGATTAGGGTTTAGGCATCTAATTATTAAATGAGTTATTGAGTGATTTATTGTACGACTGAAGAGATTCGCTTGAGATGGGAGGTTCTAAGACCTATCAAAACTTGGTTTATCTTTATTATTTTACTTTTGATATAATCTAGATCCTGGATCATATCAAATTTGTGCCTTCTTTTTGCAGGTTAGCATGACTTTGAACATATCAGCAGACTTGCAATCATTATTTACATGGAATACTAAGCAGGTGCAATGGCAACATATTTTCCTCTTACTTTCTTTTTTTTCCCTCGTAGTCCTGATACGTTTTAGGCCTTAGCATTATTAAGGAATAATATAGGAGTATGTTAGCAATTACTTGAGGAGTAAGTTAGGATTTTATTATCAATAGAGAGGGTTAGGATATGGTTTAGGCATCCAAATAGAGAGCCATACACTAATTCACTCAATATTTGGATGCCTAAACCCTACCCTAACCCTCTCTATTGATAATAAAATCCTAACTTACTCCCCAAGTAATTGCTAACATACCCCTATATTATTCCTTAATAATGCTAAGACCCAAAACATATCAAGTCCTTAGCAATCTGTTTGGTTAACTAAGATTAGTTTGAATTTAAATGATAAGCTGATAGATCTCGTTTATTTATTCACACTTTGAGGTTTACATAGCCCTGTCCCTCCTGAACTCTATCTAATAACATTTTACCCTTTAAGTAACCTCTGCATAGTTTTTTCTGCTACATACTTTCTGACTCGTCCATCCTACCAATCTAACCGAGAAGTTGCATTAAGGCCCAACTCTTTACATTCATGCCGAATGCTAAGCCATTCTACTCTAATTCTATTACTACTGTATTTAATTATTTATTATCAAGGGAATAGTCGAGGCGCGCATAAACTAATACGGTCCATCAGTTAGAGATTAGTTAGGGTAGTTAGTTGGTTAGCTTTTAGATGGATATAAAAGTGTAATACTACCCATTAATCAATACAACTTGAATATGACTAACGTCATTGAGGGGGACCTTATAGTAGAGTGATTTTATTATAAACTGGTCCAGACACTTCACGGATATAAAAAAACTATCTACTATCAAGGGTCTATTATAAGCCTCATATGAATTTTCATTACACCTAAAGTTAATAGCATTTCAAGTACACGTCCATTTTGCATAGGGTGATCAATGATCATTGATGGCTTCTTGCCTCTATTTGTGAATTCTTTCAAGTTAATATTAATAATAGTGGAAGGAATCGCATTGTCTTTTATCGGATTAAATCTTTCTTTCTGCCAAAGTGATCTTAGTTCAACGGTAATTTGCATGTATCCTCGAAATGTTGTTGAACTAAAAAAACTATCTTTCTTTGAGATTTGTCAGTGTCATAATGTATGAAGCAGTGAACTGATTGCATTATCTTCATTTCATTATGTGCAACAGGTTTTTGTGTTTCTTGCTGCTGAATATGAAACCCCAAAGAACTCCTTGAACCAGGTGAGTTTCTATTTCTTTTTGGACACATATCTCGGTATTTAGTACAATACTTTCTTGACCCCCTGTAGAGTTTCTTCTCTTCGGCAACTCGACTTGACCTTAGATTTTTGCCTTCTTCATGCATACATTGACTTCAATTTAATCCGTTTCTGAAATCTTGTTTGTAGATCTCACTCTGGGACGGTATCATACCTTCCAAAGAGATTGCAAAGTTTCAGATCCATACTTCAAGCAAGTATCAGTTTGTTGATCAGGTTTGTCGCCTCCGGTTCTGCTGCAAAACTTAGCCAACCAATTTATGATGATTATAAGTTTTAGCCAAGAGTTGGCAAATTGTCATTTACTTGTGCAGGGAAGCAATCTGAGAGGTAAAGAGTTTAACTTGACATTGCACTGGCATGTAATGCCAAAGACAGGCAAGATGTTTGCAGACAAATTGGCGATGTCTGGATACCGCTTGCCACAAGAATATAGATGAGCAAATTTCTCCATTGCTTTGTAACTTCTAATCCAAACCTTACATAGGCTTTATCATCAGCTTAATCAACAACATTACAAACAGTAAAGCTTTCAGGGATTAAATAGATAGTGGAGGAATCTTGTTTTATGGCTTTTTCCAAGCCATGAATTCTTCAGGCCTAAATGAGTTGATATAACACAGTTGCCATTTTCTTTAGTTTTTTTCCATCTCTCAAATTGCATAGTCTTTGTGATGGTAGATAGCCCCAAATTTAGTTAATGATCTACATGAACTCCATATGACTTATCTCTTTTTTAGATCAAGTATTTAGAGTTTGCCACTGTGAGACTAACTCTAAGAAAAAGATTAAAAAACACTGAAGTTTCACTACTTGAGCTACAGGCATTTGTGTCCAAGAATTTTTATTAGATTTTATATAGCCTAACATCTCTCATTAATTTCTTACTAAATTCCATAAAGTGAGACAATGTGCATAAATTTGTCTGAACACTTGTAAATAAAAAAAAAATTGATGCATTATTCACCTTATTATTATGGAGTACAAATGACAATAAATATAAAATAACTTGTGAAGTTGAGAATTCCAACTTCGAATCTCTTGGTTAAAAGTTTATATCTTAACTAATGGGATCAATGGAGGGTTTTATGTGCATTCAAAAAGTAAAAATTAGCGTGATCAAATGAGTTTCATTTAGTGCACTAATTGGATCTTTCCCACTAAATTTTGTTCGTTCCATCCAAACTAAGTGGAGTTGGTTCTGATTTTTTTTAATGCATGTAAGCTTATTGAATGAAGTCTTTAGAACACATGTTCAAACTAATGAATAAGGCTCTATGCAGAAATTCAAGTGGCCATATTTGCTCAACAAAGTCTAAACAACAAAAGAATGATGTAATGTGGTGTACATTCTATATAGATTAAGAATTGGATCTAATTTATTATCCATGGAATCAAAGACATAAGTTAAATTGCTAATATTCATTACAGAGAATCTTTCATCACAACACCTTCAAGAATCCCATCAATGTCAAAGTTGGCTAAAAATTGTTGAGGATCAACTGGGCCAGGTAGCTGAAATGAGAGTGAAAAGTCTCCTGGTGGGCACAGGTTGTGTGTTGCCATTTCAAACACCTGAGAATGCTTTTTCACTGTTCTCTCACCTGTTGTTGTAACTCCTTGTATCACCACTCTCCCATCCTTTTCAACTTCACAGGTAAATCCCCCTGATCAATGAATCAAAAGTCTTGTCAATTTATGACAGAGAAGCACTGAAAAAGCCAGTTAATTTTCTTAGTTGTGTTGATTTAGCCCTTAAATTTATAGAGATCTCAATTAAGCCTTGATTCTAATCTATAAGGTTGTGTTTTAGGGCCATTTATGCAAACCCGGGTTATCATAATCCAACTCACATTTGACCCATTGGTTATAATAACTGATGGACTGGCCCAAACTTAGGCCACTATTTCACGTAACCTCCATCGTTGTTTCACATGATCCATCGTTATAGTAACATGGATCTCAAATTTCATTTACTATAACATATGTTATAATAATTTGCACCCCAAGTACCATCCCATTCTAATAACATGCACTTCAAACAAAATGTTAAGGGACGACAAACCTACCTAGATCTCCACATTGGCATGCTATTGTCTACTTTGGGTCTAAGCCCTCATCGCTTTTTTCTTGGGCATCTCCTAAAAGGCCTCATACCAATGAAGATATTTGTCTTCCCTCGTACCAATGGAGATATTTGTCTTCCCTTATAAACCCAAGATCAACTCCTTATTTAACCAATGTGGGATTAATACCACACTTTGTTTGTATTCCCAACATCCCTCCCCTCAAACAAAGTACAACATGTGAGCCTCCATGATAGTCATTTCCGAATTACACTTGAGCACGCCTTTACTCAAACCATGAATCCTTTTGAATTGCACTTGAGCAAACCGTAAAGCCCAACCGCGGATCCACTTGATTTATATTTGAGCGCACAACAGCTACCCTAGGTAACCACTTCAAAATAACTCCCACACTGGAGTTCACAGATGCTCAATCGCAAGCACATTCAGAAGCACTCCCACCAGATTTTTCATTCTGACTTTATACCCCATATTGAGGCTCACAAATCTGATACGATCCCGGCATCATTAAAAGTATATTCGAGGCGAAGCAAGAAGTGAAGAATGCTTTAATTACTATTTTAATATATTTTATTATGCACATTTAGTTTGTAATGGGCCTATGGGCCTAAATAGAGTTATTTACGAAGTTAGGTTAAATCCTAGGAAGGCTATAAATAGGCGGACTAGGTTACTCTTTTATCTATCGAATTATCATTGTTGTATTACGGCTCTTTGAGAGATTCTCTCGAGAGGTTTATCTTATTTTAATAGAAAAGTGTGGTAGATTCTATCAAAATCTTTGTTTTATTCTCGAGATTCTTCCGATATAGCTAAGTCAGGCGCACAACTCTGATACCACTTGTTAAGGGACGAAAAATCTACCCGGATCTCCACATTGGTATGATATTGTCCACTTTGGGCCTAAACCCTCATGGCTTTGTTCTTGAGCTTCTCCCAAAAGGTCTCATACTAATGGAGATGTTTGTCTTCCCTTATAAACACAAGATCTAATCTTTATTTAACCAATGTGGGATTAATACAACACTTTGTTTGTATTCCCAACACAAAGTTTATAATATAACCCACCGTTATACTAACCAACCCCAATCACACCCTAAATGTTACCACATTTGATATGTTAAGTAGATAGATGGTTGAAAGCTAGGCAGACTAGTGTGACATACACCTCATGTCAAATCCCCTTATATTATCTAAAAAGCATATCATATCCACGTTTCATTACCCATGTTGAAATATATATATATATTATTGGAGGGTTAAGCTTTTTTTTTTGTTATTTTAAATATGTGTGTTTTAGGCGTTTGGCCCAACTTACACACTTCAACAAATTTTACAAGACAACTGCCCAACTCAACTACATTTGGACCGATAGAAGATTTAACATGGTTCAACATATTTATATGAGTCACTAATCTTGAATCATTTCATTTCATGAACAGGCTGGTTGAAATCTCTTGTATCTTTAAATAAATATGAACATAGAAGTAATAAAAATAAGAAAATGTTTTTTCAAAGTCTTTTGAATTAAATTGGTGAAAACACATTTTCCAAAAATTTCTCCAAGAGTCAACTTTTGAAACTAATTCTCAAAAGGTATGTTCAAACAGTCCCTGTGACTCACAATCCTGTGTAGGTGCAGTTAAACTATGTACGGATAAGAGAATTGAAATACTTAAATGAAAGAAACTTACTTCCATCTCTTTCAACGCCAGGAAGGGATACCCGAAACAAGTAAGAGTCTTCACATTCCCCAATGTCCATTAATCCAATTATAGGTCCAAAGTGCCCCATTGCTGCAGTTCCAGTCAATGCAAACCCTGTATCGGTAGCAGCTACAAGATTCTCCCAATCTTCTTCACATGGTTGTCTGGGAAGAAATAGCATTGCTGGACCAAATTTCTTCTCCACAAGATTAGAGTCGGATTTGGAATCTGGAGGTGTCAAGTTACCATTAGAGGAACCATTACCACCATGAGCAGTAACAGAGTCATTTTGCAGCTCATCTTTAAGAGGAGAGAACTCTTTATTTGATGTATTATCTGTAGATTCGACGTTGGGTGAAGCTTTACGAACCGAAGAATTGTGCGTTCTTGCTGCATCTCTATCCAAAAGGAAGTCATCCAGCCCTGTTAGCCTCTTAAACCTTTCAACATCCTCAGTTTTAAGGTAGTACACTTCTGGGTTGTGGATAAATGAAAGGTTGTCGAGAAACCTACACCAGTTTCTCGACCGAGAATGAGGATGGAATTCAGGTGGAAAGAGATCAGGAAACTGAGGAAAACTGATATCTCTTTTTTGTGCAGGAAAATTTCCTTTGAAGAACTTGTGCAACAATGACATTTTCATAATAAGAGATTCATCAGCATTTCTCAAAATATAATAAAAAATGCGCTCTACTTCCACCATCTTCATTTGAGATCCAGCAAGTTGATCAGTAGTATAGGGAGGCAATTCCTGAGCAAGCCTCTGCAGCACCGACTTCGGCGGCCTTTCATCTTTGAGGTCCGGCCCAAAGTAGATACCGGCAATGAAGTACAAGAGAAAATGTTGGTCACCATCTGGTGTTTTATTTGGCATAACTGTTATGGGAGATTTGGAATCCTGGGAAAAGCCTTCATCCATTACAGTAGCAGATGCCAAATGAAACCTACAAACAAGAAAAAGTTGTGAGTTGAAGTAACAGATAAACAGTGAATTAAATAAATTCTAGCAAGATAAATTTCAATCATCTGGAAAGAATGCCCTGTCATTTCCCACTTACTCGCATGCCTTGATTCTTTTTTTCTAAACCTAGAACATAAATTGCTTCTAACATCAATAGAGCCCCAAAAAACAAGACCAAAAAAATCATAACACGGTAACGGTTATCAAAATTATGATTCAGAATTGAACTATTGAAGCACTATAACGCTTGAAATGACTATATGAATTGGACTGGTAGAAGTAAGCAGCTATCCAATAATTTGCCAAGAACTATAAATATTAGAACAAGGTAAGGCCATGACAACCATCATTTCATTTCACAATTACATATTTATATTAACTCCTTCCCCCACATTTGTTGACATCACCCCGGCCATATTTTCAGGAACTACTACTCTATCACTTATGCTGTGTGAATATGAGAATAGCTTAATGGTTTAGTCATTATCCGCCTTTTGAGATCGGAAGTTCAAATCTCAAACCCCATTGGTTGTACTAAAACTAAAGCAATTACAGACTCGTTTGAACCACAAATACCATAGAAAACCTGGACAATAGGCAGTTTAAAGCTCATCTTTTCCTTGCATAATTAAAACGGCCACTTCTTTAGGATCCCACCTGACATTTCATAAACTGAAACCATATGACTCTCCCTCTTACAATCTCCATTATCTCTAGCAGTACACTCCAATTGCAACTTTTACCAAGATAACATTATAATTTGTATCAGCATTCATCCATACCAACATCTTTCGTTGTTTTTTGGGCAAAAAAAGCCTTTTTTTCTTATGATACGGAAGAAGAAGGAAAAACAACTAAGTGGGCACTAGATCCCTTCGGACATGGAGAACATGGGACACTCAGTCGGGGTTTGGTGAGCCGAGCTTCGGCCAACGACCATTGATCAATTCCGCTTTGGGGACACCCCGCAAACCAAGTGGGAAGGAAGGATTATAATTTTTCTACTCTTTTATCCAATTGGCAAAGCTTTTTTAAACTAATATAGACTGATTTTGTATCTTTTGTAACTTTTCATTCATCCATGAAAGTTTCTATTTCCTATGAAAAAAAATGCTTGGGCTGCCTATAGAGGTGAGTAACAAAGAACACACTAATAAAGTAAGCCAAGCGGTTCCAAAACACTATTTTCCAAATGCAGGCAACTAATCAAACAAAGTTGTCCCCCTCAAGGTCCCAGGTCCGAGACTCAAAGTGACAGTAATTTGTAGACACCTCCCGTATCTTCATTCCTATGCCTGGCCTAAGGATGGTCTCTCCGATTTTCCGATTTCCAAAAAAAAATCAAACACATCCATCGATAGACTTTCTAATTGAAAATGTACGAAGAAGATGATACATTTTGGCCTACTAATAAATTAAGAAAGAACAAACACAATTTTCCTAAAACCCAGCTAGCAAACATGGCTCAAAAGGCAAATAATCCACCATCGGATCCATATGAAAATCCGTTAAACTCATCCAAAACCCTAAAAATTCCTTATCCAATTATCAAGACAGCACCATATGAATTCAACAATACATTCACAGCTAAGATATTGACAAAATCACATATAAATAAGAGCATTAGGGTTCCATTCAAATTCAACCACGAATTGACCTGATTGGAAGGAATCAAGACATTGGGTTGCTTAAGCAGACACTTCGTGGTCGGTAAAATCGAAGCACAAGCGGAATCAGTAACAGATCATAAAAATCCCCAAAAAACTTGGAGATTCTATCAGTTCCGAAGCAAAGCTCAAGAACAGAGCATCCGTATCAAAACCCCACAGAGAAATACTTGAGCTTGCATTGAACAGATTAGAGCTCAACAATGTAGCATAACAGATCGAAAAACAGACGAAATGTTGAAGAAAAGCTGCAGATTCCACCGGTGAGGAATCTTTCGATTAAACAATCACTGATTTTTTCTTCTTTTTTTTTTGGGAAAATTAAATTTTAGTCAACCTTACCTTATGCAAGGATTTTATTATCTGAATGACTAAAAGTGATAATATTGTAAAAGTGTTTATCAGCCAAATTAAAATTAGAATTCAAAATTTATGGGCTGAAATTGTATTTTCCTCTTATTTTTTCTAAGAAAAAAATGAAAATTAAATTTTGAATGAAGTTTATTATTATTATTTTTTAGTATGTAATAGCTCCCATATATATCCATAGGATATGTTTCCAATCTATTATCATCAATTAATATATAATTACAAAAAGAAAAAAAATACTAGACTATAACTTTTTTCATTTTCGTTGTCTAATTTTACTTCATAAAATATAAGATGTTCAATTTTCGTCCATAAATTTTTCGTGTTGAAATAATAATCCCCCAATTTTTAAAACGAGTATGAAATCATCCTATAACTCTTCTTCTACTTTATCTTAAGAGTATTTATCCTAGGTAGCAGATTTTGCTACTTGTATTACATTTGCAGCATTTTTTTTAAAATATTTACATGTATAGCGAAATTTTGGGCATTACTTTTTATTTCCAAAATTACCCTTTCCTCGCTCTTCTACATGTTCTGGTATTTCTTTGTTTCCAAAATTGTCCAGGATCATCAACCAATTGCGTTTAATGACTTGACTTCACAAAATTTCTTAAGAATTCACAAATTTCTTGATTTCACAAAATTTCTTGATTTCACGAAACTCCGCCTTGATTTGTTTCAATTTTGCTTCATTACTTTGTCGATATTCTCCTATGATTCCACATACCTCCGGCGATTTTGACTTGGATTTTGCCGATATTCTCTTTTGTCTTGATTCTATTGCGATTTTGGCAACTTCAATGGATTTTGGCGAATTTCATAGCCAATTTCGATCTCCTAAAACTTCACAAATTCGAATTTCATAACCAATTTCGATCTCGACCAAGTTCACTCGACAAAGTCAACCGATTTCACTGACTTGAACATAGTTCCGAGGAAGTTCATCGGAAATTCATCTCTTCTCCTAATTCTTCTTTCACTCTGCTTTGAAGGTATTGATTGAATCTCTTCTTCTTTCACTCTACTTTGAAATTTTCTTTTACAATCGTTTGAAGGTATTGTATCACTTAAGCATAAAGTCATTTATCACCAATACATAGATATTCTATCAACGAGACATAAGACTTCTATCACTTAGGCATAAGATGTCTATCACCTATACCTAAGCCTTCTATCACCAATGCATAGGGGCTTCTATCACTTAAGCATAAGGCTTCTATCACTTAAGCATAAGCTGTCTATCACCAATACATAGATATTCTATCACTGAGACATAAGCTCTGATCTATCAACTATACCTAAGCATTCTATCACCAATATATAGACCTTCTATCACTTAAGCATAAGGCTTCTAACACTTAGGCATAAGTCATCTATCACCAATATATAGAGATTCTATCACTTAGGCATAAGTTGTGATCTATCACCTATACCTAAGCCTTCTATCACTTAGCATAAGGCTTCTATCACCTATGAATAAGCCTTCTATCACCTTTATTGAATGAAATTGTTATAATTGTTATTGATTGAATGAATTGGTATTGCTTGACTATGTGATAGAGTGTTTCTACATAACCGATAGAATGTCTATATATGATATGACAAACTTTAGTTATATTGTTTGAAGTCAATATTGAGTAACATATTTCATTTTTCTTTCAGATTTTTCAACATATGGATAAGATTCCTATTGTTGTCTTCCATGGTGGGCAATGGAATGCTAATGGTTCTTATGAGAAGTATAAGATTAGTGGAGTTTTGGTGGATGAACTAATGAGTTTTGAAACTTTTAGTTTGCTTATATTAAGAGAATTAAAATTGGATGTACATCGATCTTCTTCAAAATTATATGTTTTATTGGGTTATGGCCAAAGTACCCCCTTTTGAAATTTTGGAAGATAAAGACGTAGACCTGGTTCTTAACATTAGTTAAGAATAATGGTACAAGACATCCATTAGTGGTTGATGCTAAGGACTTTTATTTAGAGGGGACATCTAGTAGTGTTGTTAGCAATTCAACTTTGTTGGTGTCTTCATCAACCCAACCGATGATAACGATGGTGATGGTGTGCCTTTTCATGTCATTAAAGATATTCGGTTGGATTGTGTATTTAATGTAAAAGATACATTTGCTAGCAAAGAAGTGTTGTGTAGTTGTTTTAAATACTTGGCTGTGAAAAATAATTTTGAGTTCACGACTCCTAGATCCAGCAATCAAGCAGTTGAGTTTCAATGTTGCAAAGCTGATTGTTTATGGAATGTTAAGGCATCTCGTTTCAAGGATAGTGATTTATGGATCCTTAGGAAGTACGTTTCTATTCATAATTGTCCTTTGAATAGTATTCAAACATCGCATAGGCAAGCATCATCTATTTTAATCGGGATTCTTTAAAAGAAGAATTTAGGTTTGGTTCCTTTAAAAGTTTGACACCGAAAGAAATTAAGGTTAAAGCGCGTTCAAAGCTTGGTGTTAGTGTTAGTTATGCAAAAGCATATAGGGCAAAAGAACACATCATGAAGGTGTTGAAGGGCGATGCAGCTGAATCCTATTCCTTGATTCCAAAGTTTTTCAAGAAGTTAGAAGAAATGAATCCAGGTTAGTTTAACTTATTGGTTTCTATCACTCGCTTCTGTCTCTTTGAATTCTTTTTAGGTTGATTTTTTGTATGCAGAGACCTTTTATCACCTATGCAGAAACCTTCTATCACTTATGCATAAACCTTCTATCACCTATGCATAAACCTTCTATCACCTTTGTAGAACCTTCTATCACTTATGCAGAAACTTCCATCACTTATGCAAAAATCTTCTATCATTTATGCGAGAAACCTATCACTCACTTCGAATGAGCACTATTAATCAAACATTGAAGTCTATCACTCACTCACTCACTCTTAAAATTTATTTTTGCAGAACATACACAACATTTGAAACCAATGATGATGGACATTTCAAATATTGTTTTATGGCCATGGGTGCTTCTATTGAAGGTTGGTTGTTTTGTAGGCCTAATATATCTGTGGATGGGACTTTCTTGAAGGGAAAATTTGGAGGTATTTTGCTAACAGCCTCAACTATGGATGGTAATAATCAAATATTTCCACTTGCTTTTAGTATTGTTGATTCAGAGAATGATGCTTCTTGGCTTTGGTTTTTGAGAATATGAAGAAATGTTTTGGACATCCGTAAAATTTGGTTTTCATGTCGAGATAGGCATTTGAGCATTCCTAAAGGTTTTCTCGATCGTTTATCCAAATGTTGAATACTGTATTTGTATGCAACATTTGCTGATGAACATTAAGTTACACTTTAAAGGATCTGTGATAGATAAGATTTTTAAAACATGCGCAAAGGCTTATATAGTTGAAGATTTTGAATATAATATGAGATTGTTGGAGTCCATACACCCCACAATTCGTCAGTATTTGTTTAATATTGGTTATGCAAAGTGGGCGCGTGCATATTCTAGGAAAAGAAGATACAGAATGATGACGTCAAATAGTGCTGAAAGCATAAATTCACTTCTCAAAGAACCTAGAAATTATCCTGTGGCAATGCTTCTTGATTCTACTAGAGACACATTGCAATCATGGTTTTTTGACCGAAGGAAAGCTGCAACTTCTATGACTTCAGTTTTGTCTTCTTGGGCGGAAAAGGTTTTACGAAAAAATCATGACGCATCAAGAACTTTCAAAGTAAGGTTTCAATTTACATTTCTTTCAATTAGGCAGAAATATTCTATCAGCTATGCAGAAGCTTTCTATCACCTATGCAAAAAGCTTCTATCACCTCCGCAGAAACCTTCTATCATTTAGGCAGAAATATTCTATACGCCTTCTATCACTTAGGCAGAAACCTTCTATTGTATATACGTTGTCTATACATAAATATTTTATCAGCAATGCATACACCTTCTATCACATATGCATAAACTTATTCAAATATATTTGTACTGTGTTTTGTCTTAAATCGTGATTAGTTTAACTTTTTGTAGGTTGATTCTATCAGCAATGCAGAGCATAAAGTAATTGATGAGACAAATCATTTTTGGTTAATTTGGATACTCGGTCATGTACATGCCGTGTTTGGGATCTTGATGAAATTCCATGCTCTCATGCGCTTGCGCTATATCGTGCACTAGATTTGAATCCTTATACTTTTGTGTCTAATTTTTATTATTCAAACGTTTTGACATCATCTTATAGAGGTTTAGTTCGCCCAGTTGGAAATCATACTAGTTGGAGCTCTATTGATGTTGATGTCAGTGCATTACCTCCAATTATGAAACGACAAGCTGGAAGGCCTCGCAAAGAAAGAATACCATCTATCGGTGAAGCAAAGAGTTATATAAGATGTAGTCGTTGTCATCAAAGTGGTCATAATTGTAGAACTTGTAAATTTGCTTCGCTTTTAAAATGACAACTTGTTGAATTTCCTTACTTATAGTTTGTTGAACTTGTATTTGAACCTAATGAAAGTTACTACGTGATAGTTTTTACATGAGTTGAAATGATATGACCTTTTATCACTTAGGTATAAACTTTCTATCACCTATGGATAAACCTTCTATCACCGATGCATAAGCCTTCTATCACTTAGGAATAAACTTTCTATCACCTATGGATAAACCTTCTATCACCGATGCATAAGCCTTCTATCACCTATGCATAAGCCTTCTATCACCTATGCATAAGTTTTCTATCACTTAGGCATAACTACCTTCTATCACCTATGCATAAAACTTCTATCACCTAGGTATAAACTTTCTATCACCTATGGATAAACCTTCTATCACCAATGCATAAGCCTTCTATCACCTATGCATAAGCCTTCTATCACCTATGCATAAAACTTCTATCACCTAGGTATAAACTTTCTATCACCTATGGATAAACCTTCTATCACCAATGCATAAGCCTTCTATCACCTATGCATAAGCCTTCTATCACCTATGCATAAAACTTCTATCACCTAGGTATAAACTTTCTATCACCTATGGATAAACCTTCTATCACTTAGGCATAAACTTTCTATCACCTATGGATAAACCTTCTATCACCAATGCATAAGCCTTCTATCACCTATGCATAAAACTTCTATCACCTAGGCATAACTACATTCTATCACCTATGTCTAAGTCTTCTATCACTTAGGCATAAACTTTCTATCACCTATGGATAAACCTTCTATCACCAATGCATAAGCTTTCTATCACCTATGCATAAGCTTTCTATCACCTATGCATAAAACTTCTATCACCTAGGCATAACTACATTCTATCACCTATGTCTAAGTCTTCTATCACTTAGGCATAAACTTTCTATCACCTATGGATAAACCTTCTATCACCAATGCATAAGCCTTCTATCACTTAGGCATAATCGAGCAAAATTAAACCGATAGAACAAAAGCTTTCATTTAATTCAATTTGAAGTAATTGTTCAAATACAACCATAACTATTCAAGAACTGTTCAAAACTAACTGTTCAAAAGTAAATTGACTAATTTTTCAAACAATACAAAGCTAACAGATTTTCAATCATTATTCATTTGAGTAATCTTTAAATCAAAAGATGGAGCTTCCACATGTAATCTTGGTGAATGCCTAACTGTTGGAGACTTGGGCGATAACTCTTGAGACTTTTTGGTTGGAGAATTCTTCTCTAGATAGTCTATAGCTTGAATTGCAAAATTGAATTGCCTCTCTCTTGCCCTTTCCTTTCTTATTTTCCTTTTGAATTTTGGTCATCCTCTCTGTAGATGCATTCTCCAATGTTTTCTTAGTAGGCCTAGTTTGCCTCTTTATCCTTCCATCAGCAACCTTTGGTTTAGATTTTTGAACAGCCTGCAAGCATTAGAGAAACACACAAAAGTTAACTTCATTTGAGTTGATAACTCAATCATTATATACATAATTCAATCAGTTGAAGAATTTAATAAAGAAAAAGTCATTCTTACCTCCTTTTTCCCTTTCCCTTTTTTGTCATTGATTTTTTTTGTTCTATTTTCCCTTTGAAATTCTTCTCTCTTTTCATCTTCTTTCTCTTCATCTTCTCTTTGTTCAGCTTCTTTATGTTCAACTTCTTTCTCTTCATCTTTCTCTTGATCTTCTTCTTCTGCTTTGTCATCTTTTTCTTTTTCCTTCAATTAATAGAAGTCAATTTCAATCAATAGCATACTCAAGTGGTATAACATGGATAGAAACTAGTGAAAATGATTGAATTCTATCATTACTTGCATTCTATCACTAATAGAACTCAACTAATGTTGATAGAACAGAAATCAACTAGTGATAGAACTAAACTCAACCAGTTGATAAAACTCTATAACTGCTTGCATTCTATTATTGATACAAAAAGCATTGATAAACTCATTTTCTATTAATACCTTTGAAGCTTCCTCTCTTTGATTTTCATCTTCATCCGCACTAGCCACTTCAATATCCTCCTCATTTTTCTAGAATAAAAAGTAAACATGATATTTGTTGAGCATATAAATAGAAGTCAATTTCAATCAATAGGAATCCATTTCAGTCAATAGCATAGTCAACTAGTTAGATAACATAAAAGAAACCGATGAATATGATTGAATTCTATCATTGCTTGCATTCTATCACTAATAGAACTTAACTAGTGATAGAACTGAACTCAACTAGTGATAGAAGTCTATCACTACTTGCATTCTATCACTTATAGAAAACAATGCATTGATAGACTCATTTTCTATTAATACCTTTGAAGCCTCTTCTCTTTGATTTCCATCAGCACCACCCACTTCAATATCTTCCCCATTTTTCTACAATAAAAAGTAAACATGTTATTGTTGAGCAAACAGATTGATTGATAAAAATATATAAAGATAAGAAAATGAGAATTTACCTTTGTAGCATAGTTAGTTGCAAAGTCAACTATTCTATCCACATCAATCATAGTGTCTATTCTTTCTAGACTGATAGTTGGGGGGATATTTTTAATATGGGATTGTTGTTCTTGGGATGATTTGACAATATTTTCTTCAACCAACAGATTCAAAGTCTTCAAAATTTTTTCTTGCCCAGCCTTCAATTCTTCCATATCTTTTCTTAATGCTTCAACATTTTCTTCTTGACTCCTTCTTAAATTTTCTATAGCTTCTTCTTGACTTTTTCTTAACTCTTCTATAGCTTCCCATATTGAAGAAGTTGTCTTCTGATTGAAGGCATCACCATCACTCACCTTCATTTTCCTCTTCCTTCTTTCTTCATTTTCTTCTTTATCCTTTGCTTCCTTCTCCAAAATAACTTCTTTTTCTTTTGTCTTCTTCAATCAAACGTTGAATCGTTTCAAAATGGAAGTCTTCTTGAAAGGAATCATTTCTTGCACTGAGAACTATATTACAAAAAAAAAAAAACAGTTTTTAATTCTTTCTTCAATAAGATTTAAATTGATTGAAGCTAATGAAGTGAAACACTTACCTTTGAAGAGTCGAAGACATTTTCTTTCGATGATTGCCAATCCTCCGAATAGTTAATCTCCCATTTGTTATTCGAGGTCCACTTCTTTCAATTCTTTTGGCTATCACTATGTCACCCAATATGGGTATAATTTCTAAGGCCCAAAAATTAGAATGTAAGGAAATCCTTGGAGTGAGAGGTAAGAAGAATTGGTTCTAGTACTTTTCCAAAAATATTGTAAGGTTAAATCAAAACACTCTCTCCCAAGGAAAACTCCTAAACTTTTCCTCATCATCAACCATTTTCAAATGATATGGATTTATTTTGTTGTGAGGTTTGTTTTGGAAGAAGCAAACATTCTAATAGGTACAAATTGGCAAATTTGACCTTTAAGTTTGGATTGGGAATATTGACTTGTGATAGCACATTGAAGGAAGCAACTAGTCTATTTCTATCAATTGAATCCACATTCTTAAAGAAAGTCCTTCTAATTTCACACTCAACATCTTCATCTATTTCTTGAATTGGGAGCTCTTCACATTTTAGTCCTGTTAACATGCAAAATTCCTTTAATCCAAATTCTACATAGTTACCTTTAAGATTAAAAGCTAGAATATCCTTTCTTTCGGTTTCACATTGTCTTAATGCCAGGTGTGAAAGCATTTGGATGGGAAGTTTTGGAGCTTTAATGTCTAGGAAATGCCCAAATGGCCCCATTCTAAACAATTCTATCTCTCTCTCATCCAATGTATTTTTGATGTTATCAATAACATCAAATTTATTATATCGTTAATTTTAGAGGCTTTTTCCAATCTTTCTTTTGAACGATAAACTTCATCTTTTCTGTTGAAACAATATCAAGCATTTAATATTCTATCATTTCAAAGGATTGGAAAATTGATTGAACTTATTTAGTACTTACTTTTGTATGTTTCATCTTCTTAGAAGAAGATTGTTCACCCATCTCGAATTTTCTTTTTTCCATCTGTTTGACAAATAAACACATGAATAGGTGATAGACAGCTTATGCTTAAGTGATAGAAGGCCTATGTATTGGTGATAGAAGGCTTAGGTAGAGGTGATAGACAACATATGCCTAAGTGATAGAAGGTCTATGTATTGGTGATAGACAGCTTATGCCTAAGTGATAGAAGCCTTATTCATTAATGATACCTAAGTAATAGACAGCTTATGCATAAGTGATAGACAGCTTATGCCTAAGTGATAGAAGCCTTATTCATTAATGATACCTAAGTAATAGACAGCTTATGCATAAGTGATGAGCGACTTATGCCTAAGTGATAGAAGCCTTATTCATTAATGATACCTAAGTAATAGATAGTTTATGCATAAGTGATAGACAACTTATGCCTAAGTGATAGAAGCCTTATTCATTAATGAGACCTAAGTAATAGACGACTTATGCATAGGTGAAACAAAAGTTAAGTAAAGATTACAATATCTATTTCTAATAGACGGCATAAATGGTCAATCAACATTCATCAATTCACAATTCACAACATTCATCAAAGCTCTAATCTCCTACTCGATTCGGTACGTGAAACGACTCAACCTTTTCAACGTATGTTTACGAATTTGTTCTTAAATTTGTTCTCATTTGTATTGCACTTTAAAATGACGAACTATAATGCAAAACTATCTGATTTCGGATTAGCCAAGGATGGGCCTACAGGTGAAAGAAGCTATGTTTCTACTAGGGTAAGTACAAATTACAATATCTATTTCTAATAGACGGCATAAATTGTCGATCAACATTCATCAATTCACAATTTGATTACCTACGTGCGGATTACCTAAGTGATATTATAGTTTGAGTGAATAGTGAAGTAAAAAAAAAAGAGTGAAAAACATACCGAGAGTTTGGATTAAGACGAATTGTAGAAGGAGATTGAAGATGCTTGATAGAGAGAGTTGAAGACGAGAGACGAAAATGCTTGATAGAGAGAGATCGTGAGGAGAAATCGTGAGACCGAGACGAAATGAAGATTGAAATTTGTGATAGAAGAGTGATTGAAGCAGAGATCGTGATTTTGCGAAGGGTGATTGAAGCCGAAATCGGGATTTTGTTAAGGGTGATTGAATCGCAAAGAAAGAAGGGGGTACGGCTGGGACGCGTGAATGGGGATTTTCGCGATTTAGGGTAGCAAAATCGGGCATTTCCTTCTTGGGCATTTCCGTCTTGGGCTTATTGGTCATTTCACTAGGCCCGTTTGTAAAATCTGCTATAAAAGAATTACTTTTGAAAATCTGCTATCCATAGAATTATTTTGGCCCATTTTGCTATACATGAAAAAGCCCCTTATCTTAAAAGTAGTTTCAAGAAGAAAAAAAATAGTAATTAATAAAAATGATAATCCAAATATATATATTTTTTTGAAAATTTAAAATTTAGAGTCTTGCTCCCTTATATCCAACACACTACTGAACCATTTTCAGGTTGTGACACTAAAATACTTGGAAACATATTTTAGTTTAAGAGAATTATTCTTTTTAAAATTGTTATTTTTTTACTTATCCTAAATATTCTTAAATAACTCGATCGTCAACACCTTATAGTTAATAACCTAAAAAAAAAAAAAGAATGCACCCAAACAAGTCCAAAATAACATTACTAGGCATGTATTATCAAACTCAACATAAATTAAGTTGAATCATTTAGCATCACATCAAAACTATATTGAAGGTTGATATCAAATTCAAATTTGGAAATGAGTAACATTTTCTAAATTAAACTAAAAGAATAAAATAAATAAAGGTCACATTTGACCGTAACGTATACATCTCAGCCCTATGCAAATATTGGTTATAAATTGATCGCATTTCTCCACTTCACTGTTACTCATACGTTGACGAAATCGGAGTTCCATTTTCCTTTTCCCATCTGCTATTCCCACTTCTTTGCAGACTCTCCGGCGAATCTCCGATGACTTCTCTGGCTAGGTATATTCTTCTTTTTAACTTCGATGTTCTATCTTTTCTGTTCTTAATCATCGGTTATTGTTTTTTTTTCTTCTCTGGAGTTGTATTAGTGAGGGTTTTGTGGTGTAATGAGAAATGGAACTGTAGTTTTGGATTTTAGAAGATTTTATGGATTTTGTTTGTTCTATTTGTTTGCGATTGAATGTGCGTATGTGTAGTGTAGTGATCATTTTGCAGTGTTTATGTCTTTTGAAATGGTGCTAAATTTTTGGTTTTGTGTTGCTCTAAGAGTGGAACATGGTGGGTTGCAAATCAGGGGGCAATTTGTTGGAAATTTGGTGTTCTTGTCTAAACCCTAAACCCTTCCAACTATCCAGAGTGGAAACTGGAAAAATCTTCCATTCCATTTTGTGGATTTATATTTTCTGCTGTTTCTTTTTTTGTTTTTAGGCCAGGCGTTACAGTGCTTGATAGCCTAAGCACTGCTCGGCATAATATTCTCTTGTACCTTGACTGTCAAGGTCAAGTGCACCTCGACTATGATTACATGACATAGTGCATTATCCTACAATATTGAATGTCAAGAAAATTTGTAGGTAACTAATTTCTAAGTAGGCGGTTGTTTAAATCCATCACTTCTTAGTTACGTAAAATCTTATTGACTACTAGGCTACTCCACGATGGTTCACACTCTCTTCTACCTGTCCCTGTAACTTATACCCCAGGCATTTATAAAGCACAAATATTTTTTTCTCTAACAGAAGCCAAAATGTTACAGAGAAAATACATACTTTGGCTTTTGAAAGTAACAAGTCCATTAAGTGAATTCTCTGTGGGACATTTTGGCTTGTTGAGAAAAATATATTTGTGCTTTAGAAATTTAGTTAAAGAGATCGTTTTTGTAAGGAGAAATTATTGGAAGTGGCTGTAGCCTGCAACAATCTGCTCTTTGTTCTATCACAGCCTGTCTTCCATCTGTCGTCTCGACCACATCAACTACACGTCAGTGAAGAATGGAAGTCTTTGAGACTAAAATATTCTTTCTTTTTCTTACTAATTTTCTCTTGAAAATACGTGTGCATAAGAATAAGTTGACCAAATGGAAAGCTTATGCCTAATCATATATTTTATGTTAGGTTATCATACTTTCCAGTCTTTTATTTTTCTCTTTATGGCTATACTTTTGTTCATTATAAGGCATAGGTCTCCTATCAGGCTGGTGATATCTTTTATGCTCTTCTTCCTCTCCCAACTAACAAGATGAGCTGAACGCTTGCAATTCAAGAACACTATATCATATGCACAAGATATAATCATGGTGATGACCTATCTAGGGATTAGTTTTCAAGCGTTTATTTGGCATTAGACATTGTCCCGTGTAAATAATCAAAGATTCTTCTAAATGGGCTCGCTTGATTGGGCTACTTTTTGTGTGCCAGTTCTTTAATTCTTGTCTTGATGAAAGTGTTAAGGGACGACAAACCTACCCAGATCTCCACATTGGTATGATATTATCCACTTTGGGCATAAGCCCTCATGGCTTTGTTCTTGGGCTTCCCTCAAAAGGTCTCATACCAATAGAGATGTTTGTCTTCCCTTATAAACCCAAAATATACTCCTTATTTAACCAATGTGGAATTGTACAACACTTTGTTTGTTTTCCCAAAAATCCTCCCCTCGAACAAAGTATCGCATGCAAGCCTTCTTATTGATAGTCATTTCCGAATTACACTTGAGCACACCTTCACTCGAACCACGAATCCTTCCAAATTACACTTGAGCAAACCGTAAAACCCAACCCTGGATCTGCTCGATTTATGTTTGAGCGCACAACAGCTACCCTAGGCAACCATTTTAGAAAAACTCCTGCACAAGAGTTCATAGATGAGCAATCACGAGCACATTCAGAAGCACTCCCACCTGAGCACACATTAGGCAGCTCACACAATGGATTTTTCATTCTGACAATCATACCCCATATTGAGGCTCACAAATCTTTGTTTCATACTCGAGGTTCTTCTTATATAGCTAAGTCAGGAGCATAGCTCTGATACCACTTGTTAAGAGACAAAAAACCTACCCAGATCTTCATGTCGGTATGATATTGTCCACTTTGGGCATAAGCACTCATGGCTTTGTTCTTAGGGCTTCCCCTAAAAGGTCTCATACCAATGAAAATGTTTGTCTTCCCTTGTAAACCCAAGATCTACCCCTTATTTAACCAATGTGAGATTCTACAACACTTTGTTTGTTTTCCCAACAGAAAATTTGGATCTTTATCGAAAAAATCATATACACATACCTTAGCAACCAAATGTAATAAGACTAGGCTATATTTCTATGATAAAATTTTTAGTGTTTGCGAATTAAAAAAAAAACCTTTATGATCTCTTGTATGGAGATTGTATTAGATGTCTCATGTCTCCCTCTGAAAATGCCCATTAAAACACCTCCAAGACATTATCGTACTTATGAGTAGTGACAGAATGCAATGTTTTAAAAAGTAAAAGGTGCACTAAGGTGCAATGACCCTTTGGTACCTACCAAAAGGCGAGAGCTTTTTTACTTAAGGCACACTGTATAAGAAAACATAAAAAAACTTTTATATATGTGTGTATACATAATAAAAATATGTTTCATGGACATAAATTAAGTTTTAACCAAGAATAATATATAAAACATACATAATATTCGACTATCAACCTTCACGCGCTTCGAATGACCTAAGACGGGCTTCACGTAAGGCACCAAAAGACACGCGCCTTGCCTGGGACAAGCGAGACGCTAGAGGTGGGACTTGCACCCAGGCGTGCCTTTTAAAACATTGACTGAACGTATTGTTGACTGCTTGTATTATTGGTTCAATTTGTTTCATTGTATCATAGAGTTTCCCCACCTCCAAGTGGTGGGCTTGGTAAGAGCTCGGATGTTTGGAGGTGTCCCTAAATGGAAAACTTGATAGTTCAAAATCTTTGTTTCTCAAAGCTGACCTTTTGATTGGTGTAACTTCCCAAATTAGTCGAAATCATGCGAAGGAGATTTCAGTACCATTTTTATTAGAAAACAAAGGGCATTTATGTCTGTTCAATGAATGGTATGACAGAGAGCCATCGGACTATGTTGTGACATGTTACTTCTTTTCTTGCAGGGTTGAGGAAACGAGAAAATATGAATCAGAACCAATAAATCTCCGTCGCCCCATTCTCGACGTGGCTCCCATCAATAGCATGCCATACATTGGTCCACCTCTACCAAACAGCTATATTCCTTCTTCTCCGCGAGTAGAAGATCCCGACACCATGGTGAAGGTTGGGCCACTGGTATATTGTCCTCTCACAACCAGTCAAGAGTGGGATAAAATTGTATCTGCAAACAAAAGCGGGGTTGCCCTCACCGGAACAGCAGCCATGGGAAAAGTTGGACCAGTTATTGGACGTGTGGACATTGGTGAGAATGAGAATTCGTACTTCTTCCGCGTCTCTCTTCCAGGGGTGGCTAGAGATCAAAGTGAGTGTTTGTTTAAATTGATCAATTCACAATTCTGTTTCTCTTACTTTCCTACCATAATGTGCAGCAGCTGTAATGTCATCCTAACAATATCAGCACAAGATTAGTTTTCTTATCTTATCTGTTCTTACATTGTCGCAACTGCATCGAGTTCTGTTTCGGTACTCATACGAAAACTATCAATCTGACCAGACTATTCTTTCATGGCAGCAGACAGTTTCAGCTGTGACGTGAAACCGGATGGGAAAGTGAAAATAATAGGAGTAACAACAACAGGAGAGAACATAGTATGCAAGAATTCACAAGTATTTCGGATGCAATCAAAAAATTTATGTCCACCAGGTCACTTCTCTATCACTTTCCAGTTACCTGGTCCTGTCAATAACCTGCAATTTTCAGGTGCTTTTGGTGCTGATGGGATTTTAGAAGGCACTGTAGCTAAAATGTGATTAATAGACTTAAATAGTTGGGGGTTGTTAAAACTCGATTGTAGCTTTATTTTGGTAGGGAGAAAAGTTTAGATCATGCTTGCCCACATATGTGACCCAATTTGAGTCACATTTTATTTTTCTATTTTTTGGATTAAAGAATAACAGAATGTAGTTTAAATCGGGTTACATAGGTGGGCATGAAAAATTAGGTAGCCAACATAACCTAAACTTTTCTCTTTGGTATGTTCTTTAGAAATAGGACTTTCTTGGAAACTATTCACTAGGAAACATGGCCTATTAGGAAGGTAATTAGTCTTTTTAGTTCCCTTTTTTTTCCCTCTCATTCCCTATGAGCTGCTTTTTAAGGACCAGCTGAATTTTCTCAACCAAGCTCAAAGAAGAACACCACAGTGCTTTGGAATTTGTTATTTTGTCAAAAGATCTGTTGTATAGAGAACAAGTAGTCAGATCATTTTTACTATGATTTTTTTAATGAGGCCTAGTTTATAATTATTCATTCCTCTCACTCTTCCTTCTCCTTTGTGATTAAAATTGAATTAAAACGTCACAGCTGAAGTAACTTCACTTGTGTATTGATTTGGTTCGATTTTGGTACAAATAACATTTGGTTCTTAGACCGTAAGGTTTGATCCATATTGCTCTCTAGACATTCAAATATCTAATGTTTTTCAAAGTTCAGATATTTTTGGTTGACTAAGCTCACTGATTCTATCATTCTTTTCTTCAGTTTTCTTAGTTTGGGTTTGCACATACATATTATTATTATATGAGATTATTCTAACAAAGAGTAATTGCTATTAATTAATAACAAAGTTGAAAGTTATTATAGTTGGGATTAGAGTTTTAAATATGAATTTAGTTGTTCTAATTCATTCTTAAAAAGGTGTGAAGTAATTTAAAAACAAGTATTCTGGATAAGAGACAGTCATTATAATAGAGTTGAATGTTATTATGATTGGAATTAGAAGTTACACTAACTCACTGATTACTAATAACATAGACAGTGGCCTAAATATAAATTATTATAACTCAATCTAACTTACTCTTAAATGTGCTGAAAGTGGTTTGAAAACATGTATATAAAAAGATTAACTCAATCTATTTCCACTCTTATATGTGTTGTCAATCTTGGTTCGAGCGGTAGATTGTTCCTATTGAAGTGAGTTTGTATGCTTTTACACCATTATTATTAGGGGCTTTTGCATGTATATTACAAAATGAATAAAATATTACATGAATAGCACAATAATGAAAATATTTGCACATATAGCAAAAATTGTAAATTGATAGATTTCATATTGATAGATTCTATCGATAAAGGGTGATAGAATCAATTACTAATAAATAAAGTAAATCGATAGACATCCATTAGATTCTATCGAGAGTCTATTAATAAGACTCCGATAGAATCAATCACTGATAAAATTGATAGACTTCAATCACTAGAGAATGATAGATTCTATCAAAGTCTTCTATAAAAAAGGCAAATAATTTTTTTTTTTTTAAATTGCAGAATTTGTTATAAAAGAATTATTTTAAAAAATGTGCTATAATTGTAAACTGTAATAAAAAAGTTGCTATACAGCGCAAATTCCCTTATTATTAAAAAAAGTATTCTAAATAATATTTATTGAAGCTAACTTAAAATCATATCATTTACGAACATCATTCCATAAATATCCCAAAATGTCTCATTATCATAAAACATGTTTGAATTATTGAATAACCATAAAGTAGAAAACCATAACACTTACTAAACATCAATTACTACAATTTTCAATCTCATTCTTTTACCCATTAATCTTCAATTTTCTTATTCTCTCTCATCCATTTATTTCCAAAAAAAAAAAAAACTATAAAAATAATTAATAGATATTAAAAAGAAAAAAAAAAGATATTCATCAAATCTATCCCTTCTTAATGAAGGACACCAAACTTTTGTGTTTGCTTTCCCTTTTAATCGATATGAAGTTAAAGACTCATCTTTTCTCATTAATTTTTTTGAATTTTTAACCTGAGAAAGAAGGGTTTGGTGTATCTTCATTTATTTCCATATCTCATGTATTAAGCAAAGTATCCTTTCATAATTCTTTAGTTTGGATTTCATTGTTGGTTTATGTTAATTTTATTAAAATTGTATTTTCATCTTTTTAATTATTTATTCTTTTAGAATTAGATTAAATATTATTTTTTCTTTTTTCTTTTTATAACTAGGTAAAATATTTTTCCTTTATGATTAAGTTATCTTTTCCTTTTTATAATTAGATATTATATTTTCCTTTTATAATTAGGTCATCTCTTGTACTCTATTTAAACTCATTGTTGGGTTCATTATTAAATGAAAAATTTAGAGATTTGAAATTCTCATATTTCAACATGGTATCGTAGCCTCAGATTCTTCATTTTGATCCGGGTAAACCGTAAACCTTTTCTCTTCTTCTCTTTCACTTTCTTCTCCCTCGCCTTCTTCCTCTTTTTCTTAAAAAAAAATCTGCTTTCTCACCTTAAAACCTAGAAAATTCAAACCATTATATTTAGATTCATAACTTTTCAAAAAAGAAAAAACCAATCAAACTCTCCTTTTTCCAGTCGACCCTGGCATCTCTTTTTCCAAGTTGGCTCTGGCATCTTCTTTTTCGAAGTGGCCCTGACCAGTATTCTCGAATTGGCCCCGACCAGCATTCCAATCGGTCCTGGCGGCACTCATCCAATCGGTCCTCACAACAATAATCACAATTTGCCCATCATCATCATAATGACCAACTCTGATAAATTTAACTTCAAACTTGGCTTGTATTCCATATACAATCCAGTTTGAGGGGAGTGTTGGTTTATGTTAATTTTATTAAAATTGTATTTTCATCTTTTTAATTATTTATTCATTTTAGAATTAGATTAAATATTATTTTCTATCTTTTTCCTTTTATAACTAGGTAGAATATTTTCCCTTAGGTTATCTTTTTCTTTTTATAATTAGATATTTTATTTTTCTTTTATAATTAGGTCATCTCTTGTACTCTATTTAAACCCATTGTTGGGGTCATTATTAAATGAAGAATTTAGAGAATTTGAATTCCTATCTTTCAACATTGGGGTATAGTTGGTAGACCTAAAAGAAAGTAAAGCATCTTTTCTTTTCAAAAAAAGAAAGTAAAGAAAATAAATGACACATATTTTTGTGGGTAGAGAAGGGATATATGATATTTATGGATATTTGAATTATTTTTTAAAATATAAAATATAAATTATTTTTTGAAAGGAGTAAGGTTTTTGAGTAATTGGGTTTGGTGGAGCATGTTACTTTCATTTATTTGGTGTTGGTTAATTTTGGCAATAGTTTTAAGAAAGAAAACAAAATGGGCAGTTTTGTTTTGTTGCCCAAATGAAGAAGTGATTTGGGCTATAAAAAGGTTCCACTTTTCCAAGTTGAAGAACACAAATCAAAACCCTTAGCTTAGTTGGAGGTTGCATTTGATAGTGCTCTTTGCTCCCAAGGATCAGCAACCTTAAACAACAAGCTAGTTTTGTTGATGTTCTCTCTCTCTCTCTCTCTCTCTTTTGTGTTTTTCAAATATATCGAAAAATATAATTGTAGAGATAAGTTTCCGGTTAGAAGTTTGTTTTTATTATTGATCTTTATATCTCTTATACTTTTTTATCTAAATATATGACCTTTGTACCAATATTTATATGGGTATGCTTTAGTTCTTTTTTATTTTTTATTTTTGTTTATCTCCCCCAGGGGCTGTTTGTTTGACATATTTAGGTAGGAGTTAGTAGGAAGAGTTATTAACTTCTCCTAAAAAATCTACATCCAAACGAGTTTTTATTAACTCCTCCTCATTTTTACTTTTAAAAATAACTCTCATTTCTAACCATTCATTTTTAATCATTCATTTATAACTACTCAATCATTTCTAACCACTTATTTTTAATCATTACTTTCAAATCAATCAAAATAACTCATTTTTAACCATTCATTTTTAATCATTTCTTTTTTAACTATTAAAAATAACTACTAATTTTCAAATCTTCATCCAAACAAGATTTTGACTTTTAACTCATCTATACAAAAACTACATCCAAACGAGTTTTTGACACAATTCTTAATTTTTAACTTCTCAACATAACTTCTCAATATAACTCTTTAACCTAAAAACTACCTAAATATGTCAAACAAACAGCCCCCTATTGTCTACTTTTTATTTTCCTTTCCCCTATTTTTTGTCATCTCAGAAAAAACATTAAGTCAAGAAAAATGGGCTGGAAATATGTCATTATATCTCTTCTTACTTCTTATTGCTTCTTATTACCATGTAAACTTGTTAATTACCTTTATTTATTTATTTTTATCGAATTAGCTAGTATCAAAATTAATTGACATGGAATGAAGTAGCCTAGCTACTAGTCCTTTTTTTTTCAAATACCCTAAAAAACCAAGGTTTAATAAGGATGTTAAAACTTAAAAATTTGTTTTTGTATAGAAGAATCCTACATTTATCTTGTGCGGTCATTATTTTGTGGCACTCAAGGTAGAATTCCTCCCCACATCCATTTTACTCTATTTTTTTATATCTCAATGTAAACTTTTTACCTATAAAATTATATGGGTATGGGCTTTAGACCCTTTTTGTTTAGTTTACCTCCTCTCTTTGTCTACTTTTTTATTTTTCTTTTTTTCCTCAAATGCCCTGAAAAACAATAGTAGAGTAATTTTTGTTCCTTATATCTCTTCTTTCATTTTTGTTACAATGTGAGCTTTTTTTTACCTATATATATATTATATGTATATGCTTTTAGATCTTTGTTGTTGTTGTTTCTTTTTACGTTTATCTCCCCAACTTTTTCTTTTAATTTCTTTAGTTCGTGTTAGTAATTCTTTTTTTTAACTGTTTTTTAAGCAAACTAACAAAAAGAAAAAAAGAAAAAAAAAGCTAATAAGATGTACATTCATAAGAGGAGGTTGTGTAACTTCGTTGAAAAAAAAGAGAAAAACACCAGAAAAAAAACATGATAGAAAAAAATGGAAGTTAAAAAAGTTTACTTTAAAAAAGAAAAAAGTAGATTGATTCTTTTTTATAAAAATATTCGGCCAATTCCCTTGCCTTATGTGTATCTTCTTGTTTTTTTTTTTTTTTTTGAAATCAACCTTATGTGTGTATTTACATTCAATTTTATAATTTTTTTTTTCTCAACCGTTTTGTTCATTTTTATTATTTTAAAAGTTCAGTTACTATTGCTATTGTTATGAACGAGTTCGATCGCAAAATTCGACATTTGACTCTCATATTATTTGAGAGGAATATATTTACAGGTTACGATTTCTTGATCCACTTCTTCTACATTTACATTAAAAACAAAATTACTATTTTTACTCTTTTTTTTCTTCGTTATATATACTATTTATTGCTGAGAAACCTACTTTTAACTGTTTTAATATATATTTTTTTTTAGTTGTGATATGCTTGTATTTTATGTTTGTTTGTCCAACCACATAATATTAAAATTGGTGGTGGCTTCTTTTAAAATCTTTTTTTCCCTTATAACGTCCCTCTAGATTATATATATATATATATAATTACATAAAAGATTGAATATATATTTATAAAAGATTTTGATTGAAGAAACATAGCTCGAGAAAGTTATGATGGGGAGATCAAAAAATTTATGGTGAGTATATTTAAAATTTAAATATTAAATATAACTTTTTTGAAATGTTCTAGTCATTTTTTTCCTTTTAGTTAGTGTTAATGTTGTTGGGCATTGTTAATGCTGTCACAATTTAAAATTTTTAAGACACTGATAATAGTATATTAGAGAATAGAAATAGTTTTCAAACTTACAGTTAAGGGTAAATTTTAAACTCTTTACAAAATTAGGACTTTTTTAAAAAATTCTTTTTTTTTTATTAAGATGTACCTCACGCCTCATACTGACACTACATCATATATAATTACACACGCCTTTTTATTTTTCTGTACATTTTTAAATTGATTTCAATTTTTTTTTATAAATTAAATCACACGTTTTACAAAACAAAAAAGAAAAAAAGAAGAAGAAGAAAATTAAATCAATTTTTAAAATGACACAAAAATGAATAAACATGTATGGGAGAGTCTTTCAAATGGCGCTTTAAAATTTTACCTCTATTTTGTAAAAGTTTAAAAACTACATTTGTTCTCTTTTTTTCTTTTTCTTTTTTTTTGACGCAACATTTGTCCTCTAATTTGCCCATAATAGTAGATATCATATTATATTATCTTCATAATTTATTTTCGATCAAGTTGATAAAATCTTACACCTTCATTCTTTAAATGCAATAAAGTGTTACTCATATATTAATTAATAATTACAACATTGTTGTTGGTTATCGAAAATAAAGTTTTTTTTTTTTTTTTGATAAAGAAAAGAAAGTATTTTAGAGCTTATCCAATGTGCAAATTCATAGTTAGTTTTGCCAAATAGGACTCTAGAGATATTTCTTACCATAAAGAAAACAACGTTATAACTATTCAACAAGTTTAAAACTTTATTACTTTGTCATCTAATGATTCGGTGTTAAATTTTTATGATCACAATCAAAATAAATTCTAAAGATAATTATGGAATCTTTACAATATTATCATTAGGCTAAATTATTAAAGATACTCCTGAGGATTTTGTAACCATTATCCCCAATTTTGAAAGTTTAAAAAATACTCTTTTTTTTTAGTACATAATAGAGGAGGAGGACAAATACCGATTCTCGGACTCGAACCTACGACGTTGGTATTGAACTGGTTTACCACCAAACAACAAAACCATTGCGCCACTGACCCATTCGGTAGTTTAAAAAATACTCCTAAACTTTACAAATTTCAGAAATACCTTTATCGTTAACCGTTAAAATTTTGTTTAAAAAATGCTCTTAAACTTTAAAAAGTTTCAAAAATATTCTTAGCTATAAAAACTTTATAAAATATTTTGTAGGTTAAAATATTATTTTAATTTCTAAACTTTCATATTTATTTTATTTTAGTCCCTCAACTTTAAACGTTTAATTTTGATTTTAAAACATTTATATTTGTTCAATTTTAACTTTCAAATCTCTAATTAAAATAATGTTTAAATTGGGATGACGTGGCAAAAATATGATATTAAAAAATTATGTTTGATATGATCAACTCTGTTCATCATCTTCTTCATTTTTTAAATTCATTTTTGAAGCTCTGTTAAAAAATAAAAAAATAAAAAACTTTCATTTTTGTTAACAAATTAAAGGTCCAAAATTTGTACTAATATTGGATTGAATTTTAGGATGACTTTACACTTATACTTGATTCTTCTATTAGGACAACTTATTTGACAAACTTAAAACCTACAGGGCATTCAATGTAGTTTATATTTTTGTTGTGATTAGAATCTGACATTTGTGGAAGCAATAGTTTAATCATATTAATATATATAATTTAAGAGTACATAAACTTACAATCTTTAAACGAAAGTCGAATAACAAATATTGGACATTTGAAAGTCTAAACATTAAAATCGAATAAACATGAAAGTTTAGGGACCAACCTTAAACATTTAAAAGTTGAAGAATTAAAATAGAACATTTTTATAACTAAAAGTAATTTTGAAATTTTTTATAGTTTAAGAGTATTTTTGAAATAAAATTTTAACGGTTTTCATCAACTTTATCAAGCTATTTATGAAATATTTTGTAAAGTTAAGGATATATTTTTTAAACTTTTCAAAGTTAAGGATACGTTTGATAATTTGGCCTTATCATTATTAAGATTTTGACGGTAATAACAATAGCAATGACACCACGACATTAACATTAATAAAAGAGAACAAAAATAATTAGATTAACTTGTGTTGAATAACTTTATTTGTAATATTTACCTTCAAAATATACTTGCAATCTTTTCTTATCCTCTAGTCAAGAGTACTCTTTAAGTGTTTTCTTCCATTGTTGGCAATTGTTGGGTATCAAAAACAACTGATGTCTGCGGCAATAATATACATACGCTTTAATTACGGGTTATTTTTCCATACCTAATTAGCACCGAACACTTTTTTAATTTTGATCTTCAATAATATTCAAAATCATACTTCTTTTTTAAATGAGTAAAACTCCCCTACACATGCATATGTAGGGCTTTACCCATGTGACACCATTAAGTGCCACAATTTTTTTTTTTTTTTATATAAATAGAAATATTAAAAAGGAATAGAGTTTTTGTGTGGCTTTCAATAGTACACATGAGCAAAATGTAGGGCTCCCCTACACATGCATGTGTAGGGAAGTTTTATTCTTTTGAAATTGGGACACTAAGACCACCGACTCCATCTACATAGAAATATTAACTATATTTAAATTAGGAGATTTTAAGTATATAGAAAGAAAAAACAAACAAAATATTGGGCAATTCCTGTAAAATGACCAAAATGTCAAAACTTCAATCTAAGTTGATAGTCCTTAATTAGTTCGTTGATAACCTTCAATCAGTTCGGTGAAGGTTTTAATAAGCCGACAACAATGCCACTTTTTCCCTTTTCTTCGGCCAATCTCTTTTCATTCTGATCACCTACTCCTGCAACTCTCCGTCAATGCCAGAGCGACGAGAATTTCAAAATGGGAGAAATTTAAGACTAGCTAGCTTGAAAATGTAGGTACAAGGGGTCATAAACCCTACCAGCCAAGGGAGGAAAGTCCATATTGGTCTCTGATTCACAAGCAGTGCCATGGGAATTAAGTGTGGCTGATTGGAGAGAGCAAGTTGTTGGATCGGAGCGGTCTAATTATATCGAGCAAGTCTCGCAACCGAGCTAATGTGTTGGGCATCGAGTGTTGTGCAATGTTTGATTTCGTTCCATTTACAAATGATGAGTGTTGAACAAGAGATACTATTAATTCGAATCCCTCTTTTTCTAACACAGTTAAACTTAAAAAATTACATTTTATGATAAATTTTACTAGTAATATTCTAATAATAGTTAAAATAGACATAGAAAATAAATAGTTAAAATCTAAAAAAGAGATTATTGATAGAAATTTTTTGGCCAATAATAACAGACCATGTTATTATTCTAATATAAATAATGATAAATGAAACTTTGGAAATTAATATAGTCTTTGAAATTTATATCAATATTAAACCAAACAACTTCAATTAATAATCTAAGCCAATGAAGCCTTAAAACCCCACCAAAAACTCAAACCCATAGTTATAGAAACTCTATAAATAGAGCACTTTTTTCCATTTAAAAATTCAGAAATTAGAAACTAAAAAGTTTGGAGCTTTTTAGATTAAAATTGGATAATTGAAAGTGGAAATAACCCAAAAATAAAATAGTAAAATGATATTTGAACCTTATTTGGGAAGTAGAGTTGAAATTGGAATTATGAAGTTGTATTTTGACATTTACCGAAGCCGTTGTTGGGCATGAAAATCACATGAAAAATGAGGGAAAGAAAAAGGGGAACCAATATAGAAACCCTTTTGGTTTTTTCAATTTCACTTCATTTACTAAGTAAATGGAAGTCAAATCCAGAGCTCCCGGCAAAATCATACTCGCCGGAGAACACGCCGTCGTCCATGGATCCACCGCCGTCGCCGCTTCCGTCAATCTCTACACTACAGCTTCACTTCGATTCCCAACTTCTTCAGGTTCTCTCTCAACTGGGTTTGCCTTTTATTTGGGTGTTTGGTTCTGAAATGTGTGATTTGGTAGGTGGAGTCTTGGATTGTTAGATTTTTTCATGTGGGTCATCTAATTTCTTGATGCCCATTTGAACATTGATGATATTTCTATGGTTTTTCGATTCAATGAACCCCCATTTCATTTCTGGTTTCTGGGTGTTTTTTCTTGTTCATGTTGCATCCATTTTGACATTTCTGTGTTTTTTGATTTCTGTGTTACTCTATTTGTGTGTTTGGAAAGAGAAATTAACTTAGATGCATAAGTTGATGATGCAGATGGTTTCAAAACAGCCCTCTCTTTAAGATCTCTGCATGGTTTTCCTAATCATGTCTATCACAGATTGCTTTTCTTATAATTGGAAAATTTATGTGTATTTTCTTCACTCAAGTGTTTGTACTCACTTTTCCTCATCAAATTACATCTTATCAGACAAGGTTGATACTGTGAAACTTCAACTTAAGGACCTGGCACTTGAGTTTTTATGGCCAATTAGTAGAATCAAGGAAGCTTTGGGTACATTTGTTGGTCCGATCTCGACACCCACATCGTGCCCTGCAGAATGCTTGAAATCAATTGCATCTCTTGTTGAGGATGCAAACATTCCCGAGGCGAAAATCGGACTTGCCTCCGGAGTATCTGCATTTCTTTGGCTCTATTCTTCAATCCTAGGGTATGCATTTCATTCCTGAAAGCTTTTATATATTTTAACTTGTGCACACTTCATTTCACTCTCATTGCTTCTATGTGTTTCAGATGTGTGCCTGTTGATGTGGCCATCACTTCTGAGCTTCCTCTTGGATCTGGCCTTGGATCATCAGCTTCATTTTGTGTTGCACTTTCAGCTGCCCTGCTTGCTTTAGCTGGTTCTGTGAATGTCGATCGGGAGCAGCGGGGATGGATAGCATATAAAGAAGACGATCTAGAGTTGTTGAACAAGTGGGCCTTTGAGGGTGAAAAGATAATCCATGGAAAACCCTCAGGAATTGACAACACAGTGAGCACATATGGTATGCAAAATCCATTTAACTATCATGGAGTGGCTCAATTGGTTAATGAGGGCCTTGGGGTGCTTAAGGTGATGTGTTTAATCTATGGTGGCCACCTACCTAGGAATTAATTTCCTACGAGTTTCCTTGACATCCAAATGTTGTAGGGTCAAGCGGTATATCCCGTGACATTAGTCGAGGTGCACGCAAGCTGGCCCGGATAGTCACGGATATCAATTTTTTTTTAAAAAAAATCCGTTTTTTCTTCTCACCAAATCTTTCCACTTTTTGTTAAACTGGTTGTTTTCTACTTCTTGTGATCCTTGTTGATCACTGCATATACATTATAGGATATTATAGGTCTTCGAAGCAAAATGAACTGTTACACTAATTATACAAGAGATTTAAATGCAATTGTTTTGTAATGTGAATCCTTGGCATCTGCAAGGCATTCTTGCTTAATAACTAACTTCACTCCATATATATCACCATGAAAGCTGACTAATTGTAGCAAAAACATATCATGTTATCCTAATGAACAACTTCAAAAGGATAAATATATGATATTCTTAATAATATGTTCCATTCACTAGGGTTAACTTGGACTGTTTAATTGAATAGCACTAATTTTAACTTTGCGGTGTGCATGTAATTCCATTGCTTGAACTTGATTTCAAACAAAAATTCATATCGATTTTATATTCCGATGTTCGGTCTCTCTTCTATTGATTTTATATGTATAGATGTTTCAGTCTCTCTTATACAAGAAATTCTTATGTATCAGGCAGCATGATCGAGTTCAGATCAGGCAATTTGACCCTCATTAAATCCAATATGCCACTGAAAATGCTAATTACAAACACAAAAGTTGGAAGAAACACAAAGGCTTTGGTTGCTGGTGTTGCAGAAAGGGCCATCAGACATCCTGATGCAATAAACTCTGTGTTTAACGCTGTCGATTCTGTCAGCAAGGAAGTATCAATCCTTATTCAGTCACCAGTTTCTGATGACGTTTCCGTAATTGAGAAAGAAGAGAAGTTAGCAGAGTTGATGGAAATGAATCAAGGTTTACTTCAGTGTATGGGGGTAAGCCATGCATCTATCGAAACAGTCCTCCGGACGACTTTGAAATTCAAGCTAGTTTCCAAATTGACAGGAGCTGGAGGTGGAGGCTGTGTTCTTACACTATTGCCTAACTGTATCCTTTCTTCTGTTATTGAATCTTATGGCATGAGTCTTCATCTGCTCTCATTTCTATCTATTTATTTCCCTCTAGTAAATATTGATGTCCATATAATTCATTGGTAGGAGTACATGGTTAATCCATATTTCCCTTTCCATCTTTGTATACATTGTAGATTAGATTAAGCAAGATTTTACTTAGATGCTTGCATTATGCCCTTTTGAAGGGTTGAACAACCACTTTAATCCCTCTTTTTTTTCAATTTGGTCTATATGATTTGGTAGAATTTCCTAAAATGTCATTGTTGTTTCCAAATGTTAAACAGTTTTCTTATGTGATATGGTTTCTTTGGATGCAACGAGTGGCAATGAATTGAGATCTAAAGAACAGGTGTTCCATAGAATTTTTTTAATATCTAGTAACATCAAGATCGTTTTGAGATGTTTGAACTGATTGTATGGTCAAAATAAAGCTTTCAAAATCATAGGGACTTGGGTAAATGCCACTCTTTTTTCTTTGATTTCAACATTAACAACCTTTTGATGAACTGGAGATCATTTTTGCGACCTCCATTTAGATTGGGGTCCCTCTTCCCCTCTTTGTTCTGTATTTCATACTACCTACGAAATATCGTCTTTGCTATAAAAAATCATAGGGATTAGCAAACTAGGGAGACTAAGGGAGACTAAAATGATATCACTGTGAAATAGTGTGGACATCTATCTCAAAACCAATTGGTGATGAGAGGAGTAGTCCATCTACCTTTTAAAGACTTGGAGATATCCTCAACTTATCAATGTGGGATTCTCAACATGCCCCCTCAAGATGGTGCCTCTTTTGGGCTCACCAATCTTGAATCGGATCTCAATTTCATTTTTATTGGACCAAATACCCGTTTGGGCTTAATGGGCTCTGATACCATGTTGAATTATGTCAAACCACCAATCAATCCAAAAGCTGTTGAGAATCCCACATTGATAAGTTGAGGATATCTCCAAGTCTTTAAAAGGTAGATGGACTACTCCTCTCATCACCAATTGGTTTTGAGATAGATGTCCACACTATTTCACATGGTATCAGAGCAGAGGTCATGAGTTCGAATCCCTGCCAAGTCGTTCGTTTCCTCCACAATTAAAATTAAATTCCACTTGTAGGGCATTTCTCAAATTTCAAAGCCCACAAGTGAGGGGGACTGTTGGTTGATATAATTAAATTTACCCCAATCCATGAGCTTAGGCTTTTGGATTGATTGGTGGTTTGACATAATTCAACAATCACAACATGTGACTAGAAGTTTTGTCATCCACATTCAAGATTTCATCATTCCATATTTTATGCAGATCCTCCATGAGGGTAATTTTAGAACATAAATGCCAATGATCAACCATTCTCCCATGAGAAAGCTGTAACTTAGTTTTATCTTATTTTCATTACAAGTAGCATTTTCTTTTATGTGTTTTTCTTAACTTTGTGAAACAGTACTTTCAGGGACAGTTGTTGATAAAGTAATTGCAGAGCTTGAATCCTGTGGATTCGAGTGTTTCATTGTTGGGATTGGAGGAAGAGGGGCGGAGATCGCGTTTGGTGATTTGTCTTGAACTATCTAGTTGTTCTTTAAATGAAATAAACTTGTTTCCTTCTGTTCATTTTATTAAGTCTCATCAGCTCATTAGAAGAATTTTCAAAATCATGGTTCACATCCCTCCCCCAATAAGAGAAATAAATTTTCGTTCTTCCAGTTTGTTAGTTCATCAGCTTGGCAAGAGTTAGAATGAGGTCCATATGGTAACTATTTTTAGTCTAGGCCGGATGATGGAGAAGTTTAATCGACTATGATCTTCCTGTTCATGTTACTCCTGGCGTTCGTTAAATGTCGAACTCATTTTCGGTTCCGACTAAAGATGTGTTGGTTTCTCTGATTCCATAACAGCTGCTATAAGATTTAGGTTAATTGGGAGGTACCAAAATCTTTCATAGTAGAAACTGATTAGAAGATTTTCACATTCTCTATTTAAGATTGTTCATTTTAATCATTCACATATTACATATCATGTTGTGAAGTAATTTTACTCTCAAGTCTTGACCACTTTTCAGGCAACTCTCTCTAATCTGTTATCTTTCTCATCTTTGTTCTCTTGAGATATACGTTGGAGTTTCAAGCCTACATAACAATGGAGCCTTACCTAGCTGCTCATTTTAGCTCCTGTGGTCCATAAAACCGTAAGGTTTCCCCAGCCACAATGAGCATATGGAAGTCCATTTACCTTGTGAGATTTGTGACAAGTTCTTTCTCTTATTCGAGCCTGCTTACTTGCATCTTGATTTTAGTTTCGTTTATTCATTCAAACCAACTGTGCACTTCACTCATAGTTTTCATTAAATTTGGCCTTTGAGCTTGTTACTCTATTACTATAGGTCAAGACAACTAGCAACATATCCTCCCCTGTTTTCTCGTATGTGACTTGATCATTTTGTCTTAACTCGGAATTAGGAAAACTTTAGACATTCCAACATGAGTATAGCTTAATTGGTATAAAGTATTACTTTTAACCAAGAGATCAATGGTTAGAATTCTACGCTCCACGAGTTGTCAAGAGAGAACACTTAAGACACTTCTCTGTCTCAGACTCTCACAAGCAAGTAGGAATGGCCTTGCTTCAACTTTAATCCATTGGTCTCTTACTTGAAAGAGCCTTGCTTGCTCTTTAATTCCACTCGAAGCAAGTAATAGCTCGTTGTAGAATGATTATAGGTAATAGTTAGTTTGGATGAGAATTTTTATAGAAGGGCAGCGGTCAATAATTCAATGTGAATTTTGTAGAGGAGTTGCAGGGATGAATGGTTTGAAATGAGGAGTTATATTGGGTGATTAAAAATGAATAGTAATTTTGAATGGTTGCAATAACTTGTTTGGATGTAATTTTTTTGTAGAATTGTAAATGCTCATTTGTAACTCCTCCATAAAACCAAAAATCACTAAATGTATGGTTGTCATTGAATTAAGAATTATTGTCTTACGAGATTACTTAACAACTAAAAATATTCTAGCCTTTTAATTGAAGTCAAGAAGTTGAACCATCATCATACAAGCCATAAACTCAACGTAGATGCCATCAGTGATAAAAGTCCATTTTCATGAAGGGTGTGTTTGGGCCCCCGTTTATGTAAACGGTTGAGTTGGTTATAATAATCCAACTGATGTTTGTTCCACTGTTTATTATAAACGGTGATTACCTAAACTTGTGTGCCAGTTTATCTAAACCTACGTGTCCGTTTATCTACACCTTATATATATATATTACTTTTTATTACATAACCAGCCCCTCACCAGCCCCTCAAATGCTGTTTCTCATAATCCTTGTTATAATAACTTGCCCCTCAAACACCATTTATAATAACCTACCGTTTATCATAACTCATCGTTTATCATAATCTTTCGTCTATAATAACCAAACCGGTGCTCCAAACGCACCCTAAATTCTATTAAAGTTGTTATGGAGACAGAACACGTAAATGCAAACTAAAGTTACTTTGCTCTAATCTTAATTAAAATTCTATTAGATAGTCAATATAGTCTAACGAAGTAAAATTATTTTGAATGTGACGGTCAATGATAAGTTGATAACTATTTTATAAATAGATGCTTAATTTGTTTTTGTTCGAGTGGATGATTGTTGAGTATAAGGATTTAAGATTTGGGAGATTTTGCTGTGTATAATAAAAAATGGCAAAATATTTTCATGTTTAGCACAAAATTAAAATTAATTTATTTGTAACAGAAATCCAATTTGAATTCTATCACGAATAAAATTCAATTAGTGGTAAGACTCATTTTATTACTAATAGAAAATTATATGCTATAGATAAATTATTTTAAAAATTATGCTACAAATATAATATAAGAGATAGAATGTGCTAGAATGTATTGTTGAGGATAAATTCTCTATTATTTATAGGTAAACTTTTGTCCTACAACAAGACCACCATAATACATGCTTGAATCTTGAATTGTGACACCAATTTCTTGATTAGGAATCTAGGCTAAGATGGATGAAAAAATTGACTTCAAAGATGGTCGATGATTATTTCATAAAATTTAATAAGATTGTTCTTACATGTGTAAATCAACAAATGACCAAATATTTATAAAATATGAAGATTAAATTGAAATATAAATGAATTCAATATATCTCCTTGATAATTTTCCACATTGGGTCTAAATCTGCATTTATAAATTAACTTCTCTTTTTTAAAGTTGCATCACAGATTTGTGAATGGAATTCAAATTTTCAACAAATATTAACAAGAATATTAACCAGTTTACATTAGCTCTAGCTTCTTAGGTTGATGGGTCATCTTCTCTCAAGATGTTGTTGTACTAACAAAGGAACTCTTTAATTTGGCTTCACTTGAAGCATTTGCTTTGGGTTTTTTAATATTTATTTAACAATATTCTCCTTTCCACCAAATCTCAAACAAGTATTCAACAAACAACCACTCTAACTCCCAAACCTCAAACAAGGTTTTCATTCCACTTCTTCTCTCACCATCAATCTTCAAATAAGTTTTTCTTTCTTTCACTCTCCCTCCAAACATCAATTACACAAACAAGGTTTCCCTTCCATCAATTCTCACACGAATAGTTCACAACTCCAAATCACTAAACTTCCACTTTCTCTTCTTCTTTCTCTTTCTTTTCCCAAATCCAAGCCCTCCTTAAAGTTGAGAGATTTGAACTAATAATCAATTGGCCACTAAGGCCCCATTTGATAACTATTTTGTTTTTTGTTTTTTGTTTATGAAATTTAAGCCTATTTCTATTCAAATTTCCTACCATGTGCTCCATTTTTCCTACAATATATCCATCTTTCTTTAAAAAAGTAGGAAAATACTAACTAAACTTTAAAAACATAAACAAGTTTTTGAAAGCTATTTTTTTTGTTTACAAATTTTAGTTTTGTTTATTAAAATATAGGTAAGATGTAGATATTCAACTAAAGAAAAAGGTATAGTAAAATAGTTATTGTAGGCTTAAATTTCATAAATAAAAAACAAAATGGTTATCAAACGGAGTCTAAGTTATACATACATTTTGTTGAGCATTTGTTTTATCAAATAACTAAGCACATATGCTTCAACCGGCAAGTCCAGCTTTTTGTTTCTTCTTTTTTCTTTTTTTGGTGTGCTTGCCAAGATATGCCTTGACCTTAGCTTTACTAGAGCTACTCCTGTCCTCTTCCATTTTTGTGGACATCTCAATTCTCATATGAAACATATGTGCTTCATATGTGATTGGACACAAAGAACAGTATCAGTTAATCCATTTTATTGATAGATCAATTGAAAAAAATCTAATTAAATGAACAAATTGAGCCCAGACTCAATTTTCTACCTTCCCAGCTTTTGATATTGTAAAGGAGGATGAGCCATTGCTTCTTCTTTTTTGTTCTTTTCCTTTTCTTAGTTCACTTGTTCTTTTTCTTTAACCCTTTTGTCTCATTCCAAGGGGGGCAGTACTGGGTGGAATTTTGTTACCTTCACTGCCAAGGCAAAGACAAACACAAATGAATACATTGAGAAAGAAAGAAAAAGAGAAGCTTAGGCAATGATAGAAATAAAACGATTGATTCTTTTATTTGTTTGCTTTCTAATGACAAATACCTGTGCTCATTGTTGATCCCGAAACCGTCATGGCTTTCCTGAAATGTTGCCTCAGACTCTGTGCTCTTCTACACTGCTTGCTCTCTCTGTTACATTTGGTGCATTGTGATGGTTTGTTGTCTCTCTCTCCCTCCAAGTTTGTAAAAATCCTTAATCCAGTTAATTCATGCAGCAGGAACTTGAAATTTCCCAACTTCTTGCATGGTGTCTCCACATTTTCAAACTAAAATGTTTTTTTCAGTCATCTTTCTTGGCACATTCATCAAAGAAATATATAGTATGAATAAAGTCGATCAAACTTACAGCTCAATTCAGAAAGTTGGCCTTCTTCATTTTTGTTACTTCATAAACTGAGTGATTCTTCATTGCCTGTCTACCTGCAGTTGATTTAGAAGAGCTTTTTAAAGGCTTAAACACCTACAGAAACTCACAAAACCAGTTGGCACTCACCAAGAACTCCAAAGCAAAGTGTATAGCAGAACAAATTGCAAAGAACTCGTACAACCTACTGCCTTGCAGTCATGCAAACAACGGCGGCCCGCTTTTCCCATCCAACCAGAGCCAACTTCCTCTGTTCACTCATTACTCAAGAAAGTGCGAAGTTAACCTCAATCATACCGTAGATGGGGTTATTTTACCAGTGTATGTGCCTAACTCGGAGGATAAACTTATGTTTACTGGTTGCACTCCTTCTCAGGCTCCGAAGTATTTGAGTAATGAAACTTTCACAAGGGTAGGTCTTGCTACGAATAGAGATTGTTTAGTGATCGCTTTAGGTACTGAAGCAGTTCGTGGAAGCTATTCTGCCGGTGTCTCTCTGGTTCCGAATATTGGTTGGGTTTATGGATTGGGATTATTGTTTTTGGGGTCGTTACTATTTTTCAATGAGGATCAAAAGCTCTTGTTTTCTTACATTCTGTAACATGTTTAAGTAAGATTTATGATCAATGATTGTCTCAAGGAGTCATGTAATGCAGAATACCTTCATTGTACGCAAATTGGAACAGCATACATAAAGGATATTTTGAAGAGGCAAATAAGTTTTTTTTTTCTTTTCTATTTGTATTCTACAACTTACAAGCTCTTGACTAATATGAAGAGACATCTTAGCATTAGAGAACAGAAAACTGAAATGCAGCAGCATAATAAAATCTTCTTTACATCCCAAAGAAAACATTTCGTCATAATAGGTAAAAAGCTGAACCAGTACCCATATCAGGGAAGTAAGAAAGAGAATAAGAAAACAAAAGAAGAAACCCAAACTTCAGAATAGAATCTTCTGAGCCGCAAAAGGGATATATATATATATATATATAAAAACCCCAACTTCAGAATAGAATCTTCTGAGCGGAAAAAGGGATATATATGTGTGTGCGTGTGTGTGAAGGGAAACAACTTTTGTCCAAAGAAAAAATAGACTTCGAGACTGTTACGTTATGGTGCTATAAATGAGTACACCTTTTAAAACAAAAGCAACTGATATCACAATGGACCTTATCTCCTCAATGGTGTGACTGTGTTCTCTGCAAATCGTGTGGAAGAATCCCGAACTCACATTATCTCCTCAATGGCATGTTCTCTCCAAATCATGCGAAGAATCCCAATCTCACATTAGCTCCTCAACAGTGTGTTCTTTGCAAATCGTGAGAAGAATCCCAATCTCACATTATGCATCATTGAAAATTTGCTAGAACATTTTGGTACTTCTGGATGGCCTTGACCTCTTCCAGGGAACACTGTAGATCTCTTATCATCCACTCTCATTGGGCGTCCCTTCAAAAAGAAAAAGAAGGTGTTTTGGGAGAACTTTATTCAAGCCTGCTCCATATGGATCGAAAGGAATAGAAGACATTTTTTAGATAAGGAGAACTCTTATTATCGTATTCTTGAAAATATTGTTTCACTGGTTATAAGTTGGTGTAAGCTCGCTCCTCCCTTTCATCACTATAGCTTCTCTACCCTCCTATTTAATTGAAGTGGCATTTTGTAATCATCTCCCTTCGGGACTTATCCCCCTTTTTTTTTTCTAATTTCATACATCAATAAAGTTGTTTTTTATCCAATATAGAGAGAGAGATTACAACAATTAGGGGTAGAGGGATTTGAACCCATGACCTCATGATCAATGGGTGTACAACAATGCCACTGGGCTACTGCTCATATTGGCATATATATATAGTTTAGATACCTGAGAATCCCTCAAAATAGAATCAATAGATCATCAGTACCAATGAAACAATCCAGAACAGCAAAATCATCAAAATGTAACGAAATCCAAAAGTAAAATATGAATGTACCTATGAAGTGATAGAATTAGACACTATAACACGTTTTTCTTGCTTGTAAATTGTGCATCACCTCAACGGTTGGGAATATTGTGCAAAATATATATGATAATGAAACACGTTAAGCAAGAGAATCCCAACACTCTTAAGAATCCCAGCAAGTCCGCATTTTGAAAGTTCATACACACCTGTAGATAATAGTTTAGGAAGATCATTGCAGCAAAAAAATTTGGAGAAAAAATAAATAAACAAATAAAATAAACTAGACCTGAGGTGGGGTGGGTGAGATCTTATACCATAATGCTGGTGTTCAGAAATCTTATCATTCAATTGTTACAACTATGAAAGAGAAAGGTGGAAAATGGTTTCTCCTTCCTTCCTAGTCGTCAAGAATTGAACCGGTATACAGTACAGACAAGTATTGTCCTATCTATTCAACTTACAGGCAAAATGATTAAGCAATTAATAGTTTCCTCGCTCTCGCAAGCACCTTTAATTCCATTTACTCAATTAGTAATGACTAAAGAGCATATAAAGTGGAACACAAGAACCGCATTCCCTTCATGAATAAAGCAAAGCAATATTACGCAAACAAGAAGATTCTAAAGAGTCCACAATGGAAAAAGAACTCAATAAAAAGGCTAAAAGAGCAAGAGCCTCTTCTAATTATTTATGTTAAACTTCTTTGTCCAAGCAAAGTTGATGCCTTCTCCTTGGCCCTGCAGCTGCAAAATGGCCTTGGTCTCCCATAAACTTGGCCTCTTCCTCTACAGTCTTGCTCATAGCTTGCTGCTATTGCCGCACTTAGTGCATTGTGATGGTTCTCTCTCTCTCTCTCTAATTCTTTCGTACACTCTGATCTATCTCTCTCTTTAAACACAACACACACAAACATAAATGAGTTTCACAGTTCCTTTACTTTGTTGGATTTTTGTTGAAGTATGTTAAAATCACCGATCACCCCAAAAGTTTAAGCTGATGAGTTGAAGTAAATTTAGTTATGTCAAGTAACACTACCCTTCACTCGTGAAGTTGGAAATTTGAGAAATACCCTACAAATAAATTTTAATTTTAATTGGGGAAGAAAACGACACGGTACTTGAATTCAATAGCTCCGGCTCTCGTACCATGTTCAATGCCGATGCGTTGGGTTGGGTTAAATTCAATTATGTTCACTAACACTTCTTTTCTATATAACTGTATCGGTGCTAATTTTCCTTCTTTTTTTTTTTAAACCGGGAAATCGGAGCTTCGCTCCCCTATGCCCGGGGCACCACTGGCCCGTCCCTAGACTGTGGTACCGGGATACTTTGAAGGGTATTCTAGTTTAAGCGATTTCCAGCGGCCTCGAACTAGTGATCTCTTAAGGAAGCATGCCTTGAAGTCCTTAGCCTCAACCGCTGGGCCGTCCCTTGGGGACGGTGCTAATTTTCCATTAACCATAGACGTTTGCTAATTTCTATGTCACAACCCAATTATACATGATTTGCAGATAACGAAGACGCACTATTCAAGGGCATGAACAGGTACAGAGAATCCATAAAACTTACCCCAATGAAGAAGAACTCGAAAGCAAACTGCCTGGTGAAGCAAATCGCTTGGGACCTCGACGACCAGTCGCCCCTCAGCAAACTAAAGAGCGGTTCCACCATCGCTCCAAGCAACTTCAGCCAACTCCCCAACCTCCCGGATTTCCTATCCGCGTGCAGAATCGAGCTCAATCACACCAAACATGGCTTGATTTTGCCGCTCTACATCCCCAGCTTGGCGTTGAATCTTGTTCTCGGTGAATGTACGCATTCCCAAGTGGCTAAGTTCTTGAGCAAACCCGAATTCACGTCCGTCGGAGTTGGGTATTATCAGCAGTGGGCGGTGTTCGCTTTCGCCACCGAGTCCCCCACCGGAAGCTTTTCTGGTGCTCTGAATTTGTGTGATTTGGGTCTTCGCCATTTTTACTTTGTGTCCTCTTTGTGGTTGGGGTTGTTGCTTGTCTTTGGTTGAGGGCTACTTTTTATCTGAAACACCACCATTTACCAAAATAATAAAGCTTCACATATATAATATATCATTTTTGGATCGTTAACTAAAGTAAATTTATCTCTCATAGTATATTTTTTACTCTTCATTATAATTATAACATATTTTTAAAAATAATCCCATCTATAGTACATTTTGCAAAAAATTGTTATTCTAACATCATCAAACTTCTATCAGTTCAATTGATAAACTTTAGACTTCTATCAGTTCAATTGATAGACTTCTATAGCTTCAACTAATAGATTTCTATCACTTTAACCGATAGACTTTAGACTTCTATCAATTCAACCGATAGACTTCAATCGATTTTAAGTGATTGAACAATATAAATTGATAGACTTCAATTATTTTTTTGTCACAAATGAATAAGTTTGAGAATTATGCTATACATTGATTTTTTTTTTTTTAATATACTTGTAACATTCCTTAATTAAATCATCATACTTTTACATAATTTTTAATGCACAATATATTATCGGATGTTCACAAGATAAAAAGTACATATTATCGGATGTTGCAAGTTTTGCTGAGCAGGTGAAGAGCCGACTGGGAGAGAGTTTTGTAGAATGATTGTGGGGAGGTTATGTGGTCTTTGCACTCTTTCTTTGAAGTGGATTACTATCCTTTGTTTTGTGAGGCTTTGAAATTTTTTAGATGTGTTATAATGGCAAAGGAGACTAGTTTTGATAATTTAATTGTTGAATCCAATCGTTTGCTTGTTGTTCATATGTTGCTCGGAAGGCACAATTATATTTCGGAGCTGGGTTTATTAGTGGACAACATTAAAAGCTTGCCTTCGAGATATAGATTCATCTCTTTTGTGTGGTGCAATCAGGAGGGAAATGCGATAGCTCATGAGTTAGCAAAGTTGAGGGTCGGGCGTGATGAAGATGTCATTTGAATGGGGGAGGTTCCACCACTTTTAAAGTGTGTTTGACCCCGTTTATATAAACGGCCGGGTTGGTTATAATAACTCAACCAATGTTTGCCCCACCGTTTATTATAAACGGTGGTTACCTAAACCTGTGTGCCCGTTTATCTAAATCTACGTGTCCGTTTATTTAAACCTTGTCTATATTACTTTTTATTATATAATCAACCCCTCAAACATCGTTTATCATAATCCTTGTTATAATAACTTGTCCCTCAAACACCATTTATAATAACTCACCGTTTATCATAACATTCCGTTTATCATACTCTTCTATCTATCATAACCAAACCGGTGCTTCAAACGCACCCTAGAGTTTCGATATGACGTAGAAGTCTTGCGGCTTGCTAGGAGCTCTCTTCCTTGCACTTTAGCCTACTATTTTATTTATTGTATGGTCAAGATGATAAATTTAATCCATAATGGTCATCTATCTAGAAATTAATTTTTTATGAATTTTCTTAACATCCAAATATTGTATGGTCGAGTGGTATGTCTCATGACACTAATCGAGATGTGTGCAAATTGGTAGACATAATTTCTTAAAAAAATACTCATAAATATAAATATTTTTTAAAAAACTATTTGTAATTATTTCCAGATTTGATTTAGTTTCTCAAAAAAATTACCATAAATTTATTTCTTTAAAATGGGACCATTATATTCTTGACATTTTACCGAAAGAAAAAATGTTGTAATATTGACCTAAAACGGATTAGTAATAACCAGGATACTTGGTTAAAATTAAAAGAAAATAAAAAAAAATTGAAACATTTATAGAAGATCAAAAAATAGAATTAAAACTTTTGAAAAAATAGTATCTACACAAAGAACGAAAAACTCCATTGATGTTGTATTTTATAATTTAGCCAAATAGAAGAAAGCAAATAAAGTACTATAGTGTAGCGTGACATCCCTAAAATATATAGGGTAGGATAGAAATGAAGGAAAATGAGTGGATAATAATAGAGTTTTTACAAGAGTGAGTAAGAAAAGGCAAATATAAATATAATCGAAATGTTTGGATTGGAACAGAAATGCATAGCCATAAATGATGAGATTAATAAAATCGGTTGGATAATCATTTGTTTTTTTTATCTATGGTTTCTTTTTATTTTCTTAATTTGATTTGATTTTTTTTTCTAAAAAACAGAAAGCTTTCTTTAATAAAATGAAAAGAACGAGTAATGTCAATAGTAAAATTACAAAAAATCCTTCCAATGAAATAAAAGGAAGTTAAAACTGTAATTTTTAAATGGTAAAGATTTGTGAGTCCATGACATAGTTAAGAACGTGCTTGTTTCGATTAAGTTTTCATTTTGATGGACGTTGTTAAATAATCGATCATTCCTCAAAGTCCATAGCTTCTACCATAATGTGTATAAAAAGAGTAATCAAAGAATTTTTTTTGTTGTCTTTGAAATGGTGATCCTGTATAGATAAAAGAACCGACTCCTTGATGTTTCCCGACCTTGTCAACTGCCAACCAAAAGATTGAAGAAGATATCCCAAATGTTATTTGCCATAGCACAACTACTAAAAAGATGAATTTGGGATTCAGATTTATTTTTGCACAATTGACAGATGCTCGAAGATAAAGACGTTTGAGACAATTTGGCTCGTAGATTCTCATAAGTATTCAAAGTTCCATAGGTTCCATAGCTTATCAACTTGATCTTTTTTGGTTGAGGACCTCTCCAAATATTAATTTGATTGAAAAATAAAAAATAAACAAATCAAATGAGTGAAATAGAAGTTAGGATTTGAATATACTTTATAATATTTTTGAATTAAGAAATGAAATTGCATGAGAAAAGGGCGACAAGTGGAAGGGGAAAGAACACGAAACGTGTCGGAGTGAAATTTGAGTGTCAAAATGCCTCTTCCAAGAGAGGCCACTTGGAATGTCCGCAACAAAACAAGAACATATCCATATATTAACGCCTCTTTTCTTTATAAATATATGGTAACTTCACAGCGCAAACGCACTATAATCTCTGTTTCTATTCATCCCTATTAATGGCTTCTTCTTCTTCTCTTACTGGTCTTTTCGCCATTGCCTTCCTCCTCATCTTCTCCTCAACTGTTTTCTCCAAAGGTACCTTTTTTTTATTTTATTTATTTATTTTGAAACAAGGGTAACTATCCCTATCCCTATGCCAAGGAGTAATGTTATAAATAAGTTTCTTGACTTTGAGGAAAGTACAACTTCAAAATTCGAGTCTTTAATTAGTGTGTCATTCCTTAAGGATTTTATTTACCCATCCTTTAAGGACTTTACTTATTTTATTTATTTTTGAGAGTGAGTGTTTTTACTTCATCACCTAGGAGGGCATAAAGAAATTGACTAAATTGATAATCAGAGCAATCTTAACTACCCAACTACCAACTCAATTATTGGTTATAATTTTCTTTAAATTAGGTTAAATTATGATTTTGTAATTTTTGTTGGGGTAGATTAGAGAAATGAGATAAGTATCTACAAACATACTTTCAAAATTCAAATCTTCCACCACCGTGCTGCCTTAGAGATTAATTAATCACATACATTCTTAGTTTATTGATAAAGAACTTGCAATAACAAAATATATAACATGATTCGAGAATCCAACTCACAGTTCAAACATGTAACACAATTCGAGAACTCAAACCACCCTGAGAAATATGAATCTGCATGTATACCTCCCTAAAATATGAATCCAGACCATGTATACCTCTAATTAAACCTAAGTTTTCGCTTCCATTTCTTTATAATCCCGTTCTTTTTTCATGAGTATCTCTCTGAATCAAAGACACTACTGCTTTCACTATATTTATATCATACCCACAGTATTTGTCATGAAATTAATTTATAGGTGTCCGATTGAACCCATAATCTTTTGAACTCCCAGCCAGCCCTTTATCTAAGATCACTATGTCAATTTAGGATGGTTTCCCTACTCTTAACACTCCATTTTAACTAAAAAAACAGGTCTTTGTTCGAAAGAAAACAAACCCAAAATCTTAATTTAGAAAATGATTAGAATATTACACCACCTAAGGCTTTCCATTAGGGAGGGTTTTTAGTCTTTTTTTCCACCTAATATGTAAGTATAAGATTCTTGAGAGAGTGGAGAACAACTAAATGGATTAATTACGACCAAAGTTAAGTAAATATGGTAACTAAATAGACCAAAATGATGTTTACCTAAAATTAGGGTACCCTGATTTTGATGACAGATGAGGAAGACAACCTTCTGCAGCATAAACAGCTATAGACAAGCGCAGAGCCTCCCGCCGGTCGCAAAGAACGCGAAAGCCGACTGCATCGCAAACGAAATCGCCGACGACGTCGAGGACCAGCCCTGCGCCGTTACCACCACCAAATCGAACGTAGTCACAACCCGGCCGTCGCAGATGACGAAGTTCCCGGACTACGCCGAGAAATGCAAGGTGGACATGAACACCACCGCCGACGCGGTGGTGATGCCGGTGTGCGTGCCGAAGATGGTCCAAACTCTGCTGCTCGCCAACTACACGCACTCGCAGTTAGCCAAGTATTTGAACGATTCGAGGTTCGTGGGTGCCGGCCTCGGCAAGAAGAAGGACTGGATGGTGGTGGTTTTGACCACGGGAGAGCCGGCCGGGACCTTTGCCGGTTCCGGGGCCGCGTCGGTTATTGGAGGGTCGGTGGCGTTGGTTCTGTTGGGGCTTTTGATTTTGGAGATTTTGTGAGATCCTAAAAATGGGCTCTGATTTTGCCGCCAATGTTTAGGTTCGGTTTTTGGAGTTTGTTTGTGTGTAATGTACGTTGTGTCATTCTAATGGATAGGTTTTTAGTTTTTGGAAGCTTAATTTGGGTTTGGGTTTTAAATTAGAAGTGCTATATGATAAAAACTCAATAATTCATAATCAAAAGTGTGGGTATAAATTATCTACATTTGATCATGGTAGAGTTTAATAAATATAACATTAATATTGATTATGATTAATTTCAAGTTCAATAACTCTTGGGAGACAAATACTGATTATTCTGTGATGTTAGTGGTAAATTAGTTTATAATTAAACAATAAAATAATTGTATTATTGACTCATGTTTAGATATACTTAAATATCGATTTGAAGTTGAAATGAATTAATACCTACTAAGATAGTCAAGTGCGTATTTATTTGGATGATACATTTTAGAGATGATAAACTTTGAGGAAAATTTAAAAAAAAAAAAAAAAGGTAACTAGTAAGGAAACTTCTCCTCTTCTCATCGAAGGTTAAAAGCATCATGGAGGCGCATAACATGTATAAGTAGGGAAGCTCTTCTGCGTTTCTTTCATACTTCTTCATATGATTCTAATTTATATAGCGATTTAGTTTAATATGAGTTAGGATTTTTTGAATCTGTCGTGATTTGAAGCATGGATGAGGTATTTGCTCACTTTGAAATTAGAATCAACCTTACCACTTTCTTCAACCAACTCTATATCCGTAATCCATTGCTATGAAGAAGATTTTTTGTGTGTTCATTGCAAAAAAGACTAGTCGAAAATCTTACTACACCTGCTACTACTTCCTACAACCATTGCAATAAAAGTAGTCTTCGTCAACCTTACCACTTCCTACACCTACTACTAAATTCAAGTTTTGATTCTTAGATTCAGACGAATAGTATTTCGTCTGAATCTAAGAATAAAAAATCAGCCTGGGAGGTTATTGCCTAAATAATATTCTATCTGCAATTTTATGTTCTTTAGACTTGATTTTTGAGTTCACGTTGACGTGACATATATGATTACGATGTGTTGACAAATTTGGGTTGTAAGTTTGTGTGTTCTCTATTATTAATTTTCTCACATTTGGGGTGCATGTGAAATAGCATGAGGCATGTCATTAACTTAGGGTAAAGTTTTTAGCGCATTACTCATAAATTCTATCTGAATATTTATTATCAAAGTTGGGCTTGAAATTGATTGATAGAGGCAGAAGTTTCATAAGAAAAATCTTATCAATCCTTTACTTATTTTTTAAACATGATAATCAAACTTAATTTTACAGCCATCTTAAAGAAACCGTCTTATGAAAATGGTAATCAACCACCGATGCGAAGATAAAGAAAACATAAAGGACGAAGAACAAACACACATAATTTACGTGGTTCACTAACGTAGTGTTAGCTTAGTCCACGGACAAAGAATGGGCAGAGTTTTATTAAGAAGAAACGAACAATACAGAATTACAGAGTGAATGTCATAATAAGCTAGAAGTTTAATTCGAATTTATATATGTACTATCATTAAACTCTATTACAAAATGAATTCAATACACATCTCAACACTTTTTTGGTTTATTTTTTTTCATGGACATCTTATGTTTCATGTCCAAACATATTTTCTGGTTTTCAATAGTTCTGATCTTATATATCTTTGAAATAATGGTCCGTTGCCTCCAAATATGGGTTGCTTTGAGATATTGATCCTAAAAAATATTGGTTGTATTGAGATATTGATCCCTCAAAATAGGGGAAAACTTATCTGTAGTAAAATCTGTATATAGATACAGACCATGCACGATCAAAACCACATTTTTTGTACTAAAAAAAACCACATTTTTTTAAAACTTTTAAATTATTTTTCTCTTCTTTTTTTTTTTTCTTTCTCTTCTTCCTCACTTTCATTCACTTGTTCCTCTCTTTCCTAATCCCTAAGTAAACATGTTCTCTAAACCCCATTTTCTTGAATCTTAACGGCGTGTTTCCCCCATAATACTTGTTTGGTGGCCAGCTTCCCATAATCCATATTAACTTTCTCCTAAACTCGGATATGAACAATGTTTACTGTTCAAATCCGAGTAAATGCCTCCTCCTATTCACGTTTTTCTCCCAAATTCCTCCTATTCACATTTTTCTCCCAAATTTGCGACTTCTCTCTTACTTTCCTTCTCTCTCATTTCCGACTAATTTGTTCTTCGATTGAACCCGGCCTGTTGGATTTCTTCTTCTGTATTGTGATTTCATCTCCCTTTTCACGTTTTTCTCCCAAATTCCTCCTATTCACGTTTTTCTCCCAAATTTGCGACTTCTCTCTCGTTTCCGACTGATTTGTTCTTCGATTGAAGCCGACCTCTTCGATTTCTTCTTCTTTATTGACCACCGATTTGGTAGATTTTTTGTTCTGGTAGGTTTAGGGTTCAGTTCATTTTGTTGATCTGTGAAACACTAATCTTTTTTTGGGGTTTTCGTCACAGATCTGACCTCTCACCATCGAAAGGTTCATCTCTTGCCGCCGATGTAGCCTCGTCTTATGTTGCATGAGTCGTTTGCGACCTCCAATTGGGTTTACTAGTTGTCTGGCATGGAGGGGGGTCAATCTTTCGACTTGGAGGGGGGCGGATCCAGGTAAGTTCTCTAACCCTCCCCAGCTGATGATGAGGTCAATTTCAATTTTTCCCACTGCTTTTCAAGTTTTTTGCATCTGGTCTTGCTCCATGTTCCAATTATTTTTGTTCTCTGTTATGATGTTCTCTGCTAAGTAAGAAATTTTTGTGTTCACATTTGTTTTGATTTTGGATCATTCTATGTCTAATCTTCCTTTGTGTTTACAGATCTACTGCTCTCACTGCCGATTCAGTTTTGAATCTTGCCGTCGTCGACTTCTACGGAGCTCGAATGTGCGAAATCGACCTTCCAATGGGCTTGCATGTATAGAAATTCATATTGAAGACGACGACTAGGTAGGGTTCGTTCTGAAATTGGCTCGATGAGGGAGTCAGATCCAGGTATGCTTCTAACCCTTTCTCCCCCCCTCAGCCGATGATGAGAAACCCCACGCTTGTTTCGATCTTTACATCTCATCAATTTGTTCTGGATCCTTCTGTTTTCAATTGTTGTTTTTAATTATTTTTTATTTTTTTATAAAATTTTCTAAGTGAAATAACCCATTTCTATCTCTTTGTATACCTGTTGGTCATAAATATAGTTCGATTTGCTCGATTTGCTCTCTGTTTTGTAGGATTTTTTTATTATTAATTCAACTACTACCTTAAATGCATCTGAATTCACCTTTGAAATCCTTAGATATGTTCAATGATAACAAATCTTCCCTGATTGAAAACCTTGTCTCTCTCATTAATGTGATGGTAAGACATCATTTACTTTAGTTAAACCAAACACCTGAGCTATTTCTATATAATTGTTGTTTCACTTTCTATTTTACACAACCTAACTCACTGCTCTCTGTTTTCTATGTGAGTATTCTTTCGTTGCTTTATGTTTGAGCTATCTTTTGTTTTGCCATTTGTTGCTCTCTGTTTTAACTCAGGTTTTTAAAAGACTGCTGTTTCTAATCTTAGTTAATTTATGTTTCAGTTGTCTATTATCTATTCTTTTTGTTTTGCCATGTTGCTTTTTGTTTCACTTGTTCGTTCTGATCTTAAGTTAATTTATGTTTCAACTGTCTATTATCTATTCATTTTGTTCTACCATGTTGCTCTTTGTTTCCCTTGTTCGTTCTGATCTTAAGTTAATTTATGTTTCAACTGTCTATTATGTATTCATTTTGTTCTACCATGTTGCTCTTTGTTTCCCTTGTTCGTTCTGATCTTAAGTTAATTTATGTTTCAACTGTCTATTATCTATTCATTTTGTTCTACCATGTTGCTTTTTGTTTCCCTTGTTTGTTCTGATGTTAAGTTAATCTATGTTTCAACTGTCTATTATCTATCCCTTTTTGTTAGCTTTGATATTAAGTTAATATATTTTCCAACTCTCTATTATCTATTCCTCTTTGTTTTGCCATGTTTCACTTGTTAGTTTTGATAATTTATATATTGTTGCATCATACTTATTAATTTTGTTTTTTTAAAAAATGCAAAAGTAACATGGATAGTATTCGATCTCTTACGAGAAATGAGTAATACATCCATTCCCTGAGGCTGAGGTTTATATTATTAATCTTTAATTTTAGGTTTATATTATTAAGTTTTGACTTGTAAACTTTTTCGTTTCTCCCCTACATTGTAAAAGGTAATCATAAAAAAAATTATATTTACATAAATGTGTTTGTAACAATGAATATTTTGTTGTTATTTTTTAGAATCGAATTCTAGCACACCAGTACAGTGGACTTTGCTCGAAGGTCTGTGTTATTGAACATGTTATATGTACTTGTTAATTTGAATACTTTCCAAAGAAAAACATATTGTATTATTTTGGACTCTTGTGAATTGTTGGAATTATGTTGATTAACATTTTTTTTATTATGGATTGTATATTTTATGATATGAGTTTGAAATGAATTTTATGTGTTTCAATTGTTATATCAAATTGAGTAATTAAAAATCATCAAAGTGACCAATTTTTTAAAAACTAAAACCATGAAGACCACAAAATGAAAACTAAAATAAATAAATAAACCATTACCCCTACTTATTATGAGTATAATTAGCATTTTAAACCAACACATGTATTACTATAAAAAAAACTATTGCTAAAAAAATCATCAAAGTGACCAATTTTTTAAAAACTAAAACCATGAAGACCACAAAATGAAAACTAAAATAAATAAATAAACCATTACCCCTACTTATTATGAGTATAATTAGCATTTTAAACCAACACATGTATTACTATAAAAAAAACTATTGCTAAAAAAATCATCAAAGTGACCAATTTTTTAAAAACTAAAACCATGAAGACCACAAAATGAAAACTAAAATAAATAAATAAACCATTACCCCTACTTATTATGAGTATAATTAGCATTTCAAACCAACACATGTATTACTATAAAAAAACTATTGCTAAAAAAATAAATGAATGAATGAAGATTATCTAATAGATCTTATATTTTAAAGGGAAAAAAATTTGTTATCTACTAAATAGATTTTATTTTTAAGCAATAAATTTTGAGTATCTTTTATTCTCATTTTTTTAGTAGCTTTAATTTATTTATTTTTATTTGTGCCGGTGTTTTATTTATTTTGATCGTTTTATAAAAAGATTAAATTTCTCGAGTAAACTTGTAATTTAAATAATTTAGTATTAAAATCAAATTTATAGAATTAGTTTCAAATGATATCCATTTTAACTATTAAAATTAACTTCTTTTTGAAAAATAAAAGCTTAATCTCTATCAAAACTATATATATATATATATATATATATATATAGGAAAGTCAATAGTATTTTAAAATATGAACTTTTTTTAAGATAAAATGACTTCAATTTTATGTACACCATTCGTTTGAAGATAAAATGAACTTTTTTTTGGGGTAAAAAACTCGGGTTAATCCCTATTACAAGAAAGAAAATAACTTTTTTTGTAATTGAATGACATCAATTTTAACTATTAAGATGAAATTCTTTTTTAAGAAATAAAAGCTTAAGCTATATTTGAAGAAATAATAAATATAGCAAAGACAACAATTTGAATATTAAAATTAACTCTTTTTTAAGAAAAAAAAAGGCTTAATCTCAATCGCAAGAAAAAGGAATTAGCGAAGACATAAGGTTTTTTTTTTTAAATGACTTCAAATTTATTTATCTATACCACTAGATTGAAGTTAAAATGAACATTTTTTTTTAGACTTCATTTGATTCTGACTGACATTTTTTTTCGAACTCTTTTTTAGATAATGGATACTAATAAAACTATAGCAGTTTTAACAATACTCTACACATGGCAAACACTTCTTTCTTCTTCTTGCGAATCTTGTAATGAACTACAACCCTAGGACAAAAAACTATAGCTCTTTCTTTAGACACCATTTTCGCCAAATGACCTTTTTCTCGATGATAAGACAAAGCGATTTAGCTTATCGTGAGACAACTAGAATGAATCGTAGCTGCTTTGAAACTTTGTGCGACATGCTAAGGACCCACGGTGGTCTTCGAGGTACAGATTACATCGACGTGGAGGAAATGGTAGCCATGTTTCTACATATCTTGGCTCATGATGTTAAGAACCATGTCGTTCGAAGAATATTTACAAGATCCGGCGAAACAGTGTCGCGACACTTTCAATCTGTCCTTACTGCTGTTATTCGTTGTCATGACATTTTGTACAAGAAACCTGAACCTATCCAACCATCATGCACCGATAGTAGATGGAAGTGGTTTGGGGTACCATTATTTTACCTTTATAAAATAGAGTCCTTGTAGGAACCGAATTTCATTTCTTCCTTCGAACTATGCAGAATTGTCTAGGTGCATTGGATGGTACTCATATAGAGTTACAAGTCCCAGTTGAAAATCGTGTTTCCTTTAGAAATAGAAAGGGTATCATCACAACGAATGTTCTTGCTGTATGCGCTCCAAGCGGAGAGTTCATATATGTACTAGCTGGGTGGGAGGGATCAGCAGCTGACTCTAGAGTTCTTAGGGATGCTTTATCCCATAACAATGGATTTCAAGTCCCTCATGGTAATTAATGACTCAAAGAAAATGCTACTTTCACTTATAGTGAATGTATAATAACCTAGTGTTTATTGATCCAGGATACTATTACCTTTGTGATGCGGGTTATCCAAATGTTGATGGATTCCTAGCTCCCTATAGAGGCGAATGTTATCATCTATCGGATTGGAGGGGTATCAATCCACCACGGAATCCAAGAGAGTTTTTTAATAAGGCACACTCCTCAGCACGAAATATAATAGAAAGAGCGTTCGGTGCATTAAAAAACCGTTGGGCTATTCTGCGACACAAGTCTTACTATCCTCCAAAAGTACAAGTGAAGATCATAAAAACTTGTTGTCTCCTACATAATTTAATATGTAGGGAGATGGGCTCTACGATTGGTTTAGAGATATTATGGGAGAACGATGCTACACTATACCAAGAGGAAATGGACGATACCCCAACGATTAATTTCGTCGAGACATCGCCTCTTTGGACTGCATTTCGAGATTCCATGGCCCAAAGAATGTTTGACACAGCCCAAAACTAGTAGGAATTAGACTTCTAATATTTTTTTTTTTTTAGTGACTATAACTTTTATGAATCATGAATGACATAATATGACTTTTGTGGGAAATGATACTTGTCTTGTATTATATAATGAACGATACTAAATGAATGATATTTCTTACTCTTGATCTCTTATGTACAACTTCCTTGTAGCAACATGGCTGCGACAGGGAGAAACATTCGACACAGTTGGACAACAATGGAAGATGGTACTTTAGTCCAATCACTAATCGAACTTGTACAAGAGGGGGGGTGGAGATCAGATAATGGTACTTTTAGGAATAAGTACCATAATGAACTACTTCGACTAATGCACCTAAAACTACCTGGATGCCCAATTACATCTACCACTGTGATTGATACTAGAGTGAAGACTCTGAAACGACAATACCAAGCTATTGCAGAGATGCTGGGCAATACTTGTAGTGGATTCGGTTGGAATGATAAATACAAGTGCATTGAAGTGGAGCCAACTGTTTTCGACAATTGGGTTCAGGTATTAAAGAATAGTTATAATATAACAAAATGAAATTTTAATTTATTTACGAATCGTATGTTCTTAATTTCATTGTCAGACACACCCAAATGCAAAGGGTCTCAACAACAAGCCTTTTCCACATTACGATGACTTGGCTTATATTTTCGGAAAGGATAGAGCATGCGGGTCAATATCTCAGTCTGCTAGAGATATTGCAGAAGAAGATTCAAATGCAGAGGTCGGTGAGGGGGGCGGTTCCCAAGAATATTACATACCTGAGATTCCTGTTGCTGAAGAAGAAAACCCAAATACCCCCACAAGTAGAGTAGCTAGACCGTCATCCTCTTACGTGGAGAGAAGAGAAAAAAAGGTCTCTCGAAGCGAGAAATGCTTGATGTGTTGCGTGCCGGCATGAACATGCAGTACGAGCAAATTGTGAGGATTGCTGATTGGCCTGTCACAACCATACAAGTGACAAATGAGGATAATAAATCTACAAGAGCCGAAGTAGCTACAATTCTTCAAAAATTATCACCGCCATTAACCAGTCCACAACGGGTTGTACTGATGAACATCCTTTTAAAGGATCTCGACGAAGCTTTTGCTTTTCTTGGAGTCCCTAAAAATGATCGGGCCATCTACTGCGATTATCTATTGAACAGACCCAGCTGATGACCTTATCTATACCTTTTTTGATGTCGATGGATGCCTAGAAGATGACCCCACTTCTTATTTTAATTAAATGACGAAAAAGATTTTTTTTGTTCAACCATCGATTACTTATTGTACGGAGTCGACTTGATTTATATTACCTTTTTTATTATGCAATGAACGTTAATGCATATTTCCTATTTTATTATAAATGGAATGTTAATTCCTTTAATTTATTGCCTACACTTTAAATTTTAATGAGAAATAAATAAACATAAACACTTAGATAATATTCTTATGAATGCATGAAAATATAAGTTTGATAAAATAAAAAAGAAGTATTATAATTATTTTTCAAGTTTGATAAAAATAATTTAAATTACTCTTTGTTTAGATTATGGAGCATCGAACGAATTTAATAGTATGGAAGATATTGTACGCGTGGCAAATACAAATGGGAAATGATGTTGGACCTGCTCTCACTAGAGCAATAATGGACGAATCTTCAACTGAATGGTCATACTTTCAAGATTTAATCGCGGAACGAATGTTTACTAAATAGAAAACCTCATTAAATGAGTGAATGAAACAATTTCATAATGCACTACTTGTAAGTGAATGATCTTATTATTATCTCTTATTTGGTTGAACTGATACTTAATGTATTATGTCTAAATTATAATTTGGCTATCGAATGAATATTGTGTTGTGACAATTTAAAATGAATGACATTTTATATATTGCCAAAGAAACAACTAAAATAATATTCAAAGCAAACTCAGATTAACAAAATTAAGTTCAGAAACTCAGATTAACTTAATATTCGTACCAAACACAACTTAACTTAATACTCAGCTTAACTTAATCTCTGCACCAAACAACAGTCAGCTTAACTTAATCTGTCTACCAAACACAGATTAACTTAATCCCCAGCTTAACTTAATACCCAGCTTAACTTAATCCTAATCCCTGCACCAAACACCCCCTAAGTTGGGAGTGGAGTGGGATTTGGAAGAGAGAGTGAAAAAGAGAGAGGGAGTTGAGAATAGAGAAATCGAGGTCGGCAACGTGGGGGCGGAGGAGTGTGGGGTTTGAAGTAGAAGACGAGGCCGTTGCAGCGACAGAGAGTGCCATGGCGGCGAGCACGGAGAAGGTAGCAGCTAGGTGGAGGGGAAGGGCGATCATGAGAATGACAACGAAGAGAAGGATGATGAATGCAAAAACAAACCTGCATATATAAATCGTCTTGCTAAAAATTAATGTTTTGGAAACACGACATTATAAATAAAGAGAGAAAAATAACACATTTATGTAAGATTAAACGCTAAACAAGAATCCATCATCAATTTTTATTTTTTGTTTACGCTCCATTACGATGGATATTAACTCAAAGAACAAATTTGTGAAACTCAGCAAAACATTACAAAAAAAAAAAAAAAAAAAAATCAAGTTTTAGCCTCAAATTCAGTTGAGTTTCTTCCTTTCATCTTAAGAATCAATAAAATGTGGTTAGAAAAAATGTTTATCAGAGAATTAGGGAAGAGAGGAAAAAGGAAAGGAGAGGGAGGAAGAAAAGAAAGAAAAGAGGAAAAAATGCAACAAGAGAAAGAAGAAAAAAAAAAAAAAAAAAGTTTTTTTAGTACAAAAGAAAAAAAAAATGTGGCTTTGAGCATACCATGTTTTGTTTTTTTTTGGACCGAATTGAGCATACCATATTAGTCTATCTCTATATGCAAATTTTTCTATAGATAAGTTTTCACCCTCTCAACATACCATTTTCCTAGAAATAATAACTTCTAAAAATATGAATTGCTTGAAAATATTTGTATCTCCAAATATGTGTTATCTTAAAATAGTAGTTCCTCAATCTCTTTATCAAGTTGAAATATGGACTCTCTAAAATAATGATTGCCTCATCTCTAAAATTATTGATTGTTGTGTGATTTATGTGACTCAAAATTTAAGTTGCGTTGAAAAATTGTAAACATTGGTCTTTTAAAGGATAGTTTGTTTTAAAAAATATTAGTTGATTTGAGTTATTGATCATTGAAAATATCAATTGCATTAAGATAGAGGTCTTTCGAAATATTGGTTTTAGAAATATATGTCGTAAAAGATTGGACCCTCGAAATATGAGTTGGATTGTTGAAATAATAGTTTCATAATATTTAGGATAAAACTTACCTGCAGAAAATTTGTAGATAGACTTACGGACAATATGGGTGGCCCTTTTAAAATGAGCCACGTTTTATTTTATTTTAAAAAAAATCTAAATTTCTTTTGACCGTGTATAACGTCTGTTTACTTTTCTTTCTTTCCTCTCTTTCCTCCCCAGTATTTTCTTTTCTGTTGGGTTCTTTTCCTTTTTTCTTTTTCTTTTTTCAAAATGGGATCTAGAGCTATTAAGTTTTAAAAATCTTAAAAATCTTTTGAAAAAAAGAAGATAAAAAGAAAGAGATTCATCTCTGGAATGCCCTTTAGTTTACTTTCTTGTTTAAGTTTGTCTTGTTTCTCATCCAAATCAATAGACCTTCAAGGGAGAAAGCAAACAGACGTTTACAGGGTTAAAAGAAATTTTAAATTTTTTTTAATAAAATAAAACTTAGCTCATTTGGTGTTTTTAAAAAAATAAAATTTTAAAATTAGTTTAAAGGTCTATTGATTTGGATGAGAACAAGACAAACTTAAACAAGAAAATAAATTAAAAGGTATTCCAGAAAAGAGAGAGAAGACTGGAGAGGAAAGAGAGAGAATAAAAAAAAAAGACGTTATACATAGGTAGATTTTTTGTTAATAAAATAAAACTTGGCCCATTTTAAGAGGGCCACATGTATTATTAGGTGTATCGTACATATTTTCGTGCACTAAGTTTTACCCTAATATTTATTGTCATGGAATGTCTCAAAACATCAGGTGCCTTGAGAAATTGTCCTTCCAAATATGATGGCTGGAAGCACCAATCCCATAATTTTGGTGGACTTTGAAACATTAGTCAACATTGGTTACCCCATATTACTGGTTTCTTGAATATATCAATGTCAATTACCTCGAAATCATACTATGATTTGCCTGGAAATATGTGGGTTTCTTTGAAAAATGGTTCATTGAGTAGTTGGGGTTATTGGACGATATTGGAGTTCATGGGAGAATAAAAGATGAGAGGATGCGTTAGAGAAAATGGAGTGAAGGAGGTACAATTCCAAGAGGCAGTCACGCGTGGCTCAGATTAATAACTCTAAGGTATGCTAGAATATTATTGGAGTGTCCAAGTGTCATGCTAGGGACTAATTCGTTCCAAATATAGGAGAGCAAAACTTTAATTTTCTGATATATATATGTTAAAGAGCGAAGTAGATGTGAAATATTTGTTTGAATAGTGGTGTTTAAGGGAATAAATGTTGATTTTGTATTAACTTTTTATTTATTGTATATTTGTACATATTTATAAGTTTAATATATTTTATTTTATATTATATAATTTAATGGACAAAATGTCTAGCCATTAAAAATTACCGTATTAAAATTTATCTTATTTCCATATTTTATATTATATATATTTATTTATTATGACAATACTTTTAAGAATGATTTGGCGATTTCACTATTTGTTGGTTTGAAATTCATAATTTTTTCGTATTTATATTAATTTATAATACAGTTTCTCAATTTTAATAATTATCTCCATGAAAGCAATAAATATAATTATTTATCCTTGCAAATTCAAATTTTTTTCATTTGAATAAATATTTGTCAATATGATAGTAAAGATAGCACAACAAAATTGAAAGAATATTTTATTATTATTATTTATCTTTATAATTAAATATCTAAGTTTTAATACAATTTTTAAAATTAATAATTTTTTTTTTTTGAGATTACAACCATTAGGAATGGGGAATATTCAAACCTAAGACTTCAAATAGGTGTACATTGATGTCGTTTGAGCTACTGCTCTACAAATTAATAATTATTTAAATATTCACAAATTTGTAAAAAAATTCTGAAACGATATATAAGTAAATTTCTAGCTAATATAGTACTTCAAAATTCAAATTAAAGTTTTTTTTTCTTTCATCTATTTTAATTTGAATCTTTATAATTAAATTTATAAGGTAATTTTAAATTATGAATTTGATTAAAATTAATAAAAATCATAAATATAAAATGTCACCCTTACCAATTGGAGGGGATTCAAACCCCGCTAGTTTTTTTTTAATTACATTACAATTAAATTCTTATTTTTTGAAACATTAAATTTCTAATTTTTAAACCAATTTATAAATTATATATAATCTACTTCTAAAAAAATTATATATAATCCAAAAACTATGATAAAAGTTAAATTTTAAAAGAGTTAAAATTAGAGAAAACAAAAAAAGAAATTACATGAAATTATATGTTTTTTGATTGAATTAAAAAAGTACATGAGATTTGATATGTTGTTTGATTGAATTAAAAAAGTTTGATGAGATGTTAGATGAGTTGAGTAGAGATTGCGATGTATTCAAAAGAAACAAAAGACTCAATTTATAAGATGTTTGAGAAAGAGAATGAGAATTAGGGGTCTTCGATCTTTTGTCAGTTTTATACCAAACTGACTAGATTATATTGATTTTTTAAAAATTGTATCTGATCTGATGTTCAATGAAATATAAACTATTAGTTCCATTTTTAATTGGTTTGATTTGGTTTTGAATCGAGTTTGATTTCGAACTCAACAAATATTAAATTCATTTTTCAATTTTCTTTCGATAGTTTGATTTTTTTAGTTACTTTTTGGAATTTCTTAATCCGCCAAAAATAATCTTTCTCAAAATCAAAACACACAAATTATAGGGAGGAATAGACTGAAGCAATTAATTTTATATGATTATATAAGCTAAGCCTCAAAACCGAATGACAATACATTATCATCACATTCACAAAAACAACCTTCAATCTTACTACAAAAATTGAAAGACAGCTATTACTTCTCATTCTCAATAATTATTTCAATTAATTTCCTCAAATTAGAAATCTAACTTATCAAGACTTTAGTTTTTATTTGTTTTTGCCTAAGTGAAATCAAACTGAATCGATTGATTTCGGTTCCCAAGTTCTTAAACTGTAGGCGACTGTTTTAATCGGGCGAGTTTAGACGGTCTGTTGATTTGGTCGGGTTTGAATTACACCCCTAGTTAAGATGTTAAAAAAACAAACAAAATGGTTATTATTATTATTATTATTACGGAGAGAATTTTTATGAACAATAAAAAAAGAAAAAAAATGATATGAAGACTAATCATAGAAAATTTGTACTAAAAAAATTGTAGAAAATTTTAAAAAGAGTTGGTAGCTGTTTTTTTTTTATATTTTTTATTATTTGATGATAATTTAATACGATGATCATGGTTTGATCATAAAAATATATTTTAAAATCAAAGGCTAAAATTCTCATTTATGTGTTAATTTAAAATTAAAGGCTAAAATTTACTCTCTACAATAATTTTTTATTATATGATTATAATTAATATCTTTTTTAATTATTAAAACATCTGTGATAAGCAAAATGGCTAACAAATGATAGATTCCACTAATTAACTTGAAATTTGGGAAAATACATATGTTTTAATATATTAATTTAACTTCATAAATATACTCAGACCTTGTTTTTTTGTGCTAAACACACATTTTGTTTTTCGTTTTAATCATCAAATTTAAAAATTAATTATTGTAGCTAGCATTTTAGCCCCATAGTTATATTTGTTTTTTTGATATGAAACCACTCTTCAAAAATTCATTATTATTTTTTTTTTGAAGTAAATGCCACAACTCTTCGACATTTTTATCAAATCTTACATTAAATTTTATTAATTTTCATATCAAAACATTAAATTTTATTAAATTTCACATCAAATTTATCACTCAACTACTATTATTTATAATGTTCAAACAATTAATTGACTAATCTACTATTACTAATCTACGAACAAGTAGTTAACTATTTCATTTTTTTTCACAAACTCTTTTCTAAAAAAAAAAAAAAAACAAACACACCCGTGATATAATTATCATGAATGATCTTTCCAAAAAAAAAAAAAATCAGATGGGCCGCCTGAGAGCCCAATTTTGATTATATATATATATATATAAAAAAAAAAAGCAAAACTCCGTGCAACTATAGGTAATGTTAGATTGAATAATAATTATTTTTGTTTCGCATTTAAAAAATAAACCAAAAAAAAGAAAAATAAGCTTTTTTTTTTCGTCTCACAAGCACTTGTCTCTCTCGTTCTCTATCTTCTTCCCGACGCATCCACAGCCGCCGCCGCGCCGCTGCTACTTCCGCCACCAGCTCCGCCCTATCGCCGCCACCGGTGCTGCTGTCGCCTTCGCCTCGGAGGCGCTTTAAAACCTTCCGTCGTCAATTAGAAATAACACAGGTCAGTTTCTTCACCCTTTGGATTCCAGGTCGATTACCTTCAATAAATACCACGATATCAACCTTCAACTCTCGTTCGTTATCGTATGATTTCACTGATTACTACTTGTTTTTACTCTAACTCTTTTGCTTCGATTGTTTTTCGCGTTTCTCTCGGCCTATACTCAATTTCATAGGATTTGTGATTTTCCTATGTTTGTGAGGTGTTAAAGAATTCGGAATTTGATATAGAGAGCTGGATTTTGTGATTTTTGTTTTCGTGTTGATGTTTGTCTGTTTCGATTAAATTCTCTGTCACTGAAGGTTGTTTTGGGGTTTCGTTTATGCAGTTTTGTAACTTCGAATGGCAAGAGCGCCGGCTGGTAATGCACACCCAGGTAGCAGGACTGGGGTTCGGATAGTTATCGCTGGGGAACGTGGTACCGGAAAGTCGAGCTTGATCATAACTGCTGCGGCGGACAATTTTCCAGTGAATGTCCCCCCAGTTTTGCCACCAACGAGGCTGCCCGAGGATTTTTATCCAGACCGTGTTCCCACCACAATCATCGATACTTCTTCACGGTATTGATGGAGTTATGACTTCTGGCTTTAGTATTATGGACATGATTAAAGTAGTTTTCAACTTTAACAGAAGGATAATTCTGCTTCTTATGGCAAGATATCTGCATACCTTGTACTTTTTTTGTCTCTTTATGGGTGACAATTGAATAGAAAAGAGAGACCTTAATGTTATTGTTGACATAGCTTGTTTTATTTTCTTCTTTGATGCTTCTATATTTGAGCACGGCTATTGCTTCTTCCATTTTGTGGAAAATTTGATTGGTAAGAAACTGGAAGAATTTTGAGGAGTTCAGTGGTGAATGTGATAGAAGGAGAGATTTAGGAACGGGCACTGTTTCACTCAATACCTAGGCTTCTGATCTTTGATATTTCTCTTTGGAGTAATTCTTGCTAATTGCTATACTTTCATTTTATTTCCTGTGTCCATACGGTTTTCAAGGATGAATTTTGAAGTCCTTAAAGTTCTGTTTTTGATTGTTTGTTTGTTTGTTTCTCCCAGCACTGAAGATAGTGCAAAAGTTGCTGAAGAACTACAGCGGTCTGATGCAGTGGTGCTAACATATGCTTGTGATCAGCCTCAAACCCTTGATCGGCTGAGTACTTTTTGGCTTCCAAAACTTCGTCAGTTGGAGGTTAGTTAACTTTTGCACTCTCCTTGGATGTCGGTGGATAAGAATTGTTTAATAATAAAATCCCCGAGCTTGGTAACCTAACAACTTAGCAAGTTTATCTAGGCATGTCTCATTAATCCAAAAACCTAAGTAGTAAGCGTTCCCTTTCCTGAAATCAGCTCAGTTTTTTGTACATGATTTTGATCATTTTATTGATTAATAGTTTAAACGAGCAGGTGAGGGTTCCAGTTATAGTGGTGGGCTGTAAACTGGATTTGAGAGATGAGAATCAGCAGGTGAGCTTGGAGCAGGTTATGTCCCCAATAATGCAGCAGTTTCGAGAAATCGAAACATGTATTGAGTGTTCAGCATTTAAACATATTCAGGTATGTTGCTCCATTAATCAGGTATATCATGTTGACTATTATGTGTCGTAATCTGTTTTCTTTTTCCCATTTGGGTAAGGTTTGCAGTTTTGTCCGACTTCATTTCAGTCCATGTTGATTCACTGCCGAGTAGTGTTTTCGTGATTATATCTATGAAAACATTACCATCTATATCTCTTAGATATAAATTTTCACTTCCCATATTTTTGTGCAGAACATCATTAGAGCAACAGATTCACATGTTTTGAACTTCGTATTGTTCCATTTGCAGATTCCCGAGGTGTTTTACTATGCCCAGAAAGCTGTTCTTCACCCAACTGGCCCACTTTTTGATCAAGAAACTCAAACTCTAAAGCCTAGATGTGTCCGGGCGCTGAAACGAATATTTATTCTTTGTGATCATGATAAAGATGGTGCTCTGAGTGATGCTGAGCTGAATGATTTTCAGGTCTTTCTTTTCATAGGCCACAAATTTTTTGCCAGACAACTCATGAAGTATTTATTTATATATTAGTTACATTGTCTGACATTTTGTAATATTTGTGCCTAAAATGACTGACTTGACTCATATGGAGCTCTCATTATTATTGTTGTTGTAATCAGGTCAAATGTTTCAATGCTCCTTTACAACCTTCTGAAATTGTGGGGGTTAAGAGGGTTGTGCAAGAGAAACTTCCTGAAGGAGTGAATGATCGTGGACTCACTTTGACTGGATTCCTCTTTCTTCATGCTTTATTTATAGAGAAGGGGCGTTTGGAGACAACATGGACTGTACTCAGGAAGTTTGGCTATGATAATGATATCAAACTTGCAGATGGCCTTATCCCAACTCTTGGCAAGAGAGCTCCGGATCAGGTAATGCAAAATCATATGGGGTATCCTCAACTTTTGTATAATAGGTTGACTGCACTGCACCACACTGTCAAAGACTTTCAAAATCATGCTTATCATAATGTACATTTAATGGGGTATCCAACCATTATTCAATTTTGTATATTAGTTGTCTCTCCTGGATTTCTCAGGAAACAGCTACTACTTTCATAAACATGGAGCAGGGTTTAAATTAAGAATGTACGTGTGGGGAATATTTATTGAATGGAAACAACTTTTAATGGTTGGATGGTTGACTTTGGGCCTTGAATTTTTTTACTTTTCAATTCCAGTGATTTTTAAATTTTTATTTTTGAGGAATGATATATTAAGAAAGTTTCAGGATTTGGTTATTTTTTCTTTTATCAGGCTTTTGATAAATTTGTAAGATGGTATATTACATTTAGTAATTGTATCCTTTTGTTATGCTTCATTGACTTTGTTTTATAACGTGTTCCATAATATTTTACTTCTAGTTTAAATTTCTTATTTGAGACTGTTTTTTTTGTAGAGTGTGGAGCTGACAAACGAAGCCATCGAGTTTTTAAGGGGAATATTTGAACTCTATGACGGTGATGGTGTATGTCTTATACTATAATCTCCTGAATTATCAATTATTACTTTAATTATTTATTTCTCAACTGATGGTTTAGTAATTGAATCTAGCTTATAGATTCATGTTAATAGCCAAGCAGTTGTTACAATTTACCTGAAGGCTGAAATTATTGATCACCTCCATATCTTTTCCTTATTACCCATCAGGATGGTGCTTTACGGCCTCGTGATCTTGAAGAACTATTTTCTACAGCACCTGAGAGGTATTGATTTGCTACGAATTGCATCCTTGTGCATTGAATGAGAAAATAATCTTTCATTTTTTTTTTTGAAATATGTTCTTTTTTTTATTAATTATTCCAACCAATCATAGTTGTTGAGGGGGGTATAAAGGTTCCAAATAAAAAAATAAATTGATTACAAAAGTAAATGTTAAGAAAGCACGTGTGTAACTTCGACCAAAGAGAAACAAAATACTGACCATTTTTCCAGGTTTCTTTAAAATTTCTATGGAATTTTTTGAATTGCTGATGTATCTTTCTAACTAAATCAACGACACAATAGCTCTTGAGGCTTTATTTTGAAGTACTTCATCCTTTCCTTTCAGTCACCAACCCAAAATAACTTCCAGTAACTAACAATTCATGTTTAGCCATGATTATTTTTGGATTGGAGTTATTCTTCTTTTTTTTTTTTTTTTCGTATAGTTAGTCTCGTCTAGCCATTTTTTGTAGGGCACATATTTTTCTCTTTCATGTTTCTCAATAAAAGCTTGGGCTCTCATGAGATTTTTTAAGGTTAAAATGTGAGCTAACCTTTAAAATGTTGGTTGTTTATAAATGGAGGGTGTGACGGTGAGATAAGTGTGAAGGCGCACAATTTTTTAGTTGGTCAAGGCTTGAGTGATGAAAGGGAGGTCCAAGTAGGCACCATGAGTTACCAAGTAATATCTCAAGAATGAGAAAGTCGTAAGTAGTACCTTGAGGCTTGATTACAGATGGTTATATTATGTTCGTCAATATTTTATATTTCAATATTATGGAACTTCGGATTCTATAATATTCCTTGCCAAAAACAGAATAGAAAAGATACTCTGAAATTTGTTGCCGCCATAATAATTTTTTCTTCACATTTTCACGCTTCCCTTCAACAAAACAATGCCCTAATTCTCATGAGTTGTTTCATATGTTAATAAATTGTGATAGAATATTGCCCTTTTTTCCTAGTCTTGTATTGTAGTCTTGAATCCGTTGTGAATGATCTGTCATATTTAAGTTGTGGTTAACTATTATGGGTTGGTCTAGTGGTCAAAGAGGGCTTTTAGGATCCAAGAGGTGAATTCAATCTATGGTGGCCACTTACCTAAACATTGATTTCCTATGAGTTTCTTTGACAACCAAATGTAGGCATGAAGTGCCATGAGAATAGTTGAGGTGCGCATAAGTTGGTCCAACTGCGACACTCGGGGATATAAAAAAAGTTTATGTTGCGGTTGTTTAGATCCCATGACTATCCTCACAAAAAAAGGGTTTTGAGATCTTTTCCAGTTTATGACTATTTTGGAAACCATTATTTTTTCAGCATGATTTTTTGGGCATGCTAATGAACTTTCATGATTTCTTTGGACATGCAACATTCCCTTTGAAACTCCAGTCCTTGGAATGAAGCTCCATATAGAGATTCTGCAGAAAGAAATGCAATGGGAGGATTGTCGATTGACGACTTCTTATCACTGGTATGTTGTAACCTGACTTTTTCTACCAGCTTTCCTGATAACCTGATATATTTCACATCTCTTTCACATTTATTACTTAAGGTGTTTGTATACTCTTCTCATTTTACCCCTTCCCTCCCTTCTCCAGCATTCAGTTCGAGACATTTTTCTTCCAAAAAAGTATATTTTAGTTATTGATTTTTCTTGGATATCTGCAGTGGTCTCTCATGACACTCCTAAACCCAGTTTACACCATAGAGAACCTGATATACATTGGTTACTCTGGCGATCCAGCATCTTCTGTCCGTATAACAAGGAAACGACGGTTGGACCGCAAGAAGCAACAGTTGGACCGAAATGTTCTTCAGTGCTTTGTGTTTGGGCCTAAGAAGGCTGGAAAATCTGGTTTATTGGATGCATTTCTTGCAAGGTTTAGTATCCACATTCTCTATCTATCTTGTTTGAGGCAATAGTGCTGCAGTACTTGTTATAGAACATGATATGTGCTAAAAGAATTTGATGCACAGGCCATTTTCTGGGACTTACACTCCTACCACTGAAGAACGCTATGCAGTAAATGTTGTCGACCAACCTGGAGTAAGTGCTGTGATGTCCTTGTTTTGATGAATTGATAAAATGTAGATTCAATTTTCAATTTTCATGGCTTTAATATGCTATAGGTAATTGGAAGCAATTAAACATGGAGAGAATTCATGCTGATTTTTTGGATGGTACATGTTCAAGTTGGCGAAATATGGTGTAGCTACCATATTATATTCTTTAGTTTAGAATCTTAGATACTTACGTGATTTTTTATGATGATTATTATTATTATATTTTTTGGGAGGGGTGATGAGAACCAATTTCATTATGAGACTATTTTTGTTTCACATTTTATAGGAATTATTGAATTTCCTAAAGGGACTGACAACTCCTGCTAGGCAGGTTTATTTCTTATTCATCCTTATCGAGGATGCATAATATTTTTTAATTATTATTTTTATTGACCTTTGAAGTTGTTTCACTTTTGATTATTTTTCTTTATAAATACTCAACGCGTTAGTGAAACCACAGTTCTCATTGTTAAGAAACTATTATGTTTGCTGTTATCTGATGGCTTCTTTATGTCCGTTTAAATTTCTTTATTTGATTTAAGGGAGCAAAAAAAACCCTTATATTAAGGGAGATACCTGAAGAGGGAGTGAAAAAACTGTTGTCTGGCAAAGAGTCTTTAGCTGCTTGTGATATTGCACTATTTGTGCATGACAGGTAACTTCTTTTCTAATGGAAACGCCATTGGTCATTAACATTCTTAGGCTATCGTAGGATGATAATATTTTTACCTTTGTATTGATATTGTCATTTGTATTTGGAAAGGAGAAAAGACAGCTGTGGCATATTTGTATAAGCTTGTCCATTCTCTTCTATTTATATTATACCTTTCTTATTCTTTGTTCATTATAATTTCATTTTATGAGCATGTAATTTTCATGCATGGCATAAGATTTGAGGCTGGATGAGGTGTAAGCCTCATTTTGGATTAAACATGTCTAATTCATTAAATATAAAACTTTATATATTTTTTGCATGATAATATTCCTTAAAAGCACAAAAAACTTACATTATTAACATTAAAGAAAATTATCTCAATAGTCCATCAAAATTTAAAATCTTGTTAGTAGTAATGTAAAACTAATTCTCAATATTATGATCTAAAAAAAAATCCACAATATTATGAAAAAAAGTAATAACAAATGGGAATAGGAAAATCATAAACCAAAGAAAAAAAAGATAATAATCAAAACTAAAACAGAAAATGAAAAAAAGGAAGTTTTTTTTAGAAAGAGGAGCTTGTGTGGAGTTCGACCTTTTGGTGGAGACCAAGAGATTGAAGAGAGATGATTGTGTAATCTCTTTCTCTTCCCTTCCGCAAGAAAGAGGAGCTTTTGTGGAAAGCTAGGGTGGGGTGTGTGGTATCTTTGCTTGCCTTTTCTTTTGTATGGCCTCTTGTTCTAGTATTCTTTCATTCTTTTCTCAATGAAAATTTGGTTTATTATAAAAAAAAAACTTGGTTCCCTATGGGCTAGAATTTTGAATTTGTTTGTGCTTAGTTGGTCTGAGGTCGTATTTTGTGGATTAATTCTATAATGGTGGGATTCAATTAGTTAACAAATAAAACACAACTTTAAATAATTTACTATGAATTTTCTTTGATTTATGCTGCCAAGATATTATTGAATCCACTTGTAGAGCACCAACTTTGTTTTCTTTTCCAGCTCTGATGAGTCCTCGTGGAAGAAGGCAACTGACCTACTGGTTGAAGTCGCAAGTCATGGCGAGGATACTGGCTATGAGGTGCCTTGTTTAATTGTTGCTGCCAAAGATGATCTCGATTCATTTCCCTTGGCAATACAAGATTCTACGAGGGTAAATTTTTTTATTTATGTAAAACTGAGCTCACTTTGCAATATAAAATATTTCTTCTATATGTACCATACGTATTCAATGGTCCACACAGGACATTGTAGCCGTTTAGATATCTCCATTGAATTACTATTATAGTAATATAATTTATTTTTTGGAAACCGGGAAATTGGAGCTTTCCTCCACTATACCTAGGAAACCACACTCGTCCCTAGGCCAGACATCGGAGTAATATAATTAATTAGAACAACTCCACTGATTCATAGTGCTAAAAGACTACCGGTTTGTTATAAACTTCTCTATATGAGGTTTACTGTTTTGATGAGGAAAAGTAACTTTACGTTAACGGTACAATTGTTAATTTTTTTAGAGAGAAATTTACAATTGCTTATCCTATAGATCCTATTAGAAATGAATCTGTTTTTCAAATTCTGTATTTGAACTAAAAAATGTCCTTGAGATAGTAGCATACTTATATAATTTCGTTCATTTGAATGAAGTTGGTTTCCTACTAAATAAAAATAGAATAAAATAAACAATACAATGTTGAATGTCCAACCACCATGGGTGATAAGTGGTCAAAACTCAAGAGTACAATAAGAAACCAAAAGGTTGTTGTGGGTTCAATAGATGGTGGCCACCTACTTAGGAATTAATTTTCGAAGGGTTTCCTTGACACCCAAATGTTGTAGAGTTAGACGGTATGTCTCTTGAGAATAGTCGAGGTGACACAAGCTGGCCGAGACACATATGGATATAGAAAAAAATACAATGTTGAACGTCCTTGACAATTATTGAATCTGCTTACAGTTTTTCTTTGTCATTCATAATTTCAGATTCTGTAGGATCCACTTCCTTAAGTGTTTTCATTGGCCTGTTAATAAAAACCACTGGAATGTAGTATTTTAGTTATGATTGCCACTGGAATGTCCAAAAAAAAGAGACCACCGGAATGTAGTACTTATTTATGATTGCCAATGAAATCCTTAATCTTTAAATATCACTGTTCTCAATTATAATAGTCTTGATACAATTTGGTAGGTAAGCCAAGATATGGGCATAGAAGCTCCAATACCTACTAGCACAAAGTTGGGTGATTTCAATTATGTATTTCGAAGAATTGCATCTGCTGCAGAGCACCCTCATTTAAGCATCCCCGAAACTGAGGCGGGCAAAAGTCGCAAGCAGTATCACAAGCTCATTAACCGCTCTCTTATGTTCGTTTCAGGTATGCTTATTTCTGTAATTTTGCTCACCCTGTCCATTCACGACTTAACATGCAAAAGCTATTCATGAATGAATATTAGCTCGCACTACTATCTATGACATTTTGATTCATTGGCTGGTTGCATTGATGGGTTCATCATCCCGTGGATGCTTTTTTAATTGTATTTTAATAAACATTTAGTAGAAATATGGTTGATTTTTACTGCATGTGGCGAATAACTTGTTTCTGAGAACTTGAATGATTTGTTCTTCCATAATTACATAGTAAACTTTTGCATGCTAGTTGTTATAACTGTTTAGTAGTCTTGGGGGTGGCGCACAGTAGTCAAAGGCATGGGCTTTAAAGGTGTGTTCTCCTCAAGGTCTCAGGTTCGAGACTCACATGTGACTCACATTTGTAGAAACCTTCCATGTCTCCTCCATTCTTTCATTGTCTCCCGGTACCTAACCTAGGGACGGGCGTGGTTACCTCGGGTATAGGGGAGCAAAGTTTCGATTTCTCGGTTTAAAAAAAAAAGAAGGTTTAGTTAGCATTTTGGCATGCTTAATTTTTGCATGATAATAGAAATAGAAAATATTTTTCAAAAAATATCAGAAAACCCTACCCATTATTTGAGTGTCAATGAGTTAACTTTGTTGTATGGTCATTAACTTATTAATCCTCTTTCTCAATACATAGGATAGCTCGACCAGTTAGATTCTGATAGAATCTACCACAATTTTATATTAAAACTACGATAAATCTCTCGAGAGAATCTCTCAAAGAGCCAGAGTATATAGACGACAATTCAATTGGATGATTGACAATGACCTAACAACTCCTATTTATAACCCTAAACCCTAATTTGACCTAATTAATAAAAGACTAATAATAGGCCCAAGCTCAATACATTTAAAATAGCAATTAACTAATAATTAATAAATAATAATATTCCTAAAATGCCAAGGCCGGATCGTATCAATACTTTCCCCCCCAAGAGCCACCTTGTCCTCAAGGTGTTCCATCTCCGATGCCATCTTTAAAAGCCCCGTCTTCTGGCAAAAAGTCTGTCACATCAGCATTCTGGCACTCGTGCGCATCCCGAACGACCCACACATCCAAGTTCTGGAGCTCCTTCTTCTGGCAACAATGTCCCGGGACAAATTGTTCATCGCATCGGAAGCATAACCCTTTGTCCTTCCTAGCTCGAATTTCGGCTTCAATAAGTTTTTTACAAGACGTCGGGTGAACGGTTGTAGTCATGTGGGACAAAATCTCTGTGCTTCCAGTTCCCGATACACTAGTTCCTGCTTTAGCCTTGACTGTTGCAGAAGTACTTCCCTCGTTTTGGGCAGCCTGAAAAGCAAAATCATCCTCAATCACTTGGGCCATAAACATTTTCTCTTCAATGCCCACTAGTCGTAGTTTACGCATCGCGCTCCGTATCTCCTATTTCAGTCCACTTTCCCACTTTCCCTCCAATGTACTCATGCTGATATCGCGCATTCCCTTAGCAATGCGCTCAAAGCTCCGGTGATATTACTTCACCGTTCCTATTTGCTTCAAACTCATGAAGTTGGCGTACTTATTGGCCTGGGCCACCGGTTGGAAACGCTCCAACAACCCATCTTTGAATTCGTTCCACGAACGAAAAGGAGCACGGTCCTCCTCATACTGAAGCCACTCCAATGCCTCCCCTTCTAAACATAACCCTGCTGCCTCAACCCCGTCATATTCAGTCAATTTGTTTACCAGGAAATAACGCTCGACCCGACTCAACCATCCTATCGGATCCTCATCAACAAGACCCTTGAAAATCGGCATCTCCAATTTTCTAAATCTCCTGTCACATCCTGGTCCTTCCCATCCAATTGCTCTCTGACTTCCCCGTTCAAATCTTTCTTCTCCTCCCCACCCAAAATCTCGTCCCCTATTCTGGACATTGTCACCCCACCAACGATCGTTTCAACCGTTATGCGTCAACGGCCTATCATAGCCCATGCGCAACCTCCTCTCCACGACCCCGTTTCCTCTCCCAATGACCCTCGGATCTTCCCTTTGATCGAACTCCGGTCTCGATAAATCGTCAACCCAATTTCGGCCCCGATCATTCCAACCGTCATGCGCTAATGGACTGTCATAGCCGATGGGCACCCTCCTCTCTTCTAGTAACCCGTCGCCCCTCCGGTCAAACCTAGCATTTCCCTGACGATAGAGCTCTGGTCCCGGTTGATTTTCCCCGCTCACATTCCCACGTAACTCCTCTCTTCGGTCCACCCAGACTAGGGGTGTTCAAACAACCCGAAACCCGAACAACCCGAACCAACCCAACCCAAATTGACGGGTTGGGTTGAGTTAAATAAATTTTTGGGTTGGGTTGGGTTGAAAATCAAGAAATATTCATGGGTTGGGTTGGGTTAAGGGTTGACCTAAAATTAACCCAACCCAACCCGACCAACCCGAAATTATTATTTAGTTTTAAAATATATATATTTTTATACTATAACATAATTATACATGTGTATATATATATATATATTTTTATTTAATTATTATTGTTAGACTTTTTATTTCCCATAATCTTTAGTATTTTTTCAAAACTTTATCATTTATATATCATGATAAATATATAGTCGTAAAACATCTTTGTTGGTTTTAATTATATATTTGTTCTATAGAAGTCGAATTATGTCATCTATTTTTGTTGTTTTAATTAATTATCTATTTGTTTTATGTTTTATAATTGGAATTTTCTATATGAATATGATTGTATATTTATATTCATTTCATTACCTTGACTGAAGATTATATTTTGTTTTATATATAATGTATGACTAATTTGATAAAAGATATTTATAATTATAATTTATTATTGAACCCGATGACCCAATCCAACCCAACCCGAAAATATAAGGGTTGGGTTGGGTTGGAAAAATGACCAACCCGAAAATTTGGGTTGGGTTGAAAACCTCTCTAACCCAACCCAACCCAACCCAACCCATGTTCACCCCTAGCCCAGACCGTCCCGGTCCAGCCAGCCCACCTGCACATGGCTTACCTGCGCCCCACTCAAACACACCAGCACTTGACCCACCCCAACAACCCCGGTCCCGGCCCCCATCCGCGCGCCACGACCCCACGCCGCAGCGCCCCTGCGCCACACCCAGACCCATGCTGCCGCGCCACCTCGCGCAACCTGGCCCCGCACCCTCGCGTCCTAGCTCCACGCCCGTGCGCGAACCCTCCGCAGCCTCCACGCCCGAGCCCGCAGACAACATCGCCGCCGATGCCAACCTCGCCCACCTCGGCGCCTGCTGCCGTGCCTCTGGGTTCTGACGTCAAGCCCGCCTTCACGCCAGTCGTTGCTCTATTCGTTTCGACTATCGAGTCCACGTCTGGTACCTCGATCACAATCCCCTTCCCTTTATCCGCTTTGTTCAAATCCATCAACAATTGCAGATTCCGGTTTAACATCTCGAATTGTAAACCAAACTTCGCATCCTGCTGCTCAAATTTCAAATCCATCTTTTTCCCTAAACGTTCCTCAATCGATTCCATCTTTGCTTCCACATCTTTTAGCCTTCTTGCAAATCAGCTGACCCTTCTTCGCATTTTTGCATCCTTGTTTCCATCTTAGTACTCACCATTCTCGGATCGGTAAATGGCTCTGATACCAAAATGATAGAATCTACCACAATTTTATATTAAAACTATGATAAATCTCTCGAGAGAATCTCTCAAAGAGCCAAAGTACATAGACCACAATTCAATTGGATGATTGACAATGACCTAACTGTAGTCAAGAGTAATTGGACTAAAAATCGTCTATTTTATTCATCGATAGTCAATGCCTTTATATAGGGATTACAACGGGCCTAATGGGCTTCATACTAATAGTATAATAAACTATACAAATATACATTTATATTCTAATACTCCCCCTCAAGCTGGAGCGAATATATCTATCATGCCCAGCTTGTTACAGAGATAACTTATCCGAGCGCCATTTAATGCTTTGGTGAAGATGTCACCCAACTGTTCTCCTGTCTTCACATAACCTGTCGAAATCAATCCTTGTTGTATCTTTTCGCGAATAAAATGACAATCCACTTCAATATGCTTAGTTCTCTCGTGAAACACCGGGTTAGAGGCGATATGGATTGCTGCTTGATTATCACACCATAGCTTAACAGGTGTCGCGACTTTCATTCCAATTTCATCAAGAAGTTGGGTCAGCCATACTATCTCACATGCCACCTGTGACATAGTTCTATATTCTGATTTGGCACTCGAACGAGACACCACGTTCTGTTTCTTACTTCTCCAAGAAACCAGATTACCCCCCATAAATACACAATAACCCGAGGTTGACCGTCTGTCCTCTTTAGACCCTGCCCAATCAGCATCTGAGAAACATTCAATATTTGAATGACCATGGTTCTCATACAAAACCCCCTTCCCAGGAGCAAATTTAAGGTAGCCTAGAATTTGTTCAACAACTGTCCAATGTTCGACTGTGGGAGATGACATGAATTGACTCACGATACTCACAGAATAGGCAATATCCGGTCTCGTAATATTTATAACCCTAAACCCTAATTTGACCTAATTAAGAAAAGACTAATAATAGGTCCAAGCCCAATACATTTAAAATAGCAATTAACTAATAATTAATAAATACTAATATTCCTAAAATGCCAAGGCCGGATCGTATCAGATTCTTGCTTCTAGATGCCTTAGAAAGCGCCTTTTCCCTTCTTTTTCCTTTTTAATAAAAAACAATTTCATTAATATTAAACAATTTCATTAATTACAGTAGAATGGGAAACCTCAAGGGGAGAAAGAGTACATAAAACCCCAAGGCAAATCTTTGATTCCTTTTGCTGGTTGATATAGTTAAATTCATTCCAACTTATCAGCTTTAGGCTTTAAGATTGGTTACCCTACAAGAATAAAAGCGCAAGAAGAGAAAAGGCTGGATGTGTTGGTCTTTCTGTAATCTTGTCCTGGAGAAAATTAAAAGCGACTCTCCTGTTGGTTGAGGGCTTTCTTCTCCAAGTGAGGGTAGCTGATTCTCATCCAGAATATCTTGATTACATCCGAGGATATCTTGATTACACCCTTCATCATGTTTTAATTGCTATTCCGTGGTAAGGATTATTTCATGAGACCCTTCTATTGAGAAGAATAACATGTTTTTATAAATGGATGAAAGATTTTGGGGACAAGCTTAGCCTTTTTGCTTTATTTAACACCGGGGCACAAGCACAAGGGTTTTGGTGCTATCTAGGTGTGAAGAACCCGATGGGTGATTACGTGAAGAGAAATCTCAATCATCAACCCAAAGTCCCAAACTATGAGCAAATGCTCGAACATGAGAGCATCATGTTAGTTAATTGGTGGTTTAACATAATTTAACATATGGTCTCCAAGGAGCGGCGTTGAAGACTTGAGCTTTGAAGGTATGCTTCCTTCAATGTTTCTGGTTCGAGACTCACCTGTGACATTACTCTTTCGATGTCTTCGGTGTCGGGCCTAGGGACGGATGTGGTATCCTTATTTAAAAAAAAACATAATTCAACATAGTATAAGAACATGACTGGAGGTCCTAACTTCGAATCTCTTCCGAGTTGCTTTCATCTTCAAGTAATGTTGATATCTATGTTTTGGACATTTTCAAATTTTCAAGCCCACAAGTAGTGGAGTGTTAGTTGATATGATTAAATTTACCCCAATTCGAGTTTAAGCTTTTTGGATTAGTGGGTGGTTTAACCTAATTCAACCCTAGTCTGCATTTTTTGACTGATTTGTGTTGTACTTGCTTCAGTCGGAGCTGCTGTAACGATTGTTGGACTGGCTGCTTATCGTGTCTATCTCGCAAGGAAGAGTTCTTCCAGCTAAAATGATGAAGGACAATGCATCATTGTTCTTTAGATATGGTTGGTACCCTAAATCCTTATACTTTCATCTGTTCAATGTTTGGGTTTCTTGAGTTGGTTTTAGATATATTTTAGATGATAAGTTGCAGTTTTCAATCAAAACAACATGCTTGTAATCTTAGCGCTCAGGTTTTTCTGTATAATAATTTTAAGTAACAGTAAATTGTCAAAAAAACCCCCTATTCTGCAGTAGGGCTTTCCCCTTTCAAGGTTGGGGGTTTGATGGTTATACAATCAAACCAGTTATTGAAGAGAAATGAAATTTTTTTGGTATGAAAATGCTCAATCTGTGCAGAAGATTGTATCTTTCTACAGTTTTCTCTTCATTTTTGCTTCAACAGTGTTCATTCATCTATAGAAAGAGTTTTAATTTTGTTTAAATTATGCGTCAACTTTAATGTTTGTATTAGAAATTGTTACAAATTTCTACTTATTAGACAAAATCATTCATTGATGTTTCAATTTTATGTTAAAAAAGGTTCATGAACTTAACAAAATGTCAAATAATTTTTTAAAAGGTGATTTTACATGGATAGCAAATATATATATGTAGATATGGATATATTATCATATCCTTTTTTTAAATAATTATTTACGAGTACATTTTAATCAATTCAGTTGATAATCTTTGCAAAATTAAAAATAAATAAAAACTCGAGATGTGATAATTTTTTATCTTAAAATGAAAGAATTTTTCAGGGCATTTTGTGGAAATTCATGGGATTTGTTTTTAGCACAATAGAGAATTTGTGGATTCATCAATACTCATTAAGATACCAAATTTATTACTTAGGTTTCGTTTGATAACTATTTTGTTTTTCGTTTTTTGTTTATGAAATTTAAGCCTAGTACTTTGTTATACATTTTCTTTATTTGGATATCTACATCTTATCTATATTTTAATAAACAAAACAAAAATTTGGAAACAAAAAAAAGTAGCTTCTAAAAGTTTGTTTTTGTTTTTGAAATTTGGTTAATATTCAGCTATTTTCTTAAAGAAATATGGATACATTGTAGGAAAAGTGGAATATATGGTAAGAAATAAGCTTAAATTTCATAAATAAAAAACGGTTATCCTTAAATATTTCATAAACAGTTTTCGAAAATACTACCCAATTGACACTTTTTTAATGGATGGAAAATATTTGAAACGAAAGTTTGATTTATTCGCGTATTTAATAAAATGATTAAAAAATGTAGATCGAGTTATATATATATATGTATGTATATGTATGTATATGTATATGTATGTATATGTATATGTATGTGTGTGTATTGATTTTGAAATCAAAATCATTCATGACTAAGGATGGAAAGTCAAACAAACAACTTCCCACCTAATGAAAAACAAACGTAAGGGATTACAAAATCCTTTCTCAATTCGCAATTCAAATCAAGTCATTAATCAAGAAATTTTTAGAAGAACTAACAACACTCTATAAACTAATCTTTTTAAATATGTGAATAAAAAAGAGGATTTTTTGGAATAAGCCAAGTTGAAAAAGTATTTGCAAAAAAAATAGCAATCAAAGTGATAGGTAATAATGATTATATGATAATAATAATAATACTATATTAATACACAACAATAGTGTACTAGAAACATATAATATTGTACCATCCTCAAGGGATGGTATAATGGCTGAAAACTTGAATTTTGAGGGTATGTTCTCCTCACGATCCCAGGTTCAAGACTCAATTGTGACACTACTAGATCACGAATTTAATACCAAAATTTGTATTTGACTTTTATTTATATGAAAATTTTCATATATATCAAATTGTATCATCCGTATTTTAATTATAGCAAATCTTAAAAAATATTTCATTCACCAAAATAAGAACATTTAGTTTGATTGAAGTATATCAGTTTTATGGTTATCAATATAATGTGATCGAATTAGTTTTTGTTATATTTAATATTGTTTTTAAAAAATTGGCACCTGTAAAATTTTTTCCTTAAAAATTAAAATTAAATAATTTTAACATCCACAAAACCACTCTAAGGGATACTAAGTTTCTTAAATCTTCTTAGTTTCTATGATGTTCTCAAGATTTAAAAGGAGGTTTTTGAAAATTGGAAAAAATATTAATAGTGAAAATAAAATGCGAAAGGATGATCAAAACAAAGAGCCTTCCACGAACATCCTCCGTTTTAAAAGATGTTAAAGAAAAAAAAAATTATATTAAAGAAAATAATATTAGCCACAGTTGAGAAATCAACTCAATCCAAAAATTTAGATGGAAAGATTAGGATAAACTTAATTATATTAATTAATACTCTATTTTATTTTTTATTTTTTGAAAAGAATACTCTATTTTATTTATATCCCTTATTTGTAGGCTTAAAATAATTTGATAATACCTATCAAAGAAAAATCAATACTAATTAAGGATGAAATGATTTGATTTCTCCTTTATTTTATTTTTGTATATTTATTGATATTTTAAATAACTCTTATCCCAAGTTCGAGCCTTAGAACTGGCACAGGTGCATCAAGTGTGTTGCGTGTGAAGCTTCGATTTTTTATTATGAAAAAAATAAACAATTTTAAACAACTCAAGTTCCTAACTGATACCGTTAGTTCTTGAGAGCCTTCCTCATGATTGAAAGACAACAAGGATTTTAAGTTACAAAATCTCCAGACCTGGAAAATATGGCAAAATTTGTAAATTTTCGAAAGCCAAAAATAAAATTCTCAAATAAGCATTTCATAGAATCAGCGTAAGAAAAACAAACACATGCATCTAACAATCATGATTGAATGCCAATAGAGCAGTAGCTCAAGTGGCATTACACCTAATGATTTAGTGATCTAGAGATCATAGGTTCGAGTTTCTCCCACCCCCAATCGTTGTAATCTCAAAAACAATCATGATTGAATGATAATATTTTCCAGTTCATCATAAACATTTTCCTTTTGAGTCTCTACAATCCCATCTTCTTCCTAGTTGAAACTTTTTACTTTCTGGGTTTGGTCTAAAATGGATGCTTTAGAAATTTTGATACAACTCCAGAGAGATTCAACTCTAACTTAACCAAGAAATTCAAGAAAGATTTTCTTGGAATGTTTAAATGGCACTGCAAGTATAGCCTGCAATTTGAGGTAAACATTTAGTTTGAGGTTTGTTACTAGGTCGACGATCGATCTGGTTCGCACCGAGACTTTCCTTTTGGAGCTGCAAACATTGAGTCCTGAAAACATCTGCAGTGACATGAAGTCTGAAGTCTAAATTGAACAGAAATTCCATCTCCATTCTGTTCATTTCTTTTGTGCTCACTCCTCCTACTTTGGCATATAAATTGTTGTTATGGCACCTGCAAAGCATATTGCATTATGTTGTTTAGTTAAAAAGTATTGCTATTACTTACAGTAACTTGGGAGAAATTTTTTAGGCATGTTCAAATATAACAGATAAGACGAACGAAATCGGTTAAGCAGAATAGACGAATGAGTCTGGTTTGAATTGAGTGTTGGTATCTTCCAATGTAGTGATATCTCATGCCGAATCTTAATTTTATCGTTTATGCATTGAATACTTTCGATCGAATTCCAACATCTACATGCACTGTGTAAGTATCTTTTTACGAGGTTTTCGATTAGTGATTAATTGTTGATTTTATCGTGTATGTATCATAACTATCATGGGTTGACAATTAGTTAAGACGGTATTGAGAAACTAAGAAGTTGTGAGTTCAATTCATAGAGGCCACCTACCAAAGAATTAATTTTCTATAAGTTTGTTTGACATTCAAATATTGGATTTTCCTATAAGAATAATCGAAGTGTGTGTAAACTGACTCGAACACTCACGAATAAGAAGAACAAAAAAAGATATTTTCAACTCAATTAAATTAATGACATGTTTCTAACATCACAACATCAGTTCCTCCTCAATAACATCTAAGATTTTGGTGACAATGCAAACTTGTTGGAAGAAAAATAACTTGCCAAAAATTATGATAAAATTGAAAAATGATCCAATCATTAGAAACTAAATCATATATTTATCCCATTGTTCACTAATAGAAATTTCAACTATTCATATAAAAATTTAACAATTCTTAACACAATGGACCTATGATAAGCTAACTAAAAGAAAGCAGAGTGTGGTGTGAACTGAAAAAACTAAACAGCAGAATATTAACAGAGCACAAAATCTTGTCATCTCAAGTGAATTACAGAGTAAACTAAGCGATATCAGAACTTACCCGGCGTCGTTTAACTTCGTCGCAACCATGATGCTGGTGATCAGGAGGCGGTGGATGTTCAAAGAAGTTAGATAAGCATCCATCTTTTGAAGATATCTTTCAATGTAAATGTAGGCAACAACTAAGCAAGGAGTGCCACAACATGTGTACTTCGAGATGCGATCGATGTATTGTCCAATGCCCATGGTCGGAGCTCGGGAACCGTGGAAAACCGTAGCACTGTCTTTCTTTTTTAGTCTTTTCAATAATTTTTCATTTTTCTGAATCGACCTCTCAAAAACAGAAGAAATAATTGACAACACTCGAGGAGAGCACGGTATAAGTTTCCCAGATTCACCCAGTTCAAGAAGTGAATCTGTTTCTACTTGAAAATCAATAGCACTGTCTGCCATTTTTGTCATGTTTATAAAGACCTGCACAATACAAAAAAACTCATTCACTTTCTAATTGATATATAATCCTTAGTGGATGGTAATGAATCAATCAAATGTTACCAGGAGGTCCCTTACTAATTTGATATTAAGATCTATAATATTGCAAGGTATATAAATTATTTTCCTACAGATTCAGAAACCATGTTCTAAAGCCTCACTCATAAATTTCTCTAAAACGTTTTCAGAAATTTGAAACACACTGATAAGAAAGAAGATGACAAGGGATAAGCTATGGTCTTTTCAGCCATGGTGAATAGTGTTTTGCAGGGAAATGAACAAGATATCTTGGTGCCACCTATTGAGTCCCATCACCAATAACTTAAGGGGAAGAAAAAGGAAAGGTTTCTTAGAAAATAAAAGGGAAAAAAAAGGGTGTAATTGGGTTTCTGAACCGGCATACCAATAGGCAGATTTATGTTATTAAAGATTTAAAGGATTCTAACAAAAACAAATGAAACAACTCCTCTTTTGAGGTTATTGGACTATGAAGCAATAACTTATGAACTAGTTATTCATTCCATCAGAAATTATAAAAAAGAAACTAAATCTTACCCAGTGTTATTCGATTGAAATCGAGTTCTCGAAGCAATTGATCATGTACTTCGAAGTTCGAAGAACAAAGAAGGGATGATCTTAAAGAAAATCAAAGGAAAACTGCACACAAAAGTAGCTCACAGACACGGAGGTGGGCAATTTTGGGCAAAAATAGGAAAGATAGAGGACATAAAATGCCTGAAACGCATTACAAAAAAAAAGGCTTACAATTTATACCTTCTTGAATAACCTTCTCAATGTTCATTGCTTGAGCATTCTTGACTTGTACAAGAAAAGCTAGGCAGTTCCTCATGAGCAGGGAAAGAAAAAAGTTGGTTTCAAAACCTGCTTATTCATAACTTTGGCCTGTACACAGCAGTTTCTCATGATTCTGGTTTGGTTCAGTCCTTGGGAATATTAGAGAGGAATATGAATAAAGTAGCTTTAATCTATTTTTATTCTTTCCTTACAAGGACAAATATTTTAATGCCAGTTGGGTCCAATTAGGCACAATAATTCAAGGCTTTCAAATCACAATGGAAAAGAGTTGAGCATTTGGAGCACTCTTCTATATATTATAACAAAACCCAATTGGAAAAAAAGAAAAAATAAAAAACATCAAATGCACACTGAGGTATATGCAACACAAAGGGAGAAAAGAAAACAAAACAGAACATAGTGATTCCATTTCTCTATCAGAATGTTAAAGTGAAAAAAGCACAAATAAATGATATCAATCAATGTGGATTTTAAATTGTGAACAGAGGATGGACAAACAACAACAATAATGACTTGTTTTGCAGGCCAAAAATTCCCAAAAAATCACATAAAGCTATAAAGTCCCCTTTTCCATGGTAATAATTTGCAGGATCATTACTATCTCTCACCTTTTGGGGACCCCAAATTTGAAACCAGAATGTGGGAAAATCATTATACAACTAGAAGTGGGTTACAAAGTTAGAATCCAGAAAACCAAAAACATAAACAAGAATCATCACATTTCTTCATATTTTTAGACTAATCACAATCAGAAAAAAAAAAACCCCATTTGCATTTTGAAGTTAGGAACAAGGAACTTGCTTACAGATTGATGGATTCTGAGCTTTAGAATCGATCTTCGCGGTTTGGGCTTGAAGGGCTTTGCGCCAAAAAAATGGAGAATCCTGGCTTTAATTGAAATTCAAAGAAAGGGCTTAAAGATTCCATGGAAATGGAAATGGGTGATTGTAGAAGTGGTGTTGGGCAGAGAATTTTGTTTGTTTGCACAGAAAATTGGGGGGGAAAAGGGAAAAAATTTCACATGAAAATGAATCGAAAGCTTTGGTTTTTGGAGTGTAGCACAAGAAATGGGGTTTAAGCAAAAGCAGCACACGTTCATCAAATCAGATATGGGTCGGTCTTTTTTGGTTTTTGTCGGTTTTGTCTGATTTGATAGAAAAATTAATAATACAAAGGTTTTTTTATTTTAGTACGGAAGGAGAACAAATACCGATTTTCGGGCTCAAATCCGTGACATTGGTGTTAAACTAGTTTACAACCAAATACTGAAACTATTGTGTCACTAACTCATTCGGTAATAATACAAAGGTTTCATTTTATTGATTATAAGTACAAAAACTTTATTTCAAAAAATAATAATTGTAAAGTTAAAAAACAATTTAAAATAGATTGAAATTATCTTGTTTCAATTCGATTTGAACAATTTCAAATTGGTTAGAATAGCTCTCGAGACACAATAAATACTTCAAAACTTTAAAATTGTTGGTAAATAAAAATCAATTTGAAATCATCACGACATTAATTAATAGTAATAAAAATCAATTTTGAAATCATCAACATTAATTAATTTTACATAAGTGACCAAAAAGCCCATAAATTTTATTATTTGAACTCTCTATTTTTTTTAGTACAAATTAGGGAGGAATATTATAAACCATACAAAAAAAGGTATTATTGCACTCAAATAAATGAGAGTCAAATATTGATTCTAGATATCAAATCCATGCGATGTTGAAATAAATTTTCACCCAACAATAAAATCATTAGGCCATCGAATCTTTCGATATTTGAATGTCTCTATTTGTCTAGGCTCAGAATGGGTGAATTTGATTTTGAGCTTTGAAGTGGTCATAGACATCGTGAAAAGGCTAGGTTCTAAAGAGATCAAAACGTGAGGATTAATCTAAGCTACTCACTTAGATTAGTTTGAGTGCCTCGTTAATCTAATAAATCCTAGAACTCTATGTTCTAATTTAAATAGAATAATCAAATTAAACCTCTAATTTCAAAGTCGTTAAGTACAAAATTTTTACATGTTGAACTGTATTAATTTTGGGATTAGTTTCATCCCCAACTTTGGGAGTAGTTTGAGTTTAATAACAAAGATTGTTTAATTAGATTATGTTAGAGTTGTGAGAAGCTTTGTTGGTTTAGATGCATGTGATGGCATTGCGAATTGGACCTTTAATAATAGACATCATTTTATTTGGTTCTCTTTATTCGGTACACCTAAGAAAAAAAAAACTATCAAACCAAACCGAATCGATCAGTTTATTATTATTTTTTTTAATAAAATCATAGCTTTATTCTCTTATTTCGGGGCATGACTGACTCCATAAATTGTCACACGGAGATATTTTGAAGGGTATTCCTGTTTAAGCAATTTCCAACAACCTCGAATTAAAGATATCTTAAGGAAGCAGGTCTTGGAGTCTTTAGGCTCAACTACTTGTTTGCTCATTGAAAACCAAACTAATCCGTTTTATATAACAATATTAAATAATTTGGTTTAATATTTTAAAAAATTGAAATATATTTATTCAATTTGGTATTATGAATAACCAACATAAAGACCGAACCGAGTGTATATTATATTATAAAGAAAGGAAAATAAAAATATATTGATCTTAAAATTTAATAGAAAAATCACTTTAGATATGAAATATGAACTACGAGCATTATAAATATGACCTTATTTAAGGAGATCTTTGTTTTTGGCTAATAATTTTTTAAAAATAAAAAAAATAAAATAACTGAAATTGAATCAAATTTTCATTAAAATCAAAATAAAAAATTAAAATAAAATCAAACGGAACTAATAAAAATAAAAAATGTTGTCAGACACAAAATCAACAAAAAAAAAAACCAATCTTAAAATTTCGTCAACTACCAAGTTTTGCATTACTCAATTTCATATACTTTTATCTGACAACTCTTCGAAAATTTCGTCAATCAACCACGAACATAATCAAACTTGAATAAAAAATAAAAAAAAAATCAAACTTGAATCAAAATTGTGATTAATAAGTAGTCAATATTGTTTATTCCATAATATAATATGTAATTGAGATGAATGAATATCTATTTGAAGAACTTGTTTTTAAAAAGTTGGTATCAGTTTTTGTTTGTGAATGAGCCACCTATTTTTAAAGAAGATAACTAAAATAGTTTTTTTTTTTTTTTTTAATTCTATAACGTAATATGTGGTTGAGCTCTGTGAATGTATGTTTGAGGCAATGGTTGTTAAAGAAAGTGACACAAAAATAAATTGGTATCAAGAATTCTATAATATGATATGTAGTTGAAGCCTATGATATTAGCCTCTTTTTTTTTTAAGACCTTGAAATTAGAAATAAACTTTAGTATAATCGGTCCTTTTAGGCCTTGATTAAACCAAAAACAAAGTCCAACTTCGAACCGAGAGTGGAAGATGTTATTTAATTTTGAATATATAAAAAGTAACTTCTTTAGTTTATATAAATAAAAAACTATAGATTAGCTACTTTTGTTAGACTTGTCTATCACAAACTTAAAAACTTAAAATTAACAAAAAAAAAAAAAAAAACCCAATTGGTATAGAACTACAAACAATGAGATAAAATTTTAATTGTCTAGATACGCTAGTTAATTTAATATTAAATTTTGAGTTATAATTGTTTAAATTAAGAAATTTATGAGATTAGTCAAATTTAAAAATAATTATAAATATGATCCATTTTTAAAAAAAATAATAACTATAATCATTGAAACTAACGGTAATATTATATTAACAATACATAATAAAATATTAATGATTATTTATAATATATTAAAAAATGTAAACACTTTAAAATTTGTCTATATTTATAATTATTTTGAGAGAATAATATGTGCACCACAATTTCCATTTAAATTATACTATATAGTATTTGCAATTAATTTGAATTTAAGAGTTTAAATTAAATACTTATTGTAAAGTTAAAAATGAAATGAAAATTTTCAAATTAAAAGTTCGTCTAAATATTTTTTTTAAAACATCTAATAGATTAAAAAAAAACATCACTAAAAATTAATTAGACACGTGGCACCATAATACTGTGCCACGTGGAAATCTGCCAGAAAAGAAGAACGTGGTAGAATAAAAAATGTTATTCTATTGCAACAGAGATCGCTAGTGGTAGTAGGGGTGTAAGTAGTTGGGATATATAGAATTCAGTTAGGAGAAATTTTTTAATAACTTGAACCAACTTTTTTTTTTTTAATACAAATTTGGAGATCCCTAATCAAAGTTTTAATTAAATTATCATGAAATAATTAAATTATTAGGTTATTAATCTTTTTGGTATCCACCAACTTATTTAATTCTATATATTAGAACCATTAACTCAATCTACCTAGGTTTGGTGTAGTGAGCTATCAAATGGTAATTATCTCATTTTTAAGGCAAGCTCCATAATTCATAAATATTAAAAATAAAAATAAAAATAGAAATGCATATTAATAGACTAAAACTTAAGTAATTTATATTCTCAAAAAAAAAAAAAAAAAACTTAAGTTAGTAGAGTATATTCTTTTGCGTTAAAAATCTATCTTATTAATTGGTCCCTCATATATAAATATATAATATTATTTTAAGTTAATGCGGAGTTAGATTAAATATAAATAAAAAATTGACGGATCGAAAAAGAATTCTCAAATTAGACCTAAACTAACCATTCATTATAGTTTGGATTGAATAGTTCAAATTGTTTCGACTGTCTATTTCTTTTTATACAGTAGCCAACGAAGCATTTAAATGGGTTCATCTATGGGGTCATTTTTAGTCAGAAATCCAAAATCATAACCGACATATTAGTTTGCTTTAAAATATATAGTTTGCATACAATTCTTTAATGAATTTTTAAGAATTAATTAATTTGTAGAAACATATTAAAATTTAAGTTGCTTTTACAATCATTAAATAAAAAAAAATCTAATTATATTATATGGAAATATTGATATAGTATAAATTAATTTCTTTTTTTCTAACCAATCTACGGATAATTTTTTTTTTTTTTGTAAGATTACAACAATGAGAGGAGAGAACTTGAATCCAAAACCTCTAGTCAATGAGCATAGCGCTAGTGTTACTGAAACAACTGCTCATTGTTAGTTTATTAAATACTTTTCATAAACACGAACGAACATATATTTAAAAATAGATTAGTTGCAGTAGTGTATGTCCAATGACCAGAAGTCTTGGGTTCGAGTCCCCAAAAGCATGAACAACAGTAACAGCGCAAAGTTTTGGTGTGCGGAAGAAAGTGAAGTTCACGCACCAGAAACGCGCGTGAGAGAGAATAAAGTCCATGAAATTTCTTCTTCATCTCCAATAACAATAACCCCAGCGTGCGGCCATGCAAATAAATCCCTATAAAATCAGGCTCCCATTTCTGAAATCTCATCTCTGTTCTTCCATGGCGTTCTCTAAATCTCCATCATCCTCTAATTCCATCTCCTTCCTTTTCATCTTCATCCTCTTCTTCTTCTTCTTCTTCCTCTGTTTCTTCCTCTCCTCCCACTCCAACAACCTCCCCTCCATAACCGCTCCGACCACCGCCGCCCTATGGCCGCCCTTCACCCACCTCCACCGCCACCACACCATCAAAATCGGATTCGTCAACCTACACAACCAGCATCTACACCAGACGCCCTTAGACCTTCTCCGTCTATCCCACGAATCGAAGCGAAAAGCCGAAACCGTGACGATACCGCTGGATCCTCTCGACGGCGACGATCTCGACTGGAAGAGCCTGTTCCCGGAGTGGATCGACGAGGAGCAGAATTTCGACGCCCCGAGATGTCCCGACCTGCCGATGCCGAAAACCGAGCTCTACAGCGACTTGAACGTCGTCGTTCTGAGACTTCCCTGTGGTGATTCCCGCGACGTGTACCGGCTGCAGGCCAACTTGGCGGCGGCCAGGCTGGCGGTGGCGAGCGCGTGGGTGGAGGAGGACGTTATTCGGCCGGTGTACGTTGCGTTTCTCGGATCCTGTGGTCCCATGAGGGAGATATTCCGCTGCGATGATCTTGTTTTTCACGATCCGACGGTCCACGGCCTTCGGGTCTACAAACCGGACATCATGAGATTGAAACAGATGGTTCTGATGCCGTTTGGATCTTGCCAGCTTGCCCCTGTTTATGCTCGGACAGGTAATTTTGCTTCATTTCTTTCCTAAATCACATTATTTCTCTACTATATGCTATAAATTCATTGATTTATGTGGTTATTTTAAACAATTCATCCATTTGTTCACACACATGTGATTGTTTATTATTAGTAAGCTGACTATTCAGGGTTTTGTATACTAAGTATTGGTCAACAAGAGCAGAGCTCTACCGGACATCTTGTATAACCTAGTAACCATGAGGTTACAGGTTCAAATCCTCCTTCCCCCATTATATTGTATCAAAAAAAGTATACTAAGTATTAGAAAGAAAAAAAAATACTGAGTTTTAGAAAGAAAAAGAATGGCAGTTTTAATAACATGCCATTGATCAAAATTATTAGAAACAAATCTGCCAGTTTAGGTAAGTTGATTAATTAAATATTCCTTTTGAGTCAAGTTTGGGAAGTTATTTATTGTTCATGGGAACCGCATGTATTGAAATTCAGGCTAAACTTAATTTCTGTTTTAACCATTTTTGTTGCTCTGTTCTTTTTATATTGTTTTAAAATATTATTCGGATTATTCATGCGATGATTCCAAATTTACATTATAATAAATGACAAAAAGAATATTTGATTTTAAAATTCAAATTCTATTTAATTACTGGCAACTAATTTACTGTCTATTAAAGAAAATAATGGTAACTTAGGGCTGTGTCCACGACTTTTTTTTATCGGTTGAAACTCAAAGCTTTTAAAATGTTAATATGATAAAGTTGTAAGTATGTATGATTGATTAGAGTTGGAAAGGGTATTGGCTAATTTAGTGAATTTGGTTGCTTATTTTTTTGTACTAAGCTGAGTGATTTTTTTTTTCTTAAAAACAAAATCATAAGTTTAATTGTAAATTTCTCCGTCGTCTCTCTAATCTAAATTTTGAAATGAAAATGGAGTGCCTCAAATATATGGTGAGACAATTTATTAAATCAAATGTATCTATTTATAGATGAATATATTGATTTCCTAATCACATTAAAAGATATACAGTAAATTATCATATGATTTGAAGAATGTTATAGTGCATTCACTCCCTACAATTTCAAAAAATAGAATTTAGTTTCTATGATAGAAAGAAAGTTAAAATTTAGCCCAAACTAGAATTTAGTTTACATAGTTTAATAAAAAGTATAATTAAAAAAAACTCATTTGCATTCTTACTTGTTAGCGAAATAAGCACGTGAAATTAGTATATTCATGTGTCCGTAATGAAAATGTAAGCTAAATGACTAATTGAACAAAAAAATTACATAGTTTATACATGAATAGCTAACTTGCACATGTACATAACTTGTCCGCTATTATGAACAATAATGACTATTCAGTAGGTTTAATTTATTCAAACCATAAGTATTAAATTCTAGCTTTTATAAATATTTAGGAACTAAATTTTAATTTTCTTCTGACTATAAAAACCAAAACTTAATTTTTAAAACCATAGTAACTTAACTCTAACTTTCTTAAAAAATAGACCATCTGGAATTAGCTCTTACTTAAGTGATATTGGTTGTTTGGATTTTGCAGGAAAAGAGGTATGGAGGAACTTCATGATACAAAAAGAACCAAAAACAAACTCAACCCAACACAGAAGAGCCAAGTCAAAAAAAGCGTACGTGACAATCCTGCACTCCTCAGAAGCCTACGTGTGCGGCGCCATAGCCTTAGCGCAAAGCCTCCTCCAAACCAACACAACCAAAGACCTTGTCCTCTTAGCCGACCCCTCCATCTCCCTCAAATCCCTCGAAGCCCTCTCCGCCGCCGGCTGGAACGTCGTGGAAATCGACCGAATCCGCAGCCCCTTCTCCAAGAAAGGCTCCTACAACGAGTGGAACTACAGCAAGCTCCGGGTGTGGCAGCTCGTCGAGTACGACAAGATCATCTTCATCGATGCGGATCTGTTGGTTCTCAAAAACATCGATGCGTTCTTTGCCTTGCCCCAGCTGTCCGCTGCGGCTAACAACAAGATGAGGTTCAATTCTGGGCTCATGGTTGTTGAGCCCTCGGCTTGCTTGTTTGAAGAAATGATGGTGAAGAGCTTTGAGTTGAGGTCTTATAATGGAGGTGATCAAGGGTTTTTGAATGAGGTCTTTACTTGGTGGCATCGCCTTCCTTCTAGTATCAATCATCTCAAGATCTTTCTCAAGGAAAACAATGAACTTGATTCAGGTCATGATTCTAATTCTGTCCTTTCACTTACTGACTTTTTAATTATCAATTTTAAGTATATGTCCTGAAGGAGTGGCTCGGTGGTTGAAAATTTGGATTTTGAAGAAATATGCTCTCCTGAAGGTCCCGAGTTTGAGACTCATATGAGACATTACTCCTTCAATGTCTCTGGTACCTCGTCTAGGGCAGACTTGGTTACCCTGGTTTCAATAATTTAAAGTATTTGGAAAGTCTCTCATATTTTAGTAGCATATATAGGTTAATTCATTTCTTATTATTTGCAAGTTTGAATCTTCACTCTAGTATATCTTTGACTAAAAGGAACCAAAACTCATTTTCTCTCATTGCCGTGAGATCAGATTTAAACCTACAAAAGAGTAGTAGATAATTAAAAATTTAATACACATAGGCAACATTGGCCTTCATACAAGAGAAAAATTAAAGTATGGTCATTCCTTTCATCATCTGGACTTGCAATAGAAGACAAAAATTTTTTTTTTAAAAAGATTAATTTGTTGATTTTAATGTATTGGTTTAAACAGATCCATATGCAATACATTATCTGGGACTGAAGCCATGGATGTGCTACAAAGACTATGACTGCAACTGGGACATGAAAGATCACCATATTTATGCAAGTGACTCAGCTCATTCAAAATGGTGGGAAGTTTATGATTCCATGCCCACTGAATTGCAGCAATTTTGTGGACTGACCAAGAAGATGGATGCCAGATTAAGAAAATGGAGAAGCATTGCCAAAAGCTCTACTTTGTCTGATGGCCATTGGAAGATCAACATCACTGACCCGAGACGACACCGTTTTATGGACGATGACGAATAGAGATAGATATAAACAACCCAGCAAAAAACATATTTTGTTTTTTGGTATTGGTTTTCATATAATATGAACATAGGGTTAAGATTGAGGGGTTTTTTTTGTTGTTGATGATAAATGTGTTCTTAGTTTCACAGAGAAAATATATTGTATAGTGATGATGGAGACAAAATGGGACAAAATTTTAACCTTTTTTGGACCCAATTTAAGTGACAAGTAATCCTTTTAAATTTGTTACTGTTTTTCTAAAAACATTACTTCTCTAAATTAGTTTTGGGTGTAGGAGATATCTCGTTTGTTTCAATCCAAATTATGTTTTATAATTTAAAACCAATTGATGTCTCGAAAAGGAGACTTTATTGGTTAAAAAAAGTATGAGGACTCTTAGAGTATACTCTCTTGAAGTTCTTTTGTTTTAAAACCCGAGCTTAATTATAAATTTTTTTTTTTTTTTCTTTCGAATCTGGATTTTGAGATAGGTGCATTTACTTTAGAACCAACAGTTAAAGTGAATCACTTGGAAGCATATTCAATCCTCTTCGCATATCGGCCGGCCGGCGGAAAGCTCCGAACCTAATTAACCTTGTCATAAAAAAGAATGGTTCAAAAGATTGATCTTAGCTAAGCATAGGGCTTTTGGAAGGATTAAAATTTTGGTGTAATCATAAAACTAAATAGGTTTTTTTTTTCTTAGGGGACCACAAACCCTATAAGATATGGTATTGTCACCAAACAATGAAACTACTGACACTACTGTCTCTTTTGATAATGATCTGTTCCATTTTTTTCAGTTTATTTATATTTTTTATATTGAAAAACTAAACTTGTTTTCCCCATTTATCTACTATAATATTTGAATTACAAACCACATTTTTTTAAAAATAAATTTTTGAAGGCTACATTTTTAGTCTCCAAAATATGGCAAATATATAAAGATTATCTTTGATTGAGAAATTTCGGTCAATTGTAAATTAACACGTCATGAGGAATTAATGAGAAAATAAAAATTACAAATCAAACTGGACTAAAGTTTGGTTTATTTGAAATTTGGGTCAAATTTAAATCTAAGCTCGTGGTCATTTAGTAATTAAGACAAAACAACAAGTCCAAGTCCATGTAGAGAAGTCCAAGGGGTCATGCCCAAAGGCTCACCAAGGTTTAAGCCCATGGTCCGTTGAAGCTCTTCTTCATTTCAATGTTCACAAAAATAGAAAGTCTAGAGAAAATTTACAAATTAACCCTCCAAATTTCTAAGGATCAAACACGTTTTCGAAACCTTAAAGTACTTCAAAGGTCAAATGATCATGCAATAAACATGTTGCAAACAAAAATAACCACTAGTAAAGAAAGGCTATTGGCCGACGGTCAAAGACGTTGACTAAGGCGTTTAAAACGTCGAGTGTGGCTTTGGCGATGGTTTTTTAATCGTCAGCTAATCCTTGTCGGTAGAACCTCAACCGACGTTTTGTTACTGTCGTCATCAATTCAAAACATACCCCAATCTGTCAGAAACTGTCGGTTAATTATACTTTGTTCGAACGTCAGATATATATATATATATATATATATATATATATATATATATATATATATTTTATCTGAAGGTTTCATATATCGAGGACAAAATCTTTTTATTCGACGGTCAACCAAACCGTCAGACATAATATAAATTTTCGACATTTTGAAAACTGTCGGATAAACGATCTATTTAGCCGATGTTTGATAAAATTGTTGGATAAAATAAATATTTTTTTAAAAAAAAATTATTTGAGCAATTTCATTTTTTGGTCTTAAAATACACATAAATAACTATCTCAATCTACAAATAACTTTAAAATGTCAATAGTAAAAAAGAAAACCTACGAAGATTTAAAAAACTAAACGAAACCTAAGGTTGCTTCATTCCAAAAAGTTTGTACTTCACTTGTAAAATATTAACACACATCGCCTTCTTCAAGTGGATCATTCAAACAGATCAACAAGTCAACTACTAACCAAAAATCAACAAGTAAGAGATTGATCATCAAAGAAGATCAACTAGTCAACGACTTATCCAAATATCGAAAAGTAAGAGACGAATAACAAAGAAGATCAACAATTCAACGACCAATCAAAGATTAACGAGTTAGAGACTGGTCATCAAAGAAGATTAAAAAGTCAACGATCAATTACAGATAAACAAGTCAGAGATGAATCAACCTGAGAACAAATTGTTAAACCCTTAAGATAAATTTAACTTCAAGAATAAGTTGCAAAGCCCTTGAGACAAATTCAACATTGAGAACAAGCTCTGAAACTTTCGAGATATTTGTATATGAGAAAAAGAGAAATAAATTAGAGATTGTAGTTCACACTTACACATATTCAAGTCAATACAAATACAAATTTTTTATTTACGAGTGTCTAATTCTATCGTATCGGTAAAAAAATTGTGTGAAAAATTATATTTATAAGTTTAATTTTTTAAAAAAACAAAAATTGAATAATTATGAAAGGAGGCCTTTTTTTTTGGACCGGGAGAAGACCAAAAAAAAAATTAATGTAAAAATGTATATTTTTTATGAAACTTAAAAATTTTATTTTAAAATATTATCAAAGAATAAATAGAAAATTTTCTAGCATCAAATAAGTTTTTGTTTGGCAAAGATTTTGGGGGATTTCGGTTTTTTTGATGATTTTTTTTTTTGGACATGAAAGTCGTCAAGGCTTAAATTCTTGTAATGAAAAAAAGAATCCCAACCAATAATAATGTAATAAAGGACTTTTGACCACTTGACTACGAGCAGAAGGACCACAAAAATTTTAGGTACGAAATGTGGCATATTAAATATACAATTCTAGATGGTTTTCTTTTTGGAAATAAATTTAGGACTTGGTAGTTCTTTAGGAGGAAAAATAGAAATATTTTTATAACATAAGAGGGGATGTGAGTTGAGAATACAAATAAAATGGAGTCATATATTACCGAGGATCAGTAGCGCAGTTGATTATTTTGTCTGGTGTTAATCTATTTTAACTCCACGATCACGAGTTTGATCCTGAAAATTGATATTTAAGAGTATTGTATAGAGTTTGTTGGTTCCTCTTCCCCACTTTGTACTAAAAAAATGTTGTATATATTGTTTCGATAAAAAATAGATTACGAGTATATGTGAGATCAATTATCTACATTAATCTAATGTATTTCGGATAAAATAAAGCAACAAAAATTTATATCTAAAGTAGATAATATGATATTTACGAAAAAAAATTATTGATCTTGTGGTTCCATTGTTTATTGATACATTTCAACATCATAGTCTCATGTTTGATTTGGAATTCGATATTTAATTCTTATATTATTTTAGAATTAGTACGGTTGTATTAAATTGAAACTCGACCTACTAACCTTGAGATTAAAAATATAATTTTCTATAAAAATAAAACAACCTGAAATCTCTTTAATTACGAATTCAATTGACTACATATTCACATTTTTGGGAGTCTCTTTTTTTTAATTAAAAAAAGAATCAATTACATTTTGGAGTAAAAAAATTTCATCCGAACATTCAATAATGGAATGGGAAGTAAATGTCAATTATGTATTTTTTTTTTTTTAAATTCGCTGGATCTATTTTAATTATAATTTTTTTAAAAAAAATATTTAATATATAGCCAAATATTATAACTTTCATTGTTTTAAATTAGTTTGACTTGAGTGAAATAATCTATTTCATTTAATTAAAGTATATTTAATTGGGAAATCACACTAAATATTCAAACAATGGAAACTATTTAGGTAAATCAATCAATATTTTTATGATAAAATACGAGACCCATCATTTATTTAATTTTTATTTTTTGAAATCAGACACATAATTTATTTAATAACAGTGTATATAGAATTACAATTTAAAATTTGGGGTGGTAAGAAAATTAAGACGTCTCTTTTAGTAATAATTTGGTTTTTATTTTTGAAATTTTTGTTGGTTTTCTCTTCAATTATCCACTATGATTGGGTTCGAATTAATTTTCAATTTAAAGCAAATATTATAAAATATTTTGTTAGTACTGAAATTGTTTTTTTTAGTACAGTACTTAAATTGTTTAGTACTTTTCCCAAGAGTGATTTGTTCAAAATTAAGAACTGCACCGTCCACTTATTTATTTATTACTTCTATTTCTTGTTAAAATATTATTCAAGTTCTGTTCTCTAAAATTAGGAAAACTAAAATTATTTTAGTTTTTTTGTGTTCACATATTCAATAAAATTTGAATGGGCTTTTGCAGGCACAATAGAAAGGCAAAATATTTTAATCTATAATACTTAATCAAAACTATTTAAAAGTTTATCACTAGTTAATTCTTTCACGATATTAATAATAAATTTATTCTATCACTCGTTGGATTCTACCAATAATAGAAATGATGTGCTATATATAATTATTTTAAAAAAAAGTGTTAGAAATATAATACAAAAGATGAAATATATGGTTGAAGGTAATTTCTAAATTAAAATTGGTTTATGTATCATTTTATTTTCAAATTTTCTATAAAAGTTTTTTTTTATATGATTTTAACCCTATACCTTTAAAATATGTTCACAATATATTTTTGTATTAAATTTTTTTATCATTGAATTAGTTTAGAACAAATAACTTTAAATTATAAAAATAAACAAATAAATTGATGCCAAAGGAGACTTAGCTCAACAATAATCAACATATATCTTCAACCTAGATGTTGTATGTTTGAATCACCCGATCTTCAAAGTTAGTTATACTCTGTAATGATCACTGACTTAAAAAACAAGTTTGAAAAAAATATTATTCTAGTTCTTAGTTTGAGATCTAGTTTTAATTTGGTTCTTATATTTGAAAATTGAACACTGTTATCTGACATTTTAATAATGTTTATTTTTAGTTCTAGTCTATTTTTAGCACCTTTTATTCTTATTTCCTCGGAGATTTTGCATGTATAGCGAAAAGAAAAAAACATAAAAAACACTTTTAAAAAAATAATTATGTATATAGTAAAAAAATAGGACCGTTCTTATAAAATGATAAAAATGTTCACACTTCAATAAATTTTCAGTTGATAGCCTTTAATTAGTTTTCAACTTTATAGTAGGATGTTCAAACAATTGGACAATTCGAATAAATCTAAACAAACCCAATTTAATTTTACAAGTTGAGTTGGGTTCAAAGTCAACAAATTTTCATGAGTTGAGCTGGGTTAAGGTTGACTTCAAATTAACCTAAGCTAACATGACTAACTCGAATTTATTATTTTTTCTACATATAACAAATTATGTATGCGTATATTTATTTTATTTAATTATTATTGTTAGAATTTTTATTTTCCAATATTCTAATCAATATATAGACAAATTATACCATCTATTTTTATTTTTGTTGGTTTTAATTATTTATTTCTTTTTTGAAATTCCAATTATGTCATATATTTTGTTTTGATCTTCTTAATTGTCTATTTGTTTTGTTGAGATCTTCTATATAAACGGTAAAATGAATGGTGGATGATTTTTTTTTATTGATATTTTGCATATTTAATATTTATATTCATTTCATTACCTTTATATAATAATGATGGGAGATTGTATTTTTTTTATGTACGACTAATTTGATAAAAATATATTTATATTTACGATGTATGCATGAATCGATCCAATCCAATCTAAACTGAAAATATAATAGTTGAGTTGAGTTGGAAAAGTGACCAACCCAAAAAATTGGATTAAGTTGAAAACCTCTCTCAATCCTAGCTAATCTTTAATCCATTTTTAACTCATAACACTCAATCAATTTTTAAATGATAGACTCAGTGCTTTAGGTGAAAGGGTAAAATTTGAAGAAAAAAAACGAATATAAATGGTTGTGCTTTACATGTAATATTTTACAAACAAATAAAATATAACTAAAAAATTGTTATTATTTCAAGAATTAAAAAAGTGAATATCATTAAAATTTGAGAGGTAAAAATGTTGAATTTTAAAATATGAAAGTAAATTGAAACTAGAGCTCACACCTAAGAATTAAAAATGTACTTTTCTTAATAATTTTCTATTAATTTCTTTAACATCCAAATGTTGAAGTGTCAATTATTATATGTAAAATTCGAGGAACATATAAAACGGCTCGAACACTCACGTACATAAAAAAAGACCAAACAAATTCTAAACGATCTACGGTTCCATTTAGAGATGTCAATATTTCTCATGAGGCCGTGAATCCTCATTTAAGGGATGTTTGAGCCAGTAAGAATAAGGAAGAAGATGAGAATAAGAATGAGAATGATTCATTGTATTTGGGCTACCGGGAATCATTCCCCCATAATCACGCTTCCAAAAGTCACTTTTTTTATTCTCCTCCTAATACTTTTTATTCTCTCTCCAACACTCCTTCATGAGGAATTTTTATTCTCCCCCTAACTACTTTTTATTCTCGGTATTTGGGCCACCGTGAAAGGTAATGGTAATGGTTAAAGGGAGAATAGGGAGGAGAATGATTATTGGGAGAATGGTTATTTGTGTTTGGAATGAAGGTAATAATTATGGGAAAAATGATTATTTGTGTTTAAGATAAATGTAAAAATAAAATAATGAATATGATGTGAGTAAAAAATAGTAATGTGATGTATGAGAAGCTGTTGAGGAGAGAATAAAAAGTAGTTAAGAGGAGAATGAAAAAATGATTTTTGGAATGAATGATTCCTGGTGGCCCAAACACGGGTAATCATCCTCATTCCCATTCTCCCCTTATTCTTGTTGGCTCAAACACCCCCTTAGGTGAAGAATGAAGGAGTGAGTGCGGGGAGAAAATTGCTCAAAGCTAAACGGGGATGAAAAATGTATTCACAGTTATTTATTTAAAGTGAGAGAACAAAATGCTAATTTATTTTAAATTTAGAATTAATTTTCTCTTTTTTTGAATCACTCTCCACTTTGTTTTCCCTCCTCACTTTGTCTCTCTCTCTCTAGATTCTGATTTTAGAATTCATTAATCGAAACTCTCATTTCTTCCCTTACAAAATAGACTCAGTTCTTCGTAAAATCTCCATTTCCTGAATCCTTCCAATGCAAGATATCTTCGCTTCTGTTCGCCGATCACTGGTGTTTCGCGCTCCGGTGGACAATGACGATTCCGATTCCAATTCCAATTCCAATTCTGCTGCAATCGGAGTTGGAGCCCTAGTTGATAAGATCAACTCCAGCATCAGGAAATCCAGAGTGTTTTCTAGGCAATCCCCGTCGCCATCGGCTCTGCCTCCAATTCCGACCGACCCTCCCATTCGATGGCGCAAGGGCGAGTTGATCGGCTGCGGCGCCTTTGGCCGGGTCTATATGGGCATGAACCTCGGCTCCGGCGAGCTTCTCGCTGTCAAACAGGTTTTTCCTGCATTTCCACTTCGATTTTGGTTATTATCGATGGATTCTGCTTTTGGAGCTTGCTTTCGAGTTTCGCCTTCTCTTGATTGCAGTTGATGTATTGTTTGAATTCTGATTCGATTTCGGATTCTTTCGTTTTTCTGGTTGTTTCACTCGCTCTAATCATCGCTTCAATGATTTTACTGCGTACTGTCGGTTGTAGGACACAGGATCTCGTTTTGATCATTTTCTTTGTTGTTCTACCTTTTAGGTTCTGATTGCTGCAAATTGCGCTTCCAAGGAGAAAGCACAGGTAGTACTAGTTTTCTCTTTGGCAGTTGATGATAATTTTATGATTTCAATCTTAGAGTACTGATTCAATTCTTTGAAGTTATCAGATGTGGTTTTTTAGTGTGGTTGAATTGATGACTTATTCTCTCTTTTTTACTTACCCCAAGCTCTAAGATTATACTTGTATGTACTGTAGTCTGTATTTACCATATGCATACATAACAGGTCATGAGTAATTGGAAACGGAGGATTGTTGATTGACTATATATGCAATTTGCCACTAACCACATTTCTGATGCAGTCGCTACCAAAATTATTGGACTTATTTGGATTAGTGTATTCTAGTTGTTTAGTTTTAGATTTTAATTGATTTGAGTTGGATACTTGAAAGTTATTATCTTTATTTTTCTTTCATTTTTAAATTTTGCTTAATATTTGTGGCACATGCTCGAATGCATAGGCTAAAAATGATTTCTTGACCAAGCCCTTCACACTGAAAAAGACAATTGCACCTCTTACATGGTGTTTTGTAGGTTTTTATATTTTGCATTCGGATGTATAGATGTAGAAGCGATTACTTGATATAGGAAAAAGTAGTTACTACATTAACTTGTAGATTGCTTTCAATTCTCATATAAATCTTCAAAATTTGTTCACTGCCGATTTAATGTTTTATTAGAAGTGGAAAAAGGAGAAACATTAATTTTTTTGAACAAATCGATGCATATTTCACGTCTAATAACCTTTATTATTGGTTTTGGGTATTTTTCCTGTTGCAACCAGGCTCATGTTAAAGAGCTTGAGGAAGAAGTGAAACTTCTCAAGGATCATTCTCATCCAAATATTGTTGTGAGTATGGCCATCTGCTTCATATTCATGTAGAGAAGCCCATTGCTTTTCTCTCTGACTACGTTATGTTGTTTATTAGAGGTATTTGGGCACGGTTAGGGAAGATGATTCTTTAAATATACTATTGGAATTTGTCTCTGGTGGATCGATATCATCACTTTTGGGGAAATTTGGAGCCTTCCCTGAAGCGGTAAGTTATTTTATTTTCTACTTTCATCATGCTAGAGTCAGTGCACCAAGTATCTAATCCTTTATACTAACTGTATGTAGGTTATAAGAACATATACAAAACAGTTATTACTGGGTTTGGAATATTTACACAAGAACGGTATCATGCACAGGGATATTAAGGTTGGTGTTAATTATGATCTTTGCTATTTGCAGAAAATTTTCTTATTCTCCTATGTCATCTATAAATATGTCGTGCATCTTGTATTCTATTGCAGGGGGCAAATATTCTTGTAGATAACAAGGGTTGCATTAAGCTTGCTGATTTTGGTGCATCAAAACAGGTTGTCGAGCTGGTAAAGTCAGTGATCCTTGACTTCTTTTTTTAGTTTGAAAGCTATCTGACATCTGATCAAGATTTCATTGTCGTAGGCTACAATTTCAGGTGCAAAGTCTATGAAGGGTACTCCATATTGGATGGCTCCTGAAGTAATTCTGCAGACTGGGCATAGTTTGTAAGAACTGACTGATGTCAAGCTCTACTTAGAATCTACAATCCATACTTTACATTTTAATATTTTGTTGACAAACTTGATATCAAAGCTAATATTTATATAGTTGATAAGGAAAGGTCAAGGTTTTAAATAAAAAATGGGGCTTTGATGAAGATTTTGATTACGATGTGTTGTCATTTTTTTTGGTAGTTATTCTTCTTTTAAAGAACCAAATATGTAGTAATCAAATAATTGGTCTAGTAAGCTTTGACTAAAGTATGTGATAATTTTTTTCTAGTTCTGCTGATATATGGAGTGTTGGATGCACTGTTATTGAGATGGCTACGGGAAAGCCTCCTTGGAGCCAACAGTATCAAGAGGTATCTTACAGCTTGAAAATGTTTGAGTGGTGGGTGTGTGGAATTATTTTTGTTAAGTGAACTAACGATACATTTCTCTTAGGTTGCTGCTCTTTTTTATATAGGCACAACAAAGTCTCATCCACCAATCCCTGAGCAGCTTTCAATTGAAGCTAAAGATTTTCTGTTGAAATGTTTGCAGAAGTACGTTACTTTTCTTTGCATTTTTAACCCCGATCTTGAGGAAATTAATCATAGACTTACAATGTTCCAACTTTGAGATTCGTTCAAAATGTTTTTCTTTTGCTCCTCTATGCTTCTATTCTCATGGAAGTTGAATCCGTGTGTCAAATTGCAGGGAACCAAACTTAAGACCCACTGCATCTGAACTTCTGAAGGTGATTTTTTACTCTTGATAATTTTGTTGTATTCTACTTAATTATGTTAAATCATCAATCAACCAAAAAGCTTAAGCTTATGAGTTCGGATAAATTTAATTACATCAACAACACTCCCCTTACTCGTGGGCTTTGAAATTTGAGAAATGCCCTATAAGTGGAATTCAATTTTAATTTGGCATGACATAATTCAGTAGGGGCTCGAACTCTGGACTTCCAGCTCTGATTCCATGGTTGAATTATGTTAAATCACCAATCAACCGTCCTCAAGGGGGGGCTCAGTGGTTAAAGACTTGGATTTTGAAGGTATGCTCCTCTCAAGGTCTTAGGTTCGAGACTCAGCTGTGACATTACTCCTTCGAAATCTCCCGGTGCCTGGCCTAGGGACAGGCGTGGTTACCCTTATTTAAAAAAAAATCACCAATCAACCCTAAAGCTTAAGCTTATGGGTTAGGGTAAATTTAATTATATCAACCGGCATATTCAATTGGAGCAAATTGTAAGCTCCAGAGGCTCTAGTAACATCTTTCATCTTTTATTCCATGATGTGTAATACACTGACAGAAGTAGTGCACGGAGGAGTTATTGTTTTAACAGTTGTTAACTATCATTTAACCTTCCTGCTTTGTTGCGTGCAGCATCCTTTTGTTACGGGACAGCAAGCAGAATCTCAACTTGCTGCACATGATGTATGCACGGTTAGAGAATTAAAGAACCAGGTTAATTTATTCATGATTGTTTTTTCCCTGTTGATAACGGTAAACTTGTCATCATCAGGAGCCCTTGGAAATCCATTCACCTTTATGTACTTCGAACGTTGAATTGAGGTGAACTAACAGATTCAGCGACTTGTAGAATTGTGCATTAACCTGCTTACAATATTCAAGGTTTCTGACACTTTTTTCTCACAGCAAAACTCCAACGCATCCTGAACCAAGTGATATGTGTAATTTGGATAGTTTGAGCTGCTCAAAAGCATACACTGCAAACAAACAAGAAAATTGTATGTGGGGAGCAAACAACAGTGATGATGAAATGTGTCAGATTGATGACAAGGATGATTTTATGTTAGATGAAGTAAAACTTAGGTCTTCTATTACACCTGAGAATTTTAAGGTGAGGAAACTGTTATTTATTTGTGTATATATTTTTATAAAAAATGTTCTTATGCAACTTTGGTTCTTGTCCAGAGAGACCTGAAAATTAACTTCCTCTTTCTCTCTGTTTTTTTCTCTTTATTTTGGGTGGGGGTGGGGTTGGTTTAGAGTTATAACCCAATCTGTGAGCCGTCTGATGATGAGGACTGCAAATTTGATCAAAGTCCAGTAGTAAACCAAGGAAGCAATTTGGATGAGCAAGCACTTGCCCCTGGCGGCTGTTCTGGAGTTTTTGATGATGAGCAAAACTTCTCATTTCCTAGTGGACAATCTCTTTCCGAAGATGAGGATGAGCTTACTGAATCAAAAATTAAAGCCTTCTTGGATGAAAAGGTTTTGATTTCTGTTTGAAATTGCAAATATTTTGGCTTTTCTTCTCTTCTTTCGTTTTATTAAATGGACCTGTTTGCTCTAAATTGTTCTGTTTAATTTCAATGCATCAGGCTCTTGAATTGAAGAAACTGCAGTCACCACTATATGAAGAGTTCTACAATAGTTTGAATGCATCCTGCTCTCCAGTTTTTATAGAGAGTAATCAAGAATTAAATACTCCTAAATACTTGAAATTGCCCCCAAAAAGTCGGTCACCAAGTCGAAGTCCCGGTAATCCATCCCCAGCTTTTGATGCTTTTGGCACTGGGAGCCCTGGGAGTGGTAGCAGGGGTAATGCAAATGATCAGAGGTCACAACACAACGATTGGAAAGGACTTCTAGTTGATGGTCAATCAGAGTCTGGTAGCCCGAGGTTCGACTTTGAATTTTTTTTTGAAGGCTTTGTATCATTTACATCTGTTATATCCTTGTTGTCTGGTATAGTGACTTTGTGTGTTATCATCTAGCAGTAAACAATATTCTGAAATTCAGAGGAAGTGGAAAGAAGAGCTTGATCAAGAGCTTGAGCGAAAACGAGGTAAATAGTTATTTTTTAATACCTCTAGTAAAAAGATGAAACTAGTATATTCTTAGTGCCTTCACAGAAGTCCACTGCGTTAGCACACCTGAGTTACTAATCTAATCTGCACTTTTCGTGTAATCCATACGACTATGAAATTGGTCACAGAGATGATGCGTCAAGCTGGTGGCGGAGGAAAAACTTCATCTCCAAAGGATAAATCCATTGGCAGGCAGAGAGAGCGGACAAGATTTGCATCTCCATTACGGTTAGATGTCTAAGTTTCGTTTAGCCTTTACGCCGATGTCTAATCTATTATGGTAATATGCATGATCGGGAAGAATAATTGACAGGGACGATGCGTCGGGTGCTGGGAGGGATACCAGGGAAAACTTCATCTCCTAAGGAAGTGATGAAATATTAGAATCTTCAAACTACTTCATCTTCTGCTCATTTGTCCTTTCCTCTGCAGTCCTTGTGGAGTGTATGAAATGAAGAGAAGTCCCTTGTTGGCTAACAAGCATGATCAGATTCTCAATGAGGGGGTAAAAAGAGGACATATTGAGCTATTATGCTAATGTGTTTTTGTTCTTTTTTCTTACTGGTTTGGTTTGTTGGTGTCCATCTTTTGAGGATACATGTTTTTTCAATTTTGTATCCATTGGTGAATAGAAAATGTACCATTACTTACTGTATAATATTCTGGTTTGATGTTATAAAATGGCTCAGGTTTTTTCTGTCCAAGACATAAACGGCTCATGTAATTCTCTCATCAAACAATACAAACAAAATGTTGTTTGATTTTACTACACATTTTGTAAATAGATCACCTGGAACTTCCTTTTTTATTAAGCAAAGAATAATTATTTTGAGTTATCACCGGACGTTGGGAACTTGTTTTTTTGATAATTTGGGAATTTGAAGCTTTACTCCTCGAGTCACCATTGACTCGTTCTTAGACGTAGTGCTGGGACACATGGTAGAACTAGAAGCGAAATTGGGCCGCCTGGAAAATTAATCAACACAGGTGTTTCAAACCTGGAATCTTAAGGTGTGACATTGAGAACTTGATTTTACATTTATTTACTGTACATTTTCTAAATGGTTTTTTTTTTGCTAGTTCAACAACACGTGAGGTGAGGGAGATTTCGAATATCTGGCCTTTTGGCCATGAGTTGGTTTATGCTCATAAATAGAGTGTCATTTGTTTCTGAAGTGAATCAAAACTTGTTTTTCTAATTTCTAATACATGATTTTACTGTGGACAAAATTATTGGGCTACCACAGTGAACATTGAGAAAATATCAAACAAAATGATGCTTGATTTTACTTTTACTTGCTCTATATTTACAAATGGGTCTTGTTTTTAGTTCAACGTTTACAAATGATTGCTCATCTTGGAAGCTACCGGCAGCCTCGACGACGAAAATGATCGATGCAGCTTAGAGGCTAGGATCTCTTTGGAGACAGCTTACTCGAGCTCACTGGTTGTGGTGGCGATCTTGAGATAACCACCGTTTTGCAATGATGATGGCAATAAGTGATCATCACAGATGGGCTCTTGATCTTCACATAAAACTTTGAACATTGGAGACTTGATCAAGAACTTATGTGTACTTTGTTGTGTGGTTTTTGTGATCACTGGAAACTTTGTTCTGCAAAACTTTGATTGTTGGGGATTATCTTATGACAGAAATAAAGGGTTTGGAAAAAGTATTGTGTTTTTTCGCCATGGACTGTTCCTAGGCGATACTCGATTCTCCAGATATCGTGCATTCTCTTTATCAACAGCTCTTTTGGTTGGAGGTGAAACAACCTTGATGTTGATTCGAGACCGAAGTCGTTGAAGTGATGGCGAATGCGATTCAATTCATTTTGATTGAAATTTTTCTTGCTCTTCTTTCTTTCTCCTTACTTTCATAATTCTGATTTTTTGAGGTTCGGTCTGCAATTTTTTTGTCATGTCAATGGAGTTTTTGGGTCATCCATGGTGTTTTAAGTTTTTGGCCTAAAGTTGGGTGGATGACCAAGAAGTTATGAGTTTGAATATCTCACTCCCAATTTTGTTTGTGTTAAGAAAATATATAAGTATTATATTCATAATTTGATGCAACTAAATAAGAAAAATACTACTATCAATATAATAATCCAATGACAGGGTGTATTAAAGAATGCATCATACTTAAAATATTACATGTTTTAATCTATAACATAAAAGGGTGTTTCAGACAGGAGAAAAAAAGGAGCAAACCACCTGAACAAGTGCTTTTCCATAAAGAATGTCATTAGTTTAAATAAATGTAATAATTTAGTTTGTCAAATGAAGTAATTGGAGTACTTTATGAAGCTTCCTATTTAGACACTCCATATCGTATGGATTTATTTGGCAAATTCAGCAGGAGATTTTCAGTAGTTAACAGCATTGGTCAAATTAGAGAAAAAAAGAACAAATAAATTTCTTATCTCTAAAGGAATCCAAACTCAAAAGAACAAGAATACAAATCTAAATTTGACTTGTGGTTTTAAGAAGTCTCCATTTGGTAAGCCAGAAGCATACAATCTAGCAGTAACACCCCCAAAAAAGAGAATTATTACAGGGATCAAAAGGGGAAAAAAAGTAAGAAATACACAGAGAACATGGTGTAGAGAGGGAAGAGGTTAGAGAAGAAACAGACACAGTAGTACATAAGGTTGAAGACGACATCGTCGTCCACCGAGGCGGTATTAAAGATGGGCAGCCTGCAAGTTTAGAGCAATCAACTTAAGAGAATTCCACACTGGGCTTTCTTTGCAGTGCAATAGGAAGAGAGGAGGTTAGAGAAAAAGCAACCATTGTACAGAAGGTTGGAGATGATATCGTCATTGGAACTCGGCGTAGGAAGGACGAGACAGCATTAAAGATGGCCTCCTGAAGTTTTTTAGCCCTCTCAACTTGAGAGGACTCCACACTATTGGTTTTCTTTGCAATGCAATAACTCCGCTATGTCTCGAAGCACCTTGAACAGTTGGAGGGCTCCCCATAAATTTGCTACTGCTTCTCATGGCAACTGGTGTTGCCTCTACTGACGTTTGGAACTCTGGTAAAGGAGAGAACAATTTTGAGTATCTTGCTTTCCTTGTTGCAAACAATTGTGGCCCCAATGCAGCACTTCCATTTCTCAGTTTTGAGGCCGAGGTGTGGAGTGGTGTTGTCACGTGAGAGTTCGATTGCGGACGAAGTGTAGCAATCGAGACCCGTCTCTTGGGTTGAAAAACCTGTGTCGTTGTTGTTGATTGCGTCGTTGGAATTGGCCTAACAACAGCAAGGGAACTTCGTCTTGGTACGAGAAGGCTTCTTGTGTTTGCTGCTGCAGTTGTCATCATTCTGTGCCTATTTTCTTTGTCTTCAGTTGGAGGAGCAGTGCTTATGAACGAGGAGACACGCCTTTTTTTGGATTGTATGGGGGATGTGTGCGGCATGACATTGGTTATCTTTCTTAGGGGTAACCTTAGTTTAGAAGGACCTAATGGTGGCTTCTTTTCTGTTACATTTTTGGGAGCTGATAGCTTTGGAAGAGATGGCATTGCCGAGGACTGAGAGGCAGCAGAGGTAGCAAGAGCTCTGCTTTCCTGTTTTATTCTGGTTTTTCTCTCATCTGCTAGTTGACTCTCGAGATCTCGAACCTGTATTAGTAATACAAGTACAATAAATTTTTCTTCACTTCACAATGAAGACCTTTGAAAAAAAGTGTGCAATGAGGTAAGAAGCCAGCAAAATTAAAGAACTTGAAGATAAATCTGTCACCTTTTCCTGAAGATTCCTGCAAATTTGTTCCCTAGCAGTGAGCCGTAAGTGCAACGATTGCACGTTATCTTGTAACTTCTTCATTTCCTTTTCGTCATGCTTGACCTTTTCTGCCTGTATGTTAAAAAAACTAGTTCAGAACAAGGTCAAAGCACTGAAAAAAGAATCATCTAATAAGTACAATTCACACTTTCCGGTGTTTGCATACCATTTGCTTGAACTTGGACAGGTCTGCGAGATCTGTCTGCTTGCGAGCAGGGGCGTTCTCAATCCCTCTAACTCGGCTAGCAAAATTCAACGAGCAGAGTGTCTCTCCGACATCAGTTGAGCTTGGACTAATCTGTACAAACATCAGGGTTTTGCAATCTCCTCCTGCACGTTGAATTTCAATTAGTGTCTTTTGCTAAGTTGAAAAATATAAAAGCTGTAGAAGAGACTGCTAAATGAAGCACATGGGGTGACTTCACAGTAAAGAATCAGGAGCAACATATTAAGGCAATTAAGACTACATTCAATTAAGACTACATTCAAATGTTGTAGGCAGTCACATATATAAAAAAAAAATAGTAAGGCGATTGAAGCCCACCCACCTAGAGAGCTTTGCAGCAAATGAGTAAGTTTTGAGTTTCTGTTACAAGAGAAGTAAACAAAAGTCAGTGAGATATACCAAAAGAAAGTTTCCAGTTCAAACAGGAGGGTTGAATGAAGAAATGCCTGTAAGGAATGTGAGCTGTTTTAGAAGCTAGGGCATAGATGACATCACCGAGAGCAGAAAGTGATTTATTAATGAATTGAGATTCCTTTAATCTTTCACCATCAACATCAATCCTCCCCACACGCTCACTACCGGCCAAGTCCACCAGCCAAAGGTGACTCTTCGTCCTCTGTCCATTTATAAGATTCTCTCCCTTGACAGTGACTCGCAACAAGCTGCATTTTGCAAATGGTGATTGACGTTCATAACTATATTTATTTGTTGAATCATCTTGAAAGAACAAAATATACTCGAAAAATGTCATTAAGAAATATTTGGAATGTGTATCTATTTGTTGTAACATATGTTTGTGGATATCTTAACATGTTTTTCAAGGTGGTTCAGCACATGGTGATTGGACAAGAACTTTACCAGTGGGAGCGGCTGCTTAACTCATTAGCACTGGTGGATCCAACAGATCTTGCTCGGCCTCCAGACTTAAGTAGTTCCCATACTTCTTCAGTTCCATGAACTTGAGCTTCAACCAATCCAGGGACTTCTTGTGTTCCTTCAGCTGCTTGCTTAATCTCCAACCTTAAAACATACCTCATATTAACAACCTCTTCCAATATTTTTAACATTATTAATGTGTTTCATTGGGGTGTTCATCAGTTTGGGAGAGAACATCTTGTAATACAACTGATAACAAATATCTAAGAACAATAATTCAAGCATTAGCTTTTCATATGATTCTTAAATTTCTTATACCAAAAGCATTGAACTCTACAGCATTACAGACATCACCATCCCAAAATATCCCATGAAAAGTTATCAGAGAGAAAAACTCACTTCTTCTGATTTGGGTTTGAGCTGTCTGCCAAGAGATCCCTTATCTTCTCATTGTAAACCTCTAACATGCTGACGTACAATTCATATTTCATGACACCATCTCTCTCTACTGAAATCTTAAACAGCTCCTTCAGAGTCCGGTAGTTTACTCCTCTGTTATCAGGGGTTCCCTCCATAGTGAATGTCTTCCCCGTTCCGGTCTGTCCATATGCAAATATGCATACGTTATACCCATCCATCACTGAAGCTACAACAGGCTTAGCTTGACTGAAGACAGATTCTGCACATTTGAAAAATTATCATCAATATATAGATTACGAGTTAGCGGTAACTTAAATTAGACATGGGTAAAAAAAAAGGCAATTTAAAACTAGACACCAATTCTTACAATTACCTTGGTCATCCTCAGTCTTGAACACATGATCAAATTTAAACTGTTTTTTTGAAGAATCAGAAGAAACAACTTGAAGCTCATTATCCTGAGATGAATCAAATTCAATGACAGAAGTAGATCCATTTGTCAATTCGGATTCATTTAATGGTCTACATCTGCAGAAAACTCTAATATTCCCCTTCAGTTCAATCACTTCATTGTAAAGTCTCTTTCGCTCGGTGGCCTCTTCGAGGTATTTCGTCTTCAAAAGTCCATGTTCTGTACCTAAAAGAAAAAGAACATCAGCCAAGGATTAGCTGCTGAGGAGTTATTAAAAGTTGCAATGATGCGGCTAGTAGTAGAAAGCTACCTAGAAGTTTAAGAGTTTTTTCAACTTCAGGGCCCGGAAAAGCATCAGTATCTCGTTTGAATTTTTCAGTTAGAAGCACATGTTCATTCTTCAAGTTCTGAAACCAGAAGTAAACAAGGTATTGGGTTCCAATTTTTCATATACACACAACAGCATACCAAGAATTTCTCAGTAACCATTTGAAAAAACAAGATTTCAATAACTTAATCATACCTCCACTTTTTTGCCCAAGTCAATGACCTTTTGCAGGATTGGAAGTGTATGCGCGCCATCGCTAGACAAACTGCTGTCCATCATATCCGTATATTCGAAAGATTCTCCCAAACCAATATCTGGACCACTCAGAAATTCAGTGAAACAAATACTACCAACCAGAAGGAACAGACATAAATCCTTTCAATTCCCAGTTTCCAAACCGAAATCAACACAAACTCAAAAAATCAAGATGCCAAGTGTAGAGATCAACATGAATTTTCATTCTAAGTACAAAGCCATAGCTTCCGGGACGGAACAGATCCATGAAAACAAACACCCTTTTTAGATCGACACCAACAAAGAATCGTTGAAAATGAAAGAGAAGTAACTTTGAAAATAATAGGTCAAACTGAAATTCCCAAAACCCCAAATTCACACTCCGGCACTACAATAGAATTTCAATATCGTAATCCTTTAGCAGGGCAGTTCATGGGCGAATTAGATCACAATGAAGCTACATACAGAGACAGCATCAATTAGGGCAACATCCGAAAAAGAGAAAAAGAAAAAGAAGAAATTACCGTTCATTGCAAGCAAAGGGCTGAATGAGAGTGGAGGCTTCGAGGTTGGATCGGGATTTGGGGGAAGATTTTAGGGTTTGAGTTTTGAGATTGAATTGGAAAGATTTGAAATGGCGAGCGCTGTTTCAAACGGCTACAAAATGCCCAACTTTAAAAATGTTTTTTAAAAAAAAAAAAAAAAAAAATACTTACCTTTAAAAAACATCACAAATTATGTAGGAAGGTATTAAAATTTGAGAAAGATTTGGGAGGAGTCACCATAGAGCCACGGACAAAAAAAAATCTTTTATAAACAAAGAGAAATGAAAAAAAAAAATTAGGCACTTGAATCGCCACCTCAACTAAGGCATGTGTGGGAATGCAAACATAGCTGCACCTAAATTTTTCTCATAAAACTTTGTTTCAAATTCCTACCACTTAATGTTTAAAAATAATTTGTGTCATCATATTCTTTTAACTTCGGAATTATATTTAGGTATATATTAATGGTTTAATTAATTGATTTGTTAGTTTTATGATTAAAATTAATTCATTAACATAATTCTCTCTTTTTTTAGTATATATTGGGGGAGGGGGACAAATACCGATTCGCGGGCTTGAATTTGTGACGTTGGTATTTACAACAAAACACTGAAATCATTGCGCCACCCACCCATTCAGTAACATAATGTTCTTTTGATTGTGTGTTAATCATTTTTATCTTTATTTTTCAATGTATATAAAGTCATTAAATATCGACTTTAATTGGATAATATTTTTTGATTGGTTACAATATTAGGTAATAATTCTTTATAGAGTTTATAGTTCTCTCTCCTAACTTATACTGCAATTGATAAAAATAAAAATAAAATAAAATAAAAAACTTAGAAAGTTTAAATAAGTCACACAATTATAGATACATTCTAAATTTCAGTGTTAATGATTAAGGCAATGATAATTTATTTTTCATCCACATAATTGACATTAAAATCATGCATTTAGATCGCTCAGGGCTCGTTTGATAACGTTTCTGTTTCTCGTTTCTTGTTTCTTAGTTCATGTTTCTTGTTTCTTGTTTCTAACTTTTCTAACTTTTTTAGAATAAGAAACAAGAATGTGTTTGATAACCGTTTATGTTTCTTGTTTCTTATAAAAAATAAGAAACAGAACAAAACTTGTTTGATAACAATTTCTCGTTTCCTGTTTTTTTCTATTTTACAAATTTTTTTATTTTTTAAAAAGTTTTTTTATGTATAATTTTTAAAAAAAAGATAATATAGTATAAAAATATATAATATGAATTAAAAATTCATTAAAATAGTTTAAAAAATGTGTATGGTTTAATATAAATAAACATTTTATAAAAAAAAGTATATGTTATGTTTACTTTGATGTTCACTCAAATATATAACGATTATATTGCTCTGAAAACGGTGCTATTAATTTAAAATATGAAAGCAATAATAAATATATATAAATGGAGAAAAAAAAAGTGTAATAGAGAAAAAAAAATAGTAACATAGTAATGTTTTAACTAATAATGTACCATATGCATTAAACAAATAAAAATATTTTAAAAAATATACATGATCTAATATATATAAATTTTATTCAAAACTAATGAAATATATAACATGTAATATTATCTTTTAAAAACAAAAAATTATGAAATTTTAAAAATTAACACAATATTTAAAATTGGGAAATTGAAAATTAACATTTGTATAAAAGAAATTTTATCAAAATAATAATAATAAAAAAAAATCCTCAAGTGAGATTTGAACCTTGGTTTTTAGTAAAACAACTTGTTACATCACCACTAGGCAAAAACACCTTTTATTTTACGATGGTGCGCTTTTCTATATATATATATATTAAACACAACATTAGGCTTAAAACAAGAAACGGAACTAAAGAAATTACTTTTGGTAGTTTCTCACTTTTTCACTTTTTTTTAGAAACGTTTCTCTTTTATTTGAGAAACAAGAAACGGGAACAATTATCAAACAGAACAAGAAACAGGAAACAAGAACGTTATCAAACGAGCCCTCATTTGTTTAATAATTCACTAGGGGCGTTCAAGTAACTCCACAATTCGAGTAACCTGAACTAACCCAATCTAATTTGACAGGTTGGGTTGGGTTGGTTTAAATATATTTTTGGGTTGAGTTGAATTCAAAATATATCTATATTTGCAATTTTTGATGAAGCCGATAACCCAACCAAAAAATATAGGGTTGAATTAAGTTGTCTTTTTAATTGGGTTGAGTTGGAAAAGTGACCAACCCTAAAATTTAGGTTGAATTGAAAACCTTCTTCAACTCAACTCAACTCAATCTAACCCATGTTCACCCCTATACTTCACATTAGAAATCTATCCCAAGTAAAATAATGATCAATTATTCTTAAATAAATTAACATAATCCTAACATGAACTTATTCATTTAAAATGTTAAATTATCGACAAAAATTTAATCTTTTTTTGTCTTTGAAGAATTATGATAGATGGATTATACGTTTTGAATTTATTTATTTATTTATCAAATTGTTAGTGCGACGTTTCACATAATAATAAGATTATTTTCATTAATTTTCAAGGATGAACATACTATTTAAAGAGAAGAATTTGGATGCAAGTTGTATGTCTACTATGATATCACTCATGTGCATCTTTGGTGCCACATATCTCTTTTTTTTTTCTTTTTTTTATTATAAAAAAATTTAAAGAATATATATATATATATATAATTTCACATGAAGCACCAAAATTCTTCTCAAACTTTTAACGTTTTTGAAAGGTGAAGAACATACTATTTAAATCCCTAGAGTAAAATAGTGAAGTTTTTTTTTTATTAGTGGGTGGCCACTTAAAAATTGATGACTAAATCTGAGGATCATCACTTACTTCCCTTATCTTTTTGATCAGCAACTTGGAGCAGAAATAGAGAACATCAGCCTTCTTCATGGCTTCCCCTTTCCCGAATCCCTGTTTCTGCTATCGCTTCTTTGCAGTATCCCATCCAATCTCATCCACACAGTACTTCCCCTTATCTTTTTCTCTCACTGGGTCTCCCCCAATTTCATCCACCAAAAATGGGTTCCTTTCAAAAATTCATGCCAAGTTCCAAAAATTTCAAGGTCAGGAAGATATAGAAGAAGAAGAACAACAACCTTCTTCTGTGACTCAACAGCTTCAAGAAGAAGAACAAGAAGAAGAAGAAGAAGAAGAAGAAGAAGATGACAGGTTTCTAATTCTCTTCCTCTCTTTACTGAGCTGAACCTTACAAGTTTAATTGTGGGTGGGAAGATTTGAATGATACGTTGCTGCTTTCTAATGTGTAGACACCATCCGTGTCTTTATTACTAGGGACGGGCGTGGCTATCCCGGGTTTAGTGGAGCTTATGGAGCCAAGCTCTGATTTCCCGGTTGCAAAACAAAAAGAACTAACTACATTCTGCATTCAGATTTTCAATGTTTTTACTCTCTTTTTCAGTTGCTTGCCTTCAGACTTGGAGGGAGCCGTTAGGCAATCTGGTGAAGCTGCTGGTTTGTTTGTGTCTTCAGGAGGATTTAGAGCAATAGTAAGATACTCTTTATTTCACTCTTTGTCAAGCATTCTTATGCCACTTCTATAAAAATGTGCACAAACATTGTGAAATCTGTCCAAAATGCGGCCTGCAAAAATTGACAGGGTAGTATTTAGGTGCAAATTTGAATTTCTTCCTCTATGAAACAAAGTGAGGAAGAAATGGTTATTATTTGCCATGTTTCTTCATATACCCATTTCACCTCTATTTCTAGCAGTAGAAACCGCCCATTGATAAGCTGGTCGGACGATTCGGAAAGCCTCCTGATATCTAGCATCTGCGGTTCGAATCGGATTTCGTTTCCTTTATCTCCCTCCTTTCTTTACTCTTGCTTATTCTTCTCAGGTTGAGCTCCTTATCCCCCAGCTCCAGTTTCTGGATGATGAAGGTGCTCAGGCTGAACTCTGGGAACTTTCAAGAGTTTTCTTGGAATCACTGATTGAGGAAACAAAAATTGAGGTAAGTAGAATATGGAATTGAATTTGATAAACACTTGGAACCATGGACTGCATTACTATTAATCTTACTAATATATGGAATGAGAATTAAAATTATATCTGATGTGACACCCACGACAGAATCAACCAAGAAAACAATAACATTTCAACGTTCTTTAGGATGTTTATTCAACATTCATAGGTTCAAATAATGTTATAACAATATCTGAGTAATGCAAATTTAATTGCTAGAAAGTTAAAGCTGTGTTTCCAGATGCTGGAGCTGCTGCGCTTCTCGAATATCAATGGAAAGATGCTCCCTTCAAAATTTCCAGGTAAGTTCCATGCAACATATGTAGTTGTGACATAATGTTGATACAGACCGAATGAGAGCTTGAGACTAGTGCAAAATTTTTCTACTATCAAACATTAGATAGAATTTTAATCTATCATACTTGGTTCTAGCCACCATTTAAGTGAACTAAAAAAAATAAGTAAAAAAAAAACAACCAACATTTGAGGTTTACATGTTACAAATCAATTGTGTATTCCAAAAAATTAAGCTAATGTGAGTTTTGCACAATCTGAATCTATATGTCCTTTTGGCTTGAATATAGTTACAACTTTTTTTTTTGCTAACCAGGAGTTGGAGCTTCGCTCCCTGTACCCGGGGTACAACTTATTAACATATGGCAATCATTTTCCCTTCTTCCTTCAGCTTAAGTGACAGGAAACCTGTAGATAGTGCAGATGAGCTAGTTGTTATGGTCGTTCCCGATTACCAAATGTTGGAAAATGTAGAGAAAATTGCAGCTGTCCTCTCAGATGATCCGGTAAAAATCTGAATCATCGTTCTGTTTGCTGTTGAAATGGTTGCTTCCAAACTTTTCTCCTGTCATTGATACCCATGTCCATAATTGGATATCTGCAATCATGAATGATGAAACGACATAAATTCAAAGTAATACGTGCTCGATTGAATTTCAATCAAATGAATGTATACCAACTAAAACAGAAAAGGAGCAATGGAGTGCATACTTTCTGGAATGTTCATTTACATACATTTGGACCTTGACGGTTTTATGTGTACACTGAATCAAATGGACTGTTTCCTTGTATTTACCTATCTGCATTGATGGCAGCCAAGGCCTCTTATCATGTGGAATCCCCGTCTCATCAGCGAAGATGTCGGGGTTGGGTTTAATGTTCGGAAATTGAGAAGATACTTTTTAAGGTACACTTTCACCCTCAACTATATCTAGAATACATTTCATTATATATAGAGATATAAGCTTGCAACACTAGCATTATGAAAAATACTACTCCAGGACCCAGGTTGTGTTACTATGGAAACAGATGCTTACTAATTATCATCTCAGATCAATAGTGTTCTAATCTTAAGTAAAAGTTTAACCTCATACATAACAATAGCCAATGAGAAAAAAGTCTCATTTACAATAGGCTCCAAACTTTGTAACTGGCCATTTATGTTTAGGTAATAAAGGGTTAGAGGTGAAACTCAACCTCTGTATTTTTTTTTTTTTGGTACAGTACATTTACAACCGTTTACTCCATGAGGCCTTTGCCATCTGGTGCTGTATTTAGAGCTTATCCTGGGTAAGGAGACTTTAACATCTTATGAGATTTTTTTAAGAATCTATTCGCCCTGCTGAAGTTAATTTTTCATTTATTGACTGTTGAGTTCACTTTGATCTTCTTAAGCTTCTAGATAATGCAGAGAAGCCTGTTTTAGCTATATATATATAGGAACAACCAAGATGTGGTCGTCTACTGTTTGGTTTTTATGACCTGAACTAGTTTACTAATGCAATCAAAATTCAAATACTATGTTGTTCTATATCTTGCTTGAAAGTAAGGGAGCCATTAACGTGAAATAATAATCAAACTCGAGGCCATGGCCACTAACCACTAAATGCCACTTTCTTCCTCCTTTCCGTCTTCCTTTTCTGTGTTTTTGTAGAGACATGTGATTGACATCATTGCAATCGATGACCAGGTTGTGGAAAGTGTTCTATGATGATAAAGATAGGCCAGGCAGATATCTGCTTGCCAAAGAATTAATTAGCCGCCCGGATGCTGGAGACCTCGAGGTCGGTTACCTAAGAACATAACATATGAGAAATTAGCATTTATAACATGATACTACATATGGGTCTTCTACTTTACATCACATTATTGATCTATAACATAAGTTAAGTATCTTGTGCAGATAATATATGGAAATGTAGCAGAGCCCGAGCAGGACCCATCATTTTTCGACAAAGCAGCTGGAGTTCTCTCTTCAGTAAGCCGATTCATGAAGGCAATTTCAAAATAAGCAGAGCAACTTTCCTTGATATTTTTAGAATTCATGGGTCCTTGTAAATTATGAACTCCAGTCTCCAAATGCAATCTATTCCGTCTTTAATGAGTTACCTTAATCAATCGCTAGTTCCAGAAACCAACGAAGAACCAATTTTCTTGATAAATCTGTTCTTATCAATCTTTTAATCGAGTTATCTAGATAATCAAACCCCATAGGCTACGGGTTTATTGCCACAGCTATCTCAGTGAATTTATAAATGATTCTTATACCGACAAGAATCACATCCAAATTCAAAGCAAGAAGGGTTATTTGAAAGAATTAGCATTACAATAATCTTAACTTTGTATTTACTATTAATATAATTAAGTGAATAAACAGAGAAAATCACTTCTTCACCTATAATGTAGTATTCTCACATTTAACCTTCATGCTCGAGATAGTACAGAGCACAAATATTGGGGGATGCTTCTGATTTTTACGCTTGTAGAGGCAAACCAAGTGGTTGATGTATTTCCTCAACTGCCAAATTGGATTCAGTACCAATCGACTCGTTCTGTTGAGGCCTTTGGTTCCCTCTTCGGCTTTCTGTAACGATTATTCTCGAATTTTGATTTCACTAGAAGAGAATATAGTAAATCTGCCTCTGTGGAATTATCATAAGGCAAATCCAAGGCACTGCACAGACAAAATAAACTACAGTTACCAAAAAGCTAAAGAAAATGCATAAAGATACCACAGACTAAGATCTAAAATGGTAGTGCCTTGTGATGGTGCAACCAAAAGTTATGGTTGGAGTTTCTATGACTTTAGATTGTGAGCACTAATATGAAGTACGTGGGGGAGATCAGTAGGATAAGATTCTTAGAAAGTGTGAAATATTTTAGTGTAGTCTATTTTGGAATCTGAGAGAGAATAACCCTGTCCAAGACTAATTGTTAAATTTACAGTAACTTTTGAAATTATAGTATATTACTAACTTGTGTTTTTTGCGTTTGAGTGTTCAACAAATTGGTATTGGAACATCATTTCTGGTCATGAAGCATTTGGAGTGGGAGTTGAAATGATAGAAATTGTACATTGAGAGAGCAAAGGCTTGACGAAATATTTCAAATGGTGGAAAAAATACAAAAAAAAAAAAAGTTTGAGAAATTGATAGCCAAAGGATAGAAAGGGAGAGAAAAAAAAAACAACAAAGGAAGAATGAAAAGTCTGAGAAAAGAAGGGCGAACTGAAAGAGAATACACAAGAGAGATAGCAAAGGCACCAAAAAAGATGAGTAAAATTACCCCACATATGAATATGTAGAGGAGCTCTATATTTTGCTTATGTGAACTATTGGCTGCCACAAAAATTTGTTTTATAAATGAAAATATTAAAAAGTAGATAAATTTATGTGGAGGAGTTTTACTGGAAACGGGTAATTTGATTGGATAAGTATTGCAATTCGTATTGTCTCTTATACCGTCTCTGACACCAAGTAGTTAAAAACCCAAAGACTGAAACACAACTAATATATTGCAATATCAAAGAAAAACAACAATATAGCAATAGCCTTCCGACAAGGCTATCATTTTCCCAAAATCCACTATGTACTTGCACTAAATTGATCTGCCCCTTTTTAAGAGGTCTAACTTCTATATTTATTATTTATTGACGTGACACCTTTATTTAATGATGCGCTATGCTCTTGTGAAAGTGGACTCAGTTCAATAATAATTAACATGTATTCTCGATTAAGAGATTGAAGTTTGAATCTTTCTACTCTTGCAGTAAATGTTTTTTTACACTATGCCATCAATATGATTCTACTTATCTCCCCTCATATTTTATATCGGTCTCACAGAGATTTATCATATCAAATTTTACATTTCTTGATCGCATGAATAAGAAATGTGATTATTAACATGAATCTGTTTATTATTCCATAGTAAACAAATATCCGAGTGGGAATATTGTCTTACCTGTCAAGTAGCTCTTCCAGAATGATTCTTTGCAAAGGTGTTACATAATGGATACAACTTCTGGGGCATTGGCCAGCTGCAATTTGAACCTGATAATCTTCACTATGTCCTAGTTTCGGAAATAAATCAAGAAACCATCAACAGAATAGTACCCATTTCATAAGTCACTCAAAATACTGAAATTATAATTTCATTGTCACTCAAATTAACCTTGAGAAGTGGCCCGGGCTGTCCCGGTGGAAGAAGCAAAAGTAAAGACATGGGGAGCTCTATCTACACAAGAATATGGACAACCTGCATATTATAATGACAACACATGTAGACAAAGGGAAACAAGTGGGAAGGATATATAACTTAATTGTAACATTCATAAGTTGGAGCAAAAATTGTACCTTTTCCAACACAAAGAAACTCATTAACAAAGACATCAAAGGCTTCACATTCTGGGTTTTCAAAAGGATCTAAACATTCCCTGAGTTCAAATGTTTAGTTGTGAGAGTTAAAAAAAAAGAACAATAGATACATAGCCAAATAGAATGATAAACATGAACCGAGGAACTTGAAATTTGAAATCATAAACCCACATTGAATTTCAAGTTATCAACAATGGACATTTAATCTTCTAATATATGGTAGGAATCAAGTAAAAAGTAATCAATGTTACACATAATATAGCATTTTTATTAGAAACAAAAATACTCCCTAAACTTTCCAAAAATACAAACGCTACACAATTTACTCTATGATGAATGTTGCAAGAAGTTAGACAGTTCTATACACACCCTGAAATCAACACCAAAAGCACAACATAGATACCTCTCAATGAACTCTGTTCGGCTATAACTGGATAACATCTGCAAATTTTAGAAAGCATAGTCATTGATGAATTTCATTATTGAGTATTGACTACAACATAGATGATAGAACAAGTTGGTCATCAAAACTCAAGTAGGTCCAGCCTTGTTTCGGCCTGTTATGCAGGAATTCTGCCAGTTATAAGAAAGAGAAGGAAGAAAAACAAACCAAGTACTTTTGCGTTTCATATTTTATCAATAATCTTTAATGAAATTTTTTTTCTGGATTACTCTCTATGTACTTTCTCTAACTAATATCTCTCTCTAGTCATTTTCTTTATACATTTTCCACTAATGAGTGCCTGCGACGCCGAGACAAACCATTCAAAGCATATTAATAAAAACGCATAAGTTGTTTGAGGAAATAAGGAAGGCTAATCAGCAATCTCCTTTAACAGATTTACCTTCGAGCAAAGAAACAACAGAAAAATAGTTTTGGATTCAACAATATAATAAAGAACACAGAGATAACAATCAATTTTATTATGTGACCCAGGAACTTGGAGTTTATGCTTCTCTAAACCGGCTGTCACTAGGACGAGCGAAAATACACCGAAGGAATGGAGACACATAAGGTATATTCAAATTAATGTCATAGATGAATCTCAAACCTAGGACTTTAAAAGGAGTATACCTTCAAAACCCAAACCTTCGACCACCACGCCACCAACGACAGAGATAACAGTCAAATTAAGATCCAACATAAACGATGTTCATCCGACTAATGAAACAGCATTAACCATTGAGATAAAACCACAACACAACTTTCTTCTTGATTTTATCAATGAATAGCTACCTCGTATGCCTGAATCACACGACGAATCATAGAATCAGAATCACTTCCGTCTCTATTCACGTCGGGATGGAATTGCTTCACCTGCACAGGAACAGATCCGAAATCCAATTGATAATCGCCACAGAAGCAAAATCCTACAATCAACCTAAACAGCCAATCATAATCCGAAAACTCGGACGTGATGTTTTACAAGAAATCTAGAGAGTACAATTCAATTCTGATAACAGCGAGAGAAACCTAATCGGCAAGGGAGAAGAGAAACAGTACTTTGGCTCGAAAAGCAGATTTGAGGTCAGATTGAGAGCAGGTCGGGTCGAGGCCGAGCAATCTGTACGCATCCATGGCACTGGAGAGCGGCGCGTCTTCTCCTTCGATTCTTTGCCGGAAAATCGTAGCGAATCGGGAGTTCGATGAGGAAGGGAAGAGGATCGAGGATTTTGAAATGGAGGACCCAACGGTTTTTCGAAATGGAACAATGGTACCGGAGAAACAACACAGCGCCTCCATTATTGGCATTCCTCGAAAGTCGATTTTTTTTTTTTTTTTTTTTTGAGTACCTAAATTGCTAATTATTCGATTATTTTTACGAAATTTAAATATATCCTTTTTTTTTACTATGTTTATAGATTAAGAGACCATAAGTTCAAATATCTCTACTTTTATTTATTTAATCTCAAAAAAAAAAAAAAAAAAAAATTCATGTTGCAATAATTGTTTAGTAATAGTTGCAATTAACCCAAGTTACTTTGTTCAAATTAATTGTTAATGAACCATTATGAAATAGTTCAATCAGTTAAGAAGACATGAAATGTTTTAGAAGATGGGTTTAGTCTATATATATTCTATGATATTATTAAAATGATTGTACAAATATTTTTAAATTTAATTCTATTTATAGTTATTTTGTTAAAATAAATCATTCATTACAATTTTTCAAAAGATTAATTTTCTTTTATTCTTTTTTAGCAGTAAAAAAGTGTAGCTTCTTGACTTAAATCAAATAATAAAAATAATTCATTGAACATGGTATGCTTTTACCTCAAATTTCAACTTTCTTTTAAATAAATTGAGAAAGCGCTGTCTTTTTTCTATCTTATATATTAAATGGTTTGTGGCACTTTAATTATCTTGATCAATTATATTACCATTTAACTCTATAGTTATTTGGTTTTTAAATTACTATTTGATTCTCATAAAAATTGAACGTAAGATCGTAAAGAAATTTTTTTACCAATTTGTAAGACATGTGAAATTCAAAATGAGCTATCTGACAAATGTGTAAAGAAAAAATCAACAATTTAATTTTAAAAGAATAATAAACAAATTCAGTCCATTTTGACCTTCACACTAGTATGTAAGTATTTATAAAATGTTTACTTACAAGTCGGGGTGTTTGTTTGTCATATTTAAAGAAGATTTAGATTGAGAATTTATTTACTCATTAAAAAACTATATTCAAACTGAATTTTTTTTATAACTATTCAAAATAATTCATTATTTTTACTATTCAAATTTTTTATTTATTTTAAACCACTTATTTATAACCTTTCATTTATGCCTACAAAAAAATAATTTCTCATTTCTAACGATTTATTTTTAATAATTTATTTTTTACTCTTCAAAATAATTTATTTTTATCCATTCATTTGTAATCCTTCATTTTTTAACTACTCAAAATAACTATTTATTTTAAATATACATCAAACTAAATTATTGTGCATAAATTCTTTTATATAAAAATTAAATTAATTTTTTCAACTCCCAATTTCAAACTAGTTAAAATAATCTCTCAACCAAAACCTCATCCAAACACAAGTTTTTCTCAACGAGGAGTTATATATATATGAATCTTAAATATATAAATAAAGAGAATTGATTATTGAATAGAAAATTTTATATCGTAGCTTTGGACATATTGTCAAGCCTACCCCTCGTCGTCCTAGAGTAATTTGATCAAATTAAAAAAAAAAAAAAAAAAAAAAAACCCCAATTATTAACAACCATTCATTTCTTTGGCTTTTATCTCTAAAAATGGGATGCTGTGGCGACGAAGACGATGACGTTGAGATCCTGAGGCACCTGAATCCCTCGCCGGCCGTTCAATCTCCGCCGCTAGATTCCTCCACCGCCGTGCTGTCCCCGATGAACTCTCACTTCTTCGCTCTCTCCTGCCGCGACATCCTCCGCCTCATCTTCGAGAAGCTTTCCATCACCGACTTGGCTCGTACCAGCTGCGTTTCCCGTCTCTGGCACTCCGTCGCCTCCGATCAGGAAATCGTCGCCGGAGCTTTCAAATCGCCGTGGAAGGTGAAGGATGTGATCGGAAAGCCGAGCTCCGGGAGCTTCTGGAGAGATAATTGCCTTGGAAAGTTTGCGATCTCTCATCGGATTCTCCGTGGCGATAGCTTGGCTAGTCTTGCCGTTAAGTATTCGGTTCAGGTATGAGCTTCGAAATTTTTTGGTGTTTAATTCATGTGAAACTGACTGGAAATCAAGGATTGAACGAGTAGAACTTCTAGAGTTTTTCAGCTTTGATGAGTCGTTAACATCAATTCTCTTGATTCTTCTGTATTTTTGTTTGTTCTGGCTAGAGTTTAACCTTCTTTATTTCAAGATCAAGACTATCCGATGGTTTAATGGCTGTTAAAACTTCAAGAGTCCTCTTGTTAAATTCTTCTTTCTTTGTTGAAGGAGAAAACAGAATAACTGAAAGTAAAGGAACTACAGTACAATGATATCATTTCGAACTATCAGTATTCTTGTTTGAGATGATACTACAGCCTGTAGGTACTCATTTTCTTGAACATTGTTCTTGAAGGATCAATGGTACTATGATCGTATAATTTGTATACCAGACTTCAAAAATTGAAGAGTTGATTACTACTTGATACTCTGTAGTTTGTGTTCTCAACTCTCGAGTCCTCCTAAAATATCAATTAGGAAGAACGAATTGCTGAGCTCCATGTTGAGAATCTCACATTGATAAGGAGAGTATATCTCTAAGTGTTTAAAAGGTAGGTGGACTACTCCTCTCATCACCAATTAGTTTTGAGATGGATGTCCACACTATTTCACATGGTATCAGAACCCATTAAGCCCAAACAGGTATTCGATCCAATAAAAATGAAATTGAGATTCGATTCAAGATTGGTGAGCCCAAAAGAGGCACCATCTTGAGGGGGCATGTTGAGAATCCCACATTGATAAAGAGATGATATCTCTAAGTGTTTAAAAGGCAGGTGGACTACTCCTCTCATTACCAATTGGTTTTGAGATGGATGTCCACACTATTTCACACTCCAACTCTTTGATGGCTATGGACTTTGATATCTTGTTGAAATCAGTAGTAGTCTGATGAACACACTTAAACTTGTAAATCTTTCACCCCAATGCATGGTTTATACATGTTGAGATATTCCTTGAACAGTTTTATGTCCTACGATTACTTAGTTGGAGGTCTTGCTGTCTGGTTAGCGAGTCGGGGTTTCATGTGTGAGGCCATGGTGGGGGATTGGTGGCAGTGCCCCCGAAATCTAATCGAAATAGGATTTGGGCTTTTATGTATTTGTGCCTATTTTGTAATAGGGTTTTATGAGAGTGCACTATCTAAACTTTCTTAACACTGTAACCCTAGTTGATCGACATTTGTAGCTTATCTTCTAAAGAAATAAAATGGTTCTCTCCTTTGCCTGTGGATGTAGCTAACACACCATTAGTGAACCGCGTAATTCTGGTGTTGCTTTCTTCTTTTATGTTTTTTATTATTTTTGTTTGATTGATGTTTTCATAACAATACGAAAATAAAGAGTGCATTTGTTTTTGTAGTTTGTAGTTTTTTCCCCAACTTCGAAATCCTTGTAAATTGTAAAACATCAATTATAAAGGGACTCGTGTAGTTGAAATCGACTTTTTTTGGTGGCTATGGACTTTGGTTCATCATTGAAAATTGAAATCATTAGTGGTCTTAACAATAGTTTAAACTTGTAAATCTTTCACAACATTACCTGGGCTACAAAAATGAAAAGTGCAAGTTGTTTTCCCAACTCCACTTTTCAATTGGGAAGAGTCCAGTTCAAATGCTGAGATCGAACTTTTATTTTGCAAATGAGTATGGACTTTGGTGTGTTGATTTCGTAAATCATTTGTTCTTGATGGTTATGGACTTTGGTGTATTGATTTTGTATATATATTGTTCATATAGGTTATAGACATAAAACGCCTGAACAACATGATGAGCGACCATGGCATATACTCAAGAGAAAGATTGCTAATCCCCATTGGAAATCCCAATATACTTATTAACAGTATATGCTACATCGAGATGGATGCTATCGCCAAACGGGAAGTTGCAGTGTTGTATTTGGATGGGGTCCCAGTGACCCATCATTTGAATGGCAAGGTGGCATTTGAACAGGGTATTTCCTCTGTTCAAGTGAAGAAGCGGGTACTCCATTCGTTGAGTCGAAGCATGATGGTCGACGATGAAACGGCTCAATATTACTTGTCCATTTCCAATGGTGATCCTCGAGCTGCTCTCTCAGAATTCGCCGAGGACATCAGGTGGGAGAGGCATACTGGCATTGCCTAATTTCAGAAAGACATCTGTTTCTTGGACTTGGAGTTAAGATGTAAACTAAAAGCGCTACTGTGTTCGGTATAGCTCGGAATATGGTTGGCTTTCGACTAGAACATGTTTATCTTCTCCATCTCCACCGGGAATGATCAGACTAAGAAATTCATATCCAACAACATTTAACTGATGGGTATGTACATCTACCTTCTTCCTGTCATTCCATAGAGGCCTTTGGTCTTGTTTCTATATATGCACTTTGGTGTCCCTACATATTACTTGAAGATGATGATGCTATAATCATTGTAAGTGTAAATTGAAGGTGCTTGGAAATTAAGAACATGTATGTATGTGTACAAACTTCTCTCTCCCACCCCTAGAATGTGTGTTCTAAAGATTGAATTATGTGTGAGTCGGATTGTGTTAGTTTGACTCTATGTTTTTTTTTTTATATCTCGGTCATCTATTCTCACGAGACATATGGTCTGACTTCACGATATTTTATTGTCAAAAATTGAAAACAGATTTCCAAAATTCTCTTTGACTATTAGGACTAATCCATGATAGTTAGTTTGACATCAAATGAACATCTAATGTTGGACAAGATGCTATTGATGACCTAAAAATCAGCCAAAATTTTTGGAATGACGGCTGAAGGGTGAAACAACTAAAATGGACCTTAATTGAACCAATTGAGGTACTTTTTTGTTTGCTATTAAAGACTGAACGAGATGGAGATGAAAGAAACCGAACTATATCATTTTACCATAGGGCTTGTGAACCCTATCATAGCTTCAATTGAAAATTCAATAGTGAAATTGCCTTTCAACGCCTTCGTAGATTCCAAAATTAAATAAACTCATCATTTCAAAAAAATAAATAAATAAACTCATTGCCACTATATTCTCTTTCATTATCTATCTACAAATACTTAACTTTTATCTGTCTAAGAATACTTAACCTTCTTTCCTGGTCTCAATTAGTGCTTTGAATACTTTGAAGATCAACCACACATCTTCTTTCTTCTTGATGTAATACACCCAACATTTTTTGGAGTAACCGTCTATAAAGAACACAAAGTGTCTTGCTTCTCTTAAGGATGTAATCAATGCCTTTTGTAATCGGAATGAACCAATTCTATAATATCTTTACTTCTAGAATTTTATGTGTTGGACTTTAATATGTTTTGTTTACTTGTCATGGAATGCAATAGGAGCATATTTTTCTCTGCCATAACTTTTATCTCTTACCTTGACATGTGTCCAAGTTTCTCATGTCACATCTTTGGCAACTGAAAACTTGGATTACTTGAGACAACTCATGTCTCTCTCTTGAGTAAAGTCTCTCCCACGAGCATGTATAAGTTTGTATCAATTTTTTCTCCCTTCATTTGTATCAACACTCATCGAATCAGTTTCATGATTCATTTCTCAACAACATCTTTGCAATCAAGATCTTCAAGTTGACTTAAAGAGAGTAGGTTCTTTTTCAGTCTTTCTATGTGCTGCCCTTGTTGAATTGTACGAAAATCTTGTCATGAAACTTCATCTTGATAGTTCCAATACCGACAATCTTCAAGACATGATCATTACAGCTGAACGCATATCCTCTTGAGACATATTCATGATGATAGAATCATTCTCGTTGAGAGGTCATGTGTAACTGGCTCCTGAATCGATGAAATCAGCCAAACTCTTTCTGCCTTCGATAATTGTCGTTGCTTCACACGAGAAAACATCACCTTTATTTGAGGTGCTTGCTACGTTATCCTGAGGATTATGATTCCAACAATCTTTTTCAAATGCACTTCTTATCACAATTGTTGCACTTTACATCCTTCTTACTTTTTGAATTTTTTTTCCTTCTTTAATTTTAGCTCCCACTGAAGCCATATTTTGTTGATTTGCCTCATGTCACCACTAGATTCTTTATTTGTTTGCCAAGTTATGTTCTTCTATTATTGTGTTGACATCTATCTTCCAGGACCGTAACTCTAATATCATCAAAGTTTAGATAGTCAGTGAAAAACATCACTTATAAGGCTGATGACAAGTTGATCATACAAATTAGGAAGATTTTGAAGTAGAATTTCAGCATGCTCATTTGACTCCGTCATTGAAGTAGATTCTTACCTTGGAAGAGTATACAATTTCTTCTTAAGGAAAATATTGTCGTGAAGTGACTCTTAAGCAAATTAGGATAAAAATCACGGGCAAATATAGAAAAACTTTACTATAAAAATAATTGTTTACAAAGTAGCAACAAATTCTCTTATAAGGAGAAACTCTATTTATTTTTATCTCAAACCCTAACTCACTTAGATATGAAATGTTTTGAGAGATTTTGGGATGGTTTGCCTTGGGCATCACCTATTTATAGTGTACATAAACTTGAGCTCAAGTAAATCTTATGGTCATAAATTAACTACATCTTATCTTGTGATCAATTAAATCATGTGGTCTCACAATTTTGCCACAACTTCATTTTGGACAATGTGCATGGTCTAGATCATTCTTCACCCATCTTGGACAAAAAAGTGTTATAGAATTCTCTTCACCAATTTTGAACATATGTATATGATATAATACCTTCCTTGGGCATCTAGATAAATGTGAATGATCTAGCATCTTCCAATATTCAACAATAAAATGTTAAAATAGTTATTGTCATTCTTATTCGATTTAAGTATATGAAAGTTAGTTATTAATGTATTATTATTGATTGTGTGAGTTAAGTGACGACAAAAATATTACATGATCTAAATGTGGAGAGTTACATTCATGTATTTTATTTAAATCGATTACAAATGACATGAACTATTTTGTTAGTTTTATCAAACCATAGGCACCAAAATTTTATTTTTAAATCATATAAATTAAATTCTAAATTTCTTAAGACCAAGACTAAATTTTGCTTTAAAATTATAGATATTATATTTGGACTTTTCACAAACATGGACCAAACTTATGTCTTCAGCATATATTTTAGTTTCTACTGTTTATTTGCTTAAAAAAAGTTTCTACTATTAATATTTTTTTTGTTATAAACCATTGTTGTCTCTAAATTTTGAGTTTTGTTTGATTTTAGTTCTTATGACTTTGAAATTTGTTCTATTTTGGTAACTTAATTTTCAATTTAGTTCCTTAAAAATCAAAATTGATTCTTATTATTTAGAGGAGTGGGTCCCACCTTTTTTTTTCCATGAGGATTCCACATTAAAAATGGTAAGGAAATCTCCAAAACATTTATAAGATAGGCTACTTACTTCTTTAATTATTAATTTAAAATCGAAAAATTAAAATTAGATATTTGAATTCTATTACCAAAATAAACTGGATTGGTTAAGGGACAAAACGGTTATTTTAACCTTTTTTTTTTTTTACACAATTCCTTTTATGTTGCAATAATTTTTAATTAGATTATATTTTAAAACACGAGTTATATTATTTCTTCTTTTTTTTTTTTTTTGAAAATACAAGATTTATTATTTTCATCACTGATAGATACGAAAATTAATTGATGATAATCATAATTCTCAATTGATAAATTTTACCCAATAAAAAAGTAAAATTTTGTTTAGCTGTTACCCTCTTTTGACACGATCACATGCAAACCACAAAACCCAAACATCCTTTTATTTAAAACAATTACTTTTGTTTCTCAAAAAAAAAAAAAAACAATTCCTTTTGAGATAATTTAAAATAATTATTAAAATTCACGTGAGAACAGAAACAACTTCACGAGTGTCAATTGACTGGCTCAGCCAGTAATCTTGTGCCGCGTAACGACTAGTTTACCCGTGATAGCCGGTCCCCTGTCCCCAACGGTCATTTTTTCATTTTCGTCTTCTTCCGTAAATTTGTACGAACGAATAACTTTCCGTTTTTGCTGTCGGTAAATAAAAATTTAAAAATAACGTTCAGTTTACCTAAACCATTTCTTTATAAATTCACCAATCTTCATTTCCGTTCCCATTCTGAATTTCATACTCTGATCACCGGCGAAAAGAAACAAAGAGAAATTCCCGGCGAAAAGCATGGAGAAATTTGCTCTGTTTACTGTCCTGATTCTGTTTTCGCCGCTCACCGGCGTCGTTATGGGTTACGATTCGCCGGCTGCAGCACCGAAACCCGTTAGATCTGGCCATTCTAATTCTCCGGCGCATTCTCCGGTGGCTTCGCCGCCGAGTCACTCGGCATCTCCGTCGAAGTCTCCGACTGCTTCTTCACCGGCGAGAACTCCAGCCATTTCTCCGGCCTCGTCGAACCCGCCGCCGGCTGTAGCGCCTGTTTCTTCTCCTGCCTTGTCGATCCCACCGCCGGCTGTAGCGCCTGTTTTATCTCCGGCGTCGAGTCCTGTAGTGAATGGAGTTTCTCCGGCTTCGTCGCCGCCGTCTCCTTTGCCTTCAGATGCTTCTCCGGTTAGTGGTCCAGTTGGGGGTCCGCCGGAACCAGAAATTCCGGCAAATCCGATCACGGGTGGGACTCCGGTGGAGACGCCGTCGATTTTCCCGTCGAGCAGCAGCCCACCGATGTCGACTCCGGCGAGCCTTGCACCAGAAACGGCAGAGCGGCCAGGGAACGGCGCGTCGGCGGCGGGGAAGTTCACGATTGGGGCGGTTGTCTTTAGTGGACTCTCTATTTGGGCCTCATGGGCCTTTTGAAATTGGGCCCAAATATTCATTTTGGGCACAGCGTCGGCGACGAGTTTATTGTAATTTTTTTTTACATAATTAAGGTCTAGTTTGATAACCATTTTGTTTTTTATTTTTTTGCTTATCAAATTTAAGTCTACAACAAATACCTTATTATACATTTTTTCTTATTTGAATATCTACATTTTATCGACATTTTAATAAACAAAACTAAAATTTGGAAACAAAAAAAGTAACTTCAAAAAACTTATTTATGTTTTTGAAATTTGGTTAGTATTTACCTATTTTTTTTAAGAAAATATAAATACATTGTAGGAAAGATGGAGCACATACTAGAAAATTTGAGTAGAAATAAGCTTAACTTTCATAAATAAAAAATAAAAAACAAAATAATTATCAAACGAGGCTTAAGGTTTTTATTTATTTTAATTTTATATGATTTTTTTTTTATCCTTAGATTTATTATTATTATTATCTTAATCAATTTTGAATACTTTTATAAGTTAAATAAGATGATAAATAAAGAAAATGTTATAGAAGGAATAAAAAAACAAATAATTGATAAGTTTCTAGGTGATACATACTTCTCATTATAGTAATGTATCACATCTTTAATTTATTATAGGGAAATTATAGTAACTAGACCACATCCGAAAAGTATTTGCAAATATAAACGCACAAGTTTTTTTTGCAAAGTTAATTTTTTTATTAAAATTCGTAATTATTAATTTTTCATTAATATCATTTTGCCCTTTATTACATTTAATACTAAATTTTTGAATTAAAACACTCATTTAAACATATTTTCCATTCTTTTAAAACATACCATATTTAATTGTCAACACTTTTAATGCAAAATATTTTAATTCATTTTCTCATTTATCTTCCATCTTTCTTTCTTTTCTTTTTCTGTTTCACTCTTCTTCCTCCATTCTCCATTCCTCCATTTTCGTTTCTTCAGCTCTATTCATTCTCTCTTTTCACATTCCGCCCACCACGTAAAATGTAAATTTTCTTCGACCACAAAGCTTCGATCGGATGGTATAATCATACGAGTTAAGTCATCTTCTCTCAATAATCTCCGTTTTTCACAGTATTTGTATCACATTTTTTTTACTTATTCATCACCATTAGCATGTTACTGTTCATTTTCAATATTGTCGTGATTCGATATGTCTCATATTGTTTAGTATGATATGTTTTATTTCTATTTATGTCAATTTTGTACATTTAATTCATTTATATTCCAATCTTTAGAATGTCAAAAATCATGTTTAGAAAATGTAGTAAAATCATATGTAGAAAAAGTAGTATCTTCATACTTTCCAATTCATATTGTGGTATAATTGATCGTATATACATCTACAAAATCAGTATAATTGAGTATATACCGTATATCACACGTCCTCGATTTCTATATAGTCAAATAAATTGTATAATTGACTCTATACCGTATTTTCATACTATATTTTTAGGTTAGTTATATTGTACATCTTTTTCTTATAGGTTCATTAATCATTTCATTTGAAATTGCACATAGTGTTATTTACAATGTCAATATTTCTATTTAGAAATGTATTTAAATCATATGTAGAACAATGATTATCTACATACTAAAATGTTCAAGTCCTGTGATACTTGAGTATTATCTATCGTAGTTTTCCATGTACAAATACGTTATATTATCAGTATAAACTATACAAAACTCTATATGTTTCATTATTTCATTATACATATTGTATAAGTTACACAATACATTTATGGTTTATTATTCTTTTTTATTCATGTATAATACATTTTTCGTACTCATATTACCATTCATTAAATTTTCATTCCGCAATACGGTATTGTTTATGCATGTATATTATACGACTTATATATAGAACAATATTATTTGGACATTTTTGTAATACTATACAACGTTTTCTTATAGGTTCAACAAGCATTCCAATCTGTATTGCACATAATGGTCAGTAGGATGAAAATGAGATGTACCATAATCATGAAGTAGTTGAAGAGCGTCGCATAAATATTGAGGAATGCATTCACTCAATGATGATTTTACATTACAGTCTTTTTTTATGTCTAATGCTTTCAATTTCAATTTTGTAACCCATGAGACCTTTTTTATTTACTATTGATCTCACTTTGAATAGTAATTTTGTGTGAAGTAGTTCCAACAAGATTTAATCTCTATCAATTCACAAATATTACATATGTTATTTCTCAATGTTTTACTATACTGGTATTGTACATTCAAAATTACTTGTTCGCCGCAAACATATTAAATCACACTACAAGTATCCATATCAAAGAAATTAAACACTTTAAAAAAACACAAAGTTTTAAAAATACGGTATGATACATGATATATTATGGTCGTACATCGTATATACTAAGTTGTTTCAATCTTGTGTGGTTATCAAACGTGTTCTAGTTTCAATCAACGAAATTGAATGTTCAAATACCATACGGTTTATTTATAAATAAACTTACTAGAATCAAATAACATGTACATTGCGAACTATATCAGATGTAAATCACAACACAAGACATCTAACAATGTATTGTCGCCACTCTCGCCCTATAATTAATGCACCATAAATTGGCGATTTCTGGTTTGGAATGTGAGACGAATTTCCTTTTTTAAAATTTTACTCCCAAAATGAAAAACCAATAATTTGATCGTTATTTTTTAAATTTATAAGGTATTAAAAAAGGAAGATGAAACGTCTCTAATAAATGTGATTTCGAATGATATATTTTTCTACAATTAATGCCCATAAATTTGCGATTTGTGGTTTTGGAATGTGAAATAGTTTTCCTTTTTTGAGATTTTTCTTCCAAAATTAAAAAACAACCAATATGAGGGTATGATTGTAATTCATTATTTTCGGATTTTATAATGTATTAAAACAAAATCTACTTTTGCTAATATTTTTGTAGATATATATATTTGCAAATACTTTTCAAATAGGGTCTATTTATGAAAAAAACCATTTATTATATCTCTTATTATTAATTGATATTTTTAATTTGTATATATTTTCATCTTTTGCGGGGATAAGAATGTATCCTCAAAAGAGAAAGTATACACAAGTTGGTAAATTTTGTTTAAGCGAGAAACAAATTTATAAAAATATTTAGGTTATAGTCGAACATGACTTAAAATATTCGTCTCTATATGTGACTCAATATGTATCATATTCTCTTTTATTTTATATTCAAAAGATAAAAAATAAAAAGAAAAAAGAAAATGTTATCTATATTTGAACCGTAGTATAAACATTAATATTTAGGTCAGATCTGGGTATAAGTTAAATATTTCTCATAAATGGATTGGACGAAACTCTAAGAACATCAACTTTGAACGCATTGATTTTAAATGGATTGGACGTGATACTAACAGGTTAGCTCATAAATCTGACGTGGTTTGCGGCTGTCGAGCTCGAAGAACATCAAGAAAAGTTACGAAATTTTTATTTAGATGAATTAGGGAAGAATCTACCCATTTGTCGGGGAGCTTCGATTTCGTTGTAATTGCTATTTTCATTTCTTTGTTATTAAAAAAAAAAAAAAAAAAATCTCATAAATTTTATGTTAAAAAGAAAATTAAAAAAGAGATGGCTATAAAAGAGATCAGGGAGTAAAATACACAGAAATTGAATTTCATTTGTAGAGAGAGAGAGAGATAATGCTTATCTTAAATCTCTCCCCCCAAACCCTCCATTCCCATTTCTTCCCAAACCCTACAACCCGAACTCGACAACAGCGAATCCTCACCGTCCGATCCTCCGGTGACAACAACAACGGCAACGCCTCCGCCGACGGGCCGGACCGGCTGATCTCCGCCGTCTGCTACTTCTACCCGTTCTTCGACGGCGTGCAGTACGGGAAGTACGTCATCACTCAGTACACTCCGATTCAGGTTCTGATCCAACCCTTAGTTCCGGCCATTAGGGTTTTCAAGAGCTTTCCGTTTAATGGATTTTTGGTGTTCTTGACTCTCTACTTCGTGGTTGTTAGAAACCCTAATTTCAGTCGCTATGTTAGGTTCAATATTATGCAAGCCATTGTTCTCGATGTGCTTCTAATTTTCCCCGATCTTCTCGAAAGGGGTTTTAATCCCCGAGGGGGATTTGGGCTGGATTTGCTCATGAGTTTGGACAGCACTGTGTTTCTGTTTCTTTTGGTTTGTTTGATTTATGGCTCTTTTTCTTGCTTGTTGGGTCAGACCCCTAGATTGCCCATTGTTGCTGAAGCTGCTGATAGGCAAGTTATGTGAATTCAATTCTCAACCCTGTTTTTCATTTCTTCCCCAAATTAACAATTTACTCATTAAAGCAGTACAAGTTAGATATGATCTTTGTTTTCTGTTGCTCAAATTCCTGCCATTGGTTTTAGGGGGGAGGTACTTGTGCTCTGTTCTGGTCTGGGTTTGCAAGTTTTTGCCTATTTCTGATTGATTTATTTATGCTTTGTCCCAAATTTAATTTAGTTTTAATTTGGTCCTTCTTTGGCTGGTTTTTCTGAAAATGAAATAATTTCTTTTTGTCAAAATGAAAATTGTTGATGATTGGGTCTTTTTCCCCCCTTGTATGTAGATCAACATTCCCCTGATTGGCCCTAAACTAAACTATGGTGATTCTTTTTTTTTTTTTGATGAAAAGCTATGATGGTTATAACAATTTGTATTCTTACTGGATAAATTACCAATTAGTAAGTTGGTTCCAACATTTATGCAATGAAAAACAAAAAAATAAAACTCTTAAAATGTGGTGTGAGAGGAAAAACATTTTAAGACTATTTTTTGAGTTCTTTTACAATTGGGGGTAGGGGAATTATAGCTATTATCTATTGGTGATTGGGTATACATTATGTCACTAACATACAATTTTTGTTGGGATTTTTAAACTGTTTTTGTCAAATCCTAAATTAATGAATTATGTCATTAATAAGAAAATAAAATTTTAAATTATATAATTATTTAGAATAACGGGATTGTAATTTTATCTTCATTTTCAATTTGTAAATTATTGTAATGAATTTTAACTTATTATATTAATGGTTGAATATAAAATGTTAGTGTAAATATTTTATAATTAAAGTTAGAATATGAAAAGATTATACTCTTCCTTTCTACCATTTATGAGTTTACATTTTCAATATTGAATTTATATTTAATTAATTTTAATGGTGGAATTTCAGAAGTAGTATAACAATGGACTCCTATAACTACATATACATTTTGTTTACAAACGCTTCTGCCTACGTTGACCTTCCTTCTATTTTTCATAATTAGTAGTCTATCTTAATGTTTTTTAGTTGAATTATTTTTATCTAATTTTTCTTTTATTGCAGTATTTTTCTAAGAGATCTTTTGTTGTATTTCAGGAAAAGTGCTAAAAGTAGAGTTTGAAATGATAAAATTATCATTTAAAGTTAAAAGACGACATTTTTAAGTTAAGTTTATAGAGTTCTTATAAATGTGTATTTAACTTATTTTATAATAATAACCATAATCATAATAATCATCATTATTATGAAAAATTATATAATTATGTTATTTTTTTCAAATTTTATTTACACTAGATGAAGATATTTATTGATTTTTGCATTCAAAATATGATATATATATATATATATATAAATATAATTTTGAGAAAAGTATTTTTTAGTCTTTAAATTTGAGATGAAGTTTTAATTTGATTTTATATTGTAAAATCAAGTACTTTTAATTTTGACATGTTAATAATGTTCAATTTTAATTTTTGACATAATAAAATTGTAAGTGAGTTAACGTCAACTAAGAAGATGATTATTAACAAAAGAAAAAAGAGCAAGTGGCTTCATTTCTTTCACTTTGTTTCTCTTTTTCATTCTTCACACCTTAGGTTTGTAAAAATGCTTACTCTGGGGAAACTGGTTTGTAAATGACGAAACGTATTCAATTGTTCTCATTTGAATATGGCTTCTTTTGGTTTCTTCTCTATTTATTTTTCGGAATAAAATTAAAAATTTGCACTGTATAGTAACTTTTTTATCACAGTTTATAATTATAACACATTTTTAAAAATAATTCCTTTACGGCAAATTCTGTTATTTAAAAAAAAAAAAATTTGTTTACCTCTTTTATAGAAGATTTTGATAGAATCTACCCTTCTCTAGTGATGAAAGTCTATTAATTTTATCAGCAATTGATTCTATCATTTCTTATTGATAGAATCTGATGGAAGTCTATCAATTTACTTTATTTATTTATTAGTAATTGATTCTATCAGCCTCTATAGATAGAATCTATTAACATGGAAGCCTATAAATTTATATTTTTTTGTTATATGTCCAAATATTTTTATTATTGTGCTATTCATGGAATATTTTAACTATTTTGTAATATACATGCAAAAGTTCCAATAAAATAACTGCTCATTAATCAATTAAATTTAAAATGAGTTTAGTCATTATTTTGTTATACTAAAGATGAAAATTAAATATTATTCAAATATCAAAGATAAAATTATTTGATTTTAAGATCTAAAAATCAAATTGAAACTTAATTGTAAATTTAGGATTAAAAATATAATTTTCTTCCTATAATCTTTTAACTCATGTGACTATTATAAAAGGTGACCAATTTGGAGGATTATCTATGTTGTCCACAAAAGTCAATTCTATAATTTCATATGTATCCTTTCACTTAATTTTATTTAAATTCGTTAAATGCTACTTCTATTCTTTTCCTATGTTAAACTTTTTTTGTTTGAAACATGAAACTCTTATCAAAATTTGAAAATTATATTAGAAACTAGATATTTAATTATAAAGATCAAAATAAAAAAATAAAAAAAATATTATTTCAATCTTGTTGTACTAATTTTTTTCTGTCTTATTCTCAAAAAAACAATTGAATAAGGAAATTGAAATTTGTAAGGGCAAAGCATTTAAGTTTTATTTCAATAAGTATGAAAATTTTGAAACTCGATTAGAAATTAGAAATCAAATTATAAAAATCAAAATTAAAAGAAGTAATTATAACTCAAAATTAAAATGAGAACATGATTATATTTGTGAAACGTGAACTTTGTTTGAACTCGTAAAGTTTGCATACAAGAGGAATTGAACTTCAAGATTGTTGAGCCTTTATAATAGCAAGGATGTGTAAAACTCTTCAAAAAGTTTGACATTAAAAAAAGACACAATATTCCAGTTATAAGATGTTGTAAGGGAAAAAAATGACCTTAATTGAAATTATTTTAGCTACTGCAGATCGCTATCATAACTGTGGAAATAGGCGTGGATTGACAAACCTTATACTCCTCCATAGAACCATAAGCCTTCTTTTTAACTTTATAAACTCATTTTGAATCGATCACATGATGATGGGAGGTAAAGGGTACAATACTCCATATCTTAGTACGTTCCACATTGACTTGAATTTCCACATAAAGATATTTTACAGTTTGGTGAAAATAAGAGAGCTCATGGGCTGAAACATTTAAATCAGAAATGTTGTTGATGAGCATAAAATTTGTCCTAAATCAATACTTTGTGCATAGAATGCAAACAAGAATACACCTTTTCAACTTTGTTAACAAGATTGCAATGTTATTTGTGGTATTTTAATTGCTATTCTAACATCATTAGACTTCTATCTGTTTAACTATTTTAGACTTCTACCAGTTTAACTGATAGACTTCAATCGATTTTGAGTGATTGAACAATGCAAATTGATAGACTTACAATCATTTTTGTGCCACAAATGGATAAGTTTGAGAATTGTGCTATGCATGAAATTATTTTGTTTTTTTTTAATATACATGCAAAATCCCCTTTAAAATATAATAAATTTTATGAAAATTGAAACTATATGATCCATAAATTCTGGATTTATGAAGACTGAAACCATATGAAGCTACTAAGAACTTTTTGAAGACTGAAATCATACAATGTTTCTTGAAGACTGAAGCTACTAAAAACTTTTTGAAGATTGAAACCATACAACGCTTCCTTCTTGAACATTGAAACCATACAACTTTTTCTTGAAGACTGAAGCAACTAAGAACTTCTTGAAGATTGAAACCATACACAACGTTTTTTGAAGACTGGAAACTGCTTCTCTAAGTCTCGAAGACTTAAACAACTAAGAACTTCTTGAAGACTGAAACCATACAACGTTTCTTGAAGACTTGAAATTTCTATAAATCTTAAAGATGAAGTTGTTGAAACGATCTAAAGTTTGAAGCTGTGAGATAATCATAGTATTTGTGAGAAAGAATTAGTGGAACAATTAGAGATTGTAACCCACATCGCACATATTCAAATCAATACAAAATTTAAATTCTTAATTTACATGTATCTCGATTCTATCTCATCTGTTGAAATCTCGTATGAACAATAATATTTTGATGAAGTAGAAATATATTTACGTCTTTTTTATATCGTTTTTTATTAAAAAAATTTATGTTGTTTTTCCTTTTAAAAAATTATCATCTTTCTCTATAAATTTTTTTAAATATATTCACATATTTTCTCTACTTATATTAAACCAATTTTAATAAATATTAACTTCAAATTTATCATAAGGACCAATAATAATAATAATAATAATAATAATAATAATAATAATAATTAAAGTTTAGGGATTAAAATAGAACAAACTTGGAACTTCAAGAATTAAAATTGAACTTTTAAAATTTAGAGACCAAAATGAAATAAATTTAAAAGGCTAAAAACTAAAATTAAACTTTTAAGAGTCTATGAAACAAACCTCGAGATCTAGGGACCAAAATATATATATTTTTTAATTTTATTTTAATAGTAACTTCATTACAAAAGTCTCTTTTTATTTCTTGATTAGTTTTGACAAATTTCAACTCTATATCTTTACAAATAATACCTTAGGGATGTTTGTTTGGCATATTTAAAGATGGTTTAGATTGAGTATTTACCTAACTCCTTGAAAATTTACTTCTTTTTATTACTATTCAAAATAACCACTTTGTTTTACTATTAAAAATAACTAATTATTTCTAACCATTTATATGTAACTACTCAATATAACTGGTTCCAAAAAAAAAAACTACTCAATATAACTCTTCATTTTTAAACCACTAATTTTTAATCAATCAAAATAATTCATTTTTAACCACTCATTTTTAATAATTATTTTTTAACTACTCAAAATAACTATTCATTTTAAATTTACATCAAAGTAAGGTTTTTACTCTAATTTCTCTAAAAAAAGAAAAATCTCATCCAAACGATTTTTTTACTAGAATTCTTAATTTTTAATCACTCAAAATAACTTTTCCAACTAACTATTCATGAGAATCTCATCTAAACACCTCTTAAATACTTTTTATTTTTTGTAAATGATCATATTTTATAGATCAACCATATTTAAGAGTTTAAAATTTTGAATCCTAATAGTTCATGGTTATCAAATCATATATCATATTGGTGGAGTCAAGTTTTTGTCAACAATGATTTGACATAGTATAGAAATTAATTAAATATAATCGAAAGAGTTAGTTACCGAGTATTTTCATTAATAATAATCCATTCAACATCATGATCACATGATTTTTTTTTTTTTGTTTTTTTTGTTTCTTTTCTGCTTCTTGATTTAGTTTTGCACCCTAACAAACTTGATTTCAATTCCAAATGTAGGTAAACAAGACGAACTCTAAGCAAACACTATCTAATGAATCTTACTTGCAGTAATTTCAATTCCTGTTTTGTCCATCCATTTTCGTTACGGGTAAATAAACAAGCCCAAGTTAATTAATGAGTATAAACTTTATTATTATTATTATTATTTTCTTGTATGCATTATTGGTGACGGTGGTATCAGCTTTTTCATAGTCTTGAAAATGAGTTTTTGGCATCTTTAATAGTTTCGTAATTAAGCGTAGCACTCTTATCCCTTTAGCAATTCAAGATGTTCGAAATTCGAGAAGATGATCTTGCAAGTTTTTTTTTATATAAAATTATGAAAAGGAAACATTTGAAATGTGAATCATGTGAGTTGGACCAAGACCTCTAATAATGTGAAAATGAAAACAATAAACTTTATAATGTTTTATATTTTGAATTCTAACATTTTTTTTCTTCTCATTTTTGTCGACAAAAACAAATATAAATGGTACCAAATAGGTTACACGTTCTATTTTGAAAATCGATGTTTATTCTCCTCCTACCAATATGTACTCAAAATATGTACTCAAAATATATATCAATTGTGGGTTGGGAAAGAAGCTATTATTTGTAGGGTATTTTTAAGAGAAAAAAAAATTTAACAATCATATCGTACTGTTCACAAATTATACGGTATAATTAATATATAATATTGTATTAATAACATATAAAATCTGTATTAATAATACATAATAATGTATTAATAATATAAAATATTATATTATTACCCTAAATTATATCATATGATTAATATTAATTATACCATATATTTGGTGATGAATGTAAAAAAAAATCAAATTCACCTAGATATGTAATTATTTTATGAAATTGGACTATTTGCCAAAATAATTTTAATGACAACGGTGCCATTCTCGTTTCCTACTTAAATTTGACGCACACATGAAGGGTAATGTTTATCAAATTTTAGGAAAGATCAACAATAAAATTTAAAATTATTAATTACTACAAATTTTATTGTTGTCTTAAAAAAAAATTCATAATTTAAGACTGATTTTTATAAGTTTCTCAACTATAATTTTATATATACACAAAATTTATTAATAGTTGTCATTAATTAAATGTAGGTTAAATCAATTATCAGTTTATCTCAATCAATTTCTATACTATAAAATAGAACCATAATAATTACTATGACTAATTGACACTGATTAATATTTTTTTTTATATAAAAAAACTACAAAACCAACATTTAGAATATGTAATATTCTATTTAATATTTTTTTTTAAAAAAAACATTCTATTTAATAAAATAATGCAACCAATGAGGTGAAATACAGAAGAAAATAATAATAATATTAAAATGTTCGGTATCTCAACACTTCCCGGGCATCCGGAAATCCGGTATCTCAACCCGGAGAAAATACAAACTAAAAATTAAGAATCAAATAGTCATATTTAAGCTAATTATTCTAGGGGTATACAAAAAAACCATAATATAATGGTTAGCTTGGATTGAGTTGGGTTGCGCTTATGCATCATGTCCTAAATTATATAAATGGATTTCACAATTTAAATGATATCGAGACATCACCTAAATTACTCTCTTAGCTCCTGTTTGATAACCATTTGATTTTTTGTTTTTGATTTATGAAATTTAAGTTTATTTCTACTTAAACTTACTACCATATGCTTCATCTTTCCTTAAAGAAAGTAGGTGATTACTAACCAAATTTCAAAAACAAAAACAAACTTTTGGAATATACTTTCGAATAAGGAAAAAAGTATTAATAAGATAATTACTATAAGCTTAAATTTTATAAATAAAAAATGAAAAATAAAATAGTTATTCAACCGAGACTTATAAAAACCGAACTCTGTTTAGTTGATGAGAATTGCAGGGCGGGGACTCTGTTTGCAAAATAAATTGGCAGAATAAGACAAAGAAATTCCCCTCTGTTTACTGTTTACTTACTGTTACCGATAGGATATGGGAAAAGAACAATTGCAAGTTTCAATGCTAAACTTTTCAGTAATAATTATTTTTTAATATATTTTTTTTAAATGAAAATTTTAAGAGAAATTGTAGTAACTAGATTACGTTGGAAAAATATTTATAAATATAAATGCCTAAGTTTTTTTTTAAAGTTGATTTTTTTTTATAAAAAATCGTAATTATTATTTTTTTCTTAATACCATTTTGTTCTTTCTCAGATTTAATATTAAAATTTCGAATTAAATGCTCCATTTTGCATGCTTCCCAACCTTTTAAAACATACCATATATAATTGTCAACTCTTTTAATGCAATGAGATTTAATTTCTTTTCTCATTTATCTCTTATCTTTCTTCTTATTCCATTTTCATTTCACTTTTTTTCTTCTATTCTCCATTCCTCCATTTTTCATTTTTCCAGCTCAATTCAATCTTTCTTTTCACATTTCGCCCACCACGTAAATTGTCGTCGACCACAAAGTTTCGATCGGACGGTATAATCATACGTCTTTAGTCATCTCTTCTCAATAATTTTCGTTCTTCACCGTATTTGTATTACGTTTTTGTTCCTTATTCATCACCATTAATAGGTTGTTGTTCGTTCCAGTATAATCGTGATTCGATATGTCTCAGATGGTTTAGTATGGTATGTTTTATTCCTATTCTATTATTTATGTACATTTAACTCATTTAAATTCCAGTATTTAGAATGTGAAAAATCATGTTTAGAAATGTAGTAAAATCATATGTAGAACAATAGTTTCTTCGTACTTTGATTTCCATATTCTAGTATAATTGACTGTATACACATCTACAAAACTATACAATTGCGTATATACCGTATGTTCATACAATATTTTTAGGTTAGTTATAATGTACATCTTCTCCTGATAGGTTCATTGATCATTCCATTTGTAAAATATCATTAATACTGTTGTTTGTCATGTAGAGTATGATATGTTTTACTGCTACTTTGTCATTTCTCTACATTTAATTTCAGTATTTAGAATGTCAAAAATTATGTTTAGAAATGCAGTAAAATCATATGTAGAACAGTAGTTTCTTCGTACTTTGATTGTCATATTCTGATATAATTGATTGTATACACATCTACAAAACTGTACAATTGAGTATATACCGTATGTTCATACGGTGTTTTTAGGTTAGTTATACTGTACATCTTCTCCTTATATGTTTATCAATCATTCTACAGTTATGTACTCAAATTCTTTCCTTCGCACCATTTCTGTTGGATGTTTGATGGAATAGGAAATTTTCAGAATAACCTTCTTGATATTATCATTCAAGTTTTAGGTTTATGGAAAAGTTGAATAGTTCGGGTTTGTGAATGCAACTAATTTTGGAATTTTTCCATCAAGGGATTACTGTTTTCTCTTAAGAAAATAGTAATAGGAAAAATTGGCTTTGGATAATCATCTTGGTCCCATTTGATAACCATTTTGTTTTTAGTTCTTAGTTTTTGACAATTAAGCCTACAATAACTACATTATCATATCTTTTTTCTTACTTGGATATACATCTTACCTAAAATTTTAGAAACCAAATCAAAATTTGGAAACAAAAAAAAAGTAACTTTCAAAAACTTGTTTTTGTTTTTGAAATTTGGATAGCATTCATATACTTTCTTAAGGAAAGATTAATATATTGTAGAAAAGATGGAACACAATGTAGGAAACTTGAGCAAAAATAAACTTAAATTTCAAAAACCCAAAATGGTTATCAAACGGGACCTTTATTTTTCACTTTGGTTTTTTTAGAAATTGTAGTTGTTTTCATATTCTTTTTCCTCTCTAGTTTAAAACATCAGTACCAAAACTGAGGAATTTAAAGGAGAATAGATCATCTCTTTAAAGGGGCACATGAATTCTTAAACCATCGTGAGCAAGCTGAACTAGAATTCTTTCCTTGAAAAAAAATATTAAAAAATTGGTTTAGAAGATTCTTGGCCATGTAGTGTTTAAACATTACTCTGCACTATTTTATTTTCTTTAGTCTTTTTTAAGAACTTACACAGAAACTTGAGCATTAGGGGAAGTGCTTACTCAAACCATTGGTATCAATAGAAATAAGACATTGTTATTAAGAACCTTGTTAATTTATGTTGGTGAAATTGAAATATTCACCTCACAGGACACAGTTTAAACTTGTAATTATGCATCAAGGTTGATTCATTTAGTTTACTGTAAACATATCTTCAAATGTGGTTTGCTTTATGTTGTGTGTGTTTCAATTAAAAGATATAGATTTGAGGTCTTTTGTTCTTTACTGCTTTTTTTTAAAAAAAAACTTATCTTAGTTTGATTTTGATGCCTTTATTTGGTTTTCTTTATTCTGAGTTTTGTTGTTGTAGTTTTGATGAATTCTTTGATTGCCAGATTTTAGGGTAAGTTGTGGAGTGATTATTTTTTTCACTAAATTTTGAGTAGATTTTATGGCAAGAAGTTGTTTCACCCATTTGAACTCATTTTGGTTTTAGTGAATTTGTAAGAATTTTCAAGTTAATGTATTTGTTTGTCCTTATACTTTGCCATGTTCTTGCAGGATTTTGTTTCTTGACCTTGTACTTTTCTTTGAACCTTTTTCTCAATTGACACTGGTTCTTTTTTCTTTTTTTTTTCATGATTTCAATGTTATATGAAATTTATTTTTCCAAATCATAGGCAAAAGTCTTTCCCTTTTAATTTTCTTGTTTCTCGAAGCCAATGTGTAATTTTACTCACAAAATTCATGATCAAAAGCCTTTCCATTGTTCCTTTAGGTTGATACGAGGATCATAAAATTAAACTGTATATATGAGCTTCCTCGTGTATTTCTTATTGAAGTACGATCGAGTTTTGTGACTTATTCTTTATAGGTTGATACGAAGGCTCATATATAGAATCAAAGTTAGATGAAATACATGCAAACTGAGCTGGATGAAGTACGTGTAGAATGAGATGATTTTCTTACACTCTACAACAGCCAAGTAAGTGTAGAATGAGATGATTTTCTTGGACTGTTTTGTGACTTATTCTTTATAGGTTAATACCACTAATATTGTTGTTTTCCATGTAGAGTATTATATGTTTTACTCTTACTCTGTCATTTCTCTACATTTAATTTATTTATATTTCAGTTTTTAAAATGTCAAAAATTATGTTTAGAAATGCAATCAAATCATATGTAGAATAGTAGTTTTTTCGTACTTTGATTCTCATATTCTGGTATAATTGACTATATACAACATATCTGCAAAACTGTATAATTGAGTATATATCGTATGTTCATATTGTGTTTATAGGTTAGTTATATTATACATCTTCTCCTTATTTGTTCATCAATCATTCTATTTGTATAATACCATTAATACAGTAGTTTGTCATGTATTGTTATATTACTGTATAAACTATACAAAACTCTATATATTTTATTATACATACCGTATAACTTACACGGTACATTTATGGTTTATTATTCATGTCAAATACATTTTTTTGTACTCATATTACTATCCATTACATTTCTATTATGTAATACGGTATTGTTTATATACATGTATATTATACGACTTATAATATAAGACAGTACTGTTTGAACATTTTTGTAATACTATACAACTTTTCCTTATAGGTTAAACAAGCATCTCAATTCCTATTGGACGTAGTGGTCAGTGGGATGAAAATGAAGATGTACCATAATCATGAATTAGCTGAAGAACGTTGCATAAATATTGAAGAATGCATTCACCCAATGGTGATTTTACATTACAGTCTTTTTTTATGCCGAACACTTTCAGTTTCAATTTTGTAACCGATGAGACCTTTTTTATTTACTATCGATCTCACTTTAAATAGTAATTTTGTGTGAAATTGTTCCAACAGTACGAGCCTCTATCAATTCACAAATATTACGTATGTTATTTCCAAACGTTTTATCGGTATTGTACATTAAAAAATTTATACATTTAAAATTACTTGTTTGTTTTCGCAAACATATTAAATTACACTGCAAGTATCCATATCAGCAAATTAAACATTAAAAAAAAAACATAAATCTTTAAAATACAGTATGATACATGATATATTATGGGTGTACCGTATATACCAAGTTATTTAAGTACTGTGTGGTTATTAAATGAGTTCCGATTTCAATCAATAAAATTGAACGTTCAACAACTCATACGGTCTATTTATGAACAAAATTACCAGAATTAAATAACATGTAAATTACTAACTATACTATACATGTACATTACTAACCATACTGTATGTAAATGACAACTCTACCTCTAAGAATATACTGTCGCCACTTTCGTTAAGCAATTAATGCACTATAAATTGACAATTTCTGGTTTTCCATAATTAATGCATCTTAAATTGTCGGTTTCTAGTATTCCATAATTAATGCACCCTAAATTGACAGTTTCTAGTTTAGAATGTGAGATGAATTTTCTTTTTTAAAATTTCCTTTCCCAAATGAAAAATCAATAAATTAAGGGTATTTTTGTAATTCGTTAATTTCGGAATTTATAAGATATTAAAATAAATTTTAATTTTGCTACTATTTTTTAAGATGCCTATATTTGCAAATAGTTTTCAAATAGGGTTTATTTATGAAAAAACCCCAATTTTTAATCAAATATGATAAGTTTTATGGAAGGTAAAATGAAGAAATTCATTTGTCAAAAAAGAAATTCATTTGGGGTGATTGGATTTATGAGGAGGGGAAAGGAAATTATTTAATGATAATCTCTCTCAATTTTTTTTCGGCTTCTTCTCACATCTTATCAAACATATTTAATTCTATAAAATATCAAATCAAACTTTATTACAATAAAAATTAATACAAAATAAAAAAAAAAATCTCTCTTAAATACTAAAATGTTGAAAAAAAATGATCTCTTCAATTTTTAAGTTTGGAGTTTAGCTTCAAGTTGATCTAAATATTTTAAAATTAAATATTTTTACATTTAATATTTTAATAATCCTCATTTTTAATTCATAAAGTAACAAAATCATTATTTACCTAATTTAATATTAATTAATATGATAATTAAATTAATTTTAAAATAAAATATATTTGACAAAGTAATTATTTCAATCTTTACACGAATTTAAATTAAAAAAATACAAATATAAAAGTAAAATAAATAGGCACACATGAACTAAAAGGGCGGATTATTGAAAATTAAACCAAGAAAATTTTTCCTTTTTTCTTTTTAATTTTTCTTAATTAAAATTAGGTCTACCATTAATAAAATACGAGATGTTACAAAATTTGGCCTATTATTTTGGCAAGATCCAACAGTAATTAAAATCATTTAGTTTGAATGTGAAATTGGAAAATAATATAAAACTAGAAAGAGGAAGAAGTTTGTTTGTGTTCTTCCATAAGGGTGACAATAAGTTGGGAGATTGAAAGGTTCAAAATTACAATTTATATTTAGGGTAGTGAGCTTCAAAATCAGTAACTAATTTTTATTTGTTAAATCATAGGTGTTGTTATTTGAATTGGGCTTCGTTTAAGAAAAATATTTAAGATTTAGGGTTTGAAAGTATGCTCCCTTCAAGGTTCCAAATTCGAGATTGATGTGATATTACTCTTTCGATATCTTTTGGTGTTCGACTTAGGGACAAACGTGGTTGCCCTTAATTCGGAAAAAAAATAGTGTTCTTAATATAGTTTTACCATTTATGTAATGTTCTAGAGTAGACGGGCATTACAATTTAAATATATCTCAATTGATTAAGATATTATATTTCTAACTTATGCATAATGAATTAAAAAAATTGATTTCTAAGTTTTATTTTTTAATGCAATTAAGATTTAGGGGACATAAATGAACCATCTCTTTAATTGTTCAATACAATCAATTTAGTGGTTGAACTATACTCGCTTTACATATATTTAAATTTCTCAAGATACAATGAGAATCAATATTTAGCCTATAGTAATGTAATTTTTTTTTATTAAGAATAAACAAAATGTCAACATTTATCATATATTAATATATTTTTTAGTATACTATTTTATGAACGAATTGGAGGTTTGAACTAGTTACTTCTTAATATACATGTCAATAATTGGACAAATCTCAATAATATAGATATTAATATGAAGTTAACTTTTTTTTTTTTTTTTTTTTTTTTTTTTTTTTTTTTTTAATTTAAAAGTATCCATGAGTATTAAATCAAATATAAATATACATTAACATTTTCATAATATTAGCGAATCAACATTTCTACCCACATTGATATTTTAAATCTTGCAGTCTAATTACCCACATTGAAATTTGGTTAACATTCACCTACCTTCTTAATGAAATTAGATGGATACATTGGAGTAAAGATGGAGTACATTGGAGGGAGCTTGAGTAAAAATAAATTTAAATTTAAAAAAACATATGACAAAAAATCAAATGGATATCAAACGAAGTCTTAATTTTTTGTTTTTGCTTATTTTTACTCATATTTCATGCAATGTCACTACAACAATTTTGACATTCTATAACAGTTAGTTCAACCCAAAAAATTTAAAAAACATAAAAACTGTCATAAAATGTCTAAGAACACGCATATTGTAGAAAAAAATATAACTTTTAAGTTATTGAAGTTTTATGACAGTTATTAATATTTTGATAATTGTCATCAAACAATTGTAATGACATTTTAATGACTGTCATAGAAATTTTTACTTTTAGATAATAACATTTCATATTTTCATAAGATTATGACAATTTTTGAAATTGTCATAGAAAATAAATATTTATAAATTTATAAATTTTATTTTACATTTTATTAAAATAAAATCTAAAATCTAAAATCTAAAAAATAAAAAATAAAAAGAAAAAAAAATGACCTTTTTAGTTGAAAAAAATGTCATTAAAATATAAAATCAAGAGATTTTGGTTTGGTTTGTTTCTTTTTTTTTTTAAAAAAAGAAAAGTAATATCAAAATCCCTAGCCCATCCCTTCTTCTTCTTCATTCTTCTTCTTCGACGTTGCTCCAACCGCACGCACCAGACCCCACCGACACTAACCCATGGCCGCGCAGCACCTCGACGACCCCTGCGAACGTGTCCCCTACATGCGAGCAACCCCCAATCGCATCCCAGATCTGCCCCAATGGTCGTCCGTGCCACGCCTCGCAACCTGCTAGCATTTTCGTTGGTTTTTTCTAGCTGGTGTAACGACCCGAATTTGTTTCGTGCATTTTGTGGATTAATTAAGAGAAAAGAAAAAAAAAGAGAAATTCATTTAGTTATTTATTATTATAATTATTATTATTATTAAAAATGAAAAAAAAAAGAAAAGAAAAGAAGGGTCATTTAACTTAGGGATATGGCTGGATTTTAAAGACCCAATTAAGTTTGAAATATATATATAAATAGAGAAAATGGCAATTTAAAATGAAAGGAAAAAAAAACCCTAAAAGCATCTTTTCATGCGCCGACGCGTGCTCTCCCTGCGCCGACGCGTGCCCCAGCCGCAAGAACCCGCAACGCAGCCCTCACTCGCATGCTTCAGACTGCGTGTAATGACCCGAATTTTTAGTGCATTTTGTGGATTAATTAAGAGAAAAGAAAAAAAAAAGAAGAAGAGAAATTCATTTAGCTATTTATTATTATTATTATTAAAATGAAAAGAGACAAAAAAAACCTCATTTATGAATTTAGAAAAAAAAGGAGAAAAATGGGCTTTTAAGTTATCAAGTGTTTAAAAGAATAAATAAAAGGAGTTTCCTTTAAATGAAGAGGGAGGAAGAGCTGGATTTGGGTTGATTAAATAATAAAAGAAAATAACTCATTTAAAGATTTGTTTAAGAATAAAATTAAAAAAAAAAAAAAACTCATTTTTCTCTTTCTTCTTCTTCTTCTTCTTCTTCCTTATCTTGCTCCTCCAACCCTAGCCGCCGCCCATTCGATGCCAACCACCACACACCGCCGACGTTCGTCGCACCTGGTCGTCGCAGGTCTCCTCGCGTGCGCGTGACACCCACCCCCGTCTGTGCAAGGTCGAGCTCACGCTGCCAATCGCCCAGCCCCTCCTTGTTCACGAGCCCTGTTCGTCGCACACCGACCCGACTGAGCACAAGCCTAGCTCCTCACGCCCATCCCCGCAGCAGCCTTGCTGTTCGACACCAGCATCACCGCCGGCTTTGCTCGACGCCCCTGCCAGCACACACGGCCTGCTCACCCGCTAGCGCCGCACCGAGCACCGCACAACCTCCACGCTCGATCTTGTTCGCAACCAGCCCCTACAGCTGCACGTTTGCGCTGAACCAGCACCCTCAGTCGCTTGATTTCAACCGTACTTGTTCGTTTAAGTAGCCACTTGCTTGTGTTATGTCGGGTTTGTTTTGGGTAAGTTTTACAACCTCTATGGGTAAATGATTTATGTGTGGGGATTTGTTTAGCTTTGGATTGTTGTGATTAATGGAAGAATATTGTGTAGATTTTGGTGCTTGTTGAGTGCTATTGCCTTCCGAACAAGGAGTTTTGTTGTCGTGACCAGTTTTGTTTTGCCGAACTTGGACAGCCGTGTTAAGTTCGAGCTTGGGTAAGTTGTGGGCTTTACTATGAGTCTTGAGATGCTCGTGGTGTTGTCAATTTTGGGTTGTCAAGACTGATTGTAGTTACATTTTGCTAGATTGTCTCGGTTTGTTGCTAGATCTGTGGGCTACATCACAAGGATAGGTTTTGTTGTTGTTCTGCATTTTAAACAAGTAAGGATTCTCTACTCGGGTTGTGTGGACCCTGCATAGGGCCAAACTTATTGTGATGCAATATGCAATATTTTCAACTATGGATGTGGAGTGATGATGGACTGTTGATTATGGATTGTTGCTGACATGTATAGTGTTTAGAGTGTGTCGGGTTGTTACTTGTTTGTTCTGTACGCTTTGTGCTTCGGGATTATGGGGTCCCGAGGTACTTTTCTATGTATGTTTTATTTGTCTTACTTATAACTGTATGTGTGCTTCAGGATTATGGGGTCCCGGGGTGCTACTGTGTATGTAATTTCAGCTTGTTCTTCTCGTTCCAGCAGGCCGTGCATAGCCGTTTTTATTTTGGGATCTTGGTAAAGTTTGATTCTAAGCCAATTGGGTTTTTGGTACTTTATTGTTAAGTTAAGGTTGTTAATTGAATAGGTGTTGTTGTTTGTGTATTGACTAGGATGTTGGTTGTTGCTACTGTTTTCTGTGGAGCCAAGGAGAGGTCGTTCGATATCTTCTTGCAGGTAAGGATTCTCTACCTGGGTTGTGTGGACCCTGCACATGGCGAAATTCATCGTGCTGCTTTATGTATTGTTGTAGTTGTGGATGTAGCCTGATGTTGGATTGCTGATATGAGTTTCTGCGGTTATGGGTGTAGTTTGTATATATGTTTCTCATTGCCTTATATGTTGTTGTGCTTTGGGATTATGGGGTCCCGAGGTGCCACTTTGTATGCTGCTTAAATGTTAATTATGTCTTGTTTGTTCCGTACTTCGGGATTATGGGGTCCCAAAGTGCTATCTTGTGCATATCTTTATTATCGTCCTTCTCTGAAAAACATGCTAGGATTATGGGGTCTTAGCATGTTACTCGTTCTGTTGTGTGTTCTTGGTTTTTTTGGTTTATGTGTGAGCTGGTGATGACGTGTGCTAGTTATAGCTAGTCCCGATCTTGTAAGTCAGTATCCTGTTAGGATGTCAGTGAGCTGTTAAACATGTTTAGAGATCTGTTAGGTCTGAGCTGACAAGAAACTATAGTAGAACTCGTAGTTGTCATCATCTATACTGTTGAAACAGGTTAGGATTCTCAAGGAGCTTGTAGAGAAAGAGATGAGTTGCTTGTTGTTAATTAGAAAGTGTTGATTTAATGCTCGGGTTTATAAAAAACCCAAAGTTTAGAGATTTATAATGGTTAAAAATATTGTTAAACAAGTGGTTTGTTCTGAAATTACTCATATTTGTTGTACTCTTGTATGTAGGAGGTTCGAGACAGGGCGACATTGGGCTACACAACGAGTGATCCTCTCAACAATAGGTGGGTGGATTCAATTTGGTAAGGTTTATTGGGTGTTTTTCTATGTTGGTTGCTAATTGCAGGTTGTGGAATGAAGTTTCTATATGAATTTATAGCTTATGATTGGGGTATTTAGGAAACGTGTTGGCTATGGATGTTAATTAATGTATATGAGGAGTGTGTGCGAAGATGTTGTAATGGTTGTTAGTTAAACTTCAAATGTGCAGGTTATGTTGATATTAATAAATGTTGCGAAGAGGGATTCTTCTTGAGTAGGAGGCAAAGAAATGTGTGCATATTAGAGGGAGTTAAGAAAGAGTTGGATTGTTGTAAATGCTCGAGATTTGGGAAAAACTCTAGAGGAACTATTTTGCCAACTTTTTCAAAAAATGCTATTGTAATGGGATGTGGTATTTGGTTTTCTAACGTTTTGTGGTGGTAGGTTCCTGTCCATTTCGATGAAACGCCAATGGGGAGCTCAAAGATTTCTAGCACAACGTATTATTTTCTATGATCTAGGAATTTTGAGCTAGTTAGAATATGTATTCTGAATTGTGCATGCCTATGATTTTTATAGGAGTTCAAGTGAGAATAAAGAAAATATGGTATAAGCCAATTATGTACTTGTATAATTGTATTTTCTTTTGTTTACACGTATTATTTTCTATGATCTAGTTGTTACTCCATGATTTCATATTTAGCAAGGTTGAGAAACTTATAATTCTTTTTTTTTTGTAGGTTGATACAATGAACTCTATAAAGTAATGGATTTTTTGGGAGGTGTTAACACCAGCAACAACGTATCAAGTAAGTTTAATTTCCTACTTCTAAAATAATGTCTCACCATACTTTAAATAGTGTTTATGCAGCTATCTTGCATGTATGATAACCTATAATGAAGATTGAGGTAATTATTAGGGGTTCGTAACTTTTTTTTGTTTTTAGAATTTCATCGACCATGGTCTTGTATCTTGAAGTTTTGATACTATTAATTTTCGTCTTCAATAATTTCATCGACCATGGTCTTGTTCATGTTTAGTGTTAGTTTATAGTCTTCTCTATTTGAGTATACTCTTAGTGACTTTGTATTTATATTGGTAAATTTACATAATAATATATTTGGTAACATTTTGTTTTTATTTACTTAAAGTTTTATAATTATATTGTGTAGGTATTTTATTCAAGGTGATGATCGAAGTTGTGAGTTATCGTACAAGTTGCCAAAGTATTTGATTTTCGTTCTAGGCTTTATGAAACATTAAGTGTAATTTCACTTACAACTTTTATATAAACTACTTTGTAAAGAACTTGTTAGGATTTTATTTGTGTTGTGATGAATGAAATCTATTTGACATTTATGTGGACTGTGACATTATTTATTAAATGCAAAATTATTGACAAGTTTAAATGTTGTTTTTGAATTATTGGTTTAAAATAAATAAATTAATGAAATATATCCAATTTTAGAATTTAAAAACTGTCATGGTATACCTTTTATGACAAATTTAAATTATCACAAAGTAGAAATCATGATTATTAAAATCATCATGATATCTCGATATATGACAATTTAAAACTATCAAGAAATATAAATTATGACAATTATAACTGTCATGAAATATGATTCATGACAGTTTATGATTAAATTTTATTTGGAAAAATAACCCTATTTTATGACATTCTAAAACTGTCATGGTAAAAAAAGTTAAAATTGCAAAAATAACATCATTTATGACAATTATAAAATGTCATAAATGGAGATCATAAACGCTATTTTTCATTGATTCATGACAATTTTTAATTGTCGTGAAAAAATATTTATGACAATTTTATACATGTCATAAATTATATTTTATGACATTTTGATTTTATGTCATAGAAGACTTACCATGATAGGGGATACTATGACATAACATAATTTTGGGATAATTGTCATGATAAGTCAACTATGACAATTAAAAATTGTCATAGAAAGCCAAAATTGTAGTAGTGTGTATTCCATCTTTCCTATAATGCATCCATCTCTCCTTTAGAAAGTATGTGAATGCCAACCAAATTTGAAAAACAAAAATAAACTTTTGGAAGTTAATTTTTTTTTTGTTTCCAAATTTTTGATTTGGTTTCTAAAAATATAGATAAGACGTAGATATTTAAATAAGAAAAAAAATATATATGATAAGCTAGTTGTTGTAGACTTAAGTTTCAAAAACCAAAAATAAAAAATAAAATGATTATCAAACGAGACATTCACTGTTATTTAGGTAGTCTTTCATAACAATTTTCCTTACTTTAATATTTACTTTTTATATATGTTTTTAAAAATAAAAACAAAACTGGATGGTTAAAAAATAGTATCTAACTCCTTGTTTTGATTTACGAAATTTGATTAGAATTTATATCTTTGGTTAAGAGAAGATGAAATTATATTTAAAATCAAATGGTTATGGAATAAAGTTTTAGCTTTTAATTTTTTATTTTTAAAATTTAAGCTTACAATTTCTGGCTAAAAAAAAAAAAAAAAAATTTAAACTTACGATTAATACTCCAACATATAATTTTCATTACGGCCTCAATATCTATATTTTACTTATATTTCTAAAAACCAAACAAAAATTTGTTAGCTACAAAAAAATAGCTTCTAAATGTTTATTTCGTGTATTGTATTTGATTAGGATTGGCTTATTTTCTCATAGAGAAAATTTGAGTAAATACAAACTTAAAAATTTAAATTTAAAATTAAAAAATTAAAAAATTATCAAATGAAGTTTTAACTTTATAATTTATTCTACTATCTTGATTACTAGACACTACATTAGATATCAATATAGCTCGAAATATTAAAACAATGCTATTAGCAATTTTTTTTTATTTAATGTAATTTTGTTTTTTGACATTAGTGAGTATTTAGACCCGTTTACATATATTTCCACTATTCTTAAGTAACAAACCACTTGACCATAGAATATTTAGATGACAAAAAAATTTGTAGGAAGTTAATTCTTCGGTAAAGTATTATCATGACAAACTCATAATCTCTTTGATCTTTAAAATTGTCTTTGATCATTGAGCCAATTCATAATGATTAAAGGAAGAAAATAAAATTGATTCAATAATTTATCATATGTGATGGGAGAGAGTCCACATGTGTTCATATTTCATTCCAAGAAAGGACAAACTTTATTTTGCTATAAATAGCATCCCAAGTTGCTCATTTCCAAACCACAATCCTTAGCAATTTGCAAAGAGAGAGAAAGAGAGAGTGAGAGAAAAAAGAAAGTGAAAATGTTTGGAATTGGGAGGAACATTATTGAAGGAGCCTTGAACACCACTGGTGATGTTGCTGGCTCTGTTATCAATGCTGGTGGTAACATTTTAGATAGAGTGGCCCATCTTGGAGGAAATAAGATCAAAGGAAAAGTCATTCTTATGAGAAGCAATGTCTTGGATTTCACTGAATTCCATACTCAACTTCTTGATAACTTCACTGAGCTCTTGGGTGGTGGTGTTTCCCTTCAACTCATTAGTTCCACTCATGTTGGTAATGTCTCTATTTTATCTCAAAATTATTTAATAATGCCCCATTTTAAAACTAATTGATAACGAGAAGAATAGTTAATCCGAGTTTTATCTATATGCCCCATTTTTTTAAAAATGGACATTCGGTAAAAGCCATAAATAGGAAATATTCATTTACGATACATGAAAAACTATCATAAATGATTGACTCAAATTACTTCAGAATTGTCATAAGAAATATTGTGTTAACATGAAAAAAATGTCAGCATATACAAGAAAACACGTTAATATTGTCATGTTATGCATAAAGATAACATAAAAACAACAATTTGTGAGAATAATTCATGTAACTGATAAATGTTAGGATCCTAACCAATCAAAATCAATTTGGATTGTAAAAAAAACTCAATTTGTGTTATTCAAATAAATAAAAAAATATGCTATTTATTAATGATTCAAAATAAATTTTTGCATATGAAAACCGCAGTTAGAAGTGTAAAATCAAACAAAGACTCTCCAATATTTGATATATTTAATTAATGTATGATTTGTGTGATAAGAATAATGGACATGGACGTAAATGAATAGAACATTCATAAATATAAAATAGAAAATCAAAAGTAATTCGTTAAAAAATAAGGCGACTCCAAAAACATGCAAAAAATGGTTGTTGTTTGATGAGTAAATTAATTGTAATGAAATATTGAGAGGCAGAGGGAAAGTAGGGAACCGGGCATTTTTGGAGAGGTGGCTAACTTCAGTGCCACCGTTATTTGCTGGAGAATCCGTGTTTCAAATAAAGTTTGATTGGGACAAGGACTTTGGACATACGAGTGAGTTCTTTCTTAAATCTCGCTCACTCTTGAAGATGTTCCTGGCTATGGAAGGATTCATTTCGATTGCAACTCTTGGGTTTATCCCTCTGGAAGATACAAGAAAGATCGCATTTTCTTTGCCAATACTGTAATTTGTTCTTCTCCCCTGACAATTCTCCTCTTTCTTTTCCCCATTTTTTTAATCCTTAATTTTGATGTGGAATTACATCCATGCAGACGTATCTTCCGACCGAGACGCCGAATCCGCTTCGTAAGTATCGAGAGGAAGAGCTAAGGAACCTACGAGGAGATGGCACTGGAGAGCGAAAGGAATGGGATAGAATCTATGATTACGATGTCTATAATGACCTTGCTGATCTTGATCTTGGTGTCCATCGTCCAATTCTTGGAGGGAGCGAGTACCCGTATCCTCGTAGAGGAAGAACAGGGAGACCTCGAGCAAGAAGAGGTACAAATATTCATTATTTGAGAAAAATATCTTTTTAGTCCCTAAGTTTTGACTGTAGTTTCCATTTAGTCACTATGTTTTAAAATTTAAGACTTTTGCTCCTAACATTTTAAATAAGTTTACTTTTAGTCTATGACATAACAAAATTGCTAGTTCCCTAATTTAATGTTTCATGGACAAGTAAACACTATGCTCTCTAATCATACGTACTCGTCCATGTCTACAGATCACAACTACGAGAGCAGATTGTCGCAACTAATGAGTTTAGACATACACGTACCAAAAGACGAAAATTTCGGGCACGTGAAGATGTCGGATTTTCTTGGCCATACATTGAAGGCAGTATCCATATCCATCCAACCAGGACTCCAATCTATATTTGATTTGACTCCAAACGAATTAGATAAGTTTAAGGATGCTGATGATCTCTATGATCGAGGCTTTCCCATTCCATTTAATGCCTTTAAGAATCTCACTGAGGAGCGTTCAAAGCACTAACCAGAAGTGATGGTGAAAGATTCCTCAAATTTCCTACTCCCCAAGTTGTCAAAGGTAAAAAAATATGTTTGGCTCGATAATTAGTTCCAGGCACTCACGTTCGTCTTAAGGTTCGAACTCGTGAAACGGCAAAATATTTTACCATTAAAATTATTTATGGGTGTCAAATCTGAGACCTTCAGAATAACATATTTTAGGGACTCCAAACCTCTATCGAGGTTGCCCTTTTGGAGATAGATAGATTTTTCCCTTTTTGAAAAGTGTGTTTTTGTATTTAATCTTTACGGAGACAAATGTGTTAATCTCATCTCATGATTTGGAACAGATAATAAAATTGGATGGAGGACAGATGAAGAATTTGCAAGAGAGATGCTAGCAGGAGTCAATCCTTTAGTGATTCGTCGGCTAGAAGTAATCTAAATAGATCCAGTGTCAATTTCTCTCTCAAATGTTCACGTTAGTTTATTCGATTTCAAATCTCGATTTTTATCGATTAAATATTGTTTTACATTACAGGTATTTCCACCATTAAGTAAGCTTGATGAAAAAGTTTATGGGAATCAAAAGAGTACCATCACTGAAGAACAAATAAAGCATGGTTTAGATGGACTAACAGTTGATGAGGTGAATTATTTCAAAGGGTTTGAAAACAAAATTCTGTTTTTTCTTCTTATAGTTTCAATAAAAATTAATAAATTGTTAATTGGAATTGAATAGGCAATCAAACAAAACAAGCTATACATATTGGATCACCATGATGCATTGATGCCATATCTTAGGAGAATAAATTCAACATCTACAAAAACATATGCCACAAGAACATTGCTGTCTTTGAAAGAGGATGGGACTTTGAAGCCTTTGGTTATTGAATTGAGCTTACCACACCCTCAAGGAGATGAACTTGGTGCCATTAGCAAGCTATACTTTCCAGCTGAAACTGGAGTTCAAAACTCCATTTGGCAACTGGCTAAAGCTCATGTAACTGTTAATGATGTTGGTTATCATCAACTTATTAGTCACTGGTATATATATCTTTTCTAAATAATAACTCGTTGATAACGCTCTTGTTTCATGTTCTTGTTATAGACATATTTGATTAAAAAAGTTCTTTTTTGTAGTTTCTAGAAAACAAAAACGCGTTATCGGATCTGGAGTCTTTAGTTATTGTTATTTTTTTTTTGTTATTGAGATCTTGAGTATGAACATTTTGAAACTACACAGGTTGAATACTCATGCTGTACTCGAGCCTTTTGTTATCGCATCTCATCGACAGCTGAGTGTGCTTCATCCAATTTATAAGTTACTCGGACCGCATTACAAAGACACCATGTTCATAAATGCAGCAGCAAGGCAAGTTTTAATCAATGGCAATGGTCTTCTTGAATCAACCCATTTTACATCAAAATATTCTATGGAGCTCTCATCTTTTATTTACAAGGAATGGACCTTCCCTGACCAAGCATTGCCTACAAATCTCATCAAGAGGTAAATATATCATGAACAAGAATAATTTTCTTATCCATGCTTTGTTATATTAATCGTTGAGGACTCTATATCGGAAAGATGAACATTTTCGGTACATTTTTAATATTATGGATCTATCCAGCTGCATACTACTCATATTGTCAATTAGTTTTGAAATAGAATCTCGTATTCGTAGTTTCCAAATTATAAGTATTCGATAATGTTGGACCAAAAGAAACAGCAATGTTTATCTAATACTTACTTTCTTTATACCTTTGGTTTGTGTAGAGGAGTAGCAGCGGAGGACTCAAGTTCCCCACATGGACTTCGGCTGCTGATAAAGGATTATCCATTTGCTGTTGATGGGCTTGAAATTTGGTCAGCAATCAAAACATGGGTGACAAATTATTGTTCAATCTACTACAAAGACGACGAGGCAATTCAAAACGATATCGAGCTTCAATCATGGTGGAAAGAGCTAAGAGAGAAAGGCCACGCTGACAAGAAAGACGAACCATGGTGGCCAAAGATGCAAAATTTAACTGAGCTCATCGAGACATGCACCACCATCATATGGATTGCTTCAGCTCTGCATGCAGCAGTCAACTTTGGACAATATTCATATGGAGGCTATGTGCTCAACAGGCCAACCACGAGTCGCAGATTCATGCCAGAAGTTGGCACTGCTGAGTACAAAGAGCTCGAGTCAAATCCTGAAAAGGCTTACCTTAGGACAATCAGCTCAGAAATAATTGCACTTTTGGGAATTTCAATCATTGAGATTCTATCAAAGCATGCTTCTGATGAAATCTATCTTGGGCAAAGAGCAACCATTGAGTGGACATCTGATAAAGTTGCATTGGAAGCCTTTGAAAATTTTGGGAAATAGCTGTTTGAAGTTGAAGATAGGATTATGCAGAGGAATCAAGATGTCGATTTGAAGAGTCGATCTGGGCCGGTTAACATGCCGTATACTTTGCTTGTTCCATCTAGTGGTGAAGGACTCACTGCTAGAGGAATTCCGAATAGTATCTCTATTTAAGCTTAATTAGGGAAGATGTGTTTTCATGGGAGCTCTGTAATTTGAGGGTCACAAATTACATATTTCATGCTACCCATTTATGAGGGAATAAATGACCATACTTATAGAGTAAAACCAGCCTTTAGGCTTTTATTTGAAGTCAAAGTTTATGCATTTTGTACTACTATTTAATGAATAAAATTTGTGTTTTATGAAATGAAATTGTGTGGTGTGGCATTATTTCTTGTACAAATATCTGATATTCCATCGTTTTCTAATTTTTTTACTGAAGTATATAGCAAACAACTTCGAAAATTTTGAGAAAACTTATCTTTTGAACTAAAAATTGTTATCTAAATATTCTTTTATGTCCATTTATTTGGGCTTATACCATGCAATTTCAATTTTAATTCATTTTAGTCTATTATTTAATCTTAAAATTTTCATTTTTGTCTTAAAAAATCATTTGTTCGATTCAAAATATGTCAGTGACCTTAATTATAAATTTTTTTTGTTGTTTCCAAAGTTTAAACTTTAGAACGAACAACTATTAAACCAAAAAAATTGTCCTCAATTTCCAAGCTTTAAAAAATGAACATCTATAAGGATAGCTAAATTTTAATCTACTTAACTCACGGTCATTATTGACTATTTTATCTGATCAAATAATTTATAATTTTAATCATGGTCATTATTAATAAATTTTAATCAGACCAAATTTATAATTTAATACGAATATATTTATTTTTCTATACATAAACGGGAAAATGGCAAGAAACTAAAACTATATGAAAACTTCACACCTTTATTCATTAATATTTCAAAGACACAAAATATTATAACTTCAAAGCTACTTATAGCATACTCATTTAACAATTGATTTATTCATGAGTAGCTTAAAGAAGTAGCTTTTTTTACATTCAACATAGTAATATTATAAATAATAATGAAAACCAAGATAAAGATTTTAGAACACAACCATACATACATACATATATATATATATATATATATATATATATCATTGTAAAGGGCTTCAAATAGAGATGCTGTTTGGAATTCCTCTCCCGGTGAGCCCCTTAGTACTCGAAGGAAGAAGCAAAGTATAAGGCACATTAACAGGTCCAGTTCGATTCTTGAGGTTGACATCTTTATTTCTTTCAATGATCTTACTTTCAACTTCAAACACTTCTTTTCCAAACTTCTCGAAAGCATCCAATGCATCTTTATCAGATGTCCATGCAATGCTATCTCTTTTGCCCAGATAAACCTCATCAGAAGCATGTCGTGAAAGGATCTCGATCAATGACACACCAAGAAGCGTTTGGAACTGTGAGTTGATCGTTCTTAAAAAAGCCTTCTCAGGTTTGGATTCGAGCTCTTTGAACTCAGCAGTGCCTACTTCGGGCATGAGCCTACGACTTATAGTGGGCCTGTTAGGAATGAAGCCTCCATAAGGGTATTGCCCAAAGTTTACTGCTGCATGCAGAGCTGAAGAAATCCATATGATGATGGTGCATGTTTCAACTAGGTCATTCAAAGTTTGCATCTTCGGCCACCATGGTTCGTTTTTCTTGTCTGCATGACCCTTTTCTTTTGATTCCTTCCACCATGATTGAAGTTCGATATCATTTTGGATTGCCTTGTCGTCTTTGTAGTATAGAGAACAATAGTTTGTAACCCATTTTTTTATTGTGGACCAAATCTCGAGCCCATCAACAGCAAATGGATAGTCTTCGATTAATAGTCGAAGCCCATGTGGGGAACTTGCATCCTCAAGTGCTACACCTCTAAACAATTCAAGGAAAAAAATGAACATCTTTAATCATATGCTAAGAAGGTTAAAATATCATTTTGGTAATGAGATCTATTTCATTTTACTAATTTTTATATTTTTTTAATGTCTGATTTTATTTCATAAATTTCAATAAAATTTGCTTTTCTTAGGGGATCTCCTGGCACGTAAACAACCATTTACATTAATAATTCATCACATTATATATCGGAGACCGCCTACACCTATCCCAAGTCTTAGGCTAAGGGAGAAACAACAACAAGGAAATTTTACAAAGTTCTTTCGCCAATTTAAACATAAGACCTCCAAGATAATATATCTTGTACACCTCCAACCTTTACCAATAATTCGTCCAATAAAGTTTAAAACTCGTCTCTATAATAAAGTTAGAATTAATCTTATTCAAAATTAGTTGACACAACATAAACATATGTTTAAATTTTATTGAGTAAAAGTTAGTAGAGGGTATTTTTATTAAAAAAAACATTAACCAAAACCAAAACATGAGGACAAAATTCAACATTTCAAAGTACAAAAACGAAATGAAAGTGTCCATTTGCACATGTGCTAAAACATTATTTTAACTCACAAGTAAAATAGCTCAAAATTATAGAATCAAGAAACCTCATGTCCATATAATTGGTGGGTTTACCTCTTGATGAGATTAGCAGGCAATGCTTGTTCCAAGAAGTTCCATTCCTTATATATATAAGAAGACAACTCCATGGCAAACTTTGATTGAAAATGAGTCTTTTCAAGTAAACCATCACCATTGACAAGGACTTGTCTTGCAAATGCATTTATAAACATAGTGTCTTTGTAATGAGGAACAAGCAACTTATGAATTGGATGAAGCACACTCAATTGTCTATGTGTAGCAATCACAAAAGGCTCTTGTACTGCATGAGTATTCAACCTACACCCAATTTAATATCTACCACGTTAAGTTTTGAAAATTGACAACATATTATTTAAGGCACTGTTTGATAACCATTTTGTTTTTAGTATTTGGTTTCTGAAATTTAAATCTACAACAACTAGCTTACCATAGGTTTTTTCTTATTTGAATAACTACATCTTACCTATAATTTTAGAAACCAAACCAAAATTTGGAAGAAAAAAAAAGTAGTTTTCAAAATCTTATTTATGTTTTTGAAATTTAGTTAGCATTCATATACTTCTTAAGAAAAGATAGATACATTGTAGGAAAGATGAAATATATTGTAAGAATTTTGAGTAAGAATAATTTTAAATTTCGATAATAAAAAAAATCAAATGGTTATCAAACAGAGCCAAAGATTTTGAAAAGTTTCTTATTTGTACCAATGGCTGATAAGTTGATGGTAACCAGAATCATTGACAGCCACATAAGCTTTAGCCAATTGCCAAATTGAGTTTTCAACTCCTCCTTCAGCTGGAAAGTATAGTTTACTATTGGCACCAAATTGATCACCTTGTGGATGTGGCAAGCTTAGCTCAATCACCAATGGCTTCAAAGTGCCATCACCCTTTAAAAAGAGTAATGTTCTTGTTGCATATGTTTTTGTGGATGTTGAATTTATTTTTCTAAGATATGGCATTAGTGCATCATGGTGGTCTAATATGAACAACTTCTTTTGATTGATGGCCTATATGAATCAAGCAATTACAAACAAAATTAATTGAAAAATCCAACATGAAGAGATCAAGATAATTAGAAATTACACAAAAGTTTGGTGTTTTTAAGGTTTGAATTATTACTTCATCAACTGTAAGTCCTTCTATCCCAGACTTTATGTCTTCCTCGGTTATCTTGCTGTTTTGATCCCCATAAATCTTGGGGTCAAGTTTGCTCAATGGTGGAAATTCCTAAAGTAAAATTGATTTTTTTAAGATAAAAGAAATTAATAAAATAAATTTTATCATGGAAAGATGAACTGAAAAAAAAAACTTTTTGTAATTACCTCTAGAAGACGAATGATTAGAGGATTAACTCCCGCTAGCATTTCTCTTGCAAATTCTTCATCAGTTCTCCAAGCAGATTTATCCTCTATTTATTTTTTAAATGTATAATTAGATGGAAAGATTAATTTAATAATGATCATTTTGAAATCTAAATTAAGATATAATGTGATATACTTCGAGTATTTTTCTTCACATGATGTTTTATATATTAATTTGGCATGATACCCCGTTTGTTATTTTGGTTTTTCTATCTGAATGAAAATATTTTCTTATCAACTTTTTTCATAATATCTAATAATTTCAATTAAAACAAGTACAAGAATCTGGATTTATTACCTTTAACAACTTGTGGAGGTGGAAATTTGAGAAATTTTTCGCCATCACTTCTGAGAAGTTCTTGAAACATAGGTGGTGTAAAACCCTTGGTGAGATTCCTAAACACTTCCAATGGCATAGGAAATCCTCCTTCATAAAGATCATGAACATCTTGAAACTTGTCGAACTCGCCTGGTGTTGAATTTATTAAGTTTGCAAGCTCAGGCTGAACCGATGAAGCAAGCGATTTCAAACCATAGCCGAGAAAATCCGACATCTTTAAGTGACCAAAGTTTTCATCTCTTGGTACATAAATGTTTAGCCCCAATACTACTGGTAGTCTGCTCTCAACCTTGGAATCTGAAAATGAATGTATAGTATTAAATAAACTAGGTTAAAAATTGCGATAAATTTTCGGATTAATGAAGGATATTAGGATTAGAAGCTAGCCATTTCTTGCTCGTGGCCTCCCGGTTCTTCCACGACGAGGATAAGGAAATTGGCTCCCTCCAAGAATCGGACGTTGGCTAGAAGAGTCGGCGAGGTCATTATAGATGTCGTAGTCATAGATTCTATCCCATTCCTTACGCTCTCCAATTCCATCGCCTCTAAGGTTCAAGAGTTCTTCTTCTCTATACTTTCGTAGGGGATTTGGCGTCTCACCCGGAAGATATGTCTATGTATAGAAATAGTTATACAAGGAGTTTGAGCATCTTCGATATGTGTCTAATAACAAGTGTAAAACATTTCAAAAAATAAAAATAAATAACAAGTGTAAAAGAGGGCCTATAAAAGTATGTATTATTAATCTCATCTTGAATGATATTTATACAGTCATAACTAATGTAACTTTATCAATAACAACCAGATAATAGTCAATCAACTGTCTAACCAAAACTGTAAGTTACTTTAGTATCTAATATTAGATAAACATGAAATTTCATTTCAATATCAATATATTATGAGACAAGTAACTTATGTTTTTACTTTATTACTACTATTTTTTAATTTAATAATATTTGGAGGTGCGAGGTTCGAACCTATAATCTTTTAGCCCCCGTTTGATAATTATATGGTTTTTTGTTTTTGGTTTTTGAAATTTAAGCTTATTCGTACTTAAATTTCCTACAATCTGTACCATTTTTTTCCTACAATATAACTATATTTTCTTAAGAAAGTAGGTGAATGCTAACTAAATTTCAAAAACAAAAACAAACTTTTGGAAGCCACTTTTTTTTTCTCTAAATTTTTTGTTTGGTTTCTAAAATTATAGATAACATGTTGGATATCTTAATAAGAAAGGACATATGATAAAGTAGTTGTAGGTTTAAATTTCAAAAACTAAAAATTAAAAACAAAATATTTATCAAACGGGGTCTTAGTTATTAGGTCGTACAACATGTCACTGGAGCTATGTTCGTTTTGATAGTAACTTATAATCTTACTAAGAATATGAGATGTGAGATTCGTAGGATATTCTTTGGCATGCTTTCTCAAGATGATGCGTTTTTTAATTTATTATTCTTGAATAAAGTGAACATCCTTCTTCAAGAGGATGCATTTTTTTAGTTTATCATTCTTGAACAAAGTGTGTTTGGATGAATTGAATAGTTGTTTGAGCTTCTTGTACTTTATCATATATTAGATAAACATGAAATTCAATTTTGAACACCAATTGGTAATTTATGAAATGATCATATTAAGAATTATGAGTCTTTCGAATCTATGTAATATGAGATTCTTGACAAGTCCTTGCAGATGCTTATTAAGGTGTACATGTTTCGATCTATCATTCTTGATTTTAATTTTTGGACCGAACTACGTAAACTCTCGTATCATATTAGATAATCATTAAGTTTTATATCAAAATCAATTAATTCTCATGAATTGCATCTTAATATCATAAGATAATGAAAGAAGTAGTTTAATGTCTCATGTTATAAGTTGTGAGGTTCATAATTTTCAATGTTGAATCCTCAGTAAAAAAATCTACCTTATTGGCAAAGAAAATACGATCTTTCTTGTATCTTCCAGAAGGGTAAACCCAAGAGTTGCAATCAAAGTGAATCCTTCCATAGCCTGGAACATCTTCCAGAGTGAGAGATTTGAGAAAGAACTCACTCGTATGTCCATTTTTAACGTAGAAAGCTCCTGGAACTCCAAAGTTATCTTCCCATGTAAACTTTACTTCAAATATAGACTCTCCAGCAAACAACGGCGGGATTGATGTTAGCCACCTCTCCAAAAATGCCACCTTTCCAACTTTCCCTCGCGAGTCCAATGCTGTCAATTTTTATTAGAATAGCGTGAAATTCAATCTCAAAATTAATTGACAATAAGAGAAACAGTTTCAACATTAAAAAAGTAAGTATATGCATAGAGATTAAAAAGGTTACAAGCTTGAGTTGCACTAATGAGTTGGAAAGTAACACCACCACCCAAGAACTCAGTGAAATTATCAAGAATTGTGGAATGGAATTCAGTGAAATCCAAAACATTTTTTCTCATAAGAATGACGTTCCCTTTGATCTTATTTCCTCCAAGATTGGACAATCTATCTCCAATGTTACTTCCAGCATTGATAACTGAACCTGCAAGATCTCCAGTAGTATTCAAGGCTCCTTCAATGATATTCTTTCCTAATCCAAACATTTTGAATTCTTTTTTTTATTATTATTTTTAGTAGCTAGAAGTACAAGCTTGGTGTGGGGGAAGAATGAATTTCACTTGTATTTATACTACAAAAAACTTGAAACTTTATTCATTCTCTCTGATCTTAACTGGTTAATACTAATAAACAAATGCAAATGTGGGCTCACCTTCATGTTCAATCATTCAAATTTAAATATATCATATTGCTCTCATTTTTCAAGCTTCCCTCATTTTACCCCCTTGAAATTTGTGCTCAACTTTATTCTTATAAGATCAAGTTATAAACCTACCTTTTTTTCCTCTTTTTTTCTTTTTTTTTTTTAATAAAAATTATATCTAAGTTGTGTTGTTTGTGTAAAAAATACTCTTAAGGGAATCCAAAGTTATAAAAATACATTTGGTCTTTAGAAACATCAAATATATCGATGTTGTTATGCTTTAGATCGTTTCGTTTAAAAAACTACCATACGAACTTAAAAAAAAAAAAAAAAAAAAAATCAAAATGCCCTTTTGTCTTTAAAATGTGTTAAAAAACCAATCTCAACATTACATTTTGAATGAAAATAATGTTAATGTTTTGTTCAACTAATTAAAAATCATAAATTTACCGAGTGTCGTAGTTGGTTATCTTGTCTCGTGTTAATCCATTTCAACTCCACGGCTCTCATATTATTTGAATGTAGTTGTGCCCCTATTTAGGATTTGTTGTCCTCTTCCCCTACTTTATACTAAAAAAAATCATAAATTTAAATGATTCATTTTACAAATTAAACTTGTTATTTTTGGCTGAATAGGGTATAAAGATAGCAAAACAAAATAAATATAGTTTTTTTTAAATCACAAAATAAATATAGTTAGAGGAAAATAAAAGAGGGTTGAGATTTGATAGGGATTTCATGAAAGGCTATGTGTGTTTTGTGCCAAAATTTGATAGGGATTTCATGAAAGGTTATGTGTGTTTTTCTACCAAAATCAAACAAGTGACTTGACTCAACCCCAACTTCTTCCCCTCTAAACCTCAATCCCCAAATACACCTAATATATATATGTGTGTGTTTTAATCAAGAGAGGATCATAAACCCTAAATAGATGATATTACTACTCTCCATAGAGCCAAATATCGAATTCCGTATTTGGCTTTATGGAGAGTTAAATTGATGATTGTAGAGTATTTGACTTTATGAAGAGTTAAATTGTAATACAATCAAATAAACTAACACGCCACCGACTCAAAAAATACCTTTAAAAAAAATGCATGCATGTTTAAGTATATTATGTATGCATATAAATGAGGTAGAAGATTAACACAATTTGATGATTGAAGACTTGTAATTTTCTTCAATAAAAGCATCGAGCTAGCGTTAATTAATGTATTATGCTTTTTTTTTTTCTATTACTAATGGCAATCTTGGTTTGCTTCTTTAGTTTCACTTTCAACAAAAAAAATTCATGTTTGTTTGACTCATTCATTATCTACGAGAAGGAAAGGCAGGTCGAGAATAATAGGGATGTAGATAGATTGTGTTGGGTTAAAGAGATTTTTTGGATCAATTAAAAAATTCAAGTTGATGTAAATCCATAAACAACTCGTCTAACTCTATATATTGAGCAACTCAATCCAACTGCAGTATATTTTCAGTTTGAGTTGGATTGAGTCATTGAATTCATATATATTTTATCTTCCATCCACTTTTATAGAAATGAACAAAATAATTTTATAAAATGATTCTTCAATTTATATCATTTTTAAAAAATATATATAAAAAAATATTGGAGAATAAAAAATCCAAAAATATTATTTAAATTCGGGTTAGCTAGGGCCAAACAAAACTAATTTTAGGTCACCTTAGAACCAATCCAATTTATAAAAATTTCATTTATTTGAACACAACTCAACTCAAATAAATTAATAACCCAACCCAATTGGTCAAATTGAGTTAAGTTTGTTTTGATTATTAAAATTGTCACGCGTTTTGAACACCCGCGGAGAATATAAAGCAGGTTAACATGTACCAAATAAAGAAAATCACATGAATTAATTATCAAATAGAGTAATTAAAAAAACACACAAAATTAAGAGTCTAGTAAATCATCATATGTACCGAATGAGTCAGTAACATTAGTTATGTGTTTTGGTGTTAAACTATTCCCGCTCTACTGGTACTGGTTCGATTCTTGAAATCGGTATTTTTAATTTCTAGATTTTTTTATTAATTCAACAAAAAAGAAGATGAATTTAAACTCATAATAGGACAAGTATTAGTACAAATCAAAGCTTATTATAGCAAATTCTCAAAAAAAAAAAAAAAGCTTATTATAGCAAATAGTTCTATTTGGGATATAATTATTATACTTGAAATTGATGGGTTATGAGATTAACCCAATAGGTGGTCCAAATACAAGTTGGATTCTTACCATTGTTTTCTTATAAATTATTTCTAAATATGATTTTCAATATTTAATTCTGTTGGATTCCGATACTTTGCGTACTTGAAGGTATTCATTTCTCTTTCGATCAAATTATTATTTTCTCTTTTGGAATCGATTGCTTTGGAATTGCTTATTAGAATTGTTTTATGGAGTTGAAAAATGGAAAATGTTGGGTTGAGTTTTTGGGTTCTTATGATTTTTGTTTTGATTTCTTTTCCTTTCTTTTAGATATTATATTTGTTTAACCTTGTTTTCGCTTTTTTTTTTTTTTTTTTTTTTTAATTAATTTCGCTTTTCTTTTTGAATGTCTTTCATTCGTGAAATACATTTCAAAATTTTAATTCTTTTCCGCGGGGATTAGTTTTAGGAATATTAATTACTACGTTTATAATCTTCATTTTACTGAAGTTAAAGGCGATAAACATAAATTTTTTGGGCTGAAGCTGATAGGATATAAGTGTTAATTATTCTTCGGCTGGTTATATTGGTTATTTAGGATAAGATAACAACCCAACCCGGATTATGATATTGTCTACATTCAATGCACAATTTCATGACGTTATTTTTTTGTTTCACATCTATGATCATGAAGATCATCGCTTATACATCTATGATCTTTTCACAATTTTTTTTTGTATCCAACAATTCCACCAAGTTTTTCTGTGAGTGTGTCTTCTACATTTGGCAATAAAGAATTATATCGTTTTTTTTAAACAAAGACTGAACCTCTCCAATGAAATAAGAAGAGTGCATGGAATTGTTACTCCTCTACAAAAATAAACAATAACATATTATGAAATCAAACAACAGTAATCAAGAGAATAAGGAAAATGTTTGACAAAACACAGAAATTTACTTGATTCACTAACAATGTGTAATTAGTTACGTCCACATAGAGAGGAGAAACTATTTCATTAAGGAGATAAGAATACTAATGCTCGGTCAAATGAGACTAGGATGTTGTATACATATGACTCAAATATACATAAAAGTCCATTAAAAAAACATAAACTCAATTACATACTTTAATTAGGTTTTGAGGTGTTGTTTGGTCCAAGAAACTTCTGATTAAGTAATTGTAGGGGAAAATAGTTTGAAGGCATCTCAATGCAAGCAAATAAAAGTAGACATGAAAATTAACTGATAAATTTATGTACTTCATTAACAACGCTTTAGCTACGTCCATATAATAGAATGAGAAATCATTTATTTAAAATATATACATAATGCAAATACAAAATGATTCGACATTAGTTTAATAAGAATCATAAATTAGAAATTTGATATACAATACATAACATTTGAAAGATCTTACCTCTTGATGAGATCTGCAGGCAAGGCTTGTTCAAGAAAGTTCCATTGTTTATATATATAAGAAGATAACTCCGTGGCATATTTAGATTGAAAGTGAGATGATTCAAGAAGGCCATCAGCATTGATAAGGGTTTGCCTTGCAAATGCATTTATGAACATGGTATCTTTGTAATGTGGAGCTAGTAACTTATGAATCGGATGAAGAACGCTCAATTGTCGATGTGTTGCAATCACAAACGGCTCGAGTACAGCATGTGTATGCAACCTGCAATCACCAAAGATATAGTTTTAAAAATGAAAAATTAAAAATCAAGTGATTATCGAAGAGGTTCTATACCAATGAGAAATAAGTTGATGGTAGCCAGAGTCATTGACAGCCACATAAGCTTTTGCTAATTGCCAAATAGAGGATTCAACTGATCCTTCAAGTCCTTCTGCTATAGGAAAGTATACTTTGCTAATAGCACCAAGATCATCTCTTTGGGAATGTGGTAAGCTCAGCTCAATAACCAATGGCCTCAATGTGCCATCATCTTTCAAAAAGAGCAATGTCCTTGTTGCATAAGTCTTTGTAGATGTTGAGTTTATTTTTCTAAGATATGGCATAAGAGCATCATGATGATCCAATATGTATAGCTTGTTTTGCTTCATTGCCTATTTCATCATTCATTAATCAAACTATGTTCTCTTTTTGTTACTTCATTGTCAAATATAAGAACAAAATTCTGAAAGGATCATAAGTTCATGTGAATCACCTCATCAACACTCGGTCCTTCCAGGTCATGCTTTATATGTTCTTCATTGATGATGCTATTTTGATTTCCATAAACTTTAGGATCCAAAGTGCTTTAATGGTGGAAAATGCTGTAAATAAAATAATAAATAAACAAACAAACAAATATTTGGTAAACATGCCCTCATAAGATCAAACAATATACAACCAATAATTGAAAGAAAAACAAAAACAAAAACAAAATACTTGAAGGCGACTAATGATAATAGGGTTGACTCCTGCTATCATCTCTCTCGCAAATTCTTCATCCGTTCTCCAAGCAGTCTTATTATCTATTTAAAATGATTAGACCAATTAAACACAAATTAGTTCAATTCTATTTAATGATCTATTTTAAATTAAGCATATGAGATTAATTAGAAAGTTGTAGCACCTTTGATGACTTGAGGAACTGGGAATTTAAGAAATCTTTCTCCATCAGTTCTTAGAAGCTCTTTTAACATATTAGGTGTGATGCCATCAGTAAGATTCTTAAAGACATTTGGAGGAATGGGAAATCCTCCATCAAAGAGTTTATGAACTTCTTTAAATTTGTCAAATTCTCCTGGAGTTAAATCAATATATGTTTGAAGCCCTGGTTTTATAGATGAAGAAAGTGCCTTCAATGCATATCCTAAGAAATCTGCTAACTTCAAATGCCCAAAATTTTCATCTCTTGGTACATAAATGCTCAACCCAACTACCGATTGCATTCGACTCTCACACTTCGGGTCTGTACAAAAAGTTAGATGATTATCAAACGAGCTCTTAAAAACCATTTTTATTGAGATGAACATATATTCTTGCCTTTTCTTGTCTGTGTTCTTCCTGTTCTTCCTCTACGAGGATAAGGATAATCATTGCCTCCAAGAATGGGATGAGCAAGTGCATCTTTATTATCGGGATCGCCAATGTCATTGTATACATCGTAGTCATAGATTCTTTCCCATTCTTTACGTTCTCCCTTCCCATCTCCTCTAAGATTCAATAACTCTTCCTCCCTATATTTACGAAGAGGATTGGGTGTGTCACTATCGGCAAGGACAACAAAAATATATTAGCTAAACATGAGATTTAATCTTAAAATTAATAGCAATAGAAAAAGTAGCCCATCTTTTTTATTTATAATCCTCAACATGTTCCTAAAGATGACATATATTACGATGGACTATTATTAGGTCCGAAGTATCATTTTAGATAAGATACAAGAGATTCACCTTTAAACTTGTTGACAATTTTTTGACTAATTATTATAGAAGTAACGTAGAGAGATCCATCTATTATAAATAGTGAAGTCTCGCTTCATTTTTTCGATGTTAGATCTTCAACCACTCATATCTCTTATAAATTTTGAGGACTGCCTGAGATTGTCAATAAAATATGAGATAAAAGGGAAAAAAAATACAAAAATGAACTACCTTATTAGCAAAAAAAATGCGGTCTTTGTTGTATCTTCCTTGGGGGTAGACCCATGAGTTGCAATCGAAATAAATCCTTCCATAGTTTGGGACATTCTCAAGAGTGAGAGACTTGAGAAAGAACTTACTCGTATGTCCATTTCTTATATAGAAGGCTCCGGGATATCCAAACTCTTCTTCCCATTCAAAGCTCACTTGAAACACCGACTCTCCAGCAAATAATGGTGGTAGCGTGGTCACCCAGCTCTCCAAATAAGCACGCCTTCCAACTTTCCCTCGCGGGTCATTTGCTTTCGTGATAGAAAGATTAAGTTAGGTAAGTTATGTCCATCGGTATACAAAGATGCCTTTCAACTATGTTGTTCTACCATTATTATTACTAAAAACAAAATTTGATCATCAGGAGTCGAAACTTTGCTCCTCCTATACTCGAGGCATACTAGTCCATCCCTAAATTGTGACATCAATATACATTGGAGAGTATTCGAGATTAAGCGCTCCCAATGACTTTCAAACTATAAATCTCCTAAGGAAGCACGTCTCGGAGTACGCCCGTGTCTCAAACAAAGTGGGCTACTCCTCAGGAATTGCTTCCTTACGATTATTTAGTCCAAGGGTCTCGCTTGATCTAGGGCTGGAGTGCAAAGTGGAGGTTCGGGGACAACGACCTTAAAACCTAGTCAAAATATGTAATTGAGTTTATATTTTTGCATTGTACCTTTAAGTATTTTTTTTGTCATATGTTACATGAGGGTTTTACGAGAGCGATATATAGACTATCTTAACAACCTAGTTCCGTTTGACTAAGCAATTTTTTAATTTCCTGAGTGAAAAGGTTTTCTTTTATGTAGCTAACACATTGTTAAAAAACCTCATAAATCGTTGTATTCTTTATCTCATGTTTTCTTTATTTTCTTGACTGTATGTTTTGGTTTCTCAATACAACTAGAAATTGTTTGCTTTTCAATAGTAACACTCAACAAAACAACAATTGCCAAGTGAGCCAAAAAAAAAGAAAAAAGAAGAGCTTACATTGGGGATCAACTTGAGTTGCACTCACGAGTTGGAGAACAATTCCACTGCCCAACAGCTCAGTGAAACCATCAAGAACAGTGGAATGAAACTCGTTGAAGTCCAAAGCATTGCTTCGCATCAAAATCACCTTCCCCTTGATCTTCGTCTTCCCGAGCCGACCGATATCGGTGGCACGGTCCATAATGTTAAATCCAGAATTCCCGACAGCCTTGGCAACGTCGCTCGTAGTTCTAAGCGCATCGCCGGTAGTTTTTAGGGCATCCCCTAGTATCTTTGATCCTAACCCAAACATATTATTTAGTTTTCTCTGTTTGAAATAAGGGAAGAATATTGGTGTGGCTTTGAAGATGTGAATTTCCACTGGTATTTATAGCACAAAAAAACTTGCCAATGGCTGATAGCAAAGCTGTGTATGAAAGCATAAAGAAAGATATTATTGAATAAAACATTATTTAAGTGGGCGTTGTCTCTACTACTTAGCACAAATCACAGATGCATAAATTTTAAAACCCCTTTTAGAAGTTTTTCTCTATTTTTTAATTTTTTTTAAATTTTATTCAGCAACATTTGACTAGAGGAGATCTGAAGGTGAAATTGTAAACAAGCTAAGGATATAATGATATAGAACATATACAAAGCCCATGTTTTCGAGGTTGTGGAAAGAGTGCAATGCTCGTACTTTCGATTTGGAGCATGAGGAAAAAATCGGCCAATACCTTTTGCGAAGATATTCTTGCTCTTGCATCTTTATGGTGCTCTAAATCTATTATTTTCAAAAATTATGGTGTTGCCACCATTACTTTAAATTGGTGTGTTTTTGTGTAATATAACCTTCTTTCCTTGCATACTTAGCATTTCTACGATGTATCTTTTTTCCAAAAAAAGGAAGAAGGTGAAGTTAATGTTTTTTTTTTAATAACTCTATTTCTTTTGAACCAATTTAGTTAGATTTAAAAAATAATAAAAATAAATGAAAATCCATTCATAAATATCTTTTACAAAGTTAAAAATTAAAATGAACGAATAGGATACTCGCTTAATTTATTGATTATTTGGTGGAAATCCAATTCAATACCTTAGTTACAGGTTCGATTCCAAAAATTGGTACTTGACTCACATTTAGAGTATTAGTACTCTCTTTGTAAATGGGAAGAAAACCATACTATAAGAACTAAAAAAATAGCTTTTAAAAACAAGATTTTGTTTTTGTTGTTAAAAAAGTACGAAAAGAACAAGAACACAACTAAAAAAATCCAAATAAAATGTGATATTTGAAAATAAAAAATATTTCTTCAATATATTTTGGGTTTTTCATTTTGAAAAACATAAAATTAAAATAAGTTACAAAATATATACGATTTTTATTTTTTAAAACAAAAAATTATAAATTATAAATTATAAACAAAAAAATAAAAAACGAAATGATTATGGAACGGGGCCGAAATTATAAATAAATTTTCTAAACAGAAATTTATCTTGGGAAACAAAGGAACGCTAGGCTCTTCGATAATAATCATGTCGGCAAATCCACTGACCTTCAATTGGATGACATTAATACTAACTTCGCTCGTTGGTATTGGTGTTATATTAAATCTATCTTTATAGAGAATATTTCTTTCTGAAACCCTTAAATTAAATTAAATTAAAAAGAAACATTAATTTGTGGATTAAAAGATCTTACAAAAACTTACCAAAAAATAGTTTAAAAAATGCAATCCCTTGCTTTTAAGAGTGAATGGAAATTGTCAAAATTGTGTTTTAGAAATATTCCATGAATTTTAAAACGTTTAAAAAAGTGAAAACTTATATGACCATTAATTTTTAGATGAAAATTATTAAAATTTTATTTGAATAATATTTTTGACATTTAAAAAATAGTCTTATTTTCACTTACCACAAACTTGAGATTGAAAATTAAAATAATTTTCAATGACCCCTTACCACTTCTAAATTTAGAGGTTTATTGTTTATGTATCAAAATTGCATACTATAATGTAGATTAATAATTTTTTGAGAATTTGCACCAACTTTTTTAGCAAATTTTAAAAAATAATTAATTTATAGTAAATTCTGTCTATTTTTTAAAAAAATCTCTATTTACTTTTTTTATCGAAAACTTTGATAGAAGTTATCATTTTCTAGGGATGCAAGTATATCAATTTTATCAATATACTTCATTCTATCAACTCTTATTAATACAATCTAATAAAAGTCTATCAATTTACTTTATTTATTAATATTTGATTCTATCAGTCTCTATTGATAGAATATATCAATATGGAAGTCAATCAATTTACATTTTTTGCTATGCAAATATTTTTATTATTGTGCTATTCATAGAATATTTTAGCCCTTTTGTAGTATTCATGCAAAAGTCCCTATAATTTTTACTCTGACTCAATAGGTCGGTGACGCATTTGATTATCTTGGTTATTATTAATCTATTTCAACTCCACGATTTCGAGGCCGAAAATCAATACTTGTCTCTCATATTATTTGAGAGTAATAGTGCCCTCTATTCAGGTTTGTTGGTACCCCTTAATATATGTACTCCAAAAAATTAAATTTGTGACTACGATTTCTTGAAATTTATGAGTTTCATTTTCGTAATTGTTAATATAAAATTAAACATGGATATTTAAGATCGAATGGGTTAGTAGTGCAATGTTTTCAATGTTTGGTTGTAAATCAATTCAATACCAACGTACAGATTCTAGCCCGATAATCGGTATTTGTGCCTCTTCTCCCATATGTACTAAAAAAACATGGAAATTTAAGACACCGTACAATTAAACAATAATCAACTCAAAATTCGTCGTTCAATGACTTTCTTGAAAAACAGGATATAAATTATTAAGGCATAAAAAAATAGTAAACAATAAAAAAAACGAAAGATATTAAGAAAGCAGTCACCTGATTTCCAAAAAAAAAAAAAAAAAAAAAAAAAAGCTGTCACCTCCCTAATAATAATTTATATTTTTTCCGAAGTTAAAGTTGTTTTTTATGAGTATTAATTAAATAAAATTTTAAATTTTTTACATTAAACAAAAAACTTCAAGAAATACTTTTCTTTTCTTTTCTTTTTTTGAAAAAACTTCATTTAAAGCCGAACAACGCCAGTACAGTCATCCTCCAAAGCGGAGCCAATGTCAGGGGGGAGATTCCCCCTCCAAAAATAAGACTCATTCTCCACCGAGAGGCTAGGAGCCTTCCAACAAAAAAGTTCTAAAGTGCTCTAAAGAAATACTTTTCTAATTACATTCAATAAGGCTACGGGTATTTTTAAATTTTTATATAAAGTAAACCAGTATTCTTAAAAAATTTATAAAATTTATGAGCATTTGTTTTCAAACTTATTTTTAAGTTATTAACATTTTTTAAAACTTATTCAAAATTCAAATTGTTTTTTTACTAGAGAAAACTTTTTTTTTCTTTTGAGTTTAACATGTAGGAGCATCAAACTTGTAATTTGTTAATTAGTAAGTTATATATGATAATAAAGGACTATTTGTTTTGACAAAAAAGAACCCAACATTTTCTATAGTCTAACGAAAATTTTAATGAAATTAAAAAAATAAAATAAAAATAAAAATAAAAATAAACTTGTGGATTTATTTATTATTATTCTTCACATTCAACCCGGGCAAAATGAAGCTTTAAAAAATGGGCGTTGAAAGAGAAAATTATAAAATATCACTTAATTTATTGTTTCTTATTCAACAAAATCAAATGTCAGTTAATTAGTTTATTGTTTCTTATCCAACACAATAAAATATCACTTATATTTCAAAATATATATATATATATATATATATATATATATATCACTTAACTTATTTAAAGTTTTTTTATCCTATAAAATAACATACTACTTAAGCAGCCGTTTACTTTTGAATAATCTAAGATAATTGAAATCTTTTGATATCTAAAATCTTAAATTTCTAAAATTACAGATATCTATGATACATATATATATATTTTTTTTTTAATATCTGAAATATTTACATTATCATGTTTGTTTTATATAGTAATATTTTTTAAAAAATATTTGGTAACATTTAGACAACTGTATTTATTTTGATTTTTTTTTTTTGAGAAAAATTGTATTTATTTTGTATGAAACATATTTGAGATGACTTAAATGTCTTACAATATTCATATAATTTTTACATTAATTTAATCTAATTTTTAATTTATATAACATATTTGTTTATAAAAAAAAATTTCTAAAGATTTTTATTGTATATGTTTGTTAGAAAAATAATGGCATATATATATTAATAAAATATATCTTCTCAATATATATATATATATAAATTTAAGAAGATTAGTTAATTGTAATTTTTAAAGATATATATAATCAAAATTTAAAAAAATTAAACGAAATAATGTTGACTTTGTTTTTTTTATACATAAACTATGTTTAGAAAAATTAAAATAAAAAAGCACTTCGAATGAAAACTAATTTATAATATAGAATAATAATATAAATATAAACATAAATGTTTGGACGAATTTAAAAAATATATATTTTTAATATAAAATATTAAAATAGGCAAGTTAAAAAATTGATGAAAGTTCATATATAAATAAAGGAAAAAGGGAAAAATTGTCAATCAACAATTCCTTTGTGTGAATCTTAGAAATTAACTCTAAAAATTGAATTCAAAACTTGTTGGATGTCCTTCATATTAAAATTTTAGAATGTTTGAAGATGTCAAAATACTTAATATTTTCATATTACCACAAAATATACATGATAATTAAGATATTGGTTATTTCACATAAATCTTGAATTAAAAACATACATGGATAAAGAAGAAAATAGAGAAGAAATGTGGAGTAAAGTTTACTCCTCGTTTAGGGGAGAAAAAACTTTTCACAACCCCACGTTCTAACCTTCATTTAAACTGATATTTCAACAACTTTTTGCAAATAAAATTTTCTTAGGGGATTTAGCATGTATATTACAATCAACTAAAATAATTTCTTTCATGGCACAATTCTAAAAGTTATACATATGTGGCAAAAAATTTGTGAAATGACTAAAGTACCCCCACATAACTCCATATCCTAATTCAATTTCTTCCCCCCACAATTTCTCTCTTCCGCAAGCTCTCCGACTTCTCTCTACCGGCGACCTCATCAATTTCTCATTTACCCATTCTCGTCACGATTTCTCTATACCTGCGAGCAGTCCGACTTCCCGATTTCTCTCTACCCATTCGCTTCACGATTTCTCTCTACCCATCACTCGCAACCTCTCAGCCTTCCCGATTTTGGGGTTTTTTCCTTGCTACTCACACCTCTACAACCATCCACTCTCAACCCACTCCGACCACCTCTTCAAACTCCGACTTCACATTTTGACTTGTCACTGTTATGAAATTTGCAGTTTATATTTCTTCTGTCAGTGGAACCGTGAGATGTCTATCAGTGGAATACTAATAGACTTCAACACTGATAGACTTCTATCAGTGGAATTGATAGACTTCTCACGATTTTGGGGTTTTTTTCTCTGCTACTCGCACCTCTACAACCATCCACTCTCAATCCACTCAGATCATCTCTTCAAACTCCGACTTTACGTTTAGACTTGTCAATGTTATAAAATTTGCAGTTTAGACTTCTTCTATCAATGGAACTGATAGATGTCTATCAATGAAATATTGATAGACTTCAACACTGATAGACTTCTATCAGTGGAGCTTATAGACATCTATCAGTGGAGTGGACTGACGTAGCTGGAATTTCACAAAGAAATCGCAAGAAGAAATGGAAGAGTGCACAAGAAAGAACCAACAAATAGCAAGAAGAAATGGTAGAGGAGCACATAAGAAGGAAGGCTTGAAAAGGAACTTCAAGAGAAATAGTATGAAAATCGGAAGAAAAATCAAAAAGAGGGAGAGGAGCACGCAATAAAGAAATGGCAAGAGAATGGAAAGAAGGGAGCTTGTAGAGGAAGTTAAAAAGAAGGGTAAATTTAGAAATGTGTAAAATTATCTCCAAAATGTGCTATGGATGAATTTCTTTTAGTTTTGTGCTATAATTGTAATGGGAGGGACAAAATATGCTACTTGTAGCAAATTCCCCATGTTTTATATAAATAGAAAATAAATAAATAAATTGGCTTTCTGCATATATATATATATATATATATATATATATATAATTTGTAATGTTTGTGTCATCATTAACATTATTATTATTATTTCCATTCAACGTTTGGAATGAGTTATGAGAACCACTGTAAATGAGTTTAATAATTTGTTTAAAAAATTAAAATGTTTTTATGTTTGCTTGTGACTGTGGTCAACGAGGTTCAGAATATTTAAAACAATGTGAATCACGTTAATTATTAAAAGACTTTCTTTTCTTTTCTTTTTTTTGAAAATCCACTTTTTATACATTTTGAGGTCTTTTGATTTTTTTTTATTAATATTATTATTATTATTTTGAGATTCTAGTTAAGACCCCGTTTGATAATCATTATTTTTTCATTTTTTGTTTATGAAATTTAAGTCTACAACAACTACCTTACTATACATTTTTTTCTTATTTGGATATCTACATCTTACCTATATTTTAATAAACAAAACTAAAATTTGTAAACAAAAAAAAGTAGCTTCCAAAAACTTGTTTATATTTTTGAAATTTGGTTAGTATTCTTCTACTTTCTTAAGGAACGATGGATACATTGTAGGAAAGATGAAGTAGGAAATTTGAATAGAAGTAGACTTAAATTTTATAAACAAAAAACAAAAAATAAAATGGTTATCAAACGGGTCTTAGTAACTCATCTTGTTTACATAATTTAGATATATTTTTTATTTACTATTTTACTTCTCTCTTTTTCTTTCTTTTTTTCCTTTCTTTTCCTAGGGAGTGGTGAATTTCCTCCAATGTGGAATAGCAAATAGCAATCCTACAATGTACCATTTCAATTCCTTACGAAACGCTCAACATTCAACAATAAATTTAAGAAATTGAGTATTGTCCAGAAAAATTTTGAGTATGGAGATCTATAGAAAAATGAATAAAAAGAAATTTAATTTTTCTTGTTACTAAAAAGTTACATTTAGAAGATCTTAATTAGAGGTAGCATGTAATCAACAAAGTCTATCGAAATTGAGAAGAAATATATGTTATATGTTCCTTACGCTAGTGCAATAGAAAGTTTGATGTATGATATGGACGTAAAACACCTAATCTTGCACATGTTGTTAGTATTGTCAGTAGGTACATGGACCAACCTAGAAAGAACAACGGCAAGTTGTGAAGAGGATTTTTTGATGTCTTGGATATACATTTGATGTTGGTCTAATTTATGGAAATGAGACACAATATTTATTAACTAACTATCACTACTAAAAAAGAGGTTTCCAAGACACTTTGTCATTTTGAATTTGGCAGAAAAGAAAAAAAAATAATAAAGTGCCATAATAGTTAAAAGGCGGAAAATATTTAATTTCTCCCCAAAATCACCGATTTCTTCTAAAAACTTTTACTCTTTTGCCGAACATTTTGATTCTGACGCTATGTTGGAAGTGTCGAGGGTAAAAGATAAAAATGATTATTTATATTCTAAAACATTTTTCTCGATCGTTTGCTGAACATTTGTATTCTTCATCATCTCCTAAATAAATTGTCATCGACGTCATTTATGAAAGTTATTGTCCTCATCAAGAATGTTCGATTCATGACTCATAACTAAAATGCCATCAATGATCAGTTTATATTATTTACTATTTGTCAAAGAAATAGTTGTTAATATATAATATTTTATAGTTGTCACGAAAGCTATTGTTATGACAAGTAAAAAGTTTCATGAATGCATACTAAAGATAAGTTTTAGTTGTCATGAAAAGTATGTCTATGACATTTAGGCATGATAAAAACATTATTATGATGACTTTTAGTAAATGTCATATTTTTGTAGTTTATAATTGTCAAAGAAATACAAGTTATGATAATTATAAGTTGTCAAAGTAAAAATATAAATAACAATTATATTGCATGTTGATCATCTCATCTAAAATACGTAGATAAAATACATCGAGATCAACTATTATTCCATTTTATTCGGTACAAAAACACTTTTTATATATACTTCAAATAACTAGGAATCATTGTTTATATTGAAAGTAGTACACATTACACACATTACATTTGTTCCTATAGGCCAACAAAAAGCCACATACATCTATTACATGTAGTATGATTTTTTGCTTCCATCAAATTATTATAAGATGAGAGTTTGGCACATGCAAATGATCATTGCTTTATACAACGTACCAACACAAGGTTAGACAAAATACTAAATGACAAAAGTGTGCTACAGGATAAGAACATAAATACAATTGACTACCATTACACCAATATATTAGAGATCTAAATCCAATGTTCATCCAACATAAGTATCCTTGTGATCGACTAAAAGTTCACTCAGACGTTTTAGGGATTAGATCCAAAATACAATTTTAGTTTTAATTGGTCTTCTTAAAACTCTAAATATTAAAAATTAAATAAATTATATGTATACACTTTCAATTAACTATCATAGAATGATTCAATTTGTCAAAGAAGACCTTGAAGTGCATAAAGTGATGAGGTCCTTGGCACAAGAAAGTTGGCATTAATTTTCTACAGATTTCTTTAACACGAGAAAGTTGACATATATATATATATATATAGGTTCACTAACGTTGTATTTGTTAGTCCACGGAAGAAAAGAGGGCACAGTTTTATAAGGAAAGGCGAAAAAAAACATAATGAATATCATAGGCATCTATCACAGGGTTTCACCCAATTTTTCTTAAATAAAGAACAAACTAATCTGAATATCAAACTTTTTACAATAAATTAAAAAGTAACAATAATGCAACACACACAATTGATCAAGATTATATCAAAATAATTTGAAACACAATAATGATTAAGTACAAACACTAGTAGAAATTCCCCTATAGATGGCGGGCTAAAAAGAAGAGGTTTAAAAAACACGGATGAAAGATGGCGGGCCTGGGAATTGGTGGCGGGCGAAATTGGGCCCGCCTTCTTTATTTTTTGGTGGCTGGCCCAAGCCCACCTTTAAAAGCTTTTGGTGGCGGGCAAGGCCCGCCCGCCACCTTTTCTGTTTGGAGGCGGGCCTGGGCCTTTTGGGCTCGCCTCCTTTAGCTTTTGGTGGCGGGCCCAAACCCGCCTCAGAAGGGATTTGGTGACGGGCATGGGCCGCCCGCCACCTTTTTCTTTTCCTTTCTTTCCTTTTCTCTCTCTACCCGAGCCATTTTCCCCCTTTTCTCTCTCCTCTTCTCTTCAACCAAACCCTACCCTCACGCCGCCGCCGCCACTTCTCCGGTCATTTCCCGGCCATTTTCCGACCATCAACGCTGCCGGCGCCGCCACTTGGTTGCCCTTTCTCAAATTTGTGTATTTCCTTCCCAAAAACTAGGTAATTTCTAGTCCATTTTCATTTTCTAAAGAAAGAGTTTTTTTTTTCAAGGAAATTTTTCATGGATGCATTTTTGTAATCTTTCCATATATGTTTCAAATTTGTTCATTTGTGCTTCAAATCTCATATATGTCTCAAATTTGTGATAATGTGCTTCAAATATCATATATGTCTCAAGATGTGCTTCAAATTTGTTTGTTTCATATATGGACATTTTTTATATAATTTAAGAAACTTTTGTTTCCAAAGTTAGTTTAAGAAACTTAAATTTTTTATATACTTATGAAACTTTTGTTTCCAAAGTTAGTTTAAGAAACTGAAATTTTCATTGTGCCTTTTGTATTAGTTTAGTTTTGTATTATTAATGCATGATAAAAAATCTTTCCATGCATGTGTTGGGTGTTGAGATAGCATATAGACAATGCAATACGAGTGAGATGTGTGACTCAACTTTACCTTTTTGGAAAAAATTTGTAGGTTAAGTTTCTCTAATTGACTAGAATTACTAAAATGACTATGGATAAGTCATGGATGTTTAAGGATCGAATGTCACCGGAATACGGATTGGGTGTTGAGATATTTTTAAACAATGCCATACGACATTCGAAAGGATTGAATGTCGTTTGTTGTCCATGTTTGAAATGTGTGAATGTCAAGTACCAAAATGTGAATGTAATAAGAGACCATTTATTTTGTAATGGTACCGATCAAAGTTATAACACATGGATTTGACATGGAGAATCAGTTTCAAGAAGAAAAAAAATAGTGAAAGTGTTCCAATAGATCAAGTTGTAGATGAGAATGTGGATGACCCGGATGACCCAATAGGGATGTTTGAGGCTGCACAAAATTATTTTAACGACAAATCTCCTTTATTTGAGGAAGCATTAGAGGATGCCAAAAAACCATTGTACCCAAATTGTAAAGATTTTACCAAGATATCAACACTAATTAAGCTTTATAATTTGAAAGTATGGGTGGAGCGATAAAAGTTTCTCAGAGCTGTTAGAATTATTGAGTATGTTGTTGCCTAGTCCTAATGAAATTCCGATATCCGCCTATTATGCTAAAAAGATTTTAAGTACCTTAGGGATGAAGTATGAAAATATCCACGCATGCATCAATGATTGTTGTTTGTATCGAAAAGAACTTGTCGATGCAGAACTGTGTCCTACTTGTGGAATATCGAGATGGAAGGTTAAGAAGAATAAGAAAGAAGGAGTGAAAAATATTCCAGCAAAAGTCATGTGGTATTTCTCTCCTATTCCAAGATTTCAACGAATGTTTCGAAGTAAAGAAACTGCGAGATTGTTGACGTGGCATGCTACGGACCGGCAGCGAGATGGGTGCATACGACATCTAGCCGACACAATTTCATGGAAAGAAATAGATGAAAGGTGGTCTGATTTCAGTGGAGAAACGAGAAACCTTTGCCTAGCCCTATCAACAGATGGAGTTAATCCACATGGTGACCAAAGTATTAGATATAGATGTTGGCCAATTATGTTGGTTACTTACAATCTACCCCCATGCTTACCGATTTTGGCATTTAAGACACAATTTGAGGCCGAAACAATTATATTGGAAATGGGTGAAGGTAAAGTTAAATCAAATTCGTTTGTTTATAGTCTTTTTTTTTTGTGATGCTGATCAATTATCGTTTGCTAAGTATATGTAACTATTTTTTCCCCTAGTGCCCTCAACAAATTGGATAAATAGTATGTGGATTTTACGTCCAAATATTCATACAGAAGATGATATACAACACATCCACGCACGTATTGAGACTTGTAAGTTTTATTTACATGTTAAATAGCATCATATAGAACATATAGTAATTTGGTGTTTTTATTTATGTTTTAATACTTTGTAGTTCAAGACTGGCCCAAATACATTCACTCAAGCGGATATTGATGAGGTACGAGTTGAATGGGCAGAGTACATAGGTAGACATATGATAGAAAATTAGTGTTTATGTATGGAGGAATGAATTAGTTGTAGTTTAAATGTTAATTGAATAGCTAGATGCATGTTAATAGATTCTGGAAGGATAAAAGTCTCATTTGGTTTGTACTGGATTTTTCATTATGTTCATATACAGGTGGAGAGTTTTGTTATATAACAGGTGAAATTTTTTGGGATCGCATTATTGCCCCGTCATGCTGCCGAAAATTCGTGTGCATATCTATTATTGTGTTATAACACATGCATATATGTTTAGAAGTTAGAATTCCATATAAGTTAGTGTGTGGGTGATTGATTTCGTTAAAAACTAGAGTTTAATAGGGGATTGGATAGTTATTAGAAAGTTTAGAATTAACTGCCTCTATATTCCCTTTTTTTTTTATAAAGTATAATAACTTTTAATGGCGGGAGCAATATATATCATTTTTAATAAATTATAGCTATAGTGTCTTTTAATGGCGGGCACTGCATTTTTCTGATCTTTTTGTTTTTTTTTATAAATATAATGTATTTTAATGGTGGGCACCCGATGATTGACCATCAAATTCTCGATAATTGACCATTTTTTAAAAACAGCACGAACCCCTTTTGTTGGGGGTTTTTTAAAAAAATAAATAAAAATAAAAATTTAAGGTGACGGGCATAAAAGCCCGCCATAAAAAAGTATTAATGGCGGGCAAGGCCCGCCTTTGTATTGGTCCATATTGGTGGCGGGCGTGCCCGCCATCTTTTCCCTGTCCGCCACCGAAACGTTACGATGACAGAGGCATTGATGGTGGGCTAGTCCACTCCCCAAGCACCTCTTGGGAATTTGAGTAACTTTTTCTTGACTCTTTCCACGGATTAGAGTTCAACCTACACCGCTCTTTTTACGAATTCAAGAGAAAACTTGATTTTTTCCACGGATCAAGATCAAACTGTAACAAATATACGAAATTTTGAAGAACACACTTTACAACTCTCTCAATATATAGGGTGGATATACAAGTTTTTATCACAAAACAACTAAGGCCACCATTTTTCACTCATCCAAAACTCCATATGTCAACTTCTAAATGGTCCACGATACACACTCAGCTGCCACGTCATCGTCTCAAGATCATTTTCTCATTCAAACTTGTTTCGACTATAACTTCTTCATTTCAACTGCAATTTGAGTAATTCAACTTGCATTGGAATCCTTGTTTCGAGCACTACACTATGGATATCTGAAAACATAAAGTTGTTAGTAAATAAGATTAGGTTTATTATCATCAAAATATTAATTAATTAATTTGAGATGAGGCCAAATAGCCAACCGGTTTAATGAGAGTGTCTATATAAATTTGAGTTTATATACACTCTCATCAAAACCTATGACAAACAAAGCCCAAATACAAATAAATACTCATTAAACAACAATACAGATTTCATTATTAGGTTCACCGCTAATCAGGCAGCGAGACCCTTGACTAATTAATTGTCGGGCATTAAGTCGTTCAAGACATATCTCAATAGATACTATTTTCATTTTTTGACGTAGTAAAATTTAGTGCAACCAATCGAAGAAAAAAACTTGTTTTCTCATAATTAGTATATAACCAACCAATTCAAACTTAGCAAATTCATAACGAGAGACTTGCAATTAAAATTTGGTAAATAAATATGTATTAATTAGAAGAACAGAGCTACAAACTTAATTTGATTTCTCCCTTAATATATAACCATACCAAAAGATCAAAGGGTGTGTGCTTTGATATCCCTGATTAGTAGGTTAGGTCATGATACTCTATTTTTGCTACCTTAATGAGAATTAGGGTAAAATTGATGTTATTCAACAATAGTATTGAGATATTCCTTAAAACGGTTCAATGTCTCACGATTATTTAGGCGAAATATGTAATTAAGTTTCTATTTTTGTATATGGACATTTATGTAGTTTCGACATTATCTATAATAGGATTTTATGAGAGTGCACTATATAAACTGTCTTAAAACCCTAGCTCGAGTAGAGAGACATTTTGTATTCTTGTTTCTTAATGTAATAAAACAGTTCTCTCTCTATCCATGGACGTAGCTAACACATTATTAGTGAACCATGTAAATTTGTGTGCTTTCTTATGTTTTTACTTTTTTCGATTGATTTGTTGTTTCACTTTTACAACAAATAGAAACAAAAGAGTGGATCAATCAATCTGCCAATAGTGTGACAATAATGTATTTAAATTCTCATATAAATGTCAAATCACAAACTCAAAGTGAGATCTAATAAGCGATATTTAGAGTAAAACTACACAAGAAAGAGGGCTTGTTACTACCTAATCAAAGCATCTTTCACTGGTTTTCGAAATTTTCTTCACCAAAAATAAGCAATTGGAACTTTGAGTTCTTTAAAAATTGGAGCAGCCCTTATGAAAAAGGCTCACTTTAGTAGTTTTGGGTACTTGATAGAGTTAAAAGAATTCTATTGTTGAGGAACAAATACAAGAAAAAATTAACTAAATAAAAGCATATGCTTACCTCAAAGGATGTTTCCAAGTACCCTTCCCTACTTGATTTGGAAAATCTACACACACATTATAAACAATAAAAGCTAGTAGAAAATGGAGAGGATACAAAGAGGTATGAAAGACAATGAAATTTCTAGAAAATGGAGTAAAATTCATAGCTACAACATAAACATTGAATCAAGCTACCTAAAATGTAACAAGTCATAAATTAATTAACATTTTATTCTCACAAGGACCTAAACTTAGAAAAAGTCAACATACCATTTGTATTTCTAAAGCATCGATTGCCTTGAAATTGAGTTGATCGATCTTATCCAAAGATGTTGACTCCTATTTGTCTTGGCTATACTTCATGAAAGATCAAAGAAACAAGAAATCAATAACTATATACGAAGGCCAATCATATTAAATCCTTTTGCTTCTAGAAAATAAGAGGAAAGAAAATTGGATAGAACATGAGAATTAAATAGTCAACCTCATCGACCCTTACCAAACGGTATTGTAGCTTGATGGCCAACAAATTGAATTTTAATTTAATTTAATATTGTTGGTCTCAAGATCGAATCCTAGTAGGTACATTCAACAACAAAAAAATAGTCAACCTCATCAACCCACTAGGGTAAACACTACAAAAGGGACAAACAAGGTATCCTATGTTGAAGGAAGCAATAAACATTTTTGCAAGACTTTAATGGGTCCATAAAACATATTGTTTAATGTGTTATAGTCCGTTCCAAGATATCAAAGACAGCATCATGATCAAATTTAAATGAAAAAATTGGGAACTCTGATACAAGTTAAATAAAATAATTTCATTTTCACTTTTATTATTATTATTCATATTACAACAAATGATTATCAAACCGTTAAAATATTCTGATTTTGCTAAAAAAATATTATCATTAGTAGATTGCATAGCATAGTGAGAATTTCTGCATTTGGCTTCGGATTAAAGGTCATCAGTTGAACTCCGATTACTGTGATCACTTTAATTTTTAAACTTTTTCTTTTGCTCTGTTTCTAAATAATAATTTGATGAGTTAAGTGGGGGCATATTTTACTCTCTTTTTTCTTGTTTAAAAATAATAAATTTTAAAATTGATTATTTTTAAACAAGAAAAAAAGAGTAAAATTTATTCAAGTAAATATTGAAATTATCATTAGTTGTAGTGTGAAAAGCCAAATGTTTTGTAGTGTGAAGGCTTGTTTACTTGGGATTCCATCAATCTTCATACCTAGATAGTCAATAGGTGGATCAAGGTTAACTCCTAAAAAAGTGAGGACTTGCTAATGTTAACTTTGAGTAATATTTACCGAAGGGTGGGTAACTTTGAGTAATACTTAGTTAAGGGTGGGTAAGTATTCACTTAGATCTACATATTTTTACTTTAAAAAAAAAAGAAAAAAAGAAATTGGCTTTGATTGATGGTGAAAGAAATGTTAAAGTAGAGAGAGAAATGTAAAAAAAGTAAAAACATGTGGTTCTAAATGTAGGTAAGTATTTCCAAAATACTTACTCACCCTTAGGTAAGTATTGCTCGTTAACTTTTAACCCTCAAATAGCTAGAATTATTCTAATCGATTGCAACAAGTTGTGTATAGAATCCAAGTTAGCTTAAGAGAAAAATAATATGTCATCAGCAAAAGAGAAGATGAATTAAACTTACTTGAGAGTCCATAAAAGAGGCACCTCAAACAAGTTGTTGCGAAATAGCTTCCTCCAAAAAAACAAGATATATAATCCATTGCTAATATGAACAAAAATTAAATTAAATTCAATAAAGGATTTTTTTTTTTTTAATTTTTGGAAAAAGTATATAAAGGATCTTCTAGGCGAAAGCTTCTCTTGCTTGAACTTTCCTCGCAACCTGCCATTGACTATATCAACGACACTCTTGGCTCGGTTGATTTTCTTTGGAATGATATTAAATTAATGTTGTTTTTTGGTGTAAAAAATCTTCATTTTTCAAAGATTATAGGGCTTCTTCCATTGCTTAATTTAAATTGGAAAAGTTTTATTTTCCCTCTTTTGTAATTGTGTATGCTTCTTGCATATGCAAGCAGTATATCATAACATCCTTTTCGAAAGAAAAAAAACAATGTCATTGACTATATCACTGAGAAACTTATGCGCGAACCAATGTATCCTGTAAAAATTAATTTATGTGCAATACTAACACTAATTAAGTTTTTAGTAATTTGAAAAACATACAACAAATTTCTAAGGTGAAAAGATCTATTTGAAAAACACTATGACCAGAGGAAAGTAAAATAGAGCTACTATGAGCAATAGACACACATGTTTCATTGGCTACTCAGACATGAGGACCCATTGTGTGTATAGGTCACTTCTATTTGAAATGTTGTTCATGTCACACTGATAATGTGGTTTCTTTTTTCTTTTTTCTTTTTTTTTTGAGATTATAACATAATTGAGGTGGGGGACTTGAACCTAAAAAAATTAGATGTAATGTACCATTCCGCAGCAGAGAGCGCGATATCTTCCCAAAAAAAATGACCCATGTTTTCGAAGTTATCAATGCTTGTCATGTAAGAAGAAGGAAATTTGGACCATATTGCTTGAACAAACGGGCAGTGAATAAAAATATAAATATCTTTTATCAATAAAGAGCTCATGGTCTTTAAGTATACACTGATGTTAATGAGCTATTGCTCTTGTTGGCACTGATAATGTGGTTTATGGCACTCTGAATTGGAATACCAATTATTGTCAACCTTTTAATATTGACCATAGGGTATAACAATAGGAAGCTATATTTGCAAAATTATTGATATAGAAAGAGGAATTTGTATTCATTACTATTTCTACATCATCTGCCTCTGTTTTTTTCAGAATTAAAATTCCCAAATTTTCAGACCTGGCACGGTTGAGTCAAATTAACAAGGGGCAGATTGGACTAGAGGAAGATGAGTGTTATTTCTTATCTTAGACTCAATAATTTCAACGTGAAAAGAGATGTTTGAACTTTTTTTTTTTTTTGGAATTGGTGTTTAAGAGAAATTTTTTTTATTTTATATTAATTTTTATTGTAATAAGTTTGATTTGATGTTTTATGGGATTAAATATGTTTGATGGGATGGGAAGGAGAATTGGAGAGAAAGTGACAGTGATTGTTATGTACAAAAAGTAAAAATAAATATAAGATTGGATAATTTTCTCTTTTCACCTCTCTCAACTCCTAAATCCAATCACCCCGAGAGGATCAAGAGAAAAGAAACCAAGAAGAAGAACGTGAAGAATTTAATTGGGCCTTAAACTTACACTCTGAATCATAGGCCCAACACAGACTCAATACAATTCAAATGCAACCTACTTTCCTAAAATAGACCATATTATAAAACGAGATCAACACTAATCAACACCCATAAACCCCATCGTCAAAAAAAACCTTTTTTTTTTTTTTTTATTGTATGCTTTTTTATGTGAGAAAAAACAACTCAATTTAGCAACCCTTCTTTTGACGTAATGTGTGGAGTTGCTGATTATAACAATAAACTTCCTGACTCCAAAACTTAGGTTTCTTTTCAGAACAATGTTTTAAATGAAAGCTATAAGTTCATTACAAAATTTTGATATTTTCACAAAAGTTGTTAGCAATATCAATCAAAACACAACATGGTAAACAACGTTGACTTTTAGTATTCATGACAACATACAATAAACAAATGCATACATAAACTATTCAAACCCAAAGCTACCTTAAGCATACTCTTTTGTTCCATAGTGATAACCAACAAGCAGCTTAATAAATAGCATGATAATATACCAGTGGCCAGCTTAGATGAAGATACTATTGGGAATTTCTCTACCGATAATTCCTTCAGTGTATGGAAGATTAGCAGGCCCAATTCGATTCTTTGAATTCACATCACTATTCCTTTCCATGATCCTTTCTTCGACTTCAAGAATCTTTCTTCCAAACTTCTCGAAAGCTTCCGATGCATCTTTATCTGTTGTCCATTCCACACTTGTTCTTTTCCTTAGATAAACTTCATCAGAGGTATGCCTCCACAAGATCTCAATAAGTGACATTACAAGAAACCCTTTTTCAAGATTCTTTTCAAGTTTTCATACTCTGCATTTCCCTCTTCTTGCATAAATCTATGGCTCATTGTTGGTCTGTTGGGAATGAAGCCGCCATACGGGTATTGTCCAAAGTTGATTGTTGCATGCAGCGCTAATGCTATCCATATGATGATGGTGCACCTTTCGATCAACTCGGTTAAAGTTTGCATCTTTGGCCACCATGGTTCGTCTTTCTTGTTGGCATGGCCTCTTTCTTTGAACTCTTTCCACCATGATTGGAGTTCGATATCGTTTTGGATAGCGATGTCGTCTTTGTAGTAGATAGAGCAATACTTTGATATACCCATGTTTTTATCATTGACCAAATCTCGAGCCGATCAACTGTACATGGATGATCTTCTATCAAAAATAAAAACAAAAACATGTTTTAAAGCTACTTTTTTTAGTTTTTAAAATTCTTTTAATATTTTAAAAACGTTTTTAAAATTGTAAAACTAAAAACTAAAATTAGTTATCAAACAAATCTAATTTTAAGAAGTTAAAAACCAAAATTTTTATGAAACGGGGCCTAAAAAATTTGTGGAATTTTTTTAGACCAATTATAAAATTCTGGGACTTGAGAGAACTCTATCTTCTACCGGAGAGAAAGAAGATGCGGAAGAAAGTTTAAAAACCAAAGAAAGAAGAATTTAAAAAAAAAAAAACAAAACTAGAGAAGATAAATCCAGTGATAGGAGAAGAAATAGAATGTATAATAAAAGCAAAGAAAAACTATATTTTTAGTGCCAAAGATTTTAAAGTAAATTCAATTTGGTTTATAAATTTTAAAATTAAATATTTTTATTGTGACATTTCAATAATATTCACCATTAGTTCTAATAATTCTTTTTTTTTTTTACTTTTATACTTATTTTTTATTACAAAATTATTCACTCAAAAATTAAAATAATTATTTTTTCAATATATTAAAATTTAAAATTAGCATAACTATCTTTTTAGTTAACCTTACATTATATAATTAAATGATTTTACTGTCTCATGGGTTAAAAGTGAAGATTATTAAAATCTTATAATTAAAGGTATTCAATTTCGAAATGTATGAGTTAAATTGAAATTAAATTTCAAATTTATCGATTAAAAAAATATTTTCTCAAAAAACAAAGTCACAAGTTTCAAACTTACATGAGATTCACTGTAATACAAAAGCACTTCCAACCTTCGAATTTGCATCATTCAAACCATCAGTTTGAAAATTCCACAATTTTGTAATCTAACAAAGGGTGGTTTGGATTCTAAATCCAAACCAGAAAGCAGATAAGGTCTTACGTGTATAAGGAATCACAAATTTCTTTTCATATATTCTTTTTCTTTTAGTTTTCTTTTTAAAAGAATAAAATACTGGCTTTTGCCTCATTTGTTTGAATCTTTCTGTTGAAAATTTATTTCTTGACAGCAAACTTGTCAGTTAACATCGGGTCATAAATCTCTATTTGCCAATAAGTTTGTATTTTTTATTTTTCTTTTTTTATATCTAAAACATTAATACTAACTTGTAATTTTTCTATTATTAATGTTATTAAATAGTTTTCTATTCAAATTTCTTACCATGTGCTTCATCTTTCCTACAATATATCTATCTTTTCGTAAGAAAGTATGAGAATATTAACCAAATTTTAAAAACTTGTTTTTTTTTTTACAAATTTTGGTTTTTTTTATTAAAATATAGGTAAGATGTAGATATCCAAATAAGGAAAAATGTATAGTAAGGTAGTTGTTGTAGACTTAAATTTCATAAACAAAAAATAAAAAACAAATTGGTTATCAAACGGAGTCTTAATTATTCATTTATAATTTCTCAATCATTTCTAACAACTCATTTTTAATCATTCATTTCAAATCAATCAAAATGACTCATTTTTAATCATTTCTTTTTTAATTGCTAAAAATAATTACACATTTTAAATCTACATTCAAACAAGGTTTTAACTTTAACTCCTCTACACAAAAATTACATCAAAACGAGTTTTTAGTTACAACTGTCAATTTTTAACTAGTCAATATAACTATTTAAACTAAATCTTATCCAAATAAGTCAAACAAACACCCCCAACCATCATAATCATCTTACTCAATATTTTTTTTTTAGTACATAGTGGGGGAAAGGGGATCAACAAACCCTATATAGAGGGCACAACTCGTGATCGTGGAGTTGAAATGGATTAACACCCGACAAGATAACCAACTGCGCCACTGACTCTCGGTTCATCTTACTCAATATAATCCTTTTTTCTACTTCACAATGTTCAAGAAAAATAAATTCTGTGCTAAGTGAAAAGATATAAATAAATGAGGGCAAGTGACATTATTTTAAAAAAAAAAAAGTGAAAGAGGATTTTTTAAAAAAAAATGGCACTTTCACGTGTGGGCCAGTAGATTTTGCCCCCACGTAAGTATTACTCAAATGAACCCAAGTGTGGACCATAAATGTAGTCAACGAAGCAAAGTCTAAACTTTTTGGAAAGAAAACAAGGGACGAGAAAAAGTCTCCATTGGGGTTCTTCCCACGAATCTTCTCCAACCAACAAATTAATTAGAGAACGCGCTGCCTGAAAATTCACACAAATTATCATAAACCATATAAGGCTCCATTCGAAGCAGCCGCATCCATTAATCATGGAGCTCTTCGGCAAATCCAAGGCCGTAAAACTCCGCGCCCACAACGGCAAGTACCTAGCCGCAGACGAGGATAGGCAAACCATTCGCCAGACCCGAAACCGCACCTCGAGTAAGACCATATGGGTGGTGGAGCAAAACTCCAAATCCATCCGGCTCAGGAACTGCCACGCCCAGTACCTGAGCGCCTCGGACCTGCCCTTCCTTCTCGGGGTGACCGGGAATAAGGTGGTGCAGGTGCCTAAGGAGAAGTCCGAGGAGTTGATGGCCCAGTGGGAGCCCGTGCGTGAGGGCTTCCAGGTAATTAAATAGTCATGTCATGTCATGTCATGCCATGTCTCTTATCTTATAAATTGTTAGGAGGTCTTCTTACTTTTATTTTTTTTTACGTAGGTCAAACTGCAAAGTTGGTGCGGGACGTTTTTGAGGGCCAATGGAGGAACGCCGCCGTGGCGAAACTCGGTCACGCACGATGAGCCTCATGTCTCGGCCACCGGGAAATGGATTTTGTGGGATATTGAGGATGTGGAATTGGAGGGGTTGGAGTTTGATGGGCGCTTGAGCTTGAACCATTTGGAGTCTTTGTCCAGCTTTGGGTCAGATCTCGGGATTGGGTCCGAGCCTGGTACGCCCTTGTCTGCCGTTTCTCACATGTCTTCTACAAAACAGGTATATTATTTATTCAACAAAATCAATTTTTCAACAATGAGCAAAGTTGAAAATGTATAGCCAATGAAGCCTAAATTTATAACTTTGATAGGTTTGAATAAAGTTGTAGTTTAGTCTTCCACATTACTCATAAGAAATTTAAAATTTAATCTATCCAAATGAAAAATTACATGAATTATGCATGAAAAAACTAATTTTTTCATATTTAATTTGTCAAAATTACAAATTGACCATGAATATTTTTAAGTTTTGTCCATCATAACACCTAATTCAAGTTTTTAAAATGATATGAACTAAAATTTCATTTTTCTTCAAATATAAGAACTATTTAAAAAAAAAAAAAATCAACTCTAACTTTAGTCAACCTATGACCAACTATATCATTTATCTGTATTATCATTAATTATTATTTTTAATTCATTTACGCAAGAACCACCCTTATTTTTATTACTTCAACTATATGATAGTGAATTTTTATTAGAATCAACATTTTAGCCATGTTTGTGTGTTAAGCACTTTTTTAAATATGTGTTGAAATTTTACACCATATTCTTAAAAAAATAGCTTACACTGTTCATAGATCAAATACAGTAAGCCACTTATGTTTTTACTAATATCTATTATTGTCTTACTCTTAGTATATGTAACTCTTTAACATTACCTTTTCAACAAAAAAAAAACTCTTTAACATTACTATTTGTAATAATATAAATTTATTCACTGTTTTCTGCCAGTTCATTTGAATTATTTAATATTTAAAGCACTTTTAATTAATGATTCATCATTAAACAAAAAAAACGTATTTTAATTACAATTGACTAAATAATTAATTAACATAATAATATATCAGGTCAATTCTACTTTTTTTTTAAATTAATAACTAGTTTTAAATAATTGCATTACATATTCTTTTAAAATCTAGCATTTATTTTCTTTATTTATATATTTTTAAATATGATCTTTAAATCATTTTTAGTACAACAATGATATTTTTTATATTTTTAAAAAAAGATATTTAAGAGTGGAGAATACTTATCAATCTAAATTGTTTTTTTTAGTTCTACATTTTCCTTTTACTCTCCAAATCTTTATAATCTTAAATTTTATATTTCTTAAGCATGGGTGCTTCAAAAAACATTCTCAACCAATCGTTGAAAATAAATTCCGAATATCCAATAATTGATACTCTATAGCCTATTCTAAAATAATAATAATGATAATAAGTAATTGAGAGTGATTGATACCAAATGAATGAACACAAACAACTTTCTTCTGTCTCTAAAAATAAATAAATAAAACAGCTTTCTTGTGCTTCACGAAGCCAGCTGGATATGTTGATAATTTTTCCACGATAAATCCAATTTCAATTTCAATTTCTACACCAACAAATGAATAAAAAGTAAAGTAATTCACTAAATTCACTAAAAAACAAAATTTTAAAATACCAGTTTGCCCTTACAAGTTTCTGAATTGCGGAGTTTGTAATGTTTTTTTGGACGTACTCAAATAATTTCACTTTTTTTTTTGTTAAATTAATTTGCCTTCCTATATTTCAAAACAATCCCAAATACTTTTTTTTTTTTAAATACCAGTTTGCCCTTACGATGTTAAATTAATTTCACTTTTTTTTGTTGGACATTACAGATGTTAAATTAAAGTAAAACAATCCCAAATATAAGATACTCTAAAAAAAAAAAAAGGAAAAATACAAATTTACTTTCTAAGTTTGGGGTGCTGTATTTATTATTATTTGTTCTTTTGTCGAGTTTGGAGTGTTGTATTTATGTACTTCCTATATTTCAAAATTAAATCATTTTATTTTTAATGTGTTAAATTTTAGAAACAAAATCAATACCTTTTTTTTTAAATCAAACAAAATCAATATCTAATAGAATATTATATAAAATTATAATAAGATTAATTTTAATATATGATGAAGAATTATTTTAATTTTAAGGTGAATTTTATTGTTAAAAAATAAATTTAAAGGACTAAAATCTAAAATTAAATATTATTATTATAAAAAAAAAAAAGCAAACTGAATTGACATAGTATAAAACCTAAAAACCAAAACTTTACACATTGGAAACCACCAACTCAAAATATTGTAAAATTAATTTTAAATCCAAAAACTAAGGTTCAAATTGATAATTTCTAAAAATAAATGGTCCCAATTGATAATTATTCAGTTTTTAAAATTAATACTTATTTTTACTTGAATTTCCTATAAAATATTCAATTTTTTTACAGAAAATATGTAAATGTTGACCATATTTTAAAAATAAAACAAACTCTTATAAGCTACTATTTCTATTTTTAAATTTTGATTTAGTTTTTAAAAATAAAAATAAGATATAGTTATCTAAAAAATATATATAATAAAATAATTATTGTAGATTTAAATTTTTTTTTAAAAAACAAAAATCGTTTTTAAACTGGGCATAAAAACTAATTTTCCATAAACAAAAAAAAAAACACGTAAAGTATAGAGAATAATGATATTTTAACAAAAATAAAATATTAAAAAGAAAACATAGCATTTGGCACTTAACGCTGGTCTGAAAAGCAATTTGGAATTGTAGAAAATTTTCAAAGCAAATATGAGAATGCCGTGTTTATCCACCTTTGTCTCCAAAATTACTTTTCAAGAATCTTCCTCATCATTTTCTTCCTCGCTGTCAAACAATATACCATTCTTGCTTTTTCAACCCCATAAAATCTGTGTTATTGGGTGTTTTTTTCTAGTTAAATATATGAACTAAATAGAAAAAATATATTAAAAAATGTTTGGATGAGATTTTATTTTACAAAATTGAGGCTTTTTTTGTAATAGCTCATTTTAATGTAGATTTTATAAAAGAGTTACATCAATTTTTTTATTGGTATATGTTAGTTAAAATTATGAGAGGAAATTTTAAAAGTCGAACCGTATCAATATTCATTTTTTTACTTTCATTTTTATGTATATGTTAGTTAAAATTTCTAGTGGTAGGTGATTCATTATTTTTGTTTAATTTAATTATAAATTATGAGAGGAAAACAACCTTAAAATATGAATCGGAAGTGAAATAACAAGTAAAATAGCAAAAACAAATGTAGGGAATTGAATGGAAGAAAATTGAGGCAATAATTTTATCCTTTTATCGAATATTGGTTCGGTTCTTCTTTTCATCAAATCAATCGGATTGATTATCGATTTGGCCTAAAAATCAAGAAAAATTGAACAAATAATTTTATCTTTTATAAACATTAATTCGATTTCTCTTTTATTAAATTGATTGGATCGGATTGATTATCGATTTTAGAAGCAATATCACATCCCAAAAAGTAAAGGCTAAAAGATATTTTAATTGTAAAAAAAAACAAAAGGATACCATTTAATGCTGGCCCGAAAAGCTGTTTGAAATGGTAGAAAATGTTCAAAAGCGCAGAAAACGGTGTTTATTTCGTGTTTATCCAGCTCAGTCCCCAAAATCACTTTCCAAGAATCTTCATCTTCTTCATTTGCACATTCTCCTTTTTTCAGACCCATAAAAAATTCTGAATCCCTCTTTACAATCAGATTCACAGCACTTCCGGCAAGTTCCTCTCCGCCATGGAAACCTTCCGCAACGCCAAGGCCGTCCGCCTGAAGAGCCACCACCGGAAGTACTTATTCGCCGACGACGACGAGGAATCCGTCACCCAGGACCGCAACGGCTCCTCCAAAAACGCCCGCTGGACCGTCGAGTTCGTCTCCGTCTCCGACTCCGTCATCCGCCTCAAGAGCTGCCACGGCAAGTACTTGACGGCCTCCAACCAGCCCTTCCTGCTCGGCATGACCGGCCGGAAGGTTCTCCAGACCCGCCCCCAGCGCCTCGACTCCTCCGTCGAGTGGGAGCCCGTCAAGGATGGCTCGCTCCTTCGACTCAAAACGCGCTACGGCAATTTCCTGAGAGGCAACGGCGGCCTTCCGCCCTGGCGGAACTCCGTCACTCATGATGTGCCCAATCGGACCGCTTCTCAGGATTTGGTTCTGTGGGACGTTGATGTTGTTGAAATTGCTACCCAGTCTTCGGTTCATGAAACCCTAGCTCGGCCCCACCCGGATTCGCCTATGGCATTGAATTCATCATCGTCTTCGTCGGTTTCATTTGAATCTGCACATCCTTCCATCCCTGAGGTATGTTAATGAGGCAATTATTGATAACCATTTCTTTTTTGCTATTTGGTTTTTGAAATTTAAGTTCATTTTTACCCAAATTGATATCATAAGTATGTGTTCTAGTAGTAGTTGTAGCATAAGTATGTGTTCTAGTAGCAGTTGTAAGCTTAAATTTTAGTTTGATTTTTAAAAACACAACCCAAATGTAGATATCAAATAATGAAAACTATGTATTTGGGCAAACTATGTATTATAGCAGTAGTTTTTAGGCTTAAATTTCAAAAACTCAGAAATAAAAAACTAAGTCCATGCTTGATTGATAATCACTAGATTTTTTGGTTTTTGAGTTTTGAAATTTAAGCTTTTTTTACTCAAATTTAATCTTTCCTTACTAATTAAACAAATTTAAAACACAAAAAGTATTAGAAAGATGTAGATAATATCTAAAAAAAATTAGTTATCTAAGCAAGAAAACCATATAGAAAATTAGTCATTGCAAGTTTAAATTTCAAAAATCCAAAACTAAAAACAAAATGACTGGGTCTAAATGATAAACAAAATGATTATCAAATGGACCTAAACTATTAATCCTAGATTTGATTTCAATTTGGTGTTGACCCCAAATTTGATCGATGTGATTTCGGTTTTTCAGTCGAATGATTCCGGAAGCTTGAATTCACCATCTAAATCAGAGGGGAGGAAGATATTTTACCAGATTGCTGCTGATGATGATGAAGATGAGGATTCTGAGAGGCGTTGTTTGAATTTCAATGGGAAGGGAGTGGAGGAATTGACTCGTAAATTTGAACAAGTGATTGGGATTGAAGGTGTAATTGTGTGTAATCGTAGTCCACTCAATGGAAAGCTTTATCCGATTCGCTTGCAGCTTCCTCCCAACAATGCACCTTTCAATGTTGTTTTGGTTCTCAAATCTTCCAAATGTGAGTATATTTCAACCCCCTTTTGAACCTTCTTTTTATTTCGATTTCCTGTTTTTTAGTTCTTCATATGCAAGTTTAGGCCTTGTTTGATAACCATTTTGTTTTTCGTTTTTAGTTTTTAGTTTTTGAAATTTGGTTAGCTCTAACTTCCTTTCTTAAGAAAAGACGGATGCATTGTATGAAAAATGAAACACAATATAAGAAATATTTGTAAAAATAAGCTTAATCTTTTAAAATGAAAAAAAAAAAAAAAAACCAAATAGTTACAGTTCCTGACTTTTTTAAGTTTACAAGACAGGTGACTTATTCAATTTGTCAAATTTAATTATGAGCGAAGTGAGTTATTCATCTCACCATTGAAATGAATCTAATATGATCTCCCAAATGATTATTCTGTCCAATAAAAATGCAATTAAGATTCAATCAAAGTTGGTGAACTTACAAAAGAGTCCATTGATTTTGAGATGCAACTCTGAACTCCACACTAATCGTAATAGAATGGCTTAGTGGTCAAGAGCGTCATAAGTAGTTAAGAGTGATGGATTCAATATATAATGGTCACCTTGATTAGGTCTACGAGGTTTCCTAGGCAGTATGTTTTGTGAGAAAGTCAAGTTGTGTATAAGTTGATTTGAACACTCACGAATGGGATGATAATGAGCCAGATTTGAGTTCTTTGCTGTTCAGTTCAATCCAATTGTTTAGGTTGTTTATGAATAACTTAAATATGATGTAATTGTAACAAAATGGCACTTGTCTGGTTTTGTGGTATATTATCTGACTATTTTGTGTGGTTGTTTTTGAATTTGTAACAGTGGGAAGTGAATTTGAGAAACAAGATTTGATATAAAGAGATTGGTATTCAAACAGGGGCGAGGCCAGAGCAGAACATAAATCCTGCCAGCCATATTCAAGAACATAGCATTAGATATTATTCTAGTGAGTGTAGATATATTTATTATTGTCTGATTTTTCTGTATTCAGCAATATCGTGTTTTTGTACATATAAGGAGACCAGCGTTAAATTTTTGTTAGAATTTCACGTGGGGTGTTGTCCTAAATTTCTGATGAGACTTGCATATTTGATTTATATGTTTAGTTTATATGATTCTTACGAAGATAGATGTTAATTATACTTTCTTTTTTTAATTACAAATTTAGTCCATATAAATTAAAAATAATTTATTGCCGGAATGATGGTTAGTTATCTATTTTTATATCTTGTTGATGAACTAGAGATCAAATTGATTTTTTTTATTGTTGGTTGATAATCAAGTTCAACAATCATAGGTTTGATCTTAAAAATAAGTAATTGACTTTCATATTAATTAAGAACGGTGAAAGAACTTACACTAAAAATTAATTTTTAGTATAGTGAAAGATTAGGAGATTTGAATTTATTTTTCAGTTATTAATATATCTTGAAGTAATTGAGTTATTGCATTCGTTAGTAGAAATAACAATGATATTCTTGATAGTAGACGATTTAATGAAATTAATTATTCAACAATTTCTACTTAGTCTACTTATCAGAAAAGCTACAAAGTCCCAAAATGATAACCTTACGTCTGTTATATAAATACTAACCCAATTAGTTAGGGCACAATAGTGTTCCATATATCAGGTTAGTCTAATTACTCCTAATTAGTTGGACAAGATAGAGTTTCATAGTTATGCGGGATTGATCAAGATATATTAACTAAACTTGACATTCACTCTTAATTTGATTAATTCATTCTCTTGATTCATAAATGAAGGGAAAAGTTATATTTCTATGCAAACATGTGACGACTCTATTATTAACTAAATCTAACGACTATACATTCAATTAAAAATACTAAGTTGCAAATCTATCAACAAAAAAACATAAGCTATGATATGAACAACAATAAAAAGATAGAACATGCTAGAAAATTTTGAAAACACATATCTCACAAAATAGCATTAAGTTAGGTCGAAGTCTAGCCAATCATCAAAATAATAAAACTTAAACGCCAAAATCCAATATAATGAGAGAAGACTCTAGAGGATTCTACAAAAAGTGGAAAAAAAACGGCGCCAATTGGAGCTCTTTACCTTCCAATAACCTAAACAACGAGAAAAAAAAACTGCATTTATATACAGTTTTTCAATTTATCTCACAAAATAGCATTGTTCTGACCGTGGGTGCGTGCGTAGGGGCTGGGCTGTGTTATTTCGTAATAAACCATCTAGGTGGCCTTGGGCTGCATTTATATACACATATGTAATAACATATTATTCTATACATATTTTTCAATTTATATAAAAACGAGTGAAAACTAGGTAAATGTCTAAAATTAGAAACTATTTCAAGGGATTGTCTATACTTTTTTTAGACTTTAAATAAATGTTTCTTTAATTTAAAAAATAAAATTTAAATAATTAAATGTAAAATGGACAGTTATATCCCCGAAATTTAAATCAATTTCTTTTTTATGTATTATTCCAAATATTGACTTTTTGTAACATCCATTCAAACAAATTTCATAAAATCTAAACAAAAATCATCAACATAATTTCACAAAATCTAAACAAAAATCTAAAATTGGTTTAAACAATTTTTTTTAAAAAAAGATAAAATATACTAATTTAAATTTGATTTTTTAACCAACATTAAAATTGTTTACGGTATATAAACACACATAACACTACATAGGAAACCCCAACGAAAATTTGTTTGTCGCTGCATGTATTTAAAAAGAGAAAACAAAAAACAAAGAAAAACTCACCTGAGGCAACTGCATCCTTTGGCCGTGTGTAACTGTCCGTACGTCTGCACATAATAATATCTGCGTCAAATTTGGATCAGAGAACGCACATGGATTTATGTACGACTGTCTGTACCCGTACTCAATCACATCAGTCGGTGTGCATTTATATGTTTCTTTTTTTTCATCTCATGTTCCTGGTTATATACTCATGTATACCAATACATACTACCGTGATTTTAGCCGGAACACATCAGTCACTGTACACACCCGTTTGCAAACCCATTGAACATCCACTCCATGTCTCTATTTCCTTGACAATCTGTATGCACTATGTAGGTTTATTTACATGTATTGTTCTCTCTTTTTTGCATCTCTTGTTCCTAGTTATGTATCAATGTGTACCAATATATACTGTCGTGAATTCTGCTAGAATGCATCAGTCGTGTACACACTGTTTGCAACTCCATTAAATATTCATCCCATGCCTCTATCTTTTGTTACCAATATGCCATTTGCTTTGTTATTCATTTGTAATGAAAAAAGACTAGATACTTGAACTTCCATCCAATTCGAGATATGTCGTGATGATGGATAAAAGTTGAGATATTATTATTCATTTTTTTAGTATTTTAAAAATATTTTTACAATTTTAAAAATAAAAACAAAAATTGATTATCAAATAAACCTATTTTCAAAAAAGTAAAAAAAAAATAGAAAACAAACATGATTATTAAATAGAGCCTTAATTAAATTCAAAAAATAATTATAAATATAAAAAATAATTTAGCAAACATAGTGGTACATATTAATAATAAATACTACTATATTAATGAATATTAATATGTATCAACAACTATAAATATAAATATTTTAAAATTTAACTAAATTTATAATTATTTCGTTACAATAATCCATGTATTATAATTTTTCAAAAAAATACATATTTTTGAGGGAATTTATTTTATATATAATTAAAGAAAAAACAAAATGATTCCACGAGTAACTAATTTTTAGAAAAATTCTTATAGATTAGTAATTAATTAATTTTATTATTTAGTAAAAATCAAGTTACCAGTACGATCACGAATTTGATCTCGTAAAAGGAGAAATCACAATTATTTATCCATGTAAGAGTCGGTGGTATGTATTTTATTATTTAGCTGTAATTTAGTTCAACACTATATTTACGAGTTTGATCATGAAAATCGATATGTGGAACCATAATTTCCTCTCTCGATAGCCTTTCTCGTATTTTTGGTACTAAAAAAAAAAGATAGCCTTTCTCGGATTTGTATGAAAAAAAAGAAGAAAAGGTTCCATCCACGTGGTATAGGTTTAAATAATCAAATATTGTAGAGCAATATTAAGCGGCATCAATGTCCATCTAATGACCTTGAGGTCTTAGGTTCGAGTCTCCCCCACCCCCAAATTGTTGTTGTAATCTCAAAAAAAAAAAAAATTCAAATATTGTACGGTCATTTGTCCCTATCTAATTCAGATTCATCAAAATAGAAAACAAGAATTCAAATTGAACTCTACAATCCATTGTTCTAATCCTCTAAAACCAAAAACTCATATATCTATCTATTTGGCACAAAAACCCGACCATTGTTCTTACCATCTCGAATAAGAACATTGCCATTACAAAGAAACTACGATTCCAACCTCTCTGTTCATCCAACGCTCAAGAAACCAAAAACCCATGAATTCCCTTTCCGCAATCAGAACATTTTCCAATTGCACACCAAAATCTTTTCGATCTTCGTCTTCTTCTTCACTACCCATCTCCCAGAATTTCATTTCCCTTTTCCGGAAATCGCCATCTTCAGGTCGGCGATTGTGCTCGACCATGGCCTGCGCTGAGCCTGGAAATGGATTGCATGGATCATCAGGGGTTAAGGTTTGGTTTAATTTGTTGTTGGGGTTTTTTTGCTCTGCATTGACCTAATTTGTTTGTTTATGAAGGATTGAAATGTGGGTTGTGATTGAATGTGGTTAGGGAGATGAATCTTTTCTTAGGCATGTTCTGGGTACCATGGAGGGTGTTTATCTCACTCGTAATCCCACTGCAAAGGCCATTTTGGAGACTGTTCGATCGGTTGATGATGATCATCGAATCTGCTATGACCATCTTGCGTTTAGAACTTTTGGGGTATTTTTCTCATTTGATTTCTTTATTCCGTACTTTCGAGAATTTTGGGGGTTTTGAGGCAAAGAGAATGAGAATGATTATTGTGTGTTTCCAGTGAAAACAACCATTATGAAGAGAGAAATTTATTTTTGTTAGAAAACAAAGATTTTCATTGGTATATGAAAAGTTTAGACCCCGTTTGATAACCATTTTGTTTTTTGTTTTTGAAATTTAAGCCTACAACAACTATTTTACCATATTTTTTTTCTTATTTGGATATCTATCAACGACTTGCCTATATTTTAAGAAACAAAACCAAAATTTGGAAACAAAAAAAAAGTAGCTTCCAAATGTTTGTTTTTGTTTTTGAAATTTGGTTAGTATTCATGATAAGCGCCGATCCTTGCTTGAATTTTACAAAGCTAGAGGTCCTTCTAGGATCCTTGTAAAAACTCACAATGATAGCTAACTTAGATCACACTCAAAATCTAAAATGGTCACTCTTAGATCCTAAGACAACTCACTCCAGAATTAGTTTGATCAAGACTAATCCAATGAATTGATTTAACCTCAAACCTAAAGCAAGATTTGAAAGAAATGAAACACCAAATGGGGTTCAAGAAAACACAAGTTTTTCATTCATGAAATCTGTCCAAAATGATGTATTACAAGCCATTTTAAAGGCCAAAAATTCGTGCATGCCTTGGAATACAAAAGGACTCAAAAAGCTATTAAATGCATTTTGTAGAAAATAAGACATAAGAAGCCAAAAGTAAATTGCATGGCTTAAATGCTAGACAAAAGGGTAGATATGCTTTAAATACACTCAACCAACTCTTCTAGAAGGTCCATTGCAATAATGAGCATGGTTGGCAAGCATTGAAATCAAAAAGTCCCAAAATAAGAAATCTAGAAATTTCTTTATTTAAAATTCTGCCATGTTGTCATCTTCCAAAATAAAATTACTATTCTCATGCCATCTTCACTTCAATCTCTTCTTCACTTGTTGTGCTAACGTTGTAAATAAATTCGGGATGAAAAAGTTTTGTCTCTTCTTGTGCATTGGCAAGCTTTTGAAGATGTAATATATATTCCTCTTGAATCTTCTTCGCCTTTACTCCTTGTAATAGGTCCTTCGGTACATGCAATGGATCGGTTATTTGATTCAATATCATCCCCTTTTACGTAAAAGGATTTGACCTCAAATCAAGATCTTCAATTCCTACATCAAAAGGAGTCAAGTCACCACATTAAAAGTAAAACTTACATTGTACTCACCTCGAAGATCTAGCTTGTATGCATTATCATTTATTCGTTCAAGTACTTGAAAAGGACCATCTCCCTTGGTTGTAGTTTAGACTTCCTTTGATCCGGAAACCTCTCTTTCGTAGATGAACCCAAACCCAATCCCCATTTTTAAAAATCAATTGCTTTCTCCCATGATTTTTGGTAGTGATTAGCTTCGATTTTTTTTTCAATCAATCTTTCTTTGATTTATTTGTGCAATTCCTTTACGTATTCGGCCTTAGAAGATGCCGCATCACTAGTAAACATATTAGGCGGCAATGGTGATAAATCTAGTGGAGTTAGAGGATTAAAGCCATGCACAATCTCAAATGGTGAACAATGAGTGGTACTATGTATCGCTCTATTGTATGCAAATTCCACAAATGGTAGAGTTTCTTCCCATGTATTCAGATTCTTTGAAATTAAGGATCTAAGTAGGGCTCCTAACGTTCTATTAACCACCTCGGTTTGTCCATCAGTTTGGGGGTGACATGTTGTAGAAAACAAAAGCTTGGTTCCTAATTTTCCCCATAAAACTTTCCAAAATGACTTAAAAATTTGACATCTCTATCACTCACAATTGTTTTGGGAATTCCATGTAATCTAACCACTTCCCTAAAGAAAAGATTAGCTATGTTAGTGGCATCATCTGTTTTGTTACATGGAATGAAATGTGCCATCTTACTAAACCTATCAACAACAACAAAAATGCTATCATGATGTCTCTTAGTCTTTGGTAATCCTAGAACAAAATCCATGCTAATGTCAACCCAAGGTTCGCTAGGAACATCTAAAGGTGTGTAAAGACCATGTGGTTGTGTCTTAGACTTAGCCTCTTTACATTTGAAACATTGTTTGCATACTTTGTTCACATCCTTCCTCATTTTCAACCAATAAAAGTGTTCACTCAACATGCTATATGTTTTAAATTCCCCAAAATGTCCCATAAGTCCTCCCCATGAGCTTCTTTTACAAGTAACTCCCTAATTGAACACTTAGGAATACAAAGTTTCCCTTTCCTAAAAAGCATGTCATCAAATACAATATGATCATGAACATTGTTTCCTCCTAAGCATCGCAAATAAACATCATGAAATTCAGACTTCTCAACTTTGTACAACTCAACCATATGTTTAAAACCAAGAATTTTTGCACTAAGAGAAGAAAATAATGCATACCTTCTTGACAATGCATCAGCCACCACATTGTCCTTACCTTTCTTGTAATGAATGACATAAGGAAATGTCTCAATGAATTCTACCCACTTCGCATGTCTCTTATTTAGCTTTGTTTGGCTCTTGAGATGCTTCAAACTTTCATGATCCGTGTGGATGACAAACTCTTTTGGCCACAAATAATGTTGCCAAACTTGCAACGCCCTAACAAGTGCATGTAGCTCTTTGTCATATGTTGGGTATTTGAGTTGTGCTCCATTTAGCTTTTCACTAAAGAACATGATTGGCCTTTTCTCTTGCATCAAAACAGCCCCTATACCTATTCCACTTGCGTCACATTCAATCTCAAAAGATTTATCAAAGTTAGGTAAAGAAAGACAAGGTGCATTAGTCAATTTTTCTTTAAGTTCATTGAATGCATTTTCTTGTTTTTGTTTCCATTCAAATTTCACATTCTTCCTAACAAGTTCATTCAATGGTGAGGCTATGCTACTGAAATCCTTAATAAACCTCCTATAGAAACTAGCCAAACCATGAAAAGATCTTACCTCGGTTGCATTCGTGGGTGTTGGCCATTCTCTAATAGCCTTAACCTTTTCTTCATCAACTTGCACTCCATTCTTTCCAACAATGAATCCTAGGAAATTAACTTGGTCTAGACAAAACTACACTTTTTGAAGTTCGCATAAAGTTTCTCTTCTCTAAGTTTAAGTAAAATTGTCTTAACATGCAAAACATGATCATTCAAGCTTTTGAGTAAACAAGGATGTCATCAAAGTATACGACAACAAATTTCCCAATGTATTCTCTCAAAACATGATTCATTAATCGCATAAAAGTACTTGGTGCATTAGTAAGGCCAAATGGCATAACAAGCCACTCATAAAGCCCAAACTTTGTTTTAAAAGCGCTTTTCCACTCATCTCCTACATGCATTCTAATTTGATGATAACCACTCTTAAGATCTATTTTTGAAAACAAGTTTGCACCATGTAATTCATCTAGCATATCATCTAATCTAGGAATGGGATGTCGATACTTTACCGTTATTTTGTTGATAGCTCGACAATCAACACACATCCTCCAAGTGCCATCTTTCTTTGGTACTAAAATAACTGAACCGAACAAGGACTCATGCTTTCCTAACATAGCCTTTATCCATGAGTTCCTCCACCTCGCTTTGAATCTCCTTGGTTTCGGTTGGATTTGTCCTATAGGCAGCCATGTTTGGAAGAGTTGCTCCGGAAATGAAGTCAATTTGGTGCTCAATTCCTCTTAGAGGGGGTAATCCCATAGGTGCATCTTCATGTGGAAACATGTCATTAAATTCCTGCAAAAGAGACTTAAAAACACTTGGCAAACCATTTTCAGATTTGGGCTCATTTACCAAACACATCCCTTTGCACATAAGTACAAATTTTGGTTCTTGAGCTAAAACTTTCCTCACTTCCCTTTTTTGTATAACCAAACTCACATTCTTTCTTTTTTCCTCAAAATCACTCTTTTTTCTCTCTTTATTGTCACTCACCTTTTGCCCCTCACTTTTCTCTCTTTTTTCACTCTTCTCTCTTACCTTACTTTCTTCTCTCCTCTCTTGTTCTTCAAATTCTTTTCTTTTCTTTTCTAATTTCAATTGATCACAATGTACTTCATATGGTGACAATGGAAGTAAAGTAAATTTTTTTCCACTCAAAGTAAAAGTATACTTATTTCTCAATCCATCAAAAGTGACCTCTCTATCATATTGCCAAGGTCGGCCTAACAAAATATCCCCCGCATGCATAGGTACAACATCACAAAGAACTTCATCGTTATATCTTCCCAAAGTAAAAGGAATAAGAGCTTGAGAGTTTACCTTAAGCTCTCCTTTGTTGGTCAACCATTGAAGCTTGTAAGGTTTCGAAATGTGGACGAGTAGTTAGTTGGAGTCTTTTAACAAGAAAGCTACTCACCACATTTGTACAACTTCCACTATCAATTACCACACTACATGGGTTTCCTTTAACCAAGCATCTTGTATGAAACAAGTTTTCCCTTTGATCTTCAACTTTTTCTTCTTTAATTTGCACATTAAGTACCCTTCTTGTGACCAAAGAAATGAAGTTACCTTCTTCAATGTACTCATCATCATGTGCTCCATATTCTGCCTCAAGTTCTTCATCATGCTCCTCACGATCATCATCCGAATCAATTACACCATTTCTTATCACCATAACTCTTTTATTGACACATTCCTTGCTCATGTGCCCAAATCCTTTGCACTTCCAACATTGAATAGAACTAGACTTCTCCCTTACCTCCTTTGAAACTTCATTCTTTTTAGTATTGGAACTCTCGACCTCTACTCTTTTTGCAGCCACAAACTTTCCTTTTTGTTGCATTGATTCATTCCTATGCATAAAACTATCCTTGCTCCAAGTATTAGAATTTGAAAAAGTATGAGTTTTAGATGAATACCTTTTCGAATGCTCCCTTTCTTCCTTCAATTGAGCTTCAATTTTTATGGCATAATGATACATATCTTCAAGGTAAGGTGGTGGATTCCTATCAACCGGATGAGCAATTTCGCGATTTAAACCTCCAAGAAACCTAGACATGGTGTCCTCCTTGTCCTCTCGTATTTTTGCTCTTTCCATCAATGACTCCATCTCTTGATAATATTCAGCCACACTTTTTGTTCCCTGCCTCAATGCTTGCAATTTAGTTTTCAAATCTCTTTCATAATGTTTGGGAACATACCTCTTTCTCATAGCTTCTTTAAGTTCTTCCCATGTCTCTATTGGATCCTCCTCTTTTCTTCTTCTTTCGGATTTGAGATGTTGATACCATTCACCGCATGGTTTGTGAATTCGGCAATAGCAAGTTTCATCTTTTGTTCTCACTATATGAATTACAATCAAACACATGTTCTATTTTTCTTTCCCATTGCAAGTATGCCTCAGAGTCCGCGCCCCACTAAAGGGTGGAATTTTGAGTTTAACTCCAGCTTCTCTATCTTCGTGCATTCTTTCTATCCTTCTAGGTTGCATGATATTTGCATGATTATTTCTTCCTCCCTTGCATGACCTCTTCCTCCACCTAGTCTCTCTTGTCCAACCAAGTCTAACATACCTTCATCATCTTGCAATACTCTGCTCTTCTCGTCATTGATGTGCTCTCCTTTCCTCTCTATCTTCCCTCATCCTTTCCATCATACCTTGAAGGGCTTGAAGAATAGCAACATTAACATCCGGAACCTGTGGTGCTTTTTCCTCATTATGTGACATGTTGCAAATATCAAAATGGACCTCTCCACACTTCTCACAAAGATTTCACTCGGGACACTCGTGTTTAACACTCAAAGGTAGGCTTTTGGTACTAGGTCAAAGATGTAAGGGCTGGTCTAAGAATTTGGTGCAATCTTGCTTTAAACTTGATATAAAACCAATTCAACAATCAACTTTCACAAACTAAACTAGAGTAATTCAACTTAGGATTAGCAGCTAATTACAAACAAAACATAAACAAAAAAAAAACAAGAACTTCAATGTGCCTCGGATCTTTGATACTTTTTTTTTTTTTTTTCAATGAATTTTTTTTTTGCTACTGATTTTTTTTTTTTTATGATCCAAGAGCAATATAAATGAATTCTACAAAGTACTTCTAAAGAATACAAATGTACTTGCTTGAATAGAAAATTGAAAGAGATAAAAAAATAAAATAAAAAATAACAAACTAACACAAAGTAAAGATAGTTCACCTCAAAATTCAGCCAAAGAATGTCAAGGCTCGATACTAAATGATAAGCGCCATCCTTGCTTGAATTTTACAAAGCTAGAGGTCCTTCTAGGATCCTTGTAAAAACTTACAATGATAGCTAACTTAGATCACACTCAAAATCTAAAATGGTCACTCTTAGATCCTAAGACAACTCACTCCAGAATTAGTTTGATCAAGACTAATCCAATGAATTGATTTAACCTCAAACCTAAAGCAAGATTTGAAAGAAATGAAACACCAAATGGGGTTCAAGAAAACACAATTTTTTCATTCATGAAATCTGTCCAAAATGATGTATTACAAGCCATTTTAAAGGCCAAAAATTCGTGCATGCCTTGGAATACAAAAGGACTCAAAAAGCTATTAAATGCATTTTGTAGAAAATAAGACATAAGAAGCCAAAAGTAAATTGCATGGCTTAAATGCTAGACAAAAGGGTAGATATGCTTTAAATACACTCAACCAACTCTTCTAGAAGGTCCATTGCAATAATGAGCATGGTTGGCAAGCATTGAAATCAAAAAGTCCCAAAATAAGAAATCTAGAAATTTCTTTATTGTCATCTTCCAAAATAAAATTACTATTCTCATGCCATCTTCACTTCAATCTCTTCTTCACTTGTTGTGCTAACGTTGTAAATAAATTCGGGATGAAAAAGTTTTGTCTCTTCTTGTGCATTGGCAAGCTTTTGAAGATGTAATATATATTCCTCTTGAATCTTCTTCGCCTTACTCCTTGTAATAGGTCCTTCAGGTACATGCAATGGATCGGTTATTTGATTCGTATCAATTCACCTACTTTCTTAAGAAAAGATGGATATATTGTAGGAAAGACGAAACACAAGAAGGAAATTTGAGTCGAAATAGGCTTAAATTTCATAAACAAAAAACAAAAAACCAAATGGTTATCAAACAAGGCCCAAAAAAATATGGAATCTGTGCCTCTCTCCCCCTAAATATCGAATCCGATTACAAAAGCTGAAAGAAATAAACTAGTAAGTATGAAAAGAATAAAAAGTTATATATAAAATGAAAATGCCTTATAGGGAGAATATAAAAAGTAGTTATGGGCAGAATAAAAAAAATGCTATGGAAAAATTAGACTATGAGGAGAATGATTCTTGGTGGCTCAAGCCAGAATTATTCTCCTCCCCATTTTCTCCGTTTGATCGCTTTGCCCCCGAACACCCATATGGGGTTGATTGATTTTTGGGATATGCTTGTTTTGGTTTAATTTATATTCTCTTCGTAGGCAGATGGTTTTCTATCAGTTTTATTAATGTTGAAGCTGTGTTTGTATCTGTAATGAATTAGATGGATGGCCACGGCATTGATTCATTAGCCAACTTTTTTCTGGATTTTGGATATACACAACGAGAAGAATTATCATTTCCAGCCAAAAAGTTAAAAGCATTTTGGTTTTCTCCTCCGGCCAATTCTCACCCAGCTTATGAGGGTGATGGAGTTAATGGGCCTCTGCCAAGAGTGTTCATATCAGAACTTCTTGTGGATCACATGACTCAACAAACTCAGGTGTGTTTTAGGATCTCTTCTTGTCACTGACTAATCTGCCTATTTGCTTGAATGTTTCATTTATATTTGTATCACTTTGGCTCGAGCTTTTCTTGTTCGGTACCAGAACTCTGAATCGTGAAATGCACGATCACTATGAATGAATTATCAACAATGGAACTAATAACTCTCACATTTTCCTGGGAAACTTGTGACATTGTTAGATAACACGAGTTTCTGTCTCAAAATCAATTAGCAAGCTCATGCATCTTATAAATGTCAGGAGGTTTTCTTACATTTCAAATGTGGGACCCTCAACAGGTATAAGGGAGGATACATTTTGTGCATCTTTTTGGAAAAAAGAGTAGTTAGCCCTCTTGAATTGGCTAAGCTTATGCCTTAAAGGCGCTTTTGCACCCCTCGGGCTTTTCGATGGTTACATGGTTGATTCCCAACACCTTACTTTTCTAATTTCTACCTAGGTGCATCATATTGCATAATTTGGGGAAATGTGTGATACATACAGATTTAACACAATCTCAACTTGAATTACAACTTTATATTGTTTTTAGTTTCAAACTTTCAATCAATCCATAATATGCCTCGTTATTTCCCAGAAAACCAATTACTTGGGTGATTTTCTCTAGCTTTTTCCTACTGTGTTCAGGAAATAATCAGAAAATACACGGAAAGTTCTCGCACGGGAAAGAAGCATGCTGCTCTTGCAAGTGCTCTAGGTTCCTTGACATGGGAAAAGCCTTCACATTCCGAGTTTGTTCAACTAGCAAGGTTCTTAATCTCCACGACTCGAAAATTATGCTATATAAGTTTATTCATGGTTTTATCACCAAGCCAAATATGAACTTGCTTGTATCTTATAGTTATAGTTGAAAGTAGTTGAGAAATGTTGCATTGGCGCCATAACCTGCTATCTCAATGACTTATTTTTATCTTTTTTGAATGCGTAGGGAAAGTGAATATGCCGCCTGGACTCTTGTGAATGGTTATGCAGTTAATCACGTGACTATTTCGACCCATCGTCTGAAATCTGATCTTAAAAATATCAATAACCTTAATCAGTTCATTGAAGAGAATGGTTATAAACTGAATTCTGAAGGTGGAGTTTTGAAAGGTACATGACCCTGGCTATTTATGTTTTGATGCTCTATTGTTAATAATTACCAGTTAGCTAAAATGTGAGCACTAAACTAATAAACTCAGTCATTTGGTTTTCAGTAAGCCCAGATGGTCTTCTACTGCAAAGCTCAACCCTCGCGGATTCGATTTCTTTTGAATTTTCTGATGGCATTACTACTTCAGTCCCCTGTTCATACATCGAGTTTGCGGAGCGTTTGGTACTGCCTCGGTTTAAACATCTTCCAGAAACAGAGGTAACTTAACTAGCCCTCTTCAAAGGTTGATTCGTGCTTTTACTACTCGCCTGAGGCTTGTGATAGGAATGTTAATAGAGGGAAATTAGAGATACTAGAAGGGTATATTAGCAAATAACAGGGAGTTAGTTATGATAATTGTTTATAAATAGAGGGTTCAAAAAAGAGAGAGATTATGCAAATATTGAGTGATTACATTTTGAGCTCAAGAGACTGAGACTGTGAGGATTCTATAGAGAGAGGGAGGTTCTAGGTGCCTCTCACCTAGGTTCATCTTATATTCGGTTCTTATTATCTTGCTGAGAAAAATCACGAGTAATCTCTAGGAATGTTATGACACTGATACACATCATACTACAAAAAAATCCAAATGTAAAAAATAACGTTTTTTTTCAAATTAATATCTTATTTGGATCTAAACTTTGATCTAGCCCTCGTACATTCTGTGAAAAGATGTAATTTTTGTTACCAATCTGTACACAGGTGAAAGAGTACCACAGGCGTGATGGATTTGAAGTTGGAAATGCTGATAAGATCTTTGAAAGTACATCCAAACAGCAGCAAACCGCAAAGGCTTGAAAATGGTATCTCCCTTTTGAAGCACACGATTCTGTTCTTATAGAGGAAATCAAATTGCTATGCTCTGTGGAAGTATTATAAATATATATATATATATATATGTAGGATTCTCAATTTGAATGATTGGGGTTTAATCTTAGGACTAATCTGACATCCCCCATTCCATTCACTTCTGGGCACTTATCTTTACTACAAACTGATCTTATATTATGATGTATAGAATCATCTAACTTTCAATAAGTAAATACCTACCATTTTACTGAAAGGGTTGGTGGTATGTTAGTTTCATTATTTGATGGTAATCTAGTTCAATATCACGTTTATAGGTTTGATTCTGAAAATCAGTATTTAGCTCTCATTGAGAGCAGTCGTATCTTTCTAGGTTTTGTATTTCTCTTCTCAATTTGTAAAATAAATAAATAAATAAATCCCATTATCAAAACAAAATTAAAGTAAAGGAAGTTTTTCTATAAGCAACATTCTAACGTTTTTGTTTTGAACTATTTAGGCTCATTCGAGAACCAATTTGTCATAGGTTTTTAATTTAATTTTTAAAATTATGCTTTTTTTTTTTTTTTTTTTTTTTTCCTATGTTGGGTTTCTTCCTTTTAGAAAAGCATTTAACTTTTGGCTAAGCTATTTTTTAAAAAACGTCTTGAAAACTATGATAATTTGAGCTTTGGCATCATCTATATTTTGAAACGATTCACGGGCAAAACATTAAACAAAGTTCAAAGATCGAATTGAGCGACATTTTATTTTTCTCTAAATTTGTTTGTTTAAAAATACATTTTAAATTTCTTTGAATTTGTTTGTCTATTTTTTTTAGTTTAGAGAACAATTAAACGTGGCTCAAATTGAGTCACATGTGTATGTTTGACTTCAATAAGAGATGTAAGGTATCACTAAATTGATTTCTAAAAATAAATACTACTTTTATCTATGAATTTTAGCTTTGTTATCTACTTTGTGCATATATTTCAATTAACCATATAAGAGTAGTGTAACGGCCCAGGTTTTCATCCCGGTCTTCCAGGTGTGTCCTAGGGGCATTTTGGTAATTTGGTCAGGGCCGTTTATGTCTTTTTCCAGTTGCTAAAATTATTGGATGGATTTATGTAAGTTTTTAAGGCTTTGTGGATGGGTTTGAGCATGGATAGATGCAAAAGTAAAAATAAAGGAAATTTTGTTGCAGCTGGGATTCGAACCCAGGTCTCCAGGAAAGCCTGTGGGGATGCATGCCAGTTGAGCCATGGAGAGCTCTTGTTGCTCTTTCTGCATCACATCTATGTTAGCCTTGGATCCTTGGAGTTTGGTGCATTTGGTTAAATGAAAAGAAATTAGGTTTTGTTATGTCTCCTTCTCCAAAAGCCTTGTGGCCGTCCAAGCTATTCTCCCTAGCTCTTCAAGCCGAGTTCCATCCCCTTTGCAGCCCGAGGATCAATCACCAATCCGGGTAGGTATCGATCGTCTCTTCTTCTTCTTCTCCTCCGTCTAGGGTGCTGTTTGGATGTGTGAAATGTGTGTGTTGTGTTAGGTTGCTGCCAGCCGAGAGGAGCCTCCCAGCCAGCAGATTCGCACGCCCAACAGCCGGCCAGATCGCGCCCAGATCGCCCATCGCCACGCCCGTCGCCGTTGCGGCCACCCGGTCGCCACCGTCGCCGCAACCAAAGTCCAAGCCCTGCTGCCGTCGCGACCGTCGCAGTTGCCAGCCAAAGAAGTAACCCGCGCATCTCCTCGCCGCCACTGCACATCGCGTCGCTTCGCCGCCGCCGCGACGCTCAGACGCTCGTGTCCGCGTCGCATGCTCGCGCCCAGCAGCGCCGTCTGCGTGCCGCTTCGCTGTCGTCGTCCCGCTGCCCATCCATAGCGCAAGCGCGCTACAGCGCCAGCCAATGCCAAGCATCAGCTGCAAAGCGGCGCTTAGCCCAGTGTCGCCGTCTTTGTGTGAGTGCCCCGAGCCGAGCCTCTTTGTTTTATTATTTTTAGGCTTATAGATGTTGATTATTATTGTGTTTGCTAGGTTCCGTTAGCTAGCTCGAGATTGTCCACGGCTTAGGATTTGTGTGTAGAAGCCTCCCGACCAAGGTAAGGATTTCTTCACGGAGTTGTGTGGACCTGCGATGTTCTATGTGATTGTTGTTTGTATGTTTGTTTGTGATTATCAGCATGTATAGTTTAGGTGCTCTGTTTTGAATTCACGACTAGCATGACTTCGTATGTTGTTCTCTCATGTTAGTCCATGCTAGGTTGTTCCGATTACGGCATGCTCATATCTCTGTTTCTTGCTTCATAGTACCATGCTAGGTTCGTTGTATCTGTTGAGCACGTTTTGGATTGTATTGGATTGTATGTTATTGATATGATAGGTTAGAGTGTAGGTAGGTAGCATCATCCGGGCACGATGCATAAAGTATCTTGCATCCATGACGAGGGGACGTCACGAGGTAGTACTCGCGTCCTCGACCCCGTTAGGGTTTAGCTAACTTGACCGGTAGGCCCCGCAATCTTGGGTGAGGGTGGCGGATCGTTAAATGCCCCAGCGGTCGGGATGATGACTTGGCATTGCCTCGTCCCCCGGCGATCGGCGCGTCCTCAACGTGTTCGGCCGTAGCCCTTGATTGCCACCGATAGGGCAAGGGCGGCTTCACGGTGTAAGCCTACCACGGCCGATTCCTTAGCCTCGGTGCGGTGGTTCAGGTGACATAGTTCACGTGTCGAGTCTCACACCCCTATGTCGGTGACACCGATCCGGAGATTTAGTTAGGCGTTGTGGCCGGACATGGGCGACTTGCCACTAGACCCAAACCCTTCATAGTCCGCGTGAGCACGCGGTGTGCGCTACGCTCATTACGGCAAGCCGACCGAGAGCTCCTCGGGATCTGAGAGCTAGTGCACCTTTCGTATCGACAGTAGACAGGCTGAGGCCGAGACTTGTTTCTCGTATAGGGCGTATTGTGTGGTGATCTATTTCCGGACTAAGACCTTGAGTTGGCATCCGAGGTCCAAGTGTGGACTTAAGCTATGTGCTCTATTCTGTGTTTATATTCATAGCTTGCATACACTCATCTAGATGACTATGTGCATCGTATTGTACCCCGGTTGGGGATTCTTACTGAGTAATTCGTTACTCACCCTTATTTTGTGGTTTTCCACAGGTAACCAAGGTGCGAGACAGGGTGGCTGAAGGAGGAGCTGTGATCATGGGAACCTGCTGTCATCTCTGACTTCTTTTATATTATAACTCTTGTCTTTTATTTTCCCCTGAATGCATGTAGTCGGGCACGGAGCCCTAGGATGTTTTCTGAATGTTTTTGTGGATTCCCGCTTTATTGAATTTGAGGATGTTTCAAATGTTTTAATAAATCTCTGATCAGAGTGTACGTTTTGGAAATGTATTTGCCTTGAAACAGGTGCTTGGAGACAGGGACAGGTTTCAGCAAACTATATTGATTTCTGATTGAACCTTGATTGTTTTGTTTTAATTGGGAATCCGAAAATTTATTTGCATATTGTCCTTTACATTGAATGCATGCATTGGGGTAAAGGCTCATTTAGAGCCCTTTTTGGGTCGGGTCTTTACAAGTAGCCCTTTAGATATCATTTGGTTTTTTATTTTTGAAAAATCAAAAGTATAAAAAAAAAATTTAAAAACAAAAAATTGTTTTGGTTTTGAGCGGATTTGTGGCACTCCAGTCGGCCATTTTCATTTCCACTTGGCTACAAAAATGAGAAATCCAATTTTGTAACTTCTCGTAGTTTTTTAGCAGTGAGAAGACTTGTAAAGCGATTATAGCACATCATTATGGCTGTGATTTATAAATTACTTTTCGGATGATATGTCCTGAAATAATAGTCGAAGTACGAGTAACTTGACTTGAACAATCACGGATATAAAAATAAAACTCTATATTCTGTATGAGCTTATCACTCCTGAGAGTATAGGTGTTTTACCTCTACAAGTTGTTCTATCTCTTTTGTCTTGCAAGCACAGTCCAATTCACAAGAACACAAATTTACAATTGATCTGTCCAATACTTATTATTACACACTAACATCTAAAATGGTTGTTTGGCACAAATTATTGATTTATGTTCACACGAACCTTTAGAGTTTAAGCCATTCGTTTAAATAAACTCACAATGGTCATAGATCTTTTATCCTAATCGAAGGGGAAATAACTTTCAATTGTTTTTTTTTAAAAAAAAAAAAAGGAAGAGGGGGAGTGACGTTTGCTCTTTTCGCTAGGTAAAATGACACATGCAGTCTCGACGTAGTCTAAGCTACCTCGAGCAACAATGATGCCATTTTGACCTTCACGGGTACACCCTCGTCAAACCTATACACGTCAACCTTAGATTGTGCAGATAATCTTTGGTAACATCACTAGTTTGATCGATGAATTCAAAAAGTACTCTTGACACTAAAAATTAATCTGTTGTAACATAGAGTTGGTAAGCATATATAATAAGTTGTAACTTTTTATTATTAAATAGAGATTGGGTGATTGGGAGATGTTAGAGATTATGCATTACAAGTATTTAAGTGCTTTAGGATTGCTCTCTCGAGATCAATCTTATCTGCACCAATCACTTTATCAACCACGTGCCCTTGTTTAATTAGTAGAAATGTCGGCATCTCATTCACCCCAAATCTTTCAGCCAAAACCTACAAATTCAAATATTAACACAAACTCACTTTTATGTTTACTCTCAAAATTAAGTCTTATCGACCCAAAATTAAGATTTCGTTGGATAACTATTTGGTTTTAGTTTTTGAAATTTAAACTTATTTTTACTCAAATTTTTTATAATGTGTTCCACCTTTCCTACAATATATTCATTTTTCCTTAAAAAAAATACGTAGTGCTAACTAACTTTTAAAAACAAAAACAAATTTTTAGAAACTACTTTTTTTGTTTCTAAATTTTAATTTAGTTTCAACAACAAAAAATATATAATAAGATACTTGATGTAGAATTAAATTTAAAAAATAAAAAATAAAATAGTTATCGGACTTTTTTAAGCAAAAATAACGACTTATTCCATTGTAAAAAAAAATATATTCCTTATACAATGAAAAAACCTGTTCATTTCGGAGGAATACTTGCATAAAAGCAACATAGGTACGTGGCGCAACTATGTAGTACACAATTTATTTATTTATTTACTTATTATTATTATTATTATTTTATATATAAAATAATATTAATAAAAAAAACTGTGTAGCACAGCAAAATGACACGTGGGTCAAAAGTAGGTTTGTCCGCTCACACATAAGCAGTCAAGTATTCTGTTTATTTGTACTTATATTTCAAGCTGATTTTATTTGTTTTCGAGAAAAAACTTACCTTGAATATGTAGGTAAGTTCAACTTTTTATTAACGAGTTAACATTTTGAACCATACATTTTTATGAGAAAAAAGTAATTGGTTGTGTGACTCAAAATGTTGACACGTTGATAAAAAGTTGATTTCTCTTTATTGTGGCCGTGCTATAGAATCTAATAACAAGTTTGAACATCCAACGTACTTTCCTTTCAAGAAATAATTTATTTTTTCTGAATAAACTAATGATAATACCTTGTTTTTGTTCGAGAAAAAGTATAAAACACTCCTAAAATATGTTGTTTGTAACAATCAACTACTTAAAATTTTAATTCGAGTAATCACTACTCCTCAACTTTGATAAGTATTTCAATTAACCTTTTATACTAAATTTGAAGGATTTTTACACTGCGAGAAGGATAAATTTGTCATTTTTTTTCCTTTTTATATTCTTCTATTAAAATGTTACAAAAACAAAATCTCTAGACCAAAGAAATAGAGCATGCTAAAAGAAAAAAAGTGACAAGTTTATTCTTTTCACACGTGAGAATTCTTCAAATTTAGCATAAATGTTTTTTTTTTTTTTAGAATAGCATAAATGAGTTAATTACAACACTTATCAAAGTTTAATGATTGTACAAATTGACAGTTTAGGGGGTTAAATGTTATAAACACTATTCTTGATGGTTTGTGCATTTTTTTTCCTTTTTTGTTTTAATACGTGATATTTTGAAAAAAAAAACATAAAACAACAAAAAGGACATAATAATTGGATTATAGTACACATCTCATACATGATTTTTTGTTTGGCTAAATATATGTTTTAGGCTCACATATTTATAGATTTTTAAATTTAGTCTCTTCAATCCAACTCTTAACATGTGTAATAATGTTGTCAACCAAAAACATATTTGTAGTTGCATCTTGTTTAATATATAACCATAAGATTATAGGTTCAGAATCAAATCACATCTTTTCCAATTATTATTGAATAAAAAAAACATGTTTAATGTTTTTTACCTCAAGCAATCATAATTTTGTTTTAAACAAGGTAATCACACCCATTTCGACATCAAAGACATTAAAGAAGTAGTGTCACAATGAATTCCGAACCTGGTACCTTGAGGGAAAGATACCCTCAAAACCCAAGTCTTCAACTACTGTGTCACTCCTTGAAGACAAACAACCATAGTTGTTAACGCTTTATTTTTAAAGCGACTTAAACTTATTAAAAAAGAATTTATTGAACTTTAAAAAAAAAATTATTGAGAGTTGAGAAACCTATTAAAACATAATGTTTTTAGACTAAATAGAATATACTCTTTCCAAAGTAGAATACTAAATTTATTTATTTATAGAAGGAATAATAAGAGAAGGGAAAAGGCTTGATCACCTGCAACTTATCCACATCGATCTCAAGGAATACAGCATTTGTGTACTTGGAAGCAAACTCTGCAAATACAGGCTTCATAAGCCTACACGGTCCGCACCAACCAGCTTTGAAATCTATCACAACCTTCATTCAACCACCAAAAAATTTATTCGTTAAAACCGAAAGGTTTAGTAGTGCGTTTGTTATGAAAAATCGCAATCAACAACCGTTCGAAAAATAAAGAAACGTGAGAGAAGAAGAACTAACATACAAAAAGTTACGTGGTTCACTAACGTAGTGTTACTAGTCTACAGGCAAAGAGAGAGCGATATTTTATTAAGGAGAGGCGAACAAATGCAAATTACAGAATGAATGTCATTTATACAGCTAAGGTTTAATGAGAGTGCATATAATGCGGATGCGCTAGCACACGAGAAACGCACAACATAATGCAGAAGTACTAGCCTTACGGGGTGCAAATGCTGGTTGCGCTAAACGCATGCGAAATGCATTGCTGCTATTTTCAAAGCAATTGTATGCAATGCAAAAAAACGTTTGTGCAACGGGAGTGTTGCCCCCCACTCCCACTTGCAGACCGGGTAGCGAGACCCCCAACTACTAATCGCAAGACATTAATACATTGAAAATATATCTTCAACAACGTTAGTTTCATAGTTTGTTAGTAAATTAGTTATAGTTGAAAGCAGCGATACACTCTATGTAGAGTTTGGGTCCCCCTCCCCCAATTTATTTACTTATAATATGTTAAATATTTGTACAAATAAAGGAAAGAAAATATTTTAATTCATGTGTATGTTACACTAACCGGATATGCCGACGTTCTTGCCATCGGCGAAAAAACCATCGGTCTTGTATACATCAACTGTTTTTACCATCGGCGAAAGATTTGATTTTTGTAGTAAAAGTATAAGATATAAAAATAGAAATAAGAGTATTGCTGCCTGGCCTAGGAATGAGCATAGTTACCCTAGTTTAAAAAAAAAAATAGAAACAAGAGACAGATAAAAGTTTTAAGACCATCGTAAACCCTAAACAAAACCAAAAACGCGCCTACCAGTTTATTATTTCTCTTCGAGTTCTCGAAATGAGGTTCCCAATCATTTGCGCATTGGAGTACGATGACACCACGAGCTGCTCCCATGGCTTTGGTGATGTTGGCTTTAGCTTAGTTTGAAAACATACGTGTATTATTAAATTGGTTATATAGCTTTTATATATAGTTTTACAAACAGCTCGTCTCTATCCTTCGGTGAGAATCCTACATTAATCTAATCCACAAAAATTTGCATAAAAGTAGAGAATTTACCATCGAAAGCACATTCTACCTCTTGTATTATATTTGTAGCAGAATTTTTAAAATAATTCATCTATAACATATTTATTTCTATCACTCACCTAATGATATAACTCAATTTAAATTTCTATCACTGATAGAAAACTTAAGCAGTGATAGAATGAGTCTATCATTGATTTAATTCTATCACTAATAGAACTTAACAAGTGATAAAAGTAAATTTGAATTTTCTGCTACAAATGAAATTATTTTGGATTTTGCGCTATAGATGGAAATATTTTGCCATTTTTTGTTATACATGCAAAATCCCCTAAAAAGTATACAAACTTACCTATCCGAGATTGTAAGGAATAGGATTCTATTTTGACAATATTTATTCACCTTAAAACTTTTGATTATTCGATCCTTTGAATATTATTGAACTTTATTCTATATTCTAACAGATAATTATTATCTTTAGCCTCCTTCAGATTTTTTTTTCTTTTTTAAAAAAATTTAGTAATAGTTATAAATTTAGCAATTTGTTGGTTACTCAATCCTATATAATAGGGGATTTTGCATATATAACAAAAAAAGGCAAAATATTTTCATCTATAGCACAAAATTAAATCTGTAGCAGAAATTTTTTAATTAAGTTCTATCATCCATAGAATTCAATCAGTGATAGAGTTTTATCACTAGTTGAATTCTATTACACTCATTCTAGGTTTAGTTCTATCAATGATAGAAAATTATGTGTTATAGATGAATTATTTTAGAAATTGTGTGCTACAAATATAATATAAGAGATAGAATGTATTGTTGACAGTAAATTCTCTATATAATATCACTAGGACTCTACTGTTTTCGGAGCCTTTCAACAAATTTAAACTAGGAAAATTAATGAAATGTTTTGAGCTTTTGAATTTATTTGTAAATTCTCTAACTTAGGGAATGTTTTAGAAATATTTTAATAATAGTATTGTTTTTTTTTTCTTTGAGAATATACTTTAATTGTAGTTATTATTCTCTCCCTTCTGCTAGTTTAAAAACTATTTAATTTAGAATGAATTTTATAATTTAGCAATTGTTTTTTTTTAATTCAAACGATAATTTTCATCAAAGGGATTTGAATAGGGATTATAAAATGATATATAATTATGATAATTAAAAATGTCACAGATGGCCAAAGTGTATTGGAATTTCAACACAAGTGTCGCACGTTCGAGCTCGAAAATTGTTATTGAAATGAGTAAGTAGTACAATAGTTTCATTGTTTGATTGTAAACTAATTCAACACCAACATTGCAGTTTCAAGCCCGAAAATCAGTATTTGTCTCACTCTCCTAATATGTATTAAAAAAAAGAATGTCATAGATGGCCAAAGTGTATTGGAATTTCAATTAAGGAGCTAGGAAAGCAAATCTATAATCCTTTTTCTTCTCAAAAAAAAAAAAAAAAAAAAATCTATAATCATACTACCTTAAAGTATGGCTTAAGGGAAAAATCATTTTTAGACGATTTTATCCCTTAAGTCATACCCTAAATTACAAAGATGCCATTTATTGGAATATAAAAAAAAATTCAAATAACATAGAAGATATTTACAATATCATTTAGATTTCCATCCGTAGAAGATAAGATATTTTTATCAAATCTCTTAAATTTTATGACTAAGTTAGAAGATAAGAGATTTCAACAATCAAATGAAGATATTTACAATATCATTTAAACTTTCGCGTAGAAAATAAGATATTTTTACCAAATCTTATAGATTTTAGTTGACATTTTATATTCTAATTAAAATAATAAATTGAATTTTCCAACTCTATAAATAGTTGTCTACATTTTGCTTACAAGAACATTTTTGTTTGCTTGAATTTATTTTTCTTTATTTTTTTGTTTTGTTTTTTGTTTTATAATAAGTTATGTTGGATTATTTACCTTAACTTTCATCTAATTTTTCTTTTGTGCAATAATTTTTGCAGGGATTTTTTTTGCATAATTGTTCCCTTTCAAAAAAATACTTGGAGATTTGGAATTTTTTTTTGAATAATTATAAGATTATCGTCTGAGGTTAGTGCATGAATTCTTTAATTTCAAAAGTTTGATAACAATGATTTCCTACTATATATATATATATAGTTCTTTATATTTTGTTTACAAACACATTTGAAACTTTCTTTTTGCTTGGGGTTACTTTCTTGGTTTTTTTTTATAATAAAAAATTTAGTTATCTTATTTTTGTTGGATTATTTACCTTAACTTTCATCTAACTTTTTTTTTGTTGCAATAATTTTTATAGGGATTTTTTTGTTGCTTAATTATTGACTTGGAGATGTGGAATTGTTTTTTAAGAACGATAAAATTATCATTTGAGGTTAAAGGTAAGTTCATAAATATATACTAATAAATATATTTAGCTTATTTATATTTATAATTATAATTATGATATAACTCTTATAAATTTTATAATTCAAGAGTAATTGGTCTATTAATAGATAAATTGAGAAAAAATTAAAGAGCATCGATTTTTAAAAATCAGAGATAAAATTTAATTTTAATTCAATAAATTTTATTAAGTTTTTTAAATAATAACACCTATTATTTTTTTTAAGCTCAAAATAAATAATTAACTGCTTTTTAACATAAATTTGAATTTTAATAAATAATAAATTTAACTAACCTGAAAAAATGGTTATAAAATTTAATATTATATTAAAATTATTATTTAATGATTTAAATTCAGCATAAAAATGTAAAAAACAATTTATAATTATATATATAATTTATTATTTAAGAAATTATCACATGCAAAGCCATGCTAAAATTCTAGTCTTTTAAAAAAAGGAGGCGATTTTATAGCACAAAAAAACGGTAATAACACAAATATCATGCGCAACCAATCAAATTTGTCTTTTTTTAGTATCTAATTGAATTAGTTTACAACTAAATAATGAAATTATTGTGCCGCCATAGACATTCAGTTCAAATGGGTCTTTTTAGCTGCATTCAAATTTTCTAAAATTACATTTTTTTTTCCACATCTAAAATCACATTCTAAATATATATATAATTATATAATTAATCTAGGATAAGAGCATAATCTGCTCAAGCGACTAGCTAGCTTACATGGTAAATAGTGTACAAGGAACGAGGAAAGTTTTGCATGGGAGAATTCACTTATAGCTAAAGCATATAAAAATTATGGGAGTATATATAACACAATTCATCTATACTTTTCTTCATCAATATATTATTGATTTTTTTTTTGTAAGGAAACATCTGGGGTGTGATTGCATCAATTAACCAAAATGAGAGTAAATTTATGAGAGGTAAAAATACAACTATTTTACTATATATATATATAAAAAGATATATCACTTATGTTTTTAAATACTAAACCAAAAATTTTAAAAAAAAATAAAATAAAAAATCTTAAACGTTTGTTTTAGTGTTTGAAATTCTCTTTCTTTAAAAAAGATAAAGGGAAATTTGAGTAAAAATAAATTAAAATTTTAAAAACAAAATATAAAAAATAAAATGATTACTAAAACGATACTTTAATTATTTAGGTTGTGTCGCATGATCTTAAAAATTTTACTCATTTTTCTTATCAATTTTAAGATAGAACTTATGTTTCCTTTTAATTTCTTTTTTTTTTCTTTTTTTCAAGAGTTATGAAGAAGAGTTATGTTTATGAATTATTAATTTTTATAATGATGTTCATTTTCATGAAGGAGAAGAAAAAACTATAAAGTGTTAAGAAAAAGAGAAAAAGCTAGAAAGAAGAATAATCATACAAACCTAACTTAACAGACGCACTACTAGAAATTTGACATACCATGACACTCTTTTTTCTTCATTTTTCAAGAAAAAGAAAAAAAAAGAGTCATAATAGATTAAAAGAGGCATTTTTCATTTTTTTTAAACTGATGATTATATTTTAGAGTCATAAAAACTAAATTAGGTTATGTGTTCGAGCTTGAAATGACTTGTTATTTTCTAAATATTTATGTAGATTAAAAATAGTTATTAAAATCAATTAATTTTTTTCCCCTAAACTTATCTTTGGCTCACGAAGGAGATAGAGGACGGCCGTTCACCTTTCTCTTCTTCACGAACTACATCGGAAAAAAGAAGCTACAATCGCTAGTTTTCATTCAGACCAGAACGTCGATAAGAGCTCTACACACTACATCGTTGTTGGTTTTCATTCAGATCTGAATGTTGTCGTTGGTTTTTGTTCAGACCTAGAATGCCACAAGCGCTCTTCGGGTTTCTCTTCGTTTTAGGTTAGTTTTTCAATTCTTTTCTTTCACATTAAGTTCCTAATAGTTGAGATTCTAGTTTTTTTTTTTTAATGAATTTCAAGTGGAGATATTCTGCCTAATAGATAAATTAGGTTTCAATTCTCTTTCTTGGGATAACCATTCTGATGAATTATTCAGTAAGGAAGCCAATAAGTTACACGAGGAAGCCAATTAATGTAATTGAATCTCATCGTGATTTTAGTCTCTCAAATCTTGTTTACCGTCTCTTGAATCTTGTTTTAGGTCCTTATGTGTGGTTATGATGATTTGCTACTTATAGAGATATGAGTTTGTCTTTCTACTTCGTCATTTGCTTCTGTTTTTTTTTTTTTTTTTTATACTTGTATGTGAAATTCCTAGGGCAAACATGGTCTCTTCCCTAATGTTGACCAGAGGTAAAAAAATTTAATGGATTTCCCAAATGCTAAAGTTATTTGGAAACAAGAGGTTTGGCCTTCCTAATAGGTTGGGTTTTCCATTGGCACGTCTTAATCAATTTGTGACTTCAACGATTTATTTCTCTATATCCTTAATCAATTTGTAAATTCTAATGTTGTGGCCAATATGTATAATCTTTGGATAAACTGGAGTAATCACCTTTTTGTTTCATCATGTGTTTGTCCGTCCATGTTTATATAATTTGATCTAACTGTCAATGGATTTAGTATTCTGTAAAAGAGATATGGAATGGTTACCTTACCCCTTGTAGTTATCACTTATAATTTTTTGAACTTGATTGTTATTGGGGGTGTTTTTTCTCTTTGTTATTGTAATTGTAATATATTAATGGTGATGATTCAAGGTTAGGGTTGGAGCAAATAGTGTCCTGTTTCTTTGGCTTTACTTCTTTTTTTTTTTCAAAAAGCACTCTTTGGCATTACTTGTACATATGAGAATTTTATAGGTTAAAATACTATTTTGATCCCTAGACTTTGGAGAAAGTTCCATTTTTGTCTCTAGACTATCAAAAGTCTAAAAAATTAGTCCCTGTGTTAAATTCTTGACAGAGTTCTGTTAAAATGAGGAGGGTATTTTCGTTTTTATGAGGAGGGTATTTTCGTTTTTATTTTTATTTATTTTAGTATCTCTCTTAACTTCAAGCTTTCTCTTCTCTGTACAACTTTTTTCTTAATATGTTTTACTCTCTCCATCTCATCTTCCTCATATGCAGTTTCAGAAACTCAGGCATGAAATTAAATAAAGCCCTTAAAGGTGAGGATGATATTGAGCTTAATAAAAACCAAAATTGGAACATGATTTTTAAAAATCCATGAATTCGGATATGAATTGGAACATATTGAACTTCAGATAACTTTTTACCTTTCAATACTGCATTGTCTCTAATTTCATTAGAAATGAGTCTGTGGTTGTTGTTGCAAAGTCTTCAACGAAATGAAATTTGGATGCATGAAATAAAGAAGTTTGAAAAATTGGGGGAGTTATTTTGTTTTTTTTTCTAATCTATCAATCAGTGAAGTCATGCAAGTTGCTTTAAGTTGTCTTTATACATTTAAATTCTTTACCTAACCTTTGTTTTTCTTATTCTATTAAGGAGGATAAGTGACAACTTCTTTCGAAAGATACCTGAGTTCATTGATAATTAATTAAAAATGAGTTGAAAAATCATAAACTAAAAACCAAATGGTTATTAAATGGGGCCTTCAGTAGGTATTTTATTGTCAATTTAGTTAAGTACGGGCATGCTAGAGGATGTTTTGAAAATGTTGAATTCAACGAAAAAACTATAATGTTAAGTACGTGTAACATTTTGTTCTCCTCATTTGAGTTGGAGGTATACTGTTCGTATTTCCTTAAATAAGAAATGAAGTTACAATTAAGTCATTTCTTATACTTTTCTTGCAAAGAGTGAGAGACATTTGGTGTAGGAAGCTAAGTCAATTTATATATCATCTATTGCTTTAGGAAAGTACCTATATCTATTTATCCTTTACATTTTTTTAAGGCATTGGCAAGTGATGCTAAGACTTCCCTTCTTGCAGGACATTGCAGCCGACTATACAAAGTAAATTTCAGGTAGAGTTGTATTGCTGTTATTTTATGATTACTGTGCTAATGACTTCCCCAAGTTATTTAGGTTGGAACTCTTGTTTGTAATTTGTAAATTGTATTAGGCTTGGCTTGATCGAGAAAATTTAAAATTAAACTTTGAAACTTCTTGGACTACTTTAAGAACATTACAAGTAAGTAGAACTCTACTTGTATCAAAACCATTTGATTTTTTGTTTTTAGTTTTCCTACCATGTGCTTCATCGTTGCTACAATGTATCCATCTTGTTTCCAAATTTTTATTGGTTTCTAAAATTATAAGATGTAGATTTCCAAGTAAGAAAAAACATATGGTAAGATAGTTTTTGTAGGCTTAAATTTCAAAAACCAAAAACTTAAACCTAAATGGTTATCAAAGGATGTCTTAGATGTTAGTTTTTCTTTTGTTTCTATAGTTATAACGACAGAAAGCGATCTATGAGGTGTTGCTATTTTGGAACTCCCATGGCAGTAGTATTACTGTTCCTTATTTTGTTTCTCATTTTTTCCATGCAATCATAAGATAAGCCTTGCAAGGAGTGCTTCATTAAATTTTCTCTAGAAAGAATACTAGCATGGACTAAACTTTTTAAAATTGAGTTTCCTCATTTTGGCAGGTAGATGAGAATATCGAAGAAATGATTTAAGGCATAAGCTCAACAGCTGACATTCTCCCATGTATGAAAGGGATTCTTAAAATGGGCGACATGGACCTTAAGGTCGTAAAGTCATATGTTTTCTTTTTGTTTATGCTCCCTCCCCTCTTCTAAGTAGCCTTTTTTTTTTTTTTTTTTTGTTGTATGCTGCAATCCCCATTTTATATCATGTTTTTTTTTTACATTTTCTAAATTAAGGAATTTAAAAAGCTTAGTTCTAACACACATGAAGTCTCTCATTTTGAAATGAAATTGCAGAGTATAACTCATCCTTGTCACTTGAACAAAAAAGGTAAATTGTCACCATTTTTGTAAAACTGCATTTTCACGTTCTTTTCTCACTAGTTTGCACGTGTAGTGGATCTAAATTTATTATCTCCATCTTATTTGATGTTTTGGTAGTAAATTGTAGTTTCCTTTTACTCTTAGATTGATACTAAGAGTAAAAGGAAACTACGTTATTTTTCTATTATATGGAATGTTGCCACAGTTCTAATTATTGTTCCTCTATGTAAGTGAGTCTATTAGGTTGATTCTTATGTTGATATTTTATCCAATATGGAATGAGTTTTGATTAAGGTATCGATGTATCCTTTTCGTTCTAGTGTTTTGAGTTTTCAAGAGTTCTTCTTGATCCAAGAACCATGATTTTCTAAGAGAATGGTTATGAAAATGCATTTTGCCTGAGATGACTTTTAAGGTAACATTAGCATTCATTTTGTTTGAGATGACTTTTAAGGTAACGTTGTTCTCAAGAATTCGTGGGTTATTTTTCTTTGGTTGGAATGTATGTATTTCAAACCATATATGCTTCAATTGGTAACATGTAGTTTAGTTGTTTCACAAATTTTATTTTATAAATGCTTATGCCCGAATGCTAATTCGACTTGTGTTTTGGAGTAATATTTTTAAGTAGGCTGGTGCAAAGTATATGGCATACAAATCATTCTTTGATCTTGTATTGATTTACTAACTTAAGTTTGTAGACAAAAACATAAAACAACTAAGATAAAGTAACTACATCAATGACAAAACAACCTGTTTTAATTGCTAATTGTTAACTTTATATTTTGGCATTTTTCACTTATTATAACTGGTGGGAGTGTTGATCTGCAAAATATAAATATCCAATGATTGAAACTTCTAATTCAAAGTTTTATTACTACATTGTGCAGGTACTTTGTTCAACGTGAGGATCGCTTGCATCTACAGTTATCGTGCAACTTGTCAATCCACGCATATTTCGCACAAGGAATAGTAGACCATGCTTCTTTCTTTGTTATATTGTGAACTTTCTAGTTTTCAAACCTGTTGTAGACATTTTAAGATTTATAAGTTTATTGATATTGAATTTTTTTTTGTTAAGTGTAATGTACAAATTATTTAGTCACATATGAAATAATATTTGTGGGCTGCATATTATAAATTTTTCTTGACGGGTAGACACAAACAAAACAGATTGTAAATAGGCATAAAAAAAAATATCATGAAAACTAATAAATTGACATAAATAATAGTCATATTGCATAAATTGATGACTATAAAAAAGTGGCAATATATAAACTATAATAACAATATTAACGTGTCATTAATACTTCTTCAATGACTATGTATATGTGTCATTAATTGTTCAAATATGACTAAAATAAAATGTCATAACTGGCTCAATCATGACTATATATATATGTGTCATTAATAGATCAATCATGACTACAATAAAATGTCATAATTGGTTCTACAATGACACTTGTAAATTGTCGTTATTACTTTATTATTGACTTTGTATGTGTGTCATTAATGGTTCATCTATGACTATAATATAGTGTCATAATTGATTCTACTATGACACTTTTACTATAGTGTCATGGTTGGACCTTCTGTGACAGCGGATACGACGACTCTTGATTATAGTCATAGAAGGTGTTTATGACTATAAATTATAGTCATGGAAAATGCTTTTTCTAGTAGTGACGAGGGCATTTTTTTAAAACATTTTTATCAACAAGGCATTTTTAACACACACACACATATATGTGTATATATATATATATATATATATTTATATATTTCATGTTTAGGATTATTTTAAAAAAAATTCAAATTCAACGGTTAATTTTTACACAAACCTCAGACTATTTTCTATAATTTAGCCTACAAATAAATCTACGAATATTTGTTTCAATAAATGTTGATTTTAAACTAAAACGTGGGTCGTACGGAGGAAATAAATATCAAGATGTTACCATTATATCATATTTGTATTGTCAAAAAATAAAAAATAAAAAATTATATCATATATGATAGCAAATTTTTGGCGGGAACCAACGGCAAAGGAAAAGGAACTTTGGCTACGATCTTTTTTCTTCCTAACCCTCTCCCAGCCTACTTAACGAGGTTAGCTCATATTTCCTTATACATTTAGTTTATTTGAATTTTTTGTCAAGAAAACCATTCTTAGATGGATGATCAGTATGAATCTAACTCGTCACTTTTTAATTTCTTAAAGCTCTTTCGATCATCAGGACACTACTCATAAATGGAGAATATTTATGTTATGAGAGAGCCGTTTAATAAACTAATTGGGCATGAGATGGATTATAGATAATATTCATAGACTTTGAGATCATATTTTTAATTACCTCACTCACCTCATCCATTACTTACCGATCAGTTTTGATTAGTACTATTTTGTTCTCTAATTCATTGTTAATGGTGTAAATATTAGTGTAATTCTACCCTATACACTGTTAAAAGGCATTTCAATCTTTTCTCTTTCATTTTCGTGATTTTATTTGTGTATAAATAGTAATTATATATCACAAAGTTTATTCGTTCAATTCACATCAATAATATTATTTTTTACCATCTACTTTGGATATCTTCCCTTATAAATGATTAAATATTATTTTGTTACGTCAACCACAATAATAATTCAACTATATCAATGTATATCTATGAACTAAAAAGTCGTGAGTTTGATTATCTTATTATTAAACTAGAAAAAAAACAAGTATGTATTATTCTCTGTTACATAATCTTAGAGATGTTTACGGTATGATTAATGTTGATGGCGAAGTTTTGGTCTTTGAAATCGACGATAAATTTATATTTCTTTGGGATAAATACCGACAAAACAAAAAAAAGAATACTGTAGGCATTGGTAGGGTGTGAACACAATCAACTGATGAACGACTAGCTAGTTTACATGGTAAATAGTGTACAAGGGTGGAAAGTTTGGTAGGGGAAATTTTCACTTATAATTAAACCATAAAATTATGGGAGTATATATAACACTATTCATTAAGGGGCTGTCGGATGAATATTTATAGAAGTGATTAGAATGAGGAGTTATTTTGAGCGATTAGAAATTGAGATTTATACAATAATTTGTTTGGATGAGATTTTTTGTGGATGAGTTGCGGACAATAGTTCGTTTAGGAGTTGCATGAATAACTTATTTGGATGAAGATTTTGACGAAAAAGTTAGGTTGACGTTCTTTTTATATTTTATTTATATAGACACGTTTATAATAAAATGTTTATTCATTGGTACATAATCTCGTTTTCATTAATATTCTTCGATTTTTCCTTTTGATTATTTTTTTTCGAAAATTATATAAATATCTAAATTAAATTATTTTTAAAAAAAGTTAAAATAGTGTACCTTGCATGTCTAATTTTAATTGAATTTTAAAAAAAGAATGAAAAATTATTGAAAAATAATAACTATAGATCGCAATAATAACACTTCTTTTTTTAAGAACTATTTTTTCCATTCTTTTTTATTTATAGATTACCGGAGAAATGAAAAAAATTATTATCGGTTAAATATTATTTAATCTAAAGTTTCTTCTATATTAGTCATTGTATTTTCAAATGTAAATCGATACATATAGTAAATGTAAAACTAACTTTCATCAAAATTGAATTTAAAAACAGCTGATTATAAATAAAAATTTAATCAATTTAAAGTTTGAAATTTAACAAAAAAAAACACTTCAATGTGTTTTGAAATAAAAATTTGTTATATATATATATATATATATATACATTAATTTAAAGTTATAATAGACACAAAAAGAATTTTTCAAAAAAAAAAATATAGACATAAAAAGAAAAGATGTGCCCTAATATGATAAAAAAAAAAAAACACTATAACTATTAAAATTAATCAAACCATCTAATAAATCTTTATTTTAAAATATCAATTACAAATTTTATACTATATTTTTTTTAAATCAAAATTTTATAATTATATATATATATACAATAGAAAAAATATACACTAAATCTCATCTTATCCAAAAACTTAAGTAATTAATGAATAAGGACCATAAAATATTTGTACTAAAAAAAATACCATAAAATATTTTAGTTGATACCCAATTACATGTATAATTAGAAATAAATAGTTATTTTGTGATTTAAAAATGAGGATTTATTTGAAGTAACTAAAAATGTAATTATTTTGAGTAGTTAATAAGTAATTGTTTTTTTTAATGGTTAAATAGCTTGTTTAGATGCAATTTTTGAAGAGCAATTGTAATAGCTTATTAGTTATTTGAAAATTTCAATCCAAACACCACTATACTTTTCTTCATCAATATATAAAATTGATTTTTTCCCAGGAAACATCCGGGAGTGATTGCATCAATTATCCAAAATAAGTCATTTGATTAATTATTTTCTGCTCTAATCTTAAAATTTTTACTCATCTCCTTATCAATTGATGAAGAAAGAAAAGTTATGTGTAACGACCAACTTCCTAAAGATTCTAGTGGGACGTTATTGATGTATGAATTAAGAAAACATTAAAATAAAATAACACGACATGCATTCTCATTTAGTGGAAATAGAACAGTTTGAAAAGCAAGAAAAACATCCAAAATCAAAGATTTTTTTGGATCCCAAGAGTCATAAAGCAAATATAGCAAAAAAACTAAGTCTAAAATAACTGAGTGCGAAAAATAATGTGGAAGGAAAAGACATCGTGTTCATGATCACGCAGCTCCACTAGTCAGCTAGCTCGGTGTTCTCCCATACCTGAGAGATATAAGGGTGAGTACATAATATACCCAAAAAAACCTTGATTTTGGATGTTTTTTCCTGTTTTTCGAACTATCCATTCTATTTCCACTAAATGAGAATGCATGTCTGTGTTGTTTTATCTTAATGTTTTCTTAATTCATGCATGAGTAACGTCCCACTAAACTTTTTAGGAAGTCGGATCGTTACATGTGGCTATAAATTTTGAGTTTCTTTATATTTATTTGATCAAATTTTAACTACAATATTACAACTTTTCAAATAGAAGAAAAAACTAGAAAAGTGAATAAATAATAATAAAAAAAAGGATAAATTATAAAGAAAGAAGAATAATCATTTTCGTGCAAGAATATTATATTTTAAAATTTTGAAGGATAGATAACATGTGGTTTTTTTATTTGAGATAAATAGATAGCATATGGTTGAAACAAAGCTTAATGTATTTTATCCGAAACCTAACTGTAATGATATTTCTTTTTTAACGTTTTTATCATCAAAGAATATATATATCAAGATGTACTAATATATATATATATATATTATCGTATACACCACTATGAAATGTGTTTAATAAATGTTGATTGTAAACTAAAACGTGGGCTTCATTCTCAAAAAAAAAAAAAACTAAAACTAAAACTAAAACGTTGGCCGTGGAGGAAATAAAATATATCAAGATGTTATCATTTTAAAAAAAAATAAATAAATCAAGATGTTATATTTTTTTTTTTGAAAATAAATCAAGATGTTATCTTTTCTTTTCTTTTTTTTTAAATAAATCAAGATATTATCATTATATCATTTATTTGTTTATTTTGCTATATATATTCCATCGTTTTTTCTAGCATTCGAAAAAGAATTCGATAGCAAAAGCAACTTAGGCTACGACCCCTTTTGCTTCCTTAACCCTCTCCCAGCTTCCTTAACGAGGGTTAGCTCGAAATTTTCTATATTTTTGGTTTATATTTATTGAAAAAGTATATAGAAAATTAATTTTTAAATCAATGATATCTAACTCATCACCTTTTATAGTTTCATAAAACTCTTTTGCCCCTTTTAATGTATGACTCATAATTATAAATATTTCTAACTTCTTGATCTCGTCACGAATATTTAACAGATGAAGATGATGCAAGCAAAACGAAGATCCACGGCAGCTCGTCGTTGTCGTTCACGCCCCATGAATACTGTTTCGACCAAGGTTATAGCCATCTTCAAACCTCACACTCCTGTTCAAACAAAGAAGCCTAATTATAGTAATGGTAATTTTGAGGCATCTCAACTTAGAAGTACTCTACCACCAAAGACAAGTACGTCGTCGTCAACGCCCGCAAATGCTGCTCGAGTAGCCATGCTGAAAGCCAAATATGGTGGTATCATTGCCAAAGCTAAGTGCGCGGTTTCCTCCGATTCGGATCTTGATGCTTCGAAGACATGCTCGATACAAGAACGAAGGCAGGCTGCAAGAGAAGCCCTAAACAACATTAAACAAACAGTTGATTTCAACGAGAATCTTGATGCTATGAGAGAGTTTAATAAACTAATGGGACTAGAGATGAGAGTATAGATAATATTCATACACTTTGGGATCATATTTTTTATTAGTACTATTTTGTTCATTAATATTGTAAATATTAGTGTAGTTATACTCTATACTGTTAAAGGGTATTTTAGTTGTTTTTTTTTCTTTCATCTTTATAGTTTCATTTATTTATGTATAAGTAGTTCTAGTGTATCACAAGTGTATTTTTTCAACTCATATCAATAATTATTATTTTACAATATACTTTTGGATATCTTCTCTTATAAATTATTAAATATTATTATATTAGGTTGACAAGTCATACGTCCACAACATTAATGTATACTTACGAACGAAAGAGTCATCAATTTGATCTGCCACCTAGTTATTAAAATTAAAAATATTATTCTCTATTCATATGATTAACATTAAATGAATCCCTTGAAGATAAGATATAATTAAATTATGGGGATGGTGGTGGTTTTCAAATCTTTATGTAGAAAGACGTATATGTATTCACTTTTACCAAATAGGAAAAGGAAAAAAAATGAAATTTGAAGTGGGAAAGGGGATTACAAATACCGATTTCAGGGATTGAACTCGTGCGTATGGAGTGGAAATAGATTATAGATTAAACGAAACCAAATGACCAATCGCACAACCGATGGCATTTATTTAGAGACTTAATCTGCCCCAAATTTGATAAATTTAGTCGGAGTTTGATAATTAGTTGGATATTATTTTTTGAAAATTATTAACTCTATAAATCACTTAAAATAGCAGAGGATAATGATTTCTTTGGTTGAAGTGATTATTCTGAAATCTTCAAATTAATTAGAGAATTTTTTGAGACCATAACCTAGAGAAATTAAATATTAAATATTTAAATTATTAATATGAGATAAATGAATTAATTTCATTTGGATTTAAGGAGTTTAAATCTTAGATATTTAATTAAAGGGTTGGTTGCTTTCATTATCTAGTGGTAATCAAATGATGGTCACAAATTTGATCATGAAATCAATATTTGACTCTAGAACATTTATTTATAATTGTTAGAGAAAATAAGTTAATTGTTTTGGACGAGATAAATGTACATTTTTTTTTGGGAATAGCTGTTCTAAATATACATGTATCCATACATATGTCGATATAATTTTTTTTTTTTTTGAATACATAAAATACTAATTGGATCAAACCTGTGAAGTTGGTGTTAAATTGGCCAAACAATGAAATCATTGAGACACGTTAAAACAAATAATAAAAATATGTCTAAAAATTTGAGAAAATTGAGGATTTACTTCTAACTAAGATTGAGAAAATTCTTACTTATTATACCTATGTGTAATTAATAAAAAAAAAATTAAAATAATCTTCCCTCAGAATCCCCAAATTTTTATCACCATCAACAGACCTTTCATTTTTTCGAATTCACTTTGAGCTTCTTTTTGTCAAAAATAAAATATATTTACTTAAAGAGAAATATTTACATCATGCCCGGATGTATAAAATAATGTCCACTTATGTGACTCAATATGGACCCCAATCTATTTTTGTTTATTCTATTTCTTTTATCTTTTGACTTTAAAATCAAATAAATTGTGGCCCACACCGCACGGCCATTATTTTTTACATCATGCCCGGATATGATGAAGCAAATTTCTTTAATTTCCTACTAAATTTGAAATCTCTTAGACTTTTTTATTTTTAAAATATAAAAATATTTATTGATATTCATTTGACAAAGAAAATTCCATCGTTATAAAATATGTGGATTCTATAAGACAAGTAAAAGAAAGTTTATATTAAAAAAATTCAGACAATTGTGTAGCTCTACACTTTATCAACAAATGAACATTTTATAGAAGATCAAGTTAATTTTCTTCTACATATATTATACATATATTTTAGGCTATTTTTGTAGAAAATATGCATACATACATATACATACAAATATATAAAAAAATATGATTCTTATACAAATGCGTGACTAAAACAATATAATTAAAAAAAAATATTTACAACAAAAAAATCTCTTCAAAATTTGTCTTATTTACACCACAATAACCAACTGCGTCAATGACCCTCAGTTTCCACTAATTGTAACTAGTAATCTATAACATTTTAAAATATATCAAAGAAACAATTTTAAAATTATTAATTTAAAAATGAAAAAAATATTTTGCAAACAGAATCCTCACGAAATAGAGATTTTTATCAAAGAACACTAGATTTTAAAATTGTAGGATCAGATGATATGTCTGGTAACATTAATAAAATCATAAACTTTTGAAGAGTGTTGACATTCAAATATTATTGGCATTCAAATCATAACAATTGAAGAGTGTTGACATTCAAATATTGTTGGCATTCAAATCATAATAAAAAATAGTGTTGTCATTCAAATATTATAGGGTTAGACGATATGTCCCTGTAATATTAGTTGAAAAAAAATCATTATTTTGAAAAAAAATCATTATTTCCAATATCTGTCTGTGGATTTATAGAGAATTTATAGTTTAGAATGTATTCTTATTATATATGCTGATGGTTGGGAATATAATTGGAATTCTTGAAGATGTTTCAAAGATAATATAATATTCTAAAAAAGAATTTGAGATAGAAAAATTTTGGAAAAATAAAGTTGTCCTGACCTTTTCAAGTGAAATATTTGTATATCTAAAAAAGATTTTTAAAATGTTTATCATATACTCATTATTAAACGTTCTAACTATACACAACCTCATATAACTACTTTGTAGGAGAGGAATTATGTATCTAGTTAGTAAATTTATTGAAAATATTTTCAATGATTGTTAACTACTAGAAAAAGTACATTATATGACTATAATTTATAGTCATGAACACTTTCTATGACTAAAATCAAGAGTTATTATATTCTCTGTTACGAAAGGTTCAACTATAATACTATAACAAAAGTATCATTGTACAATTAGTTATGACACTATCTTATAGTCATGGACAAATCATTAATGACACATATACATAGTCATTTATAAAGTAGTAACGAAAATTTAGAAATGTCATGATAGAATCAATTATGACATTTTATTTTATTTATGGTTAATCAATTAATGAAACATATACATAGTTCGACCTCAAAAATATAATAAAGAACTACTTGATCTTGAATTATATCTTCGTGCTATAGGTGCACAATTTATGTATCTTTCTAATTATGTCCGACATGATATAATCATTTTCAATAAATTTATTGGCTAAATAAATAATTCTTCTCCTACAAAAAGACATTGGTATAGAGTTAATCATGTGTCTGTTATCTTTAAGGAATGATTTATATGAGTTTGTCCGATTATTCTAACAAGTCAAATTACATTGATCTAGTTGATTATGCAAATACGTGATATTTAGTAGCTAGATTTTCAAACTTGTTATCTATTTACACGTAGAGAAACTACTATATCATGAGGGTATGTAAATTATAGCCACCTCTTCAAATCATGTTGAAGTTCTTAAAATCCATAAGACTACTCGAAAAGTGTGTACGATTGAGATCAATGACTCAACACATTAGAGGAATTTGTGACTTTTCTTGTACCAAAGATTTTAAAACAACATTATATGAGAACAATACAACTTGTATAATACAAATTACTAGTTTAATTCTATAACCGATAGAAAATTATAAATTATTTTAGAAATTGTGTTCCATATATAATAAGGTAAATTCTCTCATAGATAAAGAAAGGTTTTTCACTCACCGCAATATTTCACTATTAAAGTAGTCTTCCTCACCCTACTAAAATAAGGAATAGATGACACCTCATCCTAAGTAAATTTAACAAGCGGACTAAAACAAAAACTAATAAAAAAAATTTATAATGGATGAACTATTATAACAAAATAATTATATATGGTCAAATTAAAAAAGAAAAAATATATATATATACTTTCAAAATAATTACATAATACAATATTATTTATTATCTATATAGTATTATGTATTATTATTAATACTTATGACTATGGTTACTACTTTTTTTAAAAAAATTGATCATATTTATAATTATTTTCTAAATTTTAATAATCTCGTAAGATTTCTAGAATAAAAAGGTGTATTTTGTACTAATATCAATAATCTATTCTTACCTAAGTGATGTAAAGATTTAGAAACACATCAAAGTGAGAACTCTTCATTGCTCTCTACTGTGATCTTCATTTTTTTTTTCTTTTCATCCTTGCTCTCTAATTCCTTTTGCATATATATTGTTCGGTTTAATTTGCGTACACCTTGATTAATGTCATAAGACATATCACTCGACCTTACAATATTTAGATGGGTAGAAAACTCGTTGAAATTAATTTTTAAATAAATGATTACCATAAATTGAATTCATTACTTTTAAATTTTTCAACACTCACTCAACTTCATTTTAAAGAATTTTCTTGATATTTTGTTTCTTAAATAGAGGATTAATATTTTTCAATAGTTTCATAATATTAGGTTGGGAAATTGAATTGGAAATCAAGAAATTTTTTCTAAAAGATAAAAGAGAGTAATTTAAATGTACATAGACACATTTATTATTATTTTTAATTCATTGAATGTGCACCACATTCTAGTTTCACTTTTGATTTTATTGTTTTTTTAGATATACAATTTAGGTATGTCATATCATTAGATGCCTTACTAATTTTTTTATAAATGCGTAAACAAAAAAAAAAACAATTGTTTTTATAAATAAACAAAAATTAAAAAGCTTGTTTTGAGCAACGAATATCCGCGGGCAATGTCCTGATTCTCGAGGCCACTAATCAACGGCCAGAAAGCAGCGTCACTAGAGAATAGAAGATCCAACGGCTGAAGTAATATTTCTCTTTTTCTTTTTTCGGCGTTCGTTTTTTATTGTAATATTTCATCATAATTTAGGTTCAGCCGCTCACCAAGATTTCCTCATTTCTCTTCGCCAAAACTTTCTTCTCCAAAAAAAAAAAAAAAAACCATGGCGAAAGGTCCAGGTCTCTACTCCGACATCGGCAAGAAAGCTAGAGGTTTTTTTTTTATTAATTAATTTTTTTTTTTCTGCATTTCTTGATCTTCGAATCGTTGATGTAATTTTTTTTTTGGTCACAGATCTTCTCCACAAGGATTATCAGAGCGACCACAAATTCACCGTCACTACCTACACTTCCAATGGAATTGTGAGTATCGAATTTTGTTTCCTTTTTTGCAATATTTCGTTCTTTGTGTTGTAATTTGATTGTTTGTGTAGCAATGGAGAATTGATCGACTGATATAACGTCTTTTATGTGATTGGTATTTGATTTTTGGTAGTTAGGTTGAAAGGGCCTATTCTTTGATTTGAGGATTTTAGAATTGGTTTATGTTAGAATGGTCATTTCCAGACCCGATGTCTATTTTGTTCTTGTTTTTAATCTCAATGCAAGGTGGTTCTTGGAATCCGTGTTAAGTGTTTTGCGTTCTTTTTGTTAGAGGTTGGTTAAAGAAAGAATTGAAAATGTTTGGTCCGGTTTGATGACCATTTGGTTCTTTTGTTTTTGGTTTTTGCAATTCAAGCTTACAACATCTACCTTATCATATGTTTTTTCTTAATTGGAAACCTACGATTTAATTATATTTTTAGAAACCAAACCAAAATTTGGAAGAAAAAGAAGCTTCCTATTTTTGTTTTTGAAATTTGGTTAACATTCACATACTTTATTAAGGAAAGATAGTTACAAGGTAGAAAAGATGGAACACATTGTAGGAAATTTGACTAAAAATAAACTTAAAACCAAATGGATATCAAATAGGGCCTTAATGTTTTGCGTTTTATGTTATATATTAGCATGGAGCTTATATATTTTAATATAAAGGTTGAATTGGAGCTTATATATTTTAATATAAAGGTTGAATTGGGTACGTTCATGATGCTGGATTGTTTTAAATAAGGGTAATGTTTTCCCAAATAGTTTAGCCGAATAACCACCATGGGTAGTCTAGTGGTAGGACCTTAAAAAACCAAAATATTATAGTTTCAATCAATGGTGACCACGTACCTAGGAATTAATTTCCTATGGGTTTTCTTGATATCTAAATGTTGTAAAGTCAGACGATATGTCTTGTATGAATATTTGAGATGTTTGGTGATATATATTAAAAAAAAAGGTTTAGCCGAATGCAATGTTTTGACTAGCACACTCGAGGAAAGCCCCTTTAGGCATCGAAATTTTTTTACTTATAGAAAACTCCCATTTGTCTAAACAATCTCATACTGCAAACCATTGTCTTTAGATATCTATAAAGCAATTTTTGTTTTCCTATGTAAAATTGGCCTATATGGTAACTGCCTGCCACAATGAATTATAGGATATAATGTACCAGCTTCTGTGCATATATTTGAGACTAACATTTGATTTTCTGACCGTGTAATGATGCAGTCCATGTCACACCTTTCATCTTTGTATTTTTCTTCTGTTATTATTAAACTCTCTATTTTCTCTTTTTAGGCTATCAGCTCAACTGGAATTAAGAAAGGTGAGATATTTTTGGCAGATGTAAGCACCCAGCTAAAGAACAACAACATCACAACTGATATCAAAGTGGACACCAACTCCAATGTAAAGTTCTAAATGGGTAAATGTTTAGTAAGGTTCTTAGACACGATGAAAATATTGTTTCCATTCACAAGTTCGTATAGGGGTGTCTGGGGCAAGGGGGATCAAACCAGGGAGATGAGGAATAATTCCATTACCCATATTTGGTCCACCGACAATCGTTCTTTCCATAATCTCTATTCATTCCTCGTATAATCACTATTCATCTCCACAATAGTCATTATTCTTTCCCCCTTAACCAATTTTCATTTCTTCCATAATCATTATTCATTTTCCCATAACCACCTTTCATTCACTAATATCCAAAAATAATCTTATCCTATAACCAATATTCATTCTTTCTATAAGCAACATTTTGTTCCGAGAATAATTTTCCATCATTGCACTCTTGTGGTGCCTTTGGTGCCATACATTTCTTTTTTTTAGGTCATTTAATATTAAAAAGAGAAAATTATAAGAAGGGTGAAATGTGTGGTATTAAAGGTGCCACATAGATGACATCATAGATAGGTGTGCAACCACAACCAATTGTTATCTTTTGTTCCTCATAATCATTCTCTGCACCTCAAACATAGGTAAGATTTCTCTCATAATTATTCGCTACACCCCAAGCATAGGTGTTCCTCCCGCAATCGTTTCTTTCCGTCCAAAAAGAGATGATCATTTCCCTGTTGAATATTCTCCTTTGTATTTTCATTCTCTCATAATCATTTTATTCCCCTTGTCCCAAACGCCCCAATGAAGCTCAAAAGTGTTTGGTACGTACATAGGTTCCCTTGCTTGTGCAGCTGCTCATGTGAAGCCTTAAAGCTAAAATGTTAAATTTTCTTGAGTTGTAGGTTCACACCACTGTTACTATTGATGAACCTGCTCCAGGATTGAAGACAATTTTTAGCTTTCGAGTTCCTGACCAGAAGTCTGGCAAGGTAAATCCATTTTTTAAAGTTATATGTAATGTGATGTTACTAAGAAAACAAATTGATGATCGCCCGTAGTCTGCTACTGTAACGACCTATAAATCTTCTTTTTGATTGAGAGTTGTGGAGTAAGGGTGGTGTCAAAAAGAACTCTTATCTTCTGAGAAATTCCTGTTAAGACGGATGTACATGGGGATGCATTCTCATAGAGAATTTGTTGGAACGAGTTTCTTCCATTGATTTTTCCCAGCATTATATATTTTTTTTTTTTGAACGAACGTTGTTTAGTTATGTATGTAACTTCCGTTTTTAAATGTGCATACTGCGTACATCTGTATAGAATGTAACGTAAATTATTAAACAATGTTCAACAGGGCACATATTGATATTCTTGTATCTGATTTATGATCACTTGTTCAGGTTGAACTCCAATATCAACATGAATATGCTGGAATAAGCACTGGAATTGGTCTGACTGCCAGCCCCATTGTTAACTTCTCTGGGGTTATTGGAAATCACAAACTCTCAGTTGGAACAGATTTGTCATTCGACACCGCCTCAGGAAACATTACTAAGTTGAATGCAGGCTTGAGTTACACTCACTCTGACCTTATTGCTGCTCTTGCCTTGTAAGAAAGCAAGCTCTTTTCTGTTGCTTCTTTTATGCCGTTGAATTCCCTCCCAATAGTTATTTTTAATGCGCATTTTTTAATCAGCTTACTTTGCTCAGATAAATCCATTCTTAGCGAGAGATTTGTCAAGAAATGGGGGATATTTTCTTTCGTTTTCTTTCTAATAGAAAAAAGGTCGGAGAGCTTTGAGAAACCAAAAAAGTTATGAATTCAATCTATATTAGCCACCTTTTTATGGGCTTCCTTGTTATTCAAATCTTATAGGGTTAGGCAATGTTTTTGAGAATAGTTGAGGTCCAAATAAGCTGATTTGGACAGGTATAGATATAAAAAAAATGCAACTCTTTCATATACTAGAAAAAGAAACCACTTTACATATTCTTGGAAAAGATAAATAAGAAAATGAATTATAAAAAGAACCTAATCGAATTTATGTTCCATTCTGATACCATACATATTTTGTTTTTTAAAATTTACAGGAACGACAAAGGTGATGCTCTTACCGCGTCCTACTACCACCTGGTTAGTCCATTGAGCAACACGGCCGTTGGTGCAGAGCTGTCACACAGCTTTTCGAGCAATGAGAATACTCTCACGTTAGGCACACAGCATGCTCTTGACCCCCTGACTTCAGTGAAGGCTCGGATGAACAGCTACGGCAGGGCAAGTGCTCTAATCCAGCACGAATGGCGCCCAAAATCCTTGTTCACCATTTCAGGTGAAGTCGATACCCGGGCTATTGAAAAGAGTGCGAAGATCGGTTTGGCCTTGGCTCTTAAGCCTTAGGAGTTCTGTTCCTCAGATTTATTGGAGGGTAATAAAGCTTTCATAACGTAGACAATTCATTTCATATTCATTTTTTCCTGCTCACATTGGAATGTTGATCCTTTTCTGGCTTTTAACTGATTGAATCTGTTTTTGAGGTTCTTGGATTGTGAAAATAATTGACATGAACCAGTGTCAGTCTTTTTTTTACTGCTGGTGTGAATGGCTGTTTTTAAATTCATTGATTTTTTTTTTTGTGACTGAAGGAAAGTGTTGTAATATAGCAGCAGGCTACATGGGCTAATTTAACTAATACTTTCAAATACGTTGTGTTGGCTTGGTGCTATGTAGAATAGATTTCGGGAGTTCGACTTTCAAAATGATCTAATTAGTTTAATAGGTTGGGGATCGAATTTGATTAGGAGATCTTTTATTGTATAAATAAATTGTCAAAATACAGATAAATTGCATCAAATCATAAAACAATATCTTAGGTCTTATTTGATAACTATTTTGTTTTTCATTTTTTGTTTATAAATTTAAGCCTACAACAACTACCTTACTATACCTTCCTTTTTCTTTATTTGGATAATTACGTCTTACCTATATTTTAATAGACAAACCAAAATTTGGAAACAAAAAAAGTATCTTCCAAAAATTTGTTTTTGTTTTTGAAATTTGGTTAGTATTTACCTATTTTCTAAAGGAAATATAGATTTAGAAAATTTTAATAGAAATAAGCTTAAATTCATAAACTAAAAACAAAAAATCAAATGGTTATCAAACAATGCTTTAATAACAAACTTAAATTGTTCTAAAAAAATTAATAATAAATAACAAACTTAAATCAAATAAGCTACAATTACATGTTCGAAAAACTAAGCCACACAAATAACTTGTACCAAAATAATTAAATTCTTCATCAAATGGTTGCCCTTCCCTATACGTGTTTTGATTCAAAATATAGACCGAAATTTTATCATACAAAGGCCAATGCCAGAAATAAAGGGTAAACTATGAGCTAATATCCAAGCAGAAAAAAAAGGGATATGGAGCCGTTTAACTTGGAAAGTGAGACGTTCGTAAAATTAGTCTTGATGGAAAAGCTTATAAGATTAATCAAATTCGGAAAATAATTACGAATATACTTCCTTTTATTGAGTTAAAGAAGAGTTGCCTCTCTCTTTGGAGGGGGTGTTTGAGAAAAGATGAATGGTAATAGTCATACGAGGGAAAGAGAATTAGGGAAAGAATAAGAAAGAAATGATTACAGATGTTTAATGATTATTTACGTTTAAGATAAAAATAATGGTTATGAAGAGTGATCATTTGTATTTGGCCTAAACTATTAGAAAATTTGGGGTTCCACCTCAATGAGAGTAACCCATGGTGTTTGTTTCGGCCTCACTAATCTTGAATCAAATCTTAATTTCATTTTTATTGGACCGATACTCGTTTGAATTTTGTGTACTATAATATCATATTAGAGAATATGAAGTTATACCTTAAAATCAATTGACAATAAGAAGAATAATTAATATTTCTTATAAATGTTTGTAGAACTCTCGAAATTTTGAACGTGAAATAATTTTGAGATGCTAACATGAATATCTAGAACCACTCTCATATCTTTGTGGCCCAAACACACCTTGAGGGGAAAAAAAAAGAGGAAGAAAAAGTTTGACAAATCAATAAAAGTTAATCCACTTTGGTTAGAGAGTTTACTTTCCCAAATGGTAGTCACTTTCCATCATGAACCTTTTTTCTCTCTCTCTCTCTTAAATACTATGAACTCTCCCAAATGGTAGTCACTTTCCATCATGAACCTTTTTTCTCTCTCTCTCTCTTAAATACTATGATTACATAGTTTATTATATTATAAGAAAAGTTAAATTTACCATTCTCAAAAAAAAAAAAAAAAAAAGAGGGTCAAAATTTACCCATGATCATTTAGCCAATTTTGATGGAAAACTTTTAGGTTTCTCAAATTGAACTCTTAATCTAAATATGGGTTGCAACTTTTGACTTTGTGTTCACTTTTTTGTGTGTGGCTAAAGTAATCATAAATTTCAACAAAAATTAAGTAAGGCACAAAATCAAGCTTGATTAATATAACAACATCAACAATTGAGTTGTTCAAAAAAAAAAGCATCAACAATTGAGTGCATCAAAACTTACAAACATATGTTATGTATGCAAAATTGAGACCTCATAATAAAAATGGATGTACCTTGCCAAGTTTAAACTTGAAGGTTGATATTTTTCACCTATTGTGGTTTGATTTCTAAATTTTAAATGATTTATTTTAGCCTCTCCACTTTTAAAAAATATTGTTATATTAGGGTTCTTTTCTAACATTAGTTATATTAGTTAATGGTTTGGGTTACTATATGATCTTTATTCCAAAAAATAAGCGTCAACTTAATAAAAAATGATTATTAGGAAAAGAAATTGAAATTGTCATGAAGGCATAATCTCAATCCCCAACGTCAAACACGCCCGAAGAATTCGACCAATTTCAAATATGAATGCATAAAATACAATTAATATATTAAAGAAAGATGAATTGAAAGATTTAGTCAATGCGGCACGCGATTTAATATTTTTTTGTTATTTATTATTTTTTTAAAAGATGGATTAGATTTGCATAGGTCATTTCATTAATGTCTAATTTTATGTATTGGAGTAATTTAATCTATATAATTTTAGATTGAATTAAATTGACTTATCAAGTTGTAAATATTTATCTTTTTCAGTTAAAACTAAGTTCATTGTTCCGAAATATGTAAAATAAAAAATTTTAAAATTAAAATCATATAATATTAGATTTAAATTCAAGCTATTTATCACCCATATTATTCTATTCTTAGTTCAAGTTAAGAATAAAAAATACTCCAAAAAAAAATCAAAAAAAAAAAAATCAAGTTATAATTCAATCCAAAAATTTTATAACTCAGACTGAACATTTAATTATTGCCTTAATTTTTATGAGAATATTTTTTTTAATAAAATAATATTTAAGATTCGAATCTATAATTTAAATAGTTATTTTTTAAACCGAAAGTTAGTGGCACAGTTGGTTATCTTGTATGGTGTTAATCCATTTCATCTACGGTCACAAATTCGAGCCCGGAAAATCGGTATTTGCCTATCATATTATTTGAGAGTAGTTGTGCCCTCTATGTAGGATTTGTTGGTCTCCCTTCCCCCACTATGTACTCAATTGTTATATAACCAGTCCCTCAAACACCATTTATCATAATAATCTCTATTATAATAATTTTGCCCTTAAACACTATTTATAATATAACCTACTGTTTATCATAACCTTCCGTCTATTATAACTAGATCGATGTTTCAAACACACTCAAAAGATGGAAGGATTCCTCTTCTTTCTTCCGTAAAAAAAGGGAAAAGGAAAACTCAGAGATATTAGTGGAAATTTGTGGAGGATTGACATAAGAGCCGCCATCATATTCCCCATTTTCTGAAATGGGAACTTTTCCTTAGAAGCCTTTACTGCCAAACTTCGGCTTCCAATCCAAGTTTGAACAAACTCCACCTTCCATTTCAATCTCACAGTTCTTCACAGAGTTTTCAATTTCTTCTCTTCCAATCCAAATGGGTAACTGCTTAAAGTCTTCTGCTAAAGTTGAAAATGCCCATTCGTCTCTACCCATTTCAGGTACACGCTTTTAGATTTCTCCATCACCTAATTTGACATGGGGTTCTTGGTTTTGTGATGTTGTGTTTATCTTGCTACTTGGTACTCACAAATTTGTTGAAACTAAATGATTTGGGGTTTTCGTTCTTGAGCTTTGTGGGAAAATGGATGATCTTAGATGGGTTTACTTGTATGACCTTTCTATGCTTGATTTGTCAATTGAATGTTATGATATGGCGAAGTTGGTTAAGTCCTGTGAAATCTAATGATTTTTATCACCGACCCTTGTTTCAAGAGATGATAAACAAGAGAATTCATTTGAAATATATCCATAATTGTGTCTCTTGTGCTTTAAAGAGTTTCAAATGTTATTGCACTGTAAACAACTTCCAATTGGTCATTGAGTTTTAAATGTTTTTTTTTTGTTTAATTTATCTCGATTTTAATTTTGTTAGTTTAACGATTATGGCTCGAATCTCGATGATTATGGAGGCATAATTGTTAAACTAACCGAATTGTTTTTTTTTTGTTTGATTGAAGTCCCTTTCTTTGGTGTGATTCTCATAGGTTTTGGTATTTAGAGGAATTGAGATTAATATAGGGGTTTATGGGCAATTAGTCAGAGAGTTAGTTTGACTATTTAGTTATAAGTAGAGGGGAGGAGAGACAGATGAGTGAGGAAGATAATCAAATATTGAGTACAGAATTAGTGGGCTCAAGAGATTATTCTCTAGAGAATGGGTAGTTCTAAGTCCTATCAAAACTTAGTTTATCTTGTAGTCCTTTGCCTTTTGATAATATCTGGATCTTGGATCTTATCAAATTCCTTTTTTTGTGCGCTCGATCTTTTTTTTCGCCTAGTATTCTTTCATTTTTTTTATGAAAGCTTGATGTTTCATAAAAAAAAAAAATTGTACTCAAGCTAAATACTAGAAATTTTTTTAACTTGCCTCTTTAAATTTTCAAAATCAAAAGATTATAGAAGGTGAAGTTTCGCCCCCTCTCTGAATATTTATGGCTTCATCCCTCTGAGAGTATTACTATTAGTAATTTTAGTAGGATATTTTTGTAATTTTAATGGTTTTACCCTGTAACTTTTCATCTTTTTAATGAAAATTTTCTGTTTCCTATCAAAAAAGAAATATAAGTAGGATATTAGAAAAGGCATAGTGGTAAATAATTAGGGGTGTATTTCTTATAAATAAGAAGATTAGATCACTCACACATTATTCTCGGTGTCAGCTTACCATGAAAGCATTGTAAGGACATAATTAATGACATGAATCTCTTAGGCCTATAATTAAAAGTTTAGACATTTTTGAATAAGTTCAATTTTTTTTTGAGATAGTTAGAAACTTTTTAAAATAGAGGCAAGAGCCATTTGTTGTAACCGAATGACGAGTTGGTTATCTTAATTGGTGGTAATTCATTTCAACTCCACGGTCACGGGTTAATTCCTAGAAATCAGTATTTAGCTCTCTTATTATTTGAGAGGAGCAGTGTCCACTACCCAAGGTTTATTGGTCCCCCTCCCCCTAATTTGTACTAAAAAAAAGCCAACAGATTTGCAATAACCAGTGATTCCCTGTTTTTTTTTTAACCTTCATGGATTAGAACTCTCCCAAAGTCCATGCAAGAAGCGTCATCCGTTAGTTCCTTCCAATCTTCCTAACTCATTGGAGGAAAGAAAAAGCAATGTACTGGGTCTTCCCACACCAAGAACAGAGGGTGAAATATTGTCATCTTCCAATTTGAAGCCTTTCTCTTTCAATGAGCTCAAGAATGCGACTAGAAATTTTCGATCTGACAGTCTGCTAGGTGAAGGGGGATTTGGTTATGTTTTCAAAGGATGGATTGATGAAAACACATGGGCTGCTGCTAGGCCGGGATCGGGAATTGTAGTTGCTGTCAAGAGGCTTAAGCTTGAAGCTTCCCAAGGCCACAAGGAGTGGTTGGTACGTAGCATAGTTGATATTTTGCCTTCACTCTTTTATGTGTTCCTTTTTTTTGGTATGTGATATGTGATATGCTAATGTGTGCAACTAACTGCATATGAATTTCAGACAGAAGTTAATTATTTGGGAAAATTTCATCATCCAAATCTGGTTAAGTTGATTGGATATTGCTTGGAAGGCGAGAGTCGGTTATTGGTTTATGAGTTTATGCCCAGAGGGAGCTTGGAGAATCATCTCTTCAGAAGTAAGTTCTCTATCCATTTGATGTACAAAGGGGGAAAATGGCCTTTACCTTACTTCTGTCCTATGGGTGCTTCATACAATTGATTCTGCTTGATTTAATACAATGCTATTGACTCAGTTTCTTGAATATTCTTCTATGAATATGTTTTCCTATCTCACAAATGCTATAATTATCAGCTCTTACATTCTTTAGATGATCAACAGTTTATGCATGTACCTTGATATGAATTGGATTGTATAATTATTAATCTGATTCGAAGTTTGTCTTTTGCATTTTACTTTTCTCGTAGGTTATTTCTAAAACTTATGATTTCTCTGAGTCATATTGAATAATCTTCTGAAAAGAGATCCTAAGGATTATTGATGAATCAATATAGTACATTTGTGGGAAGGAGTCGAGAAGGGGGAAGGGTCACATCTGGTTAAGCGGGAGACGATGGTGTAGTAAGCCTACTGGGCTCGATTGTTTAGCGATTTGGAATTTTGAGTTTATGTAACATGGGTAAATGGTTATGATGTTTCTTCACAGAGTCTTACATGTTGTGGTACTAAGTTGCTGTGAATTGACATGTCTCGCATCCTTTTAAGTGGGTGGCTGTTTGTGGTGCTAATAGGTAAAATTCTGGAAGCGAATGCCTCTAGTCTTCCCTCTTACTCTCCTTTTGTTAGATGTTTTTTATATGATCCAGGATCTAGGTTATATCAAAAGATAAAAGAATAAAGATAAACCAAGTTTTGATAGGAACTTGGAACCTCCCTTTTCAAGAGAATCTCTTGAGCCCTACAATAAATCACTCAATAACTCATTCAATAATTTGGATGCCTAAACCCTAACCTAATCCACTCTATTTATAACAAAATACTAACTTATTCTCCAAGTAATGGCTAAATAGAGCCCTAGGCCCAACCTTATCAATACCCGCCCCTTTAAAGCACCTTGTCCTCAAGGTGGGCATACATAAAAATAGAAAAATAATTTTTTTTTTTTTTTTTTTTTTTGCGGCAGCAGCAGCGGCTGTGGCAGTGGCGCGTCGGTGCTGACGGAAACGGCGGCATCGGTGGCATCAGCCGTGGAAACGATGACGCTGGTGGTGGCGGCAGAGGTGGCAGCGGCGATGTCGGGGGTGGTGGCGGTGATGGTGGTGGTGGAGGTAGTGACGGCGGCAGCGGTGGTGGCGGCAGAGGTGGCGGCGGCGATGGTGGCGGCGGAGGTGGCGGTATAAAAACCCTAGCCGTCACTTTTTCTTCCATAATAATTTCCTCTTTGAGCTCTCTAAGAGAACTATTTAGGTCAATGCAACTCTCCCTCATTTTTCTGAGATCTTCTTTCATTGAAGCTACCTCTTCTTTGATTTTTCTTAGAGAACCAACCGAGGCCATCAAACTTAGCAACGCCTCTCGAAATAAACGAACCTCTACCTGATCCATCTCTACAACCAAGAATCGAACGGCTCTGATACCAATTGATATGATCCAGGATCTAGGTTATATCAAAAGATAAAAGAATAAAGATAAACCAAGTTTTGATAGGAACTTGGAACCTCCCTTCTCAAGAGAATCTCTTGAGCCCTACAATAAATCACTCAATAATTTGGATGCCTAAACCCTAACCTAACCCACTCTATTTATAACAAAATACTAACTTATTCTCCAAGTAATGGCTAAATAGAGCCCTAGGCCCAATCCAGCCCTAGGCCCAACCTTATCAGTTTTGTGGAGATGGGTTGAGTGTTAACTTCTTGGAGGATTATTTGGCGGGTGATAAACCAAACCCTTGTTTATTGCTCTTCTTTGTCTAGTGTTAACTTCTTGGAGGATTATTTTACCTTCATCTAATCCTTCCTCGTTTTTATCATTTGGTTTGCCTTCATCTAATGATAGATCTTTTGTAACTATTCATCGTATCAATGAAAGTTTTTCGGTTCCCATAAAAAAAACCATTTGGTTTGCGTCGCATAATAGGAGTGGCAGCTTTAACCACTTAGGTTAGCCTGGTGGTCAAGAGGGACGATATAAATATTAAATATTTGCCTACTTAGGATTAAATATTCTACAAGTTACCTTGACAAACAAATCTAATGGAATCAAACGATTGCCCTTGAAAGTAGTTGTGGTGCTACAAGCTAACTCGAATACTCACCTATAAAAAAAAGGGAAAAGGTAAGAGATAATGTATGCTATGGTGGTCACCTTTTCGAAAATTTTACATCCCATGTGTTACCATTGTAAACCTAATGTAGTAGGGTAAAATTGTTGGTTTGTGAGATTAATTGAGATGTTCGCAAACTAACCTAAACATTAAACACCAACAAATATTTAAAATGTTTAGTTGCATTGAAGGATAAGTAAAATATAGTTTTCCTTCTCGTTCAATACATGATGCATGATGATCGTCTTAAGTATTGGGACTTAATGCTGTTACATACTTCCACCAAAATTGGAACTGCACTACTTTACACCGCACTCTCAACGCAATCAAGATGGCCTTTATAGTGAGAAAAGTGTTTCTTACATGTTTTTTTTTTCTTATATCTTTTTGTATTCAATTTTGATATTACTTTGTGAACACCTCGAGGACAATGTGAAATTTTGAGAGCCGGGTAATAATAAAACCCTTAATCCCCTTAGACAGTTAGTGGGTTAGGTTGTTAGTCCCTTAAAGAGCTATATATAGATGTATACTTTCCCTTATGAAATACAACTTGAATATTCACTGACAAATTCATTGAGTGGACATTGAGACAGAGTATCAGGATTCTATCACTAACATCTTGTTTTTTGAAACAAGGGTATCCACGTCTGTCCCTAGGCCAGACACTGGAGACATCGAAAGAGTAATGTCATAGATGAGTCTCGAACCTAGAATCTTGAAGAGAGCATACCCTCAAAACCCAAATTTTCAACCATTGTGTCACCCCTTGGGGACTCTATCACTAACATCTTGTGAAACTGGACTTCCACTTTATTTTGGCTTGGTGAAACTCAACAAACTTACCTGCTAAGTTCTGTTGTGCAGGAGGTTCCCAACCTCTCTCTTGGGCAGTGAGGATGAAAGTGGCCATAGCTGCTGCGAGGGGGCTTTCCTTTCTACACGAAGCTGAATCGCCCGTCATATATCGTGACTTCAAGGCGTCCAACATCCTACTCGATGCCGTAAGCGAGCTATTCTTGTTGAGAAAAACTTTGCTCTGCACAAATTATATACAATCTTGTTACATGAACAACTGTTGATGGTAATTTTGTGCATCTCCTTAATGCAGGAATTTAATGCTAAGCTTTCTGATTTTGGTTTGGCAAAGGCTGGTCCCACTGGTGATAGAACTCATGTTACTACTCGAGTAATAGGGACCCGTGGCTATGCTGCACCTGAATATGTTGCTACAGGTTCGTAAAATATCCTTTACTGCACAATGTTTGGTGATTTTCTCACTTTTATTCACATAAACTAATATTCTTATCTCCTAATCATTGCATAATTTAACTACCTTTCACCCTCTGTCATTTGGATGGGGTAAAAAAAAGTAAACAACTTTAGTATGGTTTCAAATCAAATTGTATCTGCTTACCTAAGATATTGAAATCTTTAGAGTTTCTTATAAACCAAATGTTGTAGAATTAGACAAATTTTTTGATGGAGTGAGTGAGTTCAATTCATTGTGGCCATCTAATTAAAAATTAATTTCTTACGAGTTATCTTGACAATCAAAATTTAGTAGAATTAGACGGTTGTACCGCGAGATTGAGAACAATCAAGGTGTGCATAAGTTTGTCTTAACACTCACGGACATAAACATTGTTTTATTGTAATTATTAATTTGGTTAAGGTTTTAAATATAAGTTTTATAGTTAAAAATGTTAGAATATTTACCAAAGTGGATTGTTTTGAAAATATAAATAAACATATGTATGTATATTTAACATAGTAAGAATCTATATGGTCTCAGTTATTATGGTCTCCGTTATTATGTTATCTCCTGGTGCCTGGCCTAGGGATGAACGTGGTTGTCCCCGAATTTGGAGGAGCAAAGCTTCAAATTCCCAGGTCACCAAAAAAGAAATATATGGTCTCCGTTTCAATTCTTAAACAAGTAAAAATTGGTGAGAGGGAAACTATTATCTTGTGAGAAAATCTGCTCATGAATACTAGCTTAGACATTTTACATTATGCATGCAAATTATTGAGGTTTAGATTTATGCTGCATTTTTATTTTCATGAAAGAAATTCACGGTATTCAACTGTTTTTTAAACTGCAATATCCATTACTTGGCAGGTCGATTGACATCAAAAAGTGATGTTTATAGTTTTGGAGTTGTGTTGCTCGAATTGTTGTCCGGTCGACGTGCCGAGGACAATCTCGTAGATTGGGCTAGTCCATATTTGGGTGATAAAAGAAGGGTATTCCGAATAATGGACACCCAACTAGAGGGGCGGTATTCTCAAAAGGGAGCTCAAATAGCCGCAAATTTAGCTTCACAATGCCTTAGCAGCGAACCGAGAAATCGACCTCGTATGATAGATATTTTGAGTGCATTGGAGGATCTTGAATCCTCCAAAACTACATCTAGAATCTCACAGTCAGTTCAACGTGCAACTCCGGCTTTGTCAAGCTCAAAGGTTGATGCATCTCTTTCGACATCTCATCAACAGTCGCCACGATGATAATATAATGAATATGTATAGCGTATATTAGCGTTTGAATCGAGTACATATCTCACAAACTCTAAACATGAATCTCTCTATAGAATCTTTACATGTATATCACAGTTTGAGTTGGGTAAAAAAAGTAGTTGTAGCAAGGAAAAACTACCATTATGTCATTCTAACTAGCCATCTCTTATATGAGTCTTTTTATCTTTTAATGGAGGATGGGTGTATCATGATCTTAACATGGATTAGATTCATTTGGGGTTTGCAAGAAGACATCCCCAAAATCAAATCAAGTAAAAAATGATTTAATGATTTTTTTTTTTTTTTTGTGACATTCCACTTCAATTTCCCAATTTCAAGAACTTAGTTCACTAAACAAAACAATAATTTAGTTTGATTCATTCTAAACCCACCATCAAAATCAAAACTTGCAACTTAATTAAATGAGAACGACAGTCTTACATATTGTAGGATAGTTTACACATCAATTAAATTATAACATTACAAAAAATAAGAATAGACTAAATTATGCCATTTTCCAAAAGTCTACTAGGCAAACTATGTAAAACGAAAGGTCATAATTATATTTGTACAACCAAGTCTTTGATACAACACCTACGCAATTCCTAATAAAATTTACTCTTATAAAATATATAAAAATTGTTTGAACTAACATGAAATAAAGCATGGTAAAGTATGATTTCCATAAAAGGACAGAACCCTCGAAATATATAGTATAAATTGAGCCGACAACCTCAATTTTCATGAACTTTCTTAAATGAATTTCATGAATTGAAAAGGAAGATAATGCATAAATACGAGAATGAATGCGGATTCTTAGATTCATTATGTCTCTAGGATGAATTAATGTCTTATACAACTAATGCATGCAAAACTCTTCATGCAGATAGACACCATGATTTGGTAACCATCTGGTTTTTTATTTTTTGTTTATGAAATTTAAGTTTATTTATACTCAAATTTACTATCATGTGCTCCATCTTTTTCTATAATATATTCATATTTTCTTAAGAAAGTAGTGAATACTAGCTAAATTTCAAAAATATAAACAAGCTTTTGAAAACTATTTTTTTTGTTTCTAAATTTTGGTTTTGTTTATTAAAATATAGGTAAGATGTAGATATCCAAATAAGAATAAAATTATGGTAAGGTAATTGTTGTAGGCTTAAATTTCAAAAACAAAAAACGTAAAATAAAATAGTTATCAAACGGGGCATAAATGGTGCGTTTATTATCAAGAAATCATGAATTTAGCTTCTATTGAGCTTAATTGAGTCGGTTGAGCTTCATTTCATGTTGTAGGCTTATTCACGGTCTTGTTGACATTTATTATTTATTACAATTTTGTCAATTAATTAGAAATCAAATTAAAAAGGAATTTGTTTTGATAAATTCTTTCACAAAAAAATTATAATAATTTTTTTTTTAAATTGTTAACCTTCATAATTATTAAGGGGGTGTTTGGCTGCAGATGAGATGATGATAGCAGAAAACCTTATTTGGGGTGAGATGAGATGACAGAAAAACCTTGTTTGGGGTGCAGGGAGATAAGATGAGATAACAGAAAAACTTTGTTTGGGGTGTAGGGAGATGAGATAACAAAAAAACTTTGTTTGGAGTAGAGGGAGAGAAGATGAGATGTTAAGATATGTTAAAAAAAAAAAAAATCTGTTCTTATATTTGTTTTAACAATAAAATTGTTCTTTTTCTTTTTTTAAAAAATAATTATTCTCAAGTATTTAGCTATTAATATAATAAGTATGTAAATATAACTACTATCATAAATAAAATGTAAGTAATATAAATTTAATATTAAGCACCATTAATCATATTAATGTTTTTATTAAAAAAAACATAGTTTCAATGATATTATGTCCGACATAATAACCATGATGTTAAAAATTTCTAATATTTCATACTTAAATATTGTTTAATTAAAAAAAATATGAGAAAAAAAAATTTCACACCACCAAAATAAAGTTTGACTAATCTAAAATATTTGTACATCGTTAATAACTTTTTTTTAAAAGATTTGTTAGACTTAAATAATAAAAAAACATTGTAATCTCAAAAACAAAAAATAATAATAATAATAATAAAAATTAAAAAAATACAAAGATTCTATTTATTAAAAAATAAAAATAAAACCATTTGGTTAAACTAGTCATTATAAAATCTTGAAAGAAATTTTTATTTTGTATAAAAAAATTATTTTTTTATACTTTTGTACATTCATATTCATAGTTACCGAATGTCAAAGAATTGTTAATAAATTACACTAATTAATAGGTAATAATAAATTAAATATATTTATCTTATTATTCATTGATACTTCTAGGAAACCATAGACACCCCTAAAAAATTTTATTTATTGTTTTTTTGTAGTTAAAAGAGAACTCGGTCACATTTTGATAATAATTATTACATGGAAGTAATAAAATATCCCTCAAATTTTGGAATTTATTGTTTTTTTATTAGGTAGAATAGATCTCAATCCCTATGACTCATATAAGTCTTGAAATTTATAGTTGTTTTTTGTATATACAATCAAGTCTCTCAAAATTATTAAATTAATTTATCCTTAAAAAAATATATATATTCACTCTTACTATTATTTCAAAGTGGAACGCTAAATACAAGAGTATAAAATTTGAATCTCATTTTTTTTAACAAACAAGATAAGTTTAATAATTTTAAGTTTATTGAAAATAAGTTCATACTTTTAAATCTATTGTGAACTATGAATAAAAATTATTTAAATTTAAATTTTATTTTAATAATAAATTGATATATTTATTGTTAATATTAAAAATAAACACATAACTTTTAATTATTAATTTTTAAATATGATATTTATAGTCTATCTCTAAACAATTGAAATTCTATAATTTTTTTTGTTATTAAAGACGATTAAAAAATTAATAAAAATATGAAAATTTAACGTAAGAGATAATATATATCTATTTATTTTAATTTTTAAAATTAAAATATATTTAAATAAACATTTGATATAATAATAGTATAATTATTATAATTATATATTGATATATTAAAATAATAATTTTATTATAAAAAAATATATCAGACATAAAATAAGTAAACAAGTATATATATATATAAATGAAAAAATGAAAAAATTTTAAATTTAAAAAAAAAAAAGAGAAGATGAGATGAGATGAAGTACACCTTGAAGGTGTTGAGCTTCAACACCTCACCTCATCTCACCTCCTCTTAAAACAAACATCCCTTAATAGAAGTTTATGACTGAATATTTAAAATATAATATTAAAACATATTAAAGATCCAAGTATAAAAACTTTTAAAATTAGACTATATTTATAATTATTTTATGAAAAAGCATATCTACTCTAATTTGCCTAAAATATTTACCATGAAAATTATAATTTTTTTTTTGTTAAATTTTATAATTGAATAATTATTTTCAATTAATCGAATAGCATAAAGATGAGCAACGGATCAGTTTAAATTTAGAGATGAGATAATCCCAAAATCTAGACCTTAACTGACTTCCAAATTTAGATTTTGCATTGAAATCGTAATTATGCTCAAAATTTCTGAATTGTATATCCAAACAATTCTCTCTCTATATTAACAACTTCGGTGATTTACTCTGTTCTTAAACTGCCAACCTTTCTGATTCTCTCAATTGATTTCAAAATTTGCAATTTCAATGGACCAATTGTCTCTGCCCGATCATTCTTACTTTCTCGGATTCGACAGTTCTACTCAGTAAGTTCAGATTCTTCTTCGCTTCTTCTGCTAGGTTTAATTTTGATTTTGATTTTGATTTTGATTTTAATTTTAATCGGTTCTACTTTCGTTTCATACGCTGTTGTGTTTGTCGAAATCGAGAATTTCATAACAAATATGGATTTAGGGTTCTGGTTGATCGTTTTTATCGTTTAATGTTGCGATGAGCAATTTGATTGTAGGCATTTGGCATTTGAATCATTGAACTGATTTTTGTGTTAGGTCTTTGAAAGCAACTGTGTTAGATTCCAACCTCAACATTGTTGCCTCAGAGTTGGTTCATTTTGATTCTGAACTGTCCCATTACAAAACCCAAGATGGGGTTTACCGTGATCCTTCCGTTAATGGCCGGATCGTTTCCCCTACCTCCATGTGGGTGGAGGCTCTAGATCTCATGCTTCGAAAGCTTTCAGATTCGAAATTGGATTTTGGTAAAATTGCTGCAGTTTCTGGCAGTGGACAGCAGCATGGTAGTGTTTACTGGAAAAAGGGAAGTTCTACGGTCTTATCTTCGCTGGATTCGCAGAAACGGTTGGTGGATCAGCTGGTTGATGCCTTTTCCATTAAGGAATCTCCCATATGGATGGATAGCAGCACCACTGCTCAATGTCGGGCGATCGAGGAAGCTGTTGGGGGAGCCTTGGAATTGTCTAGACTTACTGGCTCGAGAGCCTATGAAAGATATACTGGACCCCAAATTAAGAGAATATATGAAACTCAGCCTGAGGTTTATCAAAATACTGAAAGGATTTCCCTTGTCAGTTCTTTTATGGCGTCGGTTCTTATTGGAGCTTATGCCCCCATTGATGAAACTGATGGTGCTGGAATGAATTTGATGGATATTAAGCAAAGAGTCTGGTCTAAGAAAGTTTTAGAGGTACATTGTGTTGACTGTTGAAACTATGATTATGCAATTTATGTAACCTGCTACTCTCTCTTAATAATAATTTCTGAAACATCTTAAATTCCAATAATCCAATTCACATTCTAATTTTTTTAAATTTTGTTCTTAATTCTACCAATACTCTAGGTCACTTCCCCTGGTCTGGAGGAGAAACTTGGGAAACTTTCCCCTGCCTATGGTGTAGCTGGTTGTATTGCTCCATATTTTGTCAAGAGGTTAGTTTCTTTGATCTGCAAAATTGAAGATGGAAGCCCTCTGTGTTTACTAATCTTGGATCTAGTCTCTTACCTAAGAATGCAGCACACATAATTGATAATTGATAATATCACCTTTTGTAGCACTAATGTCTAGTACGATAGATATATAGGCATATAGGTTCTTTTAATTTATTAAGGTGGCCTTCACATTACTTAAGATTGTTTGATCAGGGTGGAATCTAATCAATTGCATGGCATCTTTTTGTTAGGCTTCTAATTACTTTTTCTTCTCTGAATAAAAACTAATCTTCATGCTTCTATATGCCCTTAGTTGGCCCCTATAAAATTCAAAAATTTTAAAATCAGGAAGAAGAATCACCAGCATGACATGCATATATTTCTGCTCATATGTTTATTAAGGTTGCATTTCATAAGTCCCAAATTGCTTATCCTTTGAGTGGAAGTGATCGACTCCCTCATGTTTCAAAGTAACATAAAATGCTTTTGAAATAGTCAATTTTTTGAGAAAATAACCCTTGTAAGGTGCTTGTCACTCCCGTGCTTGACCTAGAAGTACTTGAATATACATTAAGAATGTACAATCAAATATCCAAGTGTTTTTTTTTATGGAGCACTTTCTCCAAGTGCTTATAAAGTATTGTGGCTAAAACTACTGATTCTATTACCATTCCAAATGCATACTGTTTTATTAAATTACTCATTTAACTGCTAAATATTTATAAATCTTGATGTAGGTACAACTTTAATCAGAATTGCTTGGTTGTTCAGTGGTCAGGAGACAATCCCAACAGCCTTGCAGGTACTTAACATCATCCTTTTCTCTTTAAACTCCCCTTTCTCCAGCTGAGCAGGCATTTTAATGGCTCTGTCTAATACACGAGGATATGAAAGGTTTCTGTTAAAATTTATGTTCTTGCTTTGTAATTTGGATCATTTATGTTCCTTATAATAAACAAGTTGGTCATCTTCGATGTTAAAGTTCTATGACCATTTGACAATTTTTTTATATGAGATATAGTTTTCATTACAGTATCTGGTGCAACTTTGAGTACTTTTTTCTTAGCTGTAGGAGGACACATAAACATTAGAAACAATTGGTAGAGCTCTTCAATAGTTGAAGAGGGTTGGTAACCTGATGTTTCAGAATCACAAACAATAGGTAGAATATTTTTAATAGTTGGAGAAATAAGAACGCATTTTTTTTTTTTTTTTGAAACAAGGGTAACCACGCCTAGGGAGGTTGGTAATTGGATGTTTTAGAATCATTCCTTGGAGTGTTGGATTGGATCAATGTTGAACGAGTCAGCTATCTGATCCTTGTTTGGTTGATTGAGTTTTTTCTAGTCCAAAACTTAAAATTTGAGATTCAAATTAGTTGGACCATTTTGTAGTAACCCTCACTGTAGTAGAATTTTTTACTTGGCAAACGAAGAGGATGAAATCGGCGAACAAAAGGTTTCAACAAAACCCATGAAAAACTACTGACAGAAGAACAAATGACGCAAACAAATGCTGCTCACAAACAAAGATATACCCACACACAAGCACGAGCCAAAGGTGTTTCTCTCATGAACAAGAAAAACTCGACATTTAACAAAAAGAACCCTCAGGAAGAAACACCAAACCAAACGTTTCTCTTCTCATACTTCAAAAAAATTCTTTACACTAGAATGAGAAAAGATACATATCCATGTCACAAAAAAAACGCACAAATGAGCAAAAATACCCACACAAGTATTGGTATTCACGAGTGAGAACACCATAAACGAGAATAAACCCTTGAGTACAAAAAAAAAACAAGGTTGGACGAAGAAATCCAGGCGTCAGAATGAGTAAATTAGGTTAAGTAAAAAACAAAAAATTTAGTTCCTCAATGAAGGTCAATCCAAATAGTTAATAACAATGAAAACCAGACTCTGACACGTGACACCATATCAATTTGATTGGAACAGAAAGTATTGTATTGCAGCAAGTAAAGTGTAAGATACATAGTGCCCTTGGAAAGACTCGATGCAAGAAAGGGAAAGAAGAATAAGAATAGAATCATTCATTTCCACTTTAGCTTAAGAGATAAGGAACACAAAGAAATCTTATATGATGCTAGGATTAAAAAAAAAGATGCTAGGATTTTCATATCTCAAGATTCTCAACTATTGGGGATGAAATTACATCAATGTCATTTCACAGTATAGTCCTAATTAGTATATTGTGCTTGCATATTATTCTTTTTTGACTATGTTACATTTTTCCTCCTTATCTTGGGAACATGCAGGTCTAACTCTTAATACCCCTGGGGATCTTGCAATTAGTCTTGGCACTAGTGACACTGTGAGTTCAAGAATTTATTATTTTAGTAAATGAACAATGTGGGTTTGTGATTCTAGTTGCACTTTACTGGCACCAATCTAGAGTGTTGTGCTTTATTTCAAGCTAGAAAAGTCATTGCAATTAATTTCCTTTCTTTAATGTTTCAATGCTTTTATAAGTCTTAATTCTTGTTGTTTTTAAACAGTTTGTGCATATTATTTAGGTATTTGGGATTACTAGTGACCCACAACCTAGTTTGGAGGGACATGTTTTTCCCAACCCTGTCGACCCTGAAAGCTACATGGTAATGCTGGTTTACAAGAATGGATCGTTAACTCGTGAAGGTGGTGCAATTTCCTTTTTCTTTTTACTAAGCTGTTTTGTACGATTGTATCTTCTAAATATAATCTAAATAATTTTTTCAGATGTTCGCAATCGCTATGCTGAGAAGTCTTGGGATACATTCAATAAATATCTGCAGCAAACACCTCCTCTAAATGGTTTACGACATGCCTTTTCTTCAGCTTGTGATATTAGTGATTCCTTTTATTTTCATAATCTTGAGCTGTATTGTAGGTGGAAAGATTGGATTTTACTACAAGGAACATGAAATCCTTCCACCCCTTCCAGGTTGGAATCCCTTTCTTGCTCACATTTTTACATTGATGCTTAGGCAATAGCATATGAATGTGTTCAATCAAACTCCAATATAATAAGATAATTAAACTTGTAACTAATGAGTTGATTACATTTTTTTGTTTCAGTCGGTTTTCATCGATATAGCCTTGAAAATTTCAAGGGTGATACTATAGAGGGAGTAACCTTAAAAGAGGTGGAGGAGTTCGATCCTCCTTCAGAGGTTAGGATTATTAAGCAAAATATGATAGTTTGTTTGGACAACTTCGATTTACTTGAAGTTTTGCCAAAATGAACTAAATAAAATAACAAACAAACTATTATTTCAGGTTCGAGCATTGATAGAAGGCCAGATTGTGTCGATGCGAGCCCATGCTGAAAGGTTTGGGATGCCTTCACCTCCCAATCGAATCATTGCAACTGGAGGAGCTTCAGCAAATGAGACCATCCTCTCCTCCATAGCTTCAATATTTGGCTGTGATGTCTATACAGTTCAAAGATCTGGTATGTTTTAACTTTATAAGAAATCAACTGTGCTTATCTAAAATGATGTTAAAAATTTCTATATAATCAAAATTAATTTTAAAATCTATTTGTAGCGCATGGAGTGACTTTTGAGAAAAATACTCTCACAAAAAAGATTTTTGAGAAAAAATATTCTAAGGGAACTTTTATCAATCACTTTAAAATACTTGAAAAAGGTTCTCAAGGGATGATACAGTGGTTGAAGACTTAGGCTTTGAAGGTATGCTCCTCTCAAGGTCTCAAGTTTGAGACTCACCTGTGACATTACTCCTTCGATGTCTCCCGGTGTCTGGCCTAAGGATGGATATGGTTACCTTGTTTCAAAAAAAAAAAAAAATACTTGAAAAAGATAAAAGAGTAGAAAAAAAAGAGAAAAGAGGAAAGTTGAAGAGAATAGACAGAAAATAACAAGGAGAAGAACAAAAGATGGAGAAAGAGAGAAGTAGAAAAAGAGGAGAGGTGAGGTGAGAACTCTTCTAAAAATAATTTTACGTGAATGTTTTTCTTTAAATGTTCGATTAGAAGGTCTCGATTTGGTTTGTCTGCCTCTAATAAAGTATAGAGACTTGCCTTAAGGCCCAAACCTTGAAGACATCCATAGTTTTCTTTATTAAACTCATCAAGGGTTTTTCTTTTTTTTTTTCTCCCAAATTTGCTTTTGGCAGATTCGGCTTCCCTCGGGGCAGCATTGAGGGCAGCCCATGGTTGGTTGTGCAACAAGAAGGGCAGTTTTGTACCCATCTCGACCATGTACAAGGACAAGTTAGAGACGACATGTCTGGCCTGCAAGCTCTCAGTGGCTGCTGGAGATCAAGAACTGGTTTCCAAATACGGTGTTTTGATGAAGAAGAGAATCGAAATCGAGAACGGTCTTGTCCAGAAGTTCGGACGATGCTGAAACTGTGGTATGCTACTGCACATTCTAAGTTTATAGAATTATGAATTGGAGCCCCATTGTGACGCTCTCCATTAGACCATAGGAATAATATCGAGAAATTTGATCAGTAGGAATGATGAATAAAAGCTTAGTATTTACTAGAGGAAAAATAAAAGAATATTTTCTTCTTTTTGAAAGCTTTGAGACTGATGATTGGTTCTCAGTTAGTTATGTAAATAAGAAGTTATTAATATTTTATTCTTTCTCTTTGCTTAAATGCTATTGATATTTTTTCACTTTCGTTTGAAATGAGGTACAAAATTCAGGGGTATTGTCGTTAGTTTAGCCAATGTTTTATTACAGATTAAGCCAGTGCCCATACTTGGGTTTAGATCAGTTTTCTCTCTGGTTTTGTCTGCCTTGATTCTTACATTGTAGGTTGCTTTCTCCACTACTAGTGCCTTGATTGAGATATATGTGTCAAACGAGAGCAATAGCTTTACCGGCATAAGTGTGTGCCAAAGACTAAGAGGTGACGTTACCAAATTAGTTGTGACATTACCTTCATCCATGTTCGGGTTAACTACATTACTAATTTTTTTTCATGATACTGAAGATATACTTAATCTTGTTGATTAAGGGTGATTTTTATACAATGAATCTTGCATTTAGAGCCTAAATAGCTACACTGCATTCATTTCTAAATTGTTTTACATAATATATATTTAGTTTCTACTGACCAAGGAATATACAAAAGATGTATACATATTAGTTGAATGTAATAAGACAAACTACTTCTAGTTTCTTAAATATAATAATCTAACTGTATAGTTTTTATGGATGATTTTCAATTCTACTTTCAACAATCCATTTTGGCGATTGTGAAGTTTCTTAATAGCTATTTGATTCAACAATAACAAGATTATAATTTTATATGCACCAACAATTGATCTGATCACTTTGTAATTTGGATTATCACCAGTTGCATCAACACAATAATTATCATTTGATAGTGGATCTTGATCAATAAAATCAATTAAATCAAAAGTAAATTTATTTTGTTCTTAGACTTCAAAGTTGGTGGATAAATCTCTCACAATTGGTTTCTACAAAATCTCAATAAATACATATTTAGCTGCCTTTTCATTGAGTTTGAATCTCATAATAGAAAGAACAAAAGAGAGTTCCCACGGAAGAGCTCTATTGAAAAAGTAAACAATAATGCTTACCATTTCTAGCTCAAATTTCTTTAGTAATTTTTTTTCAAAAAGAAGACATCTTATAATTTCCTCCACGCTTCTCTTTAAACTTTTTTTATAAACCATTCAGTTGTAGTGTATAAGTAATGGACATTGTGTTGGATTCCCAAGTCTTCACAAAACGTGTCAAATTGCTTGGAATTATATTTCTTACCATGATATGTTCTTAAAGTTTTAAGCTTACAACCACTTTGAGTTGCAACTAAATTTCTTGAAAATTTCAAAACTTAAATTTTCTTAATAAAAAAAATGTATTCATATCATATTGGAAAATTCAGCTCAATAATTTTATTGTAAATGAAACACAAACATCAGTGTGCGCCAATTCAACTTTGTCCGTCTAAAACTGCCACATATTAAAAAATTTAGTTGACAAATCTTCCTTTTTTAATAAATTTCACGAATTTGATCAAATGGGGTAAAGTTGGATAGATTATCAACAATATTAGAAGAATGTAAAATTTTCAAAATCTTCGTATTGTAGTGACCAAGAGAATGATGCCACTTTTGCTTTATATTCTACTTTGACATTTAGTGTATGATGACATAAGAAAGTCACCATTAAAAAGAAAGCAATTTTAACCCTTTGCAATTTCTGCTTCTTTTGGGTTATAAGTAACACAAATTTGATCCTTGAAAAGTAAGAAAAACTTGTTATGCAACAATAAATAATATTAAGCAAGTTCTAAGATAATCTCGAAACATATAAAATATTTGATATTTTCTTTTCATCTTGTTTATTATGCGTGACGACAATACATTTACCTTTAGCAAACACGGTCTCACCATGTGTAAAAACAATCTTAATCTTTATATATCGATTAACTTATATGAAAAATTTTGATATCTTTATTCATGTGTACGGTACACTCATTGTCAATAAACCAAGAGATTAACTTTTTATCATAAATATGGAAAGCTGTAAACAATAAATTATTTATGGTTTATTGTATGCACATTTTACTCGAAGGTAAGGGCTTAGTTCGTTACGGATGTTGGATTTGAATTCTCTTGGCATAGCAAAACTTTTATGTATGACCATTTTTGTTGCAATAATTGCAATGAGAGCGTTGCTTGTTTTTTTTACCAACAATTTTTCTCAACATATTAAGTTAACGAAACTTTCTTTGATACTTCTTTTTTCTTACTTTATGATAAATTATAAAGAATTATATTTATTGGATCTAATTTTCCTACATTTGAATTAAATTTGTGGTTACTTTTAGATATAATGCCTTATTTAATTTATATAATGAATTGCCAAAATAATATGAAATAGGTTTAATTTTAAATTTTAGTTTGAATTAAAAAAAATTGAAATAGAAAAAAAAGCCATAAATATAAAGCAAGTGGCAGACACCACTTGCAAATTTAAAAAGGAAAATTTGTAAGTTGGGCTCATTGAGCCCAACAAATAAAACAAAAATTTTTTGATTAGGTTTTGAAAATCATGTGTAAATATTTATAGGTGCACGGATGGCAGTAGAAGACAGAGAAGGAGGTGTCACAAGTTGGAACAGAGGAAGAAGCTGTGGAACAAATTGGAAAAATTCAATCACAAGTAGAAGGATCGGCACATATAAGTTTATTTATTTTTGCTTTTTATTTATTTTATGAGTAGTTAGTTTTTACTTCCAATTCAAGATTAGTTTTATTTCAATTGTAGTTTTGTGAGGCTTGGGACCTAATTGATATTTTCTTTTAATTCAAAGATTATTTGTTTCTTGTTTTAATTCTTGATTGATTCTTAGTAAATTGAATTGACGACTTAATTTATTATTGATTGATCTATGCTAAACATGATTTTGTGATAAGTAATTATTTCGAATGATTGATAATTGTAACAAGGGGTTGGCTTATGTGTGTGTGATTGTGGCTTTTCCAAATTACATAGCTTGCATGATAGGCCCTAGGCAAACAAATAAACAAAATTAATTAATTTTGTAGTCGTCTCGGTTAGTTAATTTTAGTTTAGTCGTTCTCATAAATTTTAATTCTATTATTTAATTGATATGGAACCCTATCGTACCCAATTGATTAGATAATAAGATTTGGTTTTGATGTTGGGTCGGAGTCAATAAAGTAGGAGAACAATTATCTATTGTGGCTTTTCCAAGTAGGTAGACTAATTATTTGAACCTAAGAAAATTAAATATTTTTTGTAGCCTATGATCAAAATTACAATTGGATTAAACTAAACCCTTGAATTGAAATTTTTCGTAAATTGTTTATTTTATTTATTTTTATTTTTTTACGTAGAGTTTCATTCAAATACTCAAAACCCCTTTTAATTTATTTTTAAACATTGAGAAATTAATTCATAGCTTCTTTGGGATTCGACCTGGTTCCACTATTTCTACAAGTTAGAGTTAGTAAATCAGTTTTGTCGATTTTTGAGAGAATAAAGTTATGCTCTTATTCAAATAAATCGATATCAAATAATGTTACAATGCTCTCTCGTAAATAGGAGAAGTCTAACCCTTTAAATAAGGTATAAGTTTACAGTAAAGGAATAAATTAGAAAAGGGAAATACAGGATGGTAATAATACAAGTATGATATAGAATCAAATCACATAAATCAAAACTCCCCTTCAAGCTGGTGCAAAGATATCTGTTATAGCCATCTTGTCAATTAATATGCCAAATTGCAACTTTGGAAGCCCTTTAGTTAAAACATCAGCAATTTGCTCTGTTGTAGGCAAGTATAGAATACAAATCACTCCAGTGTCAATTTTCTCCTTAATAAAATGCTTGTCAATTTCAATATGCTTTGTTCTATCATGAAGAACTGGGTTATGCGCAATGGAGATAGCAGGCTTATTATCACAATAAACTCGAATAGGTGTTGCTTGTGTGATATTTAGTTCCTTTAAAAGCCTTTTTAACCAGATACTTTCACAAATGCCATGGGCTAATGCTCTGAATTCTGCTTCAGCGCTACTTCTAGCTACCACACTTTGTTTCTTACTTTTCCAGGTAACAAGATTTCCTCCAATAAATGAACAATAACCCAACGTTGACCTTCTGTCTGTAGTGCTTCCTACCCAGTCAGCATCAGTGTAGATTTCAATATCGAAATTCTCATGTTTCTGAAACAGTATACCTTTTCCTAGAGTTCCCTTCAAATATCTTAGAATTCTATAGACAGCTTCAAAGTGATTTGGTCCTGTGGCATGCATAAATTGACTAACCAAACTTACTGCAAAGGTAATGTCTGGTCTAGTTTGTGATAGGTAGATAAGTCTTCCTACAAGTCTCTGATATCGTTCCTTATCTTTCACTTCTTCCTCAGCTACTACTTGTAGTTTTATATTTGGTTCAATGAGAGTTTCTGTTGTTTTACACCCCATCAATCCTGTTTCTTTTAGTAAGTCAAGAATATATTTTCTCTGATTAACAAGAATACCCTGTTTTGACCTGGAAAATTCCATCCCTAGAAAGTATTTCAATGATCCTAGATCTTTGATTTGAAATTCAAGAGCTAGTTTCTTCTTTAACTCTTTTATCCCAACTTCATCATTTCCTGTAAGGATTATATCATCCACATATACAATTAGAACAACTATCTTGTTGTTACTTGTATAATTGTAAAAGATTTTATGGTCTGCTTGACTTTGAGAGAAACCATAACTTTTAACTACTTTCCCAAACCGTTCAAACCATGCCCTTAGAGACTGCTTAAGACCATATAAGGCTTTCTTCAATTTGCAAACTTTGTTAGTTCCAAGTTTCATTTCAAATCCAGGTGGCAAATCCATAAATACTTCCTCTTCAAGATCACCATTGATGAATGCATTTTTCACATCTAGTTGATAAAGTGGTCATTCAGAGTTGACAGCAACCGAAAGAAGTACTCGGATCGAGTTTATTTTAGCAACAGGAGCAAACGTTTCTTGGTAGTCAATACCGTAGGTTTGAGTAAAGCGTTTAGCAACAAGTCTGGCTTTATATCTTTCAATACTACCATCTGCATTGCATTTTATGGTGAATACCCATTTACATCCAACTGTTTTCTTGTCCTTTGGTCTTTCTACCATTTCCCATGTACAGTTCTTTATGAGTGTGTTCATCTCCTCCATGACTGCTAAATTTCAGTTCAAATCATTCTTGGCTTCTTGTATATTCCTTGGAATAAAAAGGTCATTTATCCTTGAGGTGAAAGCTTTATGGTTATCGGATAATCTATGATACGAAAGATAGTTGACAATTGGGTATTTCGTACAATTACGAACTCCTTTTCTTTGAGCTATAGGAATATCAAGATCAAGATTAGAAGAAGATGGATTACCTGACTCATGAGTATCATTCGCCAGGGATTCAAATTGATGCAGTGACAAGTCCACTGTTTGGTCTTTACTATTTTGAATAGTTCCCCTCCTAGTATAAACCTGAAGCTCAGAAACTTGATTAGGGAGATCAATCAATAGTATTTCTCCCCCTGAAGTAGAACATTCTACATTTGGCATAACAAGACTAGGACTGACATTGTTAGGAAAAATAGTTTGAAGAGGAGACGTTTCCCAGAAATTTTCTTCAAGGTTAGAATTCTCTTTCTGAAGTAATTTTGGGTTAAAATATGATTCGTTCTCGACGAATGTTGCATCCATACTTTCAAAATATTTTTTATGTAATGGATCAAAGCAACGATACCCATTCTTGTTTGAGGCATAGCCTAAGAAAATACATTTAGTTGCACGAGGTTCAAGTTTTGACCGATAAAATTGAGGAAGGTGAACATAAGCAATACACCCAAAAACTCTAATTGGTAGATCAGAATAAAGCCTAACAGTTGGGAAAAAAAGTTTTAAATAGACTAAGAGGAGTTTGAAATGATAGAATTTTTTAAGGCATTCTATTAATAAGATAAGCAATGGTAAGAACTGCATCACCCCATAAATAATTAGGAACATGCATGCAGATCATAAGTGCACGAGTTAACCTCCATTATATGTCTATTTTTCCTCTCAGCAATCCCATTTTGTTGGGGAGTGTATCTACATGTAGACTGATGAGATATCCCTTTATTCTTAAAAAATGTATCTGAATGTTCATTAAAATATTCAGTCTCATTATCCGTGTGTAAAATGCTTATTTTTGTTTGAAATTGATTTTCAATCATATTGTAAAAACGAATGAAAATATCTTGAACTTCAGATTTTTTTTGTTTACAAATAAACCCAAGTCAAACGAGTATGATCATCAATGAATGTAACAAACCATCTTCTTCCACTACGAGTCAAAACTTTAGATGGACCCCAAACATCACTATGAATTAAGTAAAATGGTTTTGAGGATTTATAAGGTTTTGGAAAATATGTATTGCGATGATTTTTTAGCAAAAATGCATGCTTCACAATGAAAAGTTGAACAATCAATTCCTTTAAATAAATTTGGGAATAAATATTTTAAATATGAAAAACTAGGATGACCTAGCCTACGATGCCAAAGTAAAATAGTTTCTTTAACAAGAGAAGAACTAACACTACTTAAACCCTGAACTTTTTTATTATCAGATGATTCCTCTTCGAAATAGTAGAGACCATCCAACATTCTAAGCACGCCCAATCATCTCCCCTGACTCCTGATCCTGAAAAATACAGTAAGTAGGAAAGAAAGTAACACGAAAATTAACATCTTTGGAAATCTTACTTACATATAACAGGTTGCAAGCTAATTTGGGGACATGAAGGACACATTTTAATGTCAAGGTTTTATTCAAGACAATGGTTCCTTTTCCTGCAATAGAAGTGAAGCTACCATCGGCAATTCTAATTTTCTCTGTGGAATATAGCAGAGTATATGATTTAAATAATTGAGAAGAACTAGTCATGTGATCAGATGCTCTAGAATCGATGATCCATGGGGTGAATTAAGGCAAGATAAGGCTAGAAGTTGATGATTTTTCTCTTGACTCAAAGAACTATTGTCAGCAACAAGAGCACTATTAATATTAGTGGTAAAAAAATGTTGATCATTACGTGAGTCAGAGACTGCAAGCATCAAATACTGATATTCTGTCATCTTAAAAAAATATCACCAAATGACCAAGAATTATAATAGAGAAAACCAAACAATAAACAAATGAATCGACTGTTATAGCTACCGAGCAACATGGAGAGCCAGACTATGTGCCAACTTAACCTAAAACGAAGACTGTCAGTTGGACAATAATCATTATAGATCTGGTCGTCGTGTGTCTGGGTCACGACTCTAATTTTGGTAGCAAACAGTCGAAACAAGTTAAAAAAAATCTTACTAGTTTGGTTCCAATCGTGAATGGTTGTCATAGAAAGATAGAGAATATTAATAAAAAAAACTATATATTTATTAAAAGTAAGTGGGCTGTAAAAAGTAAAATACAGTTATATTACTTTTAAAAAAACAGCTGTATTATTTTAAAATTTTAAAAATTGGATATTTAAATTAATTAAAAGAAAAAACTGCAGATTTTTATTCTTTCTCAAGCAGACGATTTTGTTTTCCAAATAGAGAACTAGCGCCCGCTGAAGTCGCGAGTCGGTGATTCTGTCGTAGATCGCACGTTCGTGTGGGTTCGTCACAGTTTGTGGGTTTGTGTGGGTCGTGGGCTCGTCGTGATGTTTCGATTCGTGTGGATCTCGCAGGATTCACATAGTGGGTGGGTTCATGTGGAGTCAGATACAATTTTCCCTCTATTAAGTATAGAGCAAAAAACTCTTTCGATCTTTTATGAAACCTTCTACGGGGAAGAGATCTTCTGCTTCAAAAAAGGAACTCAACAAATTTGAGATCCACTCTACTATTTCACCCTTGCAACGAAAAAACTTCAAATGGGAATATTGACTGTTGCTACTGTATGGGGCAGCAACAACTATAGATCTGATTGATGTTTGAATCCTTCAACACGGCTCTGATACCATGTCCATTTTTTAGAGAATAAAATTATGTTCTTATTCAAATAAATTGATATCAAATAATGTTATAATGCTCTCTCTTAAATAAAAGAAGTCTAACCCTTTAAATAAGGAATAAATTATAAAAGGAAAATACAAGGATGGTAATTATATAAGTATGACATAGAATCAAATCACATAAATCAACAAGTTTTTATTTTGGCGGGTTTCGACAACCCGACCAAATTTGGCGCCGTTGCCGGGGAGCTTAATTTAGTTTCTCATTGTTTTATTTTTATTTTTACTTTTAGTTTCTTTTTTATTTTTGTTTAAAAAAAAGAAAAAGAAATAAAGACTAAAATAATGAAAATAAAAAAGTAGGAAAAATATTGGGTTGCCTCCCAATAAGCGCAATCATTTAACGTCGTTGTGCTCGACAACTTGAACACATATCAGGGTACATAAAATTCTTCAACTTTCTTTGGTCCCTTTTTGCTTGAATCAATGTAGCCTACTAAATCTAGTAGACTTTTGTGCTTCTCAAAGGCACCAGACATATATATATTTTTGTTATTTTTTAGATATGAATTATTGAAATAAAATGGCAAAAAATAAGACTCAACAGGTTCATAAGAAAAAAGAAAAGAAAGATCAATTTTTCGAAGATTTTCTGAAAATAAAATAGGGTTAGGATTTTCGGCTTCATATTCTATAACCTAAATTTCCTCTTCGTTTGTAGGCTCATTTTCTTCCATCTCACATACTTGATTTTTATATGGCTTGAAATTGTCAAACTCATCTTCACTATTTATAAATTTTACCTCATCAGAACTTTCTACCTGAATGGTATCAACAAATTGTTGCTCTTGTAGTCTCTCCAATTTCCGTACTGAATTGGTCAATTGAGCAATTTGGCTGCTCAAACTCTCCATGTTAGCTCTGGTTTCTTGTTGAAACTGATGAGTATCTTGTTGAAATTGAGAAACACTATGTTGAAATTGAAGAGTATTGTTAGCTAAAGTCGTCAACATATAATCTAAAGACATACCTGAGCTTGAAGTCTGAGTTTCTATTGGAGCCTGATATGGTATAGTGAAGTCCCCAAAGTATTGATTTCGTTGTTCTCTTTGATTTCCATAGCCAAAATTTTGGTGATCCCTCCAACCATGATTGTAATTATCATAATTAGGGGTCGTAACTCCTTTGATAATGACTATGAAATCCACCAATAGTGTTGCATTGTTTGAAATTTTTTTGCCCTACAGCTATTTGATGAACTAAAGTAGTTAAATTAGAAATTTGACTTTTAAGATCTCTTCTACCATCATCTTGAAGAACAACTTCATAATCTCTAGTCCAATATTGTTGGAAATTTCCAGCCATAATTTTTTCAATTTTTTTTTAATAGGGGTCCCTTTAAAAAAAACATTGTTTGCTTAGTTTTTTTTCTTCTTTTTTTTGGTATTTTCTCATCTTTTTTTCGTGCAGGGCATTAATTTTCAATAAGCATGACCACCGACTCTCTCAACACCAAAAACTATGATGTTCAAGTCGTTCACAAATCAAGGGAGTTCACTTTCCTTATCTTTTAATTGTTTTGTGGTGCTTAATTTGTTATACATTGGGGACAATGTATAGTTTAGGTGTGGGAGAGGTTGAGATTATATTTAACATGCTTTAATTCATATACATGTTGATTTTTCTTTTGAAACCTTGATTCTTTTTTAATATCTTTGAATATCATGTAAGTAAGGAATGCATCATTAGTTTGAATTTTGTGACATGATAGAGATGAGCATGATCAGTGTTTTCTTTAAAAATTTTATGATGGTGTCTCATTGATTTGTTGATTGAAAGTGTGCAAGACTTGATGCAATTTACCCATTCTAGTGAGATTTTGAGCCTATGAGCAACTTAAATATTTTGTTCGATTTATTTCTTGTTGAGTGGTATCAAACTTGGTGTGCTTATTCAAGAACTTGCATGTGAATGCATTTTGAGATCACATTTTTGTATTGATGCTTTAATATGATAAGGGTAATTAAGATTAGCCACTTTTTGGCTATTAAAATTCCCACCTTTACATTATTCCATTAGTTGGCCACTTTGAGCCTATTTTCCTTTTCTTTCTTAATAATAGCACATCATTTTTTTTAGCCTAAGATCATCTCATTTGTTAGTCTCAACCGTTGCACCTTTGTCAAGACAAGAGGAAAATGTTGTATGATACCTAATGGTTGAGAAGGAAATAAAATAAATTGAAAAAAAGTGGAGGAAAGTAAAAAAAAAAAAAAAAAAAAAGGCAAAAAGTACAAATTTTTTAAAAAAAATAATGCCTTAAAATAAAAATAGTTCAAGAAAAAAAAATACAAATTGTGGAGAAAAGTTTGCCAGCAAAAATTGAGTTATTATGGTTTCTCCAAGGTTCCTAGTGCAAGCATTAAGAGTTTTGGATAAATTATGTCTTGGGTAGTGTGTTTTGGATAAACATTTAAATTTTCCTCCTATCCTACCCTTACCTAAGCCACATTACAACCCTTGTGAAGTTTCTTTGATTTTTGCATTCAATTCATTTATATTGGTGTAGATTTGATTCATTTGCAAGTTTATGGTAATAACATGCTATGATTTGATTTTGAGCGAAAAAAAAATACCCTAAATATTTTGGGAGTACTGAGTGAAACAGCGAGAGGGTGTTAAGTCTTGTTGCATTTGATTTTGATAAATTGATGAGATACTTGAGTTTTTGTACAAAATGTATCCTATGAATGCTCATTCTTTTGATTATGATTGAAATTCAATTTTGATGAGTGATTGACTTTATTGATATTCTTTGATATTAAGATAGATGAAAAGAGAGTTGATATGTTGAGTTAGAGCATACTTGAGGACAAGTATAGATTAAGTGTGGGGGAATTTGATAAATTATATATAATTATATTTATTGGATCTAATTTTCCTACATTTGGATAAAATTTGGTGGTTAATTTTAGATATTATGCCTTATTTAATTTATATAATGAATTGCCAAAATAATATGAAATAGATTAAATTTTAAATTTTAGTTTGAATTAAAAACAATTGAAATAAAAAAATAAAAATAAAAAAAGGCATAAAATAAAGCAAGTGGCAGACACCACTTGCAAATTTAAAAAGGAAAATTTGTAAGTTGGGCTCATTGAGCCCAACAAATAAAACAAAAAAATTTTGATTAGGCTTTGAAAATCATGTGTATTTATATGTGCACGGACGGCAGTAGAAGACAGAGAAGGAGGTACGGCAAGTTGGTACATAGGAAGGAGCTGTGGAACAAATTGGAAAAATTTAATCACAACTAGAAGCTTCAATTGGATCGGCATATATAAGTTTATTTATTTTTGCTTTTTATTTATTTTATGAGTAGTTAGTTTTTACTTCCAATTCAAGATTAATTTTATATCAATTGTAGTTTTGTGAGGCTTGGGACCTAATTGATATTTTCTTTTAATTCAAAGATTATTTGTTTCTTGTTTTAATTCTTGTTTGATTCTTAGTAAATTGAATTTACGACTTAATTTATTATTGATTGATCTATGCTAAACATGATTTTGTGATAAGTAATTATTTCAAATGATTAATAATTGTAGCAAGGGGTTGACTCATGTGTGTGTGATTGTGGCTTTTTCAAATTACATAGCTTGCATGATAGGCCCTAGAGAAACAAATAAACTAAATTAATTAATTTTGTAGTCGTCTCAGTTAGTTAATTTTGGTTTAGTCGTTCTCATAAATTTAATGTTATTATTTAATTGATATGTAACGCTATCGTGCCCAATTGATTAGATAATAAATTTTGGTTTTGATGCTGGGTCGAAGTCAATAAAGTAGGAGAACAATTATCTATTGTGGATTTTCCAAAGTAGGTAGATTAATTATTTGAACCTAAGAAAATTAAATATTTTTTTTGTAGCCCATGATCAAAATTACAATTGGATTAAAATAAACCCTTAAAATTGGAATTTTTCGTAAATTTTTTATTTTATTTATTTTTATTTTTTTTACTTCGAGTTTCATTGAAATACTCAAAACCCCCTTGTAATTTACTTTTAAACATTGAGAAATTAATTTATAGTTTCTTTGGGATTCGACTTGGTTCCACTATTTCTACAAGTTAGAGTTAGTAAATCAGTTTTTATTTTTGCGGGCTTCGACAACCTGACACTTTCTTAATTTTTGACTATCTATCTGTCATCTTCTACAACAAGTTTTTTATTTTTAGACGTGGCAAGAAATGCATCCTCGTCAAGTTCTTCATTACGAATTTTACCCCTTTGCTCCAAAATTTGCAATTTCCTAATTACATTTGCTATAATGAAAATAGTCAAATAAGAAGATTCCTCTATAACAGAAATATTTGACTCAAGTTTGTTTGGAACATTAATCAAAAAAATTTCCACGACTCTATGATCACGAAAAATGCATGAGTTACAATGGACATTATTTTTATTGTATAGCCCTTCACAAAATCTTATTCCTACATTTTTTAAGCATTTCGATCTCTCTCTTGACAGGCAACAATTTAACAATTTTTACAATTACCTTCTTTTAAATTCCTCTTACAATTTATCTGAACCTTCTTTTTCTATTTTACCATCACTAATCCTAACAAATATAGGATCAAATAAAGCGTCATGAATCAAAGATAAAGTTTTAGCCTTTGATAAAGTTAATTTAGTCGTATCATTTCTCGATTTTTCCCTTTTCTATATCATTCTATGCTCGTTTTATAAATCATTCTAGGATATTGAGCAAAACTACATTTCGTGGGTCTCGTTTTTTATGCCACTTGGGATGCGGTTGTCAAGATTCAACGAACAAGCCAAAATGGTATCGTTACTTAGGATGATCCTATTGTCTCGAAAAACATGTATATATTATTTAGGATCACTAATCAAAATTTAGATACAAAAGATCGATTTATTTAAAAAAAAAAAAAAGAACAGATTTAACAATATATAGGATGGGAGAATCTAACTTCTAACCCTTCTAACTTTAGATTGTTAATATAAAATGCAAGTTAGGTTAAAAAAAATAAATTAATTAAAAAAAAAAAAGAAGAAGAAGCTATACTCACTTTGACATAAAAGGCAGAAGATTTTGTTTTTTTTTTTTTTTTAATAAATTTAAGTAAAAGACATAGACGGTTGTTTTTAGGATTTCGATGGCGGCAACTTTGGAATTGAGAAAAAAAATACGCAAATTTAGCCCCCTTGTCTTTGGCCTTCAATGAACCCTTTTGTTTTAAACATTATCTCCTAAACCTTGAGACTACAAAATGTTGACTCCATTCCATCTCTTCTCAACAAAAAAACTATTTAATTCATATTTATAAATATCATTTTAAGTAATATTTCATTTTATTCTCCAATCCTTTTAAATCTTCCATGAAATTAGTTGATGCAATCTATGTTGTTTTTTTCTTTTTTGATACATCAAATATTGGAGGAAAGAGGATTCGAACCTAATACAAGATATTACTAGAGCTTTGCTCTTGTTGCAAGTATATGTTGTTTTAAGGAATAATCTAAATATATATTTTAATCTATATATGAACAAAGCAAACAACATTATATCTATCTACTATTTGTTGTTCCTTTACAATAATATTTTGAACAGTTTTTCAATTTCATCCACATAAGTTTCAATTACCTCTATTTTTTTAACCAATTTAGTTATCTCTTATATTATGTATTATTCCTTTTTCAATTCTAGTCTTCTAAGAGAAAAAAAATTCAAATTTTTTATTAATTGTTTAGAATTTTGAATTAAGAATGGAAAGCTTTCCTATCTTAAATGACCTTTTCTCCCTCGAAAAATTAAGAGGTGAAGAGTTTAGTCTATGATAGCGACCTATTTAAGAATTTTTTTTGTATGAATTTTTTTTACATCTAAATATTGTAAGGTCGAACGGTATATCTTGTGACAATATTTGAGGTGTGCACAAATTGGCTCGGACAGCCACGACCAAATATAAAAAAAAACATATTTTTCATCATTTATTTTTTGTTAATTCAATGAAATATTAGCCAACATAAAATAATAACTCAACTAATATAAATATGTACTCATAATGAAAAGATTATGAGTACGAATAGCGGACCTCAATTATTATTATTATTTTTTTGAGTTAAAGTTGGGGGAGGGGATCATAAACCCTACAAAAGGAAATTACTGTTATTAATTAAATGAGAGTCCAAATATCAATTGTCTAAATCGAACTCGTAACCATGATGTTAAACTATATCACCATCAAACAATGAAACCATCCGGCGGCCACCGACTCATTCGATCCGACTTTAATTATTGTTCACAAAAAAGTATTATGTAGTATAAATTTATCATCAACCAAAATTTAACATTCACTTAAAAATTCCACGCATGAAGATATGTGTGAATTGGGATTGGATTCATGTGCATTGGCTTTGACTGAGAATTAAGGCGTGAGATTTTGAAGGCTGTTTTGTGCAATTGGTGACTAAGACACACTGAATTTTGTCACAACTCTTCTTTCCCGATCCGTGAGATTTGTTTTTGTTCTTCAAATCCAAAATCTCTTTTCTATTTTGTTTTGAAAAAGTATTTTCAAATTTTGTTAGGTGCCTATTAAATTAATTAATGTCATTATTTTTACTTAATGTGGAATGAGTTTCACTAAAGTTTAAAGATACTCAACCTTTTCTTAAGTTTTCTAATTTTAGAGATAAGAACAAAGATATCCTAAGGAACGTGTATCAATGATTTATAACTCATGACTTTGATTTATACCCAACGATTTAGTCCAATTTTATTGGTAGCAATTATAATCATTCTTATGCATGATATGACTAGTTTTATATATACTAGAAAATTATACGTGCTTTGCACGTGTAATATATTTTAATATAATTTTTTGTTTTGTTTTTTTTTGTTTTTAAAATAAAGATTGAAAATATTATTTAAATTATTCTAAAAAAATTTATTTAAATTTATCAATATATTTTTATTATATAAATTTTTATTTAAATTTTAAAAAATAAAAACTTCTATATATAAGATAATTTACATAATTAATCGTTGGCTATTATAATAACACATTGAAATTACAAATAATATAATAAAAATATTTATTTAATTAGAATAAAAAATGTTCTCATTTGAAAAGTAAGAGTCGTATAAAGAATTATCATTACATGGTTTTTTTATGTTAATTTTATTATAGAAAAATAATGTTAAAATCAATTTTAATATAGTAAGGACAATTTTTTTTTAATAATTTTAAAATTTTAATATATAAAACTAAACATACTTTGTGATACTATAAATATTTGATTTTGAAAATAAAAATTATTTTTATTTTTTTAGACAAAATAGTATCATTATACATTAAAAGTTTGGTTTTACATTTATATTCTTATGATGGTTATATAATTTGCTTTTATATTTTCAAGTGTTTAGTTGAATCTTTGTATAGTAGTTAAAAAAAGTTGAATCTTAGTATATAACTCCTCATAATACCATTTAAAATTTTGCTTTTTAGTTCAATAATAATTGAATTATTTGACTATCATGTTTAGAATTGTTGATAATATTTAGAATTTGGTTATTATCTCCTTAAATGCATTTTGTTTAACATTTTTTTATTGAGTGAAGGATAATTTTATTTACTTTACTATACTTTTTTTCAATTAAAATGATTGTTTTTTTTTTTAAAAAATCAAATGATTGTATAAGTTAAAAACACTAAAAGCTCGAAGAAAAATATAATATAATATAATTTGTGGAGTAAGACGTAAATTGATTAGATGTTTTACGTTATTATTATTTTTTTTTCTTAATAGGGCTAATAATATATAGTAGTATTATTATTTTTAATCTTCCTAAACTTTGCAATAATAATACTAATAATAATAATAAATATTTTTTGTGAATGAGTTAGTGATGATTTCATTATTTGGTCGTAAATCAGTTTAAATACGATAATCATAAGTTCGAGCGAGAATTGGTATTTATCCCCCACTCTCTCAATATATACTCAAAATATATATATATATATATATATATATATATATATATATATATATATATATATATATATAAATGTATTATTGTGCAAAATGATGATGATAATAATAATTATCTAGTGGTTTTAACTTTTAACTAGAAATTTGTTATTATTGACCTTAAAAAAAAATAATGTATTATTATTATAAATAACTAAAATTAAATATGAAAAAAGTAGACAACCCATGAAATTAGTTAATACTTTTAAATAATTATATTTGGTAAAATATATGTGAGCATATTAACACAAAACTCAAAACGAAAATAAGAACTTGCATTCCATCTTATTGAAACTTGAAAAAATAAATTAAGAAATACACAAACTCTTTACGTGCTTCGCTATATGTCATCATTATATTTGACCAATCACGATTCATGATTGCCATCATTTTCTTAATTTTCATCATCTTTAGTTGTATATTAAAATTGAGAAGTAGGGATCAATTGACATAAAAATAATAATAATAATAATAATAACACGCACACATACGTGGACACACGCACGCAATCTTTTTAGGAAAAACCCATACACAAACAATCTTTTTAGGAAAAAATCAAACTCGGATTCCGTTTTTTTTCTATTGCTTTTTATTTAAACGTCGATTAGTTTAAAAATAGTTGAATTATTTGGCTACCATGTTTAGAATTGGTGATAATATTGAAAATTTGATTATCTTCCTAAATGCATTTTATTTAACATGTTTTTTATAAGTGAACAATCACTTTTATTTATTTTTCTAGGGTTTTTTTATTATTGAAATGATTGCATAAGTTTTTTTTTTTTGGAAAGGAAATGATTGCATAAATTAAAAACACTAAAAACTAAAGATGGAAAAAGTAAAATATGTCTCACTATTTTTTTTTTTCAAATTTTCCTGATCTTTGCAATAATAATAACAATCAAAACATTTTTTTACTTGCAAGCATAGATGTATTATTATGCTAATAATAGTAATTATTATTATTATTATTATTATTATTGAGTAGTTTGATCTTGATTATAAATATATGATTAACTTAAAAAAATCAATACATTATTTTTATTAAAAATAACTAAAATTAAATATGGAAAAACCGTAAACAACCAATGAAATTATTTAATACTTTAAATAATTATTAATAATTACATTTCGTAAAATATATGATAGCATATTAATACAAAACTAAAAAAAAAAAAAAATAGATTCCATCTTATTAAAACTTGAAAAAAAAAATAATTAAGACATATAGACCCCTTCACTTACTTTGCTATAATGTCGGAATTTTTTATTTGACCAATCACATTTCATGATTGTCATATTTTTCTTTTCCTTCATCCTTAGTTGTATCTGAAATTGAGAAACTATAATTTTTACAAGATATTATTAAAATTCTGCTCTTGTAATCTCTTGAATCAGAGCATTCTACTGTCACGTTTACTTAAGTCATGATTGTCATATTTATTCCAGTACTAACAAGCTTGTTAGTACTGGAATAAGCTCAAAAATTATATTATTAAGGTTGAGTTTGATCATTATTTTATTTTTGGTTTTTGATTTTAAATCAAATATAGAACAACTATTTTAACATGCGAAAATTCTTACATTTATTTATGCTTTTAAAATCAAATTAAAATTTGAAAATCAATTTAAAAAGAAAAAAAAAACTTTCAAAAATTCACTCACTGAGAAGTCAAAATCTGTGACTAGATCCGAAAGATAAATTTTGGTAGAGATTTTGAATAAAAAAATCTTAAATTTCACACAACAAAAATAAAAAAACTAAATAATTATATATAAAAAAAAGGCAATACTAGCTTATTATATTTTCATTTTAAAGACTTTATACGGATCCAAATAAAAGTTTAATATTCTTAAAATTATATATATATATATAAACAAAAAAATTGATTACTCCAACAATCCCAAATATCCAACACAAATTTTGGACATTATATTTTAATTATAGCATTTTTGTTTTTGTAAAATATTTCATGTATAGCATAATCTCTTTGCATTTTTCTAATATCATCATTCTACCCTTTCCTCCCTCTCTAAAACCTCAACACACCCCCTCTTCAATTGCATCCCTCACTCAAATTTTCTTTTGTGTGTGTGTGGTTTTTTTTTTTTTTTTTTTTTGAGAATTTTTGTCTACTCTTCTTTCTTTGTTTTTTAGGTTCTGTTTGGAGAAAATAGTATTTCTCCTGTTTATTCAATTCAACCGGTTATGTTTTTTTCAATTTTTTTTTTTTATATTTATGTTATAATTATTTTTTTGAGTTCCTCATTTCTTTCTTATATAGTAAATATTTTCATTATAAAATGATATCATTTTTATTATTTGGTGTCTATTACAATTATTATTTTTTTTTTTTAAATAACTCAGTTATAACTGGTTTTCACTTATTTATTTTTTGTTTTAAAAAAGACCATTTCGTTCCTTGATTCTGATGTGCCACGCTTTCACCAAATTAGTTTCGACCCACAAGAGCTAATTGGATCCATAATCGAATAAAATATCGTCTGTCACACCGATTCCGACTAATGTATAAAATTGAGTTAAACATCCATAAAATCTTGGCTGTTAAAAGGCTGTGGAGCAGAAAAGGGAAAACCTTGGATAAAGACAAATTATATTTAGATAAGGAATGGGAATAGGTAAGTGGAAATATTAAGGAGTATTAAGCACAAAACGTTCATGAAATATTGAGGACTATGCATTCACATATTTAAATTTTTTTGCTATATTTGTAATTATAAAGGATTGCATGAAAAAAATGTTAATAAATGAAGAAACTAGCTTTATCCATTTTGCATTTTTTTAATTAATTTGTAATGATATTTTTAAAGCCCTTTCATTTTATTATTTGTTTTTCCTTAATTAAAATGAATATATATTTTCCAAATTAGATATTGCCATAATGTATGATCTAATTATGAGTTTAAATACTTCCATTTAAAATATTGTGGAATTCTAAGAGGAAAAAAAAAAATCTTATCCTCATTTTTCTCTTTATTATTTAGATTGCTTGTTAAAATTTACAAAACCGTGTTCGAATCTTTCATTTTTTACCAGTTTATCATTTTTTATACTTTTTAACATACGTATAAAATTTTAATCATTAGAAAATTAAAAATTATAAAATTTTTCGTATTTTTCTTATTTAGTTGCATAAGTGTAAGCGTCACACTAACCACGATTATTTACGATCATACAAAAACATGTGAAATGCAATTTTCTTTTTCTTTTTTTTCTTTAGTATAAGGTGGAGTAGAAAGATCACAAACCCTATAAAGAGAATACTATTTCTTATAAATAACTGTGAAAATCAATTAAATTCGTGGGTATAATATTGAACTGAATTACTACCAAACAATAAAATCATCGGGCCACTACGTAAAAAGTAATTTAAATTTGTATGGAATATCGAAAAGGGAGAATACACATAGGGGAAAAGATTTGAGATTATAGATAATAAAAGTCAAAACACTACAAATTCTGGTCAAAAGAGGCGTTATATGAATAAATCTATAGCACCCTTTTGCATATTTGACCTATAAAATGCCAAAAGAAGCCCTACATAAAAATATATAATAAAGAGAGACGTCGTCACAAGTAGGGAATTGGAAAAGAGTGATTATTAATTAATTAATTAATGAATAAAGTCCTTATAATAGCAGCCTCAGCACTGTCATTTTCTGTGGCAGCCAAAAGTTGCGACAAACGTTCACTCAAATCATCCACCTCCCTATGTAAGTTTCTTATGTAATTGCATATTTCTTGTAACACATTAGAAGCTGACACCTACACACAAAAAAAAAAGTGATTAAATACAAGTTTTATGTTATAATATCATGGTTTTAATTATTCATAAGAAGTTTAACATATGAAAGGAAGGATATTTGTGTTTTTAACCATAGAGAATTTGGTTTATTCTATATCATAGCTATCGAGAAAATATTAATTTTTTAATGAATAAGATTTTAAAAAAAATAAATTATCAAAGGTTCAATATGGAACTCAGATTAGAGATGGAAGAAGATGTATCGATCCATAATGCAACCCTAATCTTATCCATGAACTTTATCTACTCTAATTTGAAGTAAACAACACGTGAAAAATAGCTATAAATCTTACCTTTTCTATTATAGAAAAGATATTTTAAATTTAATGATCTTGATAAAGACAAGTATGAGATAGAAATGCATGATAAAAGTTCAAAAGGAAAAGTTTTAGTTTGGGAAAAAAGAGAAGCAAAATTCATTGAGTATTATTGACTATATTAACATCTCACTGATAATATAAGTTAAGAGGGTCCTTAAGCATTCATAAGATAAATAGATTATTCATCTCATCGTCAATTGATTTTAAAACGGACACCTAAACTATCTAATAAATTATGGTAAATAATGAATATGGTATATATATATATATATGATTGTGTCTTTTTCCGAGATTTAATTTAGTTTGAACAGCCTTTATGATCATGTAATAATGACGTTAGCCTAAATTAAAACAATCAAGTTGTTACAACATGAAGGAGAGAAATGAGGAAAAGCAAAAAAAAAAATACATCAATAATTATTGTAAATAATTTTAAGAAAAAACTAAAGCAGGTGGAATGATGGATGAGGGGGAACAATAAGAGTCCCACAAGGGGACATGTCGGCAGAGGAAGTTAATAAGCAATGTAAGACAATGTCAGGAAGATGATTTTTTAGGGTTCGAAGGATAATTAATGTAAGAGATTCGAACTCGTAACCTCTCGGTTACGAAATCATATATGATGTCACACTACAGCTCTACTCGATGTGAAATAATTTATACAGACCTTATGGGAAGGGGAGTTACGAATCTCAGGGATGAGGCATTGCAACTTGGAAACAAGGTCAGAGATTTGACGGTCAGAAATTTGAGAATTAGCTGAGCCGTTGTTTCTGGAGCGAGATGATGATGATGATGATCTTCTGGTAGACATTATTATAAATATATATATATATATATATAAGAAATATTAATTGTAATAATATTGAATTTAGAGAGAGAGAGAGAGTAAAATAAATAAAGAAGGGTTGAGAAACTATGAATTAGGAAATGGGGTTTATATAGAGAGAGAGAGAGAGAGAGAAAGAGATTATTTAAAGGGACGACACAGAGATAAGGGTTTGTAGTTTTTGTTAAGGTAGAAGCGGACAATTGCATGGGAGAAACCTATGGCCGAAACTTGCTCTTGCCTTTGCCCTTTTTGTCCTTTTCTTTTACTTTAATTTCAAAATTATTTTTATTTCAGATTTCCAATCTCTAACTTCACAATGTTTATTAGACAACGTGGAGTTTCATCTTAAAATCAATTGATAACGAAATGAGTAGTTACAAATTTGGATGCGACCCAAATAGGTAATTCAATCCAACAATTTGCATTCAATCCAAACGAATAAGTTTATACGAGTATTTTGGTCAACAAATTCAGAACTAATCTGAGATATAGTCAACGTAACATTTCTAAACTGTCGTTATTACTTTATTAATGACTCTGTAACGATGTCATTAATAATTTATCTATATAACTATATATAATATAGTGTTATAATTGGTTCTATCATAACACTTTTACTATAGTATGATGATTGAATCTTTCGTGACACCAAACATAATGACAGTTATTTTTAGTTACATAAGGTGTTTATGACTATAAATTATTATATATTAGATTTTTAGTATTGTTTGTCATACATGTTGAAAAGGTGAGAATTTGTTTTCAACATTCTGAGGCTCTAGAAAATAGAAATAGAAGCATATCCTCAATGTATAGTAAAGATGAATTGAGATGAAAAAATCAATCAAAGTTCACATATATATTGGTCTCTTTCTTATAAAGGATACAATATAACAGTGTGTTGTATGAAAAAAATAAAAATAAAACTGAAATGATTGATCGCGTTTTCTAATATAATCCACATACTAGAAGCTTATAGAATCGTTTACATTGTAGAAGCTCGAATACAACAATCTATGGTGATAGTAATTTTTTAGAAGTTCGTTAATTTCACATGGAACTCAAATTAATTTAAAATTTACTAAATAAACCATACGAATCAAGTATCGAACGATAGAATCTTCTCTAAAAAGATCAAAGTTTTTTGTTTTTAATTGACAATTTTTTTGGTGACATTTATTTGGGAGGATATTATCACCTATATGCTATTTTAGTGCAAAATATCTACGATTATTTTAAATTGACAATCTTTCTAGCCTTATTTTATCTTCTAACTGCATGTGTTGACATTTAATCATGAAGTATATTTGTTAAAATAAATGTTTTACTAATGATTTATGGTAGTCCAAAATAGTCACTAACCATTGGAAGGATTAGGCTCTACTCGAAGTGTACATGAGTTGAATTGAATTGGGCTATGATGATTTTTTTAAATCAACCCAAATTTTTGAGTTGGTGAATTTATCAATCTATCTAATCTTATGATTTAAATTGGATTAAGACATTAAGTGGTTGTTTTTGTTCTTAATTCAAATATATTTGTATTAATTTTCAACTTTTATAGAAATCAACCTAATAACTTCAAATATATATATATATATATATATATATATATATATATATATAACTTCCATTAATCATTTAACTTCCATTTATATCATGATATATTTATTTTGAAGACTTAAAAAAATATTGTAAAGAAGATTGAAGAATATAAAGTCTAAAACATCATTAAATAAAATAAACATACACATTTATAATTATAAGTACAAAAATAAACTAATTTTAAAATTAATTATAAATTCAAGTCCATCCAAATTAATTTCAGCTAAAGAACTTAAATAAGTTGATAATCCAACCCAACCCGTCAAATTGAGCAAGATTAATTCGGGTTATTTAAGTTGTTGGGTTATTTAAACACCCATAGACTCTACTAGGGCAACTTTAATATACATTCAATCAACTAGGATTTAAAATAGTACTAAACGGAATGCAGGCAAATTTAGAAAATGAGACAATAAACGTGCCCGATTATCAAACTAGCTTAGGAGTCGTCCGAGGTGCCCTCGATCACTAAAACGTGCAAGAAAATTTCGACGAAAATTGAATACGAGTATTAGGATTAGGATTAGAGAAGAAGATGAAGAGTAGGTGCATATTTGTGGTCCATATATGCTGAGGGTGTCGCCAAATTTGGACAAAGAGTGTAGAAGTTGGGCTAATAACCAAAATATGGCTTGTGCACCTGTCTACTTAGAGGCCCTCTTTGTGTCACTCTCCCCAGCAAACCCATGTTACCCCCTTTGAAATTCACATCCCCCTTATTTATATATATATATATATATATTTGGATATCCACTAATATCAAATAAATATTTTCTGACCCTATAATATTTAGATTTCAAATAAATTAATTTTTATGTAAGTAGTTATATCATGAATTAAATTTATCACTTCTTAATTCTTAAGACTCCTTTCGACGACCAAACCACTCCATAATATAACAAAATATATGTAATAATAGATTGGAGTGTCAAAAGGAGTAGAACTTCGTGGTATCTTGTATGACCTATTTGACGAAATGATATCAATCATTCTTATCGATTGACTTAAATCAGTGACATTAAATGCAAATACAAATAGTTCACAGATAACTTCAATCAATATCATCAAATATTGGCTTCAATCAGTGTTGCACTATAGTTGATTAATTTCAATCAATGTCACCGCCATTAAATATAGATTTTTTATACATATTAATTTTCCAAACTACAATGGAGTGGCTAAGTGGTCAAAGAAAATCTTGGAGTACATAAGATGATAACAATCCATGATGGTCATATATAGATAGGAATTATTTTTTTATGGATTTCCTTGACATCCAAATATTGTAGGGTCAAGTTGTATTTCTCTCTCACACATATATATGTATATATATACACATATATACATATAAGTTTATCATAACCGCCTCTTGCATTCATGTTATGGTTCAAAATTAGTAGTTTGTGATGTTTATCGTTTTATTTTTTACTTTTTAGTAAAACTACTATTCTTTTTCTCCCAGAAAATAAATTTTGGGCATTAATCTTTGGAGAGTAAAAAAAAACAAACTCCACCTTTTTTTTCCCTCTCAAAATCAGCAAAACCACCTATTTTACCCCAAAAAAAACGAGTTGCTAACTTTTCTATGGGCAAAGGGCCTCTCCTTTTGAATTTTCAAAACCTAATTTTTGTCTCCAACCATTTTGTAGGACCTTCCACAAATCTAAAGGTATTTTTAAGAAAATGTATATACATGTATCATGGGGTGACACAATGGTTAAAGACTTGGATTTAGAGGATATGCTCTCCTCAATGTCTCAAGTTCAAGACTCAATTATGTCATTACTATTTTGATATCTCGCGGTGCCTGATTTAGAAACGGACGTGGTTAACCTTGTATATATATATATATAGATGAAAAAAAATAGTTTGTGTCTTATTGAGACGATCACTTTGACAGATGTGTTCCATTTCAGAGTTAAAAATTAAAAAATAGCGTACGGTAATTTGTCGTTTTTTTTTTTTTCCCTAAGATAGATGTTTCTCAATCCTTGCAGCAAGTGGGAGATTGTTGGGTTTTGGAGTATGCTCTAAGTTAAATGTCTCTCGGCCTTTTAATAAGTGAGATTGTTGGAATTTTGTTTAAACTCTGCAATTAATATTATTCAATAATTATAAGAAGAAAAAAAATTATTATAAATTGTAACATCCTATTATTCGTTAAAAAGAAAAACTCATGGTCATTGATAATGATGTTGAACAAAATAGATATAGAGAAAGGTTGGGTGTCTTATCCTGATATTAATGATATGATATACTTTGTTATCGTTACAAACAATTTGATATGAAATGTTCACGTGGACACATCCGAGTGAGGCTATCGTAAGCAAAGAGCTTGTATAAGACTAGTAAATAAATATTTGATCTCGATAAATAGTTTCGAGACAAGTCTGCCCGAGTATGTACTCTTCGACTCTTATATATTGGAAAATCGTCAAGTGAATCCGTCGTTGTTGAAAATGTATTTCGTATGTTAGTTTAACTAATTGTCCTCCAAAACATCTTATTTTACAGGATTTCACATATGTAGATTTGGCCTCTAATCCCAACAATAGTAAGTCCATAAATAGTTATGGCAACTTCTTTGATGATAATCTAGTACATAGGGCAGCAAGAAGCAAAAGATGATCTCTAAATCCAGCTACGAGGCAGAGTTTTGAAGAATAGCTAATACGACTTCTAAATTTATGTCATTCAATCGTTACTCAATTATGAATTGCAAGTTCCTTCAACAACTACTCATTCTCTATGGTGTGATAACAACTACTCATTTTCTTATGGTGAATCATCTTCTTACAATTAAACAAAGGGATTTTGCATGTATAACAAAAAATGGCAAAATATTTCCATCTATATAATTCATTTATAGCAGAAAATCAAAATTGACTTCTATCACTTGTTGAGTTCTATTAGTGATAAAATTCAATCAATGATAGACTAATTCTATCATTACTTGAGTTTTCTATCCGTGATAGAAATACAAATTGAGTTCTATCACTAACTGAGTGATAGAAATAAATATGCTATAGATGAATTATTTTAAAAATTTTGCTACAAATATAATATAATATGTAGAATGTGTTGCTGATAGTCAATTCTCTTATAAACAAAAGGAAAGCATATTTACCGAACAATATCAAGCTTCAAGACTTGGAAGTCCCAGAAGCAAACTGAATGTTTTTTAAATTCAATTTTCTGGTTTTATATGTTATTTGTACTAAGAAACATTAGTTTGTTATCTGTGATCGGCCCAAGTGACCTCTCATGTGTACTGAGATATATATAATACGTTTTCCCTCTTCATCTTCCTCAAATTCTGGAATTAATGTTTTAGTATGTGTTTCTTCTTCACTTGTTCTCAACTATTTGCTCTTTTAAGTGTACATTTGATAGATCCTCCATTCGTAATCAACTGACGCATCCCCTAGTCCAGCCAAAAATGACGCATGCAAACTCGATAGAGCCTACGTTAAACCGAGCAAAGAGATCATCGAATGAACGAATATATTGATACTAAGAGATCAATAAATTAAATCGAGCTCATTAAACCAGTTCGATAAAAATGAAATATTGGATGCCTCCTATATTTTCTAATACCAACCTCATTAAGTTGAATAGTTTAAGACAGAGATAGTTTTCAATTCTCATTCAAAAACTCAAGAGAACACATAGATTTGAGAAGAGTGAAGCCAAAAATGTACGAACGACAAGAAATGCAGGGAAAGTTAAAAGGGGAGGTGAAAAACGAAGCATATTGAGGGTTGGAAAAATACCGACCGAGTTGTCGAAAATGACAATGGGAAAGCTCTAGAGAAGTTGTAAGACGACCACATGGGCAATGCCTGAAAACAAAAACACAAGCACAAACACAAACATCAGACCAAAAACGTTGGTCAATTATCACTCACATTCAGCTGCCTTGCCTTTTGAGGAGGATTTGACTTTGTTCGTAAAAACAAAAACCCCTAAAATCCCACATTTATTGTCTACCTTTAATTTGTGGTGCCCCCCACCTTTAATTTGATCCTTCTTGAGGACCCATTTGTTGGCTTCTGAATGTTATCATGTTCTTGGCCTGCGTTTTGTCTCCCCAGCTATGTGGTTAATTTTGTGGCCCTTCTTTGTTTTTTTTTATTTGAAATGCCTTCTCCATTCAAATTCAACTAATGTTGTGATGTTGTGATTTTGTGATGTTGTAATGCTGTTGGACTAAGAGCAAGATGGAAAATTATGGTTCCCTTCATAACACATTTACTTTTTGCTTTTTAATATTTTAGTGGCTTCTTACAATAATTTTAATATTTTTTTAGATTCTTTTGCCTCAAACATTAATTTCTCTTTCCGTGGGGACGGACGTGGTTATTCTGAGTATAGTGGAGTGAAACTCCGATTTTCAAATTTCCCAATTGTCCAAAAAAAAAAAAAAAAATCAATTTCTCTTCTTTGACACTCCAAAATGGACCTAATATTTTGCTCTAAAATCATCATGAATCTAAAATGGCATAACAACCACTTTGAGAACTTCAACGACCAAGAAACACAACCACCATGAAACCCTGACCACTTCAAGCAACCATATCACTTGAACAACCTTAACTATTCTGACAACCTGACCACCTTGACGACATGACCACTCCTTACAACCCAACAACATAAGAAACTCAACCACCCCGACAACTCCAGTAACACGATGATCCGACCACCTCGAGCGACAAAGCCATCCAAGCAACCCGACCACCAAAAAAAATCCAACCATATGAGCAACCTGACTACCTTAACTGACCCCACCACCTCAAGAATCTGGCCACCTAGGCAACTCGACCACCCAAGCAACCTGATACGATCCCGAGATCGTTGAAGGTCTACTCGAGGCGGAAGAAGTGACAGATGTAGTCATTACTATTCTTTAATATATTCATATTTGGTTATTTAAGTTGTATTGGGCTTATGGGCCTTAATAGGGATTATTACTTAAATTAGGTTATCCCCTAGGTTTACTATATATAGGATATGTTAGGCACTATGTTATTCATTCATGCAATTGTAGTCTTTGTACTTGACTCTTTGAGAGATCCTCTCGAGAGATTATCGTAGTTTAATAATATTTGTGGTAGATTCTATCACAACCTAACCACCTTTAAAAAAAAAAATTTAAAAACTCGACCACCTTCATGACTGGACCATACTAAGTAACTCAACCACTTAAGTAACCTGACCACTCCAATGACCCAACCACCCCAGCGACACAACCACCTTGACGACTCGACCACCAACAAGCAACTCAGTCATCTTGATAACTCAAGAACCAAGGTGACCACCTCGATGACCTTGACCACTGCCCCTTCTAGTGACACGACTACGAAATCATTGTCGTCAACTACCCCCAACTCAACCACAATCATTATCAACGAAAACTCATGGAAGCACATTGGCGAGCAACCACTCTAGGAACTCAACCACCAGAAAACCACCACCTGCAACCACTTTAACGATCTAACCACCCTAGCATCACGACCGCCCCTGTTGACCATTTTAGCGATCACGCCAACTATCCATCCACTAGACGACTAATCTAGCGGCTCAACCATCTTGGCAACCCAACTACCTTAATCACAACTTTGACGACCATTTGAAAACCTCTTTTGGGTGGTCAGTAAAATCAGTCGATTACACATTTAAATGTTTTTAAATACAAATTTTAACATACTCATGGAGTATCGTACTTTATGATAATTTGACATTAGTATAAGCATTTTAAGTGCAGAGCAAACCAAACAAACTTGCATAAGTACTTTTGTGAAAATGTAACTAGTGTTTTGAGTTTAACTAATTTTTCTAAATTTTGTTTAAAAGAAAATACATTTTTTGCTCATCTAAATATGCATTATTGTCTACAAGAGACTTATCATGAATCTTTTATCTCATGAGAAATTAATTTCCTACAGATTTTCTTAACAATCAAATATTGTTAAAAGTAGTCAAGATTTGACTTCACAAATATAATTATTTTAAAAATAAATAAATCTAGTTGAGTGCAAGGATCGTACCGTGGATCTTCATAGTCTTTGTGGTTATCTACTACGATTGAGGAACAATCCTACATATAGATAGGTTAGAGGAAAAACTATCAAGACATCTCGAAAATCTAACAAACGAATAGAAGGTGAAGGAATGTAATTAGTTGAAACGGATAAAGCTATCAACCTGTCTTCAAGATGACGATGTTAAGAATTTGAAAGACTAATTTCCAAAGCTTGCTTTAAGGAGTTCCAAGATGTTTTTTTTTTTTTGAAACAAGGGTAATCACGCCCGTCTCTAAGCCAGGTATCATGAGTCATCGAAGGAGTTCCAAGATGTGCACAACTAAAAATCTCGTAAACCCCAGCAACTCACCAATGGCCAAAATTACATGAACAAGTCTCCTAAAAAGAGAAACAACATTCAAACCACAGGATATGGGCAAGAAGCTCAGCCTTCAACCCTGCCAATTCTTATTTAACTGGAATTCACAACTAAATCGTTAAAAAAAATTCTATATAAACACTGCAAACAATATTAAGAAATTCTTTAAGATCACTTAATAGAAACACCACATTGGGACTGGGAGGATGAGATTTAATAAGTTTTACACATCTATATAGAGCAGAAATTAAATTTGCAACTAAAACAAACAAACAAACAAACCAAACCAAACCCAATATTCATATACAATGTTTTATATACCAAACTTCATAAGTTCTTTCAATCTTGACCCCACCTACTGAGTCTGACTTCCTTGGAGAAGACCATCTCTGATCTGTGAAGTTATATCTTTAACTGCACCAGGCCCATGTGGGATGAAAATAGAATTTGACTTTGAGGACGCTCCGATTTCTTTCATCGTGTCGAAGTACTGGGTCACAAGAACCATGTCCATCACATCCTTCGATGACGTTCCTGGGACGTTTTCGGCGAATGCTAGCACACTTTCTCTGAGCCCATCGACAATGGCTTGACGCTGACGTGCAATACCAAGCCCTGCCAGATACTTGGATTCAGCATCCCCTTCGGCTCTCTTAATCTGCAGTATCTTCTCTGCCTCAGCTTTCTCAGTTGCAGCAACTCTCATTCTCGCAGCTGTTTATACAATAAAATGCCACACACACATATCAAAGATTGGCATAAGAAAAGCCAAACAAGCATTTATCGCTGACTATTGGTCTGCATTTTATTACCTGCATTTATTTCATTCATTGCTCTCTTGACATGCTCATCTGGTTCAATGTCCACAATCAGAGTCTGAACTATCTCATACCCATAAGCTGACATGGCCTACATGACCAAAATAAGAAACAAAAAAAATATTCATATTCTGAAGTTGGTTTATTCTGAGTCATTAATAAATGAATAAATTTACCTTCTCCAGTTCGTCTTCCACAGCTTTTGCAATATCATTCTTCTGTTCAAAAGTTGAATCTAGGTCCAACTTTGGAACACTTGCCCTGATAACTAAAAGAATAAAACGAGGGAATGTTAGCTTTATTTACCGCCCAACGAATTTGTGACCAATTTAGCGTCAACAAAGTGCTGAAAGAAATTTTAGCGATAAATCCTCTCTTTCGTAGTTCAATAACATTTTCTATATCTTATCCGAATTTCAAAAAATACAAGTGCTTTTAAACATGTGTTTCTCTTTTCAAAATATATTAAGCTAAAATTTAAAAAACAACTAAATCTAGAATACAAAACGAGTCTGAAAAGACTTTACAAACCGTAAGCTACTCTAACAATATAGAACCATAAAAGATGATTGGTGAGGCTATAATTGGAATCTAAAGTTTTCTAAATAGATACAGGATTAAACTGAAAATGATTGGTGTTAACTGCTGAACTTTTTTCTTTTTGAATAAAACTACTGAACTTCAAACATTAGTTTTTTTTTTCTTTTGCCCTAGTGAACCATATTTATTCCATTGAGCAGATATCATTAAATCAAAACATAGGTTGGGAAAGGGGAACCCACACAATTAAGAAATTTAACAAAAAAAACACACACACACTACTGAAAGTAAATTTTCCACTAGAGTGCTGAACAAAAAGAACTTCAAACAAAGTATACCATCGAAGACATAAGCTTGGATCTGTTCTCTTGTATTGCTAAGCTTATAAAAAGCATCTGAAGCCTTGTCTGCTAGGGCTCGGTATTGAATAGAGGCAACGACAGTGACAAAAACATTATCCTGAAAGGATCCAGAAATAAATTAATATTAATGAACCTCTAGCCAAGGAGCCTCTTATTCCTCACTGTAAATAAATCTTTTGTTCAGAGAACCTTAGAAAAAAGAGGTCAAATTTATTTATTTTTGCAGTTAACAAACCTTTGTCTTTGTCTCGCAGCGAACATCAAGCTGCTGGAGACGTAAAGAGAGATGACCAGCTACCTGACTTCCAAGGCACCAAGGTAGACAATGGCAACCAGGTGTAAGCACATCGTCATACTTCCCAAATGTTTCTCTGATGGCTACAGTTGACTGGTCGACTTGAATGCAACCAAATGCTTGACCCATTTTTAGAGTAATCAACTGTTCTAACAAGAGAAGTCCATAAGCATCAAACAAAGAACTACCTCAGAGAAGAAAGAAAAATGCTTTTGAACTTGTATCTTCCTCGAGAAAAAATAAGGTTACAATTTAACTCAAATCACCACATCTAAACGGCTGCAAATAAGCAACTCTTCTTCTTACCCTCAAGACACAATAATTGAAGTATGTTCACTTCTCACAATTTAATTTAGTTTTTTTAGAACTTAACGTCTAAACTTGTGATAGATATCATTTCTATAACTTACAATAGATAGAGATTACAAGGGCCCAAGAAGCATTCGAGAGCACCCTGAACCCCTTCAAGAGACACTGACAAACTAGTAAAAAAAGTACCTCCCCTCTATAAAGCTCCCCAATATGCAAAACAATCAATTATATCGAACAGACTAATTAGTAACTAGCATGAGCCCAAGCATAAAACACTTGATTCATTCAGCATCTCATCCTCGCCTCTCCCTAGCTTGAGTTTCATACTGTTTTGGTCACTCTCCCGTACTTTCTGCATTTTATTAATTCTTTTAACGTGAATACAGAAGAACAAATATCCAAAATTACTTGTGTCACAGTAGCTCTTGTCCCAAATCCCCCAGGGAGGTGTTTGTTTCACATATTTAGGTAGTTTTTAAGTCAAGGAGTTATATTGATGAGTTATATTGAGTAGTAAAAAATTCAAAGTTGGGCCAAAAACTCGTTTGGATGTAATTTTTGTGTAGAGGAGTTATAGTCAAAACCTTGTTTGGATGTAGATTTAAAATGAGTAGTTATTTTTAGTAGTTAAAAAAGAAATGATTAAAAATGAGTAGTTAAAAATAAGTAATTTTTATTGATTTGAAAGGAATGATTAAAAATGAGTGGTTAGAAATGATTGAGTAGTTATAAATTAATGATTAAAAATAAATGGTTAGAAATGAGAGTCATTTTCAAAAGTAAAATTAAAGGGAAGTTGGTAAAAACTCGTTGGATGTAGGTTTTCGAGGAGGAGTTAATAAATCTTAAACCTAACTCCTAGATAAAAACGTCAAACAAACAGCCCCCCAAACCCCTCATAGTATCTTCGTGGAAAATCCAGGAGAATAAATTCACTTAAGACGGTACATCTATCCAACTTATGAACTATGGAGCTAATAAGTTAAGAACCCAGTTCCATGAAGTCAACTACAAAAAAATAGTAAGAAAAATGGAAGTTTAAAATTCTAAAGGAGGTGTTCTTGGGGTAAATTTCTTAGTATATGTGAAGGACAAATAACGCCTTATCCTGATGATGTTAAAACATCAAAACCTCCTAAACTATATGCTCAAATGGAAATCAGAAATTCTATTTTCAAAAAAACAAATCACTACGTAATGCTGAATGCACTAATATATCAATTCTTTAAAATTAGATGGTCATAAGAAAATATTCAGCCTTAAAGTCCTACTAGCCATTATATTATTAGAGCCAAGTTGCAATATAAAAAACTCAGCAAAAGCCTATATATGGCACCGACAGAATTGTATTAGCTGTAATACAAATAGGAAATTTCTTGTCTTAGCTTTAGACTGGCTTCATAATAAAACATAAATCAAAGAACCAAAAATTACAAAACCAACCAAAAAGGGAAGCAAAAACAGTTAAAGCAAGGAGATGAACGAATATTATAACATAGAAAAAGACAAAATATTAATCCAGACAAGCTTCTTTTGCAATCAAGATTCAAGATCAAACCATTCTAATGGGAGAAACTTTCTTGCTAATTGAATCACAAAAATAGCAGACAAGTCAACACATACAATTAACAACAGGAATTGGAACAGAGGATTAAAGCAGCTCTAACAAAAACCACTACTAAAGTCAGAAAAACAAATAGAAGAAATCGAACTTTAGGTCTGGAACATGCCTTGCCTGCTCAGTTGCAAGAATGTTAATTTGAAATTATTTTTAAAAATTAAGTTGGAACGAAAGGATTTTTTTTTTTTTCAATAGTTTTTGCAATGACTTCTACGAAGACTTTGTAGATTGTATTTGTATATGATATGGATGAAAAACGTCGATCGATCAATAATTGGTCCCACCACAAAAGCTTTAATGGATATAATAGTAGAGGGCCTATTGAATGCTTTGAACTGGTCAAATAACTGAATCTGATAAAGTAAGGAGCTTTAGAAAAGCAAGCCAAGCGGCACATATTTTTCCAAAAGGATAACAAAGAATTTCACATCACACGTATTTAAATGTAAATCTGATAGAAAAGAATGGAGTGCACTATAAGCGTCAATGGTAATTGAGGTAATTAGGCCCCATTTAATAACCATTTTTATTTTTCGTTTTTTGTTTTTGAAATTTAAGCCTACAACAACTACCTTATCATAGTTTTTTTCTTATTTGGATGTCTACATCTTGCCTATATTTTAATAAACAAAACAAAAATTTGGAAACAAAAAAAAGTAGCTCCCAAAACCTTGTTTTTGTTTTTGAAATTTAGTTAGTATTCATCTACTTTCTTAAGGAAAAATGAATATATTGTAGGAAAGATAGAGCACATAGTAGGAGATTTAAGTAGAAATAGGCTTAAATTTCATAAACAAAAAACAAAAAACCAAATGGTTATCAAACGGGGCCTTAATTACCCGTTTTGGGAATTGATGTCTGCACTATTTGGAAATTAGAATTAATAATAATTGGAGTAAATTACTACAGTTAATAGTGATTGAGTGATAAATGTGGTGCGACGTTTGACGGGAAGGTTTGATACATGATAAAGAGTGGTTGTTTACCATCAAACATAAATAAGAGGTTTTTTTTAGTACAATTTGGTCCCATAAACCTAGATAAATGGTGCAACTATTCTCAAATAAATGAGTGAAATGGCCACTATCCCTCTCGATACAAACAAGAGGTTCTAGAAGAGGTTTTTACCATTCTTTCTCTACCAAAAACAAACACATCATCAGTGGATAGGGGAAAAATAAATTTAAAAAAAAAAATAAGGAAACAGCTTTAGACAATTTTTTTTTTTTTTGAAACAAGGTAACACGAGGCACGGGAAACATCGAAGGAGTAATAAAGTAAACCAGGCGAACAAAATTCATCAACGGAAAGACATGATTGACATCAAATATTGCGGAATGAAAAGAAACCGATATCTTCTATTTCAAGATTGCACTTCGACACATAAAATTCATCCAATCCAAAAACAAAAAAAAAAAACAGAGTCCACCATCAATTGCTACAGGCAAAATCAAACTAGGGTTCGAGAATTCAGCAACAAATGATCAGAACCGCATCAAAAACCACTCAAAATCTCTGATTCGAAACTCGAAAGGAAAAAGATGACAATTCCAAGTAAATTCATGAGTAAAATTCCAAGAAAAAGGCGGCACAATTCTTACCTGAATAGTATTGTGCTTCTCGCGGGAAGAGTGGAAAAGGAAAAGGGGATTGAGAAAATGGAAATTGTGAATTGAAGAAAAAGAGAGAGATTTGGAATTTGGGTGAAAAAAACAAAGCAGAAAACGATGGATCGAAGATTTCTTAGTTCTTATACTTTTCGTTCATTTCGTTGTGCTAAGAAATGTTAATCGCTGGTTAACGCGTTTTGGTTTGGACTTTTCAAGATGCCAGGTTTTCTTTTTCTTTTTTTAATTTTTCTTTGAAACAATTTCATGTACAAAACACAATTCCTTTTTTTATATTGAAGACAAAATAATCGTATCAATTTCTTGTTTCAAACCAAACTAAATATCACTAATCGTATCAATATCATATCATGTTGAAAAAAAAAATCATAGCTACTTCGAATGAGTTGGTGATGCATTGATTATCTTATTTGGTGGCAGAAATTCGTGTTTGATATTGAAAATCGGTATTTGGCTTTCATTTTATAAGTTTTTTTCACCATTTTCGTGATTGGGGATTGTCTAAATGTATGAGTTTTTCCATCTTTTTACTAGCTTGGTCGGATTTGTATGAATTTTTTATATATATAATACATGAAAAATCCCCTAAATTATAACTATAGCATGATCTTCCTCAAATTTTTAACAACATAGTGTTTCATTAATTTACTCATTTAAATACTCAAATGATTGGCATAGCGTGTTGGGTAGATTAATTGATTATAATTCAGTTTAACTCTACAATCATACTTTCGATAATATAAATTTGTTTTTAGTTCAAAGAAATTACGAATGTGCTAAAATGAGCATAGCTAAATCTTCTACCTTGATCACAAAGTTAAAGATTTGCTATGTTATAAAAGCTAGAATTACAAAGTTTTCCCGGTTCGAATCTCTCTATCCCCAAATATTATATCCTAAAAAAAAACTATTATGAAACTTTATTTTTAATTAAACATGGTCATTTAAAAAATATTTACACCATCTTTTTGCTACCAAAAAAAAAATTACACCATTTGACTTTTTTTTTTAATGATAATTAATATAATTAGAATTTATTATTTTGCTTTCATGTCCATTTACGATTCCATGTACCAGATAACAAGTGACCAGATAACAAATTCCATGTACCAGATAACACATGACTATTCCTTCAACAATTCCATGTATAAAACACTTTTTTTTTAAATTATTATTATATTATTCTTAAAATATTTTGGCCTGGTATCTTCAACTTCCTCCGAGTATGATTTTATTAATTTTTAAGACTTGTGTGTTAAGAATATGATATTTTTTTAGTTTTGGAATCTCCCAAATCATGTTATGATTGTATTCTTAGTTTTGACATTTTTGGACATCTTATCTAAGAGATTTGAGATTGTATGGAATAGAAGATATCCAAGATTTTTTTACCTGTCCAGGTTGTCATAATAATTAGAGAAGTTACCATCAGCAGTACATTTTACCTTTTGTATTGTATTTGTAGCACAAATTATAAAATAATTTCATCTATAACATATTAATTTATATCAAGTGATAGAACTCAATTTGAAATTCTATCGCTAATAGAAAATTCAAGCGGTGATAGAAGAAATCTTTCATTGATTGAATTGTATCACTAATAGAACTCAATGATAGAATTCGATTTGAATTTTTTGCTATAAATGAATTAGTTTTGATTTTATGCTATAGATAAAAATATTTTTCTTTTTCTGTTATACATGCAAAATCCTAATTAACATGCAAAATCCTCTAATAATTATTGATTTGAGTTATTAGTTGAACGTAGCAACTGGGTCCACATAAACATAGAAAATCATTTTAAATTATTTGTTCTTGTTAAATGAGTTAGTCTTGTTTTAGGCATCCAAAATCTTTTAATAGGGAGCTTGAAAGTTTAAGCACAATGAAATTATTTGGGACAGATCCATGAGAGTGATTTTATCTTAAAAACACTTGTTGAGGCACTTAAATTTTAAGACATGTTGTATTATGCCTCGAACACATCAATGCCCTGCGATTAGTAGTCAGAGGTCTCGCTGCCCGGTCAGCGAGTGGGGGTGCAGGGGCAACGCCCCCATTGCGAAAATGCATTCCGCATTCGCTTGCGTGAATACATCTACATTCGCTTAGCACATCCCGCGCACAAACGCATATGGCATTGCAGCAATGCGTTTCGCATGTGTTTGCACATCAGCATTCTATTTTTCCATAATGCACGTCTATGTTCGCATTCCGTTTAATGCTTATACATTCTGTAATAGGATTTAATTAGAGTGTCTATATAAACTCGAATTAAACCCTAGCCGTATTATGACACTCATTCTGAAAACTCTGTAATTTCGTTCTCCTTAATAAAACTCTATCTCCTCTCTGCCCGTGGACTAGCCAACACAACATTGGTGAATCACGTAAATTATGTGTATTTTTTTCTTCTTCCTCTCTCACATTTACCATTATCTCTTTTTATATCTTCGTTTTATGATTGTTTATTGCAGTTTTCATAACAAGACAGATGAGAAAAGATTATTTCAAGTTCTAAGTGTTTAATAATCTTAGCATGGAAAATGAAGCTTCCCCTCTGAATGATTCGGTGTCTAAGAGGCTTTGGAAAAAGTTTTAAAGGGTTAATGTGTTGGAGGGTTAGCCTAGAGCTACATAGTTTGTAATTTTATCCATGATAAATTATTTATTTATTTTGTTGTTGTTTTTCATATTATCTAAATCTGCGCAAAATTCAAAGTTCTTTAATAAAAACTTGAACACTTGCAATGGATATACAAATAAATCTTATTCAAATTAATAATATAAATGATGATAAAGTTAGGTGTCTACACTCTGGAGAGATGTGAATGTGGATATCATATGCAAGAAATTGGCATAAAGTCGGACAAAAAAAAAAAATAGATATCTCATTTCTTCTCTCCAAAATCCTCCTCCCTACTTGTAAAGAAGTCTTACACTAGTCAATCAATTTTTGTTCGAGTTATGAGACGAAAGAACTCGTGGAAAGCTTTTCGTGGAACCCGTTTAGGAGGTTCGAGTTCGTTGAAGCCATAATAGATAAAAACCTACCAACCTTTATCAAAGGCATCACCCATAATAACTTCTCATAATCTTTTCTAGATTTAGATTTAGACCAAGAGTTGCACATGTGCATTGTTTTTTACATCAATAATATAGCCAAATTTCAAACAATTTTACTTCATATATAACAAACACACCAGTTGAGCTCTTCAAAGCCCAAGCCTAAACCCTTCAAAATATATTATGACACTTCTAAATCATACACAATAATTCAAACTACTCCCACACAACTCCTGACCACTTAGAACCGATCTCAACCACACAGTACCACAATTACATTACTTTCTGAAATCAAGAAGAAAAAAATTATTAAGAAACATAGTCTAGAAATACAATGATTGTTCTCAAAGGGTGGCAAGTTGATTAAAGACTTGTCTTTGAGGGCTTGTCTTTGAGGGCAATGTTCCCCTCAAAGTCCCAAGTTCGAGACTCACCTATGACATTAATACCTCTGATGTTTGGCCTAGGGACACTTACCCTTTATTTTTACTTACGAAGATAACTACAACCAACATTTTCTACCACTTAATATCATGAACTTCTCCACCAGAAGACAATTTTTTACAACCATTGGTCATTTTCCATATACGCCGAGATATCACATATTTAGCTAATGATTGACGATATTTGTTACTAACGAGACGATCATTCCCCATTTCGCCAACATATTTTTCACTAACAGTTTATAAACCGCCCGTGATGCCAATGATTCTTGTAGTGATTGCTTGCAAATGCTCTTATACTTATTGTTTGCTCGAATACCTACAACATAAACAATTACACGTAAAAACTGTGCAAACTACCATGAATTTAACAGATTAATAGGACTTTTCTGGTCCTTTTGGAAGTATGAGGTTTCTGTTTCTCTATATTTTTTTTATATCCGTGAGCATCCGAGCTAGTTTATGTGCATCTCGATTATTCTCATGAAACAAACCGTCTGATCAAGGAAATTCGTAGAAAATTAATTCCTGTAAATGAAAGGAAATTCTTCATATCTAAGATTTAAAGTCCAGCCAATCAATTTGTTTCCTAACAGTTGAGTTGATTTTTCTTTTTTCTTTTATAACCGAGAATCGAAACTTCATGCCACAACATACATACCTGGAGCACCTACGACTGTCCCAATAAGGGGTTTTACAATTAAGCTCACGAGTGAGTTTCGAACCTAGGATCTCCGATCTTCAAGAGGTATACCTTGGAGATCCAAGTGTCTGCCAATGAGTCCACTGCTCCAGGACCAGTTCAGTTTCTTTTTTAAGCGTCCCTAACTACAACCAAAGAAAATTCATATTTTATTGAATAGAACTCCTATAAATATTCAAATATTCTTCTAACAATTTATTGAATATAAGTAGTGAATTCTTCTTTTTTGGAAGAGAATTGTAACATGAGAAAAGCAAGGTCAACACGTAATTTTTTTTTTTCGTTATCAGTGAGTATCCAGGCGAGCTTAAGCAAACCTCAACTATTCTAGACATACCACATGACCCTAGAACATTTGGATGTCAAGAAAACCCATATAAAAAATTTTCCTAGGCAGGTAGCCATCATGGATTGAATCCATCACCTCTTAGGGGTGTTTGTTTGACGTTTTTATCTAGGAGTTAGGTTTAAGATTTATTAACTCCTCCTCGAAAACCTACATCCAACGAGTTTTTACCAACTTCCCTTTAATTTTACTTTTGAAAATGACTCTCATTTCTAACCATTTATTTTTAATCATTCATTTATAACTACTCAATCATTTCTAACCACTCATTTTTAATCATTCCTTTCAAATCAATCAAACCACTCATTTTTAATCATTTCTTTTTTAACTACTAAAAATAACTACTCATTTTAAATCTACATCCAAACAAGGTTTTGACTATAACCACTCTACACAAAAACTACATCCAAACGAGTTTTTGGCACAACTCTCAATTTTTAACTACTCAATATAACTCTTTAACCTAAAAACTACCTAAATATGTCAAACAAACACCCCCTTAGTTACTTATAGCTCTTGACTATTAGGCCAGTCCATAATAGTTAGGTCAAAATGTGCAATTGTGAACATTCCGTAGAATATATGAAACTACAATAGGAGAACAATCGTCTGATCCTATTATATTTGGTTGTCTTTTTTGGATAAGATATTACATTTTGTTGTCAAAGAAACTGGTAAGAAATTTACCACACTCGTTCCAAGGCTTGAGTCTGGGAGAAAAAAAAGGATTTTACAATTAAGCTGGTTTGTGAGTTACAAATTTGAGACCTTCAAAGAAGCATACATTGGACAGAAACCTCAAACCTCTACCAACAAGGTTGCCCCTTCGGACCACGTGACTACTAATGAATTAAACTCATTCACACTTAGTTCAACAACACTTTTTTTACTACTAGATCAATCATGATGGTTCACATACTATGAGCTAAAGGTAATCAACTTACATTACCTATAGACAAAAAGGAAGTTTGTTAGGCAAAATGCCTTCCTCCAAACAAATAAGGTGAAGTGCCCTTCATTGGTACCAGAACCCTTAAGCCCACATCCTTTCCTTCCATCTCCTTGTCCACGTCTCTCCTACTATTTAGGAAGCATTAACCTTTTGATTGTTTCTTGCTCTATAAACATCCCATTGTGGAAGGAGTTCCAATTAAACATACTAATTTTCACAATTCCCAATTTCTCATCAAAAGTGCAAATGGAAACTGTGAGATAGATAATTAAAGAAAAATCATATCACCTAAATCTTCAAAGGCAAGGATAATGGAGACACCACAAGCTTGTCCATTCGCCAAATCATCACCACCATTGCTTAAACATCAGGAGGCTCACCAGTAATCTCCACATGAGCAAATTCCATTTTTGAAATGGTGGAAGCGATTGCAATCTCTAACAATAATGTCACGTGACACTATTTTGGAGATAAATTTAATTGCAATATGGCAATCCCCACAAACACGAAGGTTCTTGGTAATTCGAATTGGTGCACCATGCTCCGTGTTTAGAATAGCAAAGACAATTGCCAACTTTTCACTATGAATCGCTAGATGACATTCTTTATCCTCAACCTCCACATCATGGAGAGCAGACTCAGTTTGAGGAATGTAACCTAACTCCTTCATCTTTCCAACTAATACATCCAACCGTTCATATATGTACTTTGCTTGTGGATGATATTGATCACCAGCAAGAAATGTATGAACTTGACCCTTAATCTCAACATTACTAACACCTGGCACTTTCTTAATTCCTATCTTCTTCATTGCATATCGAACATTCCCTACATCTTTCCACATACCAGCCTTTGCATACATGTTCGATAACAAGACATAGTAGCCTGATTGCTTGGGGGCCAACTGAAAAAGACAATCAGCAGCTAGGAGTCCAATAGCCATCTTCGAGTGCACTCGAGAAGCACTCAAAAGTGCTCCCCAAACTCTTTCATTTGGCTCCATTGGCATCTGCTTGATGAAACTATAAGCTTCTTCCACTTCACCAGCTCGGCCTAATAGATCTACCATGCAAGTAAAGTGTTCTATCCTAGGGACTATCCTGTATTGTTCAGTCATCACACGGAAATAATGACGCCCTTGGTCTAACAATCCTGCATGACTACAAGCAGAGAGTACAGAAACAAAAGCAATGGAATCTGGTTTTAGACCTGACTCTTGCATTTTTGCAAAGAGTGCCACCGCATCATAGCCTTGACCACTTATTCCATATGCAGACATCAATGATGTCCATGACACAACATCTCGACGTTTCATTTTATCAAATATATCCCTAGCTTCTTCTAAACATCCACACTTAGCATACATGTCAAGTAACGCATTCTCCAGTAACAAATTTGGCCGAAAATTGTCCTTCTCAATATATTCATGAAGACGCCTTCCTAGAGATAGAGCCGAAAGATCCCCACAAGCAGGAAGAATGCTTGCAATTGTAACTGCATCTGGTTTTATCCCACATTCCTCCATCTGTAAAAATAAATTCACGGCTTCATTTGGCAAAGAATTATTCACATACATTGTTATCATCACATTCCATGAAACCAAACTCTTGCGAGCCATCTTCTCAAACATCTTACGAACATACTGAACATTTTCCGGTGATGTATTACTCACAGCAGGCAACAGGCTAGCCATGGTACCAGCATCAAGATTCAGCTTCAAAGAATCCATTTCCTTACAAACTTCCAACGCATCATCAAATTGCCCACTTTGTGCATACCCTGCAACCATTGAATTCCAAGAAACCACATCTCTATTCGGCAATCGATCAAGAACTTTTCGAGCCTCCCTTAAACAACCACATTTACCATACATGGCTACCAAAGCATTACCAATAAATAAATTCAAGTCAAGACCAACTTTCACTATCCCACCATGAAACTGCAACCCAACCCTCAAATTATCCAGACCAGAACATGCCTTCAAAACACAAGGGAATGTATAATGATCAGGATCAACGCCGCAACTCGACATGACTTGATAAACCGAAAGCGCTTCAACAAACAAGTTGTTATTCACATAACTTCTAACCATGACATTGAAAAACACAACATTCTTTTCAAAAGTTGTATCAAATATGAATCTAGCAACTCCAGTTTCCCCACAAGCAGAGTAAGCTCTCATTAGCTTGATAGCTAAAGTGGGGTCAATCCGAAGATGTTCATCGACAACAATCTTGGAGTGGAGTTTATTCAATGTTTTGATGTCAGGATAGCGATCCAGGATCAGCTCACACACTTGTTTGGAAAGAAATTCAAGTTTAGAACCTTCAAAATGTTCGTGGGTCGCAAAGATCAAGCCTTGAAACTTTTTGGTGGTTAAGATTCGTGGAGAACGAAAAATTGCGTGCTTCATGGACAGTATGTATGAAATTGAAGGTACCTGAGAAATGGGGTTGGATGTGAAAGCTCATTAATTGATTTGATGATGCCAGATTCTCGGCTTGGACTATAAATGATGGCGGGTTCTTCATCTTACATTGCAACGGCGAGAAGAGGGGTACAGAGAGGAGAAGGTGGTGGAGAGATTTGCTTCTCGGCCCATTTGTAGGGGGAGACAAACCAGAGGATTTAGAAATATGAAAATGTAGGGCTTCTACTTTATTTTATTTATTTATTATTATTATTATTATTTACATTGACTATCAATTATAGAAATTATCTCTAAACTATCAAATTGTACTAAAAAAACAAAAAACTCTAAACTATCAAATTAATATATATTTTTGAAATAGAATCCATTATTTTTTTGGGTTTTAATGGAGAAGTGAGATGCTATTATTGGTCTCAAATAAAATAATAATCAAATAATATTTTTTTTAATTGATCAAATGATAAGTAAATTATTGAATAGGTCAGTGATTCAGTAGTTTTATTGTTTGGTTGTAAACCAGTTCAATACCAACGTCATAGGTTCGAACTCGAGAATTGATATTTGTTCCTCTTACTCTGATATATACTAAAAAAAATATTATTAGGACCCTAATTTGAAATTGAATCCCATCAATTTTTTAAAATAGTTGTGGTGAGCTTTAATTTAAAAAATATGACATAAACTATTTGTTTGACAAATTATCATAACAAAAATTATGAATTATCATGTAATAACCTAATTGTTAAGAAGGTTTTTAGATATTAAGAAGCGTTGTATTCGATTTACACCGACTTACTTTCTTAAGTTTTCTTGATATTCAAATATTATACAATCAAATAATCTATGTGCACACAAACGTATTCAAATAATCACAAATATAAAAATTAACTACCATTTTACGAGCCACAAATCACAATCTATGTGCACACAAATGTATTCGGTTGAATGTTTATGTTAGATCTTTCTCTAAAGGTCACATTGATGTCGTTATCAAAGATCGGGTGGAGATGTGGAGGTTCACTGGGTTCTATGGAAATCTGGTGCTTAATTTGCTTAGAGATTCTTGGATGCTGTTGAGAAGGCTTGCGGGTTGCTCTGTGCTACCATGGCTTGTGGGTGGCGACTTCAATGAGATTCTTTCTTATGATGATTTTATATGGGGCTGGAAGAACAAGAGCAGGTATGGCTGAGTTCAGAGATGTCATTGATGAGTGTTCTCTTATTGATGTGGGCTTCTCTGGCGACATTTTCACTTCGATTAAAAATAAAGATTGTGATTCTACAACTAGAGTTCGACTTGACAAGTATTTTGCTAACCCAAGTTTCATTTCAAAAACTGGTAAGATTTTTGTTAAGCATTTAAATTTTCATTCCTCTGATCATAGAATTATCACAACCAACTTTAATTGGTTGAAGGAGTATGGTTATGGAAACCTATCTAACAATAAGCTAAATAGATTTGAGGATGGGTGGGCTAAGATTAGTAAGTGTAGAGAGGTGCTCATATATTTTTGGGGTGGGGTTAATGATAGAGATATTGGCGTTGTTAACCTTATGATTTGTCTGAAGAGGTGCCTTCTTGAGATGGATAGATGGAATAAGACTAGGTTAAAGGGGTCGTTAGGGTCAGTCATTGCTGAGAAGGAAAAAAATCTAGCTGTGCTTGTTGCTAATGGGAATGGGGAGAGATCTGATATTATTTGTAAGATCGAAGAGGACATTGAAAAGCTCCTAGAGGAGGAGGAGATATATTGGAAACAAAGATCGAGGGATGACTGGCTCAAGTGGGGGGATATGAATACTAAGTGGTTTCATTTGAGAGCTTCCCAAAGAAAAAAAAGAAACCGTATAGATAAAATCATGGATTCTGATGGGAGCTGGAAGATGGACTCTGAGGGGATTGCTAAAGTTGCATGTGATTTTTTTGGTAAAATGTTTTCCTCCCATGGAGCGGATGCGGGAGAGGCTGATCGTATCCTTTCTAGTGTCGAGCGCAGGCTGTCGGCAGATGAGGCCAGGGGCATTGATAAACCTTTTTCGAGAGGAGAAATTGAGCTGGCTCTTTAAAACTTAAATCCTTCCAAGGCTCTTGGGCCTGATGGAACAAATGGTCTTTTCTTCAAGTCTTACTAGGATATAATTGGTGATGATGTTGTCAAAATCTGTTTAGGTGTGCTCAATGATGGTTGGAGGCTGGATGCAATGAATTATACACTAATAGCTCTGATCCCTAAAGTCCAAAATGTTAATAGAATGGAAGAGTTGCGCCCAATTAGCTTGTGTAACACAGTGTACAAAATCATTTCTAAAGCTATGACAAATAGACTGAAAACTTGGGGTTTGAATGTATACATTCAATTAATAAAAGAAAGTATGGAAAGGTCGGATGGGCAGCGTTGAAGCTAGACATGAGTAAGGCGTATGATCGGGTGGAATTGAAGTTTGTTCTTGCGATGATGGACAAGTTGGGGTTTAGTCAGAAATGGATTGAGCTCATTGGTAGATGCATAAGTTCTGTTCGATATGCGATTTTGGTAAATGGTTCTCCTTATGGGGAGATTTTCCCTCAGCGAGGGCTGAGACAAGGAGACCCTTTTTTCCCTTATCTTTTCTTAATTTGTGCTGAAGGTTTGTCGTCCCTCCTAAGAAAAGAGGAAGAGTTGAACAATCTCCAAAGTTTTAAAATCAATAAACATTGCCCTTCTATTTCTCATTTATTCTTCGTTGATGACAATTTGCTTTTTTTTTTCAGGCTTCTATGGAAGAATGTTTCAAAGTTAAAGATATTCTTAATTGTTATGAAAAGGCCTCTGGGCAAATGGTTAATTTCGAGAAGTCTGCAATTTTATTTAGTGGAAATGTAAGGAGTGGTGATCAGGTGGATATTAGCAACCTTCTAGGGGTGGTTGTCAATGAAAATCTTGGGGTCCATTTGGGTATGCCTTCTCAAAATAGCAGGAACAAGAGGGCCATTTTTCATTCGGTTAGAGGAAGATTGGAGAAGTGTTTCCAAGGTTGGAAAGGGAAGTTGTTATCAAAGGTGGGCAAGGAAGTGATGATCAAGGCGGTAGGGCAAGCGATTCCAACTTATGTTATGAGCTGTTTTAGGTTGACAAAGTCTTTCAATGAGGATCTTCAGAATCTATGTGCGAAGTTTTGGTGGGGGGAGGAGAAGAACAGTCGTAAAGCTCATTGGATGAGCTGGAATAAGATGTGCAGAAGCAAAGAAGCTGAAAGGATGGGTTTTCGAAATTTGAATACTTTTAATCAAGCTCTTCTGGCTAAACACAGTTGGCATATTTTGCGTAATCCTGAAAGTTTAATTGCCAGACTTCTTGAGAGCAAGTATTACGCTAGCAGAGACTATATGTCCGCCCAGATTGGAAACCGTCCCTCATTGGCTTGGAGAAGTATCTTGTGGGGTCGTGACTTGTTCCAAAAGGGATTTAGGTGGAAGGTGGGGAACAGAAGGAGTATTTTCATTAGTAAAGACCCATGGATTAATAGGGTTGGTAGCTATTTTGCGGTGAGTGTGAAGGAGGAATGGAGGGATAAACGAGTAAATGAGTTATTACGCAATGGCAAATCGTGGAATATTGAGCTAGTGGAAGAGATTTTTTGCAAAGAGGATGCGGACATCATTGTGAACATTCCTCTCTGCGAGGTTGAAAGGCCAAATGAAGTGATTTGGAGTTTGAATGAGAATGGTGTTTTCTCGGTGAAAAGTGTTTATCATGTCGGTACAATGATAAGAGAGTCCAAGGAAGCGTCCTCTTCTGACCATAAAATGACGGCGGATATTTGGAAAAGTTTTTGGAAAGTGGATCTGTTTCCTAAAATCAAAGTGATTGCCTGAAGTGTCCTCGCTAATGCCGTCCCAACCAATTGCTACTCGAGAGAGGTGGATATCAAGACGGCGTGCACTTTGTGTAGGAAGGATAAAGAGACAAATCTACATGCTATTAAGGATTGTAATCTGGCGATCCGTGCATGGAACCATATTTTTCCTTGGTTTACCTACATTAGGAGTTACTTCTTGAGAGTTGAAAAGGGAGTTGATTTTTGGAAGTGTTTATGTGCTAGGATTCCTAAAGAAGAGAGGTTTAAATGCATAATTATTATTTGGAGCTTATGGAACTTCAGGAATCATGGGGTAAATGGCAAGGTGACCCTGAAGTTCTATAATCTCCTAAATATTATTGATAAATCCATTCATGAGCATTATGTTTTGAATGGAGGTAACAGGATTTTGGACAGTTTCAAACCAAAAGCTGAGGTTAAGTGGACTGCTCCTCCTAAAGGTCTTTTGAAGCTGAACGTGGATGCATATATGTTTCCTTCATCGAGTAGAGGTGGCATAGGTTGGGTCGTTCGAGATTGGAAGGGGAATCCAATGTTGCTGGGCTGGAAGTCGAATTTGGTGGGTTACTCTGTTAAGGTTCTTGAAGGGATCGCGCTGAAGGAAGGGCTAAAGGCTTTGAAGGAGATGAAGAGTAGGTTCTTACCTCCAATATTTGTGGAGTCCGATGCTTTAAGTGTTGTCAAAGCGATTGTTGAAGGCTCCTCGGATATTTCAGAATTCAACAATTTAATTGTTGATATTAGGATTTTACTTGCCGATCTTGGTATAAAGCACTTTTCTCACTGTAATAGGAGAGGTAACAAGGTTGCTCATTTGTTAGCCAAAAAGATTGTTATGGATAATTTTGTTTGGTTGGCTCCTTGTCTTGATATTGAGGTGGAATCTATTTTTTGGAGGGGGAATCACCCCCTGACATTGGTTATGTGTTAGCAAAGGATTGTAATGGTGTGGGTTTGGTCATTTGAATGAATGTTTGTTTTTTCAAAAACAAAAACTACCATTTTACGATTATAAAAAGAATTATAATAAATGATGTTTGAATTTATTTAAATCTCGAGGGTTTTGATTGAGAGTGAAAAACACGGCGGAGAATCCTCAGCGTCACGGAGATAGAATAGCCAAAACGATGCTTCGTCTTCAATGGCTTTCTTCTTCGTTGCTTCCGCCATTAAACCCCGAGCTCTGCTCCAAACCCTGCTCCAACCGCAGGCTATGTACAATCAACTCCTCTCGCCAACTCTTCACCCTCACCGCTACGCCAAAACCTTCTCCGAAATGCCAGTACTCCTGGAACACGCAGCAGCAGCATCAGCCGCCCTTCGAACCAGGCTCTCAGCCCGGTTCATTTTCGCCACAAACTCGCGCCGGAGGTAACTTCCTTGTCGGTTTCTTCCTTTCAATTTTGTTTTCGGAACAACTTCGCGTATTTGGAGAGTTTGGTTCTATTTTGAAATTCTGGTTTGCGTTGTGGTTGGAAAATGAAGTGTATGGTTCCGTTTGTGATGTTGGAGGCATGCACTAACTTTGTTTTACTGTACAAGGACGGAATTATTGTGATCTTGTTCGTCCCCAAAGGGTGACGCGGTGGTCGAAACCTTGGATTTTGAACGTATGCTCCTCTTAAGCTCCAAGTTCTCTAGACTCACCTCTAACGACAACTCATAGAAAACTCTATGACCTTGATTGGGTTAAGTGAGCAAAACTCCAATTTCTCGGTTTCCAAAAAAATTATTATGACCTTGTTCACTGTTTGTTTCTTTTCGGTTGGGATTATTTAGATTTTTTTTTTCCCTTTTCTGATGACCCGGGAAATTTGAGCCTTGCTTCTCTAAACCCGGGCACGATTGGCCCGTCCTTAGACTATGGGATCGAGATGTATAATAGGATCAGAAGCAAAATTAGGAACCTGTAAAATTAATCTCCACGGGAGCCTCAAACCTGGACTTTGAAGAGAGCACAACTCCAAAACACCTCGAATGCTGCCCCTAAGTGATGGGATTATTTAGAAATGATTCCATTTCGAAGGGTTTCTTCCAGTCCTAGGGAATTGATGTTCTTTGGTTATTGTTTCTCGGATTCTAAAGTATTATGGATTGGCTTGTTTGTAGCTGCTGCGGCATTGCCACCGAGGTTTTTTGTCGGTCATTCAATATACAAAGGAAAAGCTGCTCTTACCGTTGAGCCTAGGCCACCAGAGTTTACACCTTTAGATGTATGTTTGACTTGAATTCTGAGCTTTGTCATAATTCTTGACTTGCTGTTTTTCAGTGTTGTTAGTTTTGTATGCTCACTAATCTTTTGAACATTTTCAGTCAGGGGCGTTCAAAATATCCAGGGAAGGATTTGTAATGCTTCAGTTTGCCCCTGCAGCTGGTGTTCGTCAATATGATTGGAGCAGAAAACAGGTGTTCATTGAAACAAGCTCGTTTTTAACTCCTAAAGCTCTATGAAGTTTCTGAATTAATGAGCTAAACTGAAATTTTAGGTTAATGCTGATTACTATTCCACAGCTTTCATATTTGGAATTTTATAGGTGTGGAAAAGTAGTATAATTTCCATGATGGAGTACTATTGGAAATACTAAGGCATGTTTGGGGAGCAGTTTACATTAATTTTTTATCTGTTTCTAAAACTGAACTATTTTTTTGAGTATAATAATTAAATTGTAAAGAATCGTCATGAAGTAGACTATTGTTCAAGACTAAAGAGGGTCTTGGGAACTAAGAGGCGATAGGCTCAATCCGTGGTGGCTACCTATCTAGGAATTAATTTCTTATGGTTTCCTTGACATCCAAATGTTGCAGGGTCAGACAGTATGTCTCGTGATAATAGTCGAGTTGCATGCAAGCCGGCGTGGAGAGTCACGAATAGTAAAAAAAAAGTAAATATTAAAACTTGTGATTTTTGAAATCAGAACAACTTCAATTCTCAAGACAACGCCACTATGAGAATAAGCTAAATCAGATATAGTGGTGAACTTTTTGTGAATTCAATTCCCTACATCTTATGATTCTGATTTACCAAATTAGACTATACTTTGTTTTGTATATAGGTATTCTCATTATCAGTGACAGAATTGGGAAGTCTAGTGGCCCTTGGCCCACGGGAGTCTTGTGAATTTTTTCACGATCCCTACAAGGGAAAAAGGTACCATCTTTTTACAAGGAAAATCAAAACTTATACCAGGCATTAGTTTCCTCACTTGTGCCATGTTTATGTTTATGTATTGTGGATATTTGGTTACGATAAACACTAACACGTTGTCTGTGATCTGCCCAATTATGCTTTCTCTGAATTGCATGATTGCATCACATCGAACATTGAAAGCTATAATCTCTTTATCTCTATTGTAGCCAAATGCGACCTCTTTCTTGCATGTACATGCTGGCCATTTCAGCCTAATTAAATGGTTTCTATGTCATAAGTTGTTTGTAAACAAAGATTTGTAGGTCTGAAAACATAGTATTAGTAAAAGACTGACAAAGTATTTCTTCTGCAGTGATGAAGGGAAGGTCAGAAAGATACTAAAAGTGGAGCCTCTTCCGGATGGTTCTGGCCATTTCTTCAATCTAAGTAAGTCTTGCATTGAAACTTTTATGATTCTTTGAGATTGTGTGTAATGTTTAATTCTGCTTCATGGGTGTTCAGTTGATTGCTAGCTCCAAGGCTTCAATCGAATTTAATTGGCGGGAAGCATTTATATCTCATTTACTTCAGTCATTTTATTTTTCAGACCATTTGATATGATCCCCACTAATTTTTAATCTTCCTTAATCCTTTCATGTCTTCAATTATGATGTTGGTTGTGATAGGATTAGTTCACATCCTATCAAAAACACATACTCAATAGAAGCGAGAGAAAGTATATGTTCCCAAGGGGTAGCGTAGTGGTTTAAGACTTAGGCTTCGAGGGTATGCTTCTCTCAAGGTCCTGGTTTGAGACTCACCTATGACATTACTCCTTCGATGTCTCCGGCGCTTGGCCTAGGGATGGGCGTTACCCTTGTTTAAAAAAAAAGCGAGAGAAAGTATATGATAAGTTGGTATGTGTGACTTGTAAGGAGGCACATCTTTAGTATAGGTAGACATAGAGCTGTATGTGCAGGGTCTAAGAACGAGTGTAAATTTGATTTCTTATTTCTAGTTTGATGGATAACTCGTTTTCAGTCGTTTTAATTAGCTTCTTTATTAGACCTTGGGAATAGTCTTGAGAACCTGTTTTACCCTTGGGTTTCCTTATTTCAAAGTTCAACAAATTATCTGCATATAGATCGTCATAACAGTTGCCATCTGAATCAAATAGGTAATCAGATATGATAGATCGTATAAACTTTAATGATGCTATTGCTAGAGAGAGTCTGTTTCTTTTTCTCTTACCCTTTTTGCTCTATTTTGTTGCACAAGGCGTTCAGAACAAGCTAATCAACATGGACGAGAGCATTTATATTCCCATCACCAAAGCAGAGTATACTGTACTCGTTGAGGCTTTTAAGGTAATTTTTTTTTCCTGTTTGCATGCAGAACACTTTCTTGTCATGCTTGTTCGAGTCAATTACATTAGGACCTATGGTTGAGATCAAAGGAGTGAAAAACTGCGTGTAAGATTTGGGTTCCTTATCAGGAGTTGAAGTGGTTTTGGTCCAGTTGGTTTCAACAACTCATAATGACTGGTTCTGTTTCATTTAGTTAAAAGCTTAAGATTAGTCGGTTGAATCAGGTTCAGTCACTTTTCTGGTTTGTTGGATCTAGTTTTAGTTGTGGCTCAGTCGAATTTGTTTCCACCCGTGTTTTAAAAGGCACGCCTAGGCTCAAGGCGCAACCCTGCGCCTTTCCTAGGAAAGGCGAGGCACGCTTAATAAGGCACGCGCCTTTTAGCACCTTATGTGAAGTTTTGGCGCTAAAAGGCGCATGCCTTGTGGGCTTTTGTGTTTCTATAGGGCTTTTTACTGTTTTTGCCTAATTTTTTGTGTTTTAGAGTCCTTATAAGCCCATGATAATTGATTGAAAACATTTGCTTAAATTACTTAATTCTTCAACTCACAAAGATAACATTTGCTTAAATGAAAGGTTAATAGTTTAATGTTATGTATGTTTTTGTTGGTTGATATAATTAAATTTGCCCCAATCCATCAGCCTAGACTTTTGGATTGATTGGTGGTCTAACATAATTCAACATGGTATCAGAGCAGGAGGTCATGAGTTCAAATCTCTGCCAAGTCGTTTCCTCCCCAATAAAAATTAAATTCCACTTGTAGGGCATTTCTCAAATTTCAAAGCCCACAAGTGAGGGGGAGTGTTGGTTGACATAATTAAATTTGCCCCAATCCATCAGTTTAGATTTTTGGATTGATTGGTGGTTTAACATAATTCAACAGTTTTGTATATATTCTTAGTTAAACTTCATTTCTTTCCCTGAAATGAAGGTTAATAGTTAAATGTAATATATGTTTTATATAATATTCTTCGTTAAAACTTCATTTATGTCTATGGAAATATTTTTATTGTATATACACATATATAAACAAAATTTTGTATTTTTTTATATAGTGCGTCTTATGTAAAAAAAGCCCGTGCCTTTTGGTGCACCTCAGGCCCCAGAGGTCCATTACACCTTAGTGTGCATTGGGTTTTTTAAAACACTGGTTTCCACTGCAGTTTTTTTTTTTTTTTTGTATAAATTGGTAGGCTAGTTTGGCATTAGGTATTGGCCACAAACTGAGCCTAACTGGTGCGATTGCAGTCTTACACTCTACATAGTCTTCTCTTAATAAATCAGGAAAGAGAAATGATGTATTAAAGATGTGATATTATCGTTTTCACAAACGGTGGGAAGTATGTACCAGATACTTTCTAGCAAGTACTCAAATATTGCTCAGTTTTTGATATGAGTGAATGTATTATCGTGCAGTTTGTCTTGCCGCACCTCATGGGTTGGCATACGATTACGAGCACCATGATGAGGCCTGAAGAAAGCAGCAGCCGAGGGAATAACGCCAATCCCAGATCTGGGGGTGATTTCGAATGGAGCAGATAGTCTCTACTTTTTCTTAGCTTCAAGATAATTGTTGTGCTTATATATCCTCATCTTTCACTGCTTTCCAACTTATCAGTCTACATTTTCTAAACCTTAGTTTATATTATTATATAACCTTTTTGTATATTAGCTTTTTTTTTGGAAACCAAAAGACCATCCATTCATAATCAGAGAACACCTTCAATACTTCTCCCAAATAACGAGGCCTAATAGGAAGCTAAAACCTTCTCAACCCGAACCTTGGTCTCGATTTACAGGCCGAATCGAGATCGGCAAAAACCTGACAAGAAACACAAGAAGAAAGGAATAGAAGTAAAGATGGCAACTTTGAGTATGGATCTTCTTACGCATTGGTTAATACATATTGCTCCCATCAGAGAATGCACAACCATTGCAAAATCATCATCATCACCCTTCATCATTCAGCTCGAATTGGAGTTATATAGCCACCAATAGCATAAAGAAATACCATAAAAATATAAAATAAAATCCTGAAATATGCTCATCCTAAAATTTTAGGCTTGATAGTCTACATAGAAGATACTATTGCTCTTAAATAAAAATGAGAGTTAAATATTAATTATCTTTGTGAATAGGGGTGTTCATATATTCTTCAAAAATCGATTCCACTGACCAAAATCAATCAAATAAAGGATGGTTGGGTCATTGTCGGTTTTTAGGTTGATTAGGTTGGTTGGTTATGTTAATAGACTATTTAATATTAATATTTTTTAAATGTCCAAAAATTAAATTGTTGCAAAATTAACCTAAATTTAAATGTCCAAAAATTATTTAAGATCTTCAATATTTTTAAACAAAATTTCAAATTTTTATCAAAAGATTATCAGATGAATATTTTTTAAATTAAAAAATAAAAAAGAAAATGAATTAACTAACTTAATTGATTGCTTTAATTGACCTAATTATCCAATTGGTGTTAAAGTCATTATTAAGTAAATCGATAGGTTGGTTCAATATCAATTTTTACCGAAAATAGACATATGGTTGAATTAGATTACAATCTATCATGTCGAGAGGTGAGCAACTTTTTTGGTATTTAAATCTAATATTTAAAATGGCTACAAAAAATTCATCAATCAAATATCTTTTCATTTAATTTCTTGTAAAACTTTACATTGTAGCTTAAAACAAAAGAAACCAACACATTGAACAATATATACTCAGAAGCTATCATCTTCAGAATCGCTTGAAAAACTTGAACACATGAAATGATCCGCCAAACATGGAAACCTCAAGCTCATCATACTCACAGAGCTCTTCAATGGCGTCCAAGGATCCAAAATTCCCATCTTACCCTTCCTCCTCAAATCCTCTTCTATTTCTCTGTACACCTGATCAACCATGGCCACAAAATCTCTCACTATCACAAACAACCCTAGCGGATTTTCTCTCTCCCCTGTTTCAAAGTATTCATTCGTCTTCTTCACAAGCTCCAGTGCCCTAATCTGCTCTCTACTTGCCATTTCCAGCTCTTTCTCGGCGGTTTCGGCGAATTCCATCATCTTCCTCTGGTATTCACCCCCTTCATTTGACAGAAGCTTTTGGATCTCTGAAATGTAGATTGAGAGATTAGGGCAAGTGGCGGCGAAAGCTTCGTAGTCGATCGTGGATGCTTTTTGAACGTTGCAGAGCTCTGAGGTTAGTGATTCTATTGCTAATAGTCCTAATTTTGCGTATTCGATTTCTTTTTCCTGTTCTGATATGAGATTGTTTGAATTTATGTTTGAGAAATGTTTTTCCCCTTCGGATCTGATGACTTGTTCGACGACGAAGTGAAGTAATGTTGTTTTTCCGTCTGTGCTTTTCACATCTGAGAGTTTTAAGAGTGAACTGAGATTGAATGCTTGTGCATTTCCTCTTGTTGTTCCTGAATTCAATGGGTTTCCAGCTTTTAGGGTTGCTTCTAATAGTTTTGTAAGTAGGCCTTTTCTCTTTAGCTCTTCGCAACCCTCACTAAGTGTTTGTGAAAAGTCCTTGATGCGATTAAGCTCTGACTTGAAGTTTGATCTGAAAAGCATGGCGTTTAGACGACGGAAGACGGTTGGAACAGCCTTGAGAAGGTGGAAGATGAACGATTCGGCGTCTCCAAGCTTTAATGGGTCGCCGTCGAATTCGAGGATTCGGGATTGCTCTTCTTGATTTGGAGTGATCTTGACTAGCTTCTCCAGTGTGTCTGAATCGAGTCCCTGTCCCTCTAATAGAGCTTCGAGTAGTTCTTGCCGAGAAACGTTTAGGGATTTGAGGATTATTGCAATGTTTCTTGACCTTCTAGAGTCGAGGATGGCGATTCGTTCTCGTCCGCCATTGTTGGAGCCTGTTGATTCTGTTTCCTTATACTTGGCACATGGCTTTGTTGGGGATTTCTTGTTTGTGGCTACATACCCGAATAGAGCTTCCATGAGGTCACCATTAAACCTGAAGAACAGAGATGAGAGATCATAGAAGTAAATATCAGAGAAGCTAAATCAAAATGGGATCTCTTCCAAATTGAATTGTGATGTGATGATAGGTTTTACCTGAAAGAACCACCATCAATCTTGTCCCACACCATTGCATGATCTACATTGGTATTAACCTTATCCCAATGTAATGGCTTCAGTCTAGTTTGATCATTCTCTGATAAAGATGGTTCTGAATTACCAACCGCCTCTGGTAGTGGAGGTTTTCTTCGGGGAGGCGCTGGTGGTGGCGGAGGGAGAGGCATCCATGGCAATGCTTGTGAGCTAGGGAGAGAGTGATCAAGAGCAAGAGCTTCCATTTTTGTTGTTGAAGATCTTCCATGGAGCAAAGGAGTTTCTTGCACTCTCTCAGGCTTCCTTTCTCCCTCTTTCACATAACCCTTTTCTTCATCTTCATTTCTCTTCCACTCTCCCCTTGCAGGGTTCTTCCAATAGATCACATCCAAACCATTTTCTTCAAGAATAAACCCATTGAAGTTCCCATTGAATCTTGTAAATTCATTATGGCTAACCAAAGCCCGACTTTCTCGTGATTGTGAACTTGTGCTATCTTGCTCTTCCTCATGTTTTTCAAGAATGCATCTCCAGAGGAGAAAGAGGACACAAAGAGAAACCAGGAGGCCGGCCACTGAAGTCGAAACCGCCACCGCTAGAATGGCGGCTTTCTTGGACGTTGGCTTGGACCGCAGCTGCACAGCTTCTTGTAGCGGTGAAGGCGGCCGAGAGATAGTCGACAGATCGCCTGAAGCATTATTGATGATTGGGGCATGAAATGGCAATGAAAAAGGGAAGGAAGTTTCAATATTCTGAGGGGAAATGGACTGAGAGCAACAAAGAGGAATGATGATGTTGATACAAATGAAACAGAATTGAAGGAATGGCCATGGCCGAAGCATTGCGGCTTTGCAAGAATTGAAGAGAACTGAAACTTAATTTTGTTTTGATTTTGTTAATTACAAAACTCTCTAGAGGTTGAAGCTGGTCCAAGAGAGAGGATTTGGTTGCAGAGTCTCCCACATCAAAAATTGAAATTAAAGATAGGGGGAGCAGCAGTTATGGATTAGGAATTTAGGCCAACTTCAGACAATTAAAGAACTTTTATTTATTTATTATTATTACTAGAACATTTGTTTTGAATAGCTAATTAGAGCATCCTTATTTTGTATTATAAATGTTTATTAATACTAGTATTATGTTTTATAAATATTCATTAATACTGTTTAATACCAATCACTATATATATATATATATATATATATATATTTTTTTTTTTAAATAACCATATTAATAATTATTTTTTAGATTTGATTAATCTCCCAAGTTTCCTTATTTTTATTATAGCTTCTCAAAAATATTTTATGCATGTCAAAATATTTCAACTTTCATAGTTTTCAATCAATTTTACTTTTTTTTTTTTTTACTTTTTTTTTTTCTCTCTATCCAATTAACTTGATCAAAGCCATAATTGAAAGTCTTGTGACCGTTAATTTAAATTAATTGAATTAGTTGTTATATTTGAATTTTTTTTCTGAATTTTTTACATGCATAGATTTTTTTGTTGTAATAATTATTTGTTATTTTTGGTACTGAAAAAATCATTTTGAAAATAAAATGCATAAAGGAAAGCAGTTTGGAGTTGTGGGAAGTTGTTCAACGGCTTTGTGAAACTCAACTTCTGCATTTTTTGGTATTCAAAACTGATTAATATCTGATAGTTTCAGTGTAACAAACTCACATTGCTTATTTCATTAAGATAATAATAATAATTTAATAACTCTCGAAAATTTTGGTCTTATTTTAGGAGGCTAAATTTGATGGTTTAAATTGCGAAAAATATCAAAAGTGTCATAAAGTTCCAAGTAAATGGAAATCTCTGTTTTCACCCCAAAAAAAAAAAAACATATTTTTTCGTTAAAATTGGTTCCTTAATAAATTTCCTATTTTAGGATATAACATTTGATACCGGTTATTACTTGTGTTGGTAAGTAGCTATGTTAATGCTCATTAAACCAATTCCTTGTTAGCAATACGTGGAGTGGAAAATTTTGAACCTCTTACTTCAAGTTAACGTGTACAACTATAGCAACACAAAAAACTAAAATAAAACAAAAGTGATTTCTTTAACTAAATAATATAGTAAGAAATATTGTAGTTACGCAATGGTTGAAAATATTATTTTGGAAAGATTAAGGTAGATATTATTAAATAATATAAAATTTTATCTCAAAATTAATTAATTATATATGGTTGAAATATAATTACCATTGAAGAAGCTATCAAACCATTAACAAGAGCCAATATGGTTCAAATAAAAAATAAAATAATATATTTAAAGAAAACCCTACCGGTCTACATGCTAAAAACAAGTTACTACCATTTCAAATGTCTATGTTTCAACGGAGAAAACAAAATACGTTATATCCACCAAACCTACCAACATGCAATTAAATGGATAAAGCAAAGTTTTTAAGATCTATTTGATAACTATTTAATTTTTTATTTTTAAAATTTAAACTTATTTTTATTTATATTTCTTACAATATACTTCATCTTTCCTATCATGTACAAGTGTGAATGTATAAGAGTGATTTCTACGAATATAGATAAAATGTAGATATCCATATTGAAAAAACATATAGTACTACAAGTCTACAATATGATAGTTGTTGTAGGCTGAAATTTTAAAAACAAAACAAGTTATCAAGTTATCAAACAACGTCTAAATATATCGGACACACCCACCAGACTTGAACTAAGGATAAACAAAACATACACATCATATTTCGTTTGAATCAAGTAAATCAATTTTTTTTAAATCGAGTTTGTAACACAACACACTCAGGTCAACAAACCAAAATGAAACAGTAATTTTCTTCCAACAAGTTAATATATAGATGAAGTGAACCCATAAGATACAACCTCTTTATTATGTTCATGTATGGAGCAAAAGAATGAACGTGCGTGCCAACATTTAGGGTTTAAATTTGTCAAGGCCAAATCGTCGAAATATTTCCCATTAATGAAAAGGGAGAAACGAAATTGGAGGTCGCAAAACTTGTAGCAGTGAACAGAAAAAAAAATTTGAATAAAAAACCTCCTTATTATTCCTTTTTGCCTCTGATAGGTTTTGGGGTGTCAAAAGGGACCAATCAAAGCCCTCAAAACGTTCAATTTGAGTCAATCATGGAAGCACAGCTCTCATTTCTTTCCTATCTGCTCCATATGACTGCAATGCAAATTAAGGTGGCGAGTAAGACAACAAAGTATAGAAATTCACTTCAAACTTGTTTTAATCCGCGCATAAATACAAATAATTTTTTATATATATATATCCGTAACTGTCGGGCCAACTTTTGAACACCTCGACTACTGTCACAAGACATACTATCTAACCCTATAACATTTAGATGTCAAGAAAACCCAAAGACACTAATTCTAAGGTAGGTGTGGCCACTATGGATTGAATCCATCATCTCTTAACACCCCAAGGCCATCTTGACCCGTAGGACATTAAACACAAATCATTCCATGCAGATGCAAACAAAATCATGGAGACTTCCAAATGCTCCATTTAAAGGACAGAAATATACCGAATTTTAACCATGACTTCACCTCACCACAAACAAAAAGATACCACCATTGCGATATGAGATAAGAGTTGGTTTTGTTTTGACTTTTGATAGACAAAACTTTAATGGAGAAAAGAATGAAAAAGCATATGAAAGAACGGCATACAACACAAGAAAGGAAGACCTAACGAAAAACAGTCACCAAGCGAAGTAAAATAGTGCCTATAGGAGGATGGAAACAGCACTGATGATCAGCAGTGTTGAATCAAGGTGAACATTAATAACGAAACGAGTGAACATACAGTAAAATCTTTGTAGAATTTACACACCATTCACACTTCTATTTCCTTTTCCCTAGAAGAAACTGTTGTGTTAAAAAGAAGAAATAATATTTCATATTTTAGGGATAAGCCAGCATTCAATTTCACGCGTGAATTTCATACTACTGCTCTGATTTAGCATTGATGCTCAAGTTCACTACACTTCATATTTGCAATGGAACAGTTGTGAGAAAGTAAAGGAAGAATACCTCCGTTCCGAATCCTTTCACATACACATTCGTGAAGAGTTCAGAAGGATCTGGCAATGGATTTTCCTGAAACAAGGCACAAGCAACAAATATCAAACGTATCTACTCCTAAGAAGATACTATACAAAATGTCTCCTAGAGATTGGTTCTAAATGAATGTATTCCATATATTTGGAGATGCACAAACTCCAAACTATTAATTTATTTAACTGCATGCTCCTCACCTTAGCTTGAGCAATAGCTTCGTCCACTTCTCTTCTGACTTGCTTCTCAACATCCTAAAGAACAAAAAAAAAAAAAATCAGTTTATTTGACAAAAAGGTTCAAATATCTCGGTCTAAGAGAACAATCCACTAGAAAAATGATATTCCAAAACAGACGACAAAAGTCAGCATCCAGATCCAAGTTCAACAATATACCTTTAGTTCCTTTTCAGTGGCCAGATCATACGATATTATCAGTTTTCTTATTCTTTCAATGGGATCACGCTCCTGGTATTAAATCATAATGAAAACATTCAATACTCAGAATCTGGTCTTTTAGAAAGAGAAAATGGATATTGTGAAATGTCATATAGAAAATGATGAACATCCAAAAGAAGCAAACCTGTCTAATTCCAGAGATTTCATCACGTGTTCGGTATGTGCTACCAGGATCAGACATAGAGTGACCGTGATACCTATAGGTGTCCATTTCAAGAATCTGAAGCAAAACATAGTGAAAACATAAATAAACTTGCACTTACTAGAAGAGAACCATCATATGCCTATTTTGTAGAAGAAATAAGTATATAATTCAAAGAGTGAAAGAACAACGGCTTGGGGACTAGGGAAAGTCCCCTCCCAATGAGACTGAACCCTCATGTACCGAACAGCAAGGTCTATTCCTTAAACCACGTTCCTTAACAAACTAGGTCCATAACCATTCTTCAAAACATGTTCCTTAGCAACCATAATACATTTACTAGAAAAGACGCTCACAATTGGTCCATTCTTCAAAGCATGTTCCTTAGCAAATTTGCAAGCCTGTTTGACAGCTAAAGCATCCATACCATCCACCTGTAGCCAAAAACTTATGATCATAAGTTCCTTTCCTTATGTTCTAACTCAAGTAAGCAAGGTAACAACATCAAAAATGAAGCCAGAAAGAGCTAAGATATAAGACATTGAAGGGTACCGTTTGGGAATCCCCAAACTTTCATGGAAACTCGAGATATAGTAAGAGGACTATTGAAAATTTGAACATAAATATCAGAATAAATCCAGTGTGTGATGTTCAAAATAAGGTCAATAAGATTACAAAAGAAGTCCTACCACAGACAGAAATAACCATGATATGAACATAAAACTAAAAACAATTACAAAACAGAGAATAGTAACAAGAAACTCCAATGAAAACATTAGTAGAGAAGCAGAACAAGAAGGGTATTTGTTTAACCACACAACCCTGTGTAGTATTGGCACCATGCCCCATATTAACTAACAACTCTTTGGTTACATGACATGAAGCAACATGCAAATTCTGTTTCTGAGAAAAAAAATGTCAATTATATTGAAGAAAACTATAAGCACTAAATTCCAATTGAAAGTGAGAAAATTTTGTCTAAACACAAACAAAAGGAGAAATAATTGTTTCTTCAGAGAGTACAACTGTAATAACCCCCCTTTTTTCCCTTTTTATTTGTTGAAATTTAATAGGATTGGTGGCAGTTTTGTTGTTTTAGTGAAGTGAAGGGGTAGTTCAGTCATTTTGCTTTGAGTATTTAAGCCAAATTATGGATTTCTAGGTCAGAGGACCACTGTTCACTTGGGGTTCTGTGCAAGCTGTCGCTCAGTGAAGTTCGTAGCCGGCGCCGTCGAACCGTGAAGATCAACGCTGGAGCTCGCGTTTTGTTCCGTCTGGTTCGGCTGTCGCGAGGAGCTCGTCTATTGTCGTCGTGGGTGTAGTCTCGTGCGTGGTTGTTCGAGGCTGGTGCAAAGACGTCTTTGGGCAGCGTGAGTTTGCGAGCGGTACCGGTTCGCGAGTTTGTCGCAGCATTCCTAGCCTAGCTGCAACTCGTGCGTCGTCAAGTTCTGGGTCGAAGAGCAGCTACGTCATCGCCGAGTTCACCATAAGAAGCAGGGTCGGGAGTTGGTTTCTTGTTGCTTGCTAGCGCCGCACGAGAAATCGGGTCGATTTCGTCGTCGCCGTCGGAGCAGTCTTCCGAAGCAGCAGGTGAGAAGTTCCTCTTTGGTTTGGCTTTTGTGTTGTCTCAAGGTTGAAGAAGACCCATGTTTGGGTTCAAGTGTTAAGATATTTAAGTTGGGAATGGGGTTGCTTGTTTCCAAGTTAAAATCATTTCAAGTTGGGTTAGTCATTTAAATGAAAATTGGGATTGTTTGGCTGCTGGTTTAAAGCTAGTTTAAGTGTGGTTTATGCTTGTTTGACTAAGGAATTAAAGTATTCAAAAAGGGGTTTTAAGGGGTGTTTGGTTAAGTTTAAGGCTATTTAAAACATGGATAAAGAGTGTTTGTTTGCAAGTGAGTTATTTAAATGAAGAATAACGGATGATTGGTTGCATGGTTAATGCCATTCAAGTAGTGAATTGTTGGCGTTTGGTTACTAGTTTTAAAATATTCAAGTGATGGTTTAGACTTGTTTGGCTAGTGGGTTAACATCATTTAAGATATGGATTAAAGATGTTTGTTTATGGAGTTATGGATATTTAATTAATGGACAAGCTTGTTTGGCTAGAGGTGTAAATTTATTTAAGTTGTGAATTAAGGTGTGTTTGGTTATGTGTTTAGGGAGTGTTTGGTTTAAAGGTTGTTGGATTTGGGTGTAATAGTGCTTGTTAGGGTTAAATGGCTAGTTTTGACCATTTGACTTTTATGTTTGACCAGATTTGACCTGAGCTGTTTCTTGTCCTTCGAGCCGAGGTTGAGGGCACGCGAGACCATCGAGACACGTTTTTCGAGGTTCTCCTCAGTTTGATAAATTCGATATCTTGGATCCAATTTTGATGGTCTAAGGTGCTAGTTTTGACCGGTTTGTTCGTTTCAGGGCTCGGAGTTTTATTTGGCTAGTTGGAGCTTCCAATGGATTCATGGAGGGTAGTTTGTGGATTGGCCAAGGTAAGGGACCCGTTACCCCCTTCTCGAGGCACATGGCTATTACATGTGTTGGATTGACTATATTCACTTACGTGTTTGATGTGGCATAATCTGTGTTGTTTGTGCTTGTATTGATTATACTGAGAGCATGCAACATATGATTGATATCATGTTAAGGCAAGCATGTAGATTATGTTGATTATATGGATATGCATGGACTATTGTATGTTGATTGATAGAGTCGGTCTTGCATGACAGTCCTTATGTCCCATTGGGGGCTTGCATGATGTTTGATGCACGGCTTGGTGCTTCGTTTGGACGCAAACGAGACACGGAGACCGGATAGAGGATACTAGTAAGCGGATGTGCATGGTTTGTGCCTAACACGTTCTCGATGGGGGATTTGTGGTCCCTCGCCGTCGGGTTCCCGTGGATGGTTGGCCCACCAGGCTCACGGCCCTGTCGGCATTTTACTAGTAGCCTAGGGTGCTCTCCAGGTATGTGGTTGGGTTTGTGGCCCTTTGGTGAGCATGCTGGATCCACCTTCACCGCGAGTATGAGACCTGTGGGATTTGTGGTCCCTTAGCTACCAGACTTCTCTACTCGCAGGATCCCTCGGCCTGAAGCAGGTATCCCAGGTTGCCTTAGAGATTTGTGGTCTCTATTGGCCTTTAGGTCTTTGGTTTGTGGCTTCAGACCGCTTTGCGTGGCGTGGATCTTGGACATGGTTCCTAACCCTTTTCGCCAAGGAGCTCGGGTTTTGTGGACCCCTTGATTATGTTGCTATCTTACATGTTTGTGATGCTTTTGACCTGATGCATGTCTTTACCCCGAGGTGGGGAATCCTTACTGAGTTGCAAAGCTCACCCCTTTCCACTGTGGAATACCACAGGTACTATGAGATCGTACTGAGATGGAGGATCGGACGAGCTGAAGATGACCATGGGACCCGCTGCATTATTCTGTTTAGAGTCTTCTAAATTCCTTCTTTCTGCATGAACTATTTAAGGGCGTGATAAGTGGAACATGCTTTATCGAGTTTTTATGTTTTGACTTTAGGGTACCCTAAGACTGTTTTAATGAATTTATACTCTTATAACCTTGTTCTTTCGAGTTTTTTTAAAGGAGTTTTGTTTTAAGTTTACATGCCCGAGATTGCGAATACTATTTTCATGCATTTTGAGTTAAGGAATTAGGTGTAGACCCTAGTTTGGGTCGGATCCTTACATACAACTGAAGATTGTAAGGCCTCCAATACTCAACAAATATGAAAGGAAGAAGAAGAGGCTTGGAAGAATAAATAGATCAAATTACTTTTTTTTATAAGAAACAATTTCATTAATGGTATGAAATTATAAAATACTGGACAGTCCAATTACATAAGAGATGTCCAGCTATTAAGAATAGAATCATAACTATAATCTCATAAGACAGCAGGGAGATTAAACACCAAGATACCGCCAAATAAGTAATATTTTCAATGAACGGATTAAATGGTATAGATTTGTCTTGGAAGATCCTATGATTCCTTTCCAGCCACAAGCTCCAGCAGAATGCTTTAATGAAATTCTCCCATAGGGCTTTCTTCTTTTCAATGAAAGGCGTTCAATTAGAGAAAGAACAAGCAAAGAATATGGGTCCTTTGAGTCAAGCAACATGAAAAGGCTTCTCTAATAAAATTCTGGAGGGCAGATACAAATTTACAAGAAATCATAAGATGGGGGGTGATTCCAATGAATTACAACAACTGGCACACCACTAGAGGGAGAGATTTATGAGTGAAAGTCTATTTTGAAGGAGATCAAGGTGGTGCTAATGACACCATGACTCAACTCTCACAAGAAAAAAATTTCTTTCTTTGGGCACTTCCCTTTCCAAATAGCATTGTAAATATCACCAGTGGTTGTAGTGTGGGGGATTATCAGAGAATGGACGGTGAAGAACCCAATTGAGTCCGATTTCCAGGTACACATATCCTTGCTATCATTTAAAATTACTAAGCTAAGGAGGTTCATAAGACCATTGGATGGATACAGTGTAGGATTTGTCCCTTGTTGAGTCTACAATCTTGACTTAGCTGCCTTTGTAATGGGGTCGATGATGCAATATTTTCTCTAGATGGTTGTTTTTCTCGGATACTTGGTGGGTTCCATGGCTGAGGTAGAGGTTCATAGTAGAAGTTCGTGGTCGGGGGTGATGAGAGAGATGAGAAACATTTTAGAGAGAGACATTGAGACTCTTAACTCCACGTCATTATTAGATCAAATTAAAAATGATATAGTAATTTGATCTAATTACTATGCTAGAGATCAAATTACTATAGCATAGTAATTAATGGTGTTTGTATTGGGTTAACTTGAAGAAGTTATTATCCTTGAGAAGTAGGTAGACATTTAAAGGATGGATGGTCATGAGTCATCCTTAGTTATTAGACTTAAGAAATAACAGTATATAGTATAAATAGTGTTAGAGGGAGGACATGTCTTTTGTAAGCAAGACTAAGACAACAGCAGTTCATGAGAGAATAACCCTCTTAAATTGGCTAAAAATTATCTAAAGTTTGTATTCTATTCACTACTATCTCTTTATAAGGTAATACCTTACAAATATAAGTAGTGACTACGGTTAAGACAAGGTGTAATTAGAGGAAACCACAAACACATACATGCATCATCTAATTAAATATTTTTAACTTTTAAGGTAGAAAAAGATGCTTTGTGGAGGATCCTTATGGAAACCAAATATGGAGTCATACATTTTGATCATAGATCGGGCTCTCAAAATATTTGGGCTTCAAAATATCATAAGTTAGAGATGTGTGTGGGTCGAGTCATGAGGGAAAGGGTGCATAGGTCTGGGTAAAAAAAGATCCATGTCAAAAAAACGATGGGTGGGGTTGCATTTTCGAATCATAATAGTTCAAAGAAGTTTGTGGGTCAAACATTGGCGAGTAAGATCGTGCAAGCATCGGCTTAAGTAAAGCCAGATAGGGTCGCAATTTTAGGTTAAATTTTTCCATAATTCTTTCTTTCTTACAACCGTCATCTTTTGTGACTTCGTTTTCTCTGTCTCCATCATCTTCTTCTCCTTCTTCCACACACAGGTCAAAGAACTTCACATTTTTTTTGTTATCTTATCCATCACCTTCTTCTCCAATGCAAATAACATAATTTTAGTTTGATTCTTCGTCAATAGCATCATCTTTGTCAGCGCCTAGGGTTTTTTCTTCCTTCAAATCCAATCGTATAGGTATCTTCTTGATTGTATTTTCCCTTCCTTTTTTGTACTTTGGGTTTGAATTGATCTATTTTATTTTACTTTATTCATTCGCAATGTTTTGGGGTCAAAAGAGGGCGCATGTGTGCTTGTTAGCTAGTCTAGGACACAAATCTTCAGGTCTGGATGCACGTGGATTTTTTCAACTGCGTTTTCTTTGGATTTTTCTTCATTTGCATCTCTGTGGCCAGATCCAATCTCTTTTTTCTACCAGCTATTCTTCAATGGTTCGGCTTAACACCCCTTTTTGGTTCTCGGAGGTTTCTAGTACATTTAGTGGGAAGTAATCGTTGGTGAATTCTTGATTTGGGAGGGGTATTGTCTCATCTTTCTAATGGTGATTTTTTCCACTAGAAGAGTTTCTTGAATAGTAATTTTCCGTCGTTGAATCCCTTCTTTCTTAAAAAGAAAACACTCCCAAAGATATCTTCTTGTAAATATAGGTGTGTTACTCGACAACAACACAACACCAAAAGCTCCTTCTTGCGATTGGTATAGCCAAGAGTTTCCAATCTTCCACCAGGGACTGTAAACCTTTAGCCTAGGCGGTTGCTCTCATACCAAATGGATGTAGCCTATAAGAACCAACAGAGAATAATTCTCCAAGCAGTCTAAAACTCCATTGTTTACTAATGAATCAAATGTTATCATAAATGAGAGAGCCTTGTATTTATAAGACATTGGCCATTGGGGCTTAACAAACTAATACTCAAACAACCCTAATATCATATTACATCATTCATTTTCATGTGATTGAATTTGTATATTATCTCCCGGAACTGTTTTTCTTAACTATGGAAGAACCACATAAACTACCGCAAAGTTTCTTAAAGGAGAAAATATATGACGAGAAAAATATTGAGAAAACCAGAATCAGTAATAGATATTAAGCCATTATATTATGGTGATAGTAAAGCCTCACTTTCAATCCAGGAACGTAGTCCCCACGTTTATAATAAGCCGGACTCTTCGCAGATCTCCACTCCGCAGTCCCCATACCATCTAATAGAAATCACAACCACAATCAAACAAACAAGATTGAGACAAACAGATACACAAATATAGAATTTCAATGTCCAAATGGAGATTTAATTTTTCACAAAAAAGAAATCTTACAATGGTTGTTCTCGCACATAAGAATGACAGGCAGATCCCAAAGCGCAGAGATATTAAGCGCCTCGAACAACTGACCCTGATTGGCCGCGCCATCACCATAAAGAGCAATGGTAACAGTCTCATCCTTAGAATACTTCTGTGCAAAGGCGACTCCACATCCAAGAGGCACCTGAGCGCCAACAATACCATGGCCGCCATAGAAGGCAGCGTTCTTCTTGTAGAAATGCATAGAACCACCTTTCCCTCTGGAGCACCCACCCTGGCGGCCCATCAGCTCCGCGAAAATCTCCAATAGCGTTCCTCCACGACCAAGGAAGGTGCAGTGATCGCGATAAGCAGTAATGATCGCATCCTTCTTCGTAATCGCGGCCTCCATGCCGACGGCGACGGCTTCCTGGCCATCGTAGAGGTGGCAAAATCCGCGGATCAGCTTGGCCTTGTAGAGAGAATCGGCGGCGATCTCCATCCGGCGCATGAGCGCCATGTCGCGGAAGAATCCGAGGAGCTCCCTGGGAGAGGTCTGGACGGAACGCGACGGCGCGTCGCAGTTGTGGGCGGTGAAGGGGACGGAGGTCTCGACGGTGAGGGTGGGAGAGGAGTCATCGGCGGCGGCGGAGGAGATCGGGCGGCGGAGAGGGGAAAAGGGGGAGAAAGTGGCGATTAGGGGCTTCAGGAGATTGGATCGGGAAGATGCGGAAGCGGCTGCTTGAGAGAGCGCCATGTGAAGGAAGCTTTCTTCTCAGTTATCTTTTTTAGGTTTGAGAAATGGGAGTAGATCCTTGCGTAAGCACAAACTTATATTTCATAATTAAATTTCATTATTTAACCTTTTTTAAGAAGTTTTTTTTTTTTTTTTAATGATATTTAACAAATATCTATATTGAATCATTATGATTGATATTTCATTTTTAAAAAGTTTTTATAAATTAGGAAAAACTTATTAGAAGGGGTTTGTTTGTTGAATTTATGGACAATGTAGATCTTTAAAAAATTATATACTGTCATTATAATTATTCAAAATAATTCTTTATTTTTAATTATTTAAAATATATTTTTTTAAATCACATGTTTTTTAAATTTACTTTCAATTATTAAAAAACAACTCTTTATTTTTTATAGAGAATTTACCATCAACAGTATATTCTACCTCTTATATTATATTTGCAGCAGAATTTTTAAAATAATTCATCTATAACATATTTATTTCTATCACTCATCTAGTGATAGAACTCAATTTAGATTTTTATTACTGATAGAAAACTTAAGCAGTGATAAAATGAGTCTATCATTGATTGAATTCTATCACTAATAAAACTCAACAAGTGATAGAAGTCAATTTGGATTTTCTGCTACAAATGAAATTATTTTGGATTTTGTGATATAAATGGAAATATTTTGACATTTTTTGTTATACATGCAAAATCCCTTTATTTCTACCTATTTCTTTTTCTAGTGATTCATTTCTAATTACTTAAATAACTTATTTTTTACTTATCAATTTTTAATCATTTATGTTTATTTATTCAATACAAATTCACATTCAAACAAAGGTATTGTCCGAATTCTTTCATAAGAAAACCATGTTTTTTTGCTGCAACTCCTCCATAAAAATTTACCTCTAAAGGAATTATTTAAAAATTTTCAATTTTTTGACCAATCAAAATAACTTTTCAAGCTAACCCTTCATCCAAAATCTCATCCCAACAACTCTTAAGGGAATTTGCTATGGGCAACTTTTTTATTATAGACAAAATTTTGGACATATATTTTAATTATGTCATCAAATGAACTTTTTCGTCTTTTTATTTGGACGTCCTAATTTTTTTTAGGCAGGAATTTCTTTATAAAAGTTCATATTCATACAATGGTTTTTTTTAAAAAAATACTAAATTGCTGATTTTCTTGACTTCATAGTTTATTGTTTTTTTTTTCAATTATATAATCTCTCCACAATAAACCAAATTCCCTAAATTTTTGGGACTACGTATTGTTAGTTATAGATTTTTCTTCTTTTTTTTTTTTCAAAATTATGGATTTTTCTTTCTGTTCTCTCTTTTTTTTCTTTTTCCAAATTTTGCTCCACTGATTCGCTTCTAAGCTTCACACTTTTCTTATTTTTCAAGGAAAAAAAAATAGAGTTCACCAAGTTCATCATCGTTAAGGGGTGTGAAACACGTGGCTATTCAAAGTCGCCACATTTGTTTATTTTCGAGTTCCACATTTTAGGAACCAAAATTAAAAAAAAAAAACCCTATTTAAATGATGAGAAGTTAAAGAATTTGTTATAAAAAGTGGGAGATATTTATGGATTCATAGAAAAAACTTCTCCAAAATATTAATTGCATTTTTTTTTTGAAAGAAAGGGTGTTGAAGTTTTTCACAAATGAACCATTTTTCTTACGGCTTGAATATGCTTGCAGTTAGATTTTTAAATATTTCTCCCATTTAGACAAGTCATACAAAGAACCATGACCTGAATTTTCAATATTTAAGGCAATACTGACTATATATATATAAGAAAATTAATTCCCAGCCATCATAGATTAAAGTATTTTATTATTTGCATGCCCTTATTTAACTTATATCATATTATTTCACGATATAACCAAATTTTATTCCTCAACTTTTAAAAGTTTTCTTTTGTTCATGTATACTACTTTTCTACCTTAAATCCCATTAATCCATGTTTTATTGAAATTATACTCAATATTAGCACGTCTGTACACATCCATTAACTTGTTTAAATTAAAATAAAGGCAGGGGCCGTTTTTTTTTTGCCAAACAAAATTGTTATATTTTTTTTAATTTTAATTAAAAAACTAAAATAAATAAGATCTAAACCTACAAATCTATACACCAAAGTGAGCATGGCACAACTTTACTTAAATTATGACTAGTATAATAAATTTATTAAATAATTTTTTTAATATATATTTTTAAAGACACTAGACAGGGTAATGTTTGTGAAAGAGAAATGCATTTTCTTTTAGGTAAAGTGATCCAAATTCATTCTTATACAAGATCAAACTTAATTCTTCCAATCTAAAGAGAGATTAGACATTAGTGACCTTCCTTGAAGTTGAAGTACGATCTCCAATCCAATCGACATTGGCTGTTCAGCAAAAGAATCAGGAACAACAACAAAAAAAAAAGAAGAACATTTTCCAGAAATCTTGTAAGACAGTTTTGTAGTTAAAAAAAAAGAGTCAATTGTCAACATTTGACCGAAGTCAAAGTTGACATTTGACTAGAGCTGAAGGACGATGTTTAGGAGCTCATCAGGTTGTGACATGCATGGATGACGAGCAGCATGGGGGCGACATCGTTTTCGGGAATTTTTAAACCCTGATTGGTTCTTTGTCGTTGCGTTTTTCTTTATCCATGTAGTCTTGGCAAGCTTCTGTCAAGATCTCCAACAATCATTTTGTTAAGTTTCAAGCTCTGTTTGTTTCGAAAGTGATACTAATAGCTTTATTTTTTTTTGAATTTTGGCAATTTAGAGTTGAGATTCAAACCCATGACTTTTTGGTTATTGGGTATCACTGATGCTGTTAAGCTATTTCCCTTATTGGCCTACTGTTTGTTTTATTAGCTTTATTGTTCTCTTTTCTTTCATTTTCGGCTCATTTTGGCCAAGAACCAACACGGCTCACTCTGGCATTGCCTCTATATAGGTATGACTGAGAATGAATTCATTTTGGGTTCTTCAATAGAAGGTGCCTGAGTAATTCTCTTAGCCTGAATTCAATTTGTATTTGAAGTTTGCCTAGAAGTTGCTCAAGATTGATCTTAGTCTGATTTTCTATAAAGCTAAATTGTTGGTTATTTATGCCACAGAAGATTGAATAGAGTCGAGTTTGAGTACATGATCTGTTTATACCAGATGGAGGAAATTTCTAGAGCCGAGAAAGGCCGTGTATGGATTCCTAACCCTAGATTTGTATTCAAGGACATAGAGTTAGTAGTTTTGAAAGTGGCTAGTTACAACCTATCGATATCGAGGTCACTTCCCTAACCGTTTGAGGTTGTAATGAGATAGTTTCTCTGGTTTCATGATGGCTTATGGTCACTAGCTAGGGTTAGTGAGATTGTTTCCACCTATACAATTTGGGGTCACTCCCATAATTTGAAGATCGTACCCCACAGAAGTCATCCATGTATGCAGGAGTCCGAAGGGTTTCCGATTAACCTCTCATGACCACCATGCATTGTAGTTTACTTGGCCACGAGTAGGTGGTTTAGGCTTTTACTTGGCATAGTTGAAGCTATGGCGGTGTTCATCGAGCTCTGGTAGTCGAGCTTTGTGCTTCTCAGGGTTGTGATGGATCTAAGTACAATTCTAGGGGACTTAGAGTTCTCCGGTGTTTGAGTTGATATTCAGAATTCTTTAACCGAAGGTGTGCAAGTATGTGCGGAGGACTTTCTTTTTCTTTTTTCCTTTCTAGTCAACTACTTACTTTGTATCTTTGTACTCACTCTTTTGCTATGTTATTTTTTTATTGCAGGTTGGATGCATCGACGTGACAGGACTTGCTTGAGCTCGTTAGGCTATGCAAGACAATTTCAAGACCCAAGTTATCGTCCCCTAGGGGGGACGTAGTGGTTGAGTGTCTGGGCTTTGAGGGTGTGCTCCCCTTGAAGTCCCAAGTTTGAGGTTGTTGTGAGAATTAATTTTCCATGCGACCTCAAATTTTGTCTCTATTTCCTGTTATTTCCCAGGCTGGGCATGGTTGCTCGTTTAGAGGAACGAGGCTCCAAGTTCCCAAATCATAAAAAAAACGTTATCTTGTCCTCGGTAGGACGCTCGTGTCTTTAAATTATCAAGGCTTTATTTTGGCAGGTAGGGGTCCTAATTGGTTTCTTCACGTGTTTAATTAAGTTGTGCGTGTCATTGTAGGTTATGACTGAAGGTCATTGTTTCCCGTTTGCTAAATGTTAATGGAATCTGTGTTATTTCTTGAATAGTCTCGTCTTTTGAAACAATGTTTTAAAAGGCGCACGCCTGGTGCACCTAGGTGCAAGAAACGAGTCAAACTTTTCGTCTTGGAAGGACATGCGCCTTTTGGCGCTTTTTGTAAAGCCCTAAGACACACCATAGCAAATCCACATACTAGGTCATTCGAAGTGTGAGATAAGTTATTTAAGATATTTCAATACCTCAAAAAACTTAATTCAACTCACAAAGACAATATTCACTTTATTTCTTTCTTTTTATTTTTCTCTCCTAGCCATACATTCTCTAATTCTCCATCCACACCATCGTGTATGATTTATATATTATTCTTTGATTAAAACTTCATTTCTTTTTATGAAATATTGAAATGAAAATTATTAGTTGAATCTTATATATGTTTTGTATATTATTCTTGGTTAAACTTGATTTCTTTCAATGAAATGAAAGTTAATAATTGAATCTTATGTGCTTTATGTATTATTCTTAGTTAAACTTGATTTCTTTCAATGAAATGAAAGTTAATAGTTAAATCTGATGTGTTTTATGTATTAGTCGTAGTTAAACTTGATTTCTTTCAATGAAATGAAAGTTAATAGTAGAGATGTCCACGGGGCGGGGCGGGGCCGGGGAATGGCTTCCCTGTCCCCGCCATAAAATTCAATCCTCGTCCCCGGAAAAATCCCCGGGTTTTTTTTCGGGGATCGGGTTCCCCGCGGGGATTTTTTACAATTTGTTTTTTCATTTTTTTAAATATTTTTTGGATAAAAAATTCAAAAAATTAGATTTAAAAATATATATATATCTATAAGTTTCAATTATAATGTTAATTATCAAAGAAAATATTCATATGTATAGAAAACATCATCAACAAAGATATATTTATTTGAAAATTAAAGGAGTAGAATTAAAAAAAAAATGTATTAAATAAAATAATCGGGGCGGGGATCGGGGAATCGGGGACGGGGAGTACAATCCCCGTCCCCGGCACCGTTTAGCCAACGGGGATTTTTTTCTCCCCCATCCCCGGCCCCATTCCCGCAATCAGGGATTCCCGCCCCCAGTTAGGGAATGTGGTCCCAACGGGAAAATGGACATCTCTAGTTAATAGTTGAATGAATTTTTTTTGAAACAAGGGTACCACTCCAGTCCCTAGGCCAAACACAAGAGATATCGAAAGAGTAATGTCACAAGTGAGTCTCGAACCCAAGACTTTGAGGGGAGCATATCGTCAAAACTCAAATCTTCAACCACTGCACCACCCCTTAGGGACTAATAGTTGAATGAAATGAAAGTTAATAGGTGAATCTTATGTGTTTTATATATTATTCTAGTCAAAACTTTGTTTCCTTCTATGAAAGTGTTTTTATTGTGCATATGCTACATATTATGTTTTCTTATATAGTGTGCTTTTAGTAAATAAAAGCTTGCGTTGGTGCGCCACAAGCTCCGGAGGGTCATTGCGAACAATGCTTTAAATTTTTGGGGTGTTCCAAATCTGGTTTCAAATGAGCTCTGAAGCAGACATCCAGAGTTTGTTCATCTCACTTTTCTTGAGACTTCCCAGAATTGGTATTGAACTGTGATTCCACAAGCTTCACAATCAATACAAGCTATTTAATAAAAAGACTTGCTTTTTCAATATGAAAAGAAAATGTATGCAAGATTTTAGTGACAATTCTTCTATTATAATTGAATTACAATTAAATTATAAATGAGTTACAATCAAATTATAATTGAATTATTGAAAACAATTAACATTACTCTCTCAGGTATGCAGGAAAAATGCACTAATGCATTATTAAATCAAATCCATGCAGAAACGTACCTAGCAACCAAATAACGCTCACAGATCTTGGCAGCGCCGAAAAAGAATAAGAGTATACAAAGTATTGGTCTATAAACGCATTCCTCAGAGAAACTTGCTATTCTGTAAGTTATATTATCCTGCTGTGCATTTCTAACAATTATTCTTCGAACTCCTGAACTTCACCATCTGCAATAGGAAGAACCCCCTTGGTCACTCATGAACTTTATGGCAAACCCAAAATACAAGCTAGAAGTTATTTAAAACAAGCATTACCAGCTAGAGTGATAGCCAAGTTCGCTTGAGCATCGGCTTCAGAATTTAAATTCTTTCCAGGATGAAAAACAGAATGTCAGCATTTCGAAGAATGAACAAGTAAAAATATCAAACCGATAAGAAAATGGATTTAATGGTTGCTAAAATTGGCATCCAGGTTAAAAAAATCATGTTACCACCTTCAGGTTTCAAATAGCAAAAAGCCTACACTAAATTCTTAGGTGCACAAGAAACTATAATATACAGAAACCAACTAAACAACACCGTGAAATATGTAAATATAAAACGAATTAATGGTACTAACCCTGAGTACATGACTAATCTCGAACGAGATAAATTGATCCTTCAGCTTGATAACTTCATTGCATAACTCAGAGATGTTCTCATTTTTTACCTTCCATAATCCTTGAACCTGTTCGATGGAATATGAAAAGCTGCTCAAAAAGACCCAAGTAAAATCTTTCCTTTCGACACAAATCCAACAAAAAGGCATAACCAACTAAAACAAAAACCTAGAGAATCTATGCAAGTCTTGACAATCCTTACAAGACTTGATTCACTCTCCTTTAGGCCTATATTATAAGAAATTGGTTGAATGGAATGGGTCTTTATTTTTTATTGGTTACCGGACCTTTTTGTAATTATTCTTTAGGTGTTATTTTACTAGGCTTCCCTAATTTAGTTTGGGTTGTTATTTTTGTATGCTCATTTGTATGTTCTTTCATTTATTCTCAATGAAAGCTCGGTTTTTTAATTAAAAAAAACAGCATAAACAAGGGAACTCATTTATGAGAAGAGTCTCTAATCACCAACGAGAGCAATAGTTCAGCAACATAAGTATTCGCCCAATGTCCAAGAAGTCATGTATTCAAATTCTCTACCCCATAGTTGTACAACTAAAAAAAGGGTCCTCAATCAAGCAAAATCAGTGTTTATTAAACTTGTACAATACACGAGTTCCATTGAACGATCCAACTCGAAACGATATAGATTGCAAATTTTGAATCATAAATAAGAAGAATAGTACGATTCATAAAACTAAATTGTAGGAATCAGCATGAATCGCTAAAAAATTAAAATTTAAAAAAAAAATCATGCTGTTCATGCATTAGTGAGAAAATATATGATGAAAATCATGAAGAGTGACAAATCAAATCTTAATTGGAGGCAGATTCGTCAAAGGAATTATCCTAGAGTGGTCAAATGTGAAGCTTGCACCATGAATCATGGAAAGAAGAAACCGCGCTTCGAACAGAATAGTAAATATGAAAGCCCAAACCCTAAAAACAAGTTTTCGGCACTTTTGAGAAGGAAAGTAACTTTCTGTTATAATAATCTCTCTTATAATATACTTAATACTTGTGTTATAATAACTTGCACAATAATACTCCACGGTTTATAATAACCTAATCGTTGCCCCAAGCTCGCCAAAAAATTTCACCTTTGATCCTCTTGCTAACTCCTAAGATCAACCATTAAACCCATCCCTCTGAATTTTTCCTAAATATACCTAGACAAAAGGGGACCTAATTAACAAGTTAGCAATATGTAGAAACACCGAGCAATAGGTTGACAAAGCATAAACCTACACAACAAAAGCGAAAAAGATTTTAACCAACCTGCATACAGACAAGTTTGGAGTCACCTTGAACATGGATCTTAGTGAACCCTTTCTGAAGTGCATGCTTCAGCCCTAAAAGAATAGCTCGATATTCAGCAACGTTATTGGTTGCTATACCTAGGCCTTCACGCAGTCTACATACCTTTTCCACGGGAGAGAGAGAGGTCAGATATACATACATATACATGAATAATTTGGTTTCCAAAAGGAAAAATGTATACCAAACTCCCATCATGAGTTCGAAGAACAGCTCCTGCCCCAGCTTGTCCAGGATTTCCTTTTGAGGCACCATCAAATACTAGAAAGCAAGATTCCTGAACATGAAATATTATGATGGAAATTCGGGTAAGTTGAAGATTTTAACTTTGGGGTTCTATTCCATTGTCCTTTGAAAAGATCATTTCAGAATCTGGACACTGAAATGAAAGCATTATTAGCAGTTTGTTCAGCAACAAAACTAAATAGAGATTCCACAATTTGATTCCTGGCACTTTTATTATAAAATATGATTATTGACACGAAACCATAAACTAAGAAGCATGGATAGGGAGACATACCATTATTTTAAAATGTAAGACATGGATACATCGAGAACACATTATTTAATAATTACTATACAATATTAAAAGATCAAATTCAAAATATTTAAGTTTTTTTTAACTAACTATGAAAAGTAATCAAAATAAAGATGAAAATAGAAATTCAATTAGTGTTTGAATTTAACTAACTATGAAAAGTAATAAAAATAAAGATGAAAATAGAAATTCAATTAGCGTTTGAATTTAACTAACTATGTAATGAATCCATTTAACAAAATTTCATCATTCTTTAAATACCTACTAAAAGCCAACAAAACAAAATTAATAAAGCTAACCCTTAACAATCTCAAAATATTTTAGTTTTTACCTCACTTTCCTACTCTAATTTTTATTTTCTCTCTTTCTTTCCCATTTTTCATTTTTGACCATCTACCTTCGATGGACGTCGTCGTCTACGGCCTCCACCAACACTACCTTGTTGTCGTGTCATCGACAACTTGAAAGAAATAAGCCTTAAACAATGTGTCCGATGTGTGTCCATGGTATGTCCGTGAAAAGTTTGAAACTAAAAAAAATAAATAAGGAAGGATGGCACAAAAGTGTCGGAAAAATGTTTGGAAGTATCAGTGTCAAACACGTACCAATGTTTCCTAGAACATAAACCATTAGTTCCATTTGTTCCTTTTTAAGCTAAAAGGAACGTTTCAGACAACTTAAGCGGCACAAGGCAATAAATATTGGATCACATAAACAGCTACAGAAAAGCGTATGCAATTCATAGTATTTGAAAAGTTAATCCTCATGACATCACCAAACCTTCGACTTACACAGTCAGACACAATGGAACCTTCCAACTTGACATGTTTCCTCGAGGGATCTTCTGATGGGGGAGTTAAAACAGTTGACCCCTGCAAACATTTAAATCTATATAAACCACAATAACATGCATTGTTGGATATTAGTAGAATAGTACAAAACATCACTTTGTACTAGAATTATTTTCTTCAATTAAAATTCAGCTTAGAAAATATCATAAAAGTCAACATACAGTACTCTCTGATACAATAGCCTCTCTTGATCTCTTCTTTATGGCATCCTGGCCAGAAGCTTCACCTTTACAAGAAGTCGCTCCATCCTGGCAAACAGAAACATTATGTTATATACAAACTAATGCAAGAGTGCATAAAGATGATCAAGGAAGAAGATTGGATAGATTGGAATGTTTTAGATGTTATTGATAAACAGCAGCTAAACACTGGATAAAAATAATCGAAAACCTAACATCCAATTCTTTCAACTAGAAAAAAAACAATATTCAAATAATATGCTCTTTTTCTCGAAAACACTTGTAGAGCATCCTTTACTGATCAAAAGGATAATAGGTACCAGACTCACCCTCTTCAACAATGACCAAACTAGGATGATCTAACATTCGGGAGACGTCTAGATATAAAAGCAGTTATTATCTGTTCCCAGCCTTTTTTGTTATATAATTTATGACAGAAAATGTTATTATAAATATTTAACTCAACCTTCCAACTAACAAAACATCATACATGAAAAGTGCAAGGCTCGAGCGAACCAAAAAGATCAAGCCTCATATCTGCAGCTTTAATAGTGTACAGAGCATTCTTAAGCCCGATGGAAGAAAGATATTCCATGGTGTCTTTCGGCAATGAGTGTCCTTTAAACACGCTAACAGGAAGATCACATATCTGCCACAGAAAATAAAATATAAGACTCCAGTTTGATTCACTAAATAAATCAAATGCGCAGTTATGTCTAAAATTAACAAAGAACTATGGTTTTTAAAGAAACAATCAAGTAGGCTAATAGCTCAGAACAACAAATACAAAAGGCAACAATCTTAGCAAAAACCACAATACAAAGTTGAAAGAAATGAATACCGAAGATCCAATCTGCGCCTGGCAATCATTAAAATTCTTATAGACTCCAACAACATCCCCCTTGCGGACGACAAAGAAGTCATCCTTCTCTGGTTCCATGGGAGAAGGTTCAGAATCTAACTTGGGCAATTGAGAAGTGCCCTTGCGGACTTTTCGAGAGGAATAGCATCGTAGACGGAATCTGGAGCACAAGGAGTCTAAAGCTGTAGCCTTAACAGCAAGGTTGTGAAAGCTTGAGGTCCAGTAGGGATTCGTACAGCCATGAATGGAGGTGGAAGCCGTAAAAACAAGAGTGGTCCTTCTGAAAACGGCACGAGTATAGGTAGAGACTTGCGAAAAGCAGCTCATCAGAGGATAATTCTAACGCCCCAAAAATTTAGCATAATCTAAGGAACGTTACCAACTTACAACAATTATGCCCCAAAATTTTTGGAAACATAGCTACAAGATAACCAAAATTTGAACATCTTTTATGACTAGTTTCAATCACTTCCAAGCCAGTACAACAACCAAGACCACTCCACAACTCCACCTCCTAGCACAATAAAGTCTCAACGATTCTAAACAACACAAGCTACTAGGAACAAGGTTAAACTCTAACAACATGCAATTTTTTTATTCAAGGATCTATGTTCTAGCAAAAAAACCTAACTAAAGCTTCAAAACAAAACAAACTAGACTTTAATGTAGCCAGAGACAACCTTAAGAATCAAAGAAGACAACCTATACATAATCGGGGTTCCAGAATATTGAACCCTGACTTAAACAAAAGAATTACTAACTACTTAAACAAAAGAATTACTGTAAGGAAACTTCAAGCTACTAATGGTGTTCTTGTCTTGCCTCCTTGCCCACATCATCAAGCTCAAGAGAAATAATCACCTGCAAAACTATTGGTGAGTCAGTACATAAAAGTAGCTTACACATGATAATCCACCAAAAGTCAAATAAACATACATCATGTTTTTCACACCCAACCGGAAGGTTTTTTTAAACTAGTAAGAGTAACACAAGTCAGGCTCGCGCACAAATAAGTAAAGTGTCCACACACAAGTAGATCGAAAATAAGATTAGCCCCTTGCATGGATTCTCATATACAGTGCACACTCAAGCTCCCAATCTAGTCTTCAACAAAGCCTTCCAAGATTGACCCTTCAAGATACACAAACCCCTGACTATACTATACCTAACGTATTGACACTCACTATATGAAACCTCTTAGCATGCATGCCAACCCCTAACCAAGGTTTTAAGAGGCTAAAGGCAGCCTCAAGACTTTCTCTTGAAGAGGTGAGGCACAAGCCTCAATGCAATATGAGATGTAAGTCTCAATTTTTAATGAAAAACATTATCCAAATCCTGAATTTGTGTAAAATTTATTGCAAAAAGAATACTTAGATATCATTTAAAAAAATCAAATTGACAACTGACACACATATGTTCTAAAATGATGTCTTTAACATCACTACTATTATTGATGAATGAACCAAATGAGAATCTTTGAAATGAACATAGAACACCTTAGGGCGTGTTTGGGCCCCCGTTTATGTAAACGGCCGAGTTGGTTATAATAACCTAACCCATGTTCGCCACACCGTTTATTATTCGGTGGTTACCTAAACATGCGTACCTGTTTATCTAAATCAGTAAATCTACGTGCTCGTTTATCTAAACTTTACATATATTATTTTTGTTACAATAACCAGCCCCTCAAACACCATTTATCATAATCCATATTAAAATAACTTGCCCCTCAAACACCATTTATAATAATCCACCCCTTATCATAACCCACCGTTTATCATAGTTCTCCGTCTATCATGACCAAATTGGTGATCCAAACACATCCTTAGTGAATACAATTAAAGAGCTCCACTCAATGAAAATCATTGTTTCCTAAAAAAACAATTAAAGAACTCCACAAAGAGATGAAAAAGGAAAACTAGCCAACAAAAGATCCAAAATTAAAATTGATGAACTTGTAACGATTATATGCTTTTCCAACCAAAGAGTCCATAAGAGAAAACCCGAGTTCTTTGAGTGAATGGATGACTAAAGAAAAGCCTGAGATCATGAACCGAATCCTCTTACATTCCAAAGCTTACATTATCAGTAAACTAATAGGTTGAATTATTCTTATCTTAAATGTTTTTCAAGAGTAATAGTAATAGTAATAGTTCAAATAATTATGATTTCAAGCCCTTGTATATTTAGAGAATGGAGAAAATAAATACAATTCTTCTAATCATTATACAAGGTGTTGAGACTTAAAGACTCAGTGTAGAGGCGTCAAGACTTTAAGACTTGATGCGTTTTCAAAGAGGCATGCCTCTCTTGTGAGAGCAGTAAGCCTATTATGAGTCAACCAAAAGAAAGCATAACCATTGAGACTAAAAGTTAGAGTATTGCCTCAAGGAAAGCCTAAAGGTGTAAGTCTCAATAGCTTTTTAAAATATTACCCCTGACTCTATACTATAATTAAAGAGTTGACATCCACTTCACATGTCCAAGATGGGCATGCCAACCCTATTGTCAACCAATGGTGGTACATTGACTCCCAACCTTATGCACGAAGTGTCGAATTTTGCACCAACCCTTGACCATCATACCCTAGGTATTGATGTCTTAGCAATGTACCCTTAACCATATACCCAAGGTCTAAACACTTCTCTACATAACTCACGTTCATATTTGACCATATACTCAAAGTATCAAACAATTTGAACATCGCCTCAAGAGGCCAAAACTGCAAACTAAGGAGGCAAACAATTTGGTTGGGCTCGAATCATGTGGTAAACCCGAAGCAAAACAAACTTTTTTAGGTAGAAATACTGAAAATCGATGTCGAAATTCAAACTGGTGACTTTTAAACCAAACTGATCAAACCAATTGAGCTGTTGGTTAGTCAATTCGTAGCCCGATTCACCATTTCTTTCTTTGTGAAGGCTTGGGATATGGGTTTAGGAGCTACATGCAGGTGGGCTGACACAACATGCAACCTTGGGCTTGCGCACAAATTGTCAAATTCTCTTTAATTCCCATGATATTGAAGGCCTCTAACCCAAGACCCAATGCATTCTAGCTACAATTGTGTGCCATCTGTGCCACAAAATCTCTATAAGTCTCTTTTCCTTTTGGTTGGCTTGGTATATTCATTAATATTTTTTTTTCAAAACCATAATCCAACAGCGGTTTCGATTGATTTTAAGCAGTTTTTCTTTTGTTTTGTCTGTTTTTTCTTACACCCCTACTACAAACCATGGCTACGCAAGGTTAGGGAACATTCGAAAATTCACAAGTTAAGACTGAAACGAACTACACGGCTCTAAAACTTACCGATACAGATTCGTCCATTTTAGTTCAGGTTCGAGAACGCTCAAACTGATCCTAAATAACAAACCAAAGCTGTTGGAGCCTAAACCACAACATTTAAACTGATTTGCAAAAGAGATGGAATATTCCGAAAATCACCAAACTTAACTAAGCAATGAGTGGGTAAGTATTAAACGTCGCTTAAAGAGGAAAGAGTTCGCCGGAATGGAATACTTACCAGAAAAGGTGATTCAAGGGCCGGAACCGATTCGGTATTGAAACGTGTGGGTGCCGTTACTGGAGGTCGAAACCGCGAGTGAGATGGATTCCGATGAGTGGGTTTCGCGTCGCCGGATTCTGAACGCTGAACCAGTTGCCGGCGATATGTTGAGTGGTGCCGTCGTCGAAGGTCTGTGGGCGACGGCGTGAAGAAGAATATAAAGGAGGGTGAAAGGCTGCAACTTCACGCGTGAAATAGGAGGGAGAGAGGGATAATATTGCAAACATTTTATTTTTCATGAATAATAAAAATAAAATAATTTATGGATGCTAAAATTTTAGAAAAAAAATGGAAATACAACCAAAGTTATATTCAAATATAGCAAAATTAATGCTTCAAAATAAATAAAAGTAAAAGAAAAATTAATGACTCCAGCCAAATGGAATTTATGGCTACAATCAAATGAATGGATGGAAAACAATAAACAACAAAAATCGAAATATTTTTTAAGAAGTTGTAAAAATTGAAATAGGGTGGCTTGAATTTGTTACATACGAGATTTTTCTTTTTTAAGAAGTATCATTGTGGAGCATTTTGATTTGAGGAAATGGAAGGGGAAGTAGAAATAGAAGTAAAGTGGTTTGTAGTTGTGAACTACTTGTTTAGAAGTTGGTGTTTAGACGAAAAGTGGAAGAAAATCTTATTACAGATGCAAGTCACACATGCACATAGCTCGAAACACTTGGCATACAAACATCACAAGAATACAAATCGAAACATTCAACACAGTCACTATTAGCACCAACAGCCAAGCTAAGAGGGTCACAACCCTTAAGCATACCCACAAGCAAACCTGGGTTAAGTGTAACATAAAAGGGTAACAATCCGACATATAACACAACATAGGATCTATTCAAGGTGCATCTTACAAATGCACGCAAGATTAACATGACCCATGTTTCCAAAATAGTTTGTGAAACACATTTGAGATCACCACATTATCACAAACATGAACGAATCTCTCTTAGCATATAAATGCCTATCAGTTCCACAACAACGACCACCTACTAAAGATATGTTTACAAATCACACAACAACAACAATAAATGTTATCAAGACCCAGTTCACACGTGTTACAACTTGATCTTTCTTACCATCGTCAAACCAACACAATTCACCAACGTTAAATTGATTAACCATAAATATACATGAACTAGTCTATAGTTCCTCAGACCATAACATTTCTTCACATGCCACAACAGCCTCACTCAAAGTCTTTCAAACACTCTTGATAATGCACATAACTATAGGATTACAATGCTAACGAAAATTGATAGCATGCTTCATTAATCGTATGTACATTCTTCTATGAAATTTCTTCTTAAACTTACAAACAAACTCTTTGAGGCTTGCAAATGCTTACGAACTTTTACAAGGTTACTGACTTTCTAGCGACACAATGACACAACTAAGAAGGATCTAAAAAACAATGACATTTTTTTCTAAGAAAAACGATCCAAATTCATACATCCTAACACAAACGTCAAAAGTAAAATTCAGATAGCTACATGCTCTATTAGAGGAGTACAAATGAAACGACAACCTGACGAATCCCAAACCGAAATTATAAGGGTTAAATTGGGTTGATTTATTTTTCTATTTGGATCGAATTAAAAAAATAGAGAGTCGGAATTTTTAGTTTGATTTTAGATTGCTAAATTTTTTGTTCAATTCAACCCAAACTAAGTCAATCATATATTAAATGTGCTAAATATTATAAAAATGGAGTGTTGTGGTGGAGTCTTTTATGCCCTTATAAAGTTTGAGCCAGGGTTGTGTTATACTCATTTTTATTTATTTTTTCAACAACCAACTTACATTAAAAATTTTGAGTTTTTTTTAAAGATAAACTCACATCATATTAAATATAAAGAGGCACCCATAAATGGGGAATCGAAACAAGCACAACCAGCTCCGCTTGGTATAAATAAACTAAAGAAGAAAGAGTGTCTTCCATCCAGAAGAGTGTCTTCCATCCATACTAAGTTATCCGTAGATATTTCTGCCAATTTTGCCAAAAAGTGAGCAAAGCAGTAAGACTTCTTTTTGGACCATGCAAAAGACAAAGAATGAAAGCGCCTTTCTAAAATTTTAATCTCGTCCACCAAAGCTCTCAACTCTATCTGCAAAACACATGATTATTTAATAAATAAATGAATAACTACTTGAGAATTAGATTCAACCTTGTATAGAGTCAAAACTCATCTCCAACACTTGAGTTAAATAGTTTCGAATAGCCATAGCTTCCAAAAATGAAATATCGGCACCCCAATCAAGATGGAAGACGCACGTCCACATAACTTCCCCATATGTGGTTTCATGCAATCCTGCCCAAACCACTAATTATTCATCACCGACTTAATAGCTGCATCAATATTCAACCTATACGTACCCAACTGAGGAGACCTTCAAGACGAGGAGCAAGACGCCCTTGAGTTAGAACCCCCAAAAGTCCTATCCTGAAAATTAGCTACACGAAACTGATCCATGTAAGATTTACAAAAATCTCACATGTATTTATCCTCCTGAAAATACCTAAAAATAGCTGGGTTCCACCCCTACTTAAACCTTGTTATGACGACTCTAGATGCACCAACACATAATAAGAAAATCATCAAAATTAGCTGTGGGGAGAAGTCAAACAGCCAATTGCTATAGTGTAAATTCAGTTTAGAAATAATAAAATCATGATAAATATGCCAAATAAAAAATTAACCTTACTTGGTACCACACACTTCCACAAAGATTTCCACGGTTGCAGCATAACCACCCTCATTCAATTTAACCTTAGTTGTTAAAAATTCTGAGTTGGAGCCTATTATAAATACTTAATTTATTTTGTATAGTTAATTTTTGTGGCATACATTAGGCTGAAGGGTATGGTAATCTAAAATATCATTCCAACATCTATCTTTTTAATATTATAATAATTTATAAATAAATAAAAATGTCGATAAGATATTATTTTAACACAAAATCCAATTCATCTTTTTTTACTTTTTATAAAGTTAGACTACAATTAAGGAAGAAAGATTTTGATCTTTTCATTATATTGATAATGCTAAGCAACAATGTAAATCTAACTTTTCTATTAATAAAAAGATTTTTTTTTTATGTTAAAAAAAAAAAAGAAATCTCATTCAACTTACATAATTTATTATTATTATTTTTTAATCAAATAAGTGATATGTCTAATTAATATAGTCATATAGTTGTTAAATAAAAGTAAACTAAAAGGGTAAAAAAAACTTATATATATATATAAACAAAGAGTCATATTTATTTTCACCTATTAATTTTTTAAAATAAAATTATATATTTTGGGTGAACCGAATGAACTCGACCAAAAGATATAAGACTGGATTAGGTAGGATTAGGAAACTGCTCTTCGTGTGATCAATCGATGAGTTGAATCCAAATTTTTGAGTTGGTCACAATTTATCCTTAATCCAATCTATACCAATCCAATTCATGTACATCTTATAATGAGTACAAAATATAATTTTTTTATAAACAAAATAATATTTTTAAAAAAATCTATGTGACACCAAACAGAGACATTTGGTAGTTTTAATGAGCTTATTTATTATATCTAGTTATTCATATAATAAAAAAATTATTTACGTAGTTATTTTTATATAAAGCTACAGTTTTTAATTTAATAATATATTTGGATAGGGACATGTGAATTGATCAGACTCTTTTTATAATCTTAAGTCAAACATACATCCTAGTTGACATAGTTGACAAATATTGTTGGCATATATTACATTAAAAACAAACTTATAAACCAACCCTAAAGGGTATGCCAGTTTCAGGCAACCAGCCAGTCCCATCAATAAAAATTTCAACGGTAAATTTTGCAACATTATGTAGAACATGATAACCAGGCCAATCCACTCTCTGTGAAGTACCAGCACCAGCCCCTCTATTATTATACTCTGCATAAAACAACAGGTCCACAGGTACTCCTAACCATTCTAGCCACCCTTTCGGTTGAACCACGGTGTCGAGAAACGACTCGATGAAAACAACCATTCCATAAGTCCTCCATGGCCGTCCGAGAAACACCATGACCTTGTCCCTACTCGACGCTATCTCTGGTGACACGGTCACGATGCAGTTTTGAAATACGAAGCCGCTCTGTTCGTCAAGATTGATCTTTGACTGCGCTGTTACCGTACTGTGAATGGCTGTTAATCTTGTGTATATGTTACAGTCTTGGAATATTGTTAGCCCGTTTCCGAAAATGAAGTCGATGCTGCCGTAGATGTCGCAGTCTTTGAAGAATTGGGGTACGGCTCCGGCATATAATGTGTCTTGATATCCCAAGAAGACGCACTTGTAGTAGGCTGTGTGTTTGGCTTGGTCAAGAACAGCAACTGCTTGGCCCATGTTTGGTCCAGCTGAGTTTTGAAATGTCAAATATTTGGCCATGAAGTTTTGACCATTTACGGCTGCCAATGAAGCAATGTTTTGATACCATTGGCAACATGTAATATTTGTCAGTGATTACTTATATTTGTTCGACAATTATAATTGATTTAAAAATGGATATTCATGCACTATCTAATTAAACTCGGTCAAACGAGTACTGAGCCTAATAAAAATGAAATTGAGAAAAAAAAAATTTAACATAAAATTTTTGTAAGCTAGTTAGTTTTTGTTTCAAAGTACATTTGTTAGCTAGTGAGCAATTGAAGCTTACTGAGGGTTGCAGAAGTCGCGGTCGAGAATCCAGTGCCGTTACTTCGATTGTCAACGATAATGGTTGTGGACGCATCATCTCCGATCAAGGCGATGAATTGTTTTTGAGTTGGAACTTCAATATGCTCTTTATAAATTCCGGGTTTGATGTGAATGTAAAATGGGGTCGGGCTAAAGTTAGGTGCTGCTGCTATAGCTTCACTGACGCTTACAAAGTTTCCAGTACCATCTAAAGAAACCGTGAAATTGAACTTAAAGCAACAAGAAAATTCAACAAAATAAACAACTAATGAATAGACTTTGAAGAATATAGCAAGTTTGGATGCCATGATTAAGTTTTAGGAGAGAGACAAGCTCATTGTTGAAATGAGAAGACGTGTTTTTATAATAGGAGACTGAATAGGTCGGTGGCGTGATTAATTTATCTAGTTTAGTGTTAATCCATTTTCACTCCACAGTCACGGTTCGATCCATCAAATCTGTATTTGTAATCTCCTTTCTCCCAACTTTTACTCAAAAAAAAAAAATCAATATAACGTTGTATCTAAACCATAATAGCTAGTGGAAAAAACACGTGTTTGTAAGGAAATTTTTTTAGACCCAATGTGTTTGTGAGGAAGTTCAATGGCTATAATATATTTTATTTCCACCACCAAACAAGTGTAAGATTTTGGTTATTTGTTTACGATTAAAAAATAATTTTCGGCTAACTTTCATTAGAGTTTTTTTTTTACTTTTTGAGAAACTAACTTTCATTAGAGTTATAATCTATGTAACATTCATTTACATTTCAAAATTAGTAATAATTAGAGAATTAAGTAAAAGAGAAGAAGAGTTTCCAAGGAGCAGCCCAGCGGTTGAGGCTAAAAATTTCAAGACATGTTTCCTTGAGAGACACTGGTTCAAAGTCGTTGGAAAGCACTTAAACTAGAATACCCTTCGACGTATCCAGGTTCCACAGTCTGGGGACGGATCAGCGGTGCCCCGGGTATAGGGGAGCAAAGCTCCGATTTCCCAATTTTCAAAAAAAGTAAAAGAGATGAAGATGTGGATTCGGCTGCCACATTGGTCCGATGAATCTCATAAAACGATCACATACAAAGTGGATATCGGTTTCTATATGTTTAGTATGAGCGTGGAAAGACCGGGTTTACTACTAGGGCGATAGCACTAGTCTTATTGCACCATAAAATGGGTTTGGAGCGATCGAGACAACCAAGTTTAGGCACTAGGATTTTCAACCAAATAAACTAAACAAGGACATTGCTAAGGAGTCATGATACTCACTTCAGTATTGGACGGAGCAACACATTTTGATATTTCGAAGAGTATAAAATGAAGCATGTAAAGGTTTGAAAGTATTCTAATTAGAAATACTTCAAGTTTTAGGGTACTCAATGTAGTTAATTTTTTTTTGCATTCTCTTATGAGAGATTGTGGCAAAAAAGTGAAAGTAATATAAGGTTTTTAAAGAGACTGTTTATGTAATTGGAGTCGAGAGAGAAAATTTATCATATCTATAACAATTTGTTATATGGTCGAAGTTCTTTTTGTCAGTGATTTTTTTCTTGAGTTTGAAGTTTTTTCATGTAAATTGATGACTTTTTTTACTATTATTTTACTAATTCAAGAAATCGATCTAACACAAAGAAAATCATAAAGTCACAAATAAATTATAATCCAATTCCAACCTTTAAGGTTTTGGGTTAGGAAGTTTAGGTTGCCGGTTTTTAATTTATACATCTTACCTGATACCACATAAAGTAACTAACCTTATTTACTCATATATGAATTGACACAGTTATTCCTCAAACACAATAATATACAACTTATAATTATTAATTATAGTGTGTTTCAAAAAAAAAAAAAAAAAATTATAGTGAAGATCATTTGATCATTGAATATCCTTGTATTTTTTTTATTGTTAAATATCCTTTTTTTTTTTTGTAAAGTTTAAGACAAGATAAATACTCATGTCAAAGAGTCGTTGTATTAAGAGGATTTTGCATGTATAACAAAAAAAGACAAAATATTTTCATCTATAGCATAAAATTAAAAATAATTCATTTGTAACAAAAAATTCAAATCGAATTCTATCATTAGCTGAGTTCTATTAGTGATAGAATTCAACCAATGAAAGACTTTTTCTATCACCGCTTGAATTTTCTATTAGTGATAGAATTTCAAATTGAGTTCTATCACTAGTTGAGTTTTATCACCGATAGAAATTAATATGTTATAGATGAAATTATTTTAGAAATTGTGTTGCAAATATAATACAAAAGGTAAAATGTGCTGCTAATGGTTATAAATTTTCTTGTATTAATGTGAAATAGTAGGAGACACGTTGATTGAATTGACTTAATATGGACCGAATGGATCGATGGCGCAACTGATTATCTGATTTGGTGTTAACTCATTTCTATTTCACGGTCACGTGTTCGATATCTAGAATCGGTATTTGTAATCTTTTTTTCTCAATTTGTACTAAAAAAATTGACTGGAAATGGTTACATTACCCAACTTAGTGACATTAAAGCATTATTGATGATGACAGAAAATCAAACCACAAACCATAATTTAAAACTAATTAAAATATAGAACGAGAATAAAAGCACCAAATTAGTTAAAAAGACAAACATGAAAGTACTTAAAATTAAAATATCTACTAAACATGTACATGATTAAAATTTAATGAGATTACTATTCGAATTCTGGAATCCTTCAAAACTGAGAGCTAAATAGTTGTTACTTGGGAAAATCAATTTTTAGTTTAATTTTTATTTGGTTTCTATGTTTTAAAATTTAACAACATTTCAATTATATTAAATTTTAGTGATTAAGATAAAAAAAATCATTAGTCACTTATCAAAATGTTGGCCAGGATGATAAATAGATTAATTTTAAATTTTAATCCATTAATGAAATAATTATTTTTGACTTGACCTAAAATTAATTAATTTTTTTAAATGAATATAAAAACAAATTCAAAATCCACACTAAACTAAAATTAAATATTATTAAAATGGGAAGGAGAAAAAATGTTTGGTTTTGAAAAACTAAATAGAAACGATACTAATAAATGTACTATACCCTTGTTAATTTATCCCAAATCCATGTTTAAATCCGCCAATCATTTTTATGCACTTACTGTAGTTAAATTCATGATTACTGTCTATCTAAAAATTAAATTTTTATGAATTTTCTTGACATTTAATTGTTAGAAAATTAGAAGATATATCTTGTGATAATATTAGTTAAGATGTACGTAAATGATAATTATAATTATCACAAAAAAAAAAAAACTAACCCTTGCAGTGTAAAGCAACTTTAACCTGTAGAGAAGACCTTCTTTCATGGCTGAAAATAGTGGTTGTCACTAATGAAGCTTCAGTTTAGATTTCTGTTTTGTTTGAACCGTAAAATATAAACACAGGAAAAAACGTTTTCTTTTTTTAAATTTGGAATAAAGAAAATAAAAAATGGGAATTTGCGTTGTATAGCAACTTTTAGTACAACTTTTTTACTACAGTTTACAATTATAGCACATTTTTAAAAATAATTCTTTTATAGCAAATTCTGCCATTTAAAAAAAAAAAAAAATTATTTGCCTTTTTGATAGAAGACTTTGATAGAATCTATCATTCTCTAGTGATGGAAGTCTATTAATTTTATTAGTGATTGATTCTATCAGCTCTTATTGATAGACTCTTGATAGAATCGGATGGAAGTCTATCGATTTACTTTATTTATTAGTAATTGATTCTATCACCCTTTATCGATAGAATCTATCAATATGAAGTCTATCAATTTACAATTTTTGCTATATGTGCAAATATTTTCATTATTGTGTTATTCATGTAAAATTTTATCCATTTTGTGTAATATACATGCAAAAGCCCCATAAAAAATTGTGCATTATTATTATTATTGTTTTATTTTTTGACATTTGCATTATTATTATTTCGGAAATGTATAATTTTAGCTTCTCGAAGACCCTCTCCGTCGCGTCTGAAGTTCATGGTCGTTGCTAATAAAGTTTCAGTTTTGTTTTTTGTTTGACTATATTATTGATAAAATACAAAAAAAAATTATAAAAGTTTATCTTGAAATTTGGAATAAAGGAAATGAAATATTGCTCATTTTTATTACCTTACCATATATATTATTTGGTACTTCAAAGAATCCTCTTAAAAAAAAAAAGCAGTCCAGTTTTCAATTTTGTTTGTTTAATGATGCAATTGTCAAGAAATGAAGGAAAACGTATATTTTGCATGCATTATTACCCTGCCAAATAGTCTTTTAGAAACGCCTTATCATCTGTGAATATATTATTGGATGATTCTGTTTTCTTTATTTTAATCTTGTAATTTGAGAATTATGGTCAATCTGGTGGTTAAAATAGTCTTAAAAATCAAGAAAAATAGCTCAAAGATAGATATATATTTTGATAACTAAAATGTCATAAGTTCGAATCTCTCTTTCTCAATTGTCAATTAACATCAAATATGAACATAATTTGGTGGTATATTAGAAAAGCTAGTAATCTAATAATTAAGATTATGCATTTTCTTTTCAAAGTTAGCAATGTTTCTTTATAAACAAAGTTAGCCATCAGCTAAATAATAATAATAATCCTTTATTATTATTATCATAAAAGGCTAAATAAATATCAGGACAATCAACTATAATTGACGGGTATACATTTTTTATTAAAAAAAAATCATACACAACATTAAGGGTGGGTGTTTAAACCTAATAGATCGGTAGCGTGATTGCTTATTTGGTTTAACGTTAATCTATTTCCATTCTACGGTCAAGAGTTCGATTCGGAAAAAGGTGGGAGATGAGAGACTCGAATCCATGGCCTTTTGTTATTGAACATATACACTTACTATAAGTTATTACGCTTGTTGGCACTAACATTAACATGTGTATCGAAGTATGTATTAATTACCATAAAATGCTCAATTGTAACTCTTTGAGGGTGTTTGTTTGACATATTTATGTAGTTTTTAGGTTAAGGAGTTATATTGAGGAGTTAAAAATTTAGAATTGTGTCAAAAACTCGTTTGGATGTAGTTTTTGTGTAGAGAAGTTAGAGTAAAAAACTTGTTTGCATGTAGAGTTAAAAATGAATAGTTATTTTTAGTGGTTAAAAATGAGTTATTTTGATTGATTTGAAAGGAATGATTAAAAATAAGTGGTTAGAAATAATTGAGGAGTTATAAATGAAGAGAAAAACTTCTCTGCTGCTGGACAAGCAGATGCAATCTGCTTGTGGACACGTGTACGGTCAAGATTTTGCCACGTTTTGAAAAAAAAAGTTACACTCCCTTACCTCACGTGGTCAGTAATCATTACTTTTTTTTATTTCAAATGTCAAATAATTGTCTATTCACAATTATAATATTATTATATATTAAATTATAATACTATTATATATTAAATTTTATCTTCTTTACCATTTCTTTTTCTTTTGGAGTTTAGAAATCCATTTCTCTGATGGAGTTTATGGTGGTCATGGAGGTTTGAAGCTTTCATCCATAACCATTTTTACCATTTCTGCACAGTGAGCCTTCTATTCAAACCTTCGTTTTATTTTATTTTATATATGTGATATATTTGAGGTGATTGAATGCTTTTAAATTTTTGGGAACTTTATGGGTTTTGTAGATTTTGTTCCTTGTTATTTGAAAGTATGAGATGAGGTCAAAAGTTTGATATTATGAAGTTTTCTTTTGGGCAAAGTGGAATTTGATTTTATGAAAATATCTCTAATTTCCTTGTCTTATTTAGAAGTTTTCTTCTTTGTGTTTCAAATAATAAGAATATTTCTTTATTTATCTAAAGATTAAACTTCAATATATTTTTTTTCTTTTATAATTTTTGTTTGAGAAATTCCATAATTTTTTTTTCTTTGTATATATTTTTTTTGTGTAAAATTCTATGAAGAAAATTTCCCACAACATAAAATAGAAAAGAGTAGTAAAATATTGAAAGATTTGTTTTTACAAATTTTTCATTAAAAATACAAGTAAAGAGTGAAGATTGTAATTTTTTGACCCCATGTGACGAGAGTTTATTTCAATTGGTATGTCATATGATATGATAACCATGAGGTTTAAATTCCTCCACCATATATGCGTTGATTTAAAAAGTACTAAAATAAAAGTGAGTTGGTTTGTTCTTTATTTTGTCTTAGTTTTTATATTGTACTTATTTGAAGTCAATACATGAGATAAAGCATTTTATAGTATGCTATAGTCTTCTCATATCATTTTAGAATAATTTAGTTGATTGTGCTTAATGATATTTGTTTGTTATTTTCATTAATTCTATCTTGGTCTTCTTGTTATAAAAGTTAATGAATGAACTATTAATATAATTTTTGTAGTTATAAGATAGAAAATAGAACATCAACTCAGAAAATTACAATTTTCCTTTATCTATCTATATGTTGCCTTTTGTTCTTCAAATGTCGGTATATATCTCTCTTTATCCTAGTATTTATATTGTGGGTCTTTATATTGATTTACTTTTGTTTGTGGTTATTTTGGTTTAAACATAGTTTCTTGAAGCATGGATAGTATAAGAGATAGAAACTTGCATATTACTAATTTGGAACATGATCCTCACTCCGGCGTCATTACTCAATTTGATGAAGCTCCTTTGGAAGATAATATAGAGTCCATTATTTGTATGAAGTTTGATGATGTTGAAGATCATAATATAGAGCCTATCATCAAGACTCATAATGACATTGTTGAACCAATTGTTGGGATGGAATTTAGATCTATTGATGATGCATATCAATTCTATGTCAAATATGGGGGACAAATTGGTTTTAACGTAAGAAAAAAACATCAACAAAAGAAAAAAAATGGGGACATTTCAAGAGTTGTGTTTTGTTGCTCAAAAGAAGGGTTTCATCAAGTAGACAAGCGAACAAAACCTGGATCATACACTCGACCAATTTCAAGAACGGGTTGTAAATCTGATTTAGTTTGCTTGCTTGGAAAGAATGGAAAATACAAAGTAGTGTCTTTTAATGGGAATCACAATCATGACTTGGTGAGAACACCAATGAAGCATATTTTAAAAGTAAATAGGAGAATTTCTAATGCCTAAAAAGCGTTAGCCTATAATGCAGAAAGATCAGGAATTTCAATTAAAGCAACCATGGAGCTAATGAGTAGAGAAGTCGGTGGTAGAGAAAATTTGGGATTCTTGGATAAGGATTACAAAAATTATATACACAAAGAGCGAAAATCTAGAATCGAAAATGGAGAAGCTAGAGTTTTGTTGCAATATTTTCAAAAAAGACAAGTGGAGAGTTCTTTTTTTTATGCATTGCAACTTGATGAAGACAACATGATCACTAACATTTTTTGGACAGATGCACGTTCCATTTGTGATTATAGGCTATTTGGAGATGTTATTTGTTTTGACACTACTTACAGAACAAATGAACTTGGATGACCATTTGCCCCATTTGTTGAAGTGAATCATCATAAACAATCAGTAGTGTTTGGTGCAATTTTTACTTTATGATTTAAATCAGAATCTTTTAAATGGTTATTCAAAACATTTCTTGGGGCAATGTCAAAGAAACAACCACAAAAAATTCTTACATACCAATCTGCAGCCATGGCTAAGGAAATAAGCGAAGTCTTTTATGAGACAGAACATCGACTGTGTGTTTGGCATATTTTTCAAAATGCAGCTAAAAATTTAAGTCATGTCTTTCAAAGATCAAGTCAGTTTGTTCCTGAATTTAGTCGTTGCATGTATGATTATGATGATGAAGATGATTGGTTGTTAGCATGGCAGAAAATGTTGGACACTCATAATCTCAAAGATAATAAATAGTTGACAGACTTGTTTGAATTGCGAGTAAAATGGGCGTCATACTTTTATGGTTGATATGAAAAGCACACAACGGAGTGAAAGTATGAATAGTTTATTGAAAAAATATTTGAAGCCAAGTCACGACATTTTACGTTTCCTAGAACATTATGAAAGAGTTTTGGCAGATTGAAGATACAATGAGTTGATTGTTGACTTCAAAATGAATCAAACAACACCAGTCTTGTTAAGGAATACATACATGTTACAACATGCAACAGAAATATATACACCAGAAATGTTTAAATTATTTCAAAAAGAGTACGTTGATATTCTTATGTGTAGTCTCTATAAGATTGACAAGTGTGATGATACATCGGAATATAAAGTGACATTTTCTGGAAGATCACATTATCGATCAGTTAAATATGAGGCTTCAACACAAAGAGTTACGTGCAGTTGCATGAAATTTACTTTTATGGGTATTTTATGTACCCATGCGCTTAAGGTTCTTGAGAAAAAGAATGTGAATAAAATTCCCGCTTCATATATTTTGAAAAGATGGACAAAAAAAGCCATAACTTCAAGTGAATTTGAGAATGAAGTGCTTGAGAAAAGAAGTAATTGTAAAGAATCAATGGTGAAGCGTTATACCTACTTATCTCGTAACGCTTGCCAAATTTTTTCGCTAGCATCAGAACATGAGAAGTTGTTTGAGCACACATCACAAATTTTTAGTCAATTGCTCAAATATTTGGAGAAGATGAAGAAAAATATTTTAGTAGACAATAATAATGACACCAATGTAGAAGATTCAAGTTTGATTGAAGATAAACTAGTAGAAGCACGTGGAGTTAAAAGAAAGGCTACAGTTGGTTGTCCCCGTTATCGATTGAAAGATCCACTTGAAAAAAGTAGATACAAACAAAGTGTGAAGTCAAAAAAAGCATCTTCTTCGTCAAACCACATCATTAACCTTACACAGGTACTACAACATCAACTATATTGATATTCGTAAATTTCAAAGTACATATATCAAAAGGTTCTCATGATTTTTTTTCAATTAGGAAAATATGATAGAAAAAGATTCACAAATAGCATCCATGTCATCAAGTGAAGCCAACAAGTAATACCAATGAATACAAGAAACAATATGTCATTCACCCAATTACTTAAGGTAACTTTGAATTCATAATATTTTAGTTTGAGATTATTTAATAGTGATATACTAACATTATTTTTTTTTATTGGAGGCATCAACATTTGGTCACAAAAATTCAACCAAAGAACATTAATATGATTTGTATAAGTATTTTGAACTATTTTATGTGAGATAATTAGATAGAATTATCTTTTCGCATAAGAAATATTAATATTTTGTGTAGGTTATATATGAAATTCAACATTTTTGTGTTTGTTCATTATCTATAAGTAAGGTCGGAGTTAAAATCTTTGGATGGAATTGTTCATTCTAGACATGACTTTATGATGAAAAGGGCAAGTGTTAAAAATATGGTTATCGATGAAACATCAGGTGATTTTATCATGTAATCAATTAGTTATACATATGAGTAAAATTTCTCTTTGAATTTGAAATAATGAACTATATTTAGATTGTTGTGGCATTCTCAGTCAACCATTCTCGCCACTCCTAAAAGGTTCACTGAATTTAGAAGAATTGCAGTTATTGTGCAGGATTTATGGTTATATTTAAAAAAAAAAAAAACAACCACATATGGGTAGTTAGAATCTCTAGATTTAATGGTTATAAATCTTTTATTTTAGGTAGGATTTTAAATTTAGTTCCGATAAAATAAAAGTGTGTGGTTTTTATTCTTCCAAATCAATAAATCAACATTTTAGCATAAAATATTTTATTGGGTAATCTCATTTTTTGATAATATAATTGAACTTTAAAATTTTAAATGGTTATAAAAACAGGTTTATAAATTTGCCATAGTTTCTCTTTGAAAATAGCATAAGATAGTTAGAAAAAAATTATAAAATTATTAAAATAGTGTAAAATTTAGATTTAAAAAAAATGTGGTATAAAATATTAAAGAAGAACAATTAAACATATTTAATTGTTAAATACATTTTTTAAAAAGATATTGATGGAGAAATTTTAAAATAGTGTGATTAAAAAATACATTTTAATATATAATAATATTATAATTGTGAATAGACAATTATTTGACATTTGAAATAAAAAAAGAAAAGTAATGATTACTAGCCACGTAAGGTAAGGGAGTGTAACTTTTTTTTCAAAACGTGGCAAAATTTTGACCGTACACGTGTCCACAAGCAGATTGCTTCTGTTTGTCGAGCAGATAAGTTTTTCTCATAAATAAATGATTGAAAATGAATAGTTAAAGATGAGAGTTCTTTTTAAAAGTAAAAATGAGAAGAAATTAATAAAAACTCATTTGGATGTAGTTTTTGAAGAGGACTCCTAATGCTAACTTCTACCTAAATATGTTTATTTATAAACAGCCCCTTTAATGATTAATATTTAATTTTGTGCTTTACTATTATAGTAACGGTATATATATAATTTAGGGAAAAAAAATATAGAGCTCCAGCAGTATTTTATAAAATCAAGTAAATTGGGTTCGAAGCCCGATCCCAATTATTATTAAATTAAAAATAATAATGGTTAGAATTCTAATGACATCTCATATAGATTTTTGGAATCTCCCACTTTCTCAAATATTGTACAAAAAAAAGTTTTTTTTAATTTAATTTAATTTCATTATTATTATTATTATTTAATTAGAGTACAAACAGAGCAAAAACTAAACTGAAACTTCACTAGTGACAACCACTATTTCCCGCCACAAAAGAAGGTCTTTTTCTAACAGCTTAAGTTTATATATGGTAAGGTAATTAAAAATGGACAATATTTTATTTCCTTCATTACAATTTTAACATTAGTAAATATTAATTTACAAAGAAAATGACATGTATCTTGTATGTAATGTATATAAATATACATCATATTTTCATTAGGCTCATCATATAATATCAAGTATTGTGCAGTGATGATCAATATGAATCAGCCACTTATTCTCTTTGTCAATTTTCTTGTAATTTTCTCTGCAGCAGCCAACACTTTAGATCCAGAAATGAAACCAGAAAACAAATTTGTTAAAAAAATATGCAACAAAACTGAAGAGTTGAAAGATCTTTGCATTTCTGTGATAGACTCCAACTCTCACGACGGTTTAAAGTCGAATTTGACAGGCCTTCTCGCCATATTCATCAACGAAACTCTTCGTGTTGTCGCCGACGATCATTCTTTCCTTTTAAACCAAACTCGAAACCGAGAGTTGGACAATCGAACGCGACAAGTCTTTTCGAGTTGCATGACACAATATCAAATGAGCAAGGATTCTTTGGAGGATTTATTAGAGGAAGAACTATTAAAGCGGCAAAATGCAGATTTGAATATGGATTTGGGGCAAATTGATAATTATTTAGCTCTTTGTGAGTATGATTTTGAAGGATTTGCACCACAACCCTCAGTTTGGAAATCAAGATATGATTTTGTGAGCTCTCTTTTAATTCTTTCATTACGAATGACCAATCTCATTAAATGTAATCACATACATGCTTGCTATTAAAGGTACACCCACTTTTAATTTTAAATGTTTTTATTTGGGTTCTTAAGTATAATTTTAAATTTTAAATAAATGGTTTGTTTGTTACTGTTTTTTTTTTTTTTTTATGTTGATTGTTTGTTACTGTTTAATCGTGATCCCAAAACATAAATATTCAAATTAAATTAATGAGTTTTTCCATTCAATATAAATATGTAACAATTTTTTTTTTTTTTTTTTTTTTTGAGTTCAACATTAATAGCTTATAATAAGATTTTTAAATTTAATCACTTTTTGATTTTGAGCACAGACTTGTGTAGTTGAGTTATAACTCTTATTAGCTTAAGTACATAAGATTTTCAATAGTAGGGATTCTGAATTTTTGTCTAGGCCGGAGGCTTAATATAATATTTGATAAAATTATTTACAAGTAATAAATACTTCAAAAGTTTATATATAAGTTCATGAAATGTCCTCTCTACAAGTAAACAATTCATTATGATCCATGATTTGGTGAGGAATATTTGATGAAGTAATGGGTAGACTTTATCTTTAGTACATGTCATCACCACTTAAATGCAAGATCACTCGATAATTGTTAATTCAACAAACATATTATGCGTGCAATTTGTTCGTTCCACTTCAAAACCATTTGATAATAAACCATTTGACAATAAGGACAGTAATTCATATCCCGTGTTGTAGAATTGTGACCGTTCTAATGTAGAACAATTGCCACAAAGTGAATACAGATAATTTTAGTCTATAAACTATAAAAAATAGCAAATGAAATGCTTGTATTTTGGAATGCCACTACCACACAAAAGTAGTTAATCATTGTCCATTTTTAGGTAAATCACTCATGATTTTATTTTTGATCAATCATACAAAATATCTTATTTTAATGAGATGTATTCAAGATATACATTAAAATTTGGTAGTAGAGATTCAACTTCAAAATGGTTGTAAGAAACTCAATCGCTATCTGGTGGAAAATTTTAGGAAGAAGAAAGTTGAGCTAATGAGCAAGTTTAATTAGCAAAATAACTTGCAAGTAAAAGAAAATCATTCTTAAATAAAGTTAAAAAATGAGTACAGAATTTTGAAAATATTAATTACTTGATATAAATAGACAATAGTCTGATACATACAATTAATCAATCTTTGTCAGTAATATATTGAGTAATCTTCAAATGCATCAAAAGCAACTCTTTGTCATGTGTGGACCCAAAAGACCTTTGCTATTGATGTATATGAGCTAAGGTGATTTGTCCTTCGAAGGTGATTATGAAAATGATTAATAATGAATTGAGTTTTTGACTGAATTGACGAGCAGGCCCCTATATCTAATTCGAGGAGAAGGGGGTTTTTCGTCATTTCGACTATACAAACTTATTTTAATCGAAGTTCTAAAAATTTGAAATACATGTTTTAAATATTTGTATTGATATTTAGTTTAAATGTTGGTAGGTTAATCAAAACCAACCTTAGCTCAGTTGGTAGAGCGGAGGACTGTAGTAGATAACATAATAGCTGTCATCCTTAGGTCGCTGGTTCAAATCCGGCAGGTTGGATTTTTTTATCTCTTTGAAAGGTAAGAAAATGTAAGAACAAACATCTCATACAATTCTACTCTCTAAAGACACATTAGCATTATATGGATAGCTATAAGAAAATTCAATAAATGGATTTATTATGACAACTAGTAATAAGCTGGCTATAAACAATATTTCAAGTGGCTGAAATGCCATATTATAATTTGCAATGAACAAGGCTAAGATCGATATTATATTGAATGAAAAAGCTGATATTTAACTTTATATAGTTTTTAAGTAATAATTTGCTCTTTGAAATTCTTGTTTTTGCTCAAAATTTTGAATAGTGGTAATTAAGTGACAGAGAAGTTAATTTGTGTAAGTGGATAAGAAGCATAAAACATCGGTTTGGGGTTGACTGAGAAATGGCATCTACATTCACATACCATAATAGCATGGAAAGATATTAGGACACTGTTTTTCCTTGGATGAAAACCAATGGCTAAGAGCATATTTTCATTTGAGAAATTACTTATCTACTTGTGCTGATCCATGGTATCATTTTCTTTTTCATCGTTGATTTTCCCTTCAAATGAAAAAAATGATTCGTCTTGTAAAAAAAAAAAAAAAATTTGTGACATAAAATGGTGTCACATAAACAATAAGTAGGGCTTATCTACTTATTTATAAGTTGACAAATATTTTTTTCTTTTCCTTTTACACCCATAGATACTTGTTCCTCTATGAAGCTTGATCAATGAAGAGCCTAAGTGAAACCCAAAATCTTATCAAACTTGGATTTCGAGAATTCCACATAAGGTCAAATAAATTTTTAGAGCATGAAGGCTATTAGGTTTGGGACCCTGCCAAAACTAAAAAGAGGAGATTTGAATTGTTTATTCCAAAATTTGTTTTTCAAGATCAACGGTGTTCGAATTTGTAATCTTCCTTGGGGACGAATCACCTGCAAAACAAAGAATTATTTAGATACTTGTGTGATGTGAGTCACGTAACCTCCAATGACTAAGTCATATTTGGACAACAAAAGGTTAGGAGGATGGTAGTTTTTAGGGCTTCTAGAGCTTATCTCTTCTGGTTTCCTCTAATTTTTTTGTATAGGGAGTTCATATGTAACCCTTTCTCTTCATGGACGAATAATTTAGGGTCTTTCTGGTTAGGCGACACTAGATAGGGCCCAGGCCGAATTGGGCCTATCTTGTTACAAAACTCGGGTCTGGTTGGTGCCTAATCCTTCTCGAGTGCCCGACCCCACACAGGCACAAGTCGGATTGCCCGACATTCCTTAATGCCCATTTTTGTGGACCTCTGCCTCTCTTAGGCTTTGGATTCCACCCTATTTGGCCCGTGGGGGTTCTCACAGGCTTTATTAGGCTTAGGGGTCTACAAAAGAATCGACAACCCAAACTATCCAACCCCAAGCCGTAAGGGTTGGGTTGAGTTAATTATAGGATTGACAAATTTTTGACTAGTTGTTTCAAAAGGAAAGAAGCACTAGCACTAGGAGATTAACACAACGGGAGAACTTAACCGAGATCAATCCAAAAATATAGAGTTAGATTGAATTACTCTAATGCATAAGGTTGGAAGATTGACCAATCTGAAACTTAGGTTTAAATAATATAATCAAATCTATTATTGTCACATTACGAAAGGAAATAATTATAATAGAATGTTCTTGTCATCAATTTTTTTTTGTATATATAAAAATAAATATCATGGTCTCGGCGGGGCTCGAACCCGCGACCTTCGGCTCATAAGACCAACGCTCTAACCAACTGAGCTACGAGACCTTCAGGTTTAATATTTATTTATTTATTATTTCATCTTTCCTTATTTGTATTAGTGTACTAACTCAAATCTATCACTGAAAGAGTTAGTGACCTAGTGGTTTCAATGTTTGGTTGTAATCCTATCAACATTATGGTTATACGTTCGATTTTAGAAATCAGTATTTAACTCTGATATTATTTGGAAGCAGTAGTGCTCTCTCTAGGTAGGATTTGTTAGTTCTCTCTCCTCCTCGATTTGTACTAAAAAAAAAGTATATCTTTATTGTGTGTCAAATCTGTATGCTTGTATGGTCTATGTCGTCACTACATTAGTTTCAGTTTCAATGCTTTAGTCGACTATGAATTTATCCCTACTTTGAGAATATCTTTATTTTTCGTAAAACTACAAATTCAAGTGCATTTTATTTGTTAGTTTTTGCACATTTGAACAACTTCACAGTTAGTTAAATTACGATTCGGTTACTTTTGTTGTTGTTGTTTTTTTTTTTTTTTTGTTTCGTTGATATCAACTTTTGGAACACTCCTAAATACTTCTTGTCTACACCTGTTACACAATAGGGACTAGGGGCTTAGCCCCCGCATTTTTTTTGAAAAAAATATCTTATTTTGTATAATTTACAAAATTTGGCTTCACTTATAATACTTTTGGCCTATGCTCAAATTCGTGTGGTGTCATCTTTTATCAATGTTTTATAAGTAGATTTATATATTTTCCTTCCTCTCTTCATTCTTTTCTTTATTCCTTTTATATGTGAATACAGTACATATACCTTTTCCATTCTTTTCTTCATATATATATACATATATATAGAGAGAGAGAGATTTATATCTTTATCTTTCTTTATATATATTCTTATTTTTTGTGTACATACGGTTTTTTAGACATACACTTTCATTTTTATTTGTTTGTTTTGTTTGTGTAATTCGTCATTTTTATAGTACATTTTCTCAGTCAATAAGAATAGAGCTTAAAAAAATTTCAAAAAAAAGAGAGAGAAAAGAATAGAGCTTAAATGGCATTGTGTATAAATTAATAATCATGAATCTTTGAATCTCCCCTTCTCCAAAAGTAACTTTTTTAAAAAAAATATTGAACATATATAACTTTTTGATGTATTTATAAAACATAATTTTTTACCTCCAAAAAAACAAAAGTCATGAGAGTTTAATCTATAGTCGCAACTTTACTAATCGAGATTGATTTTTTAGAGTTCGAGTGACATCAAAATGTGCCGACAAAAACAATAATTTTACGGTATCAACGCGGCTTATAAACCAAAAGGGTCATGGATTTGAATCTTCTCCCTCTGAATTATTGTTGAACTAAAATAAAATGACCAATGAAATGTTGTAGGGTTGGACGATGTTATGTGAGAATAGTTGAAATGTGCGAACCCAAACACCCATATATAATTTTTTTTTTAAATTGACCCCCCAATCTTAAAGCTTAGACCCTATCCCTCAGGGGAGGAGAGACATATACCGATTCTCGGGATCGAATCTGTGGCGCTGATGTTGAACTAGTTTACAAAGAATGAAAGCATTGCGCAACTGATCCATTCGGTCCTATGGTTTTATACTTAAGAGTACTGAAGTAGTGCGATACAACTATTTTATAACCGTGCACGATTTTTTAAAACATGAATCTCCTTGAAGCAATTTTGTTTAGATCTTGATATCTTAATCATAAGTCTATATTTTATGTGGATTAAGCTATACGTGCTAACTCTTTGGATAGATATATGCTTTGCTATATAAAAATTGTTTTTAGGACTTAATTTGTCATTGCATTGATTGTGATCTTCCGTGTTTGGTTGTTATGAATGTAGAATTTTTTTTTTTTTTTTTTTTTTTTTGAAGTAGCAATTTGGTGTAAATATGTTAACATATATGTTGGTTTATACTACAAATGATTTAGAAGGAAAAAAAGAATAATGATCTAAAATAAAGAAGGAAACAAATAATAATGATCTTAGCTTTCTTTTTTTTTTTGAGAAGAATGATCTTAGCTTTCTAATGCCAAAGACTTACTCAAATTTGATACCAAATCCTAGTGGGCACTTCCTTCCAATATAGACAAAAGGAAAAAAAAAATTAGGATGATAAAAAAAATCAGAAATTGATTAAAAAAGTATACTAAATATGGTTGTACGTAGTTCACCATGATTATGCACACAGAGAGTTATTAATATAGAGACCATTTTTACACCTTACAAGGAAAGGTGTATCATTGAGGTTGTGATAAATGCACATTCTATATGGAAAGTAATGATGCTATTAAAAAAAAAAAAAAATTAAAAAAAAAGAATATTATAAGGCAAGATTGGTATCTGGCATATGAATAAGAAGAAATGTATGTTTCCATATTTGAAGGAACCAACCTTGTTGTCAACATCACAAAAATCATTTCAATGTGTACCATAGCATTTTGACCAATATCTTGATTCTTGACAACTATGTTCTTTTGTTTGTTTTTGTATCTTAGAATATTTATATGCTAAGTTTAGAATGGGCAGACTCCAAAGAAAAATGGTGGTAAACTATTTATAAATTCAGCCAAATTTTGAAATATTAGCAAAAATCTTTAACGAATTAAAGTTAAAAATATAAAATTGCCCCAACCTAATATATGGATTTAAAATTTAAAATTTGAAATTTATTTGTTTCTTATCTAAATTTGTTATTTATCAAAATAGGATTTTAAAATTAATTTCCTAATTTCTTAATTTTTAAAAAAGCTTTAATTATCTCTAGTTTTCTTATTTCTCTAACTTTTTCATGAAATATTTGCCTACTCATAGATGAGTAGACAAGTCTTACTTGTTACTTATGTGGCGTGCCACTGCCTTTGACAAAGGATTTGCTCATTGTCGGTGAATGGTTTGCAAAATCCAAATTCTTTAACAATTACTATTATTTCTAATGGACAATATCCTTCATCTGAAGTTTTGATGTCTTTTATGTTTTCTCCTTTGCTTTTCTTCTTCCTCGTACTCTCTACATTCTCCTCCCCTCCCCTTCTTTTTCCATCTCAATATCCAGTTTTCCTAACTATGTTAGTGTATGTTTTTATTAATTATCTTAGGTTATCTACATGTAAGCATATCGTACATTGCATCAATCTCATGGAGCATTAAACTCGTTCGAGTTGGACACCCCACAATTAAGCTCCTAATCGAATTCGAAGAGCTAGAAACGTGATCTGTTAGTTCATACTCTACCATGCTAATTCGATTACTATAGATTAATTAGAATTCTCAGTTGGGATTTAGTCAGAAAATTTCTTAGAATTATTGTTTATATCCTCATGTAACGATCATTCTTACCTATCATTCGTATATTGTCATCTATTCCAAAAATTTTAAGCAGTTAGTGAAGATAGAAACTCAAAGTTATTCGATTTCTATGACTTAGATTTGATTTTCAAGATCTTGACAAAGTCATGCCATGGAACAACTCGAACTTTTCAATGCATATTATTCATTTCATTGATCAATCCTAAAATTTTTAAAATAAGTTAGTATTGATATTACTTTTACAATCCAGTCCTAAAAGATATGCCAGTCTCTGGCAACCATTTAGTCCCATCAATGAAATTTTCAACTGTAAACTTTTCAACATCTGTTGGGTTATGCAGTACATGATAAGTAGACCACTTCACTCTGTGGGAGGTATCAGCTCCTGGGCCTTTATTGTTATATTCTGCATAGTATAGTAAATTAGATGGCTGATCCGGCCATTCTATCCATCCTTGCGGTAGAACAACGCTATCGAGAAATGACTCCATGTACACAACTGTCGAATATTCTCTCCATGGCCGTCCAAGAAACACGGTTACTTCGTCCTTGCTTGATGCTATCTCGGGTGACACGCCTACATTGCAGTTTTGGAACACGAAACCGCTCATGCTGTTCGGGTTGTCTTTGGATTGTGCAGTGACTATATTCTGAATGCCTGGTTGCCGAGCGTACACGTTACAATCTTGGAATACTGCGAGCCCATTTCCGAATATAAAGTCGACGGACCCGTAGATATCACACTCCCTGTAGAATTGGGGCAATCCTCCTGCGAAAAGGGTGTCTTGATAACCCCAAAACACACATTTGTAGTAGGATGTGTAGTTTGCATTGTCAAAAAAAGCCACTGCTTGCTGTTTATTTGGTCCAGCAGAGTTTTGGAAGGTCAAGAACTTTGCCATGAAGTGATTTCCATTCACAGCTGCCAGCAATAAATGAAAGATTTTTAAATTTATTTCATAACTTGAACAAATAAAAACATGTTAATCTAAAAAAAAGAGGAAATGATATCTAGTTTTCTTGACATCATGGACTAGTAATCAACAGAAACCTTAAGTAATTAATATGTTAATGGTTTAATTTATGTGATGGTCAGTTATTGAGGAATTAGTTTCCTACTAATTTCTTTGACATTCAAATGTTTAGAAGAACAGATAAAAAAAAATATAGTTTCAGGATGCAAAATTATTTTGGGAGGTCAACTTCTAAAAAAAATCACAAAGTTCAAAAATTTGGGAAGACCACTATGAATAAGATCTACTTTTACGTATAAAAAACAACAAAATATAAGATTTATGGGTCATCTATACCCTAAATGATATTAAAATATGAAGACACATGACTAAATTTTACGTCCATTTTATGTCGCACTCTATTTTATTAAAAAATTAAAATAAAGAAAAATACAATGCAACTCAAACTCAACAACATACGATTGGTAAAAGTTTAGGTCATCTCTTGTCGTAACCTAAATTTTTTTCTAAAATATGGGTGGAAACTCAGAACTACTTTATATACGAAATATAAAAAATTAAAAGAAATTGAGAGATCCCCTCACAAGTTAGTATGTTTTGTGATAATAGTCAACGGTAAGTTGACTTGAATAGTCGTGAATATTAAAATAAATTAAAAATAGGAACTTACTAAAGGTTGCAGAAGCTGGAGTTGAAAATCCAGCTGCATCACTTCGATTACCGTCAATGATTGTTGTATAAGGATTATCACCAATCAAAGCAATGTATGTTTTTTCAATAGGAATTTCAACATATTCATAATAAGTACCAGGTTTCACGTTAATGTAAAATCTAGTGTTGCCAAACTTAGGCGCTGCTGCAATCGCATCATTAATTCGAGCATAATTTCCATAACCATCTAAAGACACAGTCAAATTATATGGAAAACTATAACCAAATTCAACAAAACAAATACTCATTATCATCATCACAACTAGCAATAAGCTCATTACTGCCATGTTTGCAAAATTTGAAAGCAAAAACTAAGGTTTGACTTTAGTTTTAAAAATAATGTGTTCTTTGTAAAAAGGGAGACCTTGTATTTATAGTAGACAATGAGGTCTCATTTATCTTGCAAAGATTAAAATTTGCTTTGGAGTTGACTAACAATTAGTGACATTTAATCTTTCATATTCACATACCTTAATAGCTTCTTGCAAAGAAAGTCCACTGTTTTTCCCTTCTTGTAATTTCTTTGGTGAAAACCAATGGCTAAAGAGAATATTTATCCTCTTTCACGGATGGGAGATTCTTCCTTCCTTTCGAAAGGGTTAGCAACTTGGTAGTTTCATTGTTTGAGAGTGATCTAGTTTAATACTACAGTGGGTTCGATTATGAAAATCGGTATTTGAGTCTCATATTATTTAAAAATAGTAGTGTCATTTATATGTAGAGTTTGCTGATCTTCTCCTCCAATTTGTACTAAAAAAACAAAATCATCCTCAATATATATAAAAATTAACAGCAAATAAAATAATAGAAAGTTATACATGCACTAGTCCCTAGATTATAGATTTTCGTATAACGTTTATGTTTTCTTTGTTCCTTATTTTCTATTTCCTAGTTTTTAAAAACTAAAAAACAAGAATATGTTTGGCAATTTGTTTCTCTCTTTTAAATATCGCTCAAATTTAACTTGCAATGTTATCTCAAGTCATTTTACTTCAATGATGTTGACATTATTACATTCTTTTAAATTGAGAGAGGGAGACTAACGACTCGAATCCGTGCCCCTAGAGTTAAAATGAAATAACATCAAAATATATATATATATATATATATATATATATATATATAATAATTTGGTAATTTATATTCACACGTCATTTTCTTTTTTCCTGTGTTATAATGATTGATAGGGAAACAAGTGTTATAAATAACACTTCTGGCTAATAATATAAATTGATAGTTTATTGATGTATTTATGTTTAACACATATCTAATATATTGTAGAGTTGTAGAATACTTGATTATATTTATTTATTGTATTTATAATAAATATCAATGTCAAGAATTTGATGAATAGTAAATTGTTATAGTGACAGAGTATTAACATATCTTTTTTGCAACATAAATATTGTACTAAAGGCAATACCCTATATGTATAAATTAATTATATATAAACTATAAAGTATTAACTTAAACTACTGGTATTAAAGTTATTAAAACAACATAAATATAAATATCACTATTATGAGCTCAATACAACCACAAAAAACATAGTACGATCGAAAGTCATAATTCACATCCCATATTTGACAAGCAACAAAAATGAAATATAGCATAATTAATCTTAAAACACAACTTGTTTCTTAGCCACTAATTTTTAGTTTAAACAGCAACGCAACAACAATAATTTTTTTAAACATAACTTTGAAAAACACAATGTTTTTCATTTATGCACACAATCATCAATCGAAAGAAGAAACAATCAACGAAAACGATGAATAAATATTGAAGAATGGAAAGATTTTGGAAAGATTACAGTTTAGGAAAATATCAGACTTTATTTCTCAAAAAAAAAGATTACAGTTTAGGAAGCAAACAAAAATTCAGGAAAATAAAATCATTTGATAACCAACCCAAAATGATGTCTAAATTGATGGATGTCAAAATCTCGGTATTGGATGCACCCAAAAATTCACATTTAAGTAATTTAAATTTTTTTTAAAAAAAAATAATTTAAATTTGTAAATTAGGAAGGGAAAATAGGTATTTGAAAAAGTATATTTTAATTAAGTTTGAATTGGTTGTCCCCAAGAGATGGCACAGTGGTTGAAAACTTAGGCTTAGAGGGTATGCTCCCATCAAGGTCTCTGGTTCAAGACTTAGTTGTACATTATTCCTTCGATGTCTCCCCTAAGGACGGGCATGGTTACCCTTGTTTTAAAAAAAATTAAGTTTGAATCGGTTAAATATTTTGGGATTTTGCATGTATAATAAAAATGGGCAAAATATTTTAATCTGTATCCCAAAATCAAAACTAATTCATTTATAGTAAAAAAAAATTCAAATTGAATTCTATCAATTATAGAATTAAATCAATAATAGATACATTATATCACTAATATAAAATTATGTTCTATCACAGGTTGAGTCTGTAATAAAAAAGTATGTGTTATAGATGAATTATTTTAAAAATTGTACTATAAATATAATACAACAAATAAAATGTGTTACTGAAGTCAAATTCCCTAAATAGTTTTACTAATATTTTTAAGTGGATAGATACGTAAATATTTTCTAAAAATTAAATATCCATCCCAATTTATTTTTTCAAAAATCTGTGTTCATCGTTTTCAGCATTAGCGTTTAAGTTGAGAATGATTTGAATTTTTACTTTGATCTAACTATGTATATACAAGAATTAAGTGTCAAGACCAAGTCTTTCGTTATAGTTTTCTTATTCACCCCAAAATTAATAGTATTGAAACTATGAACCATCAACATTCACTGAAATTGAAAGGTCACAATTTTATTTTTTATTTCCAACATAATACATTCTTGAAGAGTTCAATAAACCAAGTGTTGACATGTTTTTTGCAATACTCTGAAAGAACAGAATACAATTTCAACAATTGCATTGCCAAAAAAATAATTAACTATAAGATTAGAAACAGAGAACTAAAGCAAATTTCAACAATCCAACTTTTTCATTTTATTAAAATCTCATCCGACAAGACATAGAAAAAGAAACGTTATTTCATCTTCACAAGATACAAGAATCAATACTTGAATTAAAATATTTGAAGACATAAAACAACAAAAAATTGGGATGCCATTTTTACAAACATAATAAGCACCTACCCACCTAATAAGAGACACTAATGGATCATTAAGCAACGTAAAAATCATGGCTCATGCTGTGATCTTTGGCTCGACGATTTATCGATACATTTTCTTTGATGTTAAGGTCGATGGTATACGTATTTCGTTCGGGGATCCACAACCAAGCCCTTCCCTCCATTTACTTCTAAGTCATGCCTGCATTTATCACAGAATCAGGCGTTTGATCTTTCTTAATTGTAATCTTCACAAACTAAGGCATGATGAAATAAAGAGACTCATGAGCACCTGTGCTCTAAATTTGAGTATGTGCACAAGTTTCTCAATGGATTAAGCGCTTTAATTAGGAAAAAATAAACATTGCTATAAAAAAGAGTTAAAGCATGAACTCACTGAAATACGAAGTCAGGAATGGTCAACTGCTCACGAGGAACATATTTAAACAGCTGCAGTAGTCGATCAACGTACACAACTTTGTTCCATACCTGCATATTACTTCATGTTACTTACTGACACTTTTAATCTCATTCGGTTAATAAAAATGAGGGAGTAATCCATTTTTCACTCCACGGTCACAGGTTCGATACCTGAAATCGGTATTTGTAATCCCCTTCCCCCAACTTGTACACAAAAAATAAAAATAAAACCTACCACATTATCCACGATCAATTGCATGGTAAATACTGCAGCTTTTAATCCAAAGGTCGGGTGAAGAACATATATTGCCTACAAAAATCATACAGAGAGATGAGAAAGATATAGGGAGATTTTTTGTCTAGCATTGGAATAAGTTAAGAGTTCATACATGGAGGTTGCGCTGATGCTTTCGGCCAAGAATCTGCTGCAATCTCTTTATCCATCCCAAGTCTGGCCGACTAACAATATATAGATCATAAACATGGTAAGGGAAATTGGATAAATTCTGGATAGACTACTTTTAAGATGCAAAATCAAGAGCAAAACGTGCATAACTAGGTTTCATTATGAAGTGTTGGTTGAATCATGTTAAACCAAATGTTCTAAGGCCGAGTAGTATATCCTGTGACATTAATCGAGGTGGGTGCAAGGAATTTTAGCAGGGGCATAAGGGTAATTGACTAAGGAGTTAGTTCGAATAGTTGGTTATAAATAGTTGAGGACTTGATAGAAGTTATCGAAATGTATCTTGAGATTTAAGGCTTGAGTTAGCAATACTCATGAGGAGATTCTAGGTGCCTAACACCTAGGTTATCTTGTAATCTCTACAACTTTGTTCTTGTCTCGTAAGGCTAGTATCCTTACCAGAAACATGCATGATATACCAAAAACTTAAACTTGTCATCGTCTAGGCTTTCCATGCAAAAAAGTGTATTTCATCCCGCAAACGCTTGCTCGTTTCAAATAAATATAGGATATCACTTGAAGTATATATTACTGCACTTACGGCTGTAAAGATGCTGCTGAGTGGAAGTACACAATTGAATAGGGCTTCTGTATTAATGGCTCAAATTCCTGGAATTTAATAGCATAAGCTATAAATAATGTCATAGCACATAACATAAAAGAAAGGATGTTCCAGAAAGTAGTGGCAAGATTAGAGGTTAACTAGGAATCATAAATACTACTACTGAGTAGATTTTCACGTACATCATTGAATAGAATTGCATCAAACAAATGAAAACAAATTATATACAAGATTGCTTTTAATCGTTACGTAATAAATGGAAAATATCAGATTCTTATTAAATTTAAAGCTATATTCTATGTTATTAAATGTTGGAACAAAATGATTAAAAAAAGAAGAAAGATCCCATGGTGAAAGGTTTGTAAATGGTCCAAACCATAATGTAATTTAACACTGCATAATTATCTAGCAAAGCATGATTGAGAACAAAATTCAATATACATCCTCATAGTCGTAATGTATGGAACCTTTGGAACAGTCTAAAATAAATGAATTGAAGCTCATCAACATCATCCTACAAGGTTAATATCAACGCTTGAAAAGTGGTTGATTCATTGTGTTCAGAGTCATGAGATACAAAATTTTAATACAAGAAACAAATGCATATTATTCCAGATTAGAACTAAATTACCTTTACAACATAGAGCACAAACCGCTCAAGGTCAAGACAACGCAGTAGAAAATGTGCTCCTACAACAACCATAACAGGGCGACCTTCACTATCGACTCCACCACGGTAACTGCAATCAATAATAATTATTATAGGCATCTCAAGCTAGTGATATTATCAGAAATGCACAAGAACCAAATATGTTCAGGGATGCAATAGGATTGTTATTAGGGTAACATTAGAACATTATGAAGTAAATATTAAATAGTTAGTGTGATCTTGGTGAGGAAGAGCCAGAGGATTCTTGGGATTGGCCCCTTGATGAGTCTGGCTCATTCACAATTTCCTCTCTATACAAAAAATTAGCTCCATCAAATTAGAACAAGTTGGACCGTGAGCTATACACCAGACTATGGAAAGGTCCTCAACCCAAGAAGGTGAAATTTTTCATATGGGAACTAAGCAAGGGTGCAATCAACACAAACGATGTTATTCAGAAGAAGCTTGTGAAAACTGCCCTTCAACCCTCTGCTTGTATTTTGTGCCTCGCTGAATCAGAATCCCAACACCATTTGTTCATGAAGTGTGGCTATTCAGCGAAATTTTGGGCTCATATTCTTTCAACATTTAGCTGGTCCATTCCCCTTCCCAAAAATCTGCCAGATCTTATTATCTACCTTCTGCTGGGTCATCCATTCAAAGGGGAAAAGGAATCTCTATGGCTTAATATCATTACGCATTTTTCTGGATCACATGGAAGGAGAGAAATAGCAGACTTTTCGATGACGAGTACACCCGCAAGGAATCCCTAAATGAATCTATTATATACATGGCTTTGTATTGGTGTCACTCTATCTCCCCTTTTTGTAGCTACGACTTAGGCACTTTAATTGCACGGTGGCATAGTTTTTTATATATGTCTCGATAGGCTGTAACCTTTCAATCATCAATGAAAGTTTTGTTTCCTATAAAAAAAAAAATAGTTAGTGAGTTCGTTTGGGGCTTTTGATAATGGGAAGGTAGAAACAGTATCGGTGCTATTGTCCTAGTCTTGATAGATATTATGTCTCTCCTAATGTCACATTCTTTGAACACTTGTCTTTCCCTTCTTCCCTTTCGAGTACGAGTTAGGGGAACATCAAGAGGATGATGACAATTTTCTTATATAAACGGTTGTGTCCTCTTATGAGCTTTCTACCAATCTATCTTCATTTGTACCTACTTCTTTTCCCACACCATTTCTCAAGTCTACCCGAAGACACCCTATTAGTATTACTGATCAATCCATTCCAGTTGCATGCCCATTGCAAAAGGCTTCTTCGCCATTGGATTCAAGGATTCAAGGACAAGCAATGATATCCAGAACAGATTACCAATAATAGATGAATAGAAGTAAATAAACAAATAAATATTATTTGGCCTGGAGTGAAAATCCAGAACTACAAAAGCAACTATCCTTGGATAAATTATTTCAACAAAGGAAGCATAAATTTTTATCTAGTAAACAAAACTTTATGTTGCTGTCTAGTTTTTCTTATTCAGGTCCACCTCACCTTTTGATTGTGCAACTCGAGGATGGTGGACCACTATATATATAGCCTAGAGTCATGTGAAAACAAACAAGAAATTTAATACTCACACAATTTTCATCTCCCCAATTTCAGAGAGATTAAGAGAATTTGCTTTAGCAAGGTATCTTGAATGACGTGAGTATTCTTCAGCAACAGATAAAGGAGGTTCACCAAGGTTACCAAATCCCAGCATTCTACTATAATTCCATCCAGTCTGAGCCTGTGCTGTTTTTTCCCATTGTTCCTTGCGTCTCTGATCTGGATCTTTGATTAAAGCCATGAAAGCAGGATCCAGGTATGTATCCAAATATGATGAGTTCCTAAAAATACAAAGCACCATTAGTCAAGCAAGTTAAAATACCTTTAACAGATGCAACAAAAATTGAGACCCAATCCCTAAACAAATACTTGAGAACAAAATATAAGAACCATATTGGCTCCTGAAAGTTGAAATGACAGAAGTAGATGAAGTCCTATGTGGGTGGAAATAGATGAAGAATGATAAAGCATCGAGCAGATTACCATTTTTTTTTTAAAAATTCGAACAGATTACGAATAATCAGTCTTTTATCCTTTTTCAAATCAGAAACTAATCCGTTTACTAAAAAAGAACACATGAAACAAAATATGGAAATGGAACAAAACTGCACCTGATACAATCAGAACCGTTATTCAATCAAGATTTGAGAACCCTCGTTCTCCTTACAATAATCAATTCACAAACAAAATGCTTCATATCCCATAACCCCTTAGCTACTGCCTTTATATAGAAATAGGAAATTAAACCCTGTAACTACTTAACCAACTAACCGAAAAGCCTTCTAACAACTGGCTAACATTTACAACATTTAATTCCCTCCCTTTCTTCTACATTTGTATACATGCATACTTTAGGTGGTCTATCACTACCAGTCAACCCAGTCCCCAAAAACCAACCTTGTCCTCAAGGTTAAAATCTAAAAATTGCTCACATATTTGATCCGCATCCTCCCAAGAAGAATCATCAATATCTGCACAAGCCCATTTGCCTAAGGGTGTTTTTGGATTTAGTAAAAAAAGTGGAGCAGAAGGCTTAATAGTAGTTGGGGAAACTAACTACTCGTTTGGGAATTGGTGTTAGCCGTGGTTGGGTAATGGAGGGTGATGGGTGGTTGTTTACAACCAAATACAAACAAGGGTTCTAGAAGTTCTACCAAAAATAAACACTCTAAGACTTCATATTTGCTTGCATCCCACTCAAAAAAGGCTGTATAAGAGTATTTGGAGAAAAAAGGTCCTTTTTTTCCGAGTAGGCAGCAGTTTCTTAAGCTTATACCAAACAAGATTCCAAAACAACTGGCCCACTAAAAATAAGAAGGAACTAACTCACCTCACACTTTACCATTGAAACCCAAGAGCCTAGCTTGAAAGGACAACCATTTAAAAATCTACAATGGAACTTTTACCCTATTAATCTAGGCAAATATCGCTTTGAAAAACATGAATAACCATTTTAGACTAATAAAAGACCTCTCCTAACCTAACAAAAAAATTATTGTCATTGTTTTCTAGCTTGGTTTTTTTTTTTTTTTAAACAAGGGTAACCACGCCCGTCCCTAAGCCAAGCACCGAGAGACATCGAAAGAGTAATGTGATATGATCCAGGATCTAGATTATATCAAAAGATAAAAGAATAAAGATAAACCAAGTTTTGATAGGAACTTGGAACCTCCCTTCTCAAGAGAATCTCTTGAGCCCTACAATAAATCACTCAATAACTCATTTAACAATTGGATGCCTAAACCCTAACCTAACTCACTCTATTTATAACAAAATACTAACTTATTCTCCAAGTAATAGCTAAATAGAGCCCTAGGCCCAACCTTATCAATACCCGCCCCTTTAAAGCACCTTGTCCTCAAGGTGGGCATACACAAAAATAGAAAAATAAAAAATGAAAACTTCTTTTCTTTTTTTTTCTTTTTTCTTTTCTTTTTTTTTCGGAGGCAGCAGCGGCGATTGCGGCAGCAGCGCGTCGGTGGTGGCGGAAACGGCGGCGTTGGTGGCGGAGGTGGTGGCGAAGGTGGCAGCAGTGGTGGCGACGGAGGTGGTGGCGGCGATGTCAGAGGTGGTGGCGATGGCGGTAGCGGTGGTGGCGGCGGAGGTGGCAGCGGCGATGGTGGTGGTGGAGGTGGTGACGGCGGCAGCGGTGGCGGCGGCGGAGGTGGCGGTGTCAAAACCCTAACCGTCACTGTTTCTTCCACAACCTCCCTTCTTCCTCGAATCCTAGCTTCCATCTCTGAGTACCATTGTTCCCTTGCCTTGGACTGCTCCTCCCTTTCTAATCTTCTTTGTTCCTACTCCCTTGCACTTTCCTTTCTTATCTCTCTAAAATAACTTTTCATGTCATTGTAAAAATTTTGCCACATCTCTTGAAATAAGCGAACATTTTCTTGATCCATCTCTACAACCAAGAATCGAAACGGCTCTGATATCAATTGATATGATCCAGGATCTAGATTATATCAAAGGATAAAAGAATAAAGATAAACCAAGTTTTGATAGGAACTTGGAACCTCCCTTCTCAAGAGAATCTCTTGAGCCCTACAATAAATCACTCAATAACTCATTTAACAATTGGATGCCTAAACCCTAACCTAACTCACTCTATTTATAACAAAATACTAACTTATTCTCCAAGTAATAGCTAAATAGAGCCCTAGGCCCAACCGAGCCCTAGGCCCAACCTTATCATAATGTCACAGCTAAGTCTCGAACCTGGGACCTTGAGGGGACTGGGAGCATACCCTCAAAGCCCAAGTCTTCAACCATTGTGTCACCCCTTGGTGACTAAATGAAAGCTTGGTTTATTATCCCAAAAAAAAACTTACAAAATCAATCCCCACACAAATAGTTAATAACCCTAATCACCATTAAACCTTCCCAAATGTCAAGGCGTGCACCTAGTTAATTTTTTTTTTTTTAATATTGTAACTTAATACCCATGAAACTAACCTAAAATTAGCCAATGAAGAAGCACATAAGCTATGCAATTTTTTAAAACTTAGTTTTTTAAACTTTCGGTTAACTTTAAATTTTATAGAAATAATAAGATAATTTGTGTTTTACATGATATTCAACGCTTACTTTTTGTTCATCCTTAGATGATTTCATTTTGAAGATTTTAATTTTTAGAATTACTCGGTATGGATTTGAGATTTTATAAGGATAAGAATATGTTCTCTATATCAATTTATGTTCTATATATTATTCAGTTATAAATTTATCTGTAGAGTCTCTCTTCACTCGGACCTCATCTTTTGGTCACTTCTCATCTTGAAGTAATCAAGGGGAGTGTTACCTTGTGTTATGTTGTGTCTTGCGTTTTGAAAACACTAGTCCTATGAGAATAGTCGATGTGAGCATTAGTGGGATCGAATACTCATGGATAAAAATAATAATAAAAATAAAAAACCGAAAGGTTTGATACAATCCCTTCTAGGATGTAGGATGTGAGAAACCTTCAATTTTTTAAGGCTGGTGGGTTGATGAGGTGCGGGATTTAGCTAGGTGGTTGGTCCTTCATGGTGTACTTTTTCTCTTTACAAAAATATTTGTAACTATAATCTCCCTTGTAATTTTGCTGATTAGGCTCCATTTTTGTAATCCCCATAGGTTGTAGGGTGGATTGTCCATCTACCTTTGCGTACTTTCGGGTTATCAATATAGTTTTGTTACTTTTTTCCTAGCCTAGGGACGGGCGTGGTTACCTTTGTTTCAAAAAAAAATATAATTTTGTTTCTTTTAAGCAAATAGAAGTATCTTGGAAGTCTTGATAACAGCTGACAATGTCGGTGAAACAAATCAATGTCATCAAATTCATGGCAACTCTTACCCATACAAGTATGCAATTCTCATGAATCTATCATTTGAAGATGAGATATTTTTAGTTTTTCAAAAAAAAAAAAAGATGAGATATTTTTAGAAAAATTTATTATCTTGCATAATCATTTCACTAACCTCCGTGCCAACATTACATCACCAACAGGAGGATCATCGGGAACTTGGGGATGTTTTGGAACATTCTTTTTAGGCAAAGGTTTTATCCTTATTTTCCGCTCGTCTATAATAGTCTCACCATTCTCATCTCCAACATCCGCAGGAAGCTTTGACAATGCAACTTCTTCCTCATGTTTATCACGAGGAAAGTACAGAGGAAGCAACCTGCCTCAGAAACATATAATAGAAGAAAGAATAAGTGCAACATAGACTATTATATTTTAAACAGTATGGAGCATAACCTTCAGGAATGAAAAACCTCGGTTTATTTGAGAGTGAAGTACCTTTTGTATATTTCTGTATCAACTGATGATGTTGTACAAAATACAACAGCTTTAATTTTTTCTTTCTGCTTCTCAAGAAAACGACGGACAGTTCCTAAACAGAAGAATAAGAAAATAAAAATGAAGGATAAGATGTTATATTTTCTAGGAATGAAGTACAAAATAGCCACAATATCATTGCGGCTATTTTTTGGAAAATCTGATTGTCTAGGAATGACTCATTATTTAATGGCAGGGAAGCATCGAGTTTTTCTTTAATTGACTCTATTTTGCATATAGCTTTATTTTGGAGCAAGAGATCTCAACCTTATTGTAATTATAGCCATAGCTATCAATTTGCTAACTGGCATTATTTCATCTAGATGTTTATCTTTTTTGTAACTATTTCACACATCAATGAAATATTTTGTTTCCTATCAAATAAAAAAAAAGATGTTATATTTTCTTTTCTTTTTTGATAAGATTAGAAAAAGAATTCCAACAAAATCCAACAGATAATTGGAAAAGACTATTTTGGCAAGATATCAATAAGTTGATCAACGCTAATAATAACCTAGACTACTATTTTATAAACATTTGGCGGATACCAATATATACGGGAGATTTCATCATCACAGATGTTTTAAATGTAATAGATTTCAACATCACAGATGTTTTAAATGTAATAATCACAAATCGTATGAGCGAGAGTGAGGGAGCACCTTGCAAGAGTGTTCATTATGAGAAAACTCAGAGTAGACCAAAAAGTTAGTGTGCTGGTTGGTAGAGGGAGGAAGGAAAGTTTTGTTGGAGGAGCAGAGAGGGAAGCATGTTAGTGGGAGCTAGAGTTGGGTTCTTTGGCGTGGGTGCGAGATTGTTTGGTAGTATGCTTGAAACAAAGAAATCAAGTTGGTTTTTAGATGACTCTCTCGTATGTTGTGATTTTCTTCCAAGTGTTAGTGAATGGGAATGAAAGGTTTGGGTTGTCTTTCAAGTCGTTTAAAGGGAAGCACGATACTCTCTATTTTCAAGTCGTTTAGTCGGCTTGGGTGTTGTGGGCTGATTTACTTACTCAGTGTTTGTCATCGAAAAGCTTGAAGGCAGATGGAGCTACACTTTGTTTGTATTCCCAACACCTTCTTTAGTGGGACTGAGTAAAGAGGGGGTTCTCCTCAAAACCATGTCTAAAGTGTTAAACTTGTCATGAAGAACTTGCCAAGTAAAAAACTTAACCTTCTTTGAAATTTCCACTTTAGACAAACATCGAATCTCCCAACGAAGAATAGGAACTAACCAAACAAAGAAAGAGAGAATAACAAAGAAAAAGCCTCAGCCAGATTAGGAACACGACAACGAATATCCATATGCCCTATAAGCCGACAAAAATCCCCACCAGATCAAGAAGAGAGGCCACATCTAGCATCTCTCTATCAAACAGGTCGCTGGCAACCCAACAAAAGAGAAGGATGATGCCTCGGGCCTCAGGTGAGCCATGACATCCATAATAGAATGGTGTTTCATATTGGATAAATGTCACAAATGAGGAAATACCAAACAAAGGACACTATCTCCCCATCTATCTTCTCAGAATGAAGTAACTCTCTCATCACCTACAAATTAGAAACTTGACGGGAAAAAGAGAAGTATTTCTCTGCAATGTCATTCCAAAGGTTCCTAGAAGCGCCTCAACCCTTGAACACGACCCACTCAAAAGGAAACAACTCATACATACTAATAGATGGTATTATTCAATAAGATGGTTCCGAGAACTCCCTAATATCCTCACAAAGGGTCTAACCCTTTATTCAAAAGTATTTCTCATCCTTTTACAAGACCCAAGCTAGTATATATATAAGCACCTAACCTAGCTAACTCTAACTAACTAATATCAATAAAGAAGTCTATCACTTTCTCACAATGACCTTGTGTTGTGCTAACGAGACTAGACTCATAAAGAAAATGACAACCATTTAGCCAACAAGGCCCTACAGCAAGCTACCAGGTTACCCACTTCCAAACCCACATGACTCAACTCCTTAGAAACCTATTCCCGCCTAACTAAATGAGGTGGGTTAGGTCCAAATTGCATCCAAAAACCCTGCCTCGATAACATCCCTACTAAGTCCAAACAAAATTGGTAAATTGGCCGTTAATGGAAATCCATAATTTGTTAACATAGTACGGTAATACCTACCACAAGAAAATTGAAACATAGTAGAATAGAGAAAATATATAAAGTTTGAAGAAACATCTAGAAAAGTATCTCACTTATCGCCACGTGTGCAGCAGGTTCACGGGGATAGTTTTTTGCTTCTGTATATATACAGCCCATAGCAATGCTGCATTAAGTAGCCATTAACATGTAAGCTAAAAATACCAAGAGATGCATGAAATGAGAAAATAATATGGAGGAAAAAGAATGTAACATCAACTACTTTTACTACCTCTGAAGCCCATTTTCAATAAGAAGTTCAAGGCAAGAACGGTAGCAATGGCTCAGAGCATTCTCTGCAGCAGTATGGTATTTGACTGCATATTTTGGACCAACAGTATGAATGACCTTCCTGTAAGAAATGGTAAACATTAAGTGGATGTGGGAGAAAACATAATGGAAGTGAGGTTCATATTTTATTGAAAAATGTATAGGTCTTTAAACTGAGATCCAAACATCAACTGCATACTCACCTAGCAGGAAGGTCATAAGCATTAGTGACTTTTGCCATTCCTGTGCGACAACCCCCCTACACGAAGTGAAAGTGTATACAGTGAGTCAAGTTTTGACATTCTTATTTTCCAAATAAGTGCTATAAAGAAACCTTTCTAAAAATAGTAAAATCCATATTCTATTGTATCTCCAAAAGACCAAAACTATTCATTTTTTCTTATAAGATATATGCAAATGTTGAAAATCCTCAGTTAATCAGGGTAAAAGAAATAAATAAAAGACTAATTGAAATGAAAAAACAAAACTAATCACGATCGTACAAGTGTTCCACATTCTTCTAATAAACCAGGTCCTGCTGCAGCATGCAACCCAGGGCTACTGTGTGCTTCATCCAAGTTCTGTATAATGCAATTGTACTATCAGGAGAGATTGAAGATATAGAAATTGGCAGCCTATTTTATATTATATAAACTTAACCCAAAAAAAAACTTCTGATTACAGATACAAATCCAATATTACAGATCAATAATTATCTATAAAATACTAATCCTCACCAAACAGGCTTTTATACTAAGAGGTTTTAAAGTGAATAGGCCATAGACCACACCACGATGTCTACAACTGTGCTTTTTTTTATAAGAAATAATTTCATTGATGTATGAATTACAAAAGAGACAAAAAGTCCATCCTTTGTAGAAAGTTTTCCCAATTAGCTAAAAGGGAAGCATGCCTATAAGAGGTAAAAAGAGCATCTAATTACACCAAAATAAAGCTTGATAAGTGACTGAATCAATGAGCTTGTCAAGGGGAAACACACTTTGGTATATTTCCAAAGAATCCCCATGATTTACAATTGCGCTTAGCTTATAACCTCTTTAAGTGACAGAATCAATGAGCTTGTCAAACACACTTTGGTATCTTTCCAAAGAATCCCCATGATTTACAATAGCGCTTAGCTTATAACCTCTTTATTTTCTGTTAAATTGAATAGGTTGAGATATAGCCGAAGTCTTTTTTTTTTAGAATATATGTAAATGTCCGGGCAAGCTTATGTGTAACTCAACTATTCTCATGGGACAACCGTCTATTCCTACTACATTTGGTTATCAAGGTAACTTGTAGAAAATTAATTTCTATGTAGATAGTCACCACGGATTGAACTTATAACCTCTAAGCATTTTATGATTTACAAGACCCTTATTTGACCACTAGGCCAACCCTTGATAGTTGATATTGTCAAGTCTTATGAGCAAAGCATCTCTACATTCATTAGAGGCATGACAATTGTACATAAAATTGAAGATATTCCAATCCATACAAATCAGATACTCGGAGATTAATTTCCCCCAATACAATAAAAAACACAGCAAACAACCAAAAGCCTGTTATAGTCACAGTCAGTAGTCATTAGTCAAACTTCTGTCCACTTTCATCACTTATAGTTGACAACATCAGGATAAGAGAGGCTTCTCAAAAGACCAAAGTTCAAATATGTTGTCTCCGACTCCGAGATATAGAAAACTAATCGAGTGTAGATCTGAACAAGAAGGTGATATGATCCAGGATCTAGATTATATCAAAAGATAAAAGAATAAAGATAAATCAAGTTTTGATAGGAACTTGGAACCTCCCTTCTCAAGAGAATCTCTTGAGCCCTACAATAAATCACTCAATAACTATTCAATAATTTGGATGCCTAAACTCTAACCTAATCCACTCTATTTATAACAAAATACTAACTTATTCTCCAAGTAATGGCTAAATAGAGCCCTAGGCCCAATCGAGCCCTAGGCCCAACCTTATCAATACCCGCCCCTTTAAAGCACCTTGTCCTCAAGGTGGGCATAAACAAAAATAGAATTTTTTTTTTTTTTTTTTTTTTTTGGCAGCAGCAGCGGCGTCGGTGGTGGAGGCAGCAGTGATGAGGAGGTGGTGGCGATGACAGATGAGCGGCAACACCGGTGGTGGTGGCGGCAGCGATGTCGGAGGTGGTGACGGTGGAGATGGCGCGGCGATGTTAGAAGTGGTGGCGGCGATGGTAGTGGCGAGGTGGTGACGGCGGCGCAGCAGCCGCCAGCAGTGGGGCCGGTGATGGTGGCGGAGGTAGGGGCAACGCGCAGTAGCAACGGTGGTGGCGGAGGCGAAGCGGCAACGGAGGAGGCGGTGGTGGCGGGGTCAAAACTCTAGCCGTCATTGTTTTTTCCAATCTAATTGCCTCCTAAAACATTGTTTTAGGTCATTGAAACTCTCCTTTAGGTCTTCTCTGAATTCTTTTCTATGAGAAGAAATCATGACCATCAAACTTTGCAACTCTTCTAGAATGAAACGAATTTGTTGTCCTTGATTCATCTCTACAACCAAGAATCGAACGGCTCGATACTCAATTGATATGATCCAGATCTAGATTATATCAAAAGATAAAAGAATAAAGATAAACCAAGTTTTGATAGGAACTTGGAACCTCCCTTCTCAAGAGAATCTCTTGAGCCCTACAATAAATCACTCAATAACTATTCAATAATTTGGATGCCTAAACTCTAACCTAATCCACTCTATTTATAACAAAATACTAACTTATTCTCCAAGTAATGGCTAAATAGAACCCTAGGCCCAATCGAGCCCTAGGCCCAACCTTATCAGAAGGCTGATGCAGTATAAGTAGGGAAGGCTTCTGTGTAGAGTCAAGGGTTGTCTAAGAGCAGCCACTTCAAAAGGTGGTTAGAGTTTCTGGATTTAATTCTTTTTTCTATATTCGTGATTGTCCGGGTAGATCTTACGTGCACCTTGACTATTGTCATGAGACATATCCCCTGACTCTACACATTTGGATATCGAGAAAACTCATAGGAAATGTATTGAACCCATCAGTTTTTTTTATAGGAAATGTATACTTAATTTTATGGAGTGGGTTTCCATCATACTGTAATTTTGTTCAGCCAGATTATGTTAAGAGCTTGCCCTCCCTAGAAACGGCTCACCCAAAGGTAGACCCAAGGCACATTCTAAGGTGACAAGTATTGGTGTTTTCAAGGAAAAATGACCCAAAATCCTCTCGCCTCGCCTCTAGTCATAGGCATGTAATATCCTGTACCAAAAGGTCCTTTATCATGAGATCTAGAAACAAGTGATGATCTCCCCTCGCTCTTCATTAAGGTAAATGTCAATGTACTTATCCTACTTCCTTTCTTATCTTATTCAACCATTTATCATCTTCAATGTTTAAAAGACATGCGCAGGCGTGCGTTCGGCTCAAGGTGCAGGTCTAACGCCTCACCTTGAATAGGTGAAATGCATGTAAAAACTAAAAAGTCATGCTCTTGGCAGGCGCCTTCTAGTGAAGCTCCAAGACATTGGGCTTGTGCCTTATAGCTTCTTGATTAATTAAAAAAATATATATTAGAAAAGGATTAGTAACCTATGATGCAAAAATCATGCGTTTAGGATTTTTAGCTCTTAATTAATTCAAAATAACATGGATATTCTTAATATAGTGTGTATCACCAAAAACAAGTGTTTTTGGTGCAAGCCTTAGGAGGCTATTGCGCCTTAGTGCACTTGAGCTCTTACAATCTATGATCATTTCATACTTGCTAGTTTATTCCATCTTTCTTTTATACAGCTATTCATGAATATGATCGTCTTGGTTGGTAGGAATATGATGCAATGTTAGAGAATATAATTTTCTTGGATGATGATGGCATCATCGTACTTGGAATTAAGTTTGTCTTCCAGCATTCAAGAGTCAAGACTAACTGAGGATATGAAGCTCTCATTTTCTATCTCCTTTTGAAAGGACCAATCTCCAGTTAACTTTCTTAGACAAGACGATCAATCCTTAAACGTTGCTTGAGCTCAGGCTTTTAAGCTTTTGGCTCGTTGGAATTCACATCTTGCCAATGGAAGCAATTGCATAATGGCAGTAGTGATTTTTATTCTTAAAATTGATAAGCAATACTTCAGTCTTTATCCCATGTGAAATGGGCACAAATATCCAAGTCTATTAGACATGCCAAAAACTAATAATTAATGAAATGTCACTCTCAAGTTTCAACTAATTTTCCCACTAATATATCTCATTTGAAATGACATCACCTTACTTTTGGCATCACTATTCTTATTCTGTTCTATACTAATTAAGTTTTCTATTCAGAAGAAAAGGGGAAGAAGAATAACACTCACCTCATTTGTCGAATTCACGACCGCGTCTACCTCGAGATTCCATGGATTCCCCCTCCAAAGATATATTTTGGAATTGATCTCATGATCGACCGGAAATCTCGAAAGTACTCCATTACTACCAGCCTCTGCGTCAGATGGAGACGTCAAAGGATCAGGAAAATACGAATTAGGGAATGAAGGATCTTCGTTGAACAACTCCAATGAAGATCTATGTTCTGCATCACTCCAGCACGGAATTTGATCCAAATTTACAATATAATCCACGCTATCTGTACTTGTAGTTGTGGCTCCAGATGTAGCCACTGTCCTGTACATTTTAGCAATGCCCCCAAATTCTTCCGAATTTCAAAAATCGATTTCCCAAGCAAAATCGATCCCATTCATCAGAGAAATCCCTGAAATAATAAACCCACTAAAATTTTCACTAAATAAAACGAAACCCAAGTTGCAATAGCAATCTCATGGTGTTATAGAAATTCAAATAAAATCGCATAGGGTATAAAAAAAACTGGTTTCAATTTCAAATCATTCTATAGCAATTTGATTTTGGAACCCTAACCTGACATTTCCAAGAATCATGAAGCAGACAACGAAAATGAAATTGGAAAGAAAGAAAAGAACATGAATCAGAAAAATTGATGATGGGAAAATGATTAAGAACCTGCAGATTCGTTTGGGGATTTCCGAAAGTGTTCTTCCTTTTTCTTCCCCTTTTCTCCGAATTTCGTTCTTGAGATGAGAAAAAAAAAAACAGCTAATTTTGACCAGTTGATGAGTTAGCGAAGCAAATTCGGATCCGGAGATAATGACGAATTAATTTCGAAAATTGTTTTTTTCTTGTTTGTTTCTTTTTGTCCTTTTTTTTCTTATCCTATATCGTTCGTTGCCCAGTCCAATTATTGTCAACAAGTTTTCTTTTTCTTTTTCTTTTCTTTTTTTTATTTTTTTATTTTTTGAGTTTAATTGTCTACAAATTTTTATGGTGGCAGATTTTCTTTATTTTCAAGAAAGAGAATTTGATTCAAGATATCAACATTTTATACAAGAGAGTATATATGTAGTATACGGACAAGGTCTAACAAAAGTAGTAAATTTAACAACTTCAATATATAAATGAAAGTTAAATATTGATTTTTAATATTGAACTTGTGATTTTGATGTTTAATTTAATTTTCATATACTAATGAAACAATCACACCACCGACCTTTCACATAATTGATGAATTAATATATAAATTATATTTCAACTATAATAATTTTTTAATTTTTTTTATAATAACGTGAAGATTCATTTTTTTACAACTTTGTTCACTTATTTGTTTTATAATTTTAATTATACTTTTTTACCAAATTTTAAATTAACAAACATGTCACGAATGATTATAAGATTCATGTTTTTTTTTAAGAATATAAAATTTATGAATTTAATTAAATTTAATACATTCAAAAAGATGAAATTGAAACATTTTTACCACGTTAAATTTAATAACAAATTGTACCTACACACTTCACCCGTGCCCGTGCTTCTCCATTTTTTAGTACTTTGTTTATAAAATTGTTTCAACACTTATAAATAACTAGAAAAAAAAACGTTTAATTATTTTATTTTTAACATTAAACTTTTTTTACTTTTTAGAACATTATTTTTATAGGTTGGAATCAATAATAATTAAATTGTAAACACTGATGTTTTGTGGCGTAATTGATTATCTTATTTGATGTTTTTTTTTTTGAAACGAGTGTTAATTCATTTTAACTTCACGATCATGAATTCGAACTTGAAAATTAGTATTTGATTTTCATATTATTTGAGAACAGTTATGGCATCTACATAGGGTAAATTGAATTCTAGGCTGCATTCCCACATATGTTGTCGTTGACGTGATTCTTTTAAGAATTATAAATCTTTAAGAACTATACACATAAAATTGAGATATATACATTGAATCCCATCAAATAACCACAAAGAGGAAACGGCTATTTTATTTACTAATAAGTATACGCATGAAACTCATATATGGAAGGGAAAATGTCTAATATAATTAAGCATCCATTATTATACCATGAAATTTGGAAAATTAGTATCTATAAAATTTTTGTTAAACTCGTCTTATTCGTTTTATATATACAACACTTCAGCTTCCATGTTTTTGTTTTAATAGAAAAAAAATCAGTAAGCTCCTTTAATTCAAAAGGAGCCTAAAAGTAAATTAATTGTTGATCATTTTTTTATTTTTTTTTTAGATTACAATAATTGAGTGTAAGGGGACTTGAACCCAAGACCTCTGATCATTGGGCATACACTAATGTCGTTGAGCAAACACATTGTTAATTTATGTAAAATTAACATATATTTTAGAAAAACATTTCATTGACTTTGACCTGAATATTGCAGTTACTAATTTTATGAAATAAATAATGTAATTGTTCTTTTTGAAACAAACAAATAAGATAATCATGGTAGATAGTGTTCATTAACTTAATATAGTCAATTCATTTTTTAATCCTACTTTTGAGAAAGGATCTCAAATGGAAATATTTAACGGTCCTGTAAAATATGTGGAAATACATATTTTGGTTGTTAATCCTCGTAACTTTCTAAAAAGTATTGCATAAGGGATTACAATTTTTTTTTTTTAATACATATCGGGAGATGAGGGATAAATAACAATTTTTGAGATCAAACTTATGATGCTGGTATTGAATTTACAACCCAACAATAAAATCACTGCGTTACTAACTTATTCGGTAGATATTACAGATTCAAATGCTCATAAATTTTGAGAAAATAGTGTAAACATAAGGCATATGGTATAATGTTGTAATTATATGTTCGAATCTTTCCATTTTTAATTGAAAAAAAAAAACAATTATATCTAATAGAACATTTTATTTTTTTATTCTTTTTTACGGATAAGATAAATATTTGAATTCATGGCATCTAAATTTTAGAGTATATCCATATTAATATTAATGTCGCTAAGTTACTCTTCTCCTTATCTATTTAACAATAAATTTAGCCACCAAGTAATATCTCAATAGCATCTATGACTAAAAAGTCACTGTTCCAAACTCCCACTTTAATTATTATAATCTCAAAAAAAAAAAAAAACTAAAAGGAGATTCAAATATTCACTAAAACCAACAAAAAATTGCATCACAATCCTAATAAGCTTCTAGAAAAATTTTGCATAGTGTAAATTAAGCTTCAAGAACAGAACCATAACAGAAATTAAATTCAGAAGCAATAAAGATCAAATTGGGAAACAAAAAGTAACAAGACCTGGTTTTGGTTTCTCCAAATAAAAATGGCTTGCTCTGAATGCCAAAGCTTCAATGCAAGAATCAATCCACTCCAGCCTTTTTCTTCAACATTTCGATGAATTTTTCCCTATCAACAGCCGACATGCCATCAGCCGAGCAGTCTCCAACTCCCCATTCCGCACCGCGGATGCAATATTTGTCAAGAATTTCCTGTCGGTTCCTGAAATTTATTGCACAAAATCATAGCAATTCCAAACAGTGCCAAATTTATTAGACTAATCAAGTGCGATTAAACTTAAGATTAGTTCATGGAATCTGTGATTTGGTTAAAGTTAGTTTTATGCATAAAACTTGTGCATATAGCCCAATTTATCCGTTCCACATTTCTAATATGGTATCAGAAGTTCTACTTTTCTGCCCCAATTCTTTTTAATTCATGGTGCGACTGAGTCAATCTTTCATGTATGACCCTTGAGCTATATATACATTTTTTTTTTTTGAAATAAAGGTAATCACGCCCATCTTTGGGTCAGACACCGGGAGATATCGAAGGAGTAATGTCACAAGTGAATCTCAAACCTGGGACCTTGAAGGGAGTATACCTTCAAAACCCAAATCTCCAACCACTATGACACCCCTTGGGGACACTATATATATAAGTATTAGGCATAAAAACTAACTACTTTAACTAAATAACAGATACCATCAAATAATTTAGTGGCGTGTTGGTTATTTTAACTGGCGGTAGTACTATCTAATTCCATGGTCACGAGTTTAAATCTCGAAATTGGTATTCAATAATGTCATCTACGTGGGTTTCTTGGTCTCTCCCAATTTGTACTAAAAAAATACCAAATTACACATTCCATAACTAACTAATCTTAAGTTTAATCACACACTTCAGTGGTCTGATGAAATTCGTGATGAAACCTAAAATTCGAAATGGAACTTTATTTTACTTTTGCTTGTTCAACTTCGATCGCTCCAGAAGCTCCTTCAGCAATGGAGAAGATTTGAATCTGGCATCATCCTCCGCGTATTTCTTCTGGTTTTCGTCTGCAAATCAGTTTCAAAAGTTAGGTTTACGAAATAACAATAATCGGAAGCGTTTTCCTCAAACGAAGATAAATCCAACCGTTGAATCGATTGAGAAAGTCGATTTGAGGCAATTGCGGACCAGGAACCGATTCGATTCCGGAGAATCCTGATAGAATTCCGGCATTGGCTGCATACAATCGCCTAGTGAATCAGTTTCAAGGCGAATCGATTCTTGTGGATAAGATTAGGAAGAAGAGCCAGATGAACAACGAATTGGAACAAGAAACAAGAAAATCGCTCAAAATTGAATGAAATTATAATGCAATGCGAGGTTGAAACCTGGAATCGGCGACACGAGGAGGGAGATCGAGGCGGCTAACGCGATGGATTTGTGAAGAACTGGCGATGGCAGTGAAGAAGACGACGCGAACGGAGAAGAAGGAGGAATTGGAGGCTTGTCCATGGAAGTGAATCGGACATTGTTGTGAAGGTTGGAGGAATTTTGAGGGATCTTTGAAGTTGGGAATGGAATTCGAGCAAATGGTTGAGGAAGAAACGAAAGAGATGAGGAACTCGCCATTGTCTCTCTTTTCTTCACTCAACTGAACCGCTGATTTCAAAATAAAAAATAAACAAAAATCATTTTGATAATGTAAACCGTGGGGGTGTTTGGTTTTACATATTTGGGAAGGATTTATTTCACGAGTAATATTAAGCAATTAAAAATTATGAGTTGTAACTAAAAATTCGTTCGGTTCTAATTTTTTGATAAAGGAATAAGAGTTAAAATCTTGTTTGGATATAGATTTAAAATGAGTTGGTTATTTTTAGTAGTTAAAAAATAAATGATTAAAATGAGTTATTTTGATTGATTAAAAATGAATGATTAGAAATAATTGAGTAATTATAAATGAATGATTAAAAATGAATGGTTAAAAATGAGAGTTGTTTTTAAAAGTAAAAATAAGAAGTAGTTAGTAAAAACTCGTTTGGAGGTAGAATTAAAGTGTTTCTTTTGTTGAATAGTATCGAAGTTGTTTTGATTTTAAAAATCAATATTTTGATGTTGTAATTCAAAAAAAAATGTTTATAAGTAATTAAATTGATAACTTCTTATTTTTTATGGTTTGATCTATTTTTGTGGTTGAAAATTTAGCTTATAAAATGCTGTTCTTTCATTTATAAAATTATTAGTTTCTTTAGTTTGAAACTATCATTTTGTTAGTTTTTCTCTAAAAAAAGAGGTGGTTTAGTTCGTAGCTATATATTTTTTAAATATTTTCCAAACACCAAATCATGTTTTAAGAACTTATTTTTGTTTGATAAACTACTCGAATATTATTTTTTAAGAAATTTGAATGTTATTGTAGAGGAAGAATAAGAAAACAAATCCAATCTTGAAAAAAAAGGTCTAATTATTAAAACTTTTTTTGTTTTATAAATTTGACTAACGATAGTAAGAAAAAACATCAATTTTGAAAACAAAAAACGAAAAGCTTCAAACACTTTCTGTTGAGAAATTGATGCTTAAAGCATCTCAATGGTTGAAAATTGAGATAAAGAGACTAAGCCTATTAGTTTAGTTCATAATTTGGATAGAAATTTGAACTCATAATTATATTCTTGTTAACAAACTCATAATTAAGATCTCGTTTGATAACCATTTCATTTTTTTGTTTTTTGTTTCTAGTTTTTCATTTTTTATTTTTGGTTTTAAAAAATAAAAACGGTATATATTTGATAACTCATTTTCGTTTTATGTTTAAAAAATGAAAAACAAAAAAACATGATTTATAACTGTTTTTTGTTTTCAAATATTATATTATATTTTGATTTTTTTTGTTTTATGTTATTTATTCTTGTTCTGTTCATACTTTTTTTAAAACAAAAACTTGTTTTCAAAAACTTTTTTTTTGTTTTTAGAATTTCTTTAATATTTTAAAAATTTTAAAAACTAAAACTAAAATTGGTTATCAAACAAACCTGTTTTAAAAAAAGTAAAAACAAAAACAAAAAACCAAAAACAAAATGGTTATCATACGAGGCACAAAATTGAGTTTTAAAAAATAAGTTTTGAGAAGTGAGTATAAAAATCGATGTGTAATTACACACAACACGTACAAAGCTCACAAAAATGCAGGCATCCTAAACCTCTCAATAGATGTGCTTCACAAGTAAACCAGATGTGCCTTTACTTTAGAAACCTTGGGCCTTTCATAGGCACCTGTGTTTAATTTCTTAAGGTTCGTTTGATAACTATTTTGTTTTTTGTTTTTGAAATTTAAGTTTATTCTCACTCCAATTTCTTATAATATATTTCACATTTCCTACAAATGTATTCATCTTTTCTTATGAAAGTATGTGAATACTAACCAAATTTCAAAAATTAAAACAAGTTTTGGAAATTAGTTTTTTTTTGTTTCTAAATTTTGGTTTGGTTTCTACAAATATAGGTGAGAGGTAGATATCCAAATAAGAAAAAACATGTGCTAAGAGAGTTGTTGTGAGCTTAAATTTCAAAAACCAAAAATAAAAAATTAAATGATTATCAAACGGAACATAAGCTTTTAAACTCAATAAAAAAAGTTGGCTTAGAATGTGAAGTGTTGAAAGGGTAGGTCGTGGGCACGATTTAAAATATGGAGAAACAGAAGGAAGCAAGACAATAAGAGAAATATCTACTTGTTGTACTGATTTGGTGTATATTCATGAGGAGCATTCTCTTCTATTTAAAGACGAGCCTTAAGATAAATTGTAGTTTTGTCTTTTAATTAGAAAATACCAAGAATACAGAGAAAAACTAAAAAAATCAAAATAAAATATGACATTTGAAAACAAAAAACAGCTATTAAACATGCTTTTTAGTTTTAAATTTTTAAAACAGAACACTAAAATTACCTAAAATGAATAATTAAAAACAAAAAATGAAAAATGAAATGGTCATTAAATGGGGCATTAATTGCCATTTCACAATCCAAAGACATCGTAGATAACGACAATGGTTTCATCTTCTAAAACTGTAAATTGTCGTCGGCAACAACATCAAACAAGAAAAGGTTGCTAGATTCCTTAAACGACCCTGGAGAAAATATTTGATGGTTGTATTCGTGAAGTCATTTCTTGGCAACATTGTTCAACCACAACCACAAGGATGTTTGGACAAACAAACTCCACAAAGTTTTGGCATTGAAAACTTCATTGATGTGTGGTTTCTCTAATTTTTTTGAAGTTATTGTTTTGAATTTTATTTCCCTGTTTAGTTGTTAATTTTACTTGATGTGTAATGGGTTCTTTACCTTCAGTAATATATTGTGAAAAGAAGTATCAGACCTCTGAGACAAAAGTTTTATTCATCTCTTTTTTACTTTCATGTTCAACATGTCAGAATGCAAACTCAAAATTCAACCATGTTTCTTTTTACAAACATCTGCAACCTTAAAGTACTTAAGTTGCACCGTTTTGTTTATGAATATTATCCAGCTCCATCTCGAGGGTTCTTTGCGCAAACCTCACAATCTTTTGCGACGAAGAATCATGAGTTTGAGAAGCGCCATAAACATTGATCAAGTTTATTACACTTACTAATGCTACTCTGATTCAAACGGAATTATCCCATGTCTTTGGTTCTCAGAATCTCAAGAGGGTTGTAAGAAATTCTGCCATGCTTCTGTCCTTGATAGGAACAATCTATGATCAGTTTCATCTGCATGATAAAATTTGAACATGGATGCATAGCAATGTATAGTAATAATGAAGTATACTGAACAAGTTTCCATATCCTTGCAATTAAAGTTGGTAAAACTATTGTATAACCCAAGTAACAGCATTTTCTTTTTCACACCACTCAACTTCACATAAAAGAACAGATACTCAATGATTGATCAGTAATCAACAATGGCTCCTAAGATTCTTCTTTTTTCTGTCAAATAAATTTATGACCTCCTCCAAAACAATCAAAATGATTTACTGATTCTGTAAATGGTAATATTCACAGGTGTGTATCTCTATCTACAGTGACACAACAGAGTTTACAGGCAGTGAAGATTAGATGGCATCTTGTTGTGAAGTCGAGTCGTTTCCTCTCCTAAGAAAAGGCGCAATAGAAGCACTGATTGACTCAGAATTCTCCAACACCATGTATATACATAAAATGCATAAACCTGTTAATACATAACTCTTAGCTTCAACGACAAGTTACATAAATATGTAAAAAGAATCTAATTTATCCCAAAATATAAACAGAAATGAGCCCAGCATGCTCTTTGGAAAGTTTCAACAAAAAATTGCAAATTGCAAATAGCTAAATGCCTGCTCTATGCAACAAATCAGAGGGTAGAGCTAATTTAAACTAACATGCACCATGTGACGAGTTGAAGAGGAATTAAATATGGATAGCCAAGAAAAAAAAGATCAGTTAACATACTACTCCAGTTATCGTATTCCAAACCTTGTTAATTTTGGGTTTTGTTCTTTCAAAATATTCATTTAGGCCATTAGTATTTTTTAATGTTCAAATATCACTGAGGGGTAGTTTCTTGGGACTAAGGTGCAAGGTGCAAGGTGCAAAATAAAACACAAGTTTTTTTTTTAGTGAGGCACTCTATGTATAAGAACATCTTTTAAAAACGAGAGATGGTAGAGTTGAAACGGAATATTTTTTTTTACAAAAAAGACTATGGATTAGTTAATGTTTATTATTATTTTTTTTGAAAAAATAATATTTTTTACTTGATAAAAACAAAACAAACCCTAAATGCAAGAACTTTTGCATTTAGAGTTATAGTAAACTTTATATTCCTATAATTAATAAAAAAGTCACAAGGCATAAGCCCGACGTCTTAGGGCTTCAATGGAAGGCGAGCATCACATCATTTCACATGTGCCTGAAGCTTAAAATACTAGACTCCTCTACTTTCAATATTGTCCATTTTAGTCTTACTCACAAAACGTCTGTTAAGGTTTTTTTTGGTTGCATAGGGTTTAGGGTCGATGACCTCACTGAGCTTCCCATCTTCTTCCGTCTTCCTTCTTCCTTCTTCCTCTCCCTTCTTCGCCACTAACCTTTCTTCTCGGTCGTGAGTTTCATCTCCTATCACTTTTCTTTTTGTCCATTCGTCTTACCCCATCTTTTTTTCGTGTTTGAAACCTTGTCGTGGGTTTCGTCTCCACTTGTCCATTCGTCTTCCTACATCTTGCGTTTTGTTCATGTGTTAAAACCTTGCATTTTGTTTGTGTTCCGTCTGCTCCTCTGCCCCTGTACTCTCAAATTGCCAAGGGAGTTGGCAAGCGCAAGTCTTAGCACATTTCTAACAAAAAACCATTCTTTGAACTCCTAACTGCTTTGAAACACATTGCTCTTTTTTCTTAAATCAATCCATCCCCTCAAATCTCGTCCTCTCAACAGCCTTCTCCCCATTTTTTTCTCCTCAAATTTCGGGTCTTCTTTGATCAGAGCGGTTGTTATCCATCAACAACCTCCAAATCCTTGAAATTCCCCAAACTATATGGGGTGTTCAAATAAGCCTCCAACTTGTTCCAGCTAAATTTGCTCAAATTGTTAATGCATGTGGTATTCAATTGAAGGCTATTCCCGTAAATAAAGAGGTGGAAATCATCTAAAATAGGGATGCTGAAATATCAGTGGTTCTTCAATGGATTTCACTATTTTTAGGTAACGCCTACAAGTTGCTGCTGGAAGTTCATATTGATATATCTTGCTGCTATCAGACTCTCTGACGCTGAAGTTTTCACAAGTTTCAAGAACATTGTTTGTTGTTATAGCTTGTATTACTTTAGAACTTTGTCGTTTTAGATTTTTATAAGTCCACGATCTCAGTCCTAGATTAGTCTTCTCTTTGTTCTAGCATTTGAGCTTTATCATCTTTTAGCTTCTCTTTTCCTCTTTTAGAGGTTTTTGCTATTTTCTTCCTCCTTTGGAAGTTATATTTGAACTTTGAAGCTGCTACTTCTTTTCATTTTTTTTCATTTTCTTAATGAAAAGTTTATTTCTTGCTTCAATCATTTTCATCCTTATCTTTATTGTCTCATTTTTTCAATCTCAATTTCATAACATTACACGATAAATTTGTTTAAATACAACCGTATATTTGTGCTAAAGAGTTCATTTGTGTTGGAACTTCGCAAACCAAGACAAAACTTGCTACTTTTTTAAGAGTACAGGAACCAAAACAAACTCTCTTTTTTTTATCGAAAAGGCCAAAGAAGACTTTTTTTTATTTTAATCAGAAACAAACTTCTCACTTATATAATGAAAAAGAAGAAATAAGTTTACAAACTCCAAGAAGAAGAGTAGATGAAAAAAAAAAAATTAAAAGAAGAAGATAATAAGAGTACAATTAAAAAAAAACGGACAGACTAGCAAAAGCACAAAGATGCGTCTAACAAAGAGAGAAGTTTAAATGCTTCAATCCAAGCCAGTAAAGTTGCTAAGAAGCTATGTCAGCCACAGTAGGATCAAAAAAATTTGAAATAAGGTAACCACGCCCGTCCCTAGGCCAGACACCAGAGACATCGAAGAAGAAATGTGATACGATCCGGACCTTGGAGTTTTTAGGAATATTAGTATTAGTATTTATTATTGATTAATTAATTGTTATTTCAATTGTATTGGGCTTTTGGGCCTTATTAGAGATTATTATTCAATTAGGTTATTTTGGGGTTTACTTGGGGAACAAGTAAAAGGCTAGGGTTTAGAGTTATTATAAATAGGAGAGGTTAGGTCTTTGTTATTCATCCATTGAATTATCGTCTTTGTACTTGGCTCTTTGAGAGATCCTCTCGAGAGATTATCGTAGTTTAATAATATTTGTGGTAGATTCTATCATTTTGGTATCAGAGCCGTTTACCGATCCGGGAATGGTCTCGACTAAGATGGAAACGAGGATGTAAAGTTGGGAAGATAGTTCAGCCGAATTAACGAAGAAACAACGGGAAACAGAGGCACAGTTAGAGTCGTTGGAAGAACGATTAGGGAAAAAGATTGATTTGAAATTCGAACAGCAAGATGCGAAACTGGAATTGAAACTCGAACAGATGAATCGGAACATCCAGATGTTGTTAGAACGCACTCCGAGACTGCCGGTCGTCGAATCAAATTCGTTGGTCAAAGGAAAAGGAATCGCGAGTGAAACCCTAGGGCATGGAGAAGCAGCCAGGCCAGGGGCGGCTAGGGCTGCCGAGGTGGTCGAAGGGGACACCGGCGTGGGGGCTGGGCCAGTCGGCGCTGGGGCGAGCGGGGTGGGCTCGGTCGGAGGCGTGGGGTACGTCGCACGGCACGGGGGCAGCGACGCGGGTCGCGGGGGATGGGGGCTTGACGCGGGCTCGGGAGGGGCTGATTGGGGTGCAGGAAGGGGCGACACGAGCTGGGGCGTGGGTGCGGGACCGGACGGGGCTGGGCGAAGGTCGGGCAAAGGTGTAGGCGAAGGGGGGCTGGCACGGGGATGAGCGTGGTGCGCGCGCCGGGCTGGGCAGAGGTGGTCGAGGCTCGGGAGGGGGTGTGGGCTGGCACGTGGGTGAGCGAGGCTCAAGCGCCGGGCTGGGAGCGGGCACGGGTGAGCGGAGTGTCGACCTGGGCGGCGAGGGGCGCGGCTGGGGCGCGAGGAGACCGGGTCGGGGTGGGCTAACATGATCGGGTGGGTCCGAGCTAGTCGGGTTGGACCAGAGAGATGGGTTCCAAGGGCCTGGGGACGGAGAAAGGTTTCCAGGGCGGACATCGATCGAAGGGAGGACCCACGGTTTGACGGAAGGGGAAACGGTTTCCCAGAAGATAAGAGGGTGTGCATTGGTTACGACAGACCGATAGCGCATGACGGTTGGAATGATCAAGGCCGAAATTGGGTTGACGATTTATCGGGACCGGAGTTTGGCCAAAAGGGAGATCCAAGGGTCGTGGGGAGAGAAAACAGGGTTCTGGAGGAGAGAAGGTTGCGCATGGGCTATGATAGGTCGTTGGCGCATGCGGTTGGAACGATAGAGGGTGGAATGATAATGTCCGAAATAGGGGACGAGATTTCGGGTGGGGAGGAAAAGGAAGACTCGAACGAGGAAGTCAGAGAGTAGGAGGAAGGGAGGGACCGGGTTGTGACAGAGATTCAGAAATTGAGATGCCGGCCATGGGTCTTGGCTGACGAGGATCCGGTGGGATGGTTAAGTCGGGTCGAGCGTTATTTCTGGTAAACAAGTCGATCAATATGAAGGGGTTGAGGCAAAGGGTTATGTTTAGAAGGGGAGGCATTGGAGTGACTTCAGTATGAGGAGGATCGTGCTCCTTTTCGTTCCTGGAACGAATTCAAAGATGGGTTGTTGGAGCGTTTCCAACCGACAGCTCAGGCAAATAAGTATGCCAACTTCATGAGTTTGAAGCAAATAGGTACAGTGAAGGAATATCACCGGAGTTTTGAGCGATTTGCTAAGGGAATGCGCGATATTAGTGCGAGTGCATTGGAGGGGAAGTGGGAAAGTGGACTAAAAGAGGAGATACAGAGCGCGATGCGTAAACTGCGGCCAGTGGGCATCGAAGAGAAAATGTTTATGGCCCAAGTGATTGAGGATGATTTTGCTTTTCAGGCTACCCAAAATGAGGGAAGTACTTCTGCAACGGTCAAGGCTAAAGCAGGAACGATGGTTTCGGGAACTGGAAGCACAAAGACTCTTTCTCACGTGACTACAACCATTCACCCAAGGTCCTAAAAAACTCATCAAGCCAAATTCGAGCACAAAAGGATAAAGGGTTATGCTTCCAGTGTGATGAACGATTTGTCCCAGACATCGTTGTCGGAAGAAAGAGCTTCGCAATTTGATGTGTGGGTCGTTCGGGATGCGCACGATTACCAGGATGTTGAGGTGACTGACTTTTTGCCAGAAGATGGAGTTGCAGAAGGTGGCATCGGAGATGGAACACCTTGAGGACAAGGTGGCTCTTGGGGGGAAAGTATTGATACGATCCGGACCTTGGAGTTTTTAGGAATATTAGTATTAGTATTTATTATTGATTAATTAATTTTTATTTCAATTGTATTGGGCTTTTGGGCCTTATTAGAGATTATTATTCAATTAGGTTATTTTGGGGTTTACTTGGGGAACAAGTAAAAGGCTAGGGTTTAGAGTTATTATAAATAGGAGAGGTTAGGTCTTTGTTATTCATCCATTGAATTATCGTCTTTGTACTCTGGGCTCTTTGAGAGATTCTCTCGAGAGATTTATCGTAGTTTAATAAAAAGTGTGGTAGATTCTATCAAAATGTCACGGGAGAGACTCGAACTCCGGACCTTGAAGGGAGCATACCTTCAAAGCCCCAGTCTTCAACCACTGCATCACTCTTTAAGGACCACAGTAGGATCAAATAGAAAGCCAAACAGACAGCTTCATGTGCATAAGAAGAAAAGGTTGGCCAAGCAGAAAGCTACTTCGACCAGTCTCTTTTTTTTTTAGATTGGTCAAAGTTCAGCTTTCTGCCTAGCCAACTTTTTGAGTTCGGTCGAACTTCGACCAATCCCAGCAAAACCTAATTGAAAGCAAGATAGCAGCTGTATATACACCATGAAGGCAACAAAAGGCAGCCCAATGACACCAAAAAGGACCTCTTTCACACTGAAATCTGTGTAATTCCTCACCAAAATCTTTGACAATAGATGAGGGTGACACAATCTAAAGGAAAACCACCAGAGCACTTCCCTCTCATCATTGCATCAAGCAAAAGCATTCTTTTATGATGGATTGATTGCCTCCAAAATCATTCTACCTTCAGAGGTGCTTTCAATTGGTTCCCGCAAACTTCAATAATAGAATGAAATTTGGCAGGAACTTCTTATGAGCTTAAAGACGTGTTGCTGTTCGGTAAATGGAAAATTAGGAAAAGAAATAGATAATTTTGCCAAGTCTAATGAAGGTATATTGTCTTCCAATGTAGGATTGTGATATGATCCAGGATCTAGATTATATCAAAAGATAAAGATAAACCAAGTTTTGATAGGAACTTGGAACCTCCTTTTTCAAGAGAATCTCTTGAGCCCTACAATAAATCACTCAATAACTCACTCAATAATTGGATGCCTCAAACCTAGGCTAACCCTCTCTATTTATAATAAAATACCCTAACTTACTCTCCAAGTAATTGCAACTTACTCCCCAAGTAATTGCTAACATACCCTTATATTATTCTTATTTCTACTAAGACCCAACCCTATCACTACCGGCCCCAAAAAAAATACACCTTGTCCTCAAGGTGTTGGTAAACAATAACTACGAAAAAAAAACAATTCTGAGTTTTTTTTTTTTTTTTTTTGCGGCGGCAACGGCAGTGGCAATTGCGGCAATGACGGCGCGGGCGGCGGCGATGAGTGGTAGTGGTGCGTCGATGGCAACGATGATGGTGGTGGTGGTGGCGACGGAGGTGATGGCAGCAGAGGTGACGGTGATGATGGCAACAGCGGTGGTGGCAGCAGCAACGAAGGAGGAGGCGGCGGGGGTGGCGGCGGTGGTGTCGAAACCCTAGCCGTCGTTTTTTCCAATTTAATTTCCTCTTTGATTTCTCTAAAACATCTTTTTAGGTCTTCTCTAAGACTTTGCAACTGTTCTTGAATTAAAAGAAGAAGTTCTCGATCCATCTCTACAACCAAGAATCGAACGGCTCTGATACCAATTGATATGATCCAAGATCTAGATTATATCAAAAGTAAAAGAATACAAGATAAGCCAAGTTTTGATAGGTCTTGGAACCTCCCCTCTCAAGAGAATCTCTTGAGCCCTACAATAAATCACTCAATAACTCACTCAATAATTGGATGCCTAAACCCTAACCTAACCCACTCTATTTATAACAAAATACTAACTTATTCTCCAAGTAATGGCTAAATAGAGCCCTAGGCCCAAACTTATCATAAAGATATATTGAACAGTATTGAGAAAGTGAGTATCTAGAGTTTGAGAGTGATCTCATGATAAGAAGATCCAGACAGACGATGAAAAAGGGCAGTGGCAAAGTGGGGAGATGACTAGGGTTGGACATCGAGAACGAGTGAGAGAGAACTTCACACTAATATTCAATAAATAAAAATAAAATACACTAAACCCCAAAGAGACTTTTTGAAAGTATAGATGAACAAAAAGTTTATGTAAATGGCCAAAATGTCCATAGACCAAATCAAACTAACACCAAGCGTATAAGGACTAAAATAGTATTTAAACCAAAAATGTCCTATCAAATTATTCGTGCAACATTTTTTTTCTGGAAGGATAGCAGAAATAGGGGCAAGTTGAAGTAGGAGTCATACCAGTGTAGGCAACTGTAACACCCGAAACCAATCTTCCAAGGACTGAGAGAGCATAAAGACAAACAACCACCTGGAGAAAGACTTACATAACTTCAATTTACAATACCCAACACAAAATGAGAAATGAATACAACTATTCCCTTTTAAAAGATGGTACGGAAAGATCTAAGTAGGTCTAACATACCTCTAGCTCTCACAGTCAAATATAAACTGGTAAATCTACCATGGAGAAAAATATCATGTTCTTATGAAACTTCTCTGTGTATCAATGAAATTCCAAAATTTGATTTTTCATTATCTGATCTACCCACTGGAAGGACAAGCACCTCAGATGTGCAATTTATTTCATAGATAGGTCTATTCCATTTCCATGAACTTCCAATTTTTTATCTATATATCCCGAACTTTCAATTCAATTTTGTCTGAGGGATTCATGAGTGTCTAATAGGTCCTTAAACTTTCAACTTAGTGTTAAGGTCCACGAACTTTTAATTTTTTGTCTACTAAGTCATTGACCTATTTGATACCTTATTAAATTCGTATTGAAAAATGAAAAATATAAACTGTAAGACACAGTCCAATTTTATGTCTAATAGATCTTTTTTTTCAAAATGTTGAGTGAGCATGTCAGAGACTTACTAAATATAAAATTGAAAATTTAAGGATCTATTAAATACAACATTTAGTCTGACTTTTATAATACAACATTTTGGATTTCATGTATGGATTCCAAGAAAAGTTTGAGCTTCAGGTGCAGTCAAACGTGTTCATATTGAATTTCAAGTTTTCTTCTAGAAGCTTTGGGGAGAAAGAAATAACCAGATTTTTAGAGATGTTTCTATTTCATTTTATCGGTTTTTAGATTAGTGTTTTTCACCAGTGTTTAATGGATGTGTGGATAAACATCCTCTTTCATATTTTGTTTATCTGATTTCATTTCCAATTAAAATCCTTTCGTGTGATACACCCTTCAGGTGTTTATCGAGATTTCTCCCTATTCCACAGTTTTAGCGAAATTGTTTCTTCTAAAAAAAATATAAGCCCCAGCATACTACGCTTTTTCATAAGAAACAAGGAAAATGATTACTCCAAAAAAGGCTTAAGCTTCCTATGAACTAGATACTAAACTTTATTCACGTAAGGGTTCACTCAGATCAAAAGACCTTCAAAATTCCTAGGCATATTGGACTGTAGAAAGAAATGCATATGTGCTTCTTGCTATCTGCTAATATACAATTTCATATACTTCTATTCTAGTACATGCGATAACCCTTTTGGTGTATAACCTAAAACCCACTAAAAGGAAGCCTAATTATTACTAACCAAAAGTATGAAAAAAGCGGATTAACATACAAATTAATGAGAACAAAACTGTGTAGATTAATGAGAGAAATACCTTAACAAAAAGCCTTTTGTCATGCCCTGTTGCTGCCACTCTCAGAACAGACTCAGCAGCACCTATGGTATTGGCTAACCAAGCTATCATACTATTAGCAGTATCCTGCGAAATTTGCCACTCAAGTGGGTCCACCGGTACCCTAAATATCATTTGAATTCAAGATCATGACAACAATAAGAACATGCATACAAATGAAGGATCTAAGTTCAACCACATTTATTTCTTTTCTCTTTCTTTTTCTTTTTTTTTTTGATAAAAAACAATTTCATTATGAATATGAAATTATAAGGGAGGGATGGTCCTAATCCCAATTACAAAAAATATCTCAGCTGTTTGTTCTTGTTTTTTTTTTGGAAACGAGGAAATATAACTAGGGTAGTCACGTCCGCCCCTAGGCCAGGACTGGAGGCATCAAAGGAATAGAGACACGAAAAGTGTCTACAAATTAATGTCATAGGTAAGTCACAAACTTGAGACTTTGAAGGAACTAGGAAGCACACCTTCAAAAGCCCAAATCTTCGACCATCAAACCACCCTTTGAGACGTCCCCAAGGGGTGGCAGAGTGGTTCAAGACTTGAGCTTTGAAGGCATGCTCCCTTCAAGGTTCCCAAGTTCGAGACTCACCTGTGACATTACTCCTTTGTTGTCTCCCGGTACATAGCCTAGAGACGGACGTGGGTACCCTTATTTCAAAAAAAAAAAAAGGCACCCTTTTGAGACTATCTCCAACTATTTAAAAGAGACGTAATACTATAAGAATAAAACATAATATTATCAATGAAAAGCATTAAACTTCCTTTCAGTGAGTGAAAGGGGGTTAGTGGGCTAGCAGTTGTACATAGGGTTTGTTGGTCCCCCTCCCCCAATTTGTCCTCTCAGTGAATTAAGGACATTTGTTCCCAAACAAAATCCAAAAAAATCGAAGCCGATTCATAAATTAAGGCCGTTGACAAGGAATTAGGAACAAAATCGCAAGGAAATGAAACAAATTGGAAAAAGTTGAAAAGAGGGGGGGTTGGAGAGTTACGAGACGTTCATGTGGCGGAAGAGAAGGCCGAGAATGGCGAGAGAGCAAAGGAGAACGATGAAGACGTCGGCGACGAGGGAGAGGAAACTGGAATTTCGAAAGGCGCAATGGTAATAGACCAGAGAACCGCAAATCAGAGCCACAAGGGGTTTGCCCACTTCGGTCTTGCACTTCATCCTCCGATTCGCCATTTCTGCGTCTTTCAATTCCCTCAATTTCGCTCCTCCACAATCCAATCCCCACTCTCAATTTCGCCAATTCCCTTTTCTTTTCACTCCTAAGGCCCACGGCCCCAACCTTTTTTTTCCTTCTCTCCCTTCCCAATTTATTATCGCCCTTTTCCGTTTACAAAACAAAAGGTAAATTATATATATACCCTCACAACTCCACGACACACCAATACAACCTATAAAATTAGAGGTGTTCGTCCGTGGGTCATTTTTTGGAGAAAGTCGACTTCGATAAACGACATATCGATTTTCTAATAATAAAAATTTCGAATTGAGAATTCCGACCGACAGTCGTGATTGGAAACCATGGATGTTACTCTTATAATTTGATTTTTAAAAAAAATTCTCCGACCGACTGACCGTTGGTTAATTATTTAATTTAACTGACCGACTTTATCAAAAAATCGACCGACCGACCTTGATTTGGTCGTTTTGGTCAGTCGATTCACTTTTCGGATAAAATGTGAAGACCCCTATATAGAACCGATCATGTTCAAGTAAGGTCGTAATTATATATATACCCAACACCTTATTGTACGACACAATTTTTAAAATAATTCATAACACATAATTTTCAAATTTTCAATTGTTAATAGAATTCAACTCAGTGAAATAATATATTCTAAAAAAAACAGTTAAATAATATAATTTTTTATTGTTGATAGAACTCAATTGGCGATAAAATATAATTTTCTATTAGTGATATAATTCAACATGAGTCTACCACTGATTGAATTTTATCACTGTTATAACTCAAATAGTGATAGAACTTAATTTTAATTTTTTTTATTACAAATGAATTAGTTTTAATTTTGTGTTATAGATGAAAATATTTTATTTTTTTTATTGTGCATCCAAAATTTCACACACATATATATATATAACCATTTTATTTTTTGAATAGAATTTGATGGACATCACCTCGAGAGACCATAAATTTTAATACTTTTCTCTTAGTTGTTTTGTTGACATATTGTACCACCTAATTAAAATGTGATTATTAAACAAAAATAACATTTTGCTTAAAAAACAAAATCAAGTCCACCTATTTGTATCGTCACAAATTTTTCCAACTACATAATCGAGTCAATTCTAATGCATACCAAAAATATTCTAAATAAAAAATAAAATGTACAATATTTGAAAAAATAGTGAACTTGAAACTTAATTAAAATAAATAAATAATAAAGAAAAAAAAACTAAAAATTAGGTCCATAATCTCCTCACTATCTCCAATCAGCCACCTGCCATGTATCATTACCTATGAAAAAGATGTTATAAAAAAAAGTGAGTATACAACACTTAAAATTTCATGTAGCTGCCAATAGAGCAGTAGTTCAAGTAGTATTTACACACCTAATAATTTTGAGATTTTAGGTTCGATTTTTCTCACATTCAATTATTGTAATCTAAAAAAAAAAAAATATATTACTGTAAAAATTTTCATAAAAAAAGTATATACATATTACTGTAAAAACTATTCAAAAAAAAAAATACTGTAAAAACCCTTGTTCAAATTGAAATTAAACTCAAACTGTAAAGATAAAATGTAATTTAAATATAATATTTTCTTTAATCCACGTACTCATATGATCTCCTCTATCAATATATATTACTAATTACAATTCTCATTTGTTTTAATTTTCATTTCTTTTTCTGCATAGATTCAATGAAAAATAAAATTAAAAAAAAACAATTAAAAGAAAATAGTGTATTTAAAAAAAATAGTAATTCTGGGTTTCTTTAAAAAAAAAAAAGAAGTAAAAGGTTGTTAAGAAATCACATTATATAATCTTCAAAAAGCTTCCTTGTTATTCAGTTTCGTTTCTTTGTTATTGCTTCTCTCAAAACTCCATATTGTACAACTCGAAGATCCATCACAGTCTTACAAAGGTTATTATCAAGAAACTGTTCATTCGTGTGTTATTCCTTCAATCCTCTCGTTCTTTTACGAATCTTTTTTCATGTCTTTTGTTGGTGATTTTATTTTTTTCCAGAAGAAACATTTAATTTCAGCGATGAAGAGGACCAGAGAATCTCAGCTCCAGCGCCCTGCATTTCCCCCTCGAGGATCATCGTATGTGTTCTCTTCGATTTTGCTAAACTCATGAATTTGGGTTCTCTGTGTTTCAATCTTGAACCATTTTCAATTTCCGAGTTTATTGACTTTGTTTCAATCGACCCTTTTAACTTCCTTTACATCTTCATCAAATTTCCTACTTCTGCCAGTTTTTTCGTGTTTAGGATCGTCGATTTTCATTTAGATGAAGATGATGGGTTTCATCCCGGTTCCACAGTTTAGGGACGGACGAGTGGTGTCCCGGTATAGGGAAGCGCGATTTCCCGATTTTCAAAAAAGAAGACGATGGGTTTCGAAATTAGTTAGCGAGAAGTGTTTGAGTAATAATCTTATAATATTATGTATTTTAAATACTCATTAATATAATATTATAAGAAAATATGCGACAATATGTGCTACATGATCATCCATTCAAGGACGAGAAAAAGATCCGTGGAAATCCTTTATTATTGCATTTTGGTGGTCTGTTTGGTGAACAAAGAACTCAAAGCTCTTTGGTGAGAGGGATCGTGAAAGATTTAGCAGTACAGAATCCATTGCGGTTCTTGCACTTACATGGGCGTATACCAAACAACCTTTTTAGGATTATAGCTTTTCTTCTCTTTTGTTTCATTGGCAAAGCTTTTTGTAATTATTATTAAACGATCTTTTTGTAACTCATCAGTCATCAATCATACTTATCGTTTCTTGTATATATATATATATATATAAAAGAATATGTGACAGTATTCATTAATATCAATGAATATGTTTGCTAATTTTTTTTTTTAAATGTTCACTATATTTACAATTATTTTCTAGATTCGACTAATTTGGTAAGTTTTGTGTGTGTGTGTGTGTGTCTATTGGGTTGGAAATGTAGTATTGTGCAGAGGCAGATGGTGGGAGATGGCAATATCCAGAAACAAACGATGAACGATGCCCTACAATATCTTATGAAAGTTAGAGACATTTTTCAAGACAAGAAGGAAGATTATGAAGTTTTTCTTCAAGTAATGAAAGATTTCAAGGCTCTAAGGTTTGGCTAATGGTTGCAATATGATGTCTACTTTTTTTTTCCTTTAATCAATCTATCAAGTTTAGAGGTATTAAATCATCTGTGTTGTTGTTGCTGTAATCTGTTTGTAGAATTGATACTCCTGGTGTCATAGAAAGGGTAAAGCAGCTATTTAAAGATCACCCTGACCTGATTTTTGGCTTTAATGTGTTTTTGCCAAGAGGATATGCAATAACTCTTGAGGAAGAAACAATTCCTGAAAAGAAGAAGAAGACTAATCAATTTGAGGAATCTATCAACTTTAAGGTAATTACAAATGAACTACAAGTTTAAGTACATGGCCAAAATGAACATTCTAGGCCCCGTTTGATAATCATTTGATTTTTTGTTTTTGGTTAAGTTTAAGCCTACATAAACTATCCTACCATATGTTTTTTCTTACTTGGATACCTATATCTTACCTATATTTGTAAAAACTAAACCAAAATATTTGAGCCCCATTTGATAACCATTTGGTTTTTTGTTTTTTGTTTATGAAATTTAAGCTTATTTCTACTCAAATTTCCTACCATGTGCTCCATCTTTCCTATAATGTATCCATGTTTCTTTAAGAAAGTAGGTGAAGACTAACCAAATTTCAAAAACAAAAACAAGCTTTTGGAAGCTACTTTTTTTTCTTTTGTTTACAAATTTTGGTTTTGTTTATTAAAAGATAGGTAAAATGTAGTTGTTGTGTTGCTGTTGTTGTTGTTGTAGGTAAAAGTAAGGAAAAATGTATAGTGGGGGTAGTTGTTGTAGGCTTAAATTTCATAAACAAAAAACAAAATGGTTATCAAACGGGGTCTTGGTTTTTTGTTTTTAGTTTTTGAAATTTAAGCCTACAACAACTATCTTACCATAGGTTTTTTCTTACTTGGATATCTACCTCTCACTTATATTTGTAGAAACCAAACCAAAATTTGAAGAAAAAAAAAGTAGTTTCCAAAAGTTCGTTTTTGTTTTCAAAAGTTGGTTAGTATTCACCTACTTTTTTAAGGAAAGATGGATAAATTGTAGGAATGGTGGAACACATTGTAGGAAATTTGAGTAAGAATAAGCTTAAATTTCAAAAATCAAAAACAAAAAAACAAATGGTTATCAGAAAGGGTCTTAAGCTTCCAAAAGCTTGTTTTTACATACTTTCTTAAGGAAAGATGGATACATTTTAGGAGAGCTGAAACACATTGTAGAAATTTGAGTAAGAATAAATTTAAATTTCAAAAATCAAATGGTTATCAAACGGGGGTGTCTATAGACCAAATCAAACTAACACCAAACATATAAGGACTAAAATAGTATATAAACAAAAAATGTCCTATCAAATTGTCATGCAACATTTCTTTTCTTGTAGGATGGCAAGTTGGAGTAGCAGAGACATACCAGTGTAGGCAACTGTAACACCTGAAACCAATCTTCCAAGGACTGAGAAAGCATAAAGGCAAACAACAAATTGGAAATATGTACATAACTTCAATTTACAATACCCATCACAAAAATGAGAAATGAATACAACTATTCCTTATTAAAAGATGGTTCAGAAAGATCTTAGTAGTTCTAACATAGCTCTTGCAAACAAAGTCAAATATCAACTGGTAAATATTCCATGGAAAAAAATATCATATTCTGATGAAGCTTTTTTGTGTATTGATCTACTCACTAAATGGACAAGCACCTTGGATATGCAAATTATTTCATAGATAGGCTTATTCCATTTCCCTGAACTTTCAGTTTTGTATTCTATATGTTCCTAAACTTTCAATTTTGTCTAATGGATTCATGAGTGTCTAATAGGCCCTTACTTACACTTTCAACTTAGGGTTAAAGTCCACAAACTTTTAATTTTGTGTCTAATATGTCATTGAACTATTTGATATCTTATTAAATTCGTATACAAAAATTAAAAATACAGACTTGTTAGCTATTAGCTGACAAAGTCCAATTTTATGTCTAAAGATCTATTAATTTTTTAAAATGAAAATTAAAGGAATTATTACACATTTGGACTAGAAAAAAATACATATTGGACTGTAGAAAGAAATGCACATGTGCTTCTTGCTATTAGCTAATATGCAATTTCAAATGCTTCTATTCTAGACGTTCATTGAATACCTTTTACTGGGTATAATCTAAAACTCACTCAAAAGAAGTCTAGTTATTATTTACCAAAAGTATGAAAAACGCAGACCACATATAAATTTTTTTTGGGCTAAGAAACGATTTCATTATAAATATGAAATTATAAGAGAGGCATGGTCCCAAGCCCAACTACAAAAAAGATCTCGAACGATTTTCTTTTTTTGGAAACTCGTAAATTTGAGTTTCACTCCACTATAACCAAGGTAACCACAGTCTAAGCCAATTACCGAGAGATATCAAAAGAATGGAAACACAGAAGGTGTCTACAAATCAATGTTGAGTCTCGAACGCGAGACTTTGAAGAGAGAGCACACATTCAAATCCAAGCCTTCAACCACTACACCATCCCTTCTGCATCCCTTATGGGCTTATCTCCAACTAATTTTAAACATCAACAATGATCCTTCTGCAGATTCACCTACGGAAACTGTTAATCGCAGACTTCTCACAACATCATAGGTAGCGAACTGCCTACGTCACAACAATCCAAACACTTAATCGACCATGCAATCAGTAGGAGCAACGGGCGGTGTGTACAAAGGGCAGGGACGTAGTCCACGTGAGCTGACAATTACCAGAAACTCCAAGTTTCAACTATTTAAAAGAGATGTGACTCGGCGTAGAAGATTTTTGTCGACCGTTTAGTATTGTCGGCGTAGATTACTCTAGACCGACGATGCTATCCTGACGCTTTTTGCGACAAAAAAAAAAATTTGTCGGGATAACCTATTTCAGCGGTTTTGTGTATTTACGCTGACGGTTTAAGCCGTCGGCGAAGGCAATTTCTGTTGTAGTGGTAGAAGAAAGCTTGCACCAAGATACAAAGTGAACTCAAGGACATTTCCTTTTTAAATAATCCATAAAAATCAAAGCCGATTCATATTTAAGGCCGTTGAAAACGAATTAAGATCAAAATCCCAACGAATATAGCGAGAGAGAAAAGGAGAAGGATCAAATATTATATACATCCTTTTCTTCCTTTTCATTTTGTTTATCCTTTCGGGCCATTTAGTATGTCCTTTATCCATTGCCAACAGAAAATTGTATACATCTTTTATCTAACCATTTTGTTTTTTTGGTAAGAGAAATGCAGTTTGATTGTTAATACAAGCTCTTTGATTTTTTGTCATCATGTGAGATCGAATAATGGAGATATTAGAGGTGTACAAAAAAAACAGACAATTCGAACAATTCCGTACTACACAACCCAAATTGTATGAGTTTGGTTAAATTATCATTTTATAATTTTTCCTCAATTCTATGATTGACCAATTTTTTGAATCAACTCAACCCACCCTTAATTTAGAATAAATTTTTAGGATACTGAAAACGAATATATACTAGTAAAATAGGTAACATATATTCAAGTATCATGCATTTTTTTAATTATTATTTGTTTATATATTTATAGGGTATAAATTGATTTTTTTCCTTTTTTTTTAATAGATAGAAGAGTAACACCGTTTGAAAATCCAACTCAACGCAACTTGAAAATAAAGGGTTGAGTTGGGTTACTCTATTAGATAGGGTTGGATGGGCTGGAGTATCGATCAACCAATAAATATGAATTGATCAAAAAAAGTCTTCTAACCCAAGCCAACTCAATCTACACCATCTAACCCAACCCAATCTATACCATATACATCTCTAGGAGATATTATAGATTTGAGTTTTTTCATCTCATTTGTTTGTTGAATTAAAAAAAAACGAAAGTTAAATTCTATTGATATTTTGTTCCATGAATTAAAATGTCCCCCTATATGATTATTGAACAAATATTTTAAAACAATAAAATTAAGTCTACATTTTGTTTACAAGAATGTCATGATATGTCATTTTTTTAGTAGTATACTTATTTTGTCACAAAATTCTCACTAGATAATCAAGTCAAATACCATGTATGGAATGAATACTCTAAATAAAAGAAAAGTGGGCAATTTTAAAAAATAATGAGTTTGAAAAAAATTGAAAAAAAAACTCAAAGCTATGTCTATGAACTCCTCACTAATCCCAATCAGTCACTTGCACGTACAAACACGTAAAAAAAGTGAGTATCTATACTTAATATCTCCTATCGCCTGTTTCAAACCCTACGAATAAGGTATAATTGGATATTCATCAAACAATAAAATCACCAAGTCATCGATTCTTTCGATAATATTGAAGTGCTACTATTTTTATCATATCTTATTTTATCTAAGTTATATATATGGGTTAAAAATAATGTTATTAAAAAAACATTTTAAAACCAAAAAATGTTTTCAAACATTAGTTAATTACATTGATCAAATAATTATAATATTATTTAATAGAATAGTGGAAGATTTGGCTACATAAGGGATCGGTGTCACCCGTTCTTTGATAGAGTTGGTGCATCTCGACCTACTTAACTAAGCCATGTGCCTGTACAAGGAGGAAGTCAATTTCCAACTTGAATGACTTTATTATTGAATAATAATAATTTTTAACACGGAATAAAACACAACAACAACAAACCTAACCATCTTCGAATGATTTTTTGAATGAAAGTAGTTGGTGTGGTTATTTTGCTTACACTAAAATATTTTTTATATTTTTAAAAATATGTAGATATATGAATAACAAAGAACTGACATTCCTCCCACGGTTGACACTTGATGGTCTATGGGGCACTCCATATGGAGCAAGCATGTATTGGAGATGAGACGTCTTTGTAAATACCGTAATTTCATTAGAATGTCGAACCAAGGACCTACGGAAGTCGGGGCTACTCCCACCTATGGGCAACAAAACAATGTCCCAATGAAGATGTTTTAGAGGCCTTTATCGTAGCACAAACTATTAGATAGACCTAGAACGTTTAGTTCAATCGATGTTCATTAAATTTATACGTATTGATATCAATATTTTTGTTTGTACCTAGCAAAAAGAGGATAGATCTTTAATTTCTGATATCCACAAAGTAATGACGTTGTGAGCTTTGCTAATGTCTTCTCCCACTTGGTTCCAAAAGGAAGGTTTAAGCCTAAAATGGAATTGATTTATTTTTATGGGGTTGACTACATCACCCACTCTTGTGTTGTCGACTCCTTAAAGGAATGGGCACCAATCATGTGAAAGATCGGTGGCGTTGCTTGTTCTTTGATGATGCATTGGTAAATTAATTATTTTTTTTGTATAGCATATTGTACAAAATAACTATAACAATGAAAAATTTTATTGGTGTAAATCATATTTATAATCTTAATTATTTAATAAAAAATCAAATATTACTTTAAAAACTCAGTATTCAAAATGAAATTTAACTCAAATGATAAGGATAAAAATGTAATTTAAATATAATACTTTCTACAAAAAGTACTCGACCCAAAATCTTTTGTTATTGGACATACACTAGTGCCGCTGAACAACTGCTCACGTACATACACTAGTGTCGCTGAACAATTGCTCATGTTATCAATTAATTTTTAGATTTTTACTAATTACAATTCTCGTTTGTTTTCTTTTTCAATTCAAAATATTTATGGACGAAGATTTATTCCTTTTCCAATCACAGTAGTTTTTTTTTTTTTTTTGAGATTACAACAATTAAGGGTGAGGAAGACTCGAATATAAAACGTGTACAACAATGCCTCTTGAGCTATTGCTCTATTGACAAAACACAATAGTTGTTGGATTTAAAGTATTATAGTTTCTATTTCTAAAACAAAAAAGAAAAAAAAAAGAAGTAAAAGGTTGTTAAGAAATCACATAATCTTCAAAAGGCTTCCTTGTTACTTAGTTTCGTTCCTTTTTATTGCGTATCAAAACTTCATACTGTACAACTCTTCCTCCTTCTGCGAAGACTCGAAGATCCATCGCAAATTTTTTTCAAGTAATCGTTTCTCTTCTCCTTGGATCGTTTTATAATCCTTGCTTTGTTATCAAGAAACTCTTAAATCGTTCTATTCATTCAATCCTCTTGTTTTGTTTTGGATTTTTTGAATTTTTTTTCTTGGTGATCCATCTAGAGGTTCGGATTGAATCCTCGTTTGCACTTTTATCGCTTTTTTCACTTTTTTTCTTCATTCTGTTGTTTAGATCTGCTGCTTGCTTGATCCTGTTCTTTGAATCAACGAGTGTGGCGTTTACGATTTGATTTTCCCGAAGAAATACTTAAGTTCGGCGATGAAGAGGTCCAGAGAAGATGTAAGCATGGAATCGCACCTCCAGCACCCAGTATTTCCCTCTCGGGGAGAATCGTATGTTTTATCTTTGATTTGTTAAATTAATGAATTGGGGTTGTTGGTGGTTCAAATTTTTTTCATGAATATTGAAGTATTTTTGTAAGTAAGCTTGTGTTTGATCCTTTAACTTAGTCTTCTCCTTGATCAATCTTCTTAGTTTTAGCAGTAAGATTGTGGATTTCTATTTAGAATACAATGAGGGGTTACCAAATTAATTAGCGAGAAGGGTCTTGATACTTGTTCGTTCATGAGTTCTAAAGATCACTGTAATTAACAGATCTTTTTTTTTTCTATTGTGTTGGAAATGTAGTACTGTGCAGAGCCAGATGGTAGGAGGTGGCAGTATCCAGAAACTAACAACGAACGATGCCCTACAATATCTTAAGAACGTTAAGGACATTTTTCGAGACAAGAAGGAAGAATATGAAGATTTTCTTGAAGTCATGAAAGAATTCAAGGCTCAAAGGTTTGGTTGCTGTATGATGTGTACTTTTTTCCTTTAACCAATCTATCAAGTTTAGAGGCATTCTCTTGACTTTTAAATCATCTGTGTTGTTGTTATCTGTTTGTAGAATTGATACACTCGGTGTCATAGAAAGGGTAAAGCAACTATTTAAAGGTCACCGTGACCTGATTTTAGGCTTTAATATGTTTTTGCCAAAAGGGTATGCAATAACTTTTCCTCTCGAGGAAGAAATGACTCCTCAAAAGAAGAAGCCTATTCAATTTGAGGAAGCTATCAACTTTGTCGGTAAGATTAAGGTAATTATAAATCATACTTTGACGTATTTTATGTGATTGTTTTGCTTGCCTGCATTATATGCGGATTTCTTTTATTTTTTGTACTTGCAGACGAGGTTCGAAGGTGATAACCATGTATACAAGACTTTTTTAGAAATTTTGAATTTGTACAGGAAGGAAAACAAGTCTATAAGTGAGGTCTACCAGGAGGTTTGTATTAACTTTTCAAGTTTTTACTGCTTTTTATTACAACAATCTAATGACTATTCATCTGAAAATGTTATTTTTGTTGCTCTTTTAACATTTGATGAAGAGTGTTGCTTTTTGTAGGTTGCTGCATTGCTGCAAGACCACCCAGACCTTCTTCGAGAGTTTGTTCATTTTCTACCTGATGCATCAGCCACAACCTCAAATAATCACGTGTCATCTATGAGAAATCACGTGCTTGGTTGTGGAAATTCTTCCATACCACCTGTTCAACAAGTACTTATTGACATGATCTTAATATGTTCACGCTTTCTTAAAATTCTTAGTCTTTCAAGTGTTTGGCTAGTATTTAGTTTGTGTTCACCATTAACAGAAAGAGAAGACAATGGCTCCTCATGCTGACCACGATATTGGTGTTGACCATCCTGATCGTGAACATGCTGGAGTTACTGCAAAAGCTGATAAAGAGCAACATCAGCACAGTGAAAAAGAGAAGGATAGGAGAGACAACACAGATAGTAGGAAATGGTATAGGGACATTGATAAAAAAATTGACGAGCAGGATTACAATAGGGACATCATCATGCAAAGTTTTTCCCAGAAGAGAAAATCTACAGTTAGAGTTGAAGATACAGCTTCAGAGCAATTGCATTCAGGTGGAGAAGGTGATAAAATTTCTGGAGTGCATTTCATGTCTTAATTAAAATAATAATAAAATGAACAGTGAATATTTTATAATACTGGAATCTTATTTTATTAATTGAAATTAAAAATTTATCTGCAACTTAGTTTTCATTCATATTCTACATTAACTAAACACCCCCACACACACACACACACACACACAACTGTAGCAAAGACATTTTGAATCTATAATCAAATCTTTCTTATTGCTGCATCTTTTAATTTGTTTATTTCATGATAGGTATGTCTTTTATTGAGAAGGTAAGACAGAAGTTGCCAAATGTTGATGTTTTCCAAGAATTTGTGAAGTGCCTTGATATATTTGACAAGGAAATAATCACTCGATCAGAACTGCATTCGTTGGTATGAAATATATCTCAAACTCAAGAACTTTTCTACTCTTGTCTTGTTTATATTTTCTCAGCAAAATTGTGTTACAGTAATTAATCATGGAAGAAAGTGTAAGGACCCTGATTCAAGATCGAGTAATGACAACAGAGAACACTGTTGAGAATAGGATGGAACCAGAAAACAGAGGAATAATTCGGGTATTTGTTGTATGTATGCCAGGAGTGGAAAACGTGTGGGCAGGGTAAATCATTAGAAATTGGGTCTCATGTAAATTGTGGCCCCGGGTTCTCGAGTTAAGGTCCGAAGACAAGTCTCATGTAAATTGTGGCTTTGGGTTCTCGAGTTAGTCTGGTAGTCTAGTGGTTAACATTGATTTTGGTTTGGGCCAGGCGAAGAATGAGTCTTTTCTAATTTCTCTTTCGAAGATGGTTTCGATCGAATGTGGGTGGCAGGTCAATTTTGGAGATGGATTTGGATCAGACCCACGACCCATGGAGGATTTTAGAGGCGGAAAGGTTCACGTTTGATATCTTCAAATCTTAGATCTTTATGAGGCAGTTGGCTTGAGAGTTGATTTAGGCTCAGATCCAGTTCAGAAGGGGCATGATTATTTCTCTATTCCCAACCCGTTGGTGGTGAGCAGCTCCAAAGACATTTCTTTTCTCACCTCTTAGATTTAGCAGCTCCAAAGACATTTCTTTTCTCACCTCTTAGATTTAGCAGCTCCAAAGACATTTCTTTTTTCACCTCTTAGATTTAGCAGGCTGTTGAAACATGGCATTTGGTTCTCTATATGGGGATACATCGACAATTTCTTTTGAAAATGATTGGGTTCGAGTTTGTAGGTTGGTGTTGGATTATATAGTCGAGGTTGAAAAACATCTAGTTTTTGAGAGAGAAAAGCTGGCAATAGTTGTTTAGTGTGCTGGACATAAAGATCTTAGGGAGTTGATCCATGAGTTCTTCCTCCATCTTCATTTTCGAGAGAAGGGAGGTTTTTGCGGCAAACAAGGATGTGTGCAGTGTTATGAGGTCTTTGGAGAGTGAGGAACAATAGAATCTTCAAGGGATTGATATGTGGTCCTTAAAGACGTCCAATGTTTCTCTTTGGGCTTACTCTTTTGGTCTTTTTAAAAAAAAAAATTATAATTTGGTTGGAGTCTCTTTTTGTAGCGGTACGTCTTTTTGTGGACTTGTTTTTTTGTATGCTCTTTTATTCTTTCATTTGTTTCTTTATGAAAGTTAGCAACGAACATAACAACCTTCAAAGTGGGCGGTGGAAAAAGAGAATTCAGAAGTTATTTTGTGGTGGTTAGAAGTAGTGGATGAATTTCAACACTCCCCTTTTATTTCTCGGCTGTTTATCCATGTCTTTTTTTATTATGAAAAATCTTTGATGCTTTTGGAAAATGAATGCTGTATTAACTACATTCGAGTATACATCCTTCATCAGATGAGAGATTTACTTGGAAGATATCCAGATCTTATGGAAGCTTTTGTTGATTTTTTGACACTTTGTGACAAAACTGGTAACTGCTAGTTAACATATTTTACCTGATATGGATGCTGTATTGCAAAAATGATAACTAAATCAATTATAATCCTGCAGATGGGCTTCTAGCAGATATCATGAGTAAAAGTAAGTGAATGCTAGTTTCGGTAAATGAAAAGAAATTTTCTAAGACATGTGGCCTGCTATATTTCTCTCTTTCTTTCCCTTTCCCTTTCCCATATACCTGCAAAAATTATTGAGACAAATTTGAACATTAAAGAATTATTACCATGTCACAGAATCCTTGTGGATTGAAGGTAGTTTACCAAGATTGGCGAAGGTAGAGGAAAAGGAGAGAAATCGAGATCATGAAGTAGAGGATGTCGTTAAAGATCGGGACCGTGGAAATCAAGAAAGGGATAATAGACATGATAAAAGTGTCATTTTTGGCCCTAACGACGGTGGAAGCCACAAGATGTCTTTATTTTCTAGCAAGGACAGATATCTTGCGAAGCCTATCAATGAACTTGACTTCTCTAATTGTGAGCGGTGTACACCTAGTTACCGTCTTCTTCCAAAAAATGTATGAAGTAAAATAACTATTATTAAGCTGTTTTGATCAAATAAAGTGCTACTTTTGAGATAGATCGTGAACTGATGTCATTTATTATTATTTTTTTCTCCTGGTTTGTAATTTATGTGCAGTATCCAATACCTTACGCTAGTCAGAGAACAGAAATTGGTCATCAAGTATTAAATGACCATTGGGTTTCTGTCACTTCAGGAAGTGAGGATTACTCTTTTAAACACATGCGCAAAAACCAGTATGAAGAAAGCCTCTTTCGTTGTGAGGATGACAGGTTAAATTTCAACTGTGATCAGTTTATGTAATTTTTTTCACTACATATCTGTTTAATTATTAGATGGAATCATTTAAAAAAAAATCAGGTGGAATCAAATTTGACAATCCTTATTTTGCTAGTTTCATTCGTTATAATGGACAGTCCTTTGCATTCATGATTTAGGATTTGTTTTCTATGATTAAATTTGTCATTCTGTTGAAGTATTTGTTCATCTCCGTTGATTTAGATTTGCTTTAAACTATCTTCTTAACTTATATTACGAGTTATTTCCATTTATCTTTCTTTCCTTTTGAAGTATTATTTGCACAGATAATTAGTTGTCTTCTATTTATGCTGGCAGGTTTGAATTGGATATGTTGTTAGAGTCTGTTAATGGGACATACAAGCGTGTCGAAGACTTATTAGAAAAAATCAACTTGTCTGACAATCTCGTCCATATTGAAGATCATCTAACAGGTAGTTTTTTTTAATGGTATTTACAGGATATTTAACAAGCTCAATTGTTCCTTTTTTAAATCCATGCTTCACTGAAACTTCCCAACCTTTCATTCTAACAGCACTTAATCTGAGGTGCATTGAACGCTTATATGGTGATCATGGCATTGATGTGATGGATGTGCTAAGGAAGAATGCACCTCTTGCTCTGCCCGTCATATTAACCCGCTTGAAGCAAAAGCAAGAAGAGTGGGCAAGGTGTCGATCAGATTTTAATAAAGTTTGGGCTGAAATATATTTTAAGAATTATCAAAAATCACTTGATCATCGCAGCTTCTATTTCAAGCAGCAGGATACAAAAAGCTTAAGCACAAAAGGTAAATTACTAGTTATGTTTAAAGATAATTATTTATTTTTTCTTAGCTTCGATCCATAATGTCCCTTCATTATCCATGAACTTTTGTTCCACGTGGCTAGTGCAACAAGACCGTGAGGTTTTTTTTATTCATAGTGTTTTGTTTATTTTGATTTGTCTTCTATTGTTATTTTTGTTCACTCCCAAGTGAGATGTTTTTATCTTAGAGCAGTAGTCTCTTTTTTTTATATCAATAAAAAGTAAAAAAAAAAAAAAGAACAACCACACTTGTGTCACAATGTTGCTAGTCAATTTAAAGAATTTGGCTGCGCACTAAGCTTACCTGGGAGCAACTTGCAGATTTCAACCACTAGTTCTCTGACTGTCACCTCGAGGGTAAGGTATCTTTGACCTGGAGGTTCATGTTCAGCCCCCAATGACAATCAATATGCAAGGACGGGTAGGAAGGGTAATTCGCCATTGACAAGTTAGCTATGTAGGGAAGGGGACCATGAAGGAAATATGGGGTAGTATATGTGTAGGTAGGGAACATTAGCAAGTTTTTATGCTTTTCGTGTTGTTGCTTTGGCAAGCTTGGAGGGAAATGGATTTTTTACTAGCCCTCCTCAATAGGTTTGGAGTATTTTGTATAACCTTAGGGCATCATCATTATGCTCTGTTTATCAATTCAAAATAAGGGGAATGCCTTACATTGTGGTGATTTCTTTGTCCGTCACAAGAATATTCCTTATAGGAAAACAGATAAAATCTTGCTTGTTCTAAAGCTTACAAGTCCTATAGACACACATAAGAAAGATAGACTTGGGGAAAGGATGTCCGCACGAAAAGGGGAGCTATCACACCGAGATCCTCAACGAATATTCTTTACAAAAAAGGCGTGAATACTGTTTATGAAAAAGGAGCCTAGTAATCTGTTCAAAAGGAAAATCCTGATTTACTGGATTTTAAATACCAGATACAAAATGATAATCCTTCCTAATGTACTGGATATTAAATACCAAATATAAGAACCTTGCGGTCGAATGCTCAAATTCTCTACCCCAATAATTTGGCTAGAAATATATTTTTTGGTTTTGTTATACTGAATAATTTTAATTTTCAATATCAATTTTTGTGTGGTGGGGTCTCTAGAATTTTGTGGTCAGTGACTTGGGAAGATGGAAACCCTTAGTGCCATAAAGTTTTCCTCTCCATTACTACCATTCTGGAAACAGATTTCAAAGCCATATCTGTTGTAAAAAATGTTGACCTGATTAGTATGCTGGCCTGATGTCAGCTCTCCGTTTCTCATTTGCTCTATGCATGTTATTTACAGCTTTGTTATCAGAGATCAAGGAAATTAGTGAAAAAAAGCACAAGGAAGAAGATGTACTGCTTACTGTTACTGCAGAAAATAGACGACCAATAATTCCAAATTTGGAATTTGACTATCCTGATCCGGATATTCATGAAGATCTCTATCAGCTTATCAAATATTCCTGTAGAGAAATATGCTCCACAGATCAGTCTGATAAAGCTATGAAGATTTGGACAACCTTCCTGGAGCCCATGCTTGGCATTCCCTCACGGCCCCGGGGTGCTGAGGATTCCAAAGACATTATTAGGGGGGAAAATTGTGTGACTAGAGGTACTCCGATCAGTATGGTAGAGATTAGCGGTAGTTCTTTTGCCGGAGGCGCTGAGACCATGCTTTCAGATCCTCCCAGAAATGAAGTAGAAAGCATTCCACCTGAACAATCAAGCCCTTGCAGGGTTTGGCCCATGAATGGAGATTCTTGTCTTGAATCAAGCCCTTATAATAGTTTTCACAGAGCATACCGTGTTGACAGCAAGGTGGATGGTCTCTGTAAATTGCAGTCCAGTATAGCTAGGTCCGACAAATTGCATGGTACCAACAAACAAGAGCATTCTAATGAGAGGTTGGTTAAATCCAATGTGTTAGTTAGCACTGCACTCGAACAAGGCAATGGGAAAGTAATTGTAGAAAATGCATCAGGTGCGCAGAAGGCTTCTAATGGACAATTTCTTTTAAATTAATTTTTCTATTTCCATCTGCATCTTTTTCTGTGTAACCACTGTAATCTAAAGTTTCTTTTTTTCTTTTGATTGTTTAAGGGTTGCGTTCAACTCCATCCAGAACATGGAATGGTAGTGTTGATAAAGGGCTTGAGTCAGCATCATCACAGGTACGGGCAATGGTGTGGCAGAATTTCTTTTGATCGGAACTTTTAGGGTTTGTCTAATAATAGGCTAATGCACATTATTAAGTGTTCACTAGTTTCTTACACTTTCAATTTGATGTCAAATTGGTTTCTAAACTCAAACCGTGCCTAATAAGTAGTAAATTTTCAAGTTTGTGACTAATATGTTTATGTTTCATTAGACACAGATTGGGTTTCTAAATAATGTTGAATTGGTTAGTAACACAAAAGTGAAAGTTCAAAATCCTATTATACATTTTATAAATTTAGTTAACTCTTAGTAACAAAATTGAACGTTTATGGAATGTCTTATTAAACACTATTTTAAAGGTTTAAGAACTAATCTTGTAATTTAACCTAAAATTAAAAACAAATGGTTGTTTTAGAGTTATATCTCAACTTTGTATTTTAACTCTTTTAACCTTTACACGTTGAACTTAATTCAAATGCTAAAATATATTTATAATTTTAAAATACGATTTTATTACTCTAATAAAATTAAGAATTTGAGAAGAAAATTTTAATTTGGAACATTAATTATTAATATAGGATGTCTCAAGGGGCGGCTTTCGTACGTAGAGGCTTGGGGTCTCATAGGTATATTTGTTTGGAGGTTCTAGGTTCAAAACTTATGTGTGAACTTAATTGTAAAAGCTCTTGTTGTTTCTTGAGTTCAGGCCTTGGGATGGGTGCGGGTGCCCCGTTATGTAGTGGGGCAAACCTACTATTCCCAATTATCTATTTAATAATAATAATAATAATATAGCATGATATAATTGTATTTAATACTCTTATCCAAAAAAAAAAATTGTATTTAATACATAAAGTTTATTTATAATTCTTTTTAATCTTTAGATTGCTATTTATTATATAAAAATCCACTTAAAAATCAAATGATGTTATCATTTAAAACTATAAATGAAGAAAATAAACTTTAAAATGTATAGTACGTGTAAAGAATGTTAACTTGAGCAAAATATCCTAATTGTAAATGTTTCAATTTTACTCACTGTTTCAAAAGTTCTATTCTACCCACTTAAATTTTTGTCTAAAATACTATCTATAAATCAAATGATGTTATCATTTAAACTATAAATGATATAAATAAACTTTAATATAAAGTATGTCTAAAGAAAGTAGCAAAATAATTGTTTCATTTTACTAGGCTGTGTTTTAACAATTTTCTTTTCTTCTTTTGGGAGGGAATTTTTCCCTTCACCTCTATTTTCCTTTAAATATTAAAATGCTTCCATTTAAAATTTTATGATCTATTATAATAGAGGCTAATGCATTTTGAGCAAGCTGAATAGTCTTTTGCATACTTCAGGGTGGTATTTCATCAAGGCTACTGTTGTCCAATGGTGTGATGGCGGAAGGCCCAGTTATTCCTAGTTTCAATGAAAAATGTGATGGACACTCACACATAGAGAGAGAAGAAGGCGAATTATCACCAACTGGAGAACTTGAGGATAATATTTCAAATTATCAAGGTGGTCTGGGTAAAGAAAAAAACAGTGCCACAGGCAGACATTTCAGAACTGGTGAAGACAAAATATCTTGCAGGGACGTGACAGGAGAAACACATATTGATGCTTATTATGAAGGGGAGGAAAGTGCTCGACGCTCATCGGAGGGCAGTGAAAATGGTTCTGAGAATTGTGATATTTCTGGAACTGAGTCTGTTAATGAAGATGACAGTACTCGTGAAGGTCAGGAAAACAGGGGCCATCACGATCATGATAGTAGGGCTGAGAGTGAAGGTGAGGCTGAAGGAATGGATGATGCCCACAGTGCTGAGGGTGATGGAACAATATTACCCTTCTCGGAGCGTTTTCTTCTTAATGTGAAGCCTCTTGCCAAGTACATCCCCTTGGCACGCAATGAAAAAAATAAATCTCGGATTTTTTATGGAAATGACTCCTTTTATGTTCTTTTTAGACTTCACCAAGTAAGGTTCATCAACTCAAAGTGATTTTTTTCGATATTTTATTTAGATCAATAATAAATTTACCTTCGAATTTCCATTACACTGTCCATTTAACCTCGTTTTATTGATTTGGCAGACATTGTATGAGCGGATACAATCAGCAAAGGTTAATTCATCATCTGGTGAGAGAAAGTGGAGGGCTTCAAATGATACTAGTCCTAATGATCTCTATTTCAGGTTGTTTTCCTTTGCCTGAATATATAAATGCTTGTATCATATGATTATTGTAAGTTCTAGATATCCTTCAATTTTGATCATAGTTACATGGGAGAGGGAGGGAAGAACCAAATTTATTCAGATATGAGTCTTATATTAGATTTCGTTTGAAATGACTTCCATCGTTTTTTCATCATATTAGAATTATGCATTTCTCCTCATATAATCTGGTCCATGTGCAAGACTACTGGATATTATATCATCTTTTGTAAAAACTAAATGGCACAACCTATGTTACACTGAATGTGCCACTCGTCCTTGTCCTTACACTTGACCCGACAATCTCCTCACTTTTTTTATTTACTGGCTTTGATTTTGTAAACATGAAACAGATTTATGAGTGCACTTCGGAGTTTACTTGATGGCTCCTCTGATAATATGAAGTTTGAGGATGACTGCCGATCGATTATTGGCACCCAGTCATACGTTCTATTTACTTTGGACAAATTGATCTATAAACTCGTTAAACAGGTAAGATTTTTTAGCTACAGTCATTCAGCTGTTGTTTTGTGTGCTTTTGACCTGAAATATTCCAATATTTCAGCTTCAAACAATTGCTACTGATGAGATGGATACCAGGCTTCTCCAATTATATGCCTATGAGAATTCAAGAAAACGTGGAAAAGATGTAGACACAGTTTATCATGAAAATGCCCGTGTGCTTCTTCATGATGATAGCATATACCGAATCGCATGCGTAAGATTTTGTGATTTACTTGTCTTGTGAATACAAGGCTTGATTTGAATTCTTAACCCTCGATCGAGTTGTGATCTTAATGTAATAACACTCTTTTTCACCAGTCATGCAGTCCGGGGCATCTATCAATTCAGCTAATGGAATTTGGCCATGATAAGCCTGAAATGACGGCTGTTTCACTGGATCCCAATTTCTCAGCTTACCTGCACAATGATTTCCTCTCCATTCTCCCAGACAAAAAGGAGAAGTATGGAATTTACTTAAAGAGGTATGCAGAGTATTGATAAACTCAGATTTTGCTTCTTGAATCATTTGCTTTGCACAACAACACATTGTTTTTTGTCTCCTCAGAAATAAGTACAATCATGCCTGCAAGGATGAAATTTCTGCTGCACTGGCAGTCATGGAAGGACTTAAGGTTGTTAATGGTCTGGAGTGTAAATTCACTTGCAATTCATCAAAGGTGGAGTTTTCATAATTTCAATTAAATTGATTCCTCATGTGGAGTTTCAATGCAATGTTCTTTTTATCGACTTTCTTTTCAGTTAAACCGAGTTTCAAAAGAATAAACGGAAGTAGAAAAGCTATGATACAAAACAGAGACCCTACCAAAAAACAACAATTTCTACTTTTATTACACAAATTATTGTAAAGGAAGTCTGGGGGGGTTTATTTTGATAACTTGGATTTATAATTGATGCTCTAATTCCTTTATCTAGACTTGGCTTTATATATTGGTATGATGCGCTTTATACACGACAGGTCTCGTACGTTTTAGACACGGAAGACTATTTGTTTCGGACAAAAGGCAGAAGGAAAAGTTTGCATAGAAGTGGTTCGTGCCGTCACCACAATGGAAGCTCAAGCAGAGGACAACGATATCAAAGATGGTTATCAAGCTAGTGATACACATCCTATTACCTAATTGTATGCACTGCACTAATACAGCTTCTAGAATTCCTATTTTCTGTTGGAGCATCATGTTGCTCTCTTTTGCATTCATGTCCTATTCTTTCTCCTATTTCTGTGTTGCTTCAATGGATCAAAGAAACATCTGACATTCCTTTTTCTGCATATCTTAGGTTTCTGATCACACGATACGAGCACGGCAAGAACTTCAGGAAACAAAAGAACCGGGCGTGCCCAAAAGAAGACGCTCGGTTATTTGTCTGTCGTGAGACAACATACAACAACAATACAATGGAGGGCGGTTGGATCCTATGGCTATAGATTCATCGTTAGATCTTGTAAATAGAGGTAATTTGTGATGTGAAGTGAAGAGAAACAACATCTACAACCACCCTACATTTCATTCGTTCTGGTTTCTTGAATAAATTGTTTGTATACAGGAGAAGAATGCGTCTTGCATTTATAATTAATTTGTTGAGGCCACTGTGAAATCATTGGCTGCTTTTGTTTGTGCCATAAAGAGTGAGAAAGGAATACCAATAGATTTTTTTTTTATTTGCCATATTTTGTTTTTTTGGCTGTAATTTTTGCTATTTGGTGTGCCATGCCTGGCCGTGAAAGATTAGATTTGTGTATATATGTTTTTTTTTCCTTCTTTCTAGTATGCATTCATAATCTATTCACTTGGTTACTTGGTGTTTGATATCTAAGATAAACAAATAAAGGGCAGCTTGCAGATAAAAAAAAAATGGAATACACAGCCGTCTATTTTAATGGTCTTATATTTTTTTGAAACCGACAATATTTAAGAATGGAAAGATTTGAATCGATGACATTATAAATTCATACTTGGTTGCGATGTTTTTATTGGAATTATAGGACAAAATGTGCCTCAAATTAAGTCACATGGTTTCGACCATAAATAACTCTTTCACTAGAAAAGTCAATGATATTTGAGAAAAAAAAGAGATAGTAATCATAATTGGGTAAAAAATACAACTCGTGAAAGATCAATTTGCAATTGATCAATTATAGACATGGACAAACTCGTCCTATAATGTATAATAGTGTAACTCACGCCTTTAGTATTGAGGATAGTGCCCTAAAATTTGTAGTTGTATAAATAAAAGAAAAATAAATTTAGTATTAATGAATAATAGATAAATATTTTGACTTTTATGTTTAATTATTTTTTATTTATTTATCTATGAAAACTTTATATCCAAGGTTGTTTTAGACATGTAGTGGGAGTATCCTATGTAAATAGTTTTGCATAAAATTGGACCACAAAGTCTAAAGTTCTTCTAAACTCAATATTTATTTTGTTGATAATTGCGTATTGGCTTATCGATATGAGATTTTATTTCCTCAATGTATAGAAAGTCTTTTCGAGCTTTTATACATTCTCGACCTGAGTTTTAGGTGAGGACGAAAGTGTTTGAGGTTTTTTTTGCTCTCTTATTTTTTAAGAGAAGTGTTGTATGGTTCTTTTTATTAAAAAGAATGAATATCAATCACAATTTCTTTTATGAAAGAAGATATCAATCATTATTAATCTTATGTTGGCAATTTATGATATATGTTAGTTGAACTAAAACCGACCGCTATGAAATTCAACGACTTGTAAGAACAAGACATTTGGATGCTGGTGTCAGAAAGAATTAAAAGTCTAGAAAAAAGGCTTTTCATATTTAAACACCCATTTTTAATTTAACTAAAAAACATAAATGTTTGCGTGTTCCTAGCTAATTTATTTATACCTAACAAGTTAACAACTCAACTAATGTAACAGCCTCCGATTCCTAGGTATTTTCAATTCTTTTATGTTGTCTACCTATTCCATATTTGAATTATCAAAATCTAACTCCAATCACATCTTATATGATTTAGTAATTAATAGATGGTGAGTTTGAATTTTCTACTTTTTAATTATAGTTGAATTTAAAAATAAAAAAATAATTTGAGTTAAATAATTGAATAGTTACGAGCCTATTTTATTTAGCATTTATACTTTTTTTAAAAAAATATTTTTTAATGGTGAAGAGCGATCTATTTTACATCTTTATAATTTTAAAAGAAAGGTAACTATGTCCGTCCCTAAGTCAGGCACCGAGAAACAACCAAAGAATAATGTTACAGGTAAATCTTGAACTTGAAACCTTAAATAGAGTATACCTTCAAAATCTAAATTTTCAACTATTTTGCCATCCTTTTGTAGACGATTAACTAGAGATGACCAAAGAAAGTAAAGTATATAAAATAGGAATAATCATAGAAAGTCCTTGTATCTGATTTGTCAAATGGTCACATGTCAAAGGTATTGCAAAGTATGGTCACCCACGTGAATGGTTCTAACCATATTAGCAAGATACTTGAACTAATTCTTAAATAGGGTATAACTTGATAAATCTATTCGGTCACCTAACATGATATTGACCTTTCAAGTTATAAATGAAGAAATTTAATTTTTAAAATACCTCAAAATGTCATAAGAGTAAATACCTTAATTTTATTTACCCATTTATTTATTTATTTTTCCTTTTTGTCTAAACAAGAACATTTAATTAAATAATAATAATAAATATATGATTTGTTTAAGAATTTTATTTTATCATTATTCATAAATGACTAAAATCTGAAGTTATTTGATAATACTTTAACAACCTGAAATGAAAAAACAAGTAGATGATGTTCTAGTTAATAACTTGAATAGTATACATGACACAAATAAAGTTGTCCCTAGCAACCCTGTTAATACGATTCAGGTCATTCAATGTGGAGATACGTGAGTGAGGGTACCAATTGTAAAGAGTTCGTGTATAAGATTGGATCACAAAATATATTGATCTCCCTAGTTGACAACTTTATGAATTAAAGACGTATTTCACTTGAATAATCATATGTTCAATTGATCTAAAAAACATTTCAAAAAGAAGCAATTCACCTTTTCCTATTTTAGGGAGTAGAGTACATGAATAAATATAATTCATGGTGTTTTTTCAAAAAAAAAAAAAAAAAAATCATGATGTTGAACTAGATTACCATAAACCAAACAATAAAACTATCAAACTACGACCATTTTGATAATTATGTATTTTTTTAATCTAACCTATTATTTAACTCACATATTTTTGCCAACCATAATTTTACCAAATCAATAAATCATTTAATAACTTCATGGATTCAAATTCTCTCACATTCAATTGCGAAAAAACTAGAAAAGTGAAACCACACATATAAATAGTAGACTTTCACAAATATTTTTATAAAAAATTTGTCAAATCATATTAGCTGATTTTTATCCCAAAAAAAGGGGAATAAATTCTAATTTTCCTCAAATAAAAATCCAAACATAAAATCTACCCAAAATAATATTATATTAAACGAAGCTTAGGTAAGAAGAAACAGTCAACCCCATGGGCCTACCATGGAGGCATTCAACTCTGCCAACTGCCTTCTTATTCACATTCACATTGTCCCAAAATCAAAAATCAAAAAAGAAAAAAAGAAAAATAATGAAGAAGAAGAATTTGGTAATTATTATCCTAATTTCACTGTCCATATTATTAACCCCTCCAATCTCCGCCAACATCTTCCCAAACGCATCCTCAATCCCAGATTGGGTCAACAAAACCAAATGTGTTTGGGACAAATTCCAAACCCTCAAAGGCTGCCGTTTGGGCAACACTCTCACCGGCCTTTCCAGTCTCAAAACCTACTTCCAAACATTCGGCTACATCCCCCGCTCCCAAACACCCCTCAATTTCACCGATCTCTTCGACCCTCTCCTCCAATCCGCCATCCAAACATACCAATCCCATTTCCACCTCAACGTCACCGGCTATCTCGACGACCAAACGCTCCGCCAGATCCAACGGCCCAGATGCGGCATCCCGGACATCCTCATCAACGGCTCCGATCGATTCCACTCTGTCTCTCATTACTCTTTCTTCCCCGGCAGCCCTCGCTGGCCGTTGAACCGCCCCGATCTAACCTACGGCTTTGCGCCGGAGAATCAACTCTCCGACGACATCAAGGCCGTGTTCAGCCGCGCTTTTGACCGGTGGTCCGCCGTCACGCCGTTGACCTTCTCGTTGGTGGAGCCGGCCACGGCGGCGGATATATGGATTGGATTCTACGCCGGGGACCACGGCGACGGGGAGCCGTTCGATGGGGCGTTGGGGACTTTGGCTCACGCGTTTTCGCCTCCGAACGGGCATTTCCATTTGGACGGCGACGAGAGCTGGGTGGTTTCCGGCGACCTGGCCTCGGCTCCGGCGGCGGCGGTTGATCTGGAGTCGGTGGCGGTTCATGAGATCGGGCATTTGTTGGGGCTCGGCCATTCCTCGGTTCAGGATTCGATTATGTTTCCGTCCCTTGGTTCCAGGACTAGGAAGGTGGATCTCGCCGCCGATGATGTCGCCGGAATTCAAGAATTGTATGGTCGGAACCCCAACGGCGACCTCTCGCCGCCGTTGACGACGGCGACACCGCTGTCTCCGCCGGTTCAGGAGAGCGATCAGTCGAAAAACGCGGCCGCTCCCACGCTGTACAGATTCTTGTGGGGCCAGCTTTTATTACTTGGCGTTGAACTTTTCTTAATCGTTAATTAATATTCTTGTGGTTATTATTACTATTTGTTTAACCATTTTACCGTAGGCACACTTTCATCATTATTGTTATTATTATATGTTACATTAATATCATCTACTAAATATAAAATAACTAACATTAAAATATAATTCAAAAAAAAAAAAAAAACCGAACATTAAAATATAATTAAAAAACATATCATCAAGAGCATTGTACTAAAAAAAAAAAAAAAAAAAATTATCATGGTTGCTTGTTATTTGCAAACTTGACTCGACTTGCTTAATGACACTTCATTAATTGGCTATCGCAAAAGGTTCAACCAAGAGATGCTCAGAGCTCTAGAGTTCGCCAGCAACCACCATCAAAGAAGCTATTGCGTTCAACACAACCAGCAATAATGAAAAAAAAACACCATTCGGTCGAATGTTGAACATGATTAATGGTTTCGATTGTGTTTGTTTATTTCTTCCATAGTTAGATCTTGAGCTTGGATGAAAACCACAACTTGAACCTGCAAGCATTGTCGGCAAGTATTAAAGATTTATGAACTCATTCTACTATGATTTGGATCGAAACAAGTTGTCGTCCCCATAACACTGATTAACGTTGTATTTAAGGATAAACAAAACCCTACATTGTAAATTTTCATGATCAAAATACACTTTCATTTCATAGATGACAAATACATCATATATATATATATATATATTTGAGTACATAGTGGGGGAAGGGGGACCAACTACTCTAAAATAATATGAGAGCCAAATACCAATTTTCGGGCTCGAACTCGTGACCGTGGAGTTGAAATGGATTAACACCAGACAAGATATACAACTGCCCCACTGACCCTCGGTACAAATACATTATATTATATTGATTCTTCATACTAGTATTAATTATATGGACGTGATGATGTATACATGGTATTTTATGCGGTATTTATATAAAAAAAAGTAACTCGTATTTGTCTAATAATAATAAAAAAATATATTACAACGTTAATCAATATAATATTTTTTATATATTGAAAAGAAGTTACAACATCCTTAAAATTCAAATATTAAATAAAATTTGAAACTTAAGTTGTGATGTTAATATTAGGGTTAGAACTTTTCAAATTCTCATCATCGTATTAAATGTAATTAAAGTATTAAAAACAAAAATTCAAAGGAGATTTTTTTAATACAAGTTGAGGAGGGAGACAACAAACCCTACAAATAGGATATTATTGTTTTCAAATATGAGAGTCAGATACCGATTCTCAAAATCAAATCCTTGATCATAGTTTTGAATCAAGCAAACACCAAACAACAAAACTATCAAGTAATTGACTCTTTTGATAAAATTCAAAGGAGGTTACATATTCACATACGTGGTTGTGGCATGTTGATTTTTTTTTGAAATTGGGGTAAGGGGACCACAAATCTTACTTAGAGGTATTGCTGCTTGCAAAGCAGATAAGAAACAAATATCAATTTTTAGAATGGATTAACACCAATTAAGATAGCCAACACGTCACCAACCTGATTTTTTTTTGAGTGGGGACAACAAATCCTATCAAACGGTATCATGCTCTCAAAATAAATGAGAGCTATACCGATTTTCAAGACCGAATTGTGACGCTGGTATTGAACTGGTTTACAACCAAATACTGAGACCATTGTGGCATTGACTCATTTGTGTGACTCATTCAATTCTCATCACACTATTAAATGCAATAGAAATATTAAAAATAAACAAAAACTCAAAGAATGTTACATGAATAATAAAAGTATCCGTGTTTTTTTTAATAATAATAACTCATAGAAGGTAATATTATGAAATAGGAAATTATCAAAGGGGCAAAATGCTCTAAAAATAATTTTCATTCACATTTGTGATTACAAATTCAATTCTAAAAATCAGTATTTGACTCTCATTTATTTCAGAGTTTATTGTCTGCCTCCCCGATATGCAATCAAGAAGCACTGAACATCGTCCTCAAACCTTGTGGAGACATCACATCTTCTATAAAGATTGTGACAATCTCTTCTGGATGTGCTCCCAAAACTTCTCTACTTCTTTTAAAACATATTTAAATATTCATATTTTTTAGTTTAACAACATTTGGTATTGAGAATTCGAACTCATAATCTTTTAGGGTGACTTTAGAGCACTGGTTTGGTTATTATAAACGGAAAGTTATTATAAACGGTGGATTATAATAAACGATGAATTATTATAAATGGTGTTTGAGGAGCAAGTTATTATAACTAACTCGGCCGTTTACATAAAGAGGAGCGCAAACACACCCTTAGTCATCTTATATAATTTCGTTGAAACTCTCCTCGTTTTTGGCAATATTCACGTGTGTTCTATTTTAGTCTATTATAGAAACAAGAGTAAATAATAATTAGTTTTTGTAATTCAAATGGGAAGAATTGAGTAGAGTACTTCCACCGAAAGAGTGGCACAACCAAATATCATCTTGAAAGTCGTACATATCCAACATTAGTCCACGAACTCCACTCTACAAATCCATCCTATTTAATCGTATGAAAATTAAAGCCACAAATTATCTTTTATTTTTATATACATATACATATACATATACATATACATATATATATATATATATACATATATATACATATATATATATATATATATACATATATACATATATATATATATATATATATATATATATATATATATATAATCTGGATAGAGAACGAAGAATTCTTCATTTTGTAATCTACATTTACAAAATTCGGGAAAAAATTAGAAAATCTGATCCGACTTGAAGAATATTATTGAAGCAGATCTAAGAGGGAATTTAAATGAAACGTGGAATAAGTTTTCTAGAAATAGATGAAATAATTTATACAACCTTTAAATCACAATTTAACAACTGAAAGAATCACAAATTCATTAAAAAAAAAAAACCATTCTGAGACCTCAAAAAATTGTTTTGAATTAAGTGAAATTGATTGGTTGTCCTAAGCTGAAAATTCCCTTGCAAATAAATGTAGTCTTCATAAAGTAGCTACCTACATCATCGTGGGCCGAGCTCGGTAATGTGGGCTTATAAAGTGGTTGGAAGTTGGGCCGGTTCAGCGAGTTTGACCTTTCGGAGTTTAATATTGGGCCGTCCGTTGGTAGTTGGGCCATGGGCTTTGGACTAAGGCCCAGAGGCGAGTTTATTGCCCTTGGAAAAATGAGGATATTGCGTGAGCCAGGTTTCACAGAGGAGCAGCGTTACCCACCTTTTTTTTTAAAGGATAATAACCCTTAAATAAATTCTATTAAAATTCATTATGATGTATGGACAAAGTTAATCTAGGTTTTACTTGAATAATATACATGACCATATATCAAAACATTTTCAGTCACCAAGTTAATCTAGAAATCCATGCAGATAGTTGAGCCCTTGGTCATTGTTGAGCAAATAAAAGGCATCCATGCCCAAAATAGTTTAACCAATAAATAAAGAGAGTAAAGTAAACCCAACAGGAGTCTACCCTAGCATGCCAAAGAAGTATAAAGAATAAATCACAGAGCCTAAGCAGCAAGCTCCACTCATGATCTCTCCAACACCTTCCAGCTAACTGTCTCAGTATAATTCATGATTACTTGGTGGAAAACCACAATAAATATGACTATAAAAGAATACTCAGTAAAAATTCTCCAACAGAATACAATTGCACAAAGTCAGAATCCAGTATCCTAGTCCAATATCCTAGCACATGCAAGTTTATATCTTAACTAAGCATAGCAAACAACTAGTCATGAGGTTCGTGACGTGAATCTCTTGTGAGGCCCGTGAGACACTCACTTAAGCATAAGAATATGACAGGTCATGAGGTATGTTACATGACTCTCTAACCCAAACAACTCATCATGAAATAGTATACTTACACGCACAGGGTACATCATAAGGCGTAGGGTGGCTTCGAGTGGCTCAGACGACGCACGAGGGCGTGCGGAGGCACTGCGTGTGGTAGTGCGATCGACGACGTGCGGTAGCTTTTTCCCCTCTCTTGATCTCTAACTCTCATTTTCTCTTATACTACGCCAAAGAGAAAAAACTACGATAAATGAAACAAAACCTTCTTAACCAACTTTACAAAAATTACAAAGTTGGTCCACTGAACCTGAAAACCACAAAAAAAGAACCCAAACTAATTAGCAATTGCAAATGGGTCTCTAGGGATAAAATTACCAAAATGTTCTTATGGTAAAAAATGTTTAGAAACTCAGCCAAAAACTCGAAAAAAGAAATCCGTATACGGAGGGTCTAATAAAAAATACAAGACGTTACAATCTAAATCCAAACACATTTTTATAATATACATTTCTTGATTCTTCAAACACACCCTTACCTCTGTTGTAAGCTGGATTCATCCAACCTTTGTTATATGGTTGCTCTATTACTACCTGCAAACACTTATTTTTGTCTCGTCCACGCGTGTCGCCATGCAATAAGGGAATTGAAGTCAGACACAAAAATCATGTAAATAAATCCCTTTATTTTGAAAATAAAGAGTAATGTGGCAGAAAATTAATGGAAAATTTGATTTGCAACTTAATTGGTGCATTATAATAGCTCCCATGCAACCACAAACCTCCTCGCCTTATCAAATGGGAATGTGCCTCGTCGTACACATTGTATATTCATTACACAATTAATTGAGATGCCAAATGCCAACAGAGAGGTAGCTCAAGCGGCATCAATGTGCATTTAATGATTTAGAGGTCTTAGATTCAAGTCTCTTCCACCCTCAGTTCAAGAGGTCTAAAATATATAAAACACCAAACAAGATAACCAACTGTGCCACTGACCCTCAGTCATTTATTTAATAATTATGAGCTAGACGATGCCACCATTTATGAGTGATTCAAGAAAATTCTTTTGTGAGGGTTGGAAAATTTTGATTAGTGAATGAATTATGAACATTGATAGTGCATTAGCTAATTTCAGCTAACATCTGAATCAAATGGCAGTAAAATGTGGTTAATTGCATTAAATTGCCATTAACATCGCAAACACGTTTTTGTTTAGTTTTCTATGATACCTTAACAAAAATCCGAGCTATTAAATTGCAACAAGTTGGGTAGGAAAATGTCATAATCGTACGGTGTCGATGTAAGGAAATATTCGCCACATTCATTTGAAAAAAAGAAAGTAAAAGAAAAAAAAAAAATCAGTTTTTCCAAAATAAAAGAAGAAAAAAAAGTAAGAATTCTGCTAAAGTAAAATGATATTTTTGAAAGAGAAATATTTAGATCATGCAATAAATATTGATGTCTATATATATAAATACATTAATATTTAAGTCATATCAAGACATGATTTAAATCAATTTTTTTTTGAAAAGTTCGGTAAAACACAATATGAGGAGAAAGTTTTTTGATTTGACATTAAAAGGATGAAAAATAGATGTTAGTCAACAAATTTAGAATATTCTAAAATTAAAATACATCCCTAGAGAATTAAACTTATATTAATAAAACAACCTAAACTTAGCATTAAATCCTAATAATTCTTCCCTTAAATTGAAATGTTGACGGCTATGTCAATCTCTTTGGTTTTTTTAGTTATGTTTATGTCAACCCAAAAGAGTCTTTCATAATTTCAAAAATTGATTCAATTGGAGAGGTTTAGTCATCATGTCTGTTAATTGATCTTGTGAATCATAATACACCAGTTCAACACTATTTATCTTAGTTTACTTTTGAAAACTTGATTGTACATCAATATGGTTGCTACGATTGGGGATGACTAGATTCTTTGAAATGTTGATTGATGAATTGTTGTTACATAATATATGGATGAATATTTAATGATTCTGGTTCAAATTTGTCAACACCATGCTTAATCATATCGTTTTGCATGCACATGAGATGGTGCAAGGAATAAAGTTGCCCTACATGGTGGACAAATTAATAAATGATTTCTTGTTATGACTAAAGAGGCAAGCTCTCCTTAAGGGAGAACAGATACATATGCACCGCATGGACTCCGTGACTAATCTATTTCTACGTGCATCTCAAGATTTCTCGTAATTCGATTTTCTTAAGGGAGAACAGATACATATGCACCACATGGACTCTGTGACTAATCTATTTCTACCTGCAACTACAAGTAAATCGATCACATTCTTGATTATGAGAAAGTAATCTTCAAGTATCGATCATCATTTCTTCATCATATCTAGCTTTGATTTCAAATCCATTATACGAGCAAGATTTCTGATAGAGAACTTCAAGTATAAAATCTTCCAAACTTTTTGAGTTGTCTCACAGTCATTTTTAGGTTCACTAATAACAAAAGTAACTATTAGTATAATAGAAAAGACTTATTTAAGATTTCGAAAAAAGAAAAAAGACTTATTAAAAGTAACTATCCATGTTTAGCCTTATTTAGGTAAATAATAGGTTTTGGTTTGGATTATCATAACTCTATCCATGTTTAGAGTTATCATAATCGGAAAGTTAGCTTAAACATTGTTTCCATTTGTCTAAGCGTGTTCACTTGACCAATTTTTTTTTTATCTTTTTTAAAAAATATTATTATGAATTTTCTTTAAGGTTTACTAACTATTTTGTTAATATGTTCAATAATTTTTATTAAATAATATATGTATATTATTTTTTTTCCTAACTCGTGATTGTTTGAAATAACAAGAGGAAAACAATAATTTTCATCTATTTAGATTTTTCTTAAATAACTATGAATTAAAAAATTAATAAACAAAAATCATCATATGTCAATATATAATTTTAATTAAAAAAAGTCATATTTATTCAAAATTATTTTATGAAGAATAAAAAAATTATCAAATTATAACTAAATAAATATACTTGTTTTTTAGTACCTAGCTATACTAATCCTAAGATATGTCAAATAAAATAAGAAAAAAATCCACTCGTTAAAAAATGTTAATTTATTTTTATTGTGTTCAATATTAATTACAAGTTTAACAAATTCTCAAAAAAAAAAATAATAATAATAAAAATAAAAGTTTAACAAAATATATTTGGTTAATTATTTGTACTTTAAATAAAATAAAATGTAAATATTTTTTTTCATAACATATGTTTATAATAATTGGCACGCGAACATTGTTTATCATAAACAATAACTTATACATCCAAAGCTATTTATTATAATTCTTATTATAACAACATACACTTTAAATAATCTTTAAAATAACTCTTCGTTTATAATATAAATCACTGTTTATATTAACTCAACTCGTTCTTCAACCAAACTAGATTCATCCATCCATATTATATGGTTGATATGTTACTAGTTGCCAACGCTCTCTTATGTCCCATCAATGAAACGCGTGTCGCTTTGTAATAAGGGAATTTTGGTGGGCAAACACATTAATTAAATCCCTTCTATGTTGAAAATAAGAAGAAATGTGGAAGAAAATGAATGGAAAACTAAATTCGGAACTTAATTCGTGCAATTTAATAGCTACCATCCAACCATAAACCTCTTGAGTTGTCAAATAGAAATGTGCTTCGTACATTTTAAATTTATTGAACAAATTAATTGAGACGGCAGTCACTGCAACTCTATTCATTATCAATGTCCAATTCACTTGTTCTAGCACTTTCATTTACTAACTTCAAAAAAAAAAAAAAAAGCAACAATATTTTTAATTCTTAAATTTTGTGTCTAGCTTCAATTTAGTATCTATATTTCAAAATTGAATAATTTTAGATGAGATTTTAATAATGCTCATATTAATTTTTGAGATAACAAAACCATTAATTATATAAGATAATCCCTATTGAAATAATGATTAAATTAATTTTAAATTTCAATAATAGTGATTATTTCAGTTTTAACGTGAATTTAATTTAGTTTCAAATTCAAATCGAAGGATCAGAAAGGTCATTTTCAAAAAAAAAAATAATAATTTACCAATTCTTAAGAATTTAATTTCTTGGACCACCCATATGGCGACTTCTAACACTTTTTTTTTTCTTTTAGTTTATATACGATTGGAGAAGAATATTCAAATTTATTATCTTTTAATCATGAAAATACTTGGTTGTCCTTGGATTATTATTCTACTCAACACATCTTCAGCATTATTGTTTTCCAAAGAATATGACTATATAACTAATACAAATTTATTAAAATTGAATATTCAATGGTGATTTAACCAAATTCTCCCCCATTAAGAGTAAAACTCCCCATGTGTAGGGGAGTCCTACATTTTAGGGATGTGGCACCATTAAATGACACAAAAATTACACACTTTAAAAAATAACTCTATTATAAAATATTTTTTGTGGTATTCAAAAGTGCTACATCCCCAAAATGTAGAGCTTTCCTATGCATTCATGTGTAGGGGAGTTTTTGTACCCCATTAATGCCCATTCCTTCACAATTTGTACTTTACATTCTTTTCCTCTTTACTTCATTTTTCATTTTTATTGAACCCATGTTAGTTTAAGTTAATGGGTTGTTGTTAAAAAATTAAATTTAAAAAAAAAAAGAAAAAAAAAAGTTTAATGGGTTGGGATAACTATATACTATGAATTTTTATTACAAAATTAATTGATGATGACAAAAACAGTTCAACTATCTTTTAAATATTATAGGGTAATATAAATTTATAAATTTATTTTTTATGATTTGAAAAAGTTAGAATATAGCTATTCTTAATTCTTATGGTTTGAAGATATATAAAACTTAGTCTCCATAGTTTTAAAAACTAAAATTTAGACTCTATAATTCCATAAAACCTAACTATAGTTATTATCGTTTCTAATGGTTGGCGAATTAAGTACTTGAAACTAAAGTATTTATGTCTCATTGATGAAACTATGAGTTAGAGTTTATGCATGAATAGTGAGTTTCCATGAACTTGGTACAACAACAATTATGTACGATATAAAAATTAGATTTTAGATTTTAGAAAGTTATGGGGGCTAAATTCAAATTTTTAGAACCATATGGATTACATTTTAATTATATTCAAACCTTAGGAACTAAATTCTATATTAAAGAAGTATACTCTAATTTTTCAAACCATAAGAATTAAACTCCATTTTTTTTAATCATAGGGATTAAACTTATGTTTTACCCTCAATATTAAGAGTTATCTCCTCACCTTTCCATTATATGGAATCTTGACCAAAAAAAAAAACTAAATATTCTTAAAGCTCTAAGAAGTTAGAAACTTTTGTTAACCTTAATAGACCTAATAGATACATAAATGGAAAAGTGTAAGGGACAAAATAGTATTTTTAAGTTGTGTATATATTAGTCAAGAGTTTTGAGTGCAAACACAAAATATTGGGAAGAGAATTTTGTAAAGCAAATCAAAAGATGTGGAGACTTAAGTTGGGAAAGGGAGAAAATGAGGGAAACTTATTCAGTACAAACAGCTTCATTGGAAGGCAGACATGGGAATTTGATCACAATTATGAAGCAACACAAGAAGAGATGGATCAAGTGGAAGAAGCTCGTCAAACTTATTACCAAAATCGCAATCTTGTCCAATGTAGTAGTGATTTACTTTGGAGATTTCAGGTACTTTTACTTTTTCAATTTACTCCTTATGATAACAAAATTTAAGAGGTTAATTTTTAAAAAAATTAATCTTAAGTTTTAAAAAACGTGCATTTAGTATATATTTCAATTTACCTATCTTGAAATCTTAGATTTTTTATGTTAGTCCACAAACTTTAAGTTTTTTTTGGTTCCATTTTGGCCCTAACTTTATTTCATTTTAGTTGTTGAATGTTTAAATGTTTAATTTTAGTCCATAGAATTTCCAAAAAGTTGAAAATAGGTACCTAGGATAAATTTGAAACTATTATTAATTAATAGAACCAAAAATAAAATATATAAATATATTTCTAAAATTTATAGAGACAGATGACCAATTTTAAAAATTGAACATTTTAAGAACAAAGGTGAAAGTCTAAAGACCAAAATTGGTACAAACTTAAAAGTGGAGAGATTAAATTAGACCTGTAAAAATTTGGAAACAAAACCCCACATCTATGAGCTAAAATGATATTTAACCATTTATCCTAATTTTTCATTATTTTGAGAGGTACAGTTTCTAGGAGAAAAGAATTTCAAACAAACAATTCCGAAAGTGAAAGTGGAGGTGGATGGAAGAGATGATGAAGAAGAGAAAATTAGAAAAATAAAAGAATCAGCCGCCATTGCAATTAGAAGAGCCACTACTTTCTTTGCTGCCTTACAAAGCGATCATGGCCACTGGCCTGCAGAAAATTCTGGCCCTTTATTTTATTTACCTCCTTTGGTATATGCTTAATTTAATTTAATTTAATTTATATTATATTATATGATATTGATGTTTTACGTAACAAATTTGATCTCTTTTTTTGGATCAAAAGGTATTTGCACTGTATATCACTGGACATCTTAATACTGTATTATCAGAAGAGCATCAAAAGGAAATCCTCCGCTATATTTATTGTCATCAGGTGAATATTCGGCTTATCATCAGTGATTAGAAAAGTAATTCATCTATTTTATATATATTATAAACTCCGGCCACTTTTTTTCATATGGAACAAAATTTGTTTGGTCGTTGGAATTAGGGGTGATAATGAAAACCGAAAATCGCCAAAACCCAACTGAACCAAATCAATTTATTGGATCAGTTCGGATTTTTCATATAATATTGGACATATTGGTTTTTATTTAGAGAAAATCGAAATTTATTGAATTAGATTCTATTTGTAAAAATCAATATTGATTTATTTTACTTTCATTTTTCTTTTTTATGTGTTAGTTAAACTTTTTATTGGTAGATAATTAATTATTTTTGTTTAATTTAATTATAAATTATGAGATTTTTTTATAAAAACGACATTAAAATATGATTTGGAAGTAAAATAGCAAGTAAAATAGTAAAAAAAAGTAAATCGTAGGGAATTGAATAGAAGAAAATCGAGCCAATAATTTTATCGTTTAACGGATATTGGTTTGGTTCCTCGGTTAAATCAATGTGATCAGATCGGTTATCGGTTTGACTTAGAAATCAAAGAAACCCGAACGAATGGTTTTGTCTTTTGTTGGATATTGGTTTGGTTCCTCGGTTAAATCAATGTGATCAGATCGGTTATCAGTTTGACTTAGAAATCAAAGAAACCCGAACCAATGGTTTTGTCTTTTGTTGGACATTGGTTCGGTTCTTCTTTTTATCAAATTGATTAGATCGGTTCGATTATTAGTTTGACCTAAAATAGAAGAAAATCGAACCAATATCATCCCTAGTTGGAATTTGGTCGAGATATCGAGCTAATACGAAAATGATGGTAGAATGAAGATGGTGGATGGGGATTACACATTGTGGGAGAAAGCGGCATGCTTTGTACGGTTCTAAACTACATAGCAATGCGTATCCTTGGAGAAGGGCCTGACATGGACAGTTGTGGCAGAGCTCAAAATTGGATTCTTCATCATGGAGGTGCCCTTTACATTCCTTCTTGGGGAAAGATTTGGCTTGCAGTGAGTACTCTAACTTCTTTTTTTTTTTTAATTTAGTTGGAAATTTGGATATGTAATCTTATAGTTATTCGATCGTATATGATAATACAGATTCTAGGTGTATACGAGTGGGAAGGAACAAACCCTATGCCACCAGAAATTTGGATGGTTGGAAATATATTACCTAAAATTATAAATCCATCAAGTCTTTTTTGTTATTGTCGGTTAACCTACCTTCCCATGTCATATTTATATGGGAAGCGGTTTGTGGGACCCTTAACTCCACTCATTTTACAACTACGACAAGAAATCTACTCCACTACTTACAACGACATCAAATGGAGTCCAGCACGACATTATTGTGCAAAGGTATTTATTTAAGTTCTTGTTTGATAATTATTTTATTTTTAGTTTTTAAAGTTTATGTCTACAACAATTAATTCACCATAAATTTTTATTATTTTAATAATCAAATCAAAATTTGTAAAAAAAAAAAAACTTCTAAAAACCTGCTTTTGTTTTTGAAATCCGATAATATTCTCATACTTTCTAAAGAAAAGATTAGAACACATTACAAAAAAAATTGAACAAAAACAAAAACTCATATATTATCATCAAACGGGAACTAAACAATTCAGATTCAATTTTAGAGCATAAAATATGGTAGTAAAATATCGCATAATAATTGTGTGGAGGAATAATTTTTAATGTACCAATGCTATATGATCTTAATTTACATCGATTCATAACACAGGAGGATCAATGTTTTGAGCGTCCATTCATTCAAAAGTTAGCATGGGATGCGATTCAATACTTTGGAGAACCTGTTCTTAGTAGTAAAGCATTTAAAAGAGTAAGAAATCATGCAATCCAAATAACCAAACATCTAATTGATTATGAAGATCATTGTAGTCGTTACATCACCATTGGATGTGTCGAAAAGGTAATTAATATTCGTAATTTGTTTGTTGATAATTAATATTATATATATAATATGATCATACATATTGCCATATGCTAGAGAACTACTAATTAATTAACATGTGCATGCAGCCATTATTCATGGTTGCTTGTTGGGCTGACAATCCTAGTGGAGAAGCTTATAAAAAGCATCTTGCTAGGGTCAAAGATTACTTATGGGTTGCTGAAGATGGAATCAAAATGCAAGTTAAGTATTATTTATTATTTCTTATATCTCGGGACATTAAAGGTAACATACCTTCAAAGCTTAAGTTTTCAACCACTGTATCATCCCTTGAGGACAATATTATTTATTATCTGAATCAAACACATATGTTATAAAGTTGATCTTGTCCCATTTCTAAACTTCATTTGTATGTATGAGCAGAGCTTTGGTAGCCAATCTTGGGATGTTGCTTTTGCCATTCAAGCAATTCTTGCAACCAATCTTCACCATGAATTCTCACACACATTAAAAAAAGGCCATGAATTCATTAAAAAATCACAGGTACACTCATAAGTACTTAATATTGAAGTTGTAATTTGAGTTTAATTAATTACTTGGGTTTTGATATATATGAATAAATTAAATTAGATAAAAGAGAATCCTCATGGTGACTTCAAAAATATGTATCGCCACATGTCAAAAGGAGGATGGACATTTTCTGATCAAGATCATGGATGGCAAGTTTCTGATTGTACATCAGAAAATTTATTGGTATTATTATATATATAATTAAGTACTTAAATATATAAAATTCATAATTAATTAATGCTTAGCTAATTAATTTGCATTTATAAAATGCATGATGTCTATGTGGCAGTGTTGTTTGATATTTTCAACCATGCCGCGGGAGATGGTAGGAGATCCTATGGAACCACAGTCCTTTTTTGATGCAGTTAATATTATACTTTCCCTACAGGTATGTAATAGCTATGGTTTTATTTATTCATAATGTTTCAAAATTAAAGAACCAACGGTAAATTATATATTTAATCCCTATCTAGTACCTATCATTTTAAAATCTAAAATTCAGTCTCTATAATTCAGAATAATTTTGAAAAATTAAAATTTACCTTCAATGGTTCAATTCAAACTAAAAACATAGACTTTATGGTTGATAATTATTGACAAATTAAGTATATATAGGATGAATGCAGTGCATATGTATAATATGTCATCGTTTTATTCAATCAGTCACTTAACTTGCTTTGTTATTATTGACACATGTATAACGAACTTTCAAATATTTAATTTGCTAACAATTACGAACAATAATAACTTTTCTTATATATATTTTATCAAACTACAACGATTAAGTTCTAGTTTTTAAAACTATAAGAACTAAATTCTTAACTTTCTTCAAATCATAAGAACTAAATTATAGGAACTAAATCCTATCTTTCGTCCGACCATAGAAAGATGAATTTAAAATTTACCCAAGAACCAAATAAGGCTAAGTTTGTAATTTTTAATTTTTAAACAGGCAAAAAATGGTGGAATGGCAGCTTGGGAGCCAACTGGTATAGCACCTGCATGGATGGAGAAATTAAATCCAGTGGAATTCTTAGAAAACACAGTATTGGAGAATGAGTATGTAGAGTGCACATCATCAGCCATACAAGCATTGGTGTTATTTAAGAAGCAGTTTCCAAGCCATAGGAGAAAAGAGATTGAATGCTTTATACAAAAAGGAGTAAATTACATAAAAGCCACTCAGAAAGAGGATGGGTCATGGTATGGAAACTGGGGGATTTGTCATTTATATGGTACATATTTTGCCATTAAAGGATTGGTAGCGGCTGGAAACACTTATGATAACTGCTTGACGATAAGAAGAGCTGTACAGTTTGTGTTTAAACTTCAATGTGAAGATGGTGGATGGGGAGAGAGCCATGTTTCTTGCATCAATAAATTCTATACACCTCTTCCTAACAACTCTTCCAATCTTGTTCATACTTCGTTCGGTTTAATGGCTTTAATCCATGCGCAACAGGTAACTCCTTAATTATTAAGTCGTACATGATGTTACTAGAGTTATACCGCTTTTGACCATTAATACATGAGTATAGATAGTGCAGACACCCGTTCAAAACTAATTAGTGATGAGAGGTCTCAACTCTTTCCTATTAGGGATCTTAACATACCTCTTCAAAATGGTGCCTATTTTGGGATCACAGATCTTGAAATTGGATCTCAAACCATCATGGGATGACTCAATCGGTCAAAGAGGGTCTTGGGGTGGATAAGGTGATGGGTTCAATCCCCATGGTGGCCACCTATCTAGGAATTAATTTCCTACGGGTTTCCTTGGCATCCAAATGTTGTAGGGTCTGGCGGTATGCCCCATGACATTAGTCGAGGTGCTTGCACGCTGGCCTAGACAGTCACAGATATACAAAATAAATAAATAAATAAAATCGGATCTCAATTTCATTCTTACAAGATAGAATAACCTATTTGAACTTAATGGACTTTGATATCATATTAGATAGTGTAGACATCCATCTAAAAAATAATTAGTAATGAGAGAATTAATCCACTCTTTTCGATGTAAAATCCTAACGACGAGTATGTATACTACAGGCAAGCAGAGATCCAGCTCCTCTTCATCGTGCTGCTACACTCCTAATTAACTCGCAATTGGATGATGGTGATTACCCTCAACAGGTGCTTAGCTTAATTACATTATCATTACCATTACCTTAATTATTTGTCAACATTAATTATTTCTAATTATGTGTGTAAATGTTGTTTAAAATATTGCAGGAGATAGCTGGGGTTTTTATGAACAACTGCATGCTTCATTATGCACTATACAGGAATGTATTCCCACTTTGGGCACTTGCAGACTACTCTAATTTCATTTCATTACCTTAATTAATAATTAGTTAATGAATCTCTACATATAGAGGTTTTTATGTTCTAAAATACTATAAATGTTCATTTCATTTGGAAATCATGCTTTACATATATTACAAAAAAATTTATAAATACTATTATTTCCTTTACCCAATTTAGGTTTCTGATCTGTATGAAATCTATGGCTTTTGGTTATACTTAAATTGCAAAACGAAATATACCTCCTCTGTATTCGATTTTGTGATTATATCCACCCAACTTTATTCATATTACCTATTTTATGCACGTTTATGAAAAAGAGAATCTAATTTTTACTTTTTCTGTTTATATTATTAGATAAAGGATGCCTGCTGGCAACAAAATTAAATAATACAAAACCAATATTGCAGATATGTTTCTTTATTATAACATGAGATATGTTTCTTTATTAGTGGTCATTTTCTTAATCAACTTCTTATTATCATAGAACCGGCACATGGGGAAAAAATCCGGCACCATTTTATTTGATTTACTTGAATTAATTTTAACTAATTCATCATCCTTATCCAGAAGGAAAAATCAAAATATTTCAAATTGGCCATTGAAAAAACTAGAATTAAAATTTATATATATAGGGCTTGTTTGGCTACGGCGGGAAGCGAAGCGAAGGGAAGGGAAAGAAAGGGAAGAGAAATGAGAGTAAATTGGTGTTTGGTGAGATGGGGAGAGATGAGATTTTTTTTTTTTTTTAACTAATACATATCTAATATTTTAATACAAAATTCATACATTTTCTTTTTTAAAATTTATTTCATTTATTTCTTAAATAAAAATTAAAAATTTAATACATTATGTCAATAAAAATTACTAAATTAATGAAATAAAAAAAAATTCCAATAATAAAAAATTATAAGTATTTAAAAATAATAAATCAGAATAAATAGATAAATATAATTTTTTATAATGAAATTAAGTTTAGAAATTCAAATCAAGATAGATGTAATAAAAAAATAACTATTTTAATTATTTTGAATAATTATTTTAGGATTATTTAAATATATATTTCTATTTATTTTATAAAATGTATGAATTTTAAAAAATTGATAAATAATAAAATTAATATATATTTGTATATAAAAACATTTTAAATGCATACATTGTCCATAAAAAGTCAAATATATAAAAAAAAAATTCGTGAAAGACAGATAGAAATGGTAAATTTATATATGAATGATATTTTGACAGCTTATGCCATTTGACAACCTGAACCATTTTCATTTCCAAAGTAAAATCATTACTTTTTAATATTTATTTATTTATCATTTACGTTTTCAAGGAATTGCAAGTAATAAATTTTTATTTTTTATTATATATATTTACTTTTTCAATAAAATTAATCATTACTTTTATAAAATATATTAATTTTTTATTTATATATGTGTAACTTTTCTCTTCTCAATCTCATTCTCAACTTCGTCTTTCCCATTTTTTCACTTTATTTTCTTCTTTCTTTTAACTTTTTAGCATTTTTTTCTTTCCTCTTATCTTTTCTTCTTTCTTCTGCTTTCCTTTCTTCTTCAGTTACACTTTTTTTCCTTTCTAGTTACTATAACTGACCGATCGACACCATACATAATTGGTCGACATTTTCAATCATGTTTGAATCGTCGAAAAATATAAACAGATTGGTTGGTGGTCGGTGACGGTTTTCACTAAAAACCGACACCGATCGACCGATGAACACCCCTAGTTAATGATATCTACTTAATTTAAGATAATTTTAAAAGATGAAAAATTCAAATCTATATAAATTTTTATTTTAGAATAATACTTTAAATTTAGAAAATATATAACTAATAAAATGATTTTAATTAAAATTAAATAAAACTGATGAAAATGTAAAATTAAAGTGGAAAGTTTGCTTGTTCAAAAAAAAAAATGGAAAGTTTGTTAAAAGAAATAACCCAAACGAAAAGTAGAGAAAAAGAAAAGAAGCAGGCAAGCGAAAGAAAAGAAAGAAAGAAAAGGAAAAAAAAAAAAAGTGTGAACATCACGCGCCGGGTTAGGCCGGGTTACGAGCTGGGTTAACCCGGCGGCCCAAACGCGGGGAAGGGCCCGCCCCTTCCCTTCCCGGGCTGATATGGGCGGGCCAAACGTGCCCATATAGTGTTTGCACAACAAATCCGGATAAAAAGAATTCCACGTGGCGATTACGTGGAGGCAGGTTCAGATGCGAAAGGGGAAAAGGGGCCATGAATAAAGTTGGACGATTGAGATTAAAAGGTCTGCAGAGATTAAAAATTCAACAGCCATTCGATTGAGAACAAAAAATTGAAAACCCATCTATATTTTTGCTTTTTTTTTTTTTTTTTTTTTTTTTTTAGCCTTTTAAAAAAAAAGAAAAAAAAAGAGGTCAGTGATTGAGTGTGACGATACAAATGGCATCATCCCGTAATATTGAATATTTTGAACCGCGCTATTTACAAAATAAATTCTCTCGGGGATGTTTGTTTCTTGAATTTAAGGAAGATTTAAAATGATTATTTATTAACTATTTTTTAGAAAATCACATTTAAAGGAATTTTTATAATTATTCAAAGTGAATTTTTATTTTATTGTTAAAAATAATTTTTTATTTTTAATCATTTCAATTTTTAAAATAACTATTCATTTTAAATTTATATTTAAATAAATTATTACCTCTAACTTTTCTATATATATATATATATATATTAGTTTTTTTTATTACAATTCATAATTTTCAATTATTCAAAATAACTACTCCAACTAATTTCGCGTCCAAAAGTTCATCCAAAAGTTCGTTCAAACATCTCGAAAAGCTTCTTTAAAGACTCATCCAAATACCTTCTTCAAGTTTCCTTGAAAAAAATAACTAGTCCAATGTATTTATCTTTAAAAATTAAGAAAAGGAAGAAGAGGAACTAGTCTAATTTATATATCTCAGAGAAGAAGGAGCTAGCTCAATTTATTTATTTATAATAAATAAAATAATTTAAAATATTATTCTGATTCTTATATTTTTAAATTGATTTAATTTCGATATTTATGTTTTCAAAATGTCTCATTTTAATTATATAATTTAAAAGGTGATATAAGCTTGAAGTTATTTTTATTTGAAAGTAGTCGAGTAAAAACTAATATAACGACGTAATGAAATATATTATTAACATTTATAGAGAAAATAAAATTAATAGAAAGTAGTATTATAGAAAACAATCTAGGTCAAATATCAACTTTTAGATCCGTTCAAATTACCTTAACTAAAATTAAATATTTAAAAATAATATAAAGTTATGATGTAATATTTTGAGTTGGGTCAAGTTAGGAAATGTTTTTGGATCAAATTAAATTTGTGGATTTGTTTTTTTTTTTTTTTAACAAAACCTGTCGATTTGTTTAATCTGATGTATTAAATCAATTTAACTCAAATCTCACACACATATTTTTTGTAGGGAAACTAGCAGGATTAGTCAAATATAGAAAATATTTGTAGAAAAAAATTAACAATTGTTTTCATTGATATTAATAATACTTTTTATAATATTGTATCGTAATATATTGTATCAATATATATAATATTGTATTAATAAGTATTTATAGTTGAATATTGATGATTATAAATACAAATAGTTTAAAATTTGCCTACTAATTATTTTATGAGAATAACACATCCGATACAATTTTTTGTATTGTTTTAAGATTCAACTCATAATCAGCAAAATATATTAAAAATATTAAGAAAAAATCCTACCATACATAAACCTAGGCTACCTATTATCAGTGTATGTTCCTTACTAATATTCCAAAAACCTATCTTAATAATGAATTGAGTTTGGGTTGGTTAGGTTGAATCACTTAAAATTGGACGACTCAAAAATTAATCTAACAAAAATTATAAAATCATAATTCAATTCAATCTTTAAAAAAAAAAGTCAAATCAAGTTTTAGGTTGGGTAATTTGGATGGTTCCATTTGTCAATTTTTTTTCGTTATGCCCCTGCGTAAAACAAGTCTTAAAATAACTAAACAAAATGATATTTTAACATTTATAATACATCCAACTAAGATATTCTTTTAGTTAGTTTAACAGCATTGGGAAGGATAGATTTGAATTTGAACACATTTTAGTGATGAGTACTGCTGTGATTTTGGGAAGTAAAACACTCAAACCAGGCTCGTGGAGCATGTTTGAGTCTATAAAGAGATTTATGTAAACGACATACAAGGTGAGGAGAGTTAGTGTTTACAAAATCTTGAGGTTGTTGGATAAAACCCTTTTCTTGGAGATCACCTTGTAGAAAAGCGTTTTTAACATCTAGCTGTCGTAGTTTCCATCCAAAAGTAGCGGCCAAAGATACTATAATACGAATAGTAGGTCTTTTAATGACTGGACTAAACATTTCTTGATAGACAATACCTTCTTCTTGATGATATCCCTTAGCAACCAAACGTGCCTTGTGTCTTGCTATGCTTCCATCAGGATGCATCTTCAAACGGTAAACCCATTTACACCCAATAGCATGTTTATTTGGAGGGAGTTCAACTAATGTCCAAGTGTTTTGTTTAATCAATGCCTCATATTCACTTGTCATTGGTTATTTCCACTCCTGGATTTTAGATGCTTTAGAAAAATATGTGGGTTAAAGGCTTGAATTAGTTGGAACAGACTGAGCTAAGAAGATTTTCTTTTTGGATGTGTGTTAGAAGTTGATAGAAAAGGCATAGATGATGTAGAATGAGTAGTTGGAGGTGTAGGAATGACAGGGAGTGAAAGACCAGAAGTTGAACTAGTCTCAAGGGTGGTGGTCTCTAAATCTTGTACAGGTGGAAGATGAATGTCATGAATTTGCATTGATGGTGAGTCGATATGTGGTGGTGGATCTACAACAGAAGGTATTGTCTGGTGAGTCGATATGTAGTGGGAATATCAATAAGACCAGGAGTTGTTGGATGTTTAGAGGATGGCAAAAGACATGGATAAATATCAGGAATATAAACTGGTGTTAGTGTGTGCAAATGGCTAGCAGATGGTGTTTTTAATGTAGAAAAGGGAAAATATTTTTCATTAAACACAACATGACGAGAAATGTAAAATTTCTTATCTATAGGTTCGAAACACAAATATCCTTTATAATGCAAGAGATAACCTAAAAATATGCATTCAACACTCCGAGGCTGCAATTTATGATCATTGTGAGGCTGCAATTTATGATCATTATATGATCTAATACGGGGAAAACAAGCACAACCAAACACTTTCATCATAGAGTATTCAGGTAATTTAGCATATAAAATCTCAAATGGTAATTTATTTCCAAGTAATTGTGTAGGAAGTCTATTGATTATAAAGGCAACAGTGGAGTAATCAAAGTTCCATAAATGTGTAGGTACCTTAGATGTATTAAGTAAGGCAATTGTAGTTTCAGTTAAATGGCTATGTTTCCTTTCAGCAACACCATTTTGTTCAGGAGTATGTGGACAAGATTTTTCATGATAAATGCCTCTTTCCTCGAAGAATCGTTGGAGTGTGTTATTCACAAACTCACCACCACCATCACTTCGAAACTTTTGAACCTTAAAGTTTAAATGATTCTCAATAGAAACAACAAAATCTATAATAGTTTTAACAGCATCAGATTTAAGAAAAAAAGGAAATAACCAACAAAATCGTGAGAAATCATCTATTATAGTAAGATAGTATCTATGTCCATTAAATGATAACTCAGGAGTAGGGCCCCAAACATCACTATGAAGAAGTTGTAGAGGTTTAGTACTAATAGAGTTTGATGTAAGAAAAGGAAGTTTTGTCATTTTGCTAGTAATACAATCATTATAGAATGTTGAATCTAGTTTAACAGCATATGGAAAAGACTTAAGAATCTGTTTAAAAACAGAATGACTTGGATGTCCAAGTCGAGCATGCCAGTCAATTGAGCTTCCTTGGATACCAACGTTAGCTTGAAGATCTTTGTTATTTGTATAGATCGGATATAACCATTCTTGCTAGGTCCATAGTACAAGGTTTTAAGAGTTTGCTTGTCTTGAATCACAAAGTGATTAGCATCAAAGGTAATTTTACAATTATTATCTTTACATAGTTTATGAACAGAGATCAAGTTAGTCGATATGTTTGGTACACGAAGTAAAATACTAAGAACAAATGAATAATGGGGTTGAGAGAATACCTTTTCCCTTGTGAGATATATTGAGAGGCTGACCATCTCCAACAACAATATTATCATCACCCAAATATGGAACAGAAGTTTGGAAATTTGCAATATCATTCGAAATATGGGCATTACATCCAGAGTCTGATAGCCAAACTCCATTATCTTGGTGTGTACTTGTAGGGGTAGGAGAAAAGATACCTTGGTTTGAGGTTGAGGCTGCCATTGCTGCTAATTTTGCAGGTGGAAGACGCCCTTGATATGAGAAATTCATCTGGTTGTAGCAGTCAAGAGCATCGTGCCAAATTTTCTTACAAATGTAGCAAGGCATTGTAAGTTCAGACTCAAGAGGAGGCACATGGGTGGAGAATGGTGCACTAGTTGATCCTTGTGAGTAGGTGTTCTGGGAATAATTCGGGATATGCGAAGTTGAACCCTGTGAGTATGTATTAGGAGTGTAAGAAGTTGGATTGTGGGAATATGAACTTCGACCCCCTCTGTTTTCATTGAAACGTCCTTGCCCTCGGGACGATCCACGCCATCCACCTCGTTCTGTTCTAGAAGTTGTTGTAGCCATAGCTAGAACATTGGTCTTGGATTTCTCATCAATCTTGGATTGAGATTCAATAGCTAATTCCTCTGTTTGAAGAAGAACATGTAACTCAGCAAAGGAAATAGGTTCAGAACGGGTTCGTAAAGAAGTTCGAAGAACATTATAAGTCGATGGTAGTCTTTGCACAGTGTAAATGACGAGATCTTCTTGATCTATTTAGACATTGACGGCAGCTAGCACTACAAGAAAAAAAGTCTTAGGCGACGTTTTATTAACATTGGGAAAGAAAACGTTGCTTAAATCGACCTTAGGGGACGTTTTATTAACGTTGGGAAAGAAAACGTTGCTTAAACCGGCCTTAGGCGACTTTTTTTAAAAACGTCGCCTAAAATATGGCTTATGCGACGTTTTATTAACGTTGGGAAAGAAAACGTCGCCTAAATCAGGGGTTATGCGATGTTTTTTAAAAATGTCGCCTAAAAAATTTCTTTTTCATAAAAGAAACAATCCTAGCCCTTCATCATCGTCTTCTTCTTCTCCTTCTTCTTCTCCAACCCAAACCCCACTCCCCCATCTATCAGCAGCTGCCATCGCCGCCGGCCGCTCGAACCACGCTGCCGCCCTCAGCTCCCCACGCCACCTGCCGCTCGAACAACGCCACAACGCCGCTGCCCTCGTTATGAGCGGCCACGAACAACCCCTTCGTGCGCATGCTCCCACATCGATCTCCCCCATCTCAAACAGCCCCTGCTCGTACCTACCCACGTCGATCTCCCCCTTCGCGTTGATCTCCTCTTCGAGTCGATCTCTTCTCGTCGCGAGCAGCCACGAAAAGCCTCTTCGATCTCCCCTCGTTGCGAGCAGCCACGAACAGCCCCTTCGCCGCACCCGTCCCTACCGAGCCTAGCTCCTCCCCGTGACGATCGTTCGATTGTGATTGCGATCGGTACGTATTTCTCTATTTCGTCTACGCAAACATGTATTTCAATCTCAATACTAGCTTATTGAACTTAAAGAAGAAAAATAAAAAGAGAAAACCAATAGCAATTCATTTGTATATACATTAATTATTCCACCAACTAACTTGAATTGACAGAAAAAATTTCCCTATCAAATATAATTTAAGATTGTTCATTGTTTTATTCATCTCTATTGTATAAGTTGTCAGTTTATAATTTGCAAAACAAGAAGAAAAAAAAAAGTTAATTTGCACCATGAGTTTTACATGTGTAAGTAGTGTAATATGTGTATAGTTAAAGTTAACAAATATATATGTGCCAACATAATGAGTTTATTGTATAACTATAATTTAAAGGATATAAATCTTCTCCCTATAAATATTGCTTAATAAAAAGAAATATATATCAAACATAGGTTTACTTTCTTAAATTCAATTACCTTCTTCACTATCTTTGTTGCTTTCCCTTCATTGTTTTCAATGCCACTCTCTAATGATTCACCTAAATCATGTAGGATAGTTCAACGCTTTAATCTGAGAGTGGTTATTGAAAGAGATTGAAGATGAACAAAGATTGGATAAAAAATAAAAATAGATTGTCTGTTGAATATGCTGAAGGCATTAAACAATTTTTGGAAATGGCAAAGTCTCATGTCAATAGTGTTGGAAAAGTGAGATGTCCTTGCAAAAAATGTATGAACGTGTTGTGCCAAAGTATTCAAGGGGTAGAAACTCATTTGTTCATATATGGAATTGTGGAATCCTATCGTGACTGGATATACCATGGAGAACCTGTTAACTTACCTAGGTATGAAAGACAAACAGTGAGGTTAGTACACGTCGAAATGGTCAATTTAGTTGAGTCTAGTGGGCATAATGATGAGAATGAAATAATGAAAATGTTGAATGACATGAACCGTTGTACTTTGGAATCAATTATAGTTGAAGAAGAAGATAATAATACTTATGAAAATGTTGCACCCAACTACAGTAGACAAGACAATCGATCAACATCGTTTGATGACTTGATGAAAGAAGCATCTATTCAGTTATATCCAGGATGTACTCGATTCTCCGCTTCCTTTTTTTTGGTAAAATTGATGCATGTAAATACTATGAATAACTAGACCAATACCTCATTTGATTCGTTGTTGAAATTGTTAAAAGAATCGCATCCTAACGGTGCTTGCATACCTGGTTCATTCTACGAGACTAATAAGAAGTTTTGAGAGTTGAGGTTGACTTACGAATCAATTCACGCATGCAGGTACGATTGCGTGTTGTATAGGAACGAATACAAAGATGCTGAAAAATGGCCTACATGTGGAAAGTCTCGATATAAGACGAACAAGGATAATTCTAAGAAACTTCCCCACAAAGTGTTGAGACATTTCCCGTTAATACCTCGACTAAAGAGATTATTCTCTTCTAAGCATTATGCTTTCGATATGAGATGGCACAAGGAAAAACGTGTTGAGGAACCAAGAGTTTTGCAACATCCATTAGACGGTGAAGCCTGGAAACATTTGGACCTTCAATTTCCTGAATTTGCATTAGATTCTCGAAATGTACGATTTGGATTGTCTTCGGATGGATTCAACCCTTACGGTCATATGAGTACCACGTACAGTATGTGGCCTGTACAATTAGTGGTGTACAATCTACCACCTTAGAAATGCATGAAAGACACAAATATCATATTATCCTTATTAATTCCTGGTCCAAAATCACCAAGAAGGGAGATTGATGTGTACTTGCAACCACTAATTGGGGAGTTGAAAGAGTTGTGGAATAATGGTGTTCGCACGTTCGACTCATTCAAGAAAGAGTACTTCCAACTTCGCGCTTGCTTGATGTGGACCATAAATGATTTCCCGACGTATGGTGACTTTTCTGGTTGGAGTACGAAAGGTTACCAAGCTTGTCCTATTTGTAAAGAAGAAACTCCCGTTGTTGGTTTGAGAGGGAAGCAATGATACATTAGACATCGACTGTATCTACCTAATAATCACACTTGGCGTAGAAGTAAATTGTTTAATGGAGAAAATGAATCTCGTGAACCTCCAATGACATGAGATGGAGAGCAGATACTGCATCAAGTAAGTCGTATGAGATTTCATGTGCTTAGCAAGCATCCTTCTAAACAAGATAAGAAGAGGAAGCAAACTAAAAATAATTGGAGAAAAAAGAGCATATTTTTCGAGCTCTCATATTGGTCTAAACTTCTGTTAAGACATAAGCTAGACGTAATGCACATCGAAAAAAATGTGTGTGAGAATTTGCTATGAACTATATTGAATATTGAAGGGAAGACCAAAGATACGATGAACGCTAGGAAAGACCTCGAAGATATGGGAATACGAACAGAATTGCACCTACAAAACATAGAAGATAAAATGCTTAAACCTCATGCATCATATACTCTCAGTAAAGACGAAAGAGTTGAATTCTGTAACTTTTTAAAAGCAGTCAAGTATCTTGATGGTTTTGTTTCTAACATAGGACGGTGCGTTAATGATTCAAAGTTAACGGGTTTGAAGACACACGACTGTCATGTTCTGCTTCAGAGATTAATTCTTATCGGTGTTTGAGCCTTTTTACCTAAGAAAGTGTGTACTACGGTCGTTGAATTTTGTCAGTTCTTTAGTTCTTTGTGTTCTAAAACATTACGAGTATCTGATTTGGATCAGTTGCAAAAGAACATTATTATAATTCTTTGTAAAATGGAGAAAATCTTCCCACCCGCGTTCTTTGATGTGATGATTCACTTGACTATCCATTTGCCGTATGAATGTAAGTTGGTTGGACCAGTGAATTATAGCTGGATGTATCATTTCGGGAGAAGTTTAAGAATATTCAAACTATTCATTTTGAATAAAGCACGGCCAGAAGGGTCGATTGCTGAAAGGTATGTGAACAACGAATGCTTGAACTTCTGTTCATTATATCTCACTGGTATTGATACGAGGTTCAATAGGGCAGACCGCAATGATGACCACAACACTGATGACGAACGGCTTGGAGAATATGAAGTATTCAAACAGAATGCACGACCAATGGGAGAGATGACATACTTTATCTCATATTGACATGCGAAGATTACATTGGTACATTCTCCAAAACTGTGATGAGATAAATAATTATCTTATTCAACATTTAGAACTTCTTCGACCAGATGTGATAAGTGCTGCCGACTTATATGCAAAACATGAACAAAAACGTTGCCTAAAATACCTTAGGCGACGTTTTGAAAAACGTTGCCTAAAAAACCTTAGGGGACCTTTGGAAAAAACGTCGGCGAAGGCTCTTGCGACGTGGTTTTGCCGACGTTTTGGGCGACGGTTTATTTACCGTCGCCTAAAGCTTAGGCAGCGTTTTTCAGACCATAGGCGACGTTAAAAAACGTCGCCTAAGACCTTTTTTCTTGTAGTGCAGTCGATGTACCACATTCTTGATTCGCTGAACATAGGCATCAATCGATTCGCCGAGTTTCTTCGAAATACTTTGAAGTTCTGATTTCAACCCAATACTACTGGTTCTTGAAGAATAAGAGAATTTTTTTTCTAGGGTTTCCAATAGTTCTTGTGTTGTTTGACATCCGATTGTGAATGACAAGGCCGATTGCGAAAGGGTTGCATTCAAGAGTGTTAGAATAGCTTGATCTTTCTCGAACCAAAGATCATATTCTGAATTTTCGATTGTAGGTTCTCCATCCTTTGAATCTTGAACTTTGAGAGCGGATATTGTTCCATCAATGTGGCCATAAAGTTTATGAGCCTTAAGAAGAGGAAAAATTTGAAATTTCCACAACACATAGTTGGATAAATCAAGTCGTACTGAGACAAGATTGCAAATGTTAGTTAACAGATGAAGAGAATGATTTTGAGAGACTGGATTCGTCGCCATGGATGAGGTTAAGAAAAATTTCTTGGTGAGATATTGAAGACGGGTCATGAAAGAGAAGACGTGAAAGGAAGGAAAGGAAATTTAAGAGAAAGGAGCGTGAGAGAGAGAAAGAAACTGCTCAGGTCAGAGCCTGCTCTGATACCATGTTGTGATTCAAAAAAAGGAGGAGAAAATGCATAATTTTTATTAAGAGAAAAATGGTTTAAATACACCTTTTACACAACGGCTATAACCTAAGGTGGTTACAAAATACAAGAATACATAAGAGATTCTATACAGATTGGATACTATAACAAGTACAAATTTTACGTCTATGTCTTATTTATAGTTGTTGTTAGCTATTTTTTAAGAAAGTAATTTGGGTGATATTTTGAAATCACATATTTTTTTTAAAGTTAATATATACTCGAGCTACAATTTTTATTATTCTCTAAACCCAAAAAAAATTAACAAATAATATTAGAGAAAAATAAAATATAATACAGATTGAAATGGGTGTGGGTAGACTTCAAAAGTATAGCAGCAATGGTCTGTTGGGATAAAATTAAAAGGAAAACAAATAATAATGAGTTTAAAACTTAAAAGAGATTTTTTCTTGTCACTTTGAAATTCGTGAAAATATCTTTTCTTTTTAGTTAAAATATCTCACTTTTTTGCTAAAACTTTATTAGCAGTTTCTGTTTTATATATGTTTTTTTTTTCTTTATATGCTAAATTATACAAAATGTAGTTAAATGATGTAGTTTTTTTTTTAATTCCAATTATGTGATTAATTTTGACTTCACCTCTTCACAGTCAAACGGTTACAAGTCCACCATAAGATTTGTCCTTTTTTTTTCGTAAAAAAGAACATTGCTTTCTTCTTGTTTTTTTTTTTTTAAGAAAATTGCTAACAGAGAGCTTCCTCTGTTATTTAAATGGTTGGAGCTACGTTTAAAATGTTGCGGGTAGAGTTGAAATCATCCGTAGAAATTAATGGTTTTTGTATAATTATTAATTGGTACATATATGTCAATTTATAATAATTTTTCCATTTATCTAAAATAAATCTATCCCTCAAACATGGGTCGAGTCTAATGATAAGTGTCTTATATATATATATTTAACTCTTTTTTTTTCTTTTTTTTTTTTCTTGAACTAAGTGTCTTATATCTTAGGGGTGGCATGTTCAAATTTCTTTACTTTTAATCCTTTGTATAAAAAAAACGTGTTTTTAAGTAAAACAATATTAAGTGAAAATCCGAATCTTTAATTTTTAGAAAAAGGCAAAAACATTTGTGTTTGTCTAGTTAACCAAATACCAATTTAGAATCATATATCAAATTTTGGATGAACTTTATTAGTAAAATCAACCGGAGTTGAGTTTAAATAATGCATACCAAGTTTCAAGAAAATAATGCATACAAATGGTTATGAATTATGATTTAAATTGTCTAGATTTAAATATTTAAAAAAAAAAACTTAATTAGTGAACAAAATATAAGCGATCTTACTTATTTTTTTTTATATAGAAATTGGAATGAATGAGTTAAAAATAATTGTAAAAGTAATCAAATTTAGGGAGAACTGTTTAAAATTTTTTATATTCAATACTTGGGAAGTAAAACTCTTCAATGTTAACCTCAATATTCATAAAGAAACAAAGTGCAAAACTAAATAAAATGTGAAAGTAGGAGGAGATGAAATGGAGAATAGATCAATGCACCGATTAAAGTGGTTCGACCACCAGAGTTATATACACTATTCATAATATAAGAAATTTCTCATTTAAATTGTAATGATAGAAGATGAACTTCAAACGAAGCACAAATTAGTGTCTATCTCACTCTGAAAGAAAAAAATGTCTAAATTGAAGTGTTATGAAATTGGCAATCTAACAATCAAAATAAGAAAAGAGAAGAAAAACACACAGAGTTTACGTTGTTCACTAATGTGTTAGCTAGTCTACGGACAGAGAGAGGATACGATTTTATTAAGGGGAGCGAAAACAGTGAATGAACATCATGGGGCGGCTAGAGTTTAATCTGAGTTTATATTGACACTCTCATTAAATCCAATTACAGATAATAAGCCTGTTAAGATATTGATGCCTTAGCGCATCTCGCATTGTAGCACTCCAATACTTTTCGCATCCGCTTTACGCATTCTATAATAGGGTTTAATTAGAGTGCATATATATACTCGAATTAAATCCTAGCTGTATTATGATATTTCATTTTCTATAATATGTATTTTCTCTCAATAAAACATCGTCCTCTCTGTGTCGGTAGACTAGTTAACACTACGTTAGTGAACCACGTAAATCCATGTGTATTCTTACTTCTTCTTCCTTTGCATTTATCCTTATCTATTTTTATATCTTCGTATCGATTGTTGATTGTCGTTTTCGTAAGAAGACCCAAAATACATAGAAGCTCATTAAATAACAAATACAAATTTCGTAGAAATTTCGAGGCGTTGTCTCCGAACCCTCACTCATTGACTGGGCAACGAGACCCCGACTGCCAACACGAGCAGTAGCTCAGCGGCACTAGTATATGCCCAATGACTAGAGGTTCGAGTCCCCCATCTAATTGTTATAATCTCAAAAAAAAAACGAGACCTCGACTAACTAATGGTAAGACATTCAGTCGTTCAAGGCATATCTCAAGCTGAAGACTTATAATTAGACTATACAATATATCACAAAAGTATTTTATTGTTGGTGACAACATTTAGATTGAACGACTTGTCAAGTAAACAATCGATAATTGAATAAATGATTTTTTTTCAGTAGGTTGACTAAATGATCTAATAAGCAAAATTTTAATTTATTAATCCGTATATCAACCAAAATCGAACTTAACTTTGAACTAATGTTAAATATATATATATATATATATATAAAAGCAAGGGTCTTTCTTTCCCATATGTTGAGTAATAAGGAAATTACATATGAACACATTAAATTTTCGGTAGTAGATCCATAATAAAAAAAGTGTTTGTAATTGTTCCAAAAGAAATGAAACAAAAGATACGGCTCCCTTTTAAAACCATACTAAAAACTAAAAAGGTCACGCAATACAATATATATTTAAAAATAAATTTTCAAAATTTTCACTATTTTTACTTTTTATTATTTGTTTTTTTAACACTAGACATAAATCCTAAAGTTGCTTTTTTCTTTTTCTTTTTTTCTCAAAAAAAAAGTTGCATTTTTTTCTTTTAGATTTTAGATTTTGATTTTACCATACATCTACTTTTTTTTTTAAAGAAAAATAATACCCTTTGGATTTCAAATAAACAAAGATCCAACTTACAGATTGCACTAGAATTGACCCGTATCTAAACTGATTAACCTATATTCAATGGGTCAGCTATTTTTTTTTTTTTAAATAATCGGTCAGCTATTATTACTAATGTCGTTTTCTTTTCTATTCTACCATTAATATAGCTAACTCTATTCTTTTAAGATATCTCTATAATTCTAAATATTTTAGAGCAAAATTTTGGATCTTTGTGGAAATAAAAATTAGAGAGTTTTTATGAGTAGCAAAAAAAAGTTTACTAATGTCAAAATTCTAGAAAATATTTAAATAGAACAAAATTGATAGGTTTCAAAAATGAAATTGATAAGTCAATAGAGTAAAATTTGAAATTAATTAACTTCAATCAAGATACATATTTTATATTTTGTATAAATATTTTTTTAAAAATGGTTTTAATTAAAATAGGAAGGTTAGAGTTTTCTATCCATGACACATTACCATAAAAATAAAGTTAAAATATCATTTTAGTTTGTGTGTTTTTAAAACTTTGTCTATTTATTTTAATAACTTTAAAATATCAAATTTAATGTATTTATTTTAAACAAATCTTAAAATTAATTTATAAGGGCAAGAAAGAAGTATATTTCTAGTAGTATCAAGGAATGTTGTAGATAAGCATTTTTGCCCTTTTAAAAAAAGAATTACTTTGTATTAACTTTTTCATCATATATTTTAGAAATATGTTCATTTATTATTTTTATTATGAAAGAAAGGATAACTATATTCTATCCCTTAGTTAGACATAAAAAATATCGAAAGAGTAATGTTACATATGAATTTTAAACTGAAAACTTTAAAAATAATATATGCTTAAAATCTAAATCTTCAATGAGTGTGCCACCCCATATATTAATTTTTATTATACAACAAGTTTGGGTTGAAAAATACAAATCATACAGATTAAAAAAAAATGGAATCATACATTTGAGTTATTGGCGTATTAAGATTATCAATCAATCAATAAATAATATATATAATTTCTATTTAGAATTTTTTACAAAGTATTGGGCAGGGTGGAAAAGGAAGATGATAGTTTATAAATCTAAAAGGATCTTCTTGCAAAATCCGAACGGGGCCCACGATTTCGCACTTTTGCCCCTTTTCTCTTCTCTATGATTTCAAAGAAATCCATGAATTAAGCCTTACCCCTTCTTCTTCTTCTTCTTTCTCTTTCCTTCCGATTATCGATTTCTCCTCTTTCATCGCTGCTTCTTACTCTGTTCACGTTCCCGATTTCCCCCTTTTCAACGAACCCCATCCTTCTGCCTTTTTCGCCGTCCATTTCCGTTCAAGTTCGAGCTCAATTGGATCGGATTTCAATTCCGGGTAAGTTGTTCTCCACCCATCAAAGGGATTTCAATTTTGTCTTCTGGGTTGTTTCTATTTTGGAGTTTCAAAGCCTGGTTTAGGAAATCTTCAGGATTTTGAGCTGGTTTTTTTAGGGGTTTGTGAATTTCTGGGCTGATTTCAGGTGGATGGCTTCTGGGTTTGAATGAAATTGGACTATTCTAGAGTTTTGTTTGACTTATTTGGTATCTGGGGCTGGAATGAGTTGGAAAACGTGTGCATGTAATCTTACTTCGCGTTGAATTTGAGAGAAGAGACGATGAAGAGAGGAAAGGATGATGAAAAGACGATGGAGCCTATGTTCCCTAGGCTGAATGTTAATGACACTGAGAAAGGATGGCCGAGAGCGCCTCCAAGGAATAAGATGGCTCTCTATGAACAGTTCACGGTTCCGTCAAAACGTTCCGGTCCTGGGGTTTTGCCTCTCCAGACCAACATCTCTAGAACCCCTGTTACTGCATCATCATCAAGTCAGGTAGGTATTTCATATTAGTGTGTGCTTTATATGTTTGAAAATTCACTTTTGTAGCTGGGATTTTAATCTTATGTGAGGTTTAACCATCATGCAGTGGCGTTACTGGTCGCGAGTACCATAAATAACTAAGAGGTGTTGTATTCAATGTATTATGGCTAAATGTTGTAGGGTCAGACAATAGTCGGGGTTTGTGCTTGATATGTTTGAAAATTGACTTTTGTAGCTTTTAATCTGATGTGGGGTTTAACCATCATAGGGTGGCACTAGTGATCACAAGTGTCATAAATAATTAAGAGGTGATGTGTTCAATCTATGACAGTTAAATGTTGTAGGATCAGACCGTGAGAATAGTCGAGGTTTGTGCTTGATTTGTTTGAAAATTCACTTTTGTAGCTGAGCTTTTAATCTGATATGGGGTTTAACCATCATAGGGTGGCACTAGTGGTCACGAGTGTCATAAATAACTAAGAAGAAGTGATCTCTTTGATCTATGGCGGCTAAATGTTCTAGTGGAAGAATAGTTGACGTGAGAATAGTCGAGGTGGGCGTAAGCTGGCCCTGACACTTAGGATTATAAAAAAAAAGAACTATCTGATGTGGGGTTTGGGGAAGTTCATAGCATTTTCAATAGTCTGTTTTTTTGTTTTTCCTTTCTATATAACTTTGATTATTTGGGTATATGTTGTAAGTTTATAGTTGGCTAATCATTATTCCCTTACTGCCTGGTTTATTTAATCGGTCTTCCCATTACAGATGATATTGTAATTCCTAGCTAACAATCTTGAATCAGACCAATCATTTCAAACTCAAGTTCAGTGGCTTTACTTTGTTTCCATTACAAACATATTCTACTTTATATTAGAGAAAATGTGTGTTTAATAAGGAGCTAGTAGTTCTGTAAGAGTATGATTATTAAAAATGGTGCTCTTGACACCCCATTTGAATATTTTCAGGGTACAGAAACAGATGGAAATCTGTGCCTGCCATTAAACTTGTCTTCACCAACTCCTAGTAATCAGGTTGGAAATTCTCAAGCTCTCCCATCTAGTGAAGTAAATGTGAACCCTCCAGTGGTACAGCTTGAGCGGAGTCAGCGGAGTCAGCAGATAACAGAAGTAGAAGACGAGGACGATTTTATGGTTCCGGTATACAACCAATCAAAGATGGGTAAAAATCTTGTACAAATTAATGACCATAGGGAAAATTTGTCTTCTCCTGGACCCAAACATTCTGATTGTTCTACAGTTTTGCAAGCTGGTTATGAAAAAGGTCAAGGTCATCTTACATCCTCTAGTGCCCACTCAAGACGCGAAGTAACAACCAGGAAGATGGTGTGTGATAAAAGTAGGGTTACTTCTGAAAAGTCTGCGACAAATTTATTGGATAGAGAGAATATTGATGCACTTCAGAAGGAAACTGATTTATCTAAAGATGAAGAATTTCAAGATAAATCCAACGTTAGTTTTGACAAATTGCGAGGTAGTAATATTCAGCTACAGAGACATTCTAGATCCAGTATTCAACTGGATGATTGTGGGCTTGTTGATGATGTTGTTGAGCGTACACGATTTGGGGAGGTAGATAGTATTCCCTGCTCAAGAGTGGATTCCCATTCTTTCGAAAAGAATGAAAACTTGAACATGCCTGTTGACAATGTTGAAAATCGTATAGATAGGACTTATAGTTCCATGCTGGTTGGGAATGCTGACAGAAGTGACATTCTCTCTGAGAATTCAATGATTGACTCAATTTCTGGCTTGGATGTCTGTCCAGATGATGTTGTAGGAATAATAGGTCCAAAACATTTCTGGAAAGCGAGAAGAGAAATCATTAAGTAAGTTTTCTGCTTTATACTTCTTTTTCATGTGAGCCTAAAGTGTCATGCTTAATTTATAAAATTGAATGCTATCTGTGTCTGTGACGATATTAAATTTTAGAATTTAGATGATATGCATTTCAAGTTCTTGCAATTCTTTTTCGATGAACTATTTCATTTTGTTTCTAATCCCTTGTGATTTTATGCTGTCACTCTGTTCTATCATTTAATTCTGTGTTCGAGTACTAATGTTGGAGGTTTAGAAGTAGATTTTTTGAATGACGAATCACTTTATGCCTTAGAGAAGAGAAGGTAAGAACTCGTAATCTCAGGTACCCTTTTAAGTGAATCTTTGTGGCCCTCATAATAATTTGACATGGCTACTGGATCATCTTATAGCAGGAACTTTGCAATGTGCATACAGTTACTTCTGCTGGGCAACCTCCGAGACGACGGATTTTCTGATCATTCATTGTCCATTGGATCCTGCTTCGTGTAAATATATGACCGTCTCGGTTGGGTACTGTCCAGTCTCCTTTTTCTGTAATCACTTGGAAAGTTCCCTTCCATGGCACTTGGGGGCTGAGAGCAGAGATGGAGCATATGAAGGATTTCAGGAGCATTCGTTGGTGGATATTTTGACAGTACAGAACTTCTTTAGATATAGTAAAATCGATTTTATGGGTGAAAGTAGTTTTCTTTTTAGATCTTTCCCTTCTAATAAACAGTTCACCACTTTAGAAGAGTGTGTATTTGCTAACTTTTCTGGTTATTATCACGCTTTTTTTTATCAAGGGAAAAAGAGAAGGCCTCTTTTTGTACCTATAAAACATATTTCATCTGTCCTTCATGTTTCCTTTTTTTTTTTTGGTTTACTTTACTGGTGGAAGTAGTAGACAAAGACCTACTTGACTTATTTGAGCACTGATTTTCTGTTCATTGGTCACATGTTGAGATTTTTTGTAATGTATTTAAGGGAAATTTTTGTAGGCATGTCTAGCATTGCAATAATTGAGAGTTTGTTGTTTTAATGCTCATCTATTCTTATACACAAGCGTTTTAGAGTTCTAAGTCTGTGACGACATATTTGATTAGGGAGTAATGGAAATTTTATTAAGAGAAAGTTTTAAGGTTGTTACGAGAGCTCTGAGAATTTTGTGTTTGAATGGGTCTGTACCTAGAATGTTGGAATTAGTTCAAGTCTTATAAATCATAATTGTATGCAGAACTTTTTTAGAGTTACCATAATAGAGGATTTAAGGTCTTGTCCTGCAAATCAGGATAGATGAGCTAAACCTTGCAAATGTCAGTTCAGCCCATTGTTAAGGTCAGTGATGGCTTGTTATGTAGGCAACTACTTTAACATGATGTCGATGACCTGATTCTATGTTAATTCTATGAATTGATTATTGTTGTCACTTTCAATATGTAGCGATTTGATTTCATTCATGATGTGTGATTTATTCTTTCAACTTTGTTACTCTACAGTCAACAAAGAGTGTTCGAGGTCCAAGTGTTCGAATTGCATAGACTTATCAAGGTAAAAGTGATCTAATTTCTTCCAATAGCAGCTTTCGTGCCCTGAGATTCACATTATTGATTCACTCTCTAACTGATGTATACAAACAGGTCCAACGGTTAATCGCTGAGTCGCCTCATCTTTTACTTGAAGGTGGTATTTTTCTGGACAATTCTTCTCCAAACCCTCTTCCTACAAAAAAACTTAGGATGGACTACACAGTTAAATCGCACGTGCAGCTTAAGCACAGTGATGATCCTAAGAAGCCAAAGCATAATGTGGAATGTTCAGCAGAAAATGCTGTTGGGAAGACTTATCTTCCTCCTGCCTCAATTGGTTGCCAGCCTTCAACTAATGGGCCTTACCCTGTAAATCCACAACCAATTCCTGTTTCTGCTGATAATAATTTAAGCACCTGGTATCAGACACCTGCACATCACTGGTTGGTTCCTGTAATGTCGCCTTCTGAAGGACTCGTATATAAGCCGTACCCGGATCCTGCAATTATGTATGGTGGATGCGGACCTTATGGTCCAATGCCTCCAATAATGAATCCATTCTTTGGATTTCCAGCTCCTGTCCATCAAGGAATTGGAGCTCTTCCTAGTACTCCCATGGTTGGTGGTACCTACTTCCATCCTTATGGCATGCCGGTCATGAATCCAGTTATGTCGGGTTTGTCTGTTGATCAAGTTAACCGGTACATGGGAGATCCGAATCAGTTATCGGGAGGTGTGGCCGCTTCCAATGTGCAGCATCAAACTTCATATGATGTTTCAACACAGAGAGATAGAGATGAAAACCAAGAAACTGCTTCACTAACTGCAAAGTCTCAATCACCCAAAAGGAATGAGGTACAGGTAAGTACAGCAACTAGTCCTGTAACTAGTCCTGCTGGCAAAGTGCAAGGAAATGGAGTCAATCGAACTGCCGAAAGCCGCGATGCGATTTCACTTTTCCCATTAGGTACACCGCTTGCTGAGGAAGGTCCCCAACCTTCCGACTCTGACCAAATGAAACGAGTGATTCGAGTTGTGCCACATAATCGAAGATCTGCGAACGAATCAGCTGCGCGGATTTTCCAATCTATTCAAAATGAGAGAAAACAGTATGACTCAATTTAGCCTTATCTCCCGCCCTTTTCCTTTCACTTTTACCTTAATTATCTTTGAGTTGTCTCATTATGTTGTTTTTTAGTTTATTTTACTCTCTGCTTTTGGGTATAATGCTTTGTTTACCTTCTCCTCCCTCCCCCAACCTCATATGTAAAACATTTCTGAAGATTTACAGTAAGGTATCACAAGTGTGCTACATACTTTTGGCATCTAGTTGTTACTCTGTAAAGGAAATAATCCTCATATGTCTGTAGTTACTTGTTTGACTTCTATTCTAAACAGTGTTATCAAACCCAGTTTTTAGTTATGTCATGGGAATTTGGACTTCAACTTAGAACTTGAATGATAAATTGGGTCATTTCATTTATGATTGATACTTGGTTAAAGCTCTAGTGTGTAAAAGAGTAAAATTACAGGTTGACTCTTATTTTTCAATTGTGTGTAGTCCTTTTAGCACCAAAATGTGTTATTCAAAAAGAAAATAAAATGTGTTTGGTTTTTGAGTATTTTTTCAACAATACAATGGAGGGGAGGGAAAGTTTCCAGTTTCCTTTCTAAATTCATTTTACTTTGTCTTTTTAATTTTGTGTTAAATACGTATTTGCGTCTAATGTGTATTTTTACGATGATAGTAGTCACAAATTTGAAAGTTTCAGGTTTATTTTATACAAAATTTATAAAAATTAATTTTATAAGGAAATTTCTTAATTTAGGAATTTACTAGACAAAATTTAAAGTTCAACAATTTATTAGACATCTTCTAAAGTTTAGAAGATGTTTAGATACAAATTTGAAAGCTCAGAGATTAAGTATTATTAAAACTACTATTTTTCCTTGATTAGTTTGATAGTCAAAGTTTTAATTATTTGTTTAGATCAATAACAATATTTAGGAGTTAGATTTGAATATGTGACTTCTTGAACAAGGATATATGTCAATTACTGTTGCTAGCCAGTCTACTTAACCAATTAAATCATTGTTTAAATCATAGTTTGCAACCCCCCCTAACTTTCATAGTTATATTTATCATTTTGTAAAAATTATATTTTCTTCTATGTCCTTTAGTGATTTAGCATGAATGTCCCAAGTTATTCTTCCAGTTCAAACTCCAATGGAAGAATGTTCTTTCTTACTGCATATGAAAGAAAGGAAGACAACATTGTTATTTCAAGTAAGAAATCTAAAACAAAAAGAGAACTTTCTTCTTCATGCTACTATTATTAAACATGAAAGGAACCTACACAAAGCAAGAGAAAACCATCCCATTTTTGTAAAAGTCTCCTAGGGACACTTGGGATTTCTACCAGGACCTCCATAGTATAGTTCAGGATCTTCCAAGTAATCTCGAATGAAGTCGATATCGTAACAATCATATTCATCCGAGTAATGCTCAACCCAACCTGGAAACTTCAAGATCATCGAGTTATCTCGAACTCGTATCCGTTTTACCCAACCCGAGGTACCAGAAATGTAGTCGGGAAACCTTCCGTTGCCCATGCCTGTTCTAGTATGAGGAGTTGTTCCTATTTTTGTGCTGTAAACTTCCCCTCCCCATTGTACTGTTTCTGCTGTGTAAGTTAGTGCACTGAATAACTCACTTGGCCAATAACCAATGTTGATGTTTTCATTATATTGCACCCACCAATTACTTGTCACTAAATCCTGAAAATGGAATATGAGAAATGAAGAAATGAAATGGATTTGGAATTGAAATTGAAACTGCATCATTTCTTACTTTGAAAAGGAACATTGTTATTTCAAAGGTAAGCCCATTTGAAGTTGAGATTGGGTAAATAGCAGAACCAAGAGCAATTTCATGGTTGGTTTGAACAAAACCAGGACAAGTCAAATCAAAGCAGCCTGTTTTGTGGGAACCATCAGCCTAATACCACCAAAACAAAAACAGTTTACACAGTTAGATAAATCTTATGATATCAAGCAATGGAGATAGTTTGTTGTCTGTGTAAACTTACGGTCCAATACACAAACAGTCGAGTCTGTCGATCCCCATAAACACCTGGATTTACCTGCGAAGAAGACATGATCTAATGAAGTTGAATTCAGGTAGTACCTCAAATGTTAAGCTCTTTGGAGTTGAGTTATACTTACTGCCCATCCGGATTCGATAGCCTCGAAATTGTAGTAAGGGCCGGTTTGTAGAGCCACTTGGGAAGTACTATATTCGTCGTCGGATTCAACCGTTGGGTTACATACTTTAATGTCTCCTTTGGCTGCATTGTAGTTGTTTCCTTCAGTATGCAGAAATGTCTTCTGTTTAGCACCATTCACAAGTAGATAGATGGTAAGAGGAGGAAGAAAAGCATGGAATTCAAAGGGAAAAGAAGTGTTAGTTAGTCGTCGAACTCGAACCGAACGATTCATTAGCAGAGGATTTAAACGTTGGTTGTCAGAAAGCTGTGCGATTTCTTCCAAATACATTGGTTTCTTTCTTCCATAGCATTCTGCAGAATCAGCTTTGAGTAGGACGCCTTTTTGGACCCTTCGAATCGGTATTGTTCCTTTAGGACAACTGCCACTTTTCCTCCATGTTTGTTTCACAACCATTGAACCATTTTCCTCTATTCCTTCCCTTTCTCCTTTAACTTTCTTTGTATGCTTTTCCATGGTTGGATCATAAGTAGGTTCCATCTAAGCCAAACTAATGTTGAAAATGGTTCTAAACAGGATAAAAACAACATATCTTCAACTTGTAAACAAAACTTAAAAGCAGACCTGGATGGTGTGATTTCTCAGAGCAGGATGATCGAAAGCAGGCTGGTCGTAAACGCTAACGCAGTCTATGATGTCGCCATCTTCGCTCTACGACCAACAGAAAGAAAAGTGCAGCTAAAGAGACAGATAAGTTTCTGCTATAAAATTTAAACAGAGAGAGATAGAAATATGAAAAAACTAACATATGCGAATATTCTTCAATTTTAAGCCCATTAGTTTAACAAATTGAAGGACTAATACAAAGCCTAAGCTGATCGTTTGAGTTTATGATTCGTCGATCGAATTTTTCACAGCAAGCTCTAAAGAATAAAGCTAAGAACATAAGATTTTAAAAGAGTACATTGAAAGAAAGTAAGTTTCAATGAGCAAATGAGAAGAACAAGAATAGGTACCTGAATGCTTTTTATTGCTTGCTTTCTAAGAGAGTTTAATTTCTTAAAAACTTCCAATCTCTTCTTCTGTGTAGAAACTGAACCACCTTCCACAACTCCACAAGCTATGATTGTCAATGTCACAACCAACATTTTGAAAATTCCATTGAATCCGAAACCATTGCACGAAAATATCTTCCTCATCGAAAACTCTTGACGAAACCCGGGCGTTTCGGTGCCTTAAATCACAAACCAATGGCTACAAACTGTGCTTGTTGAATTGCTTAGAAATCATTCAATGTATGGAAATCTTATATAGCAATGAAAATATGTATGCTAGGCATATTTTTAGCATGCCTAAATTACATAATCTGCATGACTTATCTTCTGGCCATCCATTTCTCATTTAGATTTCAATTTATGAAAATGGGATTTTGATGTGTTTTATCAAATGCTTTTCAAATGAACTTAAAAGGTTGATACTTCATTGAATCTTCTTTTCCAAATAAAGTGTCAAAGGATGTTTATGAAGTGGACAATGAATCTAAGAACATTAATCCTAAGTTATAAGCAATCATATGCTTTGTTTGGTTCCTGATACAGTTTTGTTTTTCTTTTTTTTCAAAATGTTCCATTTAGTAGACAAATTTGAAAAAAGAATATGTATTTTGTCAATAACTTCAAAATATCCATGATTATTACTTTTTCAATTAATATTTACTTACTCATACCTACCCTCAATCAAGCCATTTGGCTCTAATACATATATGCAACAATACATTCATAAAAATAATAAAGGTTTCTCTATGGATTTTAAATAATTAATAGTAAGCTAATAATGATAACCAAAATAATTATTCTTTTAAAATTTGGGCAATCTCATTTATTGTTATGTACCCATACCATCATCTTCAAAGAATTTCAGCCTTTACCTGATAAATACAAAAATGAATTATATATGTTTCTCAAAAAAAAAAAAAAGTCAGTCAATATATATGTAGGGAGAGAAATCTTGTCCACTTTATGTAGCTTTTACTTAAGTTAAAATGTATTTATCCTTTTCTTTTCTAATTTTGCATATATGATTTTGGGTTTGAAAATGAAGATGCAAATTGGGCTAAAGCTGTTCTTGTTGGAAGTTGGACAAATTTTCAAATCTCTATCTGTTTGGAGTGAATCAAGTCTCTTAAAAGTACTTTTTTTTTCAAACCATACCAACTTGTTTACTTACATTTCAAATCAAAATTTCAATTACTATGAATTTACTCAATGATATTCATACTTTGTTCAATATGGTAGTTTGGCCATTTAATTCAGTTTTTTGGAATGTAAACTTAAAAGTTCCACTTAATTCACATATGTTGAATAAAAAAAGAAAGGTATTTTTACCTACATATCTGATTTTGAGTCGTAAACTTTAATAATAGTTGTCTTAGCTTACTTGTACACTCACATTCTATTACAAGTGTTAGATCATTTTTTTAATACAAATTGAAGAAAGAGAGACCCACAAACCCAACATAAATGTATAATTGCTCTCGAATAATATGAGAGTCAAATACCGATTTTCCAGTTTGAAGTTGTGATTATGGAGGTGAAATGAATTAATATCAAATAAGATAACCAACTACATCATCGACAGTACTAATCGGTCTTTAAGTTAAAATAATTAAGATACTTGCAATATTCTAATGTACGAAATCAATTCATAATATTTAGATCATCATTATGTTTGTTTTATAAGAATATAATGTTTTCACAAAAAAATAGATTACAAATCTTGCGTACACAAAAGTTGAATCGAAATCCAATCAATCAAACAAGTCAACACACCACTAAATATCACTTATGTGGTAATTTAAAATTTTCATGTATAATAAAAAAGACAAAAAAAAAATTTATGAATTATAAATTTTTTTAAAAAATTCATGTATAAGAGAAAATTGATGAAAGTACAATAAAAGATGAAAAAATTCATGTGTTTGATGATTTCGATCATTCTAACATATCATTACATATATAGTCTTGGATCAGTGTAAAAAATAATATTTAATTAAGAGACCATGAATGTTAAGAATTGAAATATACAAAAAAAACACTCAAATTCCGATATGAATAAAATATTTCTTAAAGTGTTAGAATTATAAAAGACAACAAAAAAAGTGTTAGGAAGAGCAAATTCCTATAAATACATAAATAAATATTTATTTATTAGGGGCTTTTGCATGTATATTACAAAATGGATAAAATATTACATGAATAGCACAATAATGAACATATTTGCACATATAGCAAAAATTGTAAATTGATAGACTTCATATTGATAGATTCTATCGATAAAGGGTGATAGAATTAATTACTAATAAATAAAGTAAATTGATAGACTTCCATCCGATTCTATCAAGAGTCTATCAATAAGAGCCGATAGAATCAATCACTAATAAAATTGATAGACATCTATCACTAGAGAATGATAGATTCTATCAAAGTCTTCTATAAAAAAAGTAAATAATTTTTTTTTTAAATGACAGAATTTGCTATAAAAGAATTATTTTTAAAAATGTGCTATAATTGTAAACTGTGGTAAAAAAGTTGTTATACAGCACAAATTCCCTATTTATTAGTTGGGTTTCCGGTTGGGTCAGGGCGAATAATGGTGATTTGAGTGGGTTGGATACACCTGCCCCGAAACCAGAGCCCTAATTCACAAAGTTGTAAACAAAAATTGGAAGTATTGTTGAAGTGTGAAATGCGATCAAGCTTTTGCTAATCTTCACTTACCTCTTCAAGGTATTTCCTCTTTGCCATAACCTCTCTTGCTTTGATATTATACAGTCGTTTTCTGAGTTCTTACCCTAAAAGTCTGTATATCTGTGTTGGGATTGATCCCAACACATCTCAGGTTTAGAATCTTCTAACGCTGTCGGTTGAATTGGCATAAGTTTAAAGTCTATCCATTGAATCAGTAGAAGTCTAATGATGTTAGTATAGTAATTTTTTATAACAGAATGAAATTATTTTTAAAAAAGTACTACAAGCAAAAAATCTGTTACGAAGGACAAATTCCCTAAAATAAAACTATCTTAGAATATTATTGATCTCATGAACTTTAAATTTATGGGTTCGAGCTTTATTTGTAGTGTTTTATCACTTTTCTACCATTTTTTTAAAAAAACAAAAATTGGATTTTAAAAGCTTCTTTTTTTATTTTAGAATTCTTTTAATATTTTTAAAAAAAAATTTAAAATTTTGTAGATAAAAATTAAAATTGATTATCAAACAAACCTATTTTTAAAAAGTTAAAAACTAAAATTAAAAACGAAATGGCTATTAAATGAGATCTTAGAGATTAAATTTTATTTTATTTTATTTTAACAAAGATTAAAATGACTACCTTCCTTGATTAGTTGATTGAAATTAATTGAATTGATTTTCGTTGTTCTAATTATTTTATGTTTTAGTTCAATAATAATATTTAGTTGATGGTTTAAATTTGTGAGTTCTTGAATGAGGATAAATGTCAATTCACTTTGACTACTAATGTTAATTTAATATGGAATGAACTAGCTAATTTACTTAACCAATTAAATCATGGTTTAAATCATAGTTTGCAACCCCTTAATTTTCATAGTTATAGTTATCATTTTGTAGAAATTATATTTTCTTCTCTATCCTTGGGTGATTTAGCTTGAATTTCATAAATTATTCTTCCAGTTGGAACTCCAATGAAAGAATGTTCTTCCTTTCTTCATATGAAAGAAAAGGCTTAAAAAGGAAGACAGCATTGTTATTGCAAGTAAGAACCTAAAACAAAAAGAAAACTTTCTTCATGGGAACCTACTCAAAAGCAAGAGAAAACCATCCCATTTTTGTAAGAGTCTCCTAGGGACACCTGGGATTTCTACCAGGACCTCCATAGTATAGTTCAGGATCTTCTAAGTAATCTCGAACGAAATCGATATCGTAACAATCATATTCATCAGAGTAATGCTCAACCCAACCTGGAAACTTCAAGATCATCGAGTTATCTCGAGCTCGTATCCGTTTTACCCAACCCGAGTTACCGAAAACAAAGTCGGGAAACCTTCCATTGCCCATGCCTGTTTTAGTATGAGGAGTTCTTCTTATTTTTGTGCTGTAAACTTCCCCTCCCCATTGTACTGTTTCTGCTGTGTAAGTTAGTGCACTGAATAATTCACTTGGCCAATATCCAATGTTGATGTTTTCATTATATTGCACCCACCAATTACTCGTCTCTAAATCCTGAAAAAGGAATATGAGAAATGAAGCAATGAAATGGATTTGGAATTGAAATTGAAATTGCATCATTTCTTACCTTGAAAAGGAACATTGTTATTTCATAAGTAAGTCCATTTGAAGTTGAGATTGGATAAATAGCAGAACCAAGAGCAATTTCATGGTTGGTTTGAACAAAACCAGGGCAAGTCAAATCAAAGCAGCCTGTTTTGTGGGAAGCATCAGTCTAATACCACCAAAAGAAAAACAGTGCACACAGTTAGTTTAATCTTCTAGGACATCCAAGCAATGAAGATGGTTTGTTGTCTGCATAAACTTACGGTCCAATACACGAACAGTCGAGTCTGTCGATCCCCGTAAACGCCTGGATTTACCTGCAGGGTTGAAGAAGATATGATATAATGAAGTTAAAATCAGATAGTACTTCAAAAGTTGAGCTCTTTGGAGTTGAGTTATGCTTACAGCCCATCCAGATTCGATAGCCTCAAAATTGTAGTAAGGGCCAGTTAAGAGAGCCACTTGGGAAGTACTATATTCGTCGTCGGATTCAACCTTCGGGTTACATACTTTAATGTCTCCTTTGGCTGCATTGTAGTTGTGTCCTTCAGTATGGAGAACTGTCTTCTGTTTAGCACCATTGACAAAGCAGATGGTGAGAAGAAGAAGAAGAAGAAGAAGAAAAGCATGGAATTCAAAGGGAAAAGAAATGTTAGTTAGTCGAACTCGAACCGAATGATTCACTAGCAGAGGATTTAAACTTTGGTTGTTAGAAATCTGTGCGATTTCTTCCAAATACATCGGTTTCTTTCTTCCATAGCATTCTATGGAATCGGCTTTGAGTAGGACGTCTTTTCGGACCCTTCGAATCGGTATTGTTCCTTTAGGACAACTTCCACTTTTCCTCCATCTTTGTTTCACAACCATTGAATCCTTCTCCTCTATTCCTTCCCTTTCTCCTTCAGGTTTCTTTGTATGCTTTTCCATGGTTGGATCATAAGTAGGTTCCATCTAAGCCAAACCAATGTTGAAAATGGTTCTAAACAGGATAAAAACAACATATCTTCAACTTGTAAACAAAACTTAAAAGCAGACCTGGATGGTGTGATTTCTCAGAGCAGGATGATCGAAAGCAGGCTGGTCGTAAACGCTAACGCAGTCTATGATGTCGTCATCTTCACTCTATGAGCAACAGAAAGAAAAGTGCAGCTAAAGAGACAGATAAGGTTCTGCTATAAAAGTTAAACAGAGAGAAATAAAGATGATGAAAAAACTAACATATGCAAATATTCTTCAATTTTAAGCCCATTGGTTTAACAAATTGAAGGACTAATACAAAGCCATAAGCTGATCATTCGAGTTTATGATTCGTCGATCGAATTTTTCACAGCAAGCTCTAAAGAATAAAGCTAAGAACATAAGATTTTAAAAAGTTCATTGAAAGAAAGTTTCAATGAGCAAATGAGAAGAACAAGAATAGGTACCTGAATGCTTTTTATTGCTTGCTTTCTAAGAGAGTTTAATTTCTTAAAAACTTCCAATCTCTTCTTCTGTGTAGAAACTGAACCACCCTCCACAACTCCACAAGCTATGATTGTCAATGTCACAACCAACATTTTGAAAATTCCATTGAATCCAAAACCATTGTACGAAAATCTCTTCCCCATCGAAATCTCTCGACGAAACCCGGGCGTCTTGATGCCTTAAATCACAAACCACAGTCTACAAGCTGTGCTTGTGGAATTGCTTAGAGATTTCAATGTTTGGAAATCCCATATAGCAATGAAAATATGTATATGCTAGGTATGTTTTTATCATGTCTAAATTACATAATCTGCATGACTTAACTTCTGGCCATCCATTTCCCATTTACATTTCAATTTTTCTGAAAATGGGATTTTGATGTGTTTGTCAAATGCTTTTCAAATGAACTTAACAGGTTGATACTTCATTGAAGAGCCAAAATCTTCTTTTCCCAAATAAAGTGTTAAAGGATGTTTATGAAGTTGACAATGAATCTAAGAATATTAATCCTTAGTTATAAGCAATCGTATGCTTTGTTTGGTACCTAATACAATTTTTTTTCTCTTTTCAAAATGTTCCATCTAGTTTTTTTTTTCTTTTTGAGAAATAGTAGACAAATTTGAAAAAAGAATATGCATTTTGTAAATAACTTCAAAATAACCATGATTATTATTTTGTCCCTTAATATTTACTTACTCATAGCTTGCTTAAGGAACCATTGGCTCTAATACATATATACATCAATTCATTCCTAGAAATAATAAAAGGTCTCCCTACGATTTAAATAATTAAATAGTTAGCAATGATGATAACCAAAATAATTATTCTTTTAGAATTTGGGCAATCTCATTTTTTATTATGTATCCATACCATCATCTTCATAAAATTTAAGCCTTTACCTGATAAATAGAAAAAAGGAATTATATATGTTTCACAAAAAAAAAAAAAAAAAAAAAAGTTAACATATATAGGGAGGGAAATCTCATTCATTTTATGTAGCTTTTACTTAAGTTAAAATGTATTTATCCTTTTCTTTTCTAATTTTGCATATATGATTTTGGGTATGAAAATGAAAAGATATAAATTGGGTTTAAAGCTGTTCTTGTTGGAAGTTTGACAAATTTTCAAATATCTCTCTGTTTAGAGTGAATCAAGTCGAAAAAGTACTTTTTTTGGCAAAGCATACCAACTTGTTTACTTACATTTCAATTATAATGTATTTACTCAATGATATTCATACTTTGTAGTTAACTGTTATAGATCTCGTCTGTGATCCCTGCCTATAGTCGCGTCCGAAGGAGGGACAAAAGTAGCTTGTTCTAACCCGAAAGTGGCTCGGGAGGAGAAGGGTTCCACAAGGAATCGACTATAAAGGTGCAAAGCGAAGCGAGGGTCTTTCTTTCTCATATAGAAAATGTTGAGGTCAAGACGAAAGTTCACAATCTGTGGATGATTGAACCACATTGTGAACTTGCTCGTTGAAAGCAAGCAAGGAAAGGCTAGAAAAGGTGAGGTAAGGGGTGAAACTGCATAAACCGGCTCCCCGTAACTCCATGTTACCAACAAAGGAGGGAGCTTGTAAAACGTTGCAAGGGATGCTATGTTGCAAGAAAGAAAAAGGTTGGGCCAGTAAGTAAGAATCCTACCAACACCTTTGAAATTCAGAGTGCTAGAGAGTTAAGTGACATCTGTAATTCACATATGTTGAATAAATAAATAAATGTATTTTTATGGATAGATCTCATTTTTGACATGTGAACTTCAATAATATTTGTCTTAGCCACATGTGCACACTCTATCTCATGGTTAATACACTAAGATAATTGGAATATTTTAAATGCACGAAACATAAGATGTACCAATTTTTAGATCACTACTTGTTGAATTAGAATACAATCAAATAAGCCAATACACCACTAGTCCATTCGATAAATATTATACTTGTGTAATATATAGGAGTTTCTTCGTGCATAATAAAAAAAATGTGCATATGGGAAAAAAGATGTATGCCGGATAAAAAGTCAAAAAAATTCATGCATGTGATGACTTTAATTCGTCCAACTGATAGTTGCACAATTAGTCTTCCATCAATGTCGTAAAACAATCTCTAATAAGTGACATCGACAATCTTTAATTAATATAATCTTCAATCAGTACTACAAATAATTTTCAATCAATAGCTCAAATTCTAATATAGATAAGATATTTTTATAAAAGTGTTATATTTAAAATTGACAATCAAAAAATTGTTACCGAGAGAAAATTACGATAAATAAATATTAGTTTGTTTATTGGGTTTCCGGTTGGGTCGGGTCGAGTTGGGTCGAATTGAGTGGGTTCGATACACCCGCCCGAAACGAAAGGCCAAAATCAAAGGTTTAATCCAAAATTTCGACGCATTGTTGAAGTGGAAAGTGCGATCGAGCAAAAACCGCAGAAGAAATGGTGAATTTCTTGCTTAAGATCAAAGCGGAGCTTGAGAATCTCACGAATCTTCAGCCTCAAGATGGTTGCGACGATCCCAACTTCACTTACCTCTTCAAAGTAATCCCTTTATCGATTATCCAATTTAGGTTTTACGTTCATTTCATTCATCTTTTCCATATCCATTTCTCTTCCGTGATATTTCTGCAATCGCTTTTTGAATCTGTAATTTGTTCGCTTGAGAACTTGTGGAATTCGCCCATAGCTGGAATTTTATATATGTGCACGAACTCTTTGCCATAACCTTTCTTGCTTTGATATTGTATGGCCGTTTTCTGAGTTCTAGCCCTAAAAATCTTTAAATCTGTGTTGGAATTGATCTCTAAACATCATATACTGTATATCTTATTTGTGTGATGTGTTTGGTTTGAAGGTGAAATGCGGGAGATGCGGGGAGTTGAGCCAGAAAGAAACTTGTGTGACCTTGAATGAAACTGTGCCTCTCCAAGCGGGTAAAGGGACTACTAATCTTGTTCAAAAGGTAATTTCATATTTTATAAAGTATGTAATTCAACTATTGACATCAAGATGATCGTTCCATGGTCGATGAGAAAATGGAGGGGAAAAAAAGGAAATTTCTGGCTCCCATAATTTTAGATTCCAAGAAATAGAAAGCTATGGAATGAGGCCTAGTGATTGTGTTCTAGTAATCAGTGGACTTAGAGGAAAATCAGTATGCTATATGCCCATAATAACTATTGTATGTATATTCTAAATATGTTTTGTAACTTCACTTTCATATATCTGAGGCTGTAAACTAGTTCTTCAATAATTTATATTTTATCCAAACAATGATGATAGTAGGATCTAATCCTTCTTCATGATGATACTAATGTACTCACCCTTAACGTTTTAATGCTCAAGACCTCAAATTCTGAGTTAGCTAATAATTCTTTTCTTACTTCATCTGCATCTGTTCCTTGTTTTTTTTATTTGATTGGTGTATTTCTTTTTCAAATCAAATCAATATAATTTGCAGCTGCTATTCTGGGTTTGAAGTAACTTCAGTGTCTTTGGAAACTTGGGTCAGTAATCAAAATGACATGAAGGTATCATATTTCAAGTAATATGGAAATTGAAGATGCTAATTTGTTATCACTTGGCCGTGAGATTGTAACATTTTTTCAGGACATCCTGGTATTCTGTTTAGTTTGAATGACAGTTCTGCAATTAGGGACTTGTGGCGATTCCACTATGGCACTCACTCTACTTGTGTCGATAGATTTATATACAGATATATTTTTTAAAAAAAAGGAATTGCTTGAAAATCAAATAAGGGTCAAGGAAAATAAAAGGACTTGGAGGAAATGAGTTTAATCCTAAATGTAGTATGGTCAAGCGGTTGTCTGTGAGATGAGTCGAGGTGCATTACTTTCTTGCTCAGATACTAACAGGAATAAAAAAGCTGTAGATGATTGTCTTGTACTCAAACTATGGTTTATTTCAAATAGTAGGTTCAATCATTACTATTTGCACCTAAAGTAATTTCCTCCAAACTCGACTGCAATATTTCATGCCCGTTTTCTTATAGTGCAAGTTCTGTGGGAGGGATGGAACTATTACAATGATTCCGGGGCGAGGTCAACCACTGACTCAGGAAACAAGTGAATCAGGCAAGTCATCTCCCTTAATGTTATTGGACTGCAGAGGATATGAGCCGGTGGACTTTGTATTTGGTCCTGGATGGAAAGCAGAATCTGTAAGTTCTCCTATTTATCTACCTTTTAACTCATGTTAAAAAACATAAAAAAAATAATTTAATGGCCTAGCCTACCTGTTTCCTCTAGTAAAGGATACAGATTTCCCGTAAATACCTACAGTAAATGATATAGATTTCTGTACTCCATGATCACATATAAGTCATAAATTGTTGATTATTCAGATTCACAGGGACTTAGAGCTGGCATAGAGACTAGAATTTTCTTACTTTGCCTTCTCTGTCTTTTTTTTCTTATCTTTTTTACTTTCTATTATTGAGTGAGTGCCAGTCTTTATTGAGATTATATCTAGCTTTGAGATTACTTTTACAACTTTTGATTGTATAGCAGTTATACACTGTCTGGCATTTTGGTCTGATCGAATACTGCTAGTAATCTAGCCTATGTTTTTGCAGCCGTATCCCGAGCATTAATATTTTTGAAATAGGCATGACAAATGATACAATGAGATTGAATTAGATCGAAAAGGAAGGATCTGGATTCTGACTTTAGATATTTTCCCTTTTATTACAATCATGAAGAATAATGTTTCCTTTGGTCCTGCAGATTTATTCCAAAAGTTACCTTAGTATTTATTTTTATGTATAAATTTTTTAAAGCATCTGGCTTATTTTTGGCAGATAGAGGGGACTAAATTTGAGGATATTGACTTGTCTGGAGGTGAGTATGCAGAGTATGATGAGAAGGGAGAATGCCCTGTCATGATTTCCACTCTAGAGGCCACATTTGAATTGGTAAAGTAAGAGAGCAATCCCCACCCTAGATCTTTCACTGTAAAACAATTTACCATATTGAATGGCCCTGACATTATTGGTGTCACCCACTCTATACTATCTTTCTGCTTTATTGCTTCATGAAAAGTAAGTGTTGCAAGTCAGAAATTATAACTCGTGATCTCTTATCTCTTAGTTATAGGCACACTTATGTTGGTTGAACTATTTTTGTTGATTGATGTGGAAAATAAGTATAAAGTTCGAGGTGTTGAATGAATGGTGGTCAGTTTTTTTTTTGTTTGAAATAGTGGTAACTATGCCCGTCCTAGGCTAAGTACTAGAGACATAGAAAGAGTAATGTCACAAGTGAGTCTCTAACTTGGGATTTTGAGAGGAGCATACTTTCAATGTCCACTCCTTGGGAACGAATGGTGGTCATTTTTGTGTTTTGTTTTCTTGGCAGTTCTTAAATGAAAAAAATCCCAACGTCCCATTTCTTTCCTAAGTTTTTTTTTTGTTGGTCAGGTTAAGCTAAAGTGCTAGAAATTTTCATGTTTGTTTTTTGGATGTTTACTTTTTACAACCTAGGTAGTCAAGGGTAAAAATATTTTACGAAGAATGATATTTTAGTATTTTTTTCTAAAAAATGAGTAAGAAGGATATTCATTCATGACTTTTACTCTTTTTTAGTTGGTTCTTTTTGAAATTAAACTTGGTTGTTTTAAGTTATATAATCTTTCTTAATTTATGGAGGTTCTTTCGGGGTGTGTTTGGGCTCTTGTCTATGTAAACGGCTGGTCGGTTTTAATAACCCAATCAATGTTTGGCCCACCGTTTATTATAAACGATAGTTGCCTAAACCTGCGTGCTCATTTATCTAAGTCTATGTGTCTGCTTATCTAAACTTTACATATATTACTTTTTGTTACATAACTAGCTCCTCAAACATCGTTTATCATAATTCATGTTATAATAACTTGTCTTTCAAACACCATTTATAATAACTTACCGTTTATGATAACCCACTGTTTATCATAACATTTTGTCTATCATAACCAAAACGGTGTTCCCAAACACACTCACATTGCTTTCATGATTGTGTGGGTTAAAGTTCAATGCAATGGTTTTTTTTCTTTTTTCTTACGATAGTATGTGTTTTAAGTTCAATTAAATTATTTTCCAAAAAATAAATTTTAAAAGGAGAAAATACGCTTTTGGTCCTTAGATCTGGAGTATTGTGTCTAGTTAGTTTCTATGTTTTAAAATCAAATATTTTTACATAATTGAATAATAATATTTGAGATTTCCAATTCCGTCTCATTGTGGCTCCAATGAAAAACAAAACATTTTTCTTCCTACCCCTTTTATGCATGTCTTCATGCTCTAATCTTTGCCGTATATTTTGAAGTCATTAATAAGAATATGCTCGAATGATGTAGAGGATTTTTTTTTTTTTTTTTTGAGGAACATTGATATAGAGTAATACTTACCCAAGGATTTGTAAGTTTCTTTTTAAACAAAGGTAACCACGCCGGTTTCTTGAGGATTGTTCAATGATATAAGTGTCCAATTTTTGGGTTCAAGACTCCTTTTTGAGTTTAATGTAAAAAATCCTTATTGTATTTTAATGTCATAGTCTTGAGATGAGTCAGTAAGTGCGTTAGGCATAGAGAATGAAGTTCCAACTCCGTATCATCAAAAGAGAGAGAAGAGAAAGACTATTCTTATTTATATAAAATGATTATACAAACAAGAATCAAATGAATATGTTCGGCCATATATTTTATGCAGCATATGAATATAAAATGTGAATGAGAATTCCTCTCTCAATTATTTCAAGAATTTTTTTTTCTAAAAAAACCGTAAAAAAAAAAATTAAAAATTGAAAAAGAGGCCAAGAATCTTCCACATTGCAACGGACGGAAGGACGTTATACAGGAAACGACGCCATGCTTTGAATGTGCAAATGACTTTTTTGTTTTTAATAAAAGAACAAAGGAAAATTAAATCCTACCTTTCAAGTCATTTTTTATTTTATTTTTTGAACCTCTTCCGAATATACATATCAACGTATATGTATAAATAAAAAAATAATAATAAATTTTTAAAATAAAAAAAAAAACTTTAGTTATTTTTTACCTCGCATTTCTAATTTTTTACTTCTTTTTTTTAGACAATCTAACTTTTTACTTATTATTTTAACTATTGTACATTTTGATAAATATGACCAAATTAGCTTTTTTTATAGAAAACAAAAACTCAAACTAGTTGACGTCTTTCAAATTTGTGACATATTTTAAGAGCATTAAGCAATCATGATCGAAAGAGGTAATATGAAAATGAAGAATAAATACAACGTTGAAAGTTAGAGGATTAAACTTCTAATTTAAGCACAATTGTTCGAATTTTCAACTTTAAGTAACAGTGATGTCTTACTATTTAGACTATATATTACATATAATTCTATAGCTTAAATTAAATTTGCAACTTATTATTTCATTTTTATGATTTCAACATTGGAAGTTTGAGAGAGTTCAACTATAATCGAACCATATGTTTTAGTTGTTATAAAAAAAAAAAAAAAAACCCATATGTTTTAGTTATGCAATAAATATCTTTTTTATTCAATAATTTTTTATTTTATCTATAAAAATAATAATTTAATCAGTATAAGTGTATCTATAATCTCGGCCGTTAAACTAAAAAATGGAATCACTAACTTTAAAATAGTAATGGGTATTATTTTAGTATTTGATTTCAAATTTGTGAATGATTTTTGTTGTGCAACAATATCTTAAAGTTGATAGTTTAAACCAACCTCTTATATATATATAGTTTAACCAATTTCTTATTTAAAATAGATAAAATTTGTAACCTTTTAGTTCGTAAGTATATATTGATGTGGTTGAATTAAAAATAAAAATACCAAAATTAAAAAAAATTATAAATAAAATAATATTGATAAAGAAAGTAAATTTAAAATAATAAACAAATAAAAAATATTTTTTTATTAAAAGAACTATTAAAACATGAAATCATTTATAAATAATAAAATTTTCTATAATTTTTTCATAAACAACAACATTCAAATCAGATATTATTATAGTTTCAACAAACAAACTTACTCATCCAACCAACCTTGCTATGATTGGCTACGGTAACTTTGAGGAAATTCAAATTTGAAAAAACTTGTGTGTTTTTCTTTTTTCTTTTTTCTTTTTCTTTTTTTTGAAATATCAAAAGTATGGAATTTAAAACCAAAAAGTGCATTTTTTTTATCGTTTTTTTAAGGCGAAAATGTTGTGCTGTGGAAAGACGCATTATATTCCCGTTGATGCTCTATGGAGAATGGGGGACCACACACAGAAATTAGCTGTCATTCAACCAATTGCCAGCTTGCAGCTGCCCCTGCCCGGAATACCTGCCCGACATTCTCTCTCTCTCTCTCTATATATATCTCCTTCAACTATTTTCGATTTCCCATTTCCAAACCAAACGAGTCTTCTCTCAGTTTCTCACCTTTCAAACCCCTCTCTCGCCGGAACCCTAACAAACCCGTACCGGAATCAATGGCCGCCGTTTCCAAAGTTTCTCTCATCGCACTCATTGCTCTCGCCATCGCCGTCGCTTCGGTCGCCGCTCAGGAGGCTCCGGCACCCAGCCCTGCCTCCCCTGCCTCCTCCGTTGCTCCGTCGCTCGTCTCCGCTTCCCTCGCCGCCATCGTCGCTCTCGCCTTCGGATCTGCTCTCAGGATCTGAGGTACCGTCGCCGGTGACTTATTTTGCCATGATTCGATGAATTTCTGCTCTGTTTTTCTTCTGGAAGTAGCCTTGGGGGATTTGTTTAACGTCTTTTCATTGGATTTTAATTCCTGTAGATTTGGTACAGAGGACCTCTTGTTTACACATTCTTATATATAGAGAATGCAGGTTGTGATTGTTTGATGATGATTTGTGCTAGTATTTGTTGTTATGATTGATTAGTAAATAAATTGTTTCGTTCTTTTAAACTTCTTCTTCTTGATTCTCCTCTTCGTCTATATCGCCGGCGGCTTTGCTATGAGAACTCGTCGATTATCCATTCCTAATTGTTCATACTTAATTTCCACGAGAAGATTTCATCCATGGAATTCCTAATTATGTGTTCTCCAATTGGAAATAGGTATAAGAAAAACATTCAGTATTGAAGTTCCGATTATTCAATTCTGTAGTTCAAAGATTTGGAAGGCGTTTATTTATTAGGAAATTATATTGGATTTACTGTTCAGTCAAATTTGAACTCAGAATCATTAATATTTTCTATTGTCAAACAGTATTATGCATTATAAATAATCATTAAGAACATTAGAAATATGTGACAATATTCCTTATTTATTTATGATATTTGGAGAAACAAAAGTCTGATTTGTCATAGTGTGGTCTTGGCTGTAATGGAAGTAGCATATGATTGTGGGGCAGTGAGGGCATGTGCTTATGAATAATAGCTGATATTTTATTGGTTGGCAATTACAGTGAAAGGAAATTATAATGGCCTTTTTGCCTTCCTTCTCCAAGAAGCAAATCCAAAAGGCATATATTATACACTATTTTATTTTGAATAAACAAATAAAATGGCATATTGGTTGATTTTGGTGGGGAGTCCACTCAAAAGAGTCTCCTAAAGTAATCTCCAACTCAAAATTACTTTAATAAGTTAAAGATGAGATAGGTCTTAAGTTTGTTTGAAATTAATTTGTTAAAGTTCTATATGAATAACAAATTAAAATTTAGAGAGATTTTTTATTTTTGATGAGTATTCACCTACTTTTTTAAAAAAAATTTGGATAAAGTTGAAACAAAGGGTAAGTTGAAATTTAAGCTTATGTTTAAATTGTCACTGTGGAATTTTTACTAGGTTTCTCTCGGTTACAAATTTTAAATTCCCACCCAAAATATTGTTTTTTATTGCCCATATTAAAATAATTCTTCAATTTAATCTGTTTTTTTAACCAAAAACTAAAAAGAAACAATTTAGATTTTGTAATTAAACGGTATTTATTTAAGGTGAGACATAGTTAATATACACCATTCTTGTACTGTATTTTTTTTTTTATCAATAAGACCTCAATCTTCTTGTTGCACACAAATGTTATATAACATTTTTTTGAATCCCAACTCTCTGCCTGGAAAAATTTGTAATTAATTGATGATATATAAAGATATTGTATCTTTGACTAAAACATTTTAAATTTTAAATCTTTCTCAGACATATCACACATTAAATTACATCATGCAAGTATGAAAAGAATTATAATTAATTATGGAAAGAATGGACAGTAAGATAATTGGCACGTCCCTGAAAATTCCTAATTCTCATGTACCATCCATTATTTTGAAATCTTTTTTAACTTGACAACAAAAACATAATTCTAACCTAATATTGTACAATTTAATAACAATCGAGTTACTTCTTCAAATCTTCTTGTTATGTAAAAAAAATTAACTAAAAAAATATTTTAAAAAAAGGCTTCAAATTGCTCAGAAAAACAAAGGGTGGGTGGGTGACGATATCACATATTGAAAGCGCAAGAAAAAAAAACCTAATGCGTTGCCAATCAAATCCAGCTGTCAGATTTGGCGTATAGTTTTGGTAATTAATACATAATTTTTTAAAAAACGACAGGTCTAAAGTTTACACACATCCCACCATTTTGCTTCTTTCATTTTCTAAAATAAATCTCCATTTATTCATTAAAAAAAACAAAAAGGCATAACAATACAATATATTTTTATATAATTAACATAATAAGAGAGAAAAAAAAAACTCTTAATACATTTTGCAATGATAAACTCTGCCTTTCTTACTCCGAATCCGACTCCATATTGTTCACTATTGCCTTCAGCCCTCTTGGCTTCTGCATCAAAAAAATTCAAATTCAAATTTCCAAAAATAAAAATAAAAATCCTTTGAGAAAAACTAACATTAGAAAAAAAAAAAAAATAATAATAATAAAATAAACCTTTTTAGAAATTTTCTTCTCCCTAACTTCGTATCTCTCTAGCGTTAGATCACAAAGCCACGTCCCTGGGCTCACCAGCTGCCAAACGCAATTTAAATAAATCAACACCAAAAAATATATATATATTAAAACTTTAGAACGACGTCGTTAGGGGAAAAAGACGATAAATCTAGAAAGCAGGAAAAAAAAAACCACTTTTCAGTATTTTATAATTTATAAAGGGAGCAGAATTAGTTGGTCAGTGGTGGACCCACAAAACTAACAAGTTTATTACAAAAATAGCCTCGCACTTTAGAATTATTACACAAAAACCAATGAGTTTCTGTTCCATGCCACAACTGGACAACTCAGCTCAGGCCCCCATTTCTTGTCGGTTACTCACACAGTATTAAAAAGGTATATTTAAATCATATTTTAGTACCAATGTATAGCAATACTTCATGAACTATGTATTTAAATTTAATAAATAAGAAAATCAATAACATGTACGCACGAAACCAATAAGATATATCAAATTCCAACTTTACAAATTCATAATATTTTAACTCGCTCTAATACAATTTCTTTTTTCTTTTTTCTTTTTGAGAATTGCTTTAATAGAGTTCAATCTAATGATCATTTTCCGATTTCCGACTTATTATTTTCTAGGTGTTATTTATTAACTTTTAGTTCTATATTTTTTAAGATAATTTTTTATATTTATTTTCTTTTAAAAATTAAATCAAAAGTAAAACGATCAAATTTTTAAATCATCAACATTTTAATTTATCTCACATTTCGATCATGAAACATGAATGAATTGAAATTATAGAGTAAAGAAAGTGCATTCTTTTGGTTGATTTTTTAATTTAAAAAATAGATTTAAGAAGTGCTCACGCATTTCGTGAAAAAGCAAAATAGATTAAAATAAAAGGAAATAATTAAAGCAAAATCTTTTTAAAAAAAAAAAAAAAAATTGAGTAAAAAGTAAGAAAGAATCTGGGCTGGTTGGTGCTTACATTGATGGTGCGTTGAATAATCTTGGCTCGTTTTTTGGGTCTCTGAGGCAGCTTACACCCTTTGATCGCCATGAAATCTTCTTCCTTCTCTTTGTTTGTTAGAGCGATTACGAATTTCGGCGGCCATATCGCCGCCGCAATCGGCGGCGCCGCCCCTTCTCCGCTCCCGGACGACGACCCTCCCTTCTTGGCCTCTGATATTGCCCCGCCGGATTTGTTCTCCGGCGAAGTAATTGATCGGAATCCGCCGTTGGTATTATGGCCTCTCATCGCACCCCAAATCTCTGAGTTCCTATAAAATCACAAATTCAAAAAAACAAATCTCCTAAGATTCATGGATTGATTATACACATTAACAATAACAATAAAAATAATAAAAAGGGGGAAGTCATTATTTTTGTTACTGAGCTGAAATTACGGGATTGACCTCGGGGGATTTGTTTGGGGGGTCTTATTTTAGCGAAGAAATTGGGAACGGCTTTCGCTCTTTTTGAAGGACAGAGATGTCTTTTCCAGAGGCAATTCCTCTGGTATTCTCAGCCGTTGGATCTCGAATTTTCTAGGCTACGTGTCCAGTGATGGCCAGCCGGATCTAGGACGCTGTGGGGACACCGTTGGTCGCGGCTCTTGTTCCATTGCTACGAAGACACGTGGACGACACAGCGGACGTGCCATTATCATCAACCCACAGACCCAAATTTTCTTCTATTTTTTAAATTCTGTTTATGTTTCCAATAATTTTCAAAAACAACCAAAAAAAAGTTAGGTACTGTTCATGATATTCTCTTTTCGTTTCAAATTATTTTTACTCAAAATGGTCTACTTTGAAGAAGTATTTTGAGACCTGCTCGGACTTAAAACACGGGTGTGATTGGAGCATTGGTTTGGTTATAATTGACAGAAGGTTATAATAAATAGTGGGGTTATGATAAACATTGAGTTATTATAAATGGTGTTTGAGGAACAAATTATTATGACATAAATTATGATAAATAATATTTAAGGGACTAGTTATGTAACAAAAACTAATATATATATATATAAGTTTTAAATAAACGAACGCATAAGTTTAGGTAACCACCGTTTATATAAACGATGGCGCAAACATCGGTTGAATTATTATAACCAACCTGACCATTTACATAAATAAGAGCCCAAATATACCCTAAAACAAATTATTAGAAACTATTTTTTTATTCAAAATTAAAATATTGATATAAAAATAAGAAAAGACAATTAAAAAAAAACTAAATGATTATTAACTTGTCCTTTAATTATAAATAATATGTCCCAAAGTGATAGCTATTTAGTCTATTAGAGAACATGACATTATATTTCAAAACCAATTAATAATAAATAAAGTAATTCATATCTTTTTTATATAATTGTTGTGTGGAATAATTATGAGATCCTAATATAATATTTTTTTTTATAAATCAAATCAAGAATATGTCTAGAAAAGAATGAAAATAGTTCATGATCTTCAAAATAAAATATTTAAAGCGGTTCACATACAGACAATTTAGAGTGTATAAAAAACACATACAATTTAGAGAAAAAAATGACAATTGAAAAAATGAAAATAGTTTATGATCTTCAAATAATTTTTTTTAACAGCAAATAAAATATTTTTCTTTTTATAAAAAAGAAAAATATATAAAAACATAAAGATTCTGATCTTTTAAAAAAATAAAGTACTCTCACTTAATAGAAAAAAAAAACAATAAACTAAAAATAAATAAATAAAAGCGACATTAATTTATTACTCTGGATTTTTTTTTAGTAAAAATTGGAAGAGATAAAGCAAACTCGCCATATAAATACCAATACTCATTTCAGTGTTTGGTCACTAAATAATAAAATCAATATGCCCCTGAATCAATATTGGGATGACCTTTTAATAGCAAGTTCCAATGACTTGAATAAAAAAAAATACATATATTTAAAAAAACATGAAATTGGTAGGTAGGTGAAATATAGCCCTAAAACCTGAAAGGCCCATGGAAAAAACTTCAAAATAAAAATATATATATACTAATAAAATAATTATAAATGTACCCAAGTTTAAAACTGTATTAATACATTATTACTGTAACGACGCTTGCTAATTTAAAAAATATATACAAAATTATTTTCTGAATTTAACTTTCCAAAAAATAAAAAGGAGGAAGAAAATAAACAAGAAGGGTATAAGAATTTTGAAGAGAATTTACCATTAACAGCATATTCTACCTCTTGTATTATATTTGTAGCATAATTTTTAAAATAATTCATCTATAACATATTTATTTCTATCACTCACCTAATGATTCACCTAGTGATAGAACTCAATTTAGATTTCTATCACTGATAAAAAACTTAAGCAGTGATAGAATAAGTCTATCATTGATTGAATTCTATCACTAATAGAACTCGATAAGTGATAGAAATCAATTTGAATTTTCTACTACAAATAAAATTATTTTGGATTTTGTGCTATAGATGGAAATATTTTGTCATTTTTTGATATACATGCAAAATCTCCAATTTTGAATCCCATGGCTGGGAATAAGAAGAATGGAGCGATCAAAATTAAAATTAAAAAAACAAAAAAAGAGTTAGCTGCTAATTGTTGAATAAATCAGAGAAAAAGCGGGCCGTACCTCGAGCCACGCTGAGACGGAGGAGCGGGCGGCGGCGGCGGTTGAGGAGAAATCGGCCGTTGCCGGAGATTCAAATACCCATTACTACTCGGATTAGGGTTATGAATCCAACTCGTCTGCTGGTTCTTCGTTACAATCATGTCTCTCTCGGCTCTGACGACCCGCCGGTCCGCTCGAACCGTGGTTCTATGAACCGGTCCGGCTCCAGATGAAACGTCCCTGGCCCTCACCTGGATTTTCATACACCGCAGACGCTTCCGGTTTCCCCATTGCAACACGAACTCCGACGGCGTAGTTTGCGGCCTTTCGGCGGTCGACACGGCGGCGGCGGCCTCGGACCTTAACAAAATCGAACCGTCCACGGCGGTTCTATTATCCTTGGCGTTGGGTTGATTATGAACGAAACTGCCGTGGCTGTTGATCTTGAAACGATCTTTCTCCATTTTCCTGTTAAATTATATACAAATCTGTCACATTTCAAGAAAAAAATTTTAAAAAAATTACCCAGAAGATTGCAAAAGGGAACTCTGCGATTGGATTTGGATGACAATCTCTGACGATTCTAAGAGAAAACAAAGGTCTGGTGGAAATTTCAAGCGCTTTCGCTCACTCGACAAGAACAGAGATGTTTTAGGGAAAACAAGTTTGAGACTGCAAAATAAGGGGTTTTCTCGATTGGGTTTGAATGATCCGAAAATTAAATTAACAAAATAACAGAGGGGGTTTCTCGATTGGGTTTGAAGAACAGAGGAATTGTTTAGGGAAATTCATAAAATGCGAGGAACTGAAAGATTTTTAAAGATCCAGCCATGGAAAAAGAAACTCGAATTTACAAATTCTGGAAGTAAATCATCAGACTCTTAGAATTATAACAGAGGATGAAAATCAGAACTCAAAATTTTGGATGAAAACAATTAGAATAGAAAAACAGAGGGGACAAAATAAAATAAACAATCAGTACCTGAAATTTCTGATCTGGGTTTTCCCCCCAAGAATCAGTTCTCACAAAGAACAGAAATCTGGTTTTCTTTCACAGAAAACAAGCGAAATGCAAATCTAAATCCCCCTGTTAACTTATGGGTTGCATATTTCAGAGTCCAGAACAAGAATCGAAAACCCTCAACAAACCACTTGAAATCCCTTGAATATTATCTGCATAAACAAAATTGAAGGGTAAGAAACTGACTTCTAAAGACAAAATCAAACACAGAACAAAATCGATTTCAATTTTCAAACCTCAAAAAGCCCGAAATATGTCTCTTCCTTCAACGCCTTAGCGCAAATTCAACTCCGAATTCAAAAGAAAGAAAAAATTATTACAGAAAATCAGCCAACACAAAACCCATATTCAATTAGCTTTCTGCCATTATCTCGTCAAAGAACAGGGTATTATCTTAATCAATAACTACCCCAAAACCAAAGAAAATCCCAAGCTCTTTCGTGATTGAAAACTCTGAAAATCAATCACCCGCTCTCAAAAACTGAAGAAAATTTACAGAGAAATCAAAAGAGATAAAAAAAGAAAAAAAAAATCAAGAGAGAATTGTATTGTTCCTGAATGATACAACGAAATGCCCTCTCCCCCTTTCAACTCGCAGTTTTTATACGCTCTTCCAAGTCCCACATCGCTTAATTCTACCATCCAACACGATGCATCTCTAGCCGTCCATCTACACATCGTGCGGCTCTGCTTCTCCGTCAGCTGGTAATCTCGCTCCGTCATCTCTTCGCCAGTGCGCCAACAAATTTGACGGTCTCGTTAACGCCGTCTATTCACGCAATTATTTTTGGTATTTTGAAAATGTTTTTGTGATAGAAGTTAGAACCGGGAGGCGAGTTAACCATGGTTAGTTAGAGTGACCGTGGTTAAGCATTTTGTAATGTCCGGTCAATGCCCAAAACCGATTATACGCGCGAGGCTCTGGGCATTATTGAAGTTTCAGACTTTCGTACAATAAATTACAGGTTAACAGTTTTTTTTTTAATAAATAAATATACAGGTTAAAATTTAAATTATTAAAAACATTTCAAAATTATGTTTATTGTTTTTTTTAGTGCACAAATTATGTTATTGTTACCATCATATCCTCGTCTTATAAAAATTCAATATTTTGCAATGCATGTTTTAACAAAAAAACATAACACTTAAAGAATATAGGAGACTTCTTGCATTTATGATTTGTTATAGATTAAAAAAAAAGTATTTTTAAAAATTAATTAGAAAGTTTGGTTAGCTTGAGTTTCAAATTAAATTTAGTTTGAGTTTCCAATGGGTTAATGACGGAATGATTTTATTGTTTGGTTGTAAACTAGTTTAACACATCTATCATAGGTTCGATCTCCATAATCGGTATTTGTCCTCCCATCCAATATGTACTAAAAAAAGTTTTCTTTTATTTGAATTTAATCTAATTTAAATAAGTTGATAATCTAATTAAACTCGTCAAATGGAATTGAGTTGTTTCAAATTATTTGAATACGTATGATAAAGACATGTCATTTTTATTGACATTGAAAGTTCATTTTTTTAGGCTATTGTTGGTAAAAACATTGTTAGACATAAGAAACTAGAATAGAAGACGATTGAAGTTCGTAAGACCTAAAAGGAGACAAAAAGGACATGACCCCAAAGGGATCGACCAAAAAGGGAACCGAACCCCCAAGGATTCGCCCAAAAGAGAGAAGTCAACCCAATACCGCCTACCCGAAAGGGTCGGCTGCTGTATTTATAGACCCCCCAGGGGTCAGTCGAGGAGTATTCATGACCCCCAAAGAGTCAGCCAAAGGAGGAGTTGACCCATTAGGGGTCATCCCTCATGCTCACTGATCCCTCGGTAGTCAGCCCAATAATAAACGAACTTTGGGCAGTCGGCTAAGGAGGACTCCGACCTCGCGAGTGTCAGTCTTAGTTGTTTCATCTCCTTTAAGGTCATCATGCTTCAAGTTGTTACGTGAGTTACTAATGGATAAATAGGTGAATAGTAACATTTGGGAGTTACAAACCTATTTATTGTCAGTACAATGATAGAAATGTACGTTATAACCGTTTTCCATTTAAGAGCGTCATAATTCATAATGATAAATGAGACCAAAGGAAAATTCGAGTGTGATTGCTATATAATGATTTAGAGTTCATCATTATAGGGGAGCTAATTTTAAACTATTTGGAGTAAGTTACACTCAAATCTCTCTAAACAATCATTTCGTTACATCATCTAGCCTACTTCTTACTTAGGCATCAGAGTTCATGTGGCTCACACCACACCGATGTCTAATTTTATTTATTGGTTTACAAGCATCTCATTTTTTATAATACAAATATTGTCGTGAATTCCAAATGACCATTTTTTAATATCAACGTAGAGATGTTATTAACTATATGTTATTTTTTAAATATATGTTAAATATATGTTATTTTTTTAGCAAACAATATTATATGTTATTAACACAATAATATGAACTAATTTATTATGTATTATTAATATCGTATTATTATTATTAATATCTATAATTATGATTGATAAATTTATTTTAAAGTGATCAGGCTTAATTATTTTTTAATTTAACTAATTATGTCAGTCTCCTTTATATAAATTTATTTCCATCGTCCTTTTCAAATTTGTTATTTACATTGTTTTTTAGTTATGTTCTAGTGGAATTCATTCATTTTTAATTACTTAGAGACACTTCTATTATTAGACCACCCCCTGATTATTTGGTCAATTTACATATACATATAAACAAAATATTTAAGTTTGCTATACTTTATATCCTAGTGATGATTAAATTTTGAGAGTAAATGAGATTTAAACGTATATTCTTTGATCATTAATTCATATTTTTTCTCAAATAAATATGAGTTTTTTTTAGAATCAAATAAATATGAGTTAGATATTGATTTCTAACATCAAACGTGTAATCATAATATTAAATTGAATTATCAACAAATAACAAACTTTCCGACCATCATTCTTTTCGATCATATTTAATATTTATTAAACTATATTGTTATTGACATGTATACTATAAATTTGAATAATGGAGTGTATATATGTGCGACACATATATAAAAATGAAAATAAAAGATTTTCCTGATATTATGATGTCAGATTATAAAATGGAATAAATGCATATTTATGTGTTTAAGAGATATTTTGTTTCCTAAACTTCTTTTGCAAATAAAGGAGAAAAAAAAAACACAAAGGAAGATTTAGGGGCTGTTTGTTTGACATATTTAGGTAGGATTTAGGTTAAACAGTTATATTGAGGAGTTATGTTGAGTAGTTAAAAATTGAGTAGTTAAAAAAGAAATGATTAAAAATGTAGCTAAAAAAGAAATGATTAAAAATGTAGTTAAAAACTAGTTTGAATGTAGTTTTTATATAGAGAAGTTAGAGTCAAAATCTTGTTTGGATATAAATTTAAAATAAATAGTTATTTTGAGTAGTTAAAAAAGAAATGATTAAAAATGAGCCGTTAAAAATGAGTTATTTTGATTAATTTGAAATGAATGATTAATAATGAATGGTTAGAAATAATTAGGTAGTTATAAAATGATTAAAAATAAATGAAGAAATGAGAGTTGTTTTTAAAAATAAAAATGCGGATAAATTAATAAAAACTCGCTCGATATAAATTTTTTAAGAAAAGTTATTAAATGCTAAAACCAAATCCTACCTAAATATGCCAAACAAACAACTCGTTAGAATCTTAGGATGGAAACACACACATACCGGTCTACAAATAGAAAACTTGAGTGAATTACATATATTCCTTTAATTTTATTTTCCCAAGTTTGAACCTTTTTTTTTGTTCTTTGAATTTTTTTTTTTTGAGTACATATTGGGGGACAAATACCGATTCTCAAGCTCGAACCTATGACGTTGGTGTTTAACTGGTTTACAACTAAATAATGAAACCATTACGCCACTAATTCATTCGGTGCACTCTTTTTTTCCAGAGAGAATAAGAAGATGGATAGTGATTTTGAAAAGAAAAAGAAAAAGAAGAAGATGGGTAATGCTTTATTTTGGATAAAAATAGTGAGCTCACAAAAATAAAAATAAAAAGGGAAAGAAATCAAGTTGTAGGCAATGGAAAAAAGTCCTGATATAAATTTGACTTGTTACACCAAATACACGACGATAAAAATAAAGTCCTTTCAAAAGGGTTTGTGAACATGGCCACTTTCTCATTCGTAGGCTTTATTAGAACACCGGCAAAAATGATGAGTACTTAAAGACATTTTTTTTTTCCTTTTAAAGAGACTAGTTAAGAGAACTTTGAAAATATATATATATATATATATATATATATATATATATATAATTTTTAGTAGCTATCATCTATAGAATGGGTCTACGTCGTAATTAGTTTTTTTTATAATTCATTTTAATTTTTTAATCACGAGTTAAAGTTTGAAATGTAGAGTTTATTGGTCATTCTTCTTCCCAATTTGTATTCAAAACACAAAAATAGCTATCATCTAATTAAAGAAAATTAATGTTTTTTATAAATTATTTAAACTAAATATTATGGAATTTAATAATTTATCTTGTACACATGGTCGAATTATAAGTAAATTGAGTGACAGTCGCCTATATAAAGAAATCAATAAAATTAACAGAAATATCACTAAATATTTTTGTTTTATTTCATTATTTGTATAATTGGTCCATTTCTTCCTGCTTCACTAAAAAAATATCTTAACTTCCTACTATTAAATTTGAAGTCAACATCATTTGATTGATATAGTTTGGCTGCTAGTTTAATTTCTTCAAACATAATCATTTATCAAATTGTTTAATCATTATATTAAAAAATTTCCTTTTTTATACAAAAATATTAGAGAAAGGGGATTCAAATCTATATCTTTATAGTTTCTAAATCATACTACCTTAAGTGTATCATTTTTTGACAATTTTATCCTTAAGTTATATTCTAAATTACAAACGTATCATCTATTGGAATATTAAAAAATAAAAAATAAATACAAATAAAGTTGAACATATTTACGATATCTTTTAGATTTTCATCCGTAGAAGATAAAATATTTTTTTTATCAAATTAGATTTTATGAATAAGTTAGAAGATAATCCTGTAAATAGTTATCCACATTTTGTTTACAAGAACACAAGCTTAGATTTACTTTTCTTTGTTTTTTGTTTTATAATAAATTATTTTATTTTTGTTTGATTATTTATCTTAATTTTCATCTAATTTTTTTTTTGTTGCAAAATTTTGTAGGAATCTCTTTTTTTTTTTTTGCATAATTGTTGCCTTTCAAAAAAGAGATTGAAGAAAAAAAAAGTTTGAAAAATTATAAGATTATCATCTAAGGTTAAAATGCATGAATTCTTTGATGTCAAAATTTTGGTAATAATGATTTCCTACCATTACTATATATCTATATTTTGTTTACAAACATATTTGAAACTTTCTCTTTCTTTTTGCTTGAGGTTACTTTTATTGGTTTTTTTTGTTGAATTATTTACCTTAACTTTCATCTTTCTTTTTGCTTGGGTTACCTTGTTTTATAATAAAAAAATTAGTGAGCTCATAGATATATGGGGATTTTGCATGTATAACAAAAAAAGGCAAAATATTTCCATCTATAGCACAAAATTTAAAATAATTTCATTTGTAGCAGAAAATTCAAATTGACTTCTATCACTTGTTGAGTTCTACTAGTGATAGAATTCAATCAATGATAGACTCATTCTATCACTCCTTAAGTTTTCTATCAGTGATAGAAATCTAAATTGAGTTCTGTCACTAGGTGAGTGATAGAAATAAATATGCTATAGATGAATTATTTTTAAAATTATGCTACAAATATAATACAAAAGGTAGAATGTGCTGCTGATGGTAAATTCTCTAGATATATACTAATAAATATATTTAGCTTATTTATATCTATAATTATAATAATGATATAACTCTTATAAATTTTATAATTTAAGAGTAATTGGTATATTAATAGATAAATTGAAAAAAAACCAAAGACTATCCATTTTTTAAAATAAAAAATAAAATTTAATTTTAATGCGATAAATTTTATTAAATTTTTTTTGAATAATAACACCTAAAATGATTATAAAATTGAAATTATTATTTGACGATTTAAATTTAGTGAAAAAATGTAATAAACAATTTATAATGATATATATATAACTATTTATCGCACTAAATTGACCTATTTTATTAAATATATATATAAAATATTAAAATTCTAGTTGTATTATGCTTATTGTTCAATGAAAGTTGGAGGAGTAGTATAAACAATTAAAATTTTGAAGTAATTTAAGGGTGTGTTTGTTTGTAGAAAGAGTGGGGCGAGAATGAATGTAAATAATAGTAGTTTGAAGTCGTTAACTGCTCGTTTGAGAAATGTTTAATAACCAAAAGGATTTGTTTACGTGTATTTCTCAAATGGTACAAGGAACCTATTTATAATGTTTACGTGTATTTCTCAAATGGTACAAGGAACCTATTTATAATGTCTGAGAACAAAATAATAGGAGAACAAAAAAATAGAATATCAAAACTACTTATGGTTACATGTTTGTTACAACAAATGAAAACATAAATAAATAAAGAGATTCCTAATAGTTTGAAGGTTGAGATTAATAGTAGTGGAGTTCTCAACAATTTGTTTGGATATTATATTTAATAGTGGTTGAGTGATAAATTTAATGTAAAATTTGATAGACAAATTGAAGACTGGTTAACGGTAGTTGTTTACTACAAAAAAACAAACGACGGGTGTTCAAAAAACAAACATACCTTAAAATATAAAAATACTTTTTAAAAAAATAAAATAATGAACTCTATAATTTCTTTAAAAATTATACAAGGAACCAACTTGGTTTATTATACGATAGCTGTTTTAGACACACTTTTTTCTTTTGAGCTGACCATTCTCTAATCTTCAATACCTATACCTATCCTTCGATTTAGAACAATTTTATACTTAAAAAAAATTATAGCAAAGGTGTTTTTTCAACTAGCCATCCATATTCCTAAATTATAATGATAAGAAGAAAAATAAAGACCGAATATAATTTTAATGCTCAAATATGTTTTTTCAATCAAAATTTTTATTTTTATTTTTAATTAGGACGAGATGGACGACCAACCTATTTTTTCTTCTTTTTTTCCCTTTATAAAATTCAGTCGATAATAAATAAATAAGTAGTAGTAAAAACAAAACAAACAAACAATCAATCTTTCTTTTCTTTTTATTTATTTATTTATTTTTAATTTTAAGTCAAGTAAAATAAATTTGATAGAAAAAAATATGATATAGTTTGGGTTAAAAATAACAAAGTTCCAGTTGCATTTTCTATCACCTAATAATTAAGAATGACATATTAAAATTCTTCACCTTAAATATTGTTGCATTAAAAATAAAATTTAACACAAAAAAAGTTTTTTTTGGAATTTTATTAATCATATAAAAAGAATATTTTTAAAAATTGTTATAATTAAAATAGAAACGTTAAAATTTGATTTTTTTTTTTTTTAAATATATAGTGAATCCAGTTCGAAAACTGATATTATTATCAAATTTAAAAATTGATATCATTATTTTATAGATGAAAAAAGCAATTTTTAAAAATAATTAAAAATAATATTTATTTTTAACTGAGATCAACAAAGTAAAGATTGTTGTATAATTTCTTTCCACTATTAGTAATGAGATTTATATAGTATCCAACCAATAAAAGAACAAACATGAATGTAGTTTAAACGGGGTAATCATGAAAATCGAAATTTAATTTTAATCTTATTTTAAAATCGGAGTAGTTTTCACCCGTTTAAACTAAAAAAAAAAAAATATATTTAACCCACCACCGGCTGTACAAAAATAATAAAACTAAAGAATGATAATCATAAAAGGAATCACAGGAACCATCGTGGACTAACTTTTTCTTTTTTGGGAAATTCATGAATTAATTTATAAATCATTAAATGATTAAAGATTATGTCTTGAACCCATCTACTTTTAAGTTAATCAAAGTATTGGCTAATATTGATTTCAAATATATATATATATATATATATATTGGCTAATGTCAAACAAAATAAATAAATAAAAAATGAAAAGAAGGCGTGCAAAGTGGGAATAACACAAAGATTGTGGATCCAAGCTGGTAGTGCCTCTTTTGTGAATGGGAGCACAACATGTGGTCACTTCAATTCAATATATACCAAAACATTCATTAATAACCAAATCATTTCTCATATAATACATCCAAACTCAATTTCCTCTACCAAAATAATAATAATAATAATAACTTATTGCCCACTTTTCTCCCTTTTTCTTACCAATATTTCAATCATATTCAATTTTCTACTTGTGAAGCTTAGGATTTTTAATTCATGTGAAAATATTGTAACATCTAATGGATATGCACACGTTGTAACAAATTTTAGAAGACATTAATATTGGAATCGGACATTTCTACACATTCATGGATTTAGAGTGAATTGACATTTTCCATTATAGTTAACCATATCAATGAAATATTTAAATAGGAAATTCAATTTATTTTTGTGTGAAATGTAGTTCATTAATTCAAATATCTTTGATTATTTTAAAGACTACTAAAAACATCCATCAACATCGACATTTTATCTATATCTCCATAAAATTGAGACATCAACATTTGAAGTACGGTTTAGAATTTTTTGTTATACACAGATCAGATGCAATACAGTGATTTTTGAAAACCATAGCTAAATGTACTTTGTAACAGATTTCAATTATATGCAACTTTTTCCTTACACGACGCGCCTGTAGAAGTATTTACAAATAACTAGTGGTCGTTTGGATGCATTCGAACACACGTGATATAAACAATGGAGGGAGATACGTACTTCGTCCGAGTCGGATAAGTGCTCGGTTTCATACTCAGGCAGTGAAGCCCTTGTGCAGAGAGCTCCACGGGCCCGAGGGTACGCTTAAGCAAGCTTGCGCTGAAGCCTCGGCCATCTGGTCCTTGCTGATTCCAGCATTGCAGATGTTTGCGAAGGACCTCATGTGTTTCATTCCATATTGAGAGAGGGATCCACAGCGTGCCTCAAAGCTCCTAACCTGTATGTATCACATCAGTTCATGATTCCAGCCTATGCTCTTCTTTGAGAGCCATCTAGATAGAAATGGGAAAAATAAGAGAATTCGATTATATCGTCGACATTGTACCATGTTTTTAAGACAGTCCCAATCGTCGACTAGGGGTCGTCCGGTGGGACGGATGGCATCGAGCACCTCGGGACCATTTTCAATTCCAAATAACAGCTTTCCAATTAACTTCACACTGTTGTCGATATGAACTCTGTGGGACATTGCTTCAACAAACTTCTTCTGGGCTTCGATTTTCTTGGTGGAGCCTTCTGGAGCTTTACGAAACTAAAATGAAGCACGGAAGGGCGGTGGTTGTTAGACGATGTCGAAACCAAAGTTGCAAGCAAGAAAAAGACTAATGTTAACCAGTAAAATACTACAATACTTATATTAGAAATAGAAAGGGCAAACACCCTCTAAACTGTGCACTAATTACAATTTAACTTCAGGAAGAGTGGAGATTGAGGCTAAAAATCACTTCATAAGTTAAGAGCAGAATTCACAAGTCTGATTGTTTAACACAGAAAAAGGAATTTGGTAATCCTTAAGAATCTTTTTTACTATCCAATTTGAAAATGGAGCAAATAAGAAAGTAACCTTTTCCCAAAAGTGGACCAAATCAGCGTCACGCTGATTGGTGGTAACTACTCTTCTGGTTGGCCTCAAAGAGTTCTTCTCAACAAAAGTGTTGTTCTCATTATTAGGATCTGTACCCAGATATGAGAACAAAGCGTTTTTGTTGAGCGTTATATCACCATATTGCATGACATGAGATCCATAAGAATTATCGTCATTTAGCGTCCTTTTCTTCACCTGAAGAAAACAGCAGTTCAATTTCACTTTCACTGATGTATGAAATTACAAAAGCAGTTCAAATCATATCAAACATGGGGAAACGAAATACATTTCAGGTTCTTTCCAGCAGGGAGCATAAAGGGAAAATTGTGTGTTTTCATGACCATACTGAACTGTCCTTTTGACTTTAACAGTACAATGTGTACATTTTTCTAAGAAGCAAATTTTTCATTTTTAAGAATTGCCAGAATTAAATTTGAACTCGTAGGAATTTGATTTGTCCTAGGTGGTTGAGTTCTTACCAGTTCATATTGCTGGCGTAAAGTCTCCGTCTTCAAATTGTGATCATCACTGTTTACAGTAACAAAATAAAGAGCCATGAGGTTCTGAATAAAATAAACCAAGTCCTACTTAAATTATTTAGAATAAATCAAATAAATAGATTTATCCTCACAGTATTAAAGTTTAAGCCTCATTTGAACATTAATAGTCAGCATGTATAGCCTAGTAAATTAAGTTAATACTTAGAACTCACACCTGAGGGGCTGCTTGGTTGGCATATTTAGGTAGGATTTAGTTTTATGATTTATTAACTCCTCTTCGAAAACTTACATCCAAACGAGTTTTTACTAACTCCTCTTCATTTTTAATTTTAAAAATAACTCTCATTTCTAACCATTCATTTTTAATCATTCATTTATAAATACTCAATCATTTCTAACCACTCATTTTGAATCATTCCTTTCGAATCAATCAAAATAGCTCATTTTTAACCACTCATTCTCAATAATTTCTTTTTTAACTACTAAAAATAACTACTCATTTTAAATCTACATCCAAATAAAGTTTTGAGTCTAACTCTTCTACACCAAAACTACATCCAAATGAATTTTTGGCTACGACTCTCAATTTTTAACTACTCATCATAACTCTTCAATATAACTCATACTAAATCTAACCTAAATATGTCAAACAAACAGCCCATGAGTTCTGCTGAAAACAAATTAATAATTAAATTTACCAGTAATCTCGTAGTCAAAGCTTTTGGACCTAATAATTTTATGGTATTTATTCTTCGGCTAGACTTCAGATGCTAGAAGTATGGTGGTACATATAACAGTTAGAACTCACTTAAAACCCAGTAGCACAACAAAGAGATTATTACCCTTCCATCATATGTTTTTTACTAAAATTAATAGAATTTAGAGAAACAGAGTAAAAAACAATAGAGACAAGTTAATTATTATGTTTTACCTGTCTTCCAACCAAGCAACACTGTACAAGTCACCTAAGCAGGTATCATACTCTGGTGGAGGACTAGGAATATCCCCTGGACAGTAGGTACCCCAACTGCTCTCATAAGCATTTGATGCAGTGGTTGTATAAATGTTCAAACCTTCGGGAAGAAGGCCTTCAAAGATACTTCCTGATTCACAAGCTTCGAGATAGAATACCTATAATATTGCATGTAGTCCCATTAGAATAGAACATTCTAAGCATAGTTGCTATCTCCAACCATGAACAGTACAGTACAGTAACTTACCAGACTTTTGTAGGATCCCAAAGCATGCTTCTTCTTTAAAACTTCATTCAGATCATCGGCATAAATATAGGGGTAAGTAGGCATCCCTGAGCAAAATATATCAGAGAGATGAGAAATTTCTAATCCATCATCAAGTAACAAGAAAAGTTCATTTGAAAACGAGGCTTTCTATCATGGTACTAACCTTTGATCATTGTTTTTACAATAAGAATAACAAAATTAAAATTAAAAAGCAGAGCATGCATGTTTTTTATGTTCTTGATCGGAGGCCGGTTTTTTTTTTTTTTTTTTTTTTCCTGGTCATGAGTTGAATCTTGAATCCCAAACCTCCAAATGTTGAACTCAATAAAAAAAATGTTTCCTAGATGAAGTGAGGCTGTCTATCAGCCTCAAATCAGAGCATGTTTATTGAGTTTAAATGTTGGGTGCCTGACTCTGTAATAGAATTTAGAGACTAAAACAATCATTTTATTGCTTACAGACATAAATCAAGCATATCAAACAACAAATGTTTTCATAAAAAGATGCCTGAATAACATGATAGGTCATTTTATTACATGGTATGTGAGCTACATAGAAGCAAGCTACTCACCAAGCACACCGGGCCCGCCATGATCACTGTAGTATATGAAAATATGATCATTAGGACCACTATCAACAACCTTCCCACTACCCCCAGTTAGAGCTGTTTTGTTTCCAAGAATGGCAGCGAAAAAGTTGTTCACATTAACATCCTCACCAGTGTAATCCTGCCATGAATAAAATATAAGGTACATAAGAAGCTACAATCAAAAGAACCAGTTATAAAATTGGCATCCATTTCATAAAGCAATATAAAAACCTTCGGGACTCCATGGTAAACATCAGAACCCTGTGGATGGTTGATGATGACCCCAGGCCTCGGGTTATCATAATCGGAGGCAATGTCATCGTACATGAAAACGACGATGTTCTCCTCTTTTAGGCCATTTTTCAGCAACAGTTGATAAGCATGGCAGATATCAGCCTGGTAGAAAAAGTGTTCATCATTGTCCCCGAGTATTTTCAAATTATTAAACCATCAACAACAACGATGAAAATAACACAAGGTTGAAAGCAGAACAGCAACACTATTTTATTATCCCTTTATACTGATCTTCTCTGTGTCACTAAAATAATTAGCTCGAAAAATGGAGAAGCAATACATCGGAGCTCGGAGCACCCAGTTCCTGTTTAACAAATTTGTATTAATTCCTAATTATACCCTACTCTTTTTTATTAGTAAGTCAATCACTGGTTGTGTTTATAGCTCTGTTTATCCTTATCCAGAAGAATCACAACTGCCTTACAATAAAATGCTTTTGTTGGGCCTTAAACGCTTAGACCCCGTTTGATAGCCATTTTGTTTTTTGTTTTTCATTATTGGTTTTTAGTTTTTTGTTTTAAAAAATAAAAATGTATATATTTGATAACTTATTTTAGTTTTATGTTTTTAAAAATTAAAAACCAAAATACATGTTTGATAACCGTTTTTTGTTTTCAAATTTCCTATTTTGTTTGAATTTTTTACTCTTTATTCTTGATTTTTTCACTTTTTTAGAAACAAAATAAAAACTTGTTTTTAAAATCTACTTTCTTTGGTTTTTAGATTTCTTTTAATATTTTAAAAATGTTCTTAATATTTAAAATACAAAAACAAAAAACGAAATGGTTATCAAACACGTGCAATAAATAGCAACGGAAAAGGGTAAGGTAAAAATCATGTTCTTTGAGTATTTCAGCGATTATCACAGCAAGAAATAATGAATAAAATTGGACAGGTCAATTTAAAAAAAAAAGGTAAACGTACTTGACAAGTAAAATCTAGAAAATAATTCCAAATACAGTCTGTTAAAAAAAATAGCAAACGCAAACGTAATTTTCGGCATTAATCACTATTGTCACCTACATTATTATAATACTACTAAGTATTAGTATGTACTACAGTATAAGTATTAATGAGTATTTATACTTTGTATTAATGAGTATGATGCAAATACTAAAGACTCCATCCAGCATAATTTCTCCCAAAATCCGAATGTGCAGTAGCGCAATGATTTCATTGTTCGATTCTAAACCAAGTCAACACCAGCTTCTCAGATTAGAACTCTATAATTAATTAATCAAAAAGCTGAAAAAATCATCCAATCAAAAAGGTCAACGACGAAAAACAAGCACCAAAAGACTGCAGACTTCGTTTAGAGAAGAAAATATGCGATCCAATACTTAGAAAAATCACGGAAAAACCGATTGTAGGGTTCAGGATTAAAATCAGAGCAGTTCAAGAAAAAGGAAAAAGGAAAAAGATCAGACAAGGATCGGCAACAGAGATAACACAGTAGATATTTGGAGGAACAGTATGAAATACGAACAAGATAACGAAAATCAGCCACGAAGGTCAACATCCATACACAAACACAAATTCGAAATCTCAAGAGAATAAAATCAAAGTTGAATCAACTTATCACAAGTAAGATAAACAAACCTGGTGCCGGTAATTCCAGTATCCGTTCGAACCGGCGATCAAAACGGCCCATCTCGTCCCGACGGAATCCTCGTCGCCAGCATCGGCGGCTCCGCCGCGAAAAAACCTCAAGGCCTCGGAAGGCAGCCGGAGAAGATCTCCGGGGAGATCCCGGCCACCGGAAGCCAAGCCGATCACGGCGAGAGAAAAGAGAAAGAGTAAAGCTCCGGTGGGGTTTGGAGCCATGATTTTGCGAATAACTTGAGCGAACGATGGATAGGAGAAGAAATTTGACGGAATTTCAGGGGTATAAATGCAAATTTGTTGGTGGTTATGCGAAAAGACTTAACAGCCCCTGATGAGCTTTGATATCGAAACCTGAGGCGAGGTCATTTTCTGAACTTAAGTTTCAACTTAATGCGGTCCCACCTTCGCTAGGGACCCCACGCCAAAGATTCTTTCGTGGAATCTAAAGTCTAAACTATCTGTCCTCATGGATTTCTTTTTTTCGAAGAAAACTGTCCTCATACATTTGAATCTAAGATTTCTTTCACAAAGAAAAAACAATAATAGTTTCTTAAATTTATAAAATAATTTAAGAAATTAATTTTATATATATTATGTTGAGATATGCCTCAAAAGCACTAATGTCGTTCAAAAACAGATTTTTGGTTCCCGCATTCTGTTGCGTGAATGCATTCTTATGCACGAACACATTTCATCTTTCTGCGTTTCAATTCGCATCCGCTAACCAGACTCTGCATATCATTCTGTTTCCGCAGCGTCTACACATCCACATTCTATTTTACGCTATCTGTAATAAGGTTTGATAAGAGTGCATATATAAACTATAATTAAACACTAGCCATAATGAATGACATTCATTCTATAACTCTGTAATTTGCCGCTCCTTAATAAAATTGTTCTTCCTCTTTGTCCGTGGGCTAGTTAACACTACGTTAGTGAACCATCCGTGTGTTCTTATTTTTTCTTCTTTTGGGTTTATGGTTATTTGTTTCATATCTTCATATCGATTGTTGATTGACATTTTCATAATATATTATTTTGTAAAAAAAATTTATTACTATAAAATTATTATAATTGTTGCTAGAAACGCTGAAAAGCGCACCACTAAAATGACATCCTATTATAATAGTAATTTGGAAGTTCCCTTTGATATTTTGTAAGAATTATAATTTAAATAGAAGACCAAGAATTTGAATCCAATATTTTCAACCTAGATACAATCTTGTTTGAAAATATAAATTAATATACTCAAATTATTACATTTGTAGGTTTCAAAAAATCAAATATGGGATGCCAAATTTTAAAATATAACCATTTTTAAAAATATTGGTTACCATATATTAATGACTAAAGTAGTTATAAAATTGAAGTCTGTGGCATATTTAAAATAGAATTTAAATATTTATTAGGAAACAATCAATTTATACTCCCAAACTTTTGCTTGATAAAAATCCGAAACTAATTTGAAGTTTAACTTTCATAGTTGTATCAATTTGCACTCTTTATCAAATTTTATGTGAAAAACGTTAGCATAGATGTACGATGTCAAATTTTTTAATCTAACTTTCATAAGTGAATCAATTTTGAAAAATAATAAGTTGAGGCCCCGTTTGATAATCATTTTGTTTTTTGTTTTTTGTTTATGAAATTTAAATATATTTTTATTCAAATTTACTACCATGTGTTCCGTCTTTCCTACAATATATCTATCTTTTCTTAAAAAAGTAGGAGAATACTAACCAAATTTCAAAAACATAAACAAGTTTTTTGAAGCTATTTTTTTTGTTTACAAATTTTAGTTTTATTTATTAAAATATAGATAAGATGTAGATATCCAAATAAGAAAAAATGTATAGTAAGGTAGTTGTTGTAGACTTAAATTTCATAAACAAAAAACAAAATAGTTATCAAACAGGGCTTGAATTAATGAATTTACCAAATCTATATTCTAGGTAGCTTTTGGACTCTTTCAGAAGAGGAACCCAAAGAAAATCAGAATAAAAGAGTGATATTGGAAAGCTTAAACACAACTTGAATCAAATGTCCATGGAAAAAAGAAAATCAAAGTTAGAAACTTGACAGTTTGGGTTAAAACAAATATTAAAAGAAAGAGAAGTAGAACGTGAATCCAACACTCAATAAGAGTTATGCAAAATGAAGCTTGAAAGCAAAAGTTATGACTCACTGAATTCAGATGCTCGCCAGAAAAATCGAGGTTGAAGTGTCAGTGTTCTAACATAGCACATTGACTTGTTATTGTTTTAAATGTCAATATAAATTTATTGTTGATATCAGTCATCTGAAAATTAGGATCAATACATACCATGATTATCCTTTAACCGTTTTTTGTATCACAAACACATACAATAATTCTTCTAATCAAACGCAAACAACTATCATTATCCACTAACAACAATTATTATCTCCCTTGCTAATACAAGTTCTTTATCTTGGGAGGACGAGAGTCAAAATAGATACTCGTGTAATATATATTAGAAAAATTGTATTTGATGAACTCTTTTCACAAAGTAATCACAAATATAGGTAAATTTTAAAATATTTACATCAATAATCAATAAACGTTTTACTACTAAATTATAAATATTCATTAATATGTTTTTTTAATCATTAATATCATTATTACAAGAAACTAATACTATGCGATAATATTAATTATAATTTCAATAATTATATTTACTAATTTTTTAAATGACCATATTTATAATTATTTTTTAGATCTAATTAATTTTATAAATAAAATATATAGAAAATTTGGATAAAAATATAAAGAGTTTATTGATTACACGCTACTTAGCGGCGGTTCTTTGTCTATCCATGTTGGTCATTGGCCAGGGGCTCTTTCATCCCTTATCAAATAAATTATTATATCATTAATTTGTCCCACACGCAAGTTGCAAGTCCACAGACAAACATTTTATATTTTACAAGACTCATCAATCAGTAATGACCATACAAAAATAAGATATATATATATATATATATATATATATATATATATATATAAATTTAAAAACAGAGAAAATATTTTTCTTTTCCTTCAAATGATTGCACTTGGTCCAAGTAATTTTCTTTTGGTTATGATGTTTGAGCTCTTCTAGTTTCAATTTCTAAATTGAGTCCTAGGAAAAAATTCAAAAAAATTAAAAGTTAGTTTTCACATAATTGGCAGGATAGATTAAACTTATAATCTTTTAAATTCTTGATATCAATATAAATGATCTTATATTTTCAATAAAATGTAGTTATTTTTACTTTTTATCTTAAAAATGGCACATATTGACTTCTTCTTTTTAAGTTTGGGAGTATATTCATATTTGTGTATTTCTTATATGAAAAAATACTAATTAGTTTGAGCTAACCTTTTTCATTCATCCAAAAATGATACAAATATAAAATAAATGATAAAGAACCATTAAATATATATATATATATATATATTAAAAAATTAACTTCGACAATCCTACTAATCATTATGATCTCACAATTATCCACGTGAAACATCCAACATCAATATAAAAAAGATATGAATTACTTTATTCATTGTCAATTAGTTTTGAGGTATAAATCTATATTCTCTAATACTAACAATTCAATATATTAAAAACAATCACTAACAATTCAATTGATTAAACAATTAATATTGACATAAAAATAATTAAAAATTTAAAATAGAAATGTAGCAATTTTCTTTTACCATTAGAGTACTTGAAATTACAAAGCTTTAACATTTTTATAAAGTTTAACAATAAAATAATTTTTTCATAAACTCAAGAGTATTTTTTGAACTTTATTAAAAACTCAAAAAATATTTTTGAAATAAAATTTTCACGATTTTATTTTTTAAATTTAAAGTTAAATATTTTTCAAACTTTTGAAAGTTTAGAGGTATGGTTGACAAAAAAAAAAAATCAAGGTTTTTTTTTTTTAATTTATAAATTGGCCAATTGTTTTCTAACCTGTCAAGTCATGCTATTAACAATGGACCTGCTTTTTGTTTTTTTTTGTTGAGAAAATGCACCTAATTTCTTAAGATATCAAAATATTTAAATTTAATTGTAAAATGAATGTTGAATAAGTCCAATTTGTTTAACATTAGCACCTACGACTATCTTTACATTCTTTTTCTTTTTTCTGTTTGTTCATTTTGTTATTGAGCTCAAAATTTATTTATTTTTACTTACGAGTTTATGTGACCAAATTTAAATATTTTCGTGTATGCGACCCTATACGAGTTTTTTTTTTTTTCTATCTAATTTGAATAAATTATTGATTGAATTTTGTGTGGATTATCAATAATTTATAATTAAGCTCTAAAGAAGTTATTAATCTTCACATTGATTACAATTTATGATAATCTTTAATAAGATAAAAATTAATGTCAAACAAACCTTATTTTTCTTCACATTGACTATGCATTTAACAACCATCACTTGCAAGCGAATGAGTTTGCTTATTAACTAAGAAAACCAACCAACCAAATAAGGCAGATTTTTTTATCATTATTATTTTTATAATTCTAATAAGAGATCGAATAATCAAACCCATGACCTTTTAATTATTAGACCGTAGTTAATGTCAATTGAACTAAGCTTTCGTTGTTGCCAAATATGGTAATTCGACAACAAATGACAGAGCAAATATTTTGAAAAAAAAAATCAAATATATAAATAATTAGGTCGAAACTTCTTTATCTCGTTCTCTCTAAGAAAAATCAACTTATTTATCGTATGTATAATTTTATTATCAACAATAGATTTAACATGCTTTCTTTGATATGTCTTCAAGATACAACAATTCAATTGAAAAAGTGCATACCTCAATGATCTACACAAGAAACAACATTAATCTCTATTGGACAATTGCTTTTAATAGAGTAAAGAAGAGAGATATGAAAAGAAAAGAAAAGAAAAAAAGTAGAAGAGAATATTGAAATTGTGGGTTGAAAGTGTTTGTGAAACAGGTTATAGATTTATTTTAGATCTTAGCAAATTTATAACTCAACTTTTAACACTTTCATAGATTAACAAAACCATGTATGTTTTACACCATTTGATGAACAAAAATCATCTCAAATTATTCCACTTAAAAGTTAAGACTTCTAAAATAAATAACAGTAAAGGTTAAAAATTTAACAAGTTCTTATTTTGGCTGTACTAACTGTTTTATTTAATATACAAGATTTTGCAATGGGGGAATTGAATTATCTCTCAATTGTTCGTATTAAAGGATGTTATGGGCATTCTAAACTCGTCATAAATAGAGTATTCATAAATTAAATTCGATAGGGTTATGAGATTCAGTTAAAATATTTTAAGCTCCATTTGATAATCATTTAAGTCTCTTTTGATAACCATTTGATTTTTGAAATTTAAGTCTATTCTTATTCAAATTTTCTACAATGTATTCATCTTACCTCAAGAAAATAGATGAACTCTAACTAAATTTCAAAAACAAAAATGAACTTTTGGAAAAAACTATGATAAGTTAATTGTTATAGACTTAAATTTCAAAAACCAATAATTAAAAATAAAATGAACAAAATGGTTGTTAAACAAAATCTTTGCTTTTAAAATTTAAACTTATTTTTACTTAAATTTATTATAATGTCTTTCATTTTTCAATAATGGAAAAATGAAAGACTTTAGTAAAAATAAATTTTAATTTTAAAAATAAAAAACAAAGTTTTTGGAAGTTTTTTTTTTCTTTCAAAATTTGATTTGATTTTTAATGAATGATATAGGTAAGATGTAGACATCCAAATAAGAAAAAATATATGGTAAAAGTTGCTAGTAGATTTAAATTTCAAAACTAAAATTACTAGCAAACGAACCTTAGATAATAAAAATAGTAGTTTAGGAGGATTGATATATTAGAAAGAGGTCGAAGAAAATCAAATGTTTAAACTTTCTAAATTCAAAGAATCAAATTAATAGTCGTTTTCAACTTTTATTAATAGAGTTTTTTATTTTTGTCAATATATTTACGCTTTATTCACGGAAGGCGTGAAATTCATTTTGTTTAGAAAATGAAAAAGTGGTTATCAGGCTGAGACCTGTCCAGTCGGGTCGTTAATGGGCCCAAAGGAGCACCGGCCCGTTATCCTTCCACCGACAAGAGCGAAAGGTAACGCTGCTCTGTGAAACCAGCCTCACGCAGTATCCTCATTCTCTATGGGCTATTAAATCTGGGCCCACGCCCAAAGCCCATGGCCCAACTTGTAATGGGCGGGCCAATATTCAACCCCGAAAGGCCCAACTCGCAAAACTGGCCCAAATTATAACCACAATACATTGGTTCCCCCATTTGGGTTACAAGGCCTCATTACGGAGCTTGGCAATGAAAAATGTTGGCAGGCGTTTTATGAAGGCTACATTCCTTTGCAAATCTAGCAATGTGGGACATTATCAGCTGAGAATAATCCTAATGAATATCACCACTTCAAAACAAGTTTTTCGGCATTAGATGTAATTTTTATTTTTATATGTATTTGTAATACTTTCAATTTTAATGATGAGTTAGACGCTGCTTATGTTATTTTCTTATTTCATTTAACTTCCCTCTAAAACAGCTTTTATAAATCAAAATTTTCGATGATGTTCTTTAGTTCTCGTAAATTTTCAAAATGAGATTTTTTTTTTTTGAAATTATTGACAAACATTTATATTAGAGAATGAAAGTAGTTATATATTTAAATTTTATTGACTATAAGAGTTTAATTAATAAAATAAGGTTTAATTGTTTGTTGAGAAAAATTCAATTTATACTCGTAAACCTTGTTGAATAAATATCTTATGAATTTAAGTTATGTAAAAACCCGATCTCTTAAAATTGTATCAATTTACACTCTATCAAATTCTGTTTAAAAATGTTCTAAAAAAAATCTGGTTAAAAATGTTATTTACACGTGTGCAAAGTTATATCACCTTTTTTTTTTTTAATAATGAATGTATTTAGATAATTTGCTAAGAATAATGGATGATTTTTCAAATAGAGAGTATACGAAATTTATAAGAAAGTCTACAGAATTTTAGAATTGATCTATTGAAGATTTTTAAATTAAAAGTCTTAAATTTATTAGTTATGATGGTTCAGGGGTTTAATATATTGATAAACTAACATTATTTTTTCAAATATATTTGGATATACGGTGAACATCCATTGAAGATTTATCGAAGGTCAATGACGCAGTTGGTTATCTAGTATGGTGTTAATTCATTTCAACTCTACTTGAACAAAATAAACAAAAAAAAAAACTTACCTTTATTAGTTTGATCTTTGTAAAGTGATATGTTAGTAAAAAGACAAGAAATGCTGAAAATATTTCACTATGTTGATTTGCAAGAGCCAGATGCCATTTATAGATAGGGCACATACACAATAGCACTACAGGACAAAAAGAGAGGCTGCTATAAGAGCCTTAACAATTAACATAACCAGGCAAGGAAAAAGAAATTAAGGACACGTTAAACATTCTTAAGTGTAAGTTTATCATCCCCCCTCAAGCAAACCGAGTTGGTGAGGACCGTGAGCTTGGTACGAAGCAATTGGAATTGGATTGGTTGGAGAGGCTTTGTGAGCACATCGGAAATTTGATCCTCGGAAGGCACATAACGAACCATGAGTTGTTTAGAGAGTATCTTATCAAGAATGAAGTGCTGGTCAATTTCTATGTGTTTTGTCCTCTGATGCATAACTGGATTTGCAGCAATATGAGTGGCACTGATGTTGTCACGGAGAAGAAGAGAAGTAGAGGGTGAGCGAAAGCCGAGTTCGTTGAGCATAGCAGAGAGCCAACCAATTTCAGCAGTGGCATTAGCCAGCCCGCGATATTCCGATTCAGCGCTCGAACGAGAGACGGTCTTTTGCTTTGACTGCTCCATGAACACCTCTTCTGTTAAGTCTCCATTCAGAAAGGCGTTATTAACATCCAGTTGTTTTATGGGCCAGCGAAAACTAACATCCAAAGAAAAAACTAGGCGAATGGTGGAAGACTTCACAACCAGGCTGAAAGTTTCGAAATAGCCGACGTCATAGGTTTGGGAAAATCCACGAGCAACAAGACGAGCTTTATGACGATCAATATCACCGGTAGGTTTTAACTTAATGCAAAAAACCCATTTGCAACTGACGAGAACACAACCCTTGGGCGGAGCAACTAAGGTCCATGTTTTATTCAGATACAGAGCGGCAAGTTCATGTTCCATAGCAGATTTCCACTCAGGCATAACATGGCTTTCTTGTAATTTATAGGTTCATGGAAAGGGGAGGCAGAGATAGGAGCCAGACAAGCTTTGGGCTTAAAGATTCCATGTTTGGAGCGACTTATCATTGGGTGGGTGTTTATTGGAGGATTGGAGGGCAGAAAAGATTCGGGGATGGAAGAGACAGGGAGAGAATAGGGGATAGAAGAGGTAGGGAGAGAAGAGGAAGGGAAGGATGTTGGAGTAGAGGTAGAATTACAGGGAGAGGGAGAAGCAAGTGAGGTGGAGGGAAGGTCAGTAGGACATGGGCTGGTACGAGAGAATGGGTGGTAGAAGAGAGAGAAGGGGAAGAAGTAATGGGCAAGGAGGAAGAAAGAGAAATAAGAGGGAAGGAGGAAGGAATATTATCCAATGCAGGCGGATGGGTGTGGATGGCTGGAAGAACAGGTGATCTTTGGAGAGCAGGAGGATCGAGATTTAGAGCGAGGGGAAGAGCCACAAATTGATCAGGAATAGGATTTTTAAAGGGAACAGAAGAAGTAGCAGTTTGAAATGGGAAACTCAATTCATTAAAGACAACATGGCGGGACACGTATAAGCGACCGGATCGTCGATCAAGACATAAGTACCCTCGGTGATTTGAGCTGTAACCAACAAATGTGCACTTGGTGGAATGAAAATCAAGCTTATGCTTAGAATAGGGACGCATGAAAGGAAAGCAAAAGCACCCAAAGACCAGAAGGAGAGTGTAGTCCGGTTGTTTAGAAAACAAAACAAAGTATGGAGAGGAATTGGAAAGAACCGGTGAAGAAAGACGATTCATGAGATAGACGGCGGTTTGAAAGGCATGGGCCAAAAAGACTTGGGAACCGCACAATGAGCTAAAAGAGACAAACCAATCTCAACAATTTGGCGATTTCGACGTTCCACACGACCATTTTGTTGTGGTGTGTGCGGACAGGAAATTCTATGATGAACCCCTTGAGTTGCAAAGAATGAATGGAGAGACCGAAACTCACCACCTCAATCGGTTTGATAACTCTGGACAGTACAATGAAATTGGGTTTGAATCATTTTATGAAATTGAACAACCGTGATATGGATTTGATCCTTAGTTTTTAATAGGTACAACCAGCTGTGATGGATTTAAGGGGGGATGGTCCCCAAAGATCAGAGTGCACAATTTGAAAAGCAGTGGAAGCACGATTGGAATTAATATTAAAAGGAAGTCTATGGCTCTTGGCCTGTTAACAAGCAGTACAAACAGCAACAGAGGGCTGCGATTTAAACGAAAGACGACAAACACGAAAAACAGAATTAACAACAATAGAAGAAGGATGTCCTAAACGCAAATGCCAAATGTTCACATCAGTCGAATGAACCGCCACAGCAGCGACAGGTTGAGGAGGGAAAAAGTTGGATGATGTAGAAGCAAGCTTGTATAACCAGTTATCAAGGGTACCACAAAGAAGTATCGTCTTGGTACGGAGGTCCTTAATCACAAAACAAGAAAGAAAAAATTCAACAGAAGCATGATTATCAATACATAATTTGGAAATGCTAAGAAGTTTGTGAGAAATATGAGGTGTGTGAAGGATGTGAGATAAATGGATTGGAGTTAATAAAGAAGAAGGAAGACATGATGAGCCAACATGACTTAGGGACGGACTTACCATTTCCAACAGTGACCTGCTCATTACCTTCATATGGAACAGGATTAGACAAAGCGTTTAGGTCAGGTGTAAGGTGATGAGTGGCACTAGAGTCCATATACCAGCAGTCGTTTGGAACGAATTGATGCGAAGGAGCAACGGAAGAAGGATCAGAGACTGGGAATTAGTCCGTGGCAGAGGACTGGGCGTATAGGGCATGAGGAAATGGAGTTGGTAAGGCAGGCGGTTGATACTGAAGGTTGGCTCGATGATAACAAAAAAAAAACCCCAATGTGACCTGGTTTGCCACAAACTTGGTGGGGATAGGAGGCAAAGGCCGGAGGAACCACGGGAGGGCGAGGTGGGGTGGGAGGACGAAAAGAGACTGGAGATTTACCAAGGAGGCTATACTGATTTGAGGTGGAAGCACGCAGTCTAGATGAGGGGGAAAAATTACCACGAAAGCCACGTCGCTCCGAGGAAGAGTGGGAAACCTGCAAACCTGCAAAATTGGCTTCAATAGAGTGCAACTGATCAATAGAATTTTGTTGCTCTAATTGATACTCATAGGCAAGAAGAAGAGCACGAACATCTTCCACAGGCGGCAGCTCAGGACGATGTTGGATGGAAGTAACGAAGGCATTATACTCGGCACCTAGACCTTCCAGAATATAGCCAATATGATTCTTTAGCGAGACAGGTTCTCCCACAGAGGCCAACTGATCCGCGATTCCATTGATTTTCGTTAAATACTAAGCAATGGACTGGCCATCTTTGCGTATGCGATGGATTTGGGATTTTAGACTCAAAATTCGAGTGGACGAAGTAGATTTATAAGTCCGACGAAGTGCCTCCCAAATATCACGATCCGTGGAGTAAGAAATGACCTCAGCCATCTTAGCTTCGGTAAGAGAAGAATATAAGAGGGTCATGATTGTACGGTTATATCGTTCCCAGATGAGGTATTCAGGATTGGGTTGATTGGTTAGGTTGTCAAGAACCGCAGGGGGTGGAGAAATGGAGCCAGTGATGAAGTCTTCAAGGCTTTAAGCATAAATGTAGTTGAGAAGTTGATTTTTCCATAGCAAAATAGTTGGTGTCACTCAACTTGACAGATAAGGCTTGAGTAACATTGGGAAAAGTTGGGGGAAGAGGAAATAGAGGTTCATGAGGGTGTTGATAATACGTTTGAGTTTGTGGAAGAGGAGTTTGATAAAGGCCAAACTGAGGCTCGGGAGAGGAGAAACCAGATGACACCGGAGAAAAAAAATGAGGTCGTTGAGTCGTTGGACGCAGGGTGATGGAAGAAAGTCTCCAAGCAGAGGACGAGAAGGTAAGTTGGGAGGTACTAGAGGAGGAATAATAGAAGAGGTAGGTCGAGGATAGGTATTTGAGGGAGGTAAGACAGACGTTGATGGTGGTGGGACAGAAGTTGCAGGTCCTGAGAAAGAAGAAAGGGACGGCTCCATTTTTGGGAAAAGAGGAATGATAAAAAGAAACCCTAGAAATTTGATACCATGAAAAGACAAGAAAGGCTGAAAATATTTCACTATGTTGATTTGCAAGAGCTAGGTGTCATTTATAGATAGGGCACCATACACAATAGCACTACAGGACAAAAAGAGAGGCTGTTATAAGAGCCTTAACAATTAACATACCAGGCAAGGAAAAAGAAATTAAGGACACGTTAAACATTCTTAAGTGTAAGTTTATCAGTTAGCAACTTAAGAACGTTTATCTTGGCCTATGATTCTTCCATTTGCAATATCAAATTGCACTATCTTGTAATTCGAATATGTAACCTATCATCCTAAATGTCATTGGATGCAATTGCGATAGAAACGACTTCTATTGGAGATTGTCGCACACAATTCTTGTGAGTAAATAGTAGAAAGAACGACCACACTAATTTAGTGATTCGTACGATAGTGATGAGTATTTTCATTGCAAAATAGAACACTAGAGAGATATTTTGTGAAGGCGAAAATTGAAAATGTTGTGAACTTTGACAATTTTATTAAAAAAAGAATTCCAAATTTGGTAAAAAATCGAAAGCAAAGGAAAAGATATATGACATATTATGAGTGTTTTGAATCTTATATAAAATATAATTTGAGATTTGTTTTTAAAAAATAAAGTTAGTTAGAATGGGATGATTATTCCTTAAATATAGGATTTGGTTGATTTAGTTAAATATCTTATTTTATTTAATAAGAAAATTAAAAAACAATGTAGAGTATTATGGTGAAAGATTATTTCTCCTTTTTGACAGAAAATTAAAAAACATATGGTGGTTTAAAATTTAAAAACAAAAAATCAAATAGTTATTGAAGGAGATAATGGCTATCAAACGAGATCTAAATGTTTTAAATCGTTATTACAAGATTTTGATGAGGGTATACTCATTTTGACATAAAAATCAAGTTTTTCTTATTTGATAACATTAACCCTTAATTTTAATGAAGTTTTTTTTACGATAAAGATTCATTATTTTAAAACTTAAAACTTAAAAGATCAAATTGTTACAAATTCTTATAAATTTAAACTTGCTTGCTAACAATATTTTTTATCTAAAGCTATCACTTTGATGTATTTGAAATATAAAGTTTTTTAATCTTACTTACAATTTCCACTTCTTAAATTATTTACTTTTCAATCTCATTCAAATACAAGAAGAAAAAGGTATTGAAAACGAGTTCTTTTGGGATATTTGGATGAGTACAAAAATTATTTTGAATGAATAGAATGAAGAGTTGGTTTGAGTAATTAGAAATAAAAGTTGTAATAAGAACTTGTTTGAATGAAGATTTTTGTAAATAACTTGTTTTGAAATAAAAAGTTAATTTGAGTGATTTTTTTATGTAAGATTACTTTTAAGAAATATATTCTTCAAATGAATTGCAATATAGAGTTCTAAGAAATATAACAAGATGATAAATTTCTTCATATATCAGAATGAGAGTGAACAAAAAAAAAAACAATAACAATAATGATTTGGTGCAAACACCTCCTATTTCAAGTAGGGAGTTATTTAAGGAGGATTTGGCTTGAGAAATCATATGTAAAATATTAGTTTTATTCAGTAAAAAAAAAGGTGGTTTGAGTAATTAGAAATAAAAGTTGTAATAATAACTTGTTTGAATGAAGATTTTTGTAAATAACTTGTTTTGAAATAAAAAGTTAATTTGAGTGATTTTTTTATATAAGATTACTTTTAAGAAATATATTCTTCAAATGAATTGCAATATAGAGTTCTAAGAAATATAACAAGATGATAAATTTCTTCATATATCAGAATGAGAGTGAACAAAAAAAAAACAATAACAATAATGATTTGGTGCAAACACCTCCTATTTCAAGTAGGGAGTTATTTAAGGAGGATTTGGCTTGAGAAATCATATGTAAAATATTAGTTTTATTCAGTAAAAAAAAAGGTGGTTGTCAGGGTAGGCCTATCCAGGCGGGTCATTACGGGCCAAAGGAGCACCGGCCCGTTATCCTTCCACCGACAGGAGCGAAAGGTAACGCTGCTCTGTGAAACCAGCCTCACGCAGTATCCTCATTCTCTAAGGGCTATGAGATCTGGGCCTTCGCCCAAAGCCCATAGCCCAAACTCCCTACTTGGAATGGGCGGGCCCGCATTAAACTCCGAAGAGCCCAACCTGCTGAACTGACCCAACTTCCAACCACTTTAATGCCCCCATTTGGGTTACAAGCCCACATTACTGAGCTCGGCGATTCTTTATGTTGGCAGCTATTTTATGAAGACTACATTTATTTGCAAATCTACCAATGTGGGATTTGTTCAGCTTAGGACGGACAACCATTCAATTTCCACCTAATTCAAAACACTTTTTTGAGGTCTCAGAATGTATTTTTTTTCATAATGCATTTGTGATACATTCAAATTTTTTAATTGTAATTTAAAAGGTGTATATGTTATTTAATTCATACGTAAAAAACCTATTGTACGTTTCATTTAAATTTCATCTGAATCTGCTTCTATATTCTTGGTATCGTGCTTATGAGTTATGAGAATTATGTTGCATCTCAAATTACCATCAATCTTTTTAATAGCCGATAACTCACCGGCTTGAATGTCAATTTTTTTTAAAAAAAACAAAAATATTATTAATGTTTTTTAATTTGTTGACTGATTTTTCAAAAGTCCTTAAAAAAAACTGGTACCAATTGCCACCCATCATTGCACATTCTGGTCGAGCGTACCACTTATGAACAATTAGTCGGATCAGATTTTCCAATTTTACCTCGAAGTTTGTAAAATATAGATTATATTTATTTGAATTTAAAAATAATATAAATTGAAATTCATTACTAATGTTAATAATTTTAAGAAAATTTATCCAGGATAACAAATTTTATTATCCATTAATTATGATGATTTCAAAAAATACTTATTACACGACAAAATCTAAAATACTAAACGTCTATCACTTTCAAATTTCACTTTATTCAAATTTATTATTTTTATTGTTATTAGATTAATGAGATTTAAGGATATTTTTTACACAAATTTTATAGTTTTGTGGTATATTTAATAATTTAACCAAAAGTAATTCATCTTAAACAACTTAGATTTCATTTTAAAAGTATAAATAAATTTAAACATATCATTAATATTTTGTCTTTGCCGTGCAACTTCATTAGAAAAGACTTGTAAGTTTTCAAAAAATATTTGATTAGTGGTATCGAGATCGAATATGTGACGTTGGTATTGAATTAATTTCCTATCAAACAATAAAATCATTTCACCACTAACTTATTCGGTATATAATTATAATTAGTATTTGTTAGTTGTTCCTAGAATATCAATCCACACAACACATTTCACCAAAATCCAATTTTCTTTTTAGAATGATGGCATTGCCAATGAAAATAGTGGATTCTCTTTCTTTGGTAATGCTTTACATCTACGCAATGATAGAAACGTCGTCGTTCTAAAGTAGATTTCACATTCATGAAAACGTCGTCGTTGCAATCGCACTGTTTCCCTTGTTCGTGGAGGCCGGTTGTTCTAGAGAGACTCGAAGATGGCTTGCTTACACGATCACAGCTGCGAAGATCACGATTGTTCTTCCGATTGGTCTCTTTACAAGCATATTGATCTTCCCAGAGTTAGTGCAAATCTCTCTCTCTCTAGCACATGAATTTTCTTCGCATCAATTTAAAAATCATTTTACGCCGAGCAATTCGAAACTTAGTTATCTCCGTACCCTTTACCTGAATGAGAATTTCTTACAGTATTTATAGTTTTCTTTTCTAATTTTGTGAATCGCCATTGCCCAGGTTCTTGAATCTTTATTTCTGTTGTTGGGTATGGTTTCTTTGAGCCGACGAGGATTTGCAGGAAAAAAGAAAATGCAGATTGGTTTTATATGAATTAAATTAGTGTTTTCCAAGTTGGGTTTATGGCTCAGCCATTTGGCAAAAAGTTGATAGCTTCTTTCTCTGTGTTTTTATATTTTGGAAACCGGGAAATCGGAGTTTAGCCCTAGGGTAATCACGCCCGTTCCTAGGCTAGGTACCGAGAGACACCCAAAGGAATGGAGACACACACGAGAGGTGTCTACAAATTAATGTAATAGTGAGTCTCGAATCCTAGGACCATGAGGGAGCACACCTTCAAAAGCTAAGCCTTCGAGCATTCTTCTGTCTAAGTATTAATTGGGTACTCAAAGAGAATTGTGCTGGATTTCTATATTACTGCTGTTCAATTTGTATGAGATATGCAGGGATGATCATTGAATGTGTATGTAGTATGAACATTGAGGATTAGGAATTGATTGATAACTTTTTTAGAAAACTTTGTTGCATAGAGCCATCTTGGTGGGAGGTCTTTGCAAACTTAGATGGGTTCTTCAAAGGCTAGTTTAAGTAAAGATGTTGAATGCTGATGGATTTAAGTACTATGGGTAAGGAGTTAATGAAAATGTTGACTTTTCCTTTGTGTTTTAAGAATAGAAGTAGTGGGTGAAGTTAAGTTAGATTATGACTGAATTTGGTTAAACTGCATAATGATCTAGCGTTTCTTTACCCTTGAGAATATAATTTCCGGCATCACTCATAAAATCACACTAGCATGACAATGAAACCTTTTTCTTATAGCTTGTTTCATGAAAGTTTAACATGTGTAATTACGAGTCACCTCCTTTGTAATTGTGGACAGAATCGACTGGATCTTATAAGTAACTTTTATGGGAGAGCCTTGACTGTTATTTGTCTTGATCCTTGACGGTTATTTGTTGTTGCCAGTAAGAGTAAAATTGAATGATTACAACTATAATAACCTGTAAAATAAGCAACAAACCAAACACAGAATAACAAGAAGAACCAATCCCGTCTATTGAGAGTTCTTCAATAGGGAGAGGGTTAGTAGGAAATTCTATTGATGAAGAGAGCAAGAGCATAAAACAAAACCACCTAACAATTCCTGAAGCCAACATCTCACTGATTAAATGCTCATTTTTTATTTCTGAACATGGCTGTATGTTTACATGCATACATTTACATGCTACTTACCCGTTAGCTAGCACAGTCCAATGGTTTACTCTTCTTCATGCCACTAGATTTTCTGACCATTGAAAAAACCGTCTAGGAAGTCCAATAATAATCTTTTTGTGTTCTTTCTCTCATCATCAATAGAAATTATTAATGGAGAGAAGGAGGTCTATTGAATTTCTAGGTGGTTCTGTTTGTGTTCTTGCTCTCTTCAGTCTTCAATTATATAAATGGCTAATAACCCTCTCCATATTGAAATCCCCAAGGGGTGGCATAGTGGTTGAAGACTTGGGTTTTGAGGATATGCTCCCCTCAAAGTCCCGGGCTCGAGACTCACCTGTGGCATTACTCCTTCGATGTCTCCGGTGCCTAGCTTAGGGATGGGCGTAGTTACCCTTATTTCAAAAAAAAAAACCCTCTCCATATTGAAGAACTCTCAATAGAGGGGAGTTGGTTCTGTGCTTCTCTGTGTGTTTGGTTTGTTGCTTATTTTACAGGTTATAATAGTTGGATACGTAATAGCCTTGAACTGTTATTTGTCTTACTCCTGGTGGATTTTAAGAGTAAATGATTACATGTTGAATTCACACCTACAATACATTTTTTCTCTTCTCCTCAAGGGAACCAATATGAATTTTTATTTATAATCACAGGTTCTGTTATTTTGTAGGTTTCTGCCTTGAATGAGGCAACTCCAGGAAGTGCGAAGTCTGTATTTAAAGCTTGGGAGCATCGGTTAAATTCCTCTGGGGTACTTAACCTTTATATCCATGCATATCAATTATCATGTAGCTTGTTGCTAAGATAATGTAACCTCATGTAGTTCACTTAGATATCAATTATCATGTAGCTTGTTGCTAAGATAATGTAACCTCATGTAGTTCACTTGACAGGGTCACTTGGAAAGCAATGAGGGTGATCCTGAACTGCTAGTCTTCATCCCGTATGTGTCTTCTGTATACTTTATTTATCCGTAATGTTGGGATTTACCTGATTGTTATTTACAGTTATTGTAATGCTTATTAATAATTTACGTTTATTGTATTGATACCATGTTTATTGTTTATAGTTTCTCAACCATCCTTATTATATTGCATCAGGGTGGAGTTTTATAAAATAAGTAATGTGAAACCTAACTTATTATGATTTTCTTCCATTAAATTCATGTTCTTTCTAAATGATCCCCATATGTACTCAACTACTTCACCTATGTTTATCTATGGATCTGTGTGCTTATTGACTAGTCTATAACTTCGAAAGCAGATATGTGTCTTATGGCAAAAACAACCAAGTATCTGAAAGAAGCATTTATATTTACTTCATGAAGATTTCTCTGCCCGTTTCTTTGATGTAAAACTATGGCTAACACATTGTGCATGTATATTTGATGCTTATTAGATTTACATCAGATGTTAAGATCAAAAGCATATCTATCATTGGCGGGGCAGATTGTACAAGTCCTTCAAAGATGCGGGTGTAAGTCAAATTTTCTGGAGCTTTCTTACACTTTTGAGTTCTATGTTATTATAGTAAGACTAAGATCTGTCACTTCTCTCTCTGCATTATTTTTTATTCATCAATTTTCTTTTCATTCTTAATTAGGTTTATCAACCGAGAAGGTATTGACTTCTCTGATGCTCAAAGTATGCAAGCTGTTCAGGTACTTCCTGTTGAATGTTAACTTATATGGAGGTTTATGGAAAGACTTTTACACATAAACTTTTGTTGTAATTCATTTAATATTATTTCTAGGAGTGGGATTTGGCCGAGAATTTCCAAGGAGTATTAGAGTATCAGACAAGGTAAGGATTCTTTATAAAAACAACATATCTTTCAAATCGTCTTAATGTTTAAATTGAAAGCAAAAAGTTGAGCATTATTTTAAAGAGTAACCATTCTCAACCTGTGAGTTAGAATGCAAATTATTTTATGACTGTAAGTTTATATCCGTACTCAGGTATTCCAAATTTCAAAGTGTGGCGAATATCACTTTGCATTTTCCTGATAATTATGGTGGTGACACGACTCAGATACACTATATTGGGTTGAAAGGTGAAGCCACACAGGTAAAGTTGTGACAAAGGATCAATTGAATATTTTGTTGGTTAAAGTAAATAAATATCTTGATTTTAAAAAAAGTGACTAAATATATTGTTGAACACAACTCTTACTTGGGAAACACCGATACTTTTTATTATGACCACTTTAGAAGAGAATACAAGACAAGTGTTTAGGACACACTACAAACTCATACAAGGGCTCTTTGAAAACACTTTGTAGGACACTACAACACTTGCTTTTTCTTGGATACAAAATATGGTGGGGGTGGAGGAGTATTTATAGTGTGGGCTAGACAATGTGGACCACACATTTGTCTAGAGTGTTCTTAAGAATATCTAGATATTTCCCCCCACATTTCTCTAGAGAGTTCCTAAGAAATACATCTAATTTCACACATCTAGTTATATCTTACACTTTCTAGAACATTCTTTAAATGTCCATCTAAATCTAAAATTCTAAACAATTCTACAATCTACCAAGAAACTTCTAGATGATGGGCTTTTTATTCTAAGTGGGCTAAACTCCATTAGGCTAGTGATGAACTTTTAACATATGTTTATTTTAATCAACAGCTAAAGAGGGATGTTGTTGCAACAATTGTTTATGAAATCACACCAAATCCTTCTGACCACAAGTAAGTGCTATTTCCATTGTTGATTGGTCTTGAATATCTTCTACTTGTGCTTTTCCTTCAAGAAGGCATTAACATGAGGTGCATTTAACTCAGTTCAATCGCCTTGCTATATAAGATATTGCCTTCATTATAGCTTACAACTCCTTGTGCATCTTTGGTTTATTTTCTCTTAAATTATTGTTCTCTGGTTTGACTACCTCCCTCGACTTATTCGAGCACGCCCCTGCAATGTATTCATAACAGTTTAGAGTTCTGGGGTTTACATAGTTCAATTAGGTGACAAAAGTTCTAACGTCTATCTTGGTCGACCAAGATATTAATTTGTTTATATACTGTTTGGGTTGTATCTGAATCTGCTTATGAACTGTTCTCTATGTCATCTGGTCGTCTTCTTTTTAGTGCCTTTTCAGTCCCCTAAGTGGCTAACCTTGTGCTAATGCACAGGACTCGAGCTGAAGGTGGCGCCGGGTTTTCGCATGTCGAATGAAGAAATATTTGCAATCCACTATCAGATATATTCCATCTGTATAAAATCTCTACAGAATGCTTACTCTCATAATAATTTCTAAACTGGATGCTAACTATTCTGAGTTGCTTTTACATGCATTTCCTTCCTGCTCTTCTTTTTGTTTAGTGCGTGGAAAATCTCATTAGTGCCTTGGAAAGAAAGAGATTGATGCTGATTGGGACTTGACCAAGTAGTATTGAACTGTTGATACAAGTTTCACATATACTTAATGTTCAAAACAAACCTCTCTTTCTTTCTTTCTTTTTTTTTTTTTAATTCAACTATATTGGTTAAGGAGATTTAAACTTGGAACCACTTGGTTATACATCGTGTAACTGAAGTTATATTTTTGTTAGCATGTTCAAACTGAACCTACCGATTCAAGTTTACAATATAATCAATAATATTATTATGAAGATCTGATTCATTATTATTTTCACAAATCATGGAAAGTATATATTAGGTACTTACCGGCAAGTACTCAAGTTTTACTCTCAAGATAGAGAAAGTAAAGCTAATGTTCAACATAAATGTGGGGTTTGGGAATCAGATTCAAAGTTTATGTTCCAGCTACCTTAAAATATGATTCTGAGTTGAAAAACAAATTTTTTCCTTAACTATTCTATGGAAAATTAAATTTAAAAAAAAAAAAAAAAAAAAATTGTATGGATGTGGAAAATGACATCCTTGTAGCACCCATTTGTTTTCATACAAATACACATTCTTTAACAAAAGAAGATATATAAATAAAGAATCTAATCTAACCCTGTCTTAAATAAAACTTAAATTATGTTAGAAAGACTAATAGTTACATGCATATAATTATATGTATATTAGTAGGTAACGAGAGTCAGTGATGTAGTTGGTTATCTTGTCTAGTGTTAATTCATTTCGTAGAAAATTGGCGGGGATTGAATTCACCACATGAAAATTTTCAATGTATTTTTTTTTTCTTTTTTTTTTTTTAAATAAAAATCTCAAATAATTAAAATTTTATTTAAAAATATCTATCAAACTTCAAGTATTAGGCAACTAGGAATTTTCTATCCCCATCCTCATTCCCATTTTCCACTTAATCGTAGATTCTTTAGTCGTGGGAAAAATAAACATCTCAGGCTCCGTTTGATAATCATTTTGTTTTTTGTTTATGAAATTTAAGCCTATTTTTATTCAGATTTCCTACATCTTTTCTACCATGTATCCATCTTTTTTAAGAAAGTAGGAGAATACTAACCAAATTTTAAAAACATAAACAAGTTTTTGGAAGCTACTTTTTTTTGTTTACAAATTTTAGTTTTGTTTATTAAAATATAGGAAAGATGTAGATATCCAAATAAGGAAAAATGTATAGTAAGATAATTATTGTAGCCTTAAATTTCATAAACAAAAAACGAAAAACAAAATGGTTACTCTAATTTTCTAAAAAAAAGGTGGGATTTTTAAGAAAATGCAGTAAGCAAGTCCTATTAACAATAAACAAGAATTAGGAGGTTTGGGAGCTGAGCCTACACGTAGATGCGTAGACTCTTCAACACGGAACCCATTTTTCAAAGAATATAATTTTGAAAGTTGTTGGCCCCTTCCCATTTCCAAATTCCAAATTCGCTACCAAATTTCCCAGATCTTTCCTTCCCCCAATTTTGACTTCTCCCCCCTTTGATCATCCCTCAAATTCAGCGTTTTCAATTCACAAATCCACTCTAACTCACTCATTTCTACCTTCAACACTGCTCAATTTTTTCTGGGTTTTTTCTTTTGGTGGATTTTGCGATTTTGGGTACCTGTATTTCCATGGATGCAACCTCCTGCGCTGCCGCTCTTTCCAATATGAAGCTTCTCGCCTCCAATACCCTCATTCCGGATCACACAGTTTCTTCGTATGTTGCCTCATACATTACTTTGATTGTGTTTACGATTCGCCATCGCTTTCTCAAATCCCCCCTTTTATTGTTTCTTTGGAATTAACTTTGTGATGATTGTTGGATGAAATTACTATTCTGATGAATTTTTAGGTATATTGTGTATTTAGAAATTAGAATCGCCCCATTTGCTTGATTCGTGTACTGGTGCCATTCTGAATGCCCGTCAAATTGTGTGGATTATTATAATAGGAGTTGACCAGAATGGATTTTTTTTTTTTTGATTATTTTATTGTATGGAAGATGTCACGTCGATGACACAGATTCTTGTGGTTGTGGGAGTTTTTTGGTATTTGATATCTAAGTTAGGAATTCAACCTGTGCTTTTTATTGGTTTTCAGGTTTTGCTCTGTGCCAAAATCTGTTGTGTCTTTCTCTTGCAAATCCTCTGGAAATTTGCAAATTCGTGATAAGTCTCCATCTCAAGGATTGGTGGTTTCTTGTTCTAGCTCTAATGGTCACAGAGATGGAATGCAGGGGCTACACCTTGCTGGCCCGATTGAGAAGAGAGGCCGTCTTGGACAAACATTTTGCTCGGTTGGAACCGTCACGTATGGTGAATTTTCTTTAGAATCTCCCTCGGAGGCAGTGGAAGAGAAGGTTGGCGTTCTGCTCCTGAATCTAGGAGGGCCAGAAACGCTTGATGATGTTCAGCCATTTTTGTACAACCTATTTGCGGATCCGGTAGCTTACTTAATTTTATGCATCTAGCCGTAGTAACATGCCATTGTAAGCTGGCTCTTACTTCTTTTCATGATACATAGGATATTATTCGGTTGCCAAGGCTGTTTCGTTTCCTCCAAGAGCCATTGGCAAAATTGATATCGACCTTTCGCGCTCCCAAAAGCAAAGAAGGGTATGCTTCAATAGGTGGCGGCTCACCTTTGCGTAAAATAACAGATGAGCAGGTAGATTGACCTCTCTCCTATATCCTTCTACTTGTTCATTCTTGTATATGTTCTGTTGGCGAACTACAAATGTTCAAATATTTATAACTTGCGAATGCTTGTTTGCAGGCACAGGCGCTTAAAATGGCTTTGGAAGAGAAAAACATATCTGCTAATGTCTATGTAGGAATGCGCTATTGGTACCCTTTCACTGAGGAAGCAATTCAGCAAGTATGTTCCTCATTTTCTTTTTATTCCCCTTGCATTCTAATTCAAATGGGGGAAAATGTATACCTACTACTGACATGTGTATTATCTTTCTTAATTTGTCTGTATCTGCAAAATTTAGCTATGTATTCTAAACAATTTGTTTTAAGTCCTTAATTCGTCGCTATATTTAAGTTAAATATTGATGGTACCTTTTTATGTTTGTGGCAGATTAAGAAGGACGGGATAACAAGACTTGTGGTGCTGCCATTGTATCCACAGTACTCTATTTCTACAACTGGGTCCAGTATTCGTGTTCTCCAGAAGATTTTCAGGTGATGATCTAGTCCAGTATTATTATATTTCGCCTTTACTATTAAAAAAATTGCTACTGACTTATTGACTATGATTCTATCAGGGAAGATGCATATCTCTCAACATTGCCTGTTTCAATTATAAAGTCCTGGTATCAACGACAAGGGTACATTAAGTCAATGGCTGACTTGATTCAGGCAGAGCTTAGGAATTTCGCCGATCCTCAGGAGGTACTTGAATTTTTGTGAAACTGATTTTATACATATTTTAGTAGAAAATGATTGTCCAAGTCAATTAGTTCTTAATGTTGCATCATTTGCACCTTAGGTCATGATTTTCTTTAGTGCACATGGGGTTCCCGTCAGTTACGTCGAGAATGCTGGAGATCCATACAAAGACCAAATGGAGGAGTGCATCTATCTAATCATGCAAGAGTTGAAAGCCAGAGGAATTGGAAATGAACATAAGCTTGCTTATCAGGTTAGTAATAAATTGGGAGCTAGGCTTGATTTCTTAACCAAATTTTTGCTTTCCAGAAGAATGTTGGGCCATCAACTATTCAGATGTTCTATCATTTTGTTTCTTTTTTTAAAAGTACACGTGTGTGGGTTTTCATTTTTGTTTATGGATTACACGTTCAGAGCCGTGTTGGACCAGTACAGTGGCTGAAGCCATACACAGATGAAGTTCTTGTTGAGCTAGGCCAGAAGGGTATCAAGAGTCTCCTAGCCGTTCCCGTGAGGTTTGTTTTGTTCATAAACCATAAAAAAAGATGAAACTGTTATCAATTATGTTGATTTTGGTTCCATGTTCTTTCATAATTCTTGGAGATCCTATTGTTCCTTTACTGTTTTAAACTATTCATCATCTTGGTTTTACATCATATTTACGAATCAAGTGATTTTTTTTTATATCGGTTAGTGGCCCGGTCAGCTTGTGCATCTTAACTTTTCTTATGGGATATGCCGTTTGACCTGACAACATTTGACTACCAAGAAAACTTGTAGGAAATTATTAACTAGATGGATGCCATGGATTGTCTACGATCCCCAAAATCATGACAAGTAACAATTTCAAAATCCTTGTGCGAGTCTAATGATGTAGAACGTTGGCCTAAATTCCTTTTAAAATATATTGTTGGGCCTCAATGTTTTCCCTCATCCTAAAGGATTATGATCATTTTGCCCTTGGGTTTGGCTGTTGGTAGAAACAAACTTTTCTTCAGAAGTTGAAGCCAAACTGTTTTCTGCTGAAAAGCAACCAAATTATTTGACTTCTTGTTGTTACAAAGTGCCTTTTTTTTAACGTTTTTAGGGAAAGGGGAAAATGTTGAGTGAAGTTCCATTCCATCTTTCTCAGATTTCTACCTTGTCTGTATTTTTGTAAGCTTGTGGCATTTTATTTAACAGTAATTTTACATGTTTTTTTTTTCTCAGCTTTGTGAGTGAGCACATTGAGACTCTTGAGGAGATAGATATGGAGTACAAGCACTTGGCACTCGAATCTGGGGTCGAAAACTGGGGGCGGGTGCCTGCTCTCAACTGCAAATCTTCATTCATTGTTGATTTGGCCGATGCTGTAGTCGAAGCCCTTCCGTCTGCCATGGCGATATCGCCTCATGCAAGCTCCACAGATGCAGAGGATCGTGGTCCTTTCCAATATGCTTACAAATTGTTATTTGGTTCAATTCTGGCATTCATCTTGTTACTCTCACCCAAAGCGTTTCTGGCTTTCAGGAACAATTTCATTTAGCCTATACTGAGACAGACTAGAATAATAGCTCAGTGCTGCTAGGATTGGGAAAAGGATTGTTTTTTCTTTTTCTTTTTCTTTTTTTGGGATATATGGGGTTCAATTTAAATTTACTTGACAAAAGGAATATAAATTTTCACCATGAATCATTTTGTACAACTTATGAATTTTAGAGCCAACAATTTCGAAAGTTACAATATATCCTGGATAAGAATAAAGGATTTAGGGCGTGTTTGGTGTTAACTTAATCCCTTCGATTTGTGTTTGGTGGACGTAGATTAAGTTAGTCATTCACGAAATCTAACAATAATCTTTATATATTCTTTCTTTGCCTTATTTTTTAAAATCATCTTTAATTATATTTTTCAAACAATTTATTCAATTTTAAAATTTAGATTGAAAAGTTTATTCAAATTCTTTTTTATGTTTTTAGAATAAAATTATTTTTTATGCTTTATAGTTCATTAGTATATACTTGTATGATTTTCTAAATATAATGTTAAATGTTAAATAGTCTAAAAAAATAAATGATTCAAATGAACAAAAATAATATATTTCAATTTTAAAAGACAATTATTTGAATGTAACAAAATTTTGTTATTGAGATATAGTAAACTTTAAATTATAAAATGCATACTGAAGAAATTTGTTTTGTTATTTTTTCAATGGTATTTAAGAATAGGTTTGAATCCCCTGATCCCAGTTGTTTTAAATTTTTTTTAAAAAATCATATTCATTTTAAAAGTTATTAATGAGTTTTATTAAATAAAAAATCAAATAGAATACATTACATATAAAGTTTCATAAAAAAAGTTGAATTCATTTGGATACTTTAGTTTAATTAATTGAAAAAACACTATTAAATAGTTTAATTGACTATTTTAAATAATGTTCAGTTAAAATTAATTGTTGGTAAGATTTTTATTAAAATTATATTCCTCTTAGGGGTTTTTGCATGTATATTACAAAATAGATAAAATATTACATGAATAGCACAATAATGAAAATATTTGCACATATAGCAAAAATTGTAAATTGATAGACTTCATATTGATAGATTCTATCGATAAAGGGTGATAGAATCAATTACTAATAAATAAAGTAAATTGATAGACTTCCATCAGATTCTATCAAGAGTCTATCAATAAGAACCGATAGAATCAATCATTGATAAAATTGATAGACTTCCATCACTAGAGAATAATAGATTCTATCAAAGTCTTCTATAAAAAAGGTAAATAATTTTTTTTTTAAAAATGGCAGAATTTGCTATAAAAAATTATTTTTAAAAATGTACTATAATTATAAACTGTGGTAAAAAAGTTGCTATAGAGCGCAAATTTCCTTCATCTTAAGACACTATAGTAACTTTGTTGAAATCAAATGTCATAAAAATTACTAAATTTTAAAACTCATTTTTCAACTAAGAATATAATTGGATTTATTATTATATACATAAAAAAAATTTACGTGTTATTTTATGACTTGTTTCTAAGCATTTAAATGAGCTTTTATTATATAAACACATGTGATTGTATTTTTGTTATTTCTATATTGACTACAATTTTAATTTGATTGAGTATTAATCAATAAAATAATAATTTTAAAATGCATGAAAATTAGTTTTATATTTTCGTTATAACTTTCATCAACTTATTTGAACTACTTTTAAAATATGAGTACAATTGAAGTTTAAACTTAATTATCATTTACAAAAATTAGAGTGTACTAAATAAATTAAATTCATATTTCTTTTTACTTTTAAATCGTTATATTAGAAATTAGGTTGTAATAAATAATTTTTTTTAATTTTAAATTTATACCAACCTTGTAATTAAGCAATTAAATTAAAATGATTTTTTCATTTTTACATAATCTAAATGTATTTCTAAATTTGTTTAATAAATATAAAATTTGTTATGTTGTTTTTAATTTAATATAGATAGTAAATTGAAATTGAAATAAATAATAAAATATATATGGATAAACATTTTTTTTTTAAATGAATGTCATTTTATCATTTATATACTATCAAGGAAAAATAAATTAAAGAGTAGACATTTAAAAAAAATGTTAAATAAAAATTCAATTTAACTTAATCCTTGCACCAAACACACCCTTAATGTTTCAACTTAACTTAATCCAATTCCTGCACCAAACATACCCTTAATGTTTCGATAAGTATATTTTCTTGCGCCTGATTCACATAGGGTTTTCACCGTCTTAAAGCTAATAAACTAGTAGCATTTGAATTAGATTGTAGCAATAATATCAAAACGATAAGACTGCTAGAGAAATGTATAAGTGGACGAGGGGATAGCAGAAATTCCATAACGTTTTAACCATAACAAAACCGAATACAGTAATTCAGACATAGAGGTCTCATAACTCTACCTGTCCTAAAAAAACAAACCATAGGAACAAAGTAAACTGTTCTCCACAACAGTCATCTAAACGACACACACACGATTCAACTTTTTGGCGACGCTTTTGCAACCCCACTTTGTGTCCCTGTCTGAGCAGCTGGTGTCGAATCATATGGAGGCTGAGGGTAACCAGCACCATAAGAGGAGTTATACGTCGGTGGAGCTTGCCCGTAACCCGGCTGACTTGTTGGAGGAACACCATAAGGCGTTGGTGCAAACCCTGGCTGAGCTGCAGTACCATAACCAGATGGCGGGGCACGTTGAGAACTGGAATCTGATTGAGTGTACCCGGATGCGGGAGCTTGAGAACTGGAATATCCTGATGACAATGCGGCAGGCTGCCCATAGCCACTCGGGGTGCTAGGTGACTGAGTGCTCTGACCATATGCAGGCGGATTTGCAGGCTGTGTCTGAGTTTGAGGAGCTCCATAACTAGCGCCATAACCAGTTTGAGCGGCTGGTTGATTTCCATAGCCAGTTTGAGAAGGTGCAGTCATTCCATAGCCTGACTGATTTGGTGGAGGGTAACTACCAGGGTTAGAGCTAGGCTGTTGATTTGTTGCACCATAACCTTGCTGGCTCACTGAGGATGGTTGTGCAGGCGGGACCGTCTGTGATGAGTCCCCCTGCGACCCGTATGAATTGAGCCCATCTTGACCTGCATTGGCCACATTTCCATAGTTTGTAGCAGAACTATAACCTTGCTGATCATAAGCAGGTGGCTGGCCGTAACCAGACTGAGGTGCATGGTAACCACCACCATATCCATCTTGAGAATAGCCCTGTTGATTGTAAGTAGATGCTTGTGGCTGACCATACCCATAACCGGAGTTATCTCCGGTAGCAGCAGAACCTCCAGCAGTCTGCTGTTGCTGCGGGGCCTGTTGATTGTAGTAGTCATAACCACTACCCTGAGTAGCAGGTTGATTTGGTGTAACAGAAGACTGGTCCCAATTGGAAGCATATCCACCAGATGCGGGTTGAGAGTAACCTTGATAAGGAGGTTGTTGCGTGTTATACTGAGACGAAGGGCCCGAGTATCCGCCTTGCTGACCGTAGCCATAACCAGATTGCTGCATTGGTGGAGGCCCCCAATTTGAAGGGGGACGAGCTTGATAACCTTGCTGATTATACCCACCTGACATACCTGAATTTCTTGCACGATTCTGAAAAGAAAAAAACACGAAGATACCAAGATGAATCTTTCACAACTAACGTGAGACACCAAGAACCTGGCATGGTAAGAATAGGAAAGCACAACATTCACATGCAAAATGGAAAGAAGTCAAATCTAAAATCTCATAATTGAAAATCCATAGTCAGTATTATACTTTGTAGGTATTAAAGGAGCTTATACTGCGTTATGAAGAGTATAAAACACCAACATACCGTACTTGATGAGGAGGTATTGAGTTACTCCAGCAGAAGCTCAACCTCTCCCTATATTCGAAGTGAATGGGGGCAAAGAGAACCAGAGGACTACAAAAGCTTTTACAAAACAGAATATATGAACTTAATTGCCCCAAAAGGCAAAGAAGGTCATAGCAAAGCACAACAAAAGCAATGTCTTCTATCAATCTAACGCAGAAGAATCAATTGGCTAGATATCAAACTAAAACTAAATGACCCTATAGACTAGCAAACCTCCAAAGCTAATAGAAGATGATGGAGAATAAATGTCTGTATGTGCCCACAGTGTTTTACCACAAATAATTGAAACTAAAAATATCTTTAAAAAGGCTAGAGGAGCAAAGTGGACGATGAGAAGTTCATCGACAGTATAGAGAGGCCTTTGGAGGAATTTTACGAATCATATCCCACGAGAAGTAAATAAAAATAGCCCAAAAAGATTAGAATAAGAAAATACTCTTCAATAACAAGATAGTATAAGACAATTTAAGTTAATAAAAAAACTAAAAAATAATTAATAATTAATGTTGTCCTTCCAGAGGTAAATAATAAATAAAGATTCAAATAAGAAAATATTCATCAATAATGGCTTAAGAACTTGCTCTAGAACATCAATCAAAGGAAAACTCAATGAACAATCAGGTGAAGTCGAAACTTAGATATGCAATTACCAAAAAGAAATTATGAGCAACAAATCAACCCACGTGCCTAGAATTAAGCTAATGTTACTTCACAAATGACACAGAGCAAATAAGAAATTAAGACAAGTTGAGGTATCGTACGTTGACTTATCAATTTTGACTAACGATCATAAATATCCAAAAAATATATCTGCAACTTCTCTCCACATCATCACTTTATATCATTAGAATATGGGATTCAGAACCATACCAGAGCAATGCTGAGAGAACACACCAACATAAAGGATTCCATGTTGGTGTCACTAATGGTCCAATTACTAACCCTACAATAGTTCTCAATAACAATATCAGTTGCAGGATACACAAGTAATAAGCACATGTGCCGGTTGAATAGGCCATAATCCCAGCAATATAACACTTAGATATAAAACCAATATTAATACCAAATGGGCTGCAGAGCAGACATCTTAAATAGGAGAGAAGTCGTATAAAGCTTAATAACCTAATAAGAGTAACATTGACTGATAACTAAATATCCAAAGGAGCAGCATATCACCATTGGGAAACTTTCTGATACAACACAACAATCACTCTTCAAAAATTTACCAGGCAGTACAATCTGAAAAATAACTTCACCTCTTTCCGAACCCCAGAATCTTACATCCTCCATCTCTGCATCATTGGATATATAGAAATACATTTGCAGACAAAAAGAAATCTAGATCGATTATGGATAAAAGACCTAAAAAACTATCTTAGGCTAGATCCAAGAGAGAGGGTGGTATAATCTAATGCTTGTAATTCCTTGTGTGTGACTACAAACCAGCATTGATTCCATAGACCTACAAAGGGACCCACCCTCAAAGTCGAGTGAGCACAGTGAGTGTACAACCTCCTTATAGCTCTTCCAAAGTAACTGTTCAACAATTAAAATAGTCATGCTGCTAGTGCATACTAGCAGCAGTAGCAATAAAATGATTTGCAGATTTTGCAACACAGCAACGTATTCAAGACTATAAATGAAGGAAAAGAAGTATTGTTAATGGAGGAAAAATCAAAGTCTGATTCCAGCTGCCCAACTAGACAATGGGAGAAAAAATATCACAACTATTTACAATGAAAAAAGCAGAATCATCGCGAATTAGAATACAATTTTTTTTTTTGAAACAAGAACAATCAGAATACAAAATTCTATCAAATAAAAGAGGTGATTATTTACAAGAATGTGCCTAAAAAAAGGCATTTCTATAAGGAATGAAATTAGAAAACAACACATTTCATAATTGACACAACCGTGTGATAGATATTAAGCCAATGACTACCAAATCCCTCCTATAAAACAGTATGGAGCTGAATAAACACTAAATCCAAGTAGTAAAATTCATTATAAGCACCTCAAAATAATTATTCACACAAAAATCCATGGAATTATATGTAAACTAGGTGCATTAGTTCCTACTATAAAATGTATTATAGTGTTAATGGAATCAAAATCTGCAAAACGCACCTCACTGATAACTTCATTAACCAACTGTTTTGCTGACTCAATCTGTTCACTTGAACCGTCAATCTGTAAGGTCCTTTCGGTAGATGTATCCCCAGGGGGTAAGTGCAAAGGTATCACCTAAGTAAAAAAAAAAAAGACAATCCCATTTGAAAATGAAATATAAAATGGTAGCAACCAATTTTGGAAGGACTTCTAAAACACGTGAAAAACATCTGTACATGTAAAAGAGTGAACGGACCTGAATACGAGCTCCAGTCCTGGCCTGCATACTTTTGATTGTTTCACCACCTTTACCAATAACCAAGCCAACCTGGAAACAGAGCATTATAACAATCATAGGTTTCATATTTCAAAAAAATATATATGTTTTGAAAACACAGAAGTGAAAAATTGCAAAAAATATATTTTAAGAACCTTATTATTGGGAATACGCATAACAAACTGTTCAGTTCCAGATGGACCAGGCAATCTTCGCGATACTATTCCAGAACCTCCAGATTCAGCCTGTTTCAAAATTTAAAATTATGAGATAAATAATAAATATGTATTCCAGAGCAGTTAAAAGACTTCTAGCAACTTCAATTCAATCATATTTCTGTATTCAATTACAAAATAAAATATAAAGTTAGCAGTTAAAAAATTGGTAAGGCCTTATCCAAACAAACCATTGCTACACAGCATGCAAATGTTCTTAAGCAGTGAGACCACACATAATAGTTGATACAACAATTTGATCAGGAATACGCATGTAGTTAGGAAACAAAGACCAACCTCAGAGAGAACATCATTAACCAACTGCTCAGCCTTCGCAATTTGATCAGGAGTGCCCACTAGTTCAACTGTTCGAGTAGAAGAATGGGGATCGGCATCCATGTCACGAGTAACTTGAATTTTTGCCCCAGACTGGAGCTGAAGGTACTTGATTGTCTCACCACCTTTACCAATAATTACACCCACTCTACCATTTGGAATGTCAATTTTCTTGCCTGAACCTTGATAGCCATAGGAAACAGGTACTGCTGAAGGATTTGAATTTGACATGTGAGGCATCAGGTCTGCATCCACACAGTTCAAGTTGACAAATAAGCATTCAATCATGCAATTTGCAAACAAATATTATATTTAGAATAAGGGTCTTGTATGGCAAAATACACTACCAAAACAACTGACTAAAACTCTAATCGAACCAAGATTGAAAACATCAATTACAAGAAATCCATAGCCTATAGACATCCAAAGAACTTAAGGAAAACTCTATCTATACCACTAATACAAAGATCCAGCAACACTTAATCCTCCATACTCCTGTTAATAGTGATCATTTAACTTAAGTTCAAAATATAAGCCACGCCAAATGCAATAAAACTGCAAACTACAACAAGAACAGCAATACATGTTCGACAGACACACAAAAGCACGAAAGTTGCAAGAAAGGGAGAACAAGATGAAACTCACCCGGGCCAGAACTAAAACCCTTATCATACGAATCAAACCCGCCGCCGTTCTCGACCCTGGGGCGCTTGACATCAGCCCCAGCGCCGAGTCCAGCGCCGGCGCCAACGCCGCCGCTGGAGTTGATCAATCGAGAAGCAATTTCCTGAGCACGCTTCTTGGCAAGCTGGATCTCATCCATAGGGGGCGGGACGTTGTTGTAGGAGGGCGGCGGAGGATGGGCGGAGTCGGAGGAGGGGTTGAGGATTGGGGCGGAGAAGCCAGTCGGCCGGCGGGAGGCAACCGGCGGCGGCTGGTCCTCGTACTTGCGCTTGTTGGAGGGCGTATCAGTACCAGATGAATACTGCGCTTCTTCCGCCATTGTTTAGGTTCAGAGAGAAAACCCTAGCAAACACACACACACAAACTGGAAGCGAGAATGTGGATGGGGTTTCTTTTTTTTTTTTTAAGTAACAGACTTTTCTAGCGTAGGGTATTTACCGTAGCGCTGTCACTCGGGATATTTTAATCTTTAAAAAAAAAATTGTGGGATGAATAAATAAATTTTTTAAAGAAAGATTAAGATTTTTTTCTTTTTTAGTGCATATCTCGGAGGAGGACAAATACCAATTTTCGATATCAAAGTTATGATGCTAGTGTTGAATCAATGAAACTATTACGTCACTGACCCAGTATGATTTTGTAACTTTTATTTTTAAGAAATAAAGAAAAAAATATATCTTAAAAAAAAAGATGAAAGTATACTATTTTTAAAAAAATAATTTATTTGGATTTTGTTAAATTTTAGAAGAAATCAACTATTTTATAGAAAAAATTTCATGTATAAAAATAAAATATAATTTTGAAAATATTTCGTATATAGTAATAAAAATGGATTGGTTCTCATAAAAAGGTTAAAAAATTCCTTACAAATTTTCCTTGAAAAATTCAATATCTAATTGAAATTTAATTAATATTTATCACTAAAAGCTAACTATTGCTTTCCGTCTTCATTTTTATTTTAATACAACTTTCCGTCTTCAATTCAACATAGAAAAGTTTACTATTATTTTAATAAGGATTTAAATTAATTATTTGACAATTTATATTATAATCATATCATATCATATCATATCATACTATCTTAAAGTGTGGCTTGAGGGAAAATCATTTTTAGACGATTTTACCCTTAAGTCATACCCTAAATTACAAAAATGTCATTTATTGAAATATATATAAAAATAAAATAACGTAAAAATATTTACAATATCATTTAGATTTTCATCCGTAGAAGATAAGATATTTTTTTATCAAATCTCATAAATTTTATGACGAAGTTAGAAAATAAAAGATTTCAACAATCAAATGAAGAAATATCATTTAAATTTTCATGTAGAAAATAAAATATTTTTACCAAATCTCATAGATTTTATTTGACATTTTATATTCTAATTAAAATAATAAATTAAATTTTCCAATCCTATAAATAGTTGTCTACATTTTGTTTACAAGAACTTTTTCTGTTTGCTTGGATTTATTTTTCTTTATTTATTTTGTTTTATTTTTTGTTTTATAATAAGTTAGGTTGGATTATTTACCTTTAACTCTCATCTAATTTTTCTTTTGCGCAATAATTTTTGTAAGGATTTTTTTTACATAATTGTTGCCTTTCAAAAAAATACTTGGAGATCGGAAAAAAAGTTTGAAGAATTATATTATTGTCATCTAAGGTTAGTGCATGAATTCTTCAATTTCAAAAATTTGGTAACATGATTTCCTACTGTATATATATATATATATATATATATATAGTTCTCTATATTTTGTTTACAAATACATTTGAAACTTTCTTTGCTTGGGGTTACTTTTTTGGTTTTTTTGTTTTATAATAAAAAATTTAGTTATTTTATTTTTGTTGAATTATTTACTTTAACTATCATCTAACTTTTCTTTTGTTGCAATAATTTTTGTAGAGATCTTTTGTTGCTGAATTGTTGACTTGGAGATGTGAGATTTTTTTTTGAAGAACAATAAAATTATCATTTGAAGTTAAAGGTAAGTTCATAAATGTATACTAATAAATATATTTAGCTTATTTATATTTATAATTATAATAATGATATAACTCTTATAAATTTTATAATTCAAGAGTAATTGGTCTATTAATAGATAAATTGAGAAAAAAAATTAAAGAGCATCGATTTTTAAAAATCAGAGATAAATAATTTAATTTTAATTCAATAAATTTTATTCAGTTTTTTTTTAATAATAACCCCTATTATTTTTTAAGCTCAAAATAAATAATCAATTGCTTTGTAACAGAAATGTGAATTTTAATAAATTTAACTAACGTTCAAAAATGGTTATAAAATTTAATATTATATTGAAATTATTATTTGATGATTTAAATTTAGCCTAAAAATGTAAGAAAAAATTTATAATTATAATTATATATTTTTATTATTATTATTTAAAAAATTATCACGTGCAACGTCGTGCTAAAATTCTAGTATAAAAAAAAGATTGAATTGAAATTTTTAAAAAATTAAATGGAGAATAATTTCTAGTCATCAACCAAATTCTTGTAAATTTTTTTATGGAGAACTCTACCTCCATCACCGCAAAATTTAACCGCGGTAAATTTCTCCGTCAACCCATGGACATCTGTAATTTTTACATTTGGAGTGATTTCAAACAAAGTTCTTTTACATTGAAAGATAGTTCACTTTGAGGTAATCTGAGATTCTCATGAAATGATTATCTATATTACTTGGTTTGTTTTACGAAAATGTGAGATATCGGGACATTTCAAGATGTTCAGGTATCTTAGGATGCCCATATAGAAGGCAATTGAATGCCTTTAGATGATTTTTAAAACACGAGTTTCTAGATACCTATGTAGAGGGTATCTGATAAGAACAATTATGTTTACCCTAGCTAATTTTGTTATATTACACATACTTAGTGTCGATAATATATGTCAATTAGTGATTGGTTAAGCCTACTTGGATATTATATTTATATATATCATCAAAACTTATAAAACATATAAAAAAATTTAATACATCATCAAAATCTGAGTTAAATAATATACCTTTTAAAGACATTCATATTCAAATTGAAGTTAAGAATCTTAAATAAATAAGAACGAATCGATCGAACAATTAACCTAGCAAAAATACAATAACTTTTTAAAATACGTAATATTTAAGTTGCGTAAATAAGCATATTATATAAATTAAAATGATACCAAATTGATGAAAAATTATATGAATATTATAAGAGTTTTTGGAAATTTAGATCAATTTATTTCATCTCAAGTTTGATTCTTGCCAAACAAATAGAGTTAATTAAATATTATCAAATATTCATATAATGTATTCCTACAAAACAAATATAACAATCTAAAGATGCTAGATATTTGTGATTTTAGATATTTGAAATTCGAACATTAAAAGATTCCAATTATTTTACTGCTTCAAAATCAACGACCCCTTACAAAATTACATGACTAAAACTATATGAATTAACAAGAATTTGAAGAGAAAAATGTTTGTACATTTGGTTTTTATCACAATAAAACTAAAGAAAGCATCTAAATAATAACCCACAAGGTCACATAAAGGCTAAATAAAAAACACAAAGTGGGTTGGAGATACTTATCTTGTCCAACACTATAAAGATGAAAAGTTTTTAACATATTTAAATTATATATGAACTACTCAAATTATTAGTAGATGTTTCCACACGAGTTAAGAAGATGTTTGATTTCGAAATTTTGGATCAGGCCCAAACGAGTAGACCTTAGCCCAATATAGCAACAATTGGAGGGCCTTATTGGAAATTATATGAAATATATTATTGGAAATTATATGAAATATATTATGGTATTATTTTTTTTTTCTCAAATGGCGAAAAGTTTCCAACATCTTTAAATAATATATGAGTTATTCCCGCCAATTGATTTTGAGACGAAAGTTCATATTATTTAATATGGTATCATTACTTTCATGTGGCTTATTAGTCTCCTAAATTTTGATTCGAACCCAAGCAGGTAAAACCTAAGCGAGTGATTTTGTTCTAATCCTAGCGAGTAAACCAAAGCTGGTATTTCTATCCACAAATTCATATATGATCAAAGATATCTAACACCATATTGAGAAGACATGTTTGGGATATTCACCTTGTCCCACATTGGTAAAGTGAGAAGAGAACGTCTTTAAATGATATATGAGTTACTTTTCTTACTACCAATTGGTTTTGACCTCATACCTAAATAGAGAGGTTGGTTTACCATAGTTGCCAATATATCATATTTAACCAATTTAAACATAACTCAATGCATAAATATCAATTGTCAATCGCATAGTTCAACAAATATTTTTTAACATATTAAAAATTACGAGATATGCAATTCAAGTCGCTAACTTATTATATTAAAAAAAGTGTTTAAATACCTATGATCATTTTAGAGGTTATGTACCCTTACTATTTAGGCTCCATTTGAAAATCATTTCATTTTTTTTTTACTTTTTAAAAAACATGTTTGTTTGATAACTAATTTTAGTTTTTATTTTAAAAATATTTTTAAATATTAAAGGAGCTCTACCAACTAAAAAAAGTAGTTTTTAAAAACAAGTTTTTATTCTTTAAAAAAAAGTAAGAAAAGAATGAAAATAAATAGTAAAAAAACTACAAAAATCAAAACAAAATGTATTATTTGAAAACAAAAAATTGTTATCAAACATATTTTTTGATTTTTTATTAAAAATAAAATTAAAGTGAGTTATCAAATAGATACCGTTTTTATTATTTAAAATAAAAAACTAAAAATGAAAAACTAGAAAAGAAAATCAAAAAAACGAAATGGTTATCATACGAATCCGATAAACATAGCTCTGTTTTTTGGGTTTACGTTCTGCCAACTGTTTCTTTATAGACGGCCCGTAATAAAATTAGGATATGGGCTGCATCAGGCCCATAAGTTATTTAAAAGGCTATTTGGTTTCCTGGCATATTAATATGAAAATATAAACTGTTGTCTATTTATTTTTATTTAAAAATTTGCAGCGTACACATAGGATTTAGGGTTCTTATCATCCCTAACTTTTTATTCTCTTCCTAACTACTTTTCACTAACATCAAATTCACCGTTTTATTACCTTCATAATTATCATTTTTACCCCAAATATAAATAACTAAACTATTGTTGTTGTAATAATTTTCTTCACCCAAGATATAGATAATAATTTCTTAAGTTATCAATTTTCTTCATATTCTCTCTAACATATATAATCATTTTTATTCTCATTGTTCCAAATACTACAAATTCTAATTTTTTTCTTCTTTTTTTTAAAATAAAACTATTTAATTTAATTTTGTTTTCATCCAATTTCACAAACAATATATTTTATCATAATTAAATTCTAAAAATCAATACAAGTTTTTTTTTTAACTAAACATATATTTTTTGTTTTTTTATGTTTAAATTTTAGTTTTATTTTTAAAAAATCCAAGTAAAATGTACAGTAGCTTGTTGCTTAATATTGAAAAATTAAAAATAAAATAGTTATCAAATAATTTTAAGATTTTCTTTTTAGTAGAATAATCTTAAGATATTTTAATCTTAGGTTAAAAATACAATCTGAACTAACGAGCACCAAAAATGAAAAAAAAAAAAAAAAAGAAATAAAAAACCAAAGTAGAATAAATACTAAAGTACAATAATGAACCTAATTTTAATTTGTTTTTGGGCAGTGAATTTAATGCTTTTGCTATGGGCACTCACATGCTTGCCATTGGCCTTTCCTTTGTAAACATTTTATGGCTCTACCCAATTAATGCCATTAATTGTTTGCCCCATGCCTTTAATTGCTTTCTCACTGCTCTTCAATTCGATCCCTCCTCTATTTTTGTGCCCATTCATTTTTTTTTAGATTCGGTTATTTAATTAGAGAAATATTCTTCAATTTTTTATTTTCTTTGAGTACAAGTTGAAGGAGGGAATTACAAATACCGATTTTTCAAGGATCGAACTCGTAATAATAGAATGGAAATAGATTAACATCAAATTAGATAACCAATTATGTCACTGACCTATTCTTCAATTTTTAGGGAGCCTTTCATTTGTATTTAGGGTCACACTAATTTTTTAATTATGCCGTATCAATTGATGTCACACACATGTGTATAAAGCACCTACTCATTTATGTGTAAGGAATTATTATTCTTTATTGAATTGTTTTTTTTTGCAAAGCGGCTAGAACTTAGGGAGAACTTTGAATGAAGTTTTCGATGAAGAGTTGGTTTGAAAAGTGGTTTTGATTAGTTAGAAAATTGAGATTTCTGTAATAACTAGCTCGTTTGAATGTACAATTTTATGGGAAGATTGCAGCAAAAAACTCATTTTGATGTGTTTTTTTATATAGAAGAGTTAGAAACAATATATTGTTTGAATATGGATTTGAAAAGATAAGTTATTTTGAGTAGTTTAAAATGAATGATTATAAATGAATAGTTAAAAATAAGTTATTTTGATTAATTAGAAATGAATGATTAGAAATGAGTGGTTAGAAATGAATAGTTATTTTGAGTAGTTAGAAATGAATAGTTATTTTGAGTAATTAGAAATTGAGAGTTGTTTTGAATAGTTATAACAATTCGTTTTGATGTAATTTTTGAAGAATAGTTAGTAAATGATCAATCTAAATCCTATACAGATGACACTATTGATCTTTAACTAAATGAGAGTTAAATACCGATTTTCGAGAGTAAAAATGAATTAATACTAAACTAGATAACCAATCGCATTACCAACCTATTAGATCATTTTAAAACTTAACTAAAACTTATTGAAACATGGATTTCGAGAAATGCAGCAAATTATTATTGTTGTTGTTTTTTTTTTGGACAGGATTATTATTGGTTTTTTAAACCATGCTGCAAAGTATTTGTGGATCGCTTATTCACATGCCAGTTTAATAGAAATTAATGTAAAAATAGTCTAAGGTTTTCTCTTCTCACAGTTCAACACAGGTGAATTAGTAGAAGTGTATCCATGACAAAAAAAAAATCTGAATTTAAATTTTCCACGTTTAGTTATTGTTAACCAAGGCATGGAGAGTTGAGGTTCAAAATAATTCTAATAAAAGCAAGGACCCATAAAAGTTGTTTCTTTTTTTTACAAAATTGAGATAGGTAGAAAGTAGAAAGAACTCATCATAAAAGACTAACTAAAAAAAATTTAACACTTTAATTACAAAGGTTGAGTTTTGGAGGTAAAATCATTGTGCATCACTATAAACATAAAACTTATTGACGTAGGTATATCCATTAAAGAGAGAAGACGGCTCTAAGATTGTAGAGAAATAGAAGCACCTTTGAAGATAACGCTCGTTCATCACTACGATAACATTTTCTTTATCAATCAGCTTTTGAGAAAAACAAACATAAAGTTAAATAATAAAATAAGAATTTATACAATTATATATCACACTTTTTGCACTAAATTTGCCTCCTCGTACTGAGAAATCTGTTTATGCTTAAGAACTGGTGATATCATATCATTTTGTTTATAAATATATATATATAATTGTTATAGGTTTTAAATAGGGAGTGACTCCTCAGGATGAATATAAGTTTTTTTTTTTTTTTTTTTTTTTTTATTTCACCTTCACCTCAATAAGAATATAATAAAAAAATTAATCGAATGAAATTCTTCCACGTGTTTTATTCTAAAGTTATATATCACATCATTTTCCACGCCTGCACAAAACATAGCATTCTCTTTAGTGGACCGACATTCTCAAATAAAAAAAAAGCATAAAGAGAGAAGAAGATAACAAGTTTTCAAGAAAAGAAAAAAGATAAAGATAAAAGTGATAACATTTTATATGCTTCCACTTCATGCATGCCATGTTGTAATAGGTGAAATACACATCATTAATTAGTTCTAGATGAGTTAAGTGTAATTTGGGTTAATTAGAAAGTTATATTAGTCTAATCATGAGAGATGTGTAGGAACACATATATAAGCTCCATTTGGGGGTTTTGTTCATTTGAGAGTGAGAACTAAATCCTAGACCTAGAGAGAGTCCTTGTACATTGATGATTCAATGACATTATGATGGTGGATCGATAAAGCTCAATCGATCCATAACAGTGGAGTAGGGACGTTCTCGAACCACTATAGATCTGGTGTTGTCTCTTCTCCATCCTTCTCTTTTCTATTTGTTTGAATCTCTATTTGTGCAGATTAGCTTAGATCTGGATTTTGCACAACACATGTAGTAACTAAGTTTACTTACTTTCTTCTTCTTTTTCAAAAAATCAATCCCAAACAAAGTTTCTCTTCCTTTTCTAATTTTTTTTTTAATATCTCCGATTTTTTTAGTTAAGTTTGCATGCATTTCGATTGATGTCCCATTTAGATGTCAAGAAACTTGCAGGAGATTAATATTTCTAGGTATTGATCACAATGAATTGAACCCATCATCTTAAATATTTCAATACTCTCTTCAACCACTAAACTACTCAGGATGGTTAATTCTTTTCCACATTCATCTTACACGAAGCTTAAAAAAAACACTTTTAATCGTCAATATTAAATTTTGGAGTCCATTTGGTTTTTAAGGTTTTAAAAATAGTTTATAAAGTTTGGAAAATGATTTTATATAGCCTCTCAAGTACTTCGATAGATAATTACTTCCCTAACTATTTTTGTTGGCGTTTGATTAGGCTAGATTACTTATTTCCCATTCTTATTTTTCTTTCTTCTTTTATTCTATTACATTCTTTGAAGAATAAATCTAAAATGATTTTGAACAGAAACAACTAGTATTGTGCTACAAGGGGAATGATAATAACAATTATCATCTAGATCTACAAGGTTCTTAGGAATTCCTAAGTTTATTGGAATAATCATTCATTTCATTTAGTGATATGAATCAATTAAATAAAACCGCACATGTTCAAATATGTTATTGAATTAATCATTTAATGATATAAATCACAATTTTAAAAATTTAATTCTACATACAGAATGAGTACTTGAGTATTTTTAATATTTCAAAGCAATATTTAAATTTGGAATAAAAGTATGTAAACACATAAATTTTAGTTTCTCTCTACTTTATCCATTTCAACTTCAGGATTGGAAATTTACAGATGACAAGTAAATATTGACAAGAAATAGCTAGAGGATAAAGTTTAGGGTGCGTTTGAGGCATCGATTTGATTATGATAGACGGATAGTTATCATAAACAGTAGTTATGATAAGCGATAGATTATTATAAACGGTGTTTGAGTGACAAGTTATTATAACAAAAATAATATATGTAAGATTTAAGTAAACGAACACGCAGATTTAGATACATCTGCACGCTGGTTTAGGTAACAACCGACTATAATAAACGGTGGGACAAACATGAATTAAGTTATTATAACCAACTCAGTCGTTTACATAAACATGACCAAACACACCCTAAAGTTTACTTCTTATAAACATGTTAGATATTTTGTTTCAATTTTAGAATTACTAAATAAAATAAAACATTTAGTATTTTTATATAAACATTTATCCAAAACCTAACATAAATACTTATATATGTGTGTGTTATGTACACTTTAGTTATTACATACATAAACGATCACTAAAAGTTGTACCAGGTCAAAGGTTGAATTAAAAAATTTTCTTAGACAAAATAAAGAACGATATAAAAAATTTGTTTAATTAGTTGAGCCAAGTTATTTGTGTCATACTGAGTATGAAATTCGAAATAAATTAGAAACTTCAAAATTTATGATTTGAGTTATTCGAGCCCTTTATATTTTACTGAAAGAATGATGACCTTGTAAGTAAAAAACACACACTGATATTAACGGTACACAATCACATCTTTTCACAAATACACAATATTGCTATTTCCTAACTATTAATCGTGCTGAGATTAATAATTTAGAGACCAAGTCGATACTAAGAAATATATCATATTAAGTTGGAATGCAAACAAATTTAGATATGATAAAAGTAAAGTACCAATTTTCATGATTAAATTCATAATCATGTTATTGAATTAAATTACAACTAAGATAACCAACTCGACACTAAATTTAGTCGGCAACCGAAAACTAAGTTAAGAACGATTATATTCTGTGTAACTATTTTCCTTAAATACTCACTGGCTTTAGGCAATGCAATAAATGGCAGAACTACACTACCATATAATAAAAGGATTTTCTTTTTTTATAAATGTTTTCCAAATTTTGTCACAGATTTAATATTATTTAATAATTACATTACTTTATTAAACGAAAAACAAATCCTGGGCTACAAATAGATTCCTGCCTAGTCAAAGCTTAACTACTTGCTATTTCTACTAAAAAAAAAAAAACTACATACTATTTCCCTATTTATTATTAATTAAAAAAAAACAACGTGAAGAGACGGAAAACGCCCTCTTAGAGGAAGTTGCTGTCAAAGGAAATGGAGGGTATTATAGTAACTTCGGTTAAACTGTCGGCCTCGTAACCATGGTTAAATAAACCAGGGGATCGGGTTAGAGTTTGTTCGTTACACAGCGCTCGTGAGGTTTCTGTCAAATCTGTGAAGGGAAAGGAACGCGGCGTCGGTGACTCGTTTTCGACTCAGGCGATTCGTTTCGGCGAGTTGAATTTCTTATATACGAGTAATTCGGAGGAGAAATTGTTGAATCTAGAATTAGGGTTCTGTGGATTGAGTGTGGAAGAAGGATTTGAGAGGGAGAAAGGGAAATATGGGGGATTCGAGCGATTCGGTTTCGGTAGATATGGACTCGATCTCTTCTGGGGGAAAGGTACCTGCATTTTGTGTCTATTTTACGAATTTGTGTGTGTATTGATGTGATTGGATGTTTTGGACATTGTTCTTTGTTTGCTTGCTTGGATTTGGGGAGGGAAAATCTTGAAACAAGGGGGGTTTTTGAAATTTTGGATGATCGTTTTTTCAGGAATATAATTGAGGTTTCTGCGTTGGATTAATGGCTGCATTTGTGCATTGTTGATTTTAATTAGGTTTTGGAAGGGGGTTACTGTTGGTTTTTATTGTATTTCATGGGGTTGTTGTTTTTTTCTTCTTCTTAATTTAATGGTCATTATGGTGTGTGAATTCCGGAATTAGATGGAAATTTGTATTTATTTAAGTTGTCGAAGTTTGTCTATGGGAAGTATTTAGTCGATATGTTTTTCTCGTTTAATCCATGTTGTTTGCAATTTCAACTATGAACATACATATGTTTTTGTCCCCCAAGAGGTGGTGCAGTGGTTGAAGACTTGAGCTTTTAGGGTATACTTCGCTTAAGGTCACGGGTTCAAGATTCACCTCTGACATTAGCCTAGGGACACGCGTTGTTATCCTTGTTTAAAAAAAACATACATATGTTTTTCTTTGTATGAACGAAGTTGCAAAGTTTCGCTATGAATTATTCGATATGCTGTTCATGATTATTTGTAAAAATTAATATTTGTTCAATCAATTTTTGGCAGGAGTATCTTGTGAAAACTTGTTATGGTGCTGTTTCTGTCACTGTGGTTGGAGACCAGGATAAACCTGCTTTAATCACTTATCCTGATTTAGCTCTAAATCGTGAGTATGTAGAATGTGTCTTATAAATTGTTATTCGTTTATCACGTATATGTTGATCTAGGTCACTGCAAGTTCTATGATCATTTTTGCCTGCATCAAAGGAAGTTATATGCTTTAGGGCGTTGCCAGTCATCTAGACAAGAAAGTGGTGGATCTTTTCGTGTTTAGTCATGCCAGATTGCTTTTAATGATGCATCAAAAAATTGAGTGTAATATAATTCTTCCTATAAAACAGACACTCACTTTGGAGTTCAGGGATGATTAGAATGGAGTTTTGAATTTTGTTCTCCTTGTTTCAGAATTATTAGTTTTTTCATTACTTCAGCTGCATTCTTTTTTATTTTAAAATTTACATGCTGAAATTTTTGGAATTGGTTCTTTTGCTACCTCTAGCATCTGCGATCTTTATGGTGTTAACCATCTTACTTGGTTTTGTTTGGTTTTTAAGAACCATTGTTTGCACCCTCATATGTGTTTTCTACCTTCTGATAGTAGCTTTTGAAATCCATCTATACGTTTTTATAGTTTTTAGCAGTCGGCTTAGAATTTGAGAACTATTTTTTAAACTATAAATTTTCGCATATATGAAATTGGAAATAGACAAGCTCAATCATTGAAAATAGAAAAGGCAGAAGCAAATAAATGAGGCCATATCTATCTGAAATCTAAAGCTTCATAACTTAAATATTGGATTAAAAAGAAATGAAATAATCTATGGCTTAAACTGAATTTAATGTCCTGTTGGAAATTTTATTATCCGTCTTTGATTTTCCCTGGTTATTTACCTATGTTTAAACGAGTTATGTTTCGTTATTCATCAGACATGTTCTGCTTCCAAGGATTAATGTTTTGTCCAGAAACTTGTTCGTTATTGCTTCACAACTTTTGCATATATCATATCAGCCCTCTCGGACATGAGGTTTGTATAAATTTATGGTCTGATTTCTTTACGAAAATTTTCAACAAGTGCGTTATTATTAGTATTTTTTTTTAACTTTCACATGAATTCTTCTCATATTGGAACCTTGTTCAAGAGTTTTTGCAGTTAGGAGCTGCTGCAATTCGGCCGGATGATCCTGTACTTTCTGCCGATGACTTGGCAGATCAAATTGCTGAAGTTCTTAACTATTTTGGGTAATTTGATTTTCCTTTTTGCTAGTTTCAATTGATATAACTAAAAGTCCATTAGTTTAGAATCCCACTAGTCAAGAAATTGGATGATTACTCTTCTTTTCTCTCTACCCAGACTGAGTACTGCCATGTGTATGGGGGTTACTGCTGGAGCATACATCCTTACTCTCTTTGCTGTAAGTTTTCTCCTTGTTCACTATGCAATTGATTACTTCTTTTTTCTCTGCATTTTGTTTCAAGTCCTCTTGGAAAATTTTGTCTTATACTGATTTCATTTGTTGGTGGCAGATAAAGCATAGACATCGTGTTCATGGTTTGATACTAATCTCTCCAATATGCACAGCACCCTGTTGGACAGAATGGTTGTATAACAAGGTCTGTTTTCTGAACTATAACCAACATCTTGTTTCTTGTAACTTTCTTGTAATTGGCCTTTTCTGTTTGCAGGTGATGTCAAACATGCTTTATTTCTATGGCATGTGTGGGGTAGTGAAGGAGTTGTTGCTAAAGCGGTATTTCAGTAAGGTAGGTCTAAATAGCTCGGGTTCGAAAAGCGGAGGTTATGTTGGGATGTTGGTTTTTTTTTTCTTAATCCGGTGTCTGGATTTGTTAATTCTACAGAAATTAGGATACCTAAATCTAGGTTTTATTTATTTAGTTTAACCCACAAACTATAAACTTTGAACTCATTTTTCTTCATATAACCTAAATATGAATAACTATAGGTTACAAAAATTCAAGATTTTTTTAGTGTTATTTTTCAAAAACTGAATATGACTGTACATTTATACTCTACTTGTTGGTTGGTTGTAGGAAGCCCGTGGTTGTTCTCAAGTTCCAGAGTCTGATTTAGTTCAAGCATGCAGAAGAGTGAGTATTCCAGCATTTTTTTCCATTTGTTTTTAACACCGTAAACTATCAAATGCTTCAGAGTTGGAAAACTCGACGAAGGTTAAGAGTTGAGCATTTGTTTGATTAAACATTATACACATGTTCTATTTCAACAGTCGCTCGATGAGAGGCGAAGTTCAAACGTCTGGAGGTTTCTTGAAGCGATGAACAGGTAATGCATCGAACTCTTAGGTGCGTTTTAAAAATTTTGCATGTCAATGGTTCGCCAAGCTATCTTTCTGATGTGATAAGAGTTCATGATTGTGTATGGGGTCCAAGATCCTCCTGCCTGAACTTTATTTATTTTCAATGCAGGAGACCCGACATTTCAGAAGGGCTGCGAAAACTCAAGTGCCGTTCTTTGATATTTGTTGGGGACAGGTCTCCTTTCCATTCTGAGGCTCTACATATGACTGTAAAGCTAGACAGAAGATACAGTGCCCTTGTGGAAGTATGTTTCACTTAACTTTAAATAGACACCATAACCTCAAAGCAAGCTTTAAATACTAAGATGAACAAGGGGCTATTTTTCAGGTTCAGTCATGCGGGTCCATGGTGACAGAGGAGCAGCCGGACGCAATGTCGATACCTATGGAGTATTTTCTCATGGGATATGGCATGTATAGGCCATCTCATTTTAGTGTAAGCCCAAGGAGCCCCTTGATCCCTTCTTGCATTGCTCCAGAGCTTCTGTCTCCAGAAAGTATGGGCTTGAAGCTGAAACCAATAAAAACAAGAATCTCCTTGGAAGTCTAAAAGACAGACAATGAAAGGAGGCAGAAAGAAAAGAAAATAAAGATGGATTTTTGTATTTATATGGTGTACTTGAGGAGTTGGGACAGTTTTTTTTTTGTTTTTCTTTTAGCTGTCCTGCATGAATGGTGTGGGTGTAGATAAAGAAGGAAAGAGGATAATTGATAGTGTAAACTTCTAGGCAGAAATCAGAATTTGTCATTCTTTCATTTGTAATCAAAAGAGCTAGTTGAGAGGAGGGGTGGGCTTGCTCTGTAAATCACAGAATAATTTACTTCCATTAAATAAACAATGTTTTTAGATTCTAAACATCCTCTTTTAACCATCTTTTTCTTTTGCCTTTTCTTTCATAATGAAGTTAGTAATGAATAATTGCTTAATTTTAAAAACTAGGATTCAAAGTTGTATTTAATGTTTAAAGATGATCTGATTATGTTATATGAACAATTGAACATGTTATTTTATAAACTAGTTTTGTAAAACTGATATCTTACAATATCATATAATTGAAAATATGTATCCTAATTATCCTGTTATTTCTCAAATATAGGCATATATTTCCTTCTCACCATGATACAGAATGCATTTTATTAGTCTTCTGAGATGTAGCAAGGAAGGGAAGCAAAAGAGATTCTTCAGGTTGATTTTCTTTGATTACAACCAAAAAGAATATACAGATAACAGAATGCTCAATGTGGTTAAACAAATAAACAACCAAGAGGAACAAAAGGTAGAGTTAAATTCCATCCATGCTGGAGTTCAGTTTGAGACATGTTTAGTTTTCTAATCTATTCATATGATCCATTAAGTTTCCTCAATCCAGCTCATCACGTTCGCAGGTTCATGCTACATCTTCTCACTTCTAATGTTTCATCTGGCAACGAATTCTTTCGAATTCTTCCTCAATTTGACTCGATTTACTTCGGCTCATTTCAGCGTACATTTCTTCAATCATTGGTTTCCACAACCGGACTCGAGCGTTAATGAACCAATTAGATACCTGCGCAGAGTCAAGAATAGTAGAACTCAGTAAAAGTGACAAACACTCGCATAAAAGCTACAAGAAATCCTTGAGCACCAAGAACCTGATTTCTGGTTAGCCCACTCTTTACTGCAAGTAAATGCTTCTCTGTGTCCTTGGGGTACCTAAAAAATCACCAAAGATAATCCTCATTTTTAACAAATTTCATATTACAAACATTCTTACAAATCTTCTAACTGTAAACCAAATTTATAACAGATTCTTACGGATGGAGAAAATTCTGAAACATCCATGCCCTTAGAACTGAGACAGATTTTTCAGGCAAACCTCTCTGTGGCCTCCATAACTGATTATCTTTCCTTTTCAACTGCTGGAGAGCCCACTGCTTCTGGATGAACGACGCCTCGAATGAATTATCCGTCTCTTTCGTGCACATTGTGTTAGAATGCATCCCCAGAGCAATTATACAATTGGTAATCTTCTCCCTCAGGCTTTTATACACAGAATTGATTGTCTGGAGAGTATAACGAGTATGCAAGCGAGGATCCAAATCGGTGGCAGCATGAAATGCAGATGTAACGGTATGAACATCATCCAGGCATTGAGTGTACCTCTCATCAATCTGAAACATGATAAAACTATCAAGGAAAAAGTAGTGCAAAGATCAAAATCAGAGAGCTAGTAATCATGTTCAATTTTCTTACCAATTCTAGTAAAGTTAACAGATGGGATCTCTTGGCATCACCAGATAATTTTTGCCATTGAGGCTCCATTTCAGAACTGTATCGCCCTGTTACATCCAAACCGTATTCGGTTCTTGTATCATCCAGGGAACTTGATGAGAATGGCATAAACCCAACTGTGGTTGTTGAATGACTATCTTGATCTGAGCGTTCCAGAGAATAGCTTGCAATTTGAGAGAGTATATCATGAACAACTGTAAGATATTTCGATCCCGAAATTGTTCGAGGGAGGCTAACATGACTATCATATTGGTAATTTAGAGGGAGATCCCTGGAGATACACGAATTCAGGTTCAAGCCTAATTCTGTGCTGTTCAAGCAAGGCTGAGTAGCACCAGAAAAAGCCAATTGTGAATACTGGTTCAGGAAATTGGTTCCTCCAACAATTACTGGTTCTGATGTGGCAAGACTTAGAGAAAGCTCATTCCATAACTTGGAGTTAATAGTGTTCGATTGCATCCATCCATTCTGATCCGGGTTTTCGATCGACGGTATCATTGGGAACTCTGACCTTTCTGGATTCTCCCTAGCAAGTTGCTGAATACAATGAAACTGGTTACTTTCCCACTCATTATTCGCATTATATAGAGACTCATCACCTTCACAGTTGAGAGAACTGGCATATGAGGAGTTTGAAGCATTGGAGGAGCTGTTTAAAATGCAAGTTCTAAAATTTTCACATTGATGGAACTGAGGATCTGAAAATGGTGAATCTTTTGTAGTCTCACAAGTACCATTAACTGGAACAAGAGAGGTGGACTGAAAAAAAGAAGTAATAGGAATTGTTCTTGCTAACTGATCTTGAAACTCAGCATTACCAAAGGAACTCAAACAACCTCGGGACATATCCGCGAAATCATTTAGTTGCCGAGCAGTAGACATAGGAAAAGAGCCTAAGAACCCCAATTGACCAACTAAATGATCATCAGCACAAGTAAGAGCAGAACATCCAGATTTCTGCATAGGCAATTGAGTTTGGAATGCTAAGAGGCAAAACCTCAACTACAATGACAGAACTTGGGCTGGTTATCTATTTGAGCATTCAACAAATCATTCTCCAAATGTGAAGCATTGTAGATGAAAACCTGTTCTTCTTTGTGTTCCAGCAACAACTCAGGTAAACACACTCTGCAATTACAATTACATTTACGGTGTAATTAAATTTCTCACGACAATTTTCATGCCATTCCTACTGAAATGCAACATAGGTTGTTTTGAACTAAACAAATACTGAAAGAAGGAAAAAGAAAAACACTTGAAGATAATCCACACATCCTGATTCACAATATAGACAGACTAAATTCCATTATTACTTCTTCCAATGCTGGAAAAGAAAATTATCAGTAGTGAAACATCAAGAACTCAGTTGCCACATGAATGAAAAGCATGTAAGAGATAATGAACAACCAAAATATTATCTTGATAATGCACCAAATTATAGTCTCAAACTTGACATTTTTTATTGACACAAGGTAGAAGAGGAAACTAGCACATCAAGAAACAGCCTACATAAAAACTCACACTGTAAACACAAGCCATAACAAAAAGATAGGCACTGATAAGCACGAAATGACAAAAGAAACCAACCTTCCAATAGATAAGTCTTTATTATCATCCAAAATAGGATGAAAAACTTGTATGAGTGAATGCCCCCACCAAATCTTCTGAATAGAACATAAAGTGGTCCTGGACTTCTAGGCAAATAACTGATGAACTTCAAACTCACAGAGTAATAAACGCAAAAAGATTGCTATTTTGGATACAAGCTTTAAGGTGTCCTAGACTCAAAGAAAATCAGACAAGCTAAAGAAGGCAAAGACGAAGATTCAAAGAACTTGGCCTTTTGTATCTCCATATAAAGAGCAAGATAAGCATTGCTTTTATAGAAAAATACAAGCAACAAAGAAACAATAATGACTAGTGTTGCATTCCCACTTTTCCGGCTTCTGCCAAATCACAACAGCATAAAGCCGATGGTAAAAGAAAGTGATTCAGAGTTTTGCATGAAAAATGGTGAAGGGAATAGCTTGAAAGAGCCCAAACCCCAAGAAGCTGAAGTTTGGAGTATTGGACAGCACCAAGATGTATGATCACAATCTGTGGAAAATGAATGACACCCATTTCAGAGAACCATTAAAAAGGAAGAAAGAGAACTCTGCATGAAGGTGAAGATAGAGGAAAATGGACCCACTAGAAAGAAACATAGAGACAATTGCTCTTGGGGTGCAGAACCACTCACTCTTTGTTGCAGGCTTTAAAGGGCCCATGCCCTTCCTCTCTGTGCCATCTCCTTTGTCCTGCTCATGACACCTCTTATTATCTGATCATTCACTGTAAATCATCATAATCAATATATATACATATATGGATTCTCTCTCTGTTGAAACTCCTGTTCCTGCCAGGGCTTTCTCTTAGCACCATTTTTCAGGCAAAGTCCCTTTTTAAGCTATATTGGACAAGAAAACCAGAGGGATGAGAAGCAAGGAGAGTAAATACAGGAACTAAAGTTTCACACTTTTCTCTTGAGAATCAAACAACCAAGAACACTTATGGCAACCAAATGTGAAAAAAGAGAGAAGCTTCACTGTTTGCTTCAGCAGTGTACTTTTGTACAGATACAGTCTCAGAGCCATAAAAGAGCCTGAAAATAATGATGCAAGAAAAATCTAATGGGATATCTCTGACGAATTTATTAGTTGTAAGTCGCTATAAACCCACACCCCATCTGCTTGTTTTGGCTCTCATGCAGTACTGCTTCAATTATGAGAGTATCCCTAATGATCATTTTTTTTTAGAACAAGAAATTGTAGCTATGCTCTACTAGGCTCAAAGTTCAGAATTTGAAAGAAATATATCTTGAAAGCTTCAAGCTTCAAGCTAGAAGCGATTGTCCTTTGGGAACAATTATCATATTCTAGCCATAATGGTTAAATCAACTAACATTTAGAAAGTAGGAACACTTCTATCTTGACAAATTGTTCGTGTTGGATACGTGTTCAACACTGACACTTTTTAGATAGTGGATCTGATATTTGAAATTTCATGTCTTCATTTATTATTGTTATTATTTTAATTTAGACACTTCATAACATATCATGGACATTTCACAAAAACATCTCATTTAAAATTTATTTGTTTCAAATGGCCGATGACACGACAACACAACAACGAGTAGTGTTGGTGAAAGCCATTGGCAAGGACATCCATCGAAGATGGATGGACTAAAATACAAAAAAAAGGAAGAAAGAGAGAGGAAATGAAGTAAAAACTAAAATATTTTGATATCGTTAAGTGTAGACTTATAACTAATAAAGTATTTTGAATTTGATCTTTTAACGTGTCATTGACATTAAAGTAACACTATAAAGGTGAAACAACATATGTCCAGCATATTTAATAATGACATGTCTGTATATTTGTGTTGTGTCTGTATCTAATGTCAGTGTTCGTGCTTCTTAAAGTAACACTATAAAGATGAAACAATATAACTATATACGCTTCATTTTTTGCATCATGATTCCATTTCCCATAAACCATGACTTATAAAATCCATTGCTCTCCCTCCCACTGGCATTGGATCTGATGTGATACAACCCCACTTTTCCCTCATTTCTAAATATTTTGTATGATTTTGCTTTGAGCTCTGAGCAAGTAGCTATAATGGGATTTGGGTAATAACCAGAAATAACTAGAGGAAATAATGTGGATCTACAACCTCAAGGCTGGTGCAACTCTTCCACCTAGTTGTTATTAGAGACAATGACTTGTGCCTTTTGCACTGCACTGCAGACTTGGTAAGTGAAGCCATTAAAATGGATTTAATTTCTAAACATCTCAATTGTCCCTCTGCTCTGAACCCTAAATCTACATTTCTGTCCTGTCAAAGTGAAACAACATTTCAGGCTCAGTACCAAAACCTCTCTCTTATTAGATGGTTTTAATAATTACCCAAGAAAGAATTAAAAGAAAAAAGGGGTTTCTTTTTTTTGAATAAATATATAAAAGAGAGTCTTCTTCTTAATTTGCAAGGGCCACATTTAAGATCTATATTATTATAACATAATAGAGGAAAACTTGTATACTTGTGGACAAGTGGGTAGTTCATATTTAATATATATGTGGCATGATGTGAGTCACACAATTTTTAATCAAAATTTAATTTATGTATAAAAAATAAAATTGTGTGACTCACATCATGTCAAATATACTTTTTTTTGAAGAGTATGCCAAATATACATTAAGCATAAACTACCTACTTATCCATGTGTAGACAAGTTTTCCTCGACATAATATATGAAATTGTTACTTGAAAAGTAGATTATTACAACATGAATTATAGGAAAATTTTTTTATCCTGTAAAAGGAGAAAATAATTAATCTCATTCGAAAATATATTTGATGAGATCTTGTATAATTTTTTTTTTTATATTCCGAAAACTTAGAGCTTTACTTTTCTAAAGTTCGGGATACCACTAATCTGTCCATGAACTGTGACACTAAGATATATTGTAAAATTGAAAAATGAAATTTGGGATCAACTGAAAAGTTAATCCCTACATCTATTTTGAATAGAACTCAAGTGGAGTACAACCTTAAAGCTCCAACCCTTAAACTAATAGAAGATATTGGTTTTTTGAATGGACAGGAGGTTTTGCATCATAAGTTATTTTAAGAAGTTAGAAATTGAAAATGTTAACAAAAAAATTTGTTTGAATGTAAGTTTTTTAATAGATAAGTTATTAGAGACAAGGAGTTGTTTTAGATGTGAATTTAAAATTAATAGTCGAAAAATGATGATTAAAAATGAATAATTTATTTATTTATTTATTATTATTATTATTTTTATAAATAATGCATAAATTGATCTAACAAGGCACTCCCACAAGAAGATTTAGTTCCCCAGAAAAAGACAGTACATTAAATAAACTCAAGTAGTGTAGTGTAGTGTGTGTATGATTGAGGTAGCAAAGCTCGAGATTGATCTCCAGAACCAAATTCTTTGACAGCACAATGACAAAAAACAAAAATACAAAAACTCGAAAAAAGTGGCAGTAAATTTTTATTTACTAATTTTGCACATATTCTCGTTGAGTGTGAAATTTTGGAACAATGGGGTCTGTTTGTTTCTTCTGCAAACCCAAAACAGAGAAATGTGCAGCCTGCAAATTCAAAATGGGAATAGTTCAAATTCAACTCTTTTTTTCTTTTCGTATTTGCTTTGCTTTCACACAACAACAATAACCGTACACTACTAAAACACAGCATACACTGATTACTAATTGGGTCCATTTGAATCCAAACAGTAAAGGGTTTGGACCCCATGATCCAACAGACCGAACCCATTTCCGAAAATGGTTCACAGAGAGAGGTTCCATGGTGGGTCCACATGCACTCGGGAGGTGTTTGGATGAAGTTTTCATGAAGAGTTAGTTCGAGCAGTTATTTTGAATACTCGAAATTGAAAATTGCATCAAAAAATTTGTTTGGATGTGAATTTAAATTGAATGGTTATTTTGAGTGGTTAAAAAAATAATTATTAAAAATGAATTATTTTGATTGATTTGAAATGAATGGTTTGTAAATAAGTTGTTATCTTGAGTAGTTATAAATGAATGTTTAGAAACAAAAAGTTATTTTCATTAATAAAAATGATGAATTATTTTAAATATTAAATCCTATAAAATATTAAATCAAATTTTATTATAATAAAAATTAATAAAAAAAATCTCTTTTAAACACTAATTCCCCCAAAAAAATTCAAACATCTCTTTTTAAAACACAAATTTCAAAAAAATCTAACATATCTCATCTAAAACATCAATTCTCGAATAAATACTTTATTTTTTTAAATCCCTTTGCTTCTATTTCCTCTTCCTCTCGGTTCCTACCTTCTCCCAAACTTCAAAATCGAGTGATAGTGCGTGTTTCCACTTTAAATATCATCTTAATTTTAAAAAAGTTAAAACAATTTTTTTTTAGAAAATGAACATTTTAGGGTTTAAGTTTGTTAATTAGTTTTAGTTGGGTCATTTTAAAATGTAACATTTTCATGTTTGACGTTTCAACGATGTTCATTTTTTGTTTTTTTAGTTTACTTTTATTATTTTATTTTAAAAATTAAAATTAAGATAATCATTTTATTAATATATTAAAATTTAGAATTAGTTTAATTATAATGTAAATCAACTTTATATTATGTAATTAACCATTTTTGTTATTTCAAAAGTTAAAAGTGAATATAATTGAAATATCAGACAAAAAATTTCATCAAGGTTATAAAGACCATTTAAAAAATCGAATACATCAGTGGTGCAATTGATTATTTTGATTGATGTTATTCCATTTCAAGTCCACGGTATCCCCTTCTCTCAAATATGTATAAAAAAAATCATTTTAAAAAATCGGAAAATTGGAGTTTGACTCTACTATACTTAAGGTCATTATGCATGTTAGTAAGTCAGACACCAAGAAGTATCAAAGAAACTAACACATGATGTGTCTACAATAATGTTGCAAGTGAACATTATTAAAATGTCGGGTAAAAATATTCCATTTTAAAATATAAAGATCAAATTGAAATTAGACGAAGAAGTAAAAAAAGGAAAAAATTGGTTCGGTTCAGGTTAATCCCTTCCACCTCAACCTAGCCAATCCAAAAAATGCCAATCAAGATTATGTATTCCCTTGAAAAAAAAACATTGTTTTCTTTTTAAAAAAACATCTTACAATTTAGTGGAAAATCATTTTTGCTATATGTATAATTCATATGATGCAATTTAGTTTGAGAGGATGCCTGTTTTGTTTCTAAGATAAAAAATTGCCATCCAAACCATGCCTACCATAATGATATTTAAAAGACTATTTTTTAAGAATATTTAAAATGCTTACTTCATTGATTGAATTTTGAAATTAAGAGGGGAGAGGGGAGAAGAGGAGAAGAGAAGAAGTTTGAATGATTTGAAAAATGAAATATTTGTTTTGGAATTGATGTTTGGGAAAGAAAATGTTAGAATTTTTTTTGGGAGATTTCTGTTTCTAAAGAGTTGGAATTTTTTTGGAAATTGGTGTTTAAGAGAGAATTTTTTTTTTAATTTTATATTAATTTTTATTATAATAAAATTTGATATAATTAAATATGTTTGATGGGATAGAAAGAGGAGTTGAGAGATGTTAGGTACAAAAAAACTAACATTGGGTTTGAATAATTTTCTCTCCTCTCCCCTCCCAATCCCTAAATCCAATCACTCCCTAAAATGTGTTATTTTGTTAAGTAAAAAACTTGGAGACTCATGCATGAGTAGGCTGTCTAAACTTAATACATGTGTGGTATGATGTGAATCACACGACTTTTAACAAAAAGTAATTTTTTTTATAAAACAAAATAAAATTGTGTAGCCCACCTTATGCTACACAATCTTTTAAGTATAGACTACCAACTAGAGATGTTTACTGGGAAGGGCAGGGCTTGGGAATGGCTTCCCTATCTCGTCCATGTCACTAATTTAACCTTCGTCCTCGAAAAAATCTTAGTTTTTTTTTCCTTGGATATTGGGGCGGGGCCCGCTGGGATTTTTCAAATTTTGTTTTTACATTTTTTATATATTTTTTAGACAATGCTTTTAAATAATTAGATTTTCTTAGAAATTTTTTATAAATTTCAATTATAATGTTAATTATCAAATAAAAATATGTATAGATAATTTTATCAACAAATATATTTCTATTAGAAAATAAAATGGGTAAAGTATAGAAAAAAAATACTTTTTAAAAAAGTAAAAAAGGTGGAATCCGGGACCCGTCCCCGACCTCGATTAGCCCACAAGAAATTCCCCCGATCTTGACCCTATGGAAAAAAATGAACATCCCTACTACCAACTCATCCATGAGGCCAAGTTTTTATTTATTTATTTATTTATTTATATATATATCAAGAGTACAAGAAAATACACCAACATAAGTGTATCAATAATAATACTACTAATAATAAATTGCTAATTTGAGGTACTTTTTGTCCTGTGATCATAATCCATAAATTCCTCCTCAACTTTCCTTTTTTTTTTTTTTTTTTTTTTTTGAGGAGCTGAACTTTTCCATTTGCGTAATGAGAAATGAAGTTTGCAATTAGGTAGCTAATCAATAGTTTGGGAGTAGCCTGTCAAATAATATGCGATTATAATAATTAAAATAATTATTTTAAGAGAATTTGTACTGTATAGAAACTTTTTTACCCCAATTTATAATTATAGCAATTTTTTAGAAATAATTCGTTTATAACAAATTCTGCTTATTTTTTAAAAAATTTATATTTACTTTTTTATCGAGGCTTTGATAGAATTTATCATTCTCTAGTAATGAAAGTCTATCAATTTTATCACTTATTGATTATACTGCCTCTATTGATAGAATCTAATGAAAGTCTATCAATTTACATTTTTTGTTATGTGTGCAAATATTTCAATATTGTGCTATTCATGTAATATTTTACCTATTATGTAATATATATGCAAAAACCCCCTAAAAATGTCATAATTCAATTATTATTTTATATTTGTTTATTTTTTATTTAGACATTAATAAGAGCAATAGTTTAATTGATTAAGTAATTTTGAATCATTAAAACAAGTAACCTGATGGTCATTAAGTGTGCAACATAACTTTTTTTGTTGACATTTATGATTTTATATTGATAGAGTATATGGCATATTAAATTAGTATGAAACCCAATAAACAATATATTCTAAAACAAAAACCCAAAAAACAATATTAAATTAATATAATTAATTTTAAATTTAGACTTTGGAATAATCCAACTCTAACTCGAAATAATTTTTTGGTTTAAATGTTCATTTGTTGGCCCCATCACTTAACAATAAAGTGGAAGACTAAAGCTTAGTCGTCGTCTTCTTCTTCTTTTTTTTATAATTTTTTAAAAGTTCAAATTAGAAAATGTGATTATCACTATTTTTAAATAAAATGAGAAATAACTATAGATTTTCATAATTAAATATGATTATAGAGTTAATTGGATTATATCTAACATCAATTTTTTGATATCAAGACCTTAGCTTTTGCTTATTTAATTAATTAGTTTGTCTCCTGATTTTCAAAGAAAAAAAAAAGTTTGTCTCCTAATCTAAGCTTTTATTTATTATATTTGAAATACTTATCCAATAATGATGATTAATTAACTGTGCCACTAACCCTCGGTATTAACATGGATATTGGACTTTCGAAAAGGAAACTGGTCCAACCCTTTTCTTTAAAGCATTTTCCTACACATCCATATTATTTTGGCTCTACAAACATAAAGCTTTTTTTCTCCCTTTAATCGACTAAATTTAAATTCGTAATCTATTATCAAGCTAATACAAATTACATGAGTTAGAGATTAGTTTTTGTTAGTTATTGATTTAAGGTCTAAAAAAATATATGTTTGTATTAACAAATAAACCATATGTTTGAATTTTTCACATAATATTATGGCCTTTCATTACAAAATTAGACTATTTTCAATTTGTTTTTTTTATTTTTTTTAATAATTATTTAGTCATATTTGCACCTAATTATAAGTGAAAATTAATTGTGAAACTGCCCAATGGAACCCGACTACAAGTTGTAACTCATAAGTAATTGTCTTCTAGAAGACTTGAAATTATTTTATACCACTCAAAACTTGTTTGCATAAAAATGAATTAAATATAATTAAATTATATACTTTAATGATAATGCTTTATAAGATTTTCATAAAAAATGATAATGCTTTACCATCTTCAATATTTTATATTTGTATTGACATGATGTCACTTTTAACTCTAATCCTGCTATATGACAAAGTATAGAAACCACCACTTATACTTTTTCTAATTTAAAATGAGAGTAGAAATCAATCAAGCTTACAATTTAAAAAAAAAAAAAACATATGACAGGTAATTGTAATATAAAATTTAGTAAACAAATAAAATCTCATTCAATAATTATTTAGTTGGTAGTTTTTTTTTTTGTTTTAAAAAATTAATTAAGTGATCTATAAAATTATTTTTATCTTGAGATAAAAATCTCAAAAAAAAAAAAATTATTTTTATCTATAAATATGTATTTTACTTACCTCTTTAAAAATTAAGTCTTGTTTTTTAATAGTTGTCAGATTTTATTTATAGAATTCGGTTAAAATTTTTTATGATTTTTTAAAAGATGAAAATTATTATAATAAAAAAATAAAGAGATAACGAACTTAATTTTCAAAGGACTGAATTATTTACATTCACTACTACAAAAATGTGCTACCAGGATACTATACGAAATACATTTTTTCGGGAAGAAGAAAAAGTGTCGCTAAAGATGGAAAGCTCGTTTTTTACAAGAAAAAAAAAATGAAAATGCTTTATTTTCAACAATTTATGAAAACTTTTTTAGGATCACCACACAACTTGCTTTAAAAGAGTTTATGGATTTGAATTCGAAATATAGCTTTTTTCATCTAAATGCTTATAAAAAAAATCTATGAAAAAGTGAAAAATAGTAGAGAAGAAAACATAGTGTGGTTCATTTTTTTTTTTTTTTTTTTTTATCATTCTCGTTTGTTTTCTCAAGCATAAATCCTAATTTGGTCCGTTTTGATTGAATATTAAAAAAGAAAGAAAGAAATAATTTGTTCCATTCAAAGAGTGGTATATAATCATATACCTAAACAAGAGATTGATTAAATTAATTAGGCATGATTTTCTAAAAGACAAACATTTTTGCGGGCAGATATTAGTACTTGTCAATGAGTGCAGTTTGTATTTGATTTCTTAGTTTTAAATATTAAACAAGAAAAAAATGATGGGCTGACCAAGTGGTGTACTACTTACCCATAAATGAAGTTTTCTTAATTATAATTAAGAGATTACTTATTGGAATCTTCTAACATAAAAAAAAAAACAAGAAAAGAAATGGCGAGATAGAGAGAGATTAAAATTACAATATATATATATATATATATATATATATATATATATATATATATATATATATATATATATATATATATATATATATAAATCTCAGCTAGATCCCTCACCTAAGAACAATAACCGTAGGGACAAATTTTGTTGTTTAAGGTTATATGTTTAGTGACAACATAAGCTGTCCCTTATTAGACAAACCCATCAATTAATTATGAGAATAATACATGTTGAAGACACCAATCATAATTATAGATAATACACCAATATATGTTAGACAACATGAAACTTTCCTAAAGAGTGTGAGATTTATGATGGCCAATTCTCATATACCAATTAATGAACTTTAGGCTAAAATGGAGTACTGGTATGTCCCCACTCCCAAACATAGGGCTTTTCTACATTACTTCACTTGGATAAAATTTTGGTCAAGGTAATTATGGTTAATTACTCAATTCTTTCCATTTAATATTAATTTTTTTTTTTTAAAAAAAGACAGAATTGACCATTTATCCTAATAATTGTACATTGAGTGATCTTAAATCCTAGGAGTTGCATATAATAAGAGATATTGGAGTTGTATGTCAAAACTAAATTTTAAATCATGAGACTAATTAAGGTATTACATATTGTGATAGTAAAGTTGAACCTAATTTCCTAATACAATATGGGTTTAGCAAATCTAGGCAAAACATGGCACGTGACACATTCAAGTAAAAGAATGATAAGATGACTCTTTCTTACCACTAACTAATTAATTATATAATGTCTTAAGCTTAAGGATTTGAAGTTTGATTTAAAATTAGAATTTGATTAACAGCTCTGACACTTCCTTTTATTTCTAGCAACCTGATCATCCTACTTACATGCCTTAAACTGTTTTTTAATAGTGATAAAAAAAAAAAAAAAAAAAATCAAACTCCAACACGAGTTTTTTTTTACATATATTTTTGTAATTCTCATATTTTCTAGGAAATTTTTTGAGAAAGTCACCCAAAAAATTGATTAAAGTTTGTATTGATCAAGTCACAAAAGTTAGTTATCTATTAACTTACGACTTTATTAAACATTACTTACTTATCTATCTTCAAGATTAGGGGTGATATTGGTTCGATTTTCTTTGGTTTTACGTCAAATCGATAACTGAACTGATCCAATCAATTTGACAAAAAAAGGAACCGAATCAATGTTCAACAAATGACAAAACCATTTGTTCGATTTTCTTTGATTTTTAGGCCAAACCGATAACCGATCTGATCCAATTGATTTAACAAAAAAAAAAAAAGGAACCAAACCAATGTCCGTTAAAAAATAAAATTATTTGCTTGATTTTCTTCGATTCGGTTCCCTACGATTTACTTCTTTTTTAATATTTTATTTGTTATTTTACTTCTAATTCATATTTTAATGTTGTTTTCATATAAAAATATCTTATAATTTATAATTAAATTAAACAAAAATGATTAGTTATCTATCAATAAAAAATTTAACTAACACATAAAGAGAAAAATGAAATTAAATAAATAAATATTTGTTCGGTTCGGTTCGGTTTGTTATTGGTTTTTACAAATAGAATCCGATCCGATCCAATAAATTTCGGTTTTCTCTAAATAAAAACCAATATGTCCAATATTATATGAAAAATCCGAACCGATCTAGTGAGTCGGTTTGATTCGGTTTGATTTTGTCGTTTTTCGATTTTCATTATCACCCCTATTCAAGACTATTCTCGTTTAAGGAAGGTGACCACGGTTCAATTTATGTACTCTTCTTGAACTCAAACGTTACATTGAACCTCGAACCTCGATATCAAGTAGTTATTCTACCAATTTGCAAGTAAAAACTTTTGTTCTTTAGCAGCAAACTCAAGAAACTTTAACTTTGGTGATTCTTCAACGAAAAAATTGGCTTTTGTTGGTTAATATAATATGAACACATCACTCTCTTTTCAATCACAATATACATGGTGGAAATTTTTGTGGTCATCCACCAAAAAATAAAAAGAAACCCTACAAGTAGAATACAAACAAATAGGTAGCATTAAAATCTGTGTAAATGAATTAAAAGTAGGAACAAATCATGAAGATTTCATAAATCCGACAATACCTCACGTTTGTCATATGCCCATTTGAAAAAAAAAAGATGCCATTTTTAGGATAAGGTTTCTTATTTTAAAATTTATCATCCACACACACACACAAAAACTTGACTTTCTCTTTACCACACTAAACAAAAAAACCTAGGATTTTTGTCTCAATTAAGCTAAACCCTTCATTAATAAAAAAAGGAATTTCCAATATCTAGCTTATGGCTTTATATATATATATATATTATATATATATATATATATATATATTTCCAAAGTATTTTGTGGGAGTTCTAAAGAGAGAGAGAGAGAGAGATGGTGAGGAAATGTTCACATTGTGGGAATGTGGGTCACAATTCAAGAACTTGCATCAATATTAAAAAGGAAAAGGGTAGAGGAAAATTGAAGCTTTTTGGAGTTGAACTTGATGGATCAGCTAATTACAATTCATCTTCTTCAGCAGCAACAGCCTTGTTGATGAACAAAAGTCTCACCTTGGATTGCTTGCCTTCTTCTTCTCAAAAATTGTCAAGTGGGTATCTCTCACATGCCCAAATCATCAAAACCCATCAAAGAAAAAAAGGTAACTTCCCTAACTATTATATCTCCATTTGGGGTGTATTTTAACTTGTTTTTTGGCATGCATAATCATTTTTTCTTCTATTTATTTCTAGTTGAATAAAAAAAAACAACCTTAAAAGATGCATTTAGAGCGACAAAAACGTTGAGTTATTATAACATAATATTACTATAACAAGGGAGATTATAATATAACTTGCATTTACAATGCAAGTTATTATAACACAGAAATATTATAACATAGAGTTTAATTGATTAAATAATAGGTTATTTGTTATTTTTAAAAAAAATTATTATAGTTGAGATTAGATGTGCTAATCCAAATGAATGGTTAAATATATAGTGTTAGGATCCCACACATGGCAAAGAGTAGAAAATAAGAAAGGTGAACTACTTCTTTCATCACCAATTAATTTTGAGATGAATATTTACACTATCTAATATGATAACAGAATTTCGTGGATGAGTCGACTAATAAGTACCAAGTAGTGTTAATTGGAGAGAAAATAACCATTTCTAAATTTGAAGCTTAAGATGATATATTCGGCCGCAAATCTTATCCAATTTTTTTTTTCCTTTTTCATGTAAAAAACCCCTTCAACCTTTCTTCTTTGTATTTCATTTGGGTATATGAAAATTTGTGTTGTTTCTATTGATGGGTTTAATTAATTATTATATGGTTCTATTATTAATTAGGTGTACCATGGAGTGAAGAAGAGCACAATTTTTTTGTAATTGGACTGGAAAGGCTTGGAAAAGGAGATTGGAGAGGAATTTCAAGGAAATTTGTGACCACAAGAACTCCAACCCAAGTGGCTAGCCATGCACAAAAGTACTTTCTTCGACTCAACAAAAGAAAGCAACGTCGATCCACCCTTTTCCATGTAATTTCTCTTCAAAAATCTCTCCACCTTTAATTTCAATCTATTTTTTGGATTGAATTAGAATATGTTAATACAACGACAACAACCCTCGATAGGTTTTTAGGTTAGTGTGATATTAGCTCAGCAGTTGAGACCAAGAACTTCAAGACATGCTTTTTTTAGAGAGTTTTTGTTCAAGACCGCTAGAAAACGCTTAAACTAAAATACTCATCGAAGTATCTCAATGCCACAATGCCACAATTTAGAGATGAGTCAGTGGTGCCCCAGCTATAGTAGAGCGAAGCTCCAATTTCCAAATTTAAAAAATATATATATATATATTATTCATTTTAAACGTAAGTTTTCATCACTTTATTTGTGGTTTACCTAATAAATTTCAAACTAATGAAAATAGTTATTATGAAATGGTTTTACCCTTTATTTGATCTCTAAATTTAGTCATTTCTTATCATTTCCCTTGTATAAATATAATAGAAAAGATTGAGTTTTGAAGGATAACCCACTTTTTTAAGTTAAGGAATATCCATATAAACAAACAAACCATGGTTAAAAAAAACTATCAAATAATATGGCCTACCAAGTCATTTTTATCAATAGGAAGTTGTCAGAATTTGTTTTTTTGTTTTTTTTAGAATAGACAAGAAAGTAGTTTTTCTTCCAATCAATATATATTGTATCCATTTTAAATAACCCTCTTGTGTTTGTTTACTTTGACTTTCCTGTTTCAATGACATTAAATACATCAGCCAATGAAAAAGATGTGCAGTCTAGTAGAGTTTAATATAATTAGGAACAACTAATTTTAATATTTATCAGCCAGAAGAGAAAATTTAAAAAAAAAAATGAAAAAGGCTAAATGAAACCCTTTTAAATATTAAAAGAAGTAGGTGTTCGATGACATTTTATAAAATTTAATAATTTATGAGGTTACAATTTTAAACTTCATCCTCTTGGATTCCAAAAAAAGAAAGACTAGCTGAAAGAAATAAAAATCAAAAGACCAATTTATTTATAAATCTTTTTTTTTTTAAATCTATTTATAAGTCTAATTAACCTAATATAAAAAGAAAATGTATATGATAATTAAATTGTCACTGTGTAAGTTAAGAATATCTTTTTTTTTCTTTTTTAATAAATGTGAATTGTGTCCATAAATATATTAAATATAATTTTTTTTAGTACATATTAAATATACTTTTTGTATTATGCTTTTAAATATATGTATATATATTTTACGAAAAATCATATTTTGGATTTTACAAATTTATCCTAAATTAGATATTTTAATATTTTATCTTAAATATTAAAATACTATTTTATTTTAAATTTTAAAATATATAATCGAATGGTTATGTGGCACGATTCTTTATCCGATTTTGTGTTAATCCATTTCCACTTCACGCACACGAATTCAATCCCTAAAATCGATATTTGTAATCTCTCTTCCCCCAACTTATATTCAAAAATCTTAAAATACATATTATATTTTTTAAAACCATGTCCTTAAATTGTTACTTTATAATTTAGTGCTTAGAGTTAAATATTTAGAATTAATGTTTAAGATTTAATATTTATTATTTATAGTTTAATTTTTAGATAGATATTCAAAAAATTGGAAGTGATTTTTTTACCAAGATATATAGACAAACAGCTAATATAGATTAAAAAAGAACATAATTTTGATGCATTATATATGATCTAATAACAAAGAATTTTATATTTTAAAATCTTCAACATAAATGTAAAATTTAGTCACTCTACACATTTTACATACTAATAATCTATGAAAGAATTTATCTTACAAACATGTAAATATGCATAATTGACTCAAAAAATTATGCAAAATCCAATCTATGAGCCAAAATGGCCTTTTTGTAGTTTGGTGTCAAACTCAATGAAATGTTTTTTTTTAGTACAACTCAATGAAATGATTAAATCATAACAAATAAAAACAAAAATGCACTGATGAATGGAATAATGATTGTAAATTTCACTATTTCTTTTCTTTCTTTTTTTTTTGAAAAGATTGTAAATTTGACTATATAATCCTAACAAAAAACAAAAATGTCTTAATGAATGACAGGCTGGTACAAGGGACAAATTCACAATGCAAGTTGTTGAGGACAACAATTCCAAATTACCAAACAACCCTCCTCCATCCATTTCATTTGGGATTCCATCAAATCCAACTCCAATTCATAATAATATTTCCACCTCAGCAATTTTGCCTTTGAACAACAACAATCATCATCAAAATTCAGTATTGCCCATTTGGTTTGGTAATGAAGATCATCAGCCAATCAAATTTCTTAAAAACCCCACCAAATCTTCAAGCTCAATCAGCTATTTTCATGGAAAACAAAACAAAGCAAGCCATCATCAAGCTCCTAATTTGCAGCTAAGTTTGTCCAGTACAACAAAGCCAATTATGGAACAAGCTAAGACTTGCTGCAGAAGCATAGCCATTAATGGAGCCATTTCAGTGACATGATAAAGGGCAGAGTGATATATCATGATATTGAAAATTTAATTGTTTTTCTTTGTTTTCAATATAAATTAGGTGTGTAGCATGAAATATTAAATTAATTCCTAGCAACTTGTATTTTTTTTAATTGGTAAATTGGGTTTTTTTTTCCAATTGTCATGTATGTTGACAAGCAAATTAGGGTTCATTGATTACCCTTTCTCTCTCTTTTTTTTTTTTTGAGATCTATTGATTACCCTTTCTTGGCTCTATAAATTTATTCATCCGTATTGAGATGAGAATAATTTATGAATCAATGTGGCCTAAAATTATATACGTCTGATGCTTTTGTTTATTTGTTTTTTTTTTTCATTTGTGCGACTCGGAGCTAGAAAAAAATTGTATTATTTTTAAATTTTGTTGGGTTTTTTTTAAAGTAAATTTTGTTGGTTTTAGTTGTGTCATAAATATTCAATTTTAAAACACTTGAATAATAACATAACTATTTTTTCAACCACATTAACAAGAGTAGAACTCTAATTACGTATTAAATTAAGTAACCATAAAGTTACCGGTTTGAATATCTTCTACTCTAATATTGTTGTAACAAAAAAAAAAAATACCCAACCTTTATTTTGTTAGCTCATATAAAAGAATATAGATAACATCAAAAAATATATATGTATATATAATATGTTGTATCAATGTTTTACTATTTTGACGATTGGTTAATGTTAACGGAATTCAAATGATTTTCCTATAGATGTGTGATTTTCGTTTTTCTTTTTTGTCAAATCGACAACTAAACTGATATTTTTTATATTTTTTTTAAAAAAATAGATCTGATTTTCATTTAGTTCATTTTGGTCTTAGTTCAATTTTGACCTCAATAAGAATTTGATTCACTTTTCAATATTTTTTGTCTTATTTTCAATTTGCTTTTTGAAAGAAAAAAAAAATAGCTAAAAACATCCTCATAAATAATGTAATATTTATAATAGGCTTACTTCATATTTTACATCTAAATTTGTTCTTTCATAAAATCTCAATACCAATATATTTTGGATTTCCTTTATTTATTCAACACTTATTTCATTTCAATTTTTATATTTGTTTTTTCATTAAAAATAGAACCAAACTAATATATTTTGATTTTTTAAAACATCAAACTTAATGATCTAATATTGTTCAAAATTGATTTTGTTTGGTTCAATTTTGTCGGTTTTTTTTGTTTTTTGCTTTCACTCCTAGTTTTAATAGTTCACACCAAAATGATCATCCTTTCGTCGCTCTCAATAGAATTTGGAACAAAACTACTTGGAAAGTATGAAGTGCGTAATTGTATATTGAGGTATTGAGTGGCCTGATATATATATGTATATATATATATATATTCTAACAGAGAGAAAGTTTCATCTCATAACTACGTTAGTATTTGTTATTTTACATCTAATAATAAAAGTGTCACTATGACGATAACGAGTAATAAAAATGACATTTCCAATGGCAATTTGATATAAGGGAATGACCCATCTTTGTTGTACATGGTAAAGAACAACACATTGATAATGTTCCTAAAATATTTATGGGTTGGAGTATTATTGTGTAGTAAATGTACATTGCACTGTTAATGTGGTCCCAAAAATTAAGTCCATTGAAAATTACAATACATAATACAGAGAGAAACAGAACAGATAAGAATGTGGACCAATTCCCGTTTTTGTTTTTAGGTCAGATTCCAAAACTGGCTTCTTCTTCTTCTCCTTCTCCTTCTCCTTCTCGTGAGAAGATCCTTCTCAGGTTTGTGTTTTTAAAGCACATAATGATAATTGGGAGTAAAAAGACAGAAATTTGCACATTTTCATTTCTCCTAAGATAGTCCAATTTGACGGATTGAGCTATCTCAACTTATTTAATATGAGATCAAAAAATGAAACTTTTTTAGATTTGATTGATTAATGAATTAACTTATAATTCATTTATATTGACCAAAACTAACTCAAATTTTTTGTTTTCTTAAAAAAAAAATTACCGTATGATTTATTTACTTTATTTCATTATTATTTAACCTTTATTCTCCAAAATTCTTCAAAATATTTTTAATGTATCTTTCACAATATATAAAATATATATTAAAATTGAATCGTTAATCTTAATTAAATGTTTGAAAAATAATTAAGTTATCAAATTAACATAAGACTTGTACTGACAAACTAATCGATTCTCTTATTCTAGGACTCAAACCCAACTCACTTTGATTTATACACCAGAAATAAATAATAAATATATATTCAAATTTATAGATTTAAAAAAAAAAAAAAAAAAAAACCAATCGGATAGCTCACTGCAACTATCCCCATCAACATATGGAGACCCAAAAAGTTCAAGATAAAAAAAGTAAAATGGTTTTAATAAATTGTAAAGAGTACTCCATAGTGTATAAATTCTTAGAACCGTAGAACTTTTGAACTGTGTACTGTACTAACGTCCTCATTTTGGTAAGGTTGGTCAAATGGCAAATTTTGAAATTTCTAAGTCCTCTCAAAGTTACAGTTTGATATTTGTTCTATTTTGATCTCTCTAATTTTAAACGTCCAGTTTTGGTCTATATACTTTAAATAATGCTTAAAATTAATTATATGATAAGTTTGAAGTTAATTGACATTGAAATTGATTAAATAATAATGATATGAATACAATATTTCTAAAATTGAGAGAAAAAGTTGGTGGTTTTTTAAAGAAAAATAACAATAAATCTATCAAATGGATCAATTTTAAAGACTAAATTGAACATTTTAAAGTATAAAGATGGAAGTAAAACAAATCTCAAAGTACATGAGGGAGCCAGGAGGGTGATGGAAGAAGAACTTACAGTTACAGCCTCGAACCTTTTGATGAAGAGTCTTCAAGTAGCAACAGAGGCTGATATCAGATGAACATTAAATGGCCATTTGATAAAAATCTATAAATATTACACTGCAAAAAAAGAAAGTGATCATTTTGTGCAGTACCAATTTCATTGTAATATCCCAACTATATTACATTTTACAAAGAATCAGGTCATAGTGAAGACAAATACAATAGTTTCTCCACCGTACTGGCACCTCACTGTTCGTCCATCTAGAAACACCCTATCTGATTTTTCCATTTCTAATGGTCAGTTAATGTAACAAAAAAATGACTCTGGACACGCTTTATATGATAGGCAAAAAAACATGAATAAATATACAGTGGTTCAATTGACTTCACTTGCACGTGGGAATACGCTGGCCAGAATTCGGCTCCTCGAGCTGAAAATGCTGTTTCATTTTCAGTTGACACAAAATATCTGTCATGAATCATGAGATCCCTGGACTACCAACATAACACGCTGCTTTACACTGTCTGAGCGGATGATGTCTCCTTTAAATCCAATCTGAATTATCAAGCAGGAAAATAAAGATAAATTTTTATCAAGCTGATAACAATCGACAAAAGTAGTTGTGCATTAACTGAATCGAAAAGTTTCAACCTCAACGAGACTGTCGGGAGAGAACCACCGCAATAGTACGCCTAAATGCACGACAGCAGGTATCAGCTTGAAAAGAAGAGGAGTTGTTACCTGCACAAAATTTCAAAAACGCCATAAAATTTATTGCTACAGATAACTAACCACAAATGTAATGGCAAAACACATGATCATGCAAGAGTTGTATAGAATTATACAAATCACATAAGCTAGATTTCCGAACAACCCTGCTTCAAATGAATTTCCAGATCTGCCCTCCTTGGAACTTTCTGGTTGCACAAATGACTAATTCTAGTATGATTACTACTGGAAAACCATGAGTTGGTCATGCTCCAAGCAAGACCAGAAACTAAATTTGTGATGAAGTTTGTACGCAAAATTCATCAAAATTCATCGTGGGTAATTTTTTAAAATTACAAATTCCGTGAACAGCTCAATCTTTGAAACATATAGTTTTTTTAATTTCTTTGAAACAAGGGTAACTACACCCGTCCTAGGCACCGGAGACATCAAAGGAGTAATGTAACAGGCGAGTCTCGAACCCGGACCTTGAGGAGAGCATACCCTCAAAGCTCAAGTCTTCAACCACTTGCGCCACCCCTTTAGGACATATTTTTTTTAATTGAAACATATTTTACCCCCACCATGCCCCTAAGTGGCCAAGAAGCTAACATTTTACTGTGCATTTGAGCTTTTGCAGGAGGGTAGATCCCTAAAGAGTTTGATGGCACCTCCACTCTACTATCAGGCCGCTAAGTCAAATATAGTCCATCTGAGTTTGGATCTTGTATAACATTGGCCCTCTCTCTGTGTTTTCTTTCTCTTTCTCTTGTTACGAATCTTGTTTCAAAAGATACTTTATCACTTATCAATAAAGGGTTTTGTTTCCTTTTTTTTCTCGAATTCAACCACATTTGAGACTAGGACCCATAACCAACTGGTTACCCATGTTGTGATGCCACTCGAGTACTACTCTTTTTTACCAGGTTTTTATTTTCTTTCAAAAAAGAAACACAGTGAATAATCACTTCAATCTTATTTTTGCCGAAACGTGTTTTTGGAAGACAAGTCCAACTAACGAAGACTTTTTAAAAAAAAAACAAGGGTAACAACGCCCGTCCCTAGACCAGGCATTGGAGACATCGAAAGAGTAATTTCACAGGTGAGTCTCGAATCCAGAACCTTGAAGAGAGCATACCCTCAAAGCTCAAGTCTTCAACCACTATGCTACCCTTTGGGGACCAACTAACAAACACTTTCAACTATTACTTCTAAATTATCATAAATCCTAAGTACAATTGTCATCTAAAAAAGAGCATTACTTGTCTCCTTATGAATAAGGAAACCCTCTTTAAAGTGCATGTGTGAACAATATTTTTTTAAAATATATATATTTGTTGCCACATACACTCTAGGAGGCAAGTATTTCGGATAAAAAATAAACACTACAGCAGCTAACTCAAAAAAAATCTGATAAGACAAAGATGCATAGAAAAAAGAATATATGTTAAGATCATGGTCATTCAAGCACATATGATGAAACTGATTTTTTTTTTACATATGATGAACCTGTAATACATAGAACTGATTTAAATCTCACCAGACTGAGAGCTGTGGTCCCAATAAGCAACAGATACAGTTTTCCCTGAAAATTATCATAATCAGTAATCAGTATCAAGTATTACAGTAGCCGTGCCCAAAGCTTCTGCTGAAAATCTAAGCTCTAAGGAGCATTGGGGGGAGGGATAGGCTTAGGATGGGTTCGGTGCCCCCACGGCATGTTAGAGAAAACCCACGGGTTACGGTCTTTCCTCTTTAGAAAACTCTCTTCCCTCTCCCATTCCTTCTACTTGCCACCAACAATATTTATGTTTAACTAAAATTTATTATATAACAAAGAGGGGATTTTGCATCTATAACAAAAAATTTCAAAGTATTTTCATGTATAGCACAAAATCAAAATTAATTCATTTGTAGCAGAAAATTCAAATTGAGTTCTATCATTGGTGGAATTCTATTAGTGATAAAATTCAATTCATGATAGACTCAATCTATTACTAGTTGAGTTTCCTGTTAGTGATAGAAATCCAAATTGAGTTCTATCACTAGTTGAGTGATAGAAATGAATGTGTTATAAATGAATTATTTTAAAAATTATGCTCCAAATATAATACAAGAGATAGAGTGTGCTGCTCATGGTAATTTCTCTAAGAGCATTATCTTTTCCTTAAAAAAATCATTTAATCATATTTAAATATCTTCCAATAAGCGATCTTAAGATCTAGTATTCTCTTGATGTAAATTGTCTACATATTTCCATTTTTATAGTTATCACTTATTCTACAATTTTGTTTGATTGGAGAAGGTTCTTTTAGCTCCTTTGAATTGGGTCTCCTCCCCACTTTGCAATTTCATTGAATTTCACGTATAAATTGCTTCTTATAAAAAAAAAAGAGTGGTTTTAAGATAAGTAATTGTTAATTTGGAATATTTAACTTTAAGTTAGCATATTAAAAAAACAATAAGCAAACATTTATAGATCAGCCATATTCAAAGTAATAAAAGTAAATATTCTTAAGGGAAAAAAAGTAGTAAAAGTAAACAGTATTTTGTTTAGAACTTTTTTAACAAGAATGTTTAGGTTAAAATCAGCCATATTTAGATTATTAAAGAAAGTATATGTTAAACTTAATCACAATAAAATAACATAAATATATGGTATATATTAGGTTGATAAAATTAAAAGTTCCCCAAGTGAAGGACTAAGCTTTTAATTAATTGATGATTTAATATGATTCAACACAATATCAAAGCAAAAAATCTTGCATTCCAACTTCTATCAAGTCATTTCATTTGATTTTCACTTGTTGGACATTTTTAAATTTTCAAGTCCACAAGTGAAGGACTATTTAGTTGATATAATTAAATTTACTCCATATGTTTAACTTAGTAATTTTAAAATAACCTAGAAAATATAGTTTATTTTGAAGTTGGTCAAATTAAAATAACACCAGAATAAGAATAAAATTAATTATGAACCTGATCATATTTGAATAATAAGAAAAATGTTTCATTTTTAGAAACTGAAGTTTCAATAATTCGTTTAGTACATAGTTTTCATAACCATGCACCCCAAACACATTTTCTTTCTAAACACTCAATCATGGGTCCATATTGTGATTAACAGGTTATAAGAGAAAATTTTTGCAAGCGTCTCATTTCATGGTTTTCCTAAGCAGTAAAAGGCACTGACCTCTACTAGATGAAGATTAGAAGCACGGCTGAGAAGAACAAAAGCAAATTCCCCTATCTGAGCCAGAGACATTCCAACCTACACATCACAATTCAAAATCCAGAAGACTAATCATGACATATCAAGAACGAAGCACGAAGGCCTAGGATATAGCAATATAATCTTACCAGAAGTGACGTCCTGTTGTTATACCCAAATCCCTTCACCACAGTGCTAATTACAATTGTTTTTACAATTATCACCAGTATAACAGCTGCCAGTAATATATCAACATGGTTCCACAAAAACTGAACGTGGATCAGCATCCCAATGCTGGCAAGAAAAAGAGCCGCAAAGAAGTTTCTTATAGGCTCTATCTGTAGATAGTCAATTTTAAATTCACTCAATCGTATGCAATACACAACTCTTGGGATACAGAAAAACAAGCATTTCAAGCAGAGTTCCAATATATTTGTCCACATTAAAGTGCAAGAAGACATCTTCCCTAATTCAACGGCACCTTGCACTTCCAAATTCCTATTGACCTAATTATTAGTTCCTAACTAGTCTTCCACGATATTGTGAATGTGAAACCACTTTCTGAAGGCCACAGAAAAAAAACTAATGGCATATGAAACCCCCACACATAAATAATAACAATAAACACCAATATATATTATTGTTATTATATATATAAGATAAGACCACACTATAATTAAGTCAAATGCATCTCTAGAAACAAACGGTTGATTGCTTACTTGTTCAAGTGTATGTTGAGCAAGATCAGTTGTTGATATCATCACTCCAGCAGCAAATGAACCCAATTCTAGACTTAGCCCTAACTTATCACTACACTGAAATCGTAAAAAACAGTTAATAACAGAAATTACGCCCATAAGTAATTTCAATTAATTATAATTCAACAAACATGAACACAGCATCCCCACAGAGGTATCCAGGCTTCAAAGAACTATGTTTAAAAAAGAAGAAAAATGCACCACAGTTTCCATAAACAGAACAATTATATTAACATGATATGGTAAAATTTCAATCGGAAAAATAGAAGTGATGAGGTTAAAAGAAAGCTGTTTGCAATCACCACAGAGGCACCCGAATTAATATTTATGAATTATAATAAAGATCCTGCGGTTTAAAGTTCTCTGGTTACTTGGCAATCCCGCAGTTTACTTCTAGATACAGCCCAAGAAAGAAATAACTACAACCATGCTTTGATTAAATTTCACTATTCATTCAGCCAAACAAATTTAAGATCAAAGAAACTAAAGCATAGAAATGAAGTTTCTAATATGCATAATAAACTGAATGATAGAAAAAAAGACAAATCAAATTATGTTATTTTTCCAGGCATAAAATCGAAACTCACACAGAGAAGGAAAATAGATACTAACCCACGCTACAAGCAAGCAGAATGCCACTGAGGCTAATTGATAGAGTTCATTGGTCTGCAGAGAAAATTAACTTAGAAAATGCATCTGAAGTACTGACAGTTATCCAATTGTTAAATCGTTAAGCCCGTTGAATAAATTTCATAGAAGAATAAATATTTGGATGCAAAAAAGTATACCTGTGATGATAGACTAATCATCAACTTTAAAAGCCAAGGAATGCATGTACGGGATAAAATTGACAAAACAACCAAAAAAGTGATCAAGGTCACCAACCTGGTTGAAAAACAAAACTTCATAAATTTAAGATTTGAACAATATAATTTTTCTAGTCATCTACATGTCATTACAAAACCAGTGCTGACTTTCCTTATTAATAAAGAATTCCGAATTGAAATATCAAGAAAAAACTAACCATTATAAACAGCATAAAAACTATTTCCATATGTTTCTAAAAAGTAAATATACAATATGACTAATTGTATCAACTTTCGCTCTTCTTTTTATGATAAAAAATTTCTCACAAGAAGGAACGATTTCATTTTAAGGATGACTGATTGGTTTTTTAACTCAATTTAAGAATACCCATGGCGTTTGGAAACGGATTGATGAAATCGGATCAATTTGACATAGAACCAGCAAGCCATAGGTTAATTGTTCACTTAGTTAGAACGATCTCATGTTCTCATAATGTACTAGAACACTTTACATTGTAAACCAATTAGGCGTAAAGCTTTCATGTCTTCCATTTAGGCTCTTAAGGTATCAGAACTTGAATGAACAAGCTAGATGGGACCCATATGTTTTCAAGTTTCAATGCTTGCCGCTTTAGTCCCTCAAGTAAGCTACTTGCCAAGTATTATTATACTCACGCCTCTAATTCACTTTCCTTGTGCATAAGCCTATAAGGCATGTGGTGAGAGTGTTAAGCTTGGCGAGGCTATGGAGATAGCAGTCGACCAAAATGCCTAGGATCCTAGAATAAACCTTTAGTTCATGACTTTTGCTTTGGTTATTCATTTATATTCAAATTTTCTTCATGTATTGAGTTTTTCAGCTCCAAGTGTCTTGGTTTTTATCCAGCTTTAATAATGAAAAGTTCCATTTGGCTTTTATGGGTTCTGCTTTACTAGTTTCAAAAGTCTTGTTTTGCATGCATGTAGTAGCAAAGCAATCCTTAGAAAACCCGTGTTTAAGTAGTCGGATTGTTACCGTAAACATAATAAACAAGACTAAACAGCTATCCAATCTCCACTTCTTTCTCTCTTTTTTTTTTGAAAAAAGGGTAATCATACCCGTCCCTAGGCCACGTACCGAGAGACATCGAAGGAGTAATACCACAGTTGAGTCTCGAACCTGGTACCTTGAGGTGAGCATACCTTCAAAGCCCAAGTCTTCAACCACTGTGCCACCCCTTGGGGACAATCTCCACTCTTTCTATCATAAGTCTTCTTAATTATTTAAAAAAACGTCTTGTTAGTTGGATGCCTAGCACACAGCAGGTGCTAATTGCTAAAAACAAAAGGAAACAATCTTCTACTTCTAGCATACTGCACGGAGGGGGTGTGTTATGTATTATGTACACAACTACACATCTGGAAATAGGTGAAAAACCTGTTTATGTATACGATCAATCCAAAGGTTGGAATATACCAAAAAAAAAAAAAAAAAACTATGTGATTTAATCATTTAAAGTATGCTCATGCATTCAAATTTTAAGAAATCCTATTTGTACTTACACTTTACTCATGGATATCACTCCTTGAAGAATACCAGAGTTCCCACCCAGTACTGGAAGCAAAGCAAATAGTAACCCAACAGCACAGTCCTGAAAAGCCATTGAAACTGATCAGTTGCGTAATAATTTACTCCGATGAGGTCAAGGTTGAATGAGGGAAAAAAATATTACCTGCAAGATAAGGGTGCCTATCGTGACTTGTCCATGAAGAGCATTTGTCGAATTCTTTTCCATCAAAAACTTCAGCACCTACAATCCAAGACGGTAGTTTTATTTTATCATACAGGCAAGTATATAGGACTAAAGCATGCCAGTGAATGTTGCCACACTATCATGCATTTGAAAAAGTTTTATTACCACTGCTGTTGAGGACATTGATAGGAATGCTCCGACAAAAACTCCTTCAGAAGCACTTCCACCACATGACTGAAAACAAAAAGGGCCTTACGGAACTATGTTACAAAAATTTATCAATAAAATAAGTAGAGTTAAAACATGAGGTATGCAAGACTGAGTACGGCAGAGGAGTGTTATTAGAAGTTAGAACCACTGCCAAGAGCAGGATCCAAAATAATTAGCTCAACGGGCAAAAAATAAGGTAGTTAACAACACAAAATCATCTGAATTTGCAGTTAACATGCACAAAAATAATACAGAGAATCACTAGTTATTACCGAGGCTGTGATCCCACTTAGGCAAATAAATAGGAAAATTTGGAGCAGGCCACCAAGAACAGCAACAGCTCGAACAACTCGAAGCTAAAATACGGCATTAGGCTTAGCAAATCTATCATGATTTTACATACATCCATTAATGGCATTGAATGAAAATAAGACTAACCTTAGTTGTTGAAAATTCCAACCCCAGTGCAAAAAGAAGAAAAATTACACCAAATTGAGCTACAGTTTCAACCTAAAAACAAAAAAAGAATAAGCTATTGGTAAAGGAAACATAAAAAGAAACAAAACAATCATTTTTCTCTCGAAAACCATTACAAGAGGAGAGAAATATGAGTGGCATGCATTTATAAGAGAGTGGCTTTGATAGACACAACAACATTAGAAATAAAATCAAGAAAGATTAGTTAGTGCCTGAAATTGACTAATAATATCAAAGAAAAGAACTAGCCTGATAGCTTTGGAGGGGCTGCCTCTCTCCTATGGAAAACCTCACAAATAATCATCTGAACCTTCTTTTTCTGATTGAAAACCGTAACTTTCCCACCCAAACTATTAAATAACCAACCTTTCAACAATTATGTAATGACTAATCGAAACCCCTATCTATAGACCTAAGTCACCAAACAGAGATTAGAATCAACTTTAAGAAACTTGGTTAAAAGGCCAATGCAAATGAAAATAACCAGCTTCCACTTTCTTGATGGAACCATTATACAAAGTAACCCAAACTGCAGCAATGCATATTCTTTTTCTATGACCTGTGGGTTATAATCAATAAGCAAACAATATTTATAAAAAAATATATAAAACTCTAGTGGTTCTTTTTTTTTTTCTAGGAAACAAAATAATTTCATTGACGTAGAACTCTAGTAGTTCGTTACTTACATTTAAACTTTGGATATGAAATAAATCCATTATATAAAAAAAAAATCAGAAAGGGCATTCTTTCCTATCCATCTGAGAAGATCTCATGAAGAGATAGAAAGCTCTGCACTTGATCTTCTCAGATGACCTACAAGCCTAAATGCTCCACTTTCAACCCTGACTACATGTCTAAAGCATATAGAAACCAAAGGATGCACTCTAAATAACATGCTATTATTTTCCAATTTTTTGGGTAGAGAAAAAAAAAGAGCCTTAAAAACCATAAATGATAGCTCCAAGAGAAACGTACTTGCACCATTTCACTGACGAAGTTAAATCCTCCAGGCCCAATAATAGATCCTGCTAGAAGATATCCAGTTATAACCTGATGGAATACAACGAGCGTTACATATTTATAATGGATTGTCCATATCATTGAAATCAGATCACATCCTAGAATTGTTATTCACCATCAAATAGCTTAGGTAAAAAAAATAGTCATACTGGTTGTCCAGCACAGGCGAAGGCAATTCCACCACAAGTTGCAGAGACAATAACGATAACCAAATCTGAGATCAATCTGCCAACTCGTGAACTCAAAAGTTAATATCAGTCATTGCTAGAGGGGCAACTATATGGGAAAAAAAAAAAAAAAAAAAAACCTCAAGTCTAGTTGCAGCACTGGATATTTAGACTTGAAGTTGGATATGATAAAGACATTGTCCTGAACAAAATAAGAAGTTTCAGCAACTTCTTAACATAAAATGAAGATCTGACAGAGAATACATACAAAAACGAAATACGCATACCTTGCGATCAATCAATGTAGGAGTATCTTCAGCTCTATTATCATTGTCCAAATTGAAAACATTTTGAAGCTGAAACCTAAATTTGAAACACAAGTTTTAGAGAAATGCACGCTCAACCCACAAGTATGGCCTGAAAGTAAAGTGTAACACTCAAGTTAGAAGCATCTACTTTTCCTCTTTCGTGTCGTTTTTCTTTGTCTTTACCCTTGCCACAGTCTCCAGAACTGCCTGATTAACAACGTCGATCAATGAGGGCAAAATCAGCACATTGTGCCAGTATGATTGAAACAGTCTACATTACTGTGTGAATAAGATCCACAATTCACGTGCTGTGCTCATAAGTCTTTAAGAATAATGGTCACTACACTAGCATTAAAAATATATCGCCTACCAACCTGCTGCTCTGTTACACTGTTGTTGAAGCCACCTGCGTCAATTGCTGAAATGAAAAGAAGAGAAATGTCCACAAATTACTCAAACAGAAGATGGGTAATGACGCCATAAGTGTTGCAACGATGAAACCGCGAACGACACGTACATATTTTCCTCAAACTACTCGAACATCAAATAAGCAAATAGATAGACTAAAGCATAATAGAAATAACGAATGAAAATGATAAAATTGAACACCTCAAACCAAACAGATGGAAAGAACAACTCATATTACAATCGAGTTCAATCCATAGACAATTTCGAACTAGCAATAGCATCCTCTTACTAAGAAAACGAATCAGCTATCCAGTAGCTACAGAATTGAAGCACGCCGGATCAAAATTAGCCCTAGAACTAAAAATAAACTCAGATTCCGCAATACAGCCGCAATTACCGAGACCAAAGCAGTCAAAACCCTAACGAAATGGAGCGAACAGGTGAGATCTAAGATCTACTAACCTTCAGGCTGATCATTCTCCTTGAATTCGTTCTCCAGAGCACGATCGATGATATCCGCAAAGCTGCCCTCCTTATTCCTCGGAATGGAGACGTTGTTGGACTGGAGAGTAGCGTTGGCGAGAACCGGCTGATCCGCGTCGGGGAGGGCGGCGGCGGAAGAGGAGATGAAAAGGAGGAAGATGAAGATGAAAGAGCGGTCAGATGAAGACGGTGGCTTCGACATTGCGGGATGGTTGAGGCGGAGATGAATGTTGCCGGCTAGTTGGTCGCCATGGATGAGAGAAGACAGAGATTTGGGAGATTGGAGAAATGGAACGAAGAGAAGACGGTGGCGTTGAAGAGAAGGAGTCAGTGGCTAAGCAGACCAGAGTCGAGGGTCAATGTTGAGTCCTTGAACCGTCGTTCAATAGCAAATGGGCGACTTCGGGCGGTACTCGTGGATGTTATTTTATTTATTTTTATTGGAGATAATTCGGGCGTTTGGAATAGCTAGTTTGTGGGTTATAATAATATGGGGGTGTTTGTTTGCTATAATTTTTTTTAAATTCCATATTGTTTGCTATATTTAACTAGTATTATATTTTATTTTATTTTATTGTGTATATTTTTGCATATTTTGACTAATGTCAAATGACCGTGTGTTTGACCCTATAATACTTAGATGTCAAAGACACTAATAAATTAATTTATAAGTAAGTGGTCACCGTAGATTAAACTCATCAACTTAGCACTTTAATCCCCTCTTTAACCACTAGGTCAGTCCATGATAATTGTCATTTTTTAAGGAGGATTTGGATTGAGGAGTTACTGACTACTCTTTGAAAAAGTACGTCTAAACGAATTTTTGTAACCATTCAAAATAACTTCTCATTTTACTATTAAAAATAACTTCTAATTTCGAACTCCACGTTTTTAATTATTCATTTATAACTACTTAATGTAATTTCTCATTTCCAAACCGCTCATTTATAATCAGTCAAAATAACTCATTTTTAATCATTGTTTTTTAACTATTCATTTTAAATCTACATCTAAGGTTTTCACTCTAACTCCTCTAAAAAAACACACCCAAACGAGTTTTTTTTTTTTACTATAACTCTCGAATTTTAACTTTTCAAAATAACTCATCATCAAAATCTCATCCAAACACTTCATTTGTTCGTTGTATGGTTTATAGATGATCGGTATTTAAAGTTCTAAGTTATTATAGAAATGATCGATAGCATGTTGACTTGATTGATGATAATAATTGAATATTACGGCGACAACTTCGATTTTTTATTATAATTAATTTAATATCATGGTTATAAAAATCAATTTTGAAACAATATTTGGTTCACATCTAATTGTAATACTTTTATGTATCAAGGACAATAGTATATTTCTTTTACTTTGATGTTTGTATAATTCATAAGCTTAAATGAATGTTTCATTACTAAAAACATATCTTATTATAATTTCTTTATAGAAAAGACTAAAAACATACCTTTCAGAAGTAATAAAATAATTAGAATATCAATAATAAGATTTGTAAAATAAAATGAAACACACATGAAAAGTTATAATATGTTTGATGGACATATGTTTAGTTCAATCGAAATGGTCAATAATACATTGATTTTATTGTTTAGTAGTTATCTAATATGACAGTTATATATTTAATCTCAAAAATCAACATTTAATTATCATTTATTTGAAAATAGTGATACATTCTATGTAGGATTAGTCTCTTGCCCGAGTTTGTACTAAAAAAAAATACATATATTCGTACTATGATTGAAAACAAGGAGTTTGACGAAAGAACAAAATTCCACGGTTAATTTTGTCCATTCTTTTGTAAATTATATTTTATTTTTTTACTTTTATACTTAAACTAAAATTATATTTTAATTGTTTGCTTGGACGGTGGGATTTCTATTGGCATGATAGAGTATAAAATGGCATATTGAAATTATGATAAATTGAACTTAAGATGACAATAAATTGTTAATATAAAACGCAATAGCACCTAATTTAACATTATTTTGTTTATAATATGTTTCAATAAGTTAAAAAATAAGTATTCGTAATTTCTTGAAAAAAAAAATTACAAGTTTCATATAACAATGTTTAAAATATCATTTTTGTTCATAAAATTTAAAATTTATTTAATTTTGGTCTTAAATTTTCAAAAGTTCAATTTTAATGGTTAAACTTTTTGAAGCTTTATATTTTTGTTTCTAAATTATAAAGGTCTAATTTTATAATTTTATTAAAAAAGAACATAAAATTAGTTATTGCGATAGATTTGAAGTTAACATTAATCGGAATTGGTTCAATAATATTAATAATTTGAAAATTACCAAAAATAAAATATGAACATATTTCTAAGATAATAGAGAAATATGACAATTTTTATAAAGAAAAATAAACAAAATGTTTTCCTAATGTACTTCTTTGTGGCAGAGAAAACATTTGAGTTTTGCCTTGTCCCTTTGAGGTTTGAAGTTGTTCTTAGTTGACTTAAACTTCTTGGAATGATTTTTCTCTTTGACATAAAGTGATTCTGCCCCTGTTCCAGCTTTAGAATTTGTTTTTATTTTAAGTTCCATGCACTTCAAAGCATTGATAACAGTATCAATTGTCACTGAGTCTCGACCATATTTCATTGCTATTCTTACATCTTTGTAAGTCTCATGAATGGAATTAATTAGGATGGCTGCTTCACTTTTTGTACTCAATTTCTCCCCTGAACTATTGAATTATGAGGTCAGCTTCTTGAATTCATCTAAGTTCTCAGTTAGAGACTTGGATGGATTCATCTTGAAACAAAACAATCTCTCTCGAGTATACAATTTATTTGGCAGATCCTTATTGTCAAATAAGTCATGTAGCTTCTTCTATACCTTGTATTCCATCACTTGCCTGAAAATGTTATCTGATAGGTTTAGCATTATAGTTGTAGTGGCAACATTTTCCATCTCCTCTTTCTCAGCTTCTGTAAGGCCTTGATTCAAATCTTTTGGATCTTCAATTGCACCTTGTGCCTTTTGTGCCATTAGAATAATCTTGATCTTTTTTTTACCAAAGAGAGAAATCCCCTTGTCTAGAAAACTTATCAATCTCATACTTCGTAGTAGTTGTCATGATCTCAAAACTTCTTTGTTCTTCTAAGAATTCAAACAAGAACTATGGATCTTGAACTCAAATTCAAGAATTTCTAGCTCTGATACCAGTTTGTGAAACAAGAATGGGCCTAGAACAAAGAATTATTTTCTATTTCTTCTCTACTTCTTCAGCCCACCGGATGCATGGCCCAAAACCTTCTTGTCCAGACACATGGGTGTCTAGGTGTCTGCTAGAAGGACAACTCAAATGCAATTTAAACAAAAACCCTATGTTGTTTCTTTGTATTTTCCCTTTTGTTCTGCCGAGAGCTTCAAGCTGCGATGAGAAATGTTTCCTTCAAGCTTCACTTTTCGGGTTTCAAGATCATGCTTCTAAGTATCTGAAAATTGTGCTTGAAAACAAGGTAAACTTCCTCTGCAGTTTTCTTCAATGATTCTTTTGTCTTCAAACTTCACAACTGTGTACTAATCCTTTCATCTCTTTCATGATGAATACATGGATTCAACTAATCAAGAACATTAGTGGAAGAGAAAATGCAAAGAATAGGATTGACTTACTATAATCTTCAAGAAGAGAAGATAAGTGCTCAAAATGTTTGGATCTATTTCAATCTCATAGGTATTGAAATGTAAAAGTGCATACATGCTCAAAACAATCTCACTACAGGAATCATTCATGAACCGGGATTGAGATTTAGATGAAAAGAAACAATAAGAGAGATTCAAAGAGAAAGAAGGAGTACACACAAATTTATAGTGGTTCGACAACTAGTCTACATCCACTCTTCAACAAGGTAAGCCTTTATTTATTTCATTCAGCAGCCATTTACAAAGAAAATGAAAAACACTCTTCACATGAATTCACCATAGCTTTCTTTTCATGATTCACATATCTCATATTAAAAAAAGTGGTAATCCTGATCTTATATAGACGAGCTAGCTTGCTAGGAGTTTTTAAACAAACAAAAAACTGCTTCTGTTGAGTATGAGTTGTAAACTTCTAGGAGGTTAGAACTGCTTCTGTTGAGTGTGAGTTGTAAACTACTAGGTGGTTAGAACATCTTTTGTTTTCAACTGATTTAAAGATGCCTTTGATTAGTGTCAGCATTTGTTCAAATGTTTAACATGATACTATGTACATTCAATCCTCTTCTAATCTTGCATGCCCAAACAAGGTTTTAATGACACTTCCCTTTCCAACCTTCATTCAAACAAAGTTTTCTTACCATCTTTCGGTTAAACAACATTTTTATATCCCGAACCTTCTTAATTACGATCGGAACAAGTAGAAAAATAAGTAAGAAATCAAAATGAAAAACAGCAAAAGAAACACATATAAAAACTCTCGAATCCGATATAAATCACGGACATAAAATACTTTTAGTATATGAAATTTTTTTATAGTCATAATAAATTTACTCTCTCAAATGTTAAGACCCACATTCTCTATCTCTCACTTCGTAAGAGTATTTAAAAATGGGTTTAACCGATAATACACCAAGTTTAAAGTATTTATCCTTTGAAACAAAAATAACATGTTTATTTTATAGGATTTGAAACAGACTACTCATTTTAACATTTATGGGACAATCTTACTCTAATATTTTGGAAAAAATTCAACCCATTTTTCTTTCTCTCATCACAACTGCTCTCAAATAATATGAGAGTCAAATACCGATTTTCGAGCTTGAACTCTTGAGTGTGGAATTGAATTGGATTAACACCAGACAAGATAACCAACTGCGCCACTGACCCTCGGTTGAATTCATTGATAATTGATATGTATTAAAGTTGGAGATTTAATTCTTCAATATCATTAAGTACGCCAGTGGTGTGCTAGTTATTTTTATTGGTGATAATTCATTTCAACTCTATAGTCACAAATTCAATTATAAAATTTGATAATCGACTCTCATTTTATTTGAGAACAGTAGTATATAGAATTTGTAAATAAAAAATAATGTTGTTGAATTAAACCAAAATATTGATCATCTAAATAATAATAATGTCCAACTAGCAAACATTAGTTATCTAAAAGAAAGGATTAAAACGATCGAATAGATCAATAGCACAATTAATTATCTTATTTGTTCTTAATCCATTTCAATTTGAGAATCTCAAATTCTCGTGCTTCTCTAAAAAAAAGAGAGAGGATTGAAACGCGGAAGAGGGAGACAATTAGATATGTCTGTTTTCCCTCGTGGGGTCGGGGATCCGCCCTGCCGGTTAGGCGGGTAACGGGGAAAAATTCCCGATTACTTTTGTTTTTTTGTTTTTTTAATATTTTTTCTATACTTTACCTTTTTTATTTCAAATAAAAATATATTTTTTGATGAAATTACCCATGCATATAAATATTTTTCTTTAATAATTAACATTATAGTTGAAATTTATAAATATTTTATAATAAAATATAATTATTTAAAAGTATTATCCAAAAAAATATATAAAAAAGGTAAAAAAAAATTTTGCAAAAATCCCCGCGGGGACCTGATACCCGCCAGAGAATCCCCGCCCCGATCCCTGAAAAAAAAAATTGGAAATTTTTATGGGGACGAAGATTAAATTAAGTGGCGGGGACGGAGAAGCCATTCCCTGACCCCGCCCCGGTGGACATCTCTAGAGACAATGGAGATTTAGTTAGGATGGGTCCCACCCACGTGCGCAACTTTAGTTGCCACTTGAGATTCATCTAATAAAACGACATTCGCACTTTACGACGGATCGTACCCAAACAAGAGGCGTATTCAATGATGTCGATTAGCCTCATACGATCTGTCGTCGTAGATTTGGGCCCAAACTCGGATCATTTGGGCTTGGGCCTTTTCTAGGTTCCTTGACGTATGAGCTCGGCCCGTTTGATGAAATTAGTCGGGACAGGACCAGAACATCAAAGGCAAAACCAAGAACCAAATAGGGAGACAAGTCTCTTTCGCTGTATTTCAGATTAATTTTGTTGGTTGTTATTATATAAAACGGAATCGTTTTTAATTGTTTTTTAAAAAAGGAATCATTTTTATTTTGCAAAAAATAATATGTATGCTCGACCAAAATCTTAAAAGATTTGAAATGGATGGTATAAAATTGGGTTTTGACACATATAAATTTTCTTATTAAATGATTGGATTTTATGATATCCTAGTATGGAGAAGTGAATGATTTTATTTTTTAAAATTTTGATTCAGAAAGGCGTCTATTTCAATTATAATGTTTTTTTAAGAAGTAATTCATTTATTGCAATTTTTAATTTTTTTTAATGTCAATTCGAAACATTGGTATGTGATTGAAAATTATCAGTAAACTAATAAAATGTATTAATGGACTAATGGAGGGATATAAGTGCTATTAATTAATAGAAGTTTATCAATTGAAAATTGATCGAAGAATTTTAATTAAAAATTAATTGAAACCTCAACATTTTTTTTTCATTTTACCGAAATCGTCCAATTTTCGACTACATAATAATAATTTTTTAGAAAAATGCTATCGATAATTTTTTTTTTTTACTACAAATACAGACTTAGGGAAGGAAATATAAATATCGATTATATGGATCAAACCCGACTATGAAGTGGAAATAGAACAACACCAAACCAGTTAACCAAGGTTGATTAAATACATAACTTCAAATCCATCCATCTATCTTTGATTAAAATAGTATTTGGATCTTTTATTTTTTATAACTTCTAAATGTTTAATTTTAATATATCTTGTAAATAAAAGAAACTCTTATTACAAATCATGATATTCACTATAATAAAAGGGTAGGAGAGCAACATATCCTCAACCTACGTCTAACAAGAAATATTAGATCACAACATCTTATTTTTATATTCGTTGTACTTGTTTATAAACACTTCAATTATTGTGCCTCACCATATGTATCAATCATTTTGAAACCCTTGTACCACTTTTTCTCCCTTCAAAAAAGTACTCATCCAAACACAAAGATGTAATTAAGGGGCTGTTTGTTTGACATATTTAGGTAGTTTTTAAGTTAAAGAGTTATATTGAGTAGTTAAAAACTGAGAGTCGTGTAAAAAACTCAATTGAGTGTAATTTTTGTGTAGAAGAGTTAAAGTCAAAATCTTGTTTGAACGTAGATTTAAAAATGAGTAGTTATTTTTAGTAGTTAAAAAAGAAATTATTAAAAATGAATGGTTAAAAATGAGTTATTTTGATTGATTTGAAATGAATGATTAAAAATAAGCGGATAGAAATGATTGAGTAGTTATAAATGAATGATTAAAAATGAATAGTTAGAAATAAAAGTTATTTTAAAAAATAAAAATGAGGAAGAGTTAATAAAAATTCGTTTGAATGTAGGTTTTCGATGAAAAATTAATAACTCTTAAAAATAACTCCTACTTAAATATGTAAAACAAACGGGCTAAGTGTGAGCTATTCGGGAACAAATTAGACCATATATTAAAACCAAAGAATGTGTTATTGTTTTAATTGGTATCAAATTCCAATTTCCCAGTCTCCTTGTTCTCTCAGCTCTGGTTCTTCTCTTTCGTGCTTTTCCAATCGGCCATACGCATCCATGGCAGATAAACCCAGCCGAGCTCTGGTCATTTTCGGCGATGGGATGGCTCGTTTTGTCGATCAATCTCACACCCATCTCCATGCGCTCGCTTCGCTAGCTTCTTGTGGCTTCTTCTCACTTCCCAATGCTCCTCCTTCAGGTTCTTTCTCCGCATCTTAGTTCTTCTGAAATTTTCTGTTCAATTGATTGGAATCTCGTTTCTTGCTAAGCTACAGAATTAGTTGTCGTTCGCCGAATTAAACCCACTAATTACTTCGCCAATCGGCACTACTTAGAATGATGATCGGAAACCTAGGTTTAATGAATTTGATGCTAGGTTTTGATCGCCGCTGGGTTGATTTCCGACCGTTTAGCGTAGAGAGTTGCGCTTTTTAAGACTGGGGCGATGTACCCAAATAAATTGCACGATGCGAGCAGCCTGCTTGCTTGAGGCTTCCTCGGGAAAGTCTCAAACGAGAGTATTGAAGGTCTCAGGTTCGAGACCCGCGAGTTGAAAGTTGAGCTCAATTATAAATAATTGAAGGACTCTCCACTTTTAGAATGTGAGACAATAGTCGGGTACTAACATGCCCCTTCAAGACAATATGTTGCCTCTTTCGGGTTTCACCAATCTTGAATTGTATATCAATTTCATTTTATTGGATCGAATAACCGATTGGACTTAATGTGCTTAAATAACATATTAGAAAGCATGACATTCAACTCAAAATCAATTAGTGATACGATTAGTAGTCCACCTATCTTATAAGTACTTGAAGCACTCTTAACTTTTTTGATGGTTTCAATAGTGAGATTCTAACACTCTCAAGTATAGAGGAGCGAAACTTTGATTCTTGGTCAATAAAAAAAATAATAATAATTACACGATGCCATAATTCAGAAGTTGAATCTGTTATGTTCTTCTCTGGTTCAATGTCTTCCATGTTTTCTTATGCTTATGTTTCCATTTCGGTGAATATTTAATAGGGGAATATCGGGTAGAGGATGATTTCATTTAGTAACCTTGTTATCAGGCGTTTCTCCAATCTTATGTACATGTGTTTTTCCTTCCCATATTCTTGAAGCTTTGATTTATGATATAAAACACGAGTTAAATCAATAGCTTATTTCGATTTAGTATCTAAACTCGTTGTGCACTAGCTACTGAAGTCTGGAAGGATTTTGTTGGCCTTCTTTTTTTATCTACCTCGTATTGGGGTTTATTTGATGTTTTAGATTGCAGAGAGTGAGGAAAAGCGGATGATTAGAGAGCTTGCGCTTCTATTCGACTCACATGTCAATAAGGTATTAATATTTCTGCTCTTTGAGCTTTAAGGACTAATCTTACAATGAAAAATAATCTTTGGTTTTTCAGAATGGGGGCGATGCTGAAGGAAATAGTCAGAGAAAGACCATACCTGAAAGGTAATTTATTCTTCTGTTATCTGTTCAGTTGATGACATGAGTAGGATAAATTTACAGGATGGTTTATTAACAAATTGGCTTTGGCTGGTGTTTTATGTTGCTGCTCTAGGTTCATGGCAATGAGAGCTGCAATACTGACAAATAATTCAAGTGTGCAATGTTTTGGCTCCGAACTTGGTGTGTCTTTGTTGCGACTGGATGAGTTGGTGCCAACAAATCATCTCGAGTTGCCACCGGTTGACTTTCTGGCCTCTGAATTGTTGAAGAAGCTTGGTTTTCAAGATGGGAAGATACAAGATAAAAGTGAGTTTGATTTATTGTTTGTGCATATTGGAGTTGGTCACGAGGTTAATGATGAGAAAGACAAAACAACTTTGGATGAAATGAAATATATTAATGCGCTGGTTGGTGATATCTTGCAAAAGGCTCAACCTGGGTCAGATATTGGTACTCGTTTGCACTTGTCCCTTGTGATGAGCTATGGAAATGTCTCTAAGGATGATGAATGCAGCTTAGCTGTTTTGACTTCCAAAGATGTGAAAAATTCCGGTTTGTCAGTGCTCTTTCCTCGTCAAAGTTACACGATGATGGGGGATGTCCAGCGCAATGATGTTCGGTGAGTCGAAAATTGTACTTTATCTTTGGATTGATGATTTTCCTTTTCAAAATTTTACTGGCTGATATCTGTCGCATTATCTGATATTTTTGTCATGGACAAGGCATCATTCACCCATGCTAGCTTCTCAGTGGCAATATGGAGTAACCCGCAAAGATAAAGCTGAAACATTTTCTTTCAAGGAGTTTAAAGAGGTAAAGTTCAATACTTCTTTCTTATTCCTTCCACGTTGTTTTATTGTTTCATGCATCCGGCCATAAAAAATATGTCATGTTTGTTGGTCCTCAAAATTCTGAACCTTTGCTGCCTTGGGCAGTAGGATGAATGATTTCTTGGTCTTGTGAGTTCTACTTCTAGCATCATTGTAATGTTTATGTTGTTATTATTATCTTAATTGCTGGAATTGCATGGAGATTTGATATTCTTATATCATTAGATGGTGTTTGGATGTGGAATTGTAGAGTAATTATTTTGAGTGATTATAAATGAGAGGTTATTTGATTGATTAGAAATTTGAGTTTTATTAATAGCTCATTTGAATGTGGTAAAAAATGAGTGATATTTTGAGGCGTTTGGTTAGAAATGAGTGATTAGACATGAATGATTCAAAATGAGTGGTTAGAAATGAATGATTATTTTGAGCCGTTAGAAATGAGTGATTGTTTTTTGAGTGATTATAATAGCTTGTTTGGATGTGATTTTTTGAAGAGGAGTTGTAAAAGCTCATCTATAGTACTTCGTTTGTTATATCAAACAGACACCCCCTTAATTATTATGCTGCGTACACGATGTGATGATTTTTCCACCTGACATATTGCATTGAGTTGTATTCCATATAGTCTCTTCATGATTATAAACATACGATTGCTCTCATGTAATGTGATTAAAAACACACGAAGCATTTACTCTTGAAATCTGAATTTCTTGGGCAGTGCTTGATCGGATTGTTCTATGATGTCTTTTTTAAGCATTTACAAGTGAATCCTTTGTGTTTCAGCAAGGTAGCAACCTAGTAATACCAGCAGATAGATTTATACATGAAGTAGCATTTAAGCTTTGGAAGGCCCCCAAGTATGGAGCTTGAAATGGACGTCACCTCAAAAGACTATTTCAGAATGAGAATAAGTCCCCCCTCAAAAGCACTTATTTTAAGCGGTGGAACACATTGCCAGAAGCACTTTTATAACTTATGTTTAAGAGAATTGCCATGTAATGAAAAACTCCAGTTTCAATTTGAAAATTAAAGAAAACAATATGTTTTTTTGTGAGAGATTCTATCTCTTAAAAGAAAAGAGGACAGGAAGGTAAAAATGGATGCTAACAATGTTGAAGTTGCAATAAGCAACAAATGTTGTATTGCAGCTCCGGGGGTTGCACAGTGGTTGAAAATTTGGGTCTTGAGGGTATGCTTTCATCAAGGATCCGTATTTGAGACTCACTTGTGACATTACTCTTATGTCTCTGGTGCCTAGCCTAGGGACGGATGTGGTTACCTTCATTCAAAACAAAAAAAATGTTGTATTGCAGCAACTTTTAACTTTCAACATATCAGAAAAGTGAAAATGAAAAATATGAATATTGGTAATGTATTGATAGTGAAACTGGAGGGAAGAAACAGAGGAAAGAGAAATGTGTAGGAAACTATGCAATCACTGGCTGAAGGGTGCAAATCAGGTTGGGGTCACAATACACATTGTAGTCAAGATATAGGCAAATGTAATATATATTAAATAGTGTGAATATCCTTTGAAATGTATACCTAAGGTCATTAAATAGAAAAGAGGGTGAATTGTGATAAAGAAGAATTGTCTACCTATTTTATAATTGCTTGAATGACTATCTAGTTTTCTATGGGAGATAATAATAAGATCTTAACAAGATATGCATATATTAATTTAGTTAATCCTTTTTTACAAATTTATTTTTACAACATACTTAGTTAAGGATGTAATTATCAAACATAATAATAATGAAAAAAATAATACTTAATATCAAATTATCTAAAAAAAGAGTAACACAAAAAATTTGAATAATGTATAATATACATATATTTAAAAAAAATACAAGCGGGAACGAAGAACAACATAAGAAATACATTTTCGTTCCATCTTGCTTTAGCATGAGGGAAAATTTTCTCCTACTCCCTCCCCTGTAACCCTGCCTAAACGAGAATTATAGCCTAAATTTGCAACAGACAAGGCGACTCCATAGAGACGAGATCAAGCCCAAAGCGCGAGCGAAGACATCAATCCCGCGCCGAGGAAAAGGGTACAATACGAAACAATTTGAAGTCTAAAATTGCATCTCATCCTCTTGCTAAGAAAGTCAGCTGCGATCAGATCAACCAAAGCCATATACACAAGAATTCCCGCGGAGAGAGAGTCCAAAATGCCTTCAGCAACCAACGCCCCGGTGCTGTTTGGGTTGTAGGTGGAGGAGATGGCAGCCCCGATGGCGATACCGATGGGGTTGGTGAGGGCGAAGAAGGCGGCCATGATGGAGGTGGAGAGGGAGTTGAAGTGAGCCTGAGAGATGCAGCCTCCAAGGGCAAAGCCTTCAAATAACTGATGGAAGGATAGGGCTGCAATTAAGGGTCTTATGGTGCATGGGCTGTGGGACACTCCTAGTGAAATCCCAATGATCACTGAATGTGACACTATTCCAAGCTCCAAAATCTGCCCCAAAACTAATCACTTTAGATATACATCCATAATTGGGAGTTTTCATGTTCAAATTTGTCATTTTTTAGATAAAAATGTTGGTTAAAAAAACACCATTTTGGAGTTAATCTCATATATTACTTGTCTAATTTTTAATCTATATACTTCAAAAAAAAAAAAAAAAAACTTGAAATTGGTCCATACATTAAATTTGAAATTAATTTTAATCAATTTTTTTATAAAATAATTATTAATTTTAATTCAAGAAAAAAAATTGTGAGAGTATTAGCAACAAACCTATAACAAACACCAATATTAAGTTTTGGTTTTAGATAACTAAAGTTAAACATTTAAAAGTTTAAAGACTAATATGAACCTTTAAAATATATAGACCAAAATGATTTATAATCTAAACTATTCAAATTTGTCCTTTGTGTCTTCCAATACATTACCATTTTTATCGTTATTGTGTTTTGTTGTAACTCTCTTCTATGTTCTGATTTGATTGTTCTTAAAATTTGTCTTATATCATTTGGCATACTTTTTATTTTTGAATTCTAAGAATATTTAGAGTTGAGAGATTATAAACCAAAACTATTAAATCCCCTTTGACAACTTTTTATTTTTTATTTTTGAATTCTGTATTTATTCAAATTTTCTACCTATGATTTTATCTTCATTTAAGAAAGTAAGTAAATTCTAACCAAATTCCATAAATCAAAACAAGTATTTATAAGCCATTCTTTTTTAGCTTTCAAATGCTAGTTTTGTTTTTGAAAACACATCTAAAACGTAGAAATCAAAATAATGAAAGATATGCAAAAAAGAAATATAGAAAGTTAAATTTGGCATATCATTCATCATTTTCCAAATTTGGCAAAGTCGAATACTACAATCAAATCAGCCCTATTTTTATACCTTTTTGGAATTTGACTGAAATTGGAAAATGTTATTAAAATATTAAATCATTCTCTGAAAAAGAAAAAAGTAGACAAGGTTTCCATAAAAAGCAGCATTGATTGTCCCAAGAAATTCGCCCATATCATTTCACCGGTAAATTTTAACAGAAAGTTTTGTTGTGATTAGAAATTTTGTAAGTTTCATTATTAAGAATATATCCAAAATGCCAACTTGAGCAGTTGCTCAACGGTACTAATATAAATTATAATTTCAAAAAAAAAGAAGAATATATCCAAAATTCTAATAATAATATAAATACAACAACTAAATAGAGCCAATTCCGAAAAGTTTTGCAGACTCATTTGGTGATTTAGGAAAGCTTCTAAAATGGTGTTTAAGAGAAATAGACCCCTGAACCAAAAAAGTGTAGAAAGATTTGAATATAACATATAAGCTTGAAAATAAATATATGTCTATGTCAAAATAAATTATTCAAATTAATAAATAAATGTCTAATAAGTAAGGTACAATGAATAATTTAACTTTTAATTTTTTTTATTACCTCTAATAAAATAAAACTTTTTTTCAATTCAATAATTTATTACATATGAAGGTAATAATTTAAAACCTATCAGACGATTAAACTTATAATTTAGTAACAAATTATTTGAAACAAATTAGGGTTTGTTGACTTCGGTGAACAATAAATTATCGTCATTAGTTATAGGGAAATAAAAAAGAAAGAAAATTGATTAAAAAAATTGGTCAACTGTTCACCGACATTGACATTTGGGAAATTGGGAAGAGAAATAAAGGGAACCTCAACCAAATTCACACTTAATAATAATAAATAAATAATCATTTTTAGCCATTAAATTTGGGATCAATTTTATTTTTTCCTTAATTACACTTTCACCCCTTTTTTTATAGAAGAATTACACTTTTACCTTTTAACAAAATCGTTAATTTCATATAATAACTCAAAAAAATTATTGGATTATTTTCTTGTGAATAAAATTTTAAAATATTGATAAGGTAATTATTTTAAGAGAAATTGTGCTCGATATTTCACAAAATAATTGTAAAGTTAGGTAAATTTGAATTTTTTTTGTATCCATTAATAAAAAATATATTGATATAATATTTTGTATTATTAATATATTATTTTATATATATTTTAAAATCTATTATTATGTATTATTAATATAATATTATGTATTAATTATCCCATATAATTTATATGTACATGATTATAATTTTTTTGACTTCTGTACGTTATTATAATTGCTAAATATCTTTTCAATTTGGCCACTCATTAAAATACCCCTTATTTAAAATCTATTGTAAATTTATTTATTTTAAATAAATAAATACAAAAGAAAATTTAAAATTCACAAAAAATAGAAGTGAATATAGATGCGTTAGACTAAAAATATGGAAACTTTCACAAAAATAAAACGAAGGTATTAAAAATGGACGGTTTACCTGGGAAACAACGACATGTCGTACGCCGCTTTCGTCATCGTCGCCGGCGAGGTCATGATCATGGTGCGTCACGTGCCCATCACATGCCCCATTTCCCTGCCGGTGACTATGCCGGTGCTCGGCGGCGTGAGCGTGGATTCCGACGATGTGCATCCCGCCGTCGCCCTCCTCATTCGGGTCAACACCGGACTCAGCCCCGAAATCCACAGCCGACCCCACCCGACTCTGTTCCCGTTCGTAATACCAAGTTCCGACGAACTCGACAAGGAGCGTAAACAGCGACGCCATCATCGCAAAGAATCCAGAGAAGGGAAATCTGGACCATGGAAATTCCGGCAAGCACGGATCGGACAGAGCGTCGGTTCCGTCGGGGAGCATGTGGACGAACGCCGTTGCGAGAATCACGCCGGCGGAGAACGCCTTCGCTGCCGCGAACAGGCTGCCGTCGGTTCGGAGAAACCGGCGGCGGCTGCCGAACAGGGGAACGGCGATTCCGAGGACGCCGGAGGCGAGAATCGAGGCGATTGCGAGTAATTTCAAATCAAACGCAACCGAATCGTTTCGACAGAGCTCTACTTCAGAAACACCGCAGATCGAATTGCTCATCGATTCGGAAACGGTCTGTAAAATGGACTCTGTTCCAAAACCCATTATCAATAAAACATAGAAATCAAGAAGCAGACAATAAATTAGGAAAATCTGGAATCGACCCAGTTGAATGAAGAGTGGAATCTAGAGAAGGAAACCAAATCAAGACGAAATTGAAGAAATTACCGGAGAGAAGGCGAGTTTTGTCCCGGAAAGGTTGAAAACAGAGCATCTGGAAGAGATCCTGGAAGATAGAAGCCATCGGAAAAGGGAAAATCGGAGAAGGGTTCGGTGTTGGGAGATCGGAGAAGGAGAAATGAAAAGGGATGAAAATGGGAAGGGAAGAAGAAGGAAGAGTGTCGACATAGTGGGTGAAATTGAGGTCAGAGGAAGGGTATGAGTTGCAAGTTATGACTCTTAAGAGGCTGATAATGTCGACACTCTATTCAATTTCTATATTTCTTTCCTTCTTTGCCCTTCCCTTCTTTGGGTTGATTTTTTTTCTTTTTTCTTTTTGTTGATTATTATATACATAAATTTTAGTTCTTGAATTTTAAAAAAAGAAAAACTTAAAGTCATCCTACGATAATTTTTTAATTGATATGATTTTTTTTTTGAGAACTTAATTGATATTAATTTAAATTAGTTTAATAATGTTAATAATTTTAATACAATAAAAAAAATGATACATTTTTTTAAAGAAAAATATTCCTTTAAGAAAAAAAATCCCCTAAGGATCTATTTAAATGATTTTTAAAAGTAAGGAGACCACAATAAAGCAAAAATTAAAATTAGATTTTAAAAATTTCACATATTAAAATGGAACAAACCTTAAAATTCATGGAATACAATTAGACTTTTGAAAATTCTTCAACAAAATGAAAAAATAAATCAAAATTTAAAGACTAAAATAGTATTTAAACATAAATTTTTATATGCTGCCAAATTAGTACAAATGTCATGCAATCTCTGTTCCATTATAATTGTGATATTAGTTATCTCATTTGGTAGCAATTATTTTACATCTTCAAATGTTTAGGTCAATTTATAAAGTTGTTTGTAAATAACCGATTTTTTATTGGTTGATTATTTTAAATTAAAGACAATTTATCTTCAATAGCACATTCTATCTCTTGTATTATATTTACGGCAGAACTTTTAAAATAATTCATCCATAATACATTAATTTCTATCACTCATATAAAATTTAAGCGGTGATAGGATGAATTTATCATTGATTGAATTCTTTCACTAATAAAACTCAACTATAGACTAGTGATAGAACTAAATTTGAATTTTCGGCTACAAATGAATTAATTTTGATTTTGTGCTGTAGATAGAAATATTTTGCACTTTTCAGTTATATATGCAAAATCCCCTAAATTAAACTCATTCATTCCATTGAAGCACTTTACCATTCACATGATATTTGATCATTTAATCAATTCATAATGATTTCATTCTATAACAATTATATTAGATCGAACACGGTATCTCAAATATTCTAAAGAAATCTTAAGAAGTGACCATCCTCAATCAATTCTATTCCATTCCATTTGGGCCACCTAATTTACATAATAAAATGATCAATCTTTTTTTTAGTTCTATAATAATTAGGATTTATCATTTGATTCTATACTTTTTAAGTCATGAACATATTTATATTGATTGAATTATTACTTTCAATACTCTTGCCTAAAAGATGAACATAGTCTTGTTCAACTACAATGAATTGATTAAAGAATCATGAGAATCTTTAAAGTAATTTTAAATTCAAAATTTATAGTGATTACTCACCAAAAAATAATTTATTAAAAATTTATTTAACAACAAAATAATTTATAGTGATTATTCAAACACTGACTACTTATATAAATACAAAAAGATTCTTTTGTGAAACAAGGAAATAGTTGGTAGATGATTTTACAAAAAACAAAATTGGAAAAAATATATTTTTTTGTCCATAAATTTGAGGTATAGTTTTATTTAGTTCCCAAGCACATTTATCTCTTATATTTAAAAAATGTTCCGGTAGAGCATTAGTACATGACTTAATGTTTTTTTTTTTGAAACAAGGTAATCATGCCCGTCCCTAGGCTAGACACTGGAGACATTGAAAGAGTATTGTCACAAGGAAGACTCGAACTAATGTTGACTATGATAGTATAACTAAATAATATTAAATTTTTTGTCTAAAAAAAAAAAATGATAAATTTTGATATATTGATACAATGGTTACTTTTATTTTGATAAAAAGAAATAAATATAAACCTAGACTCAAAAAACACAACCACACTTAATTCAAAAAAAAAAAAAAAAACTCACAACCACACTAAAATTGAGCAACATTGAAATGATACAAATATTTTATTTTGAAACATTGAAACAAAATTGACACTATAAATCAATCATGTACAAATCCAAACAAAAAAAAAGAATCAAACAAGTCACCTAAATTATAGGGCAATCTTCCCCAATTTTAGTATTCACAATATTTGAAGCATATCAATATTCTCCTTGCAACAAACATTCAAAATGATAATCAAAATGTAAAAAAAAACCCTACTCAAAGCCCTAATGCATATCCTTCAAATCAAAATCACCAACAAAATTCTCCTTCTTAATCAACGGCTCAAATCGATCCTCGAAATCACTCTCCGATTCACACAAACCAACCAAATCAGAAGAACACAAATTCTCCTTACCGCAGATCTCCGTACCGGCCGCACCGCCGCCGATCGATTCCTCCGTCGCCGGCCGGTAAATCCGGAGTAGAAGCAGCAAGCGCTGGCGCTGAGCCTCCAACAGCATGATCTCGCGCTGCAACGAAGCGATCACTCCGTAGCAGCCACCGGCCGGATCATTCGCGCGGCAGTTGGCCTCGAAGATCATGCACTCCGCCGCCGCGAATCGCTCCGACGGATCCACATCGGCGAGGGTTTTCAAGACGTTCTTCACGCCGAACAACCGGCGGACGTTTTGGAAGTCTTGGAGGCGGTTGGCGGGGAAATACGGAGCCAGAGGACAGTCCGTTGAGCATTTTCTTCGCTGGAATTTACAGGCGGCGCAGGCGTTTGTCGCCGGAAAATGAACGGCGGGCGTTCCGGTGGGTTCTGCGGCGGAATTCATTGGGGGAAGAAAAGTCGGCGCAAAAGTAGTGAAGGGGAAAGGGGGTTTTGCAGAGAATGAAGGACGTAACTGACGGCGTAGTGGGGGGTTTTTTTCGTGAGGGCTAATTATTAGGGGTACATTTTTTTTTTTTTTTTTTTAAAGGATATATTTTCTTTGTTTTTTATATATATATATATATATATAAAAAAGGGGTACAATATTTTCGTTGTTACATTTTTGGGGAAATTGCGTAAATTTGATATGGTATACTAGGAGAAAGAAAAATAAAAAATGGAATCTGTTAAGTTTTTAAAATTAATATTGAATTATTGGATTTGATATCTTACACACTTGAAATTTATTGTTTCCGTATTATAAATATTATGTTATTTAAGAGAATGATGGTTTCCAGCTATAAAAAAAAAGTTGCAAAAATTAAATTGAAAATGAGATAAAAGATTAAAAAGAAAAAAAAAAATCAAATTCGCATTGAAAAATCAGATAAAAGAATAGAACTAATAGTTTTGTCATTTAATTGAACATCAATTTAGATCTAATTTTTTCAAAGATATTAAATTTAGTTTTGGTACAAAATGAACAAAACCCAATGGAAATCACTCGTAGGTGATATATATAACTTTAAAAAAAAATTAAAAAATTAAAAAATAACTTTTTTTTAAAAATTGAATATGGTGAATTATAAGTTTTGTCCAAGAAGTTTGAGATTTAATTTTTGTAGTTTCAAAAATTAGATTTTAGATTTAAATATATGTTTTAAAAAAATTAGAATTTTATTTTTATGTTTGATAAAAACCTAACGAATAGTCATTGTTGTTCTTTTTTTTTTTTGAGAAATAGTCGTTGTTCTTAATTGTTAATCTAATGAGTGATTTGAAATTAGATGTCCATGTGTCAATAATAAAATTATGAGTTAAGTGATTCATTAACACCAAATCACATCATTAGTATTTAAGGTTTAGTGTTTAAATGAATATTTAAAATAAAATATTTCATTTTTTAACCGAACAAAATGGTAAATTTTCATATTTTAAATTTCTCAAATTTTAAACCTTGGAACAAATGCAAAATTTTGCGAGACGTATTTACAAATAGTTTTTTTTTTTTTTAGAAACTACAAATAGTTATTGGAATGGTTGAACTCAAAGAGGAAAACAAAAAATTATTGTGAGTTAATCTATATATTAAATAAAACTATTCATTTTTATAGAAGTTTTATGTATATATAACACAACAGAATTGACAATAAAAAGAGAATTAAAAATAAAATCGATTAAAATGAATATTCTATTATTAATATTCTCCATGGTTGAAAAAAGTGTAAGACAATTCTAACACTAATCCAAATTTTAAACCCAAAGTTTTGATAAAGTTGACACAAGTAAGTTTACATATAGCAAATTGGTGTTTCTTTCAGATTAAAAAAATAGGACATAATTGGTATAGAACTCCTAAAACTAAATAGTAAGTATATATAGTTAAATCTTTCAAGGGGCTAGAGCTTCAAATCAAGAACTAAGGGTACATTTGAGGTAATAGTTGAATTATTACGACAAAAATTATAATGATTTATATTTAAAATATAAATTATTATAACAATGGATCATTGTAATAAAGAGTTTTGTTGTAACACTACTAGAAAAAGTACATTCCATGACTATAATTTATAGTCATGAACACCTTTCATGACTAAAATCAAGAGTCATTGTATCCGCTGTCATGGAAGGTTCAACCATGACATTATAGTAAAAGTGTCATGATAGAATTAATTATGACACTATATTATAGTCATAGATGAATCATTAATGACACATATACAAAGTCATAGATGAAGTAATAACGACAATTTACAGGTGTCATCGTAGAACCAATTATGACATTTTATTATAGTCACGGTTGATTCATTAATGACACACATATATAATCATAATTGAGTCATTTATGATATTTTATTTTAATCATGGTTGAACAATTAATGACACATATTTATAATCATTGAAGGAATATTAACATGTTAATATTGTCATTATAGCTTATATATTGACACTTTTTTATAGTCATCAATTTATATAATATGACTATTTATTTATGTCAATTTATTAGTTTTCATGACACATTTTTATGCCTATTTACATCCGGTTTTGTTTGTCTTTACGTGTCAAGAAAGATTTATAATATGCATCCCACAAATCTTATCCAACAAATATTATTTCATATATGACTAAATAATTTGTGTATTACACTTGAACATATATATAAAAAATCAATATATCAATAAACTTACAATTCTTAAAATGTCTACAAGGGGTTTGAAAACTAGAAAGTTTACAATATAACAAAGAAGTATGGTCTGCAAGTATACGTGGATTGACAATTTGCACGATAAATGTAGATGCAAGCGATTCCCCACCTTGAATAAAATACCTACACACTAGTAATAAAACTTTGAATTAGAAGTTGCACTAGAGAATATAAAATATTCATAATATATTTTATCATTCATATGAAAAAATAATTTTTCATTTATTCTAAAAACTAAACTTAAGTTAGGGATCCTTGTGAACCTTGTATAAATAATATCTCGCAAGTAAATGATTCTTCTGAAGAAAAATCACTGAAAAAGATAAGACAGAAAGTCTGCATCATAATAAAGTTAAGGCACTAACAACAAGTCTCATTCTACTTTAAAATGTTTGAGACTAAGAAATGATACTATAAAATAATGAGATTATAAATTATAATCGAAAAAGCATACAACAAAATGTAAAATGAAAAAAATAAAATAGAGTGGGGTATACACAATCTATCACTTACCCTAAGATTTACACTATAGCATTCCAAAATTATAAACGAGAAAGTTTTATCCACCATTAAAAGTCTGAGATAAAAATAAATAGAGTAAATATAACTAGATATAAGTAGAAATCTAACATATAATAACTATAACCAATACCATCAATGTTAATCATATGTAAGACTTGTACCTTACTTTTGCTACACAACCACGACTTTCTTCTTTGAAGTCTATTTTAATTTCACGGTACCAACCATAACATTTTGCACAATATATATCATCTTGAAAACAACATATACATACACAATATATATCTTGTACATTCTGCACAACTTATTCTCATTGACTCCCTGATCTGTTAATAAGTAAAAATGTTGCAAACATTTAGAACGCAAAGCAAAAGCATCTCAATAAAATGTGCATCGTGGGAAAAAAAAACAAAATAAAAAATGTGGGCTACTGCCAATTGATTTTTAGTTATACCTCTGCATATAGAACCATGTATAATATAATAAAAGATGAAAAGAATAAAGTTGGTATGAAAGCGTAATTTAAGAATTTGAAATATGCAAACTTATAGCAAGGTTGTAGAATAGTAAACTATAATCAGCACTAACAAGTCTATAAAACACACAAAAACTAGGATTCTAGATTATTACTTTAAAGCCAATAAGAATGCAATGAATAAGTGGTTTCTTAAACAATAACATTAAATAAAAAGAAAAAATGACTTAGAGTAAGGAGCTTCTGATTCAAGATTTTTTTTTCTTAGAATACTTGATTCAAGAACTTGTTATGAGGAATATCATAAGAATTATAAATATCAACACAGTTCCATGAGCTTGTTATGAGGAATACCTGATTCAAGAACTTGTAGAAAAGTAAATTTCTCAGATTCTTCCAACATACTCATTGTCACAAACCCAAAATCACAGCTTTAATATGTTTCGATGTTGTAAATATCCTACAATTTTAAAAGCAGATTAAAAGCCTAAAAAGACTCAACAAACTATTCTCATGAGCAGACTAAAAGCCAAAGCTAAATCCATGAACCAAAAAATATTCAACAAACTAACTTACAATCCACCAAATGCTTAAAACCCACCTCAACAATCTTCCCAGCTCCAACCTTCTCAAAGAGCATTGCCAGCTTTTGACAATCAACATTGTTGATGCCAAAATTTGGTCTCCGGGATCAACGGTGAATTTGTATTTCGTTGGGACGAATACCTGCAAAACAGACAAAAGCTAGACACCGGTGTGGTGTGAGCCACGCCGCCTCCGATGCCTAAGTCAGTCGAGATTGAAGGAGGTGAGTAGGTTAGTCGAGTTTAGGGTTTTCGAATTGTTTACCTCAAGACTAATTGACCTAGATATATATAGGAGGCGAGTAGGTGGTCACTTTTGGTAAAACTATTATGACAATAGAAATATCTCCTTTTTAGGTGGATATTTCCATTTTGGGAAAATATTTCTTATTGGCCGAGCCCTAAATAGGGTCTAACCGTAGATAAGGAAAATATCGCGAATGTTGGTGAAAACGGCAAGTAAATCGGATCTAGAACGAGGGAGATACAACAGAAAAAGGCAAGCGGGTCACGCGGGGCCGGGCTGACCAAGTCTCGGGCGGCTCACCCCTAGTGCCCGCGCGCGTCGAGTATACGCGACCTGGGGGCCCCGCGCTCGTCGCGTCGCGCTTGCTGGCGCCCGCGTGCGCCTGCGCGCTGTGGCCCGTCGCGCCTGCGCGCGCTCATGGGCCCCGCGTGCGCCCCTCGCGCTTGTAGGCGTTGATTGCGTCCCGCGCGCGACCTATGGGCTTTGCATGCGCCCCGCGCGTCTGGGGCGGATCTGGGTTTACAACCGCATTGAATTGGGCCTGGGCCTCCGCACGTGCGGTCCAATACCCGTGCCCAATTCTACCCATAACAAACATCATATATAATTTCCAACCAATAAGTTAGCATCTTCATTGAGTTCAACATAAGACTTAAGATAAAATATGAGAAAGACCAAAGGATCGATAAACCAACAATTAAAGTCCTGTTTGATAAACATTTCATTTTTGGTTTTTTGTTTTTGTTTTTACATTTTTTTAAAGAGGTTTATAGCTATTGAGTAATGACAACTAAGTAAAAACATTATAAAAAAAAGTAGTTAAATTGGCCGTCTAAAAACTTTTTTGCCACCTCCATTATGATTATCATTTGATTTCAGTATGTATTTTCCAAAAACTCACCTTTTTTCTCAGTGATAGCTTAGTGGTATATCACTTTCTTCCTGCCTTCCTGACAAAAAACTTCGACGACAGAAGTAGGATAGAAATATAGGAAATCAACAAGCTAAGAAATATAATAGTCCGACACAAAACAAAAAGGTAAAAATTGTGAAAAAAGAGAAAAAGAAAGTATAAAGGAAGATCAAAATGATATAACTTCTCATATGAGATAATTTTTTTTTTAACAAAATGCTAGTTTTGCTTTCCACAACGGAAAGAGGAAAATATACTAAGACGTTAATCCAAATGGCTACTTACTATCATAGTCAACCATCTGCACTTAACCAATGAGAAGTTCCATACCTCATCGTATTCAACTTGCACCAGCTAGCATCAACCACACAAAAGATTATCAATTGGCAAAAAAATATCCCCATCCTTCCAACACTTTGAATCAAAATCTCAATATATCTTGAATCTTACTAAATTATAATTAAGTAATGTTTAAATAAACTTCCCATCCCTCCAAAATTTTAATTTTCCCTTACAAAAATACGAACGATTTATGAGAAAATTAACTCCCCCAATCTTTTTTGGATCAGAAACAATTTCATTAATGTATGAAATTAAGAGCCATCATGGAAATTAACAAATAAAATCATGGTTGAATATATAGCCAAAACTACTTATCAAATAATACAAATATTGTAAAAAAATGGGTCTAATTTTACAACACAATCTATGATCATCAATACAAAAGGTAGAACTTAAAGTAAAAGCACATTGATCAATACATTTTTTTTGTTCCCAAGGGGCAGCCCAACGATTGAGGCTAAAGACTACAAGGTATGCTTCCTTGAGAGATCAATACAAAAGGTAGAATTTAAAGTAAGATCAGCTAATTTGAGGTTGCTAGAAAGTGCTTAAACTAGAATATCCTTCGAAGTATCATAGTGCCACAGTCTAAGGACGGGCTAGTGTGCCCCGGCTATAGGGGAACGAAGTTCCAATTTCCGATTTTCAAAAAAAAAAATTGATCAATATTTTTCAATACATAAAATGTTTGTTTTACATGCATATTCTAACTCAGTCTAAAAACATGAAGTATCAACCGCTTGTTCAACTAGGATCGCCCGTGAACCATGATTGTCCTATGCTCTATCTTGGATTTCAATCTAAGTTGCTATTTACTCCCCGATATTTATTAACAACTTCAACAAGCCTTACATTTTTTAACAGAGTCATGCATTACATTTCTAGGCATCGTGAACTTCAATTTATTTTTTTATCTCATTCCAACCATAGTGCTCCCACAAAGACAACAACAAATCAACCAACAAAAACAAAAATATAAACCATGAAGACAACAAATCAATAAGAAACTCGACCCCTTATTTTTCCCTTTGCAATTGATACACCATATAAACTAAAAACCACAAAGCATTGAAACTATACTTGAACATTATAACTTGAGTTCAACAACAACTAGGGGAGGAGAATTCCTACACATGACCTCTTGATCCATAAACACACTAAGGCATTAACTCTTGATCCATAAACACATCAAGGAAAATTCACCTTTCTATATCTCAAGCTAGTGAAAATTTCTCCCTCCACTAGTTGAATTGCTAGATTTCTTGAAAAGGTTTAGGCACGCAAGTGTTCCTAGTCAGAAATTTAAAATCACAAAAAAAAAAAAAAAAAAAAATTGAGATTCATGTCAACAGAAGGAAACAATTAGATGTTCTTCAAGTTCACAAGAAGTTCGTCAATTTATCACTTTCAAAAGTCAGTATAAGCATATTACTCAAATTAAAAGAGATGATATACTCCTTCCCATACAAGCTTCATCTCCACAGTCAAATAATAACTTAGATGATTCATCGTTCTTCAACATCATGTGCCTATATATATCAACCGTTAACTTCCATTAACTAACTTGTGTATCTACTTCATGTGTAAAATATATGATGATCATCCACGAATTCAAAAAATGCCCAAATAAAAGCCTCCAGAACTCAAACACATACACAACAAAAAATATTAACCAACAAAACTAGCCATAATAAAGAATAAAAGAAACTAAAGATATTAAACCGATAAGAACAAAAACCAAAGATAACACAAGAAGCCAACAAAATCACTCTTTATAAGAAGCTAAAATAACAAAGCGAAATCAATCAGCCAACATCTCCAAAAGCTAAACAAATGATAAACTTTTGGCTCATTAGCTAAAAAAAGTGAGTTTTAGAAGTACCAGTATGTGAGAAATTCAAGTTTTGACTTCAAGTTATTCACTCTTCATCTGAAAAAGACAAAACCCCGATAAAAAAACAAACAACGTTAGAGCTATAATTCAACCGTATATGAAATGAGGGGAAATTTGTAGAGAATCCAAATTGCAAAAACCCCAAGAAGAAGAAACCTATTCCAATTCCATAAAATCCTAAATCACACCATAATTCATCCACGCACCTAAAACCCTCAAATCCAAGCATGTATCATCAGTTGATTAAAACCCCATTAAACCCACAAGCATTTTAAAACAAAATGTTCATGATTTTTTTTTTTTGAGATACCAAATGTTCGGTTCATAAATAGATAGAGTGAGCAACATTATCAAAATTGCAAACCGAAAAGAATTCAAACTATTACCCAGTTACAAAAAGCCATAGAAAAATCGATTCTGCTTCTTCTTGACGGAGAACTGAATTGGAGGGGTTGAATCAACGGAGAGTCCATAGCCTGTAGAGGAGAAGAAATTTGAGGCCTCTCGGTGTCTCCTTCGTGCGCAAGGAGACGAAAGAAAATATTGTCGAAATAGGGTTGGGATGCTTCTTCTTCTTCTTTTTTTTGTAAGATTTATATTTTTTTTATATATTTTTTCTGTGGAAATGAAACATCATCTTTCCAGCTCGAACCAGAATCTAATAATTTTTTTTTTCTATGACTCTTACGTATAATCATAAATTGTTACAAATAGAAGTTCCACATTTTTTTTTTTAAAAAAGCTGATTTTTATTTACTATGACACTTTTTTTTCCTTTCTTTTTCAAAATGAAATATATAGAGTGTCATAGTAGGTAGTTTTTCTAGTAGTGTAATATGATTGTACAGCTAATATAGAGATGGAAGATAATAAATTAATTCCATATTCTAGTGTCAAATAATATGTTTCGTGACATATGTAGAAATAAATACAAGCACGTTAAAAAAAAAAGACTGAGTCAAGCTATAACCTAATACACCCTTAACAGAGATACAAATACCCAATAATAATGTATAAACACAATGGATGGATGGGTCAACTGTAGAAAAGTTCTTATTTTTACAATTTTTTTATAAATTATTTAAAGCAAAAAAAAAAATTAAATATCGATTCAACTTTAGAAATGTTCATATATTTATTATAAAACTTTTACAAACTATTTAAATAGAAAGCAAATAACATTACGTACGGGGTGAACAAGAATATCGACTTAGCCTCGTTATCCATTTGTAACACAAACTCATCATGATAACTATCTTATCTTAATTTTACGATATTTTAGATATCTTAGAAATCAACAGTTAAATAAATGAATAGTGCTTAAAAAATCCCTTATAATTTTTTGTTTCAAAATGAATATAATAAGGTTCACACTTAATCTAGAAAATAGCCGACGTGAAAATTAGTGGAAAAAAAAAACGAAATCTCATAATTTGTTATGATCTCATAATTATCTTATATTGAAAAAAATGGAGAGTGTTATATAAATATTTATAAGATATATAAATTATTTTGCAATTTATTTTGAGTGAAATCTTTATATTATCTAATATGATATCAGAACAAATATAACTCAAACAATATTGTCCAATAAATAAAATTGAAATTCGAGCTCAAAGAAGACACCATCTAATATAGATCTTACAATTATTTCACATTAAAAAAATATGGTGAAATATAAGATAAGATGAATAAGAATATGAGAAAATGAAATAATATTCTCACTTACATTTTGAATTACCAATAATCAATATTCACTCTTCTATAACCTTAGTCATTTTATAATCACTTTTTATTCGTAACATTTTCATTCTTCACGATCATATTTGGTTCCTTTTAATCATTATTGTTACCCTAAGCATAGAAAATTGTTCTTTGACATAATCATTTTTTGCACCAAAAAAATATAACTGTTCTTTCATTATAACTTTATTTACTTTAAATAGTTAATCATTTTAGAATTTTTAATGTATGATTAAAAAAAAGTAATAGAAAATTAGGATAGATGTAATTAATATACGGAAAAAACTTATAAATGTGGTGACTTGAATTACTATAACAAATAATCTATAATCAATGTACATATAACTTTCAACCAATGATAAAAACAAATTTCAAATGTCTCACCAACATAATTTTCAATCAATACTACACATAATTTTCAATCACAAACTGTCTTCAATCAAGAGACGAGGATAAAAGATATGAAATCCGTGGCGAATAATATATATATATTTTTAAATATTATAATTAAAATTAAAAAAAATAAAAATACATAAAAACATTTTTTTTTAGTACATAGTGGAGGGAGGAGGACCAACAAACAAGACAAGATAACTAACTGAACGCCTCGGTATAAATAAATAAAAACTAAGATAGAATAAATTCCCTAATTATTTTTCATTAATCATTCTGTATGATTTGATCTACTCGCCCCCAAAAAAAATGGGAACTACGTAGATAGATAAGACTGATCAAAATGTGATTCTTTTAGCGTGCATTTCAATTCTCTCCCACCTGATCTGAACCAATCACAGCCGTCCGATTGTTTGACCATCCCCATCAAGTTCAACCCATTTCAAACACCCTTTATATTGGGAATCGTAGCGCTTCGCCTCTTCCTTCTTCCTTCTTCCTTCTTCATCCAAATTCATTCCCATTTTCTTTGCACAATTACTCCTTCAAATCCTCAAGATTTCACCATAATCAACAGATTTAACAAACCCACCAACAAATTCAGTTCATTCAGGTCCCCGTTTCTTCTCTGTTTCAGACTCTATAAATTGGGCAGCCTTCAATTTCTGGTTCAGCGAATTGCAGAACAAGATTGGAACAAGGGGTTTTGAGGAATGCGTGTAGAGGACGATGATGATGTTGAAATGGGAGATTCAAGAACGGTTCCGATTCCCCCGAGAGCGTACAAATGGGTGACGAATTTCCACCGTGATTTGTTGGCTGGGGCTGTAATGGGCGGAGTTGTACATACGATTGTTGCGCCGATTGAGAGGACGAAGCTTCTGTTGCAGACCCAAGAGAGCAATCTCGCCATTGTTGGGTCTGGGCGAAGGCGATTCAAGGGTATGTTCGATTGTATTTTTCGCACTGTTAGGGAAGAAGGCATTCTTTCTCTGTGGAGAGGAAATGGAAGCAGTGTTATTCGTTATTACCCTTCCGTTGCCCTTAATTTTTCTCTTAAGGTATCATCCATTTCTGTTGTTCTTTTTGTGTTTCTTGTTCTTGTTTTTTGATTTGTCTGGAATTAGGTTTGGGATTAGATTGTACGTTATGAATGTATGGTGAATGTTGAAAGAGGAATTTAATAGTTGACTGGAATTTATTCTTTTGTTATCGAACTTGGTTTGTTTTGGTTTCTTGTTCTTGATGGAGTTATTTATGATAGTGGTTTAATGGCTGGACGATTACCATTTTCTTGATCTTTTCTGATAGGAGTAACAAGATTTGTGATGTTAGCCATTTCTTTTGAATCTGTACAGTTAGTGTTAGTTTGGCAATGTTTTAATCATGGCTTAAGTGGAGACTACAAATTTTAATACATTGTCAAATTTTAGTTGTGTTCTGTTCTTCCTCCAAAATAATGGCATAGTTAGATGATAGGAGATGGGAAATCATGAGGCTGATGATGTGATGATAGTTATATTCTGTTTCTCCAAATTTTAGTTGATGTGTTATTTTAATGACATAAGTTATTATAGTTGGTGAAGGGATAAAATGGGGTAAAGAAGAAGGAGAGAATATGCACATAATTCTTTCATTGAAGTTTGATTGAGACATATCTTAAAATTTCAGTTGTAACCTCGTTTGGTAACTCTGAGTGGGCAAGAAATTGCTCAGTGTGGCAAAATGAGAAAATGAATAAAGATTGTGTGGGATTGCTCTAAGTTGTACTTGGCATGTACCCTCGATCGTGAAATGATAAGTTGGATGGAGTCCCATCGACAAATATTGTAGAACTTGAATTATAGTTTGTGTTTGAGGTTTTCTTGCATTCTATTTCTCAAACTGATGTCTCTTGCTCGTCTGCTTTATTTTTTATATTATAAGATTGTGTTTGGTTGGCATTTTGTACTAGGGATTCTGCATTTTTGTAACCTTCATGATTTGTATTTCATTCATTTGATAATCACTTATTATCTTAGAACTTGGTCAGTATTAATGGAGTAACTTAGGATATCTGAAATATCAATTTGAGGTTGGAGAAGTGGCTTCTTTTTTTGTTGACACTGATATTTTGGTTCATTTTAATGGGGAATTGGTGTTCAGTTTTCGAACATTGTGTATTTTAATAACAGCTTTTCTTGTCAACTCTTGAAGCTGGTGTATGGTTTTTTAATATTGTTTCTATGTACAGGATCTGTATAAAGACATGTTAAGGAATGGCTTTGCAGATGGTCATTTTCTTTCTGGTCCATCAGCCAATTTTATCTCTGGGGCAGCTGCTGGTTGTTCGACATTAGTTTTGATATACCCTTTAGATATAGCGCACACTCGCCTTGCGGCCGACATCGGGAGGACGGATGTCCGTCAGTTTCGAGGCATCTATCATTTTCTTGCTACCATACGACAAAAGGATGGGATTCGAGGCATTTACAGGGGACTTCCAGCCTCTCTGCAAGGAATGATCGTGCACAGAGGCCTTTATTTTGGCGGTTTTGACACAATGAAAGAGATTTTGTCAGAACATTCTAAATCAGAGGTGGCACTATGGAAGCGTTGGGGAGTGGCTCAAGCGGTCACAACCTCGGCTGGATTATTGTCATACCCGTTCGACACGGTTAGAAGGCGGATGATGATGCAATCTGGCTTGGATAGGCCAATGTACAATAGCACCCTCGACTGCTGGAAGAAGATTTATCGAATGGAGGGGGTTACGTCTTTTTATCGAGGTGCTGTTTCGAACATGTTCAGGAGTACGGGTTCTGCTGCGATCCTAGTTTTGTATGATGAGGTGAAGAAATTCATGAAATGGGGTGGGTTAGAGTAGAAGATAACTGTTTGTTTGACTGCGATGACATCTTGTAGAGTTTAGACACTAGCATGAACTATGTTTTGTATAGCGAGTGTTGAAATGAGCTCAAGTTCGAGCTCGATATCGTTGCTGTAAGAGTGTTCCTAAACCATTCTTACGCCTCGTTCTATCTCGAGGCAATCACTTGAACACTGATTCTTTTTGTTATATGTGGAAATGATAACACAAAATCAACAGAAATACCCAAATAAAAGAACAGATTCTGATATGCAAAAGAAAATTGCTTTGTATCTTTGTTTCATCTTCAACTTTTTTCCCTCTTCTTTGAATAATGCTTTATATTATCACTCTCTTTATATGTATTTCTTTAAAGGGAATATGTTCATTGGCTTTGGGAGTCACTGCACAGGGCAGCCCATGGAAGTTGTGAAAGCCCTTTATTCTTCTTCCTTTCTTTGAAAACAGAAAAAGCACTAAAGTTATATATATTTTTTACTGTTCATTCCCTTGGTAAAAGTATAAAAATTTAAAAGAAAAATTATTGTACAGAATTGTAAATTAGTTGAGAGAAATTAATCTGGATCTGAAAAGTGTACATTGAGTTTTTATTTTTATTTTATTTTTTAAAAAATTTTGTTTTTATTTTAAAAAATTTATTTTATAATGTGGCATCCACTCCAAATCCAAGCATCGTTTTCTAATTTCTGTATGGCACTTCAATTTTTATGTTTTCTTGTTTTACAACAATCTTTGTCTGGTTTTTGTCTGTTTTAAAAGTTTGAGTTCATTGTTTTAACTTTATTTTTTAGACAAGATTCATTATTTTAATTTAAGCTTGGTCAACATTAAAAACAAATACAAAAAAGGGTTATGAACTACTAATTTTTTAATTGTTAAAGTATGACTATGGTTTTTTAGTATAATATGATTGAGAAGATTCAAACCCTAAATTCATGATCATCGAACTCACTACTTTTATATACGCCTATAAAAAATTTAATGGTTTTTCTTAGTTTGTCAGTATATTTTATTTTATTTTTGAAACTAGTATGTCAGTATATTTTATATTTTGAAATAAAAATAACTTTGTTAAATTTATAGTTTGTTTTTCGTTCTCTAAATGCTAAACTATAGATATGTCCTTAAATTATGAGTTTTGTTTCAATAATACTAATAAAAATATATGAGGACTTTTCATGGATAATAATAAAGAAATAAAAGAAATTTTATGGATGTAAAAATTTTTGAAAAAAAAAATTGATTCAAATATAACAAAAAGTATGAACAAGAATTTCATTCACTAGTGCTTAAATTGATGATCTCAATGAAGTGAAATTGATGGAAAACAATCAAATAAAATTGATGAAATAAAGTAAAAGTTGAAATATTTTAAAGTTATCAAAATCACAATTAAAAAAGTTATCATAGATTTTTTTATTGTTCAAAAGAAAGTCATATGATCCAAAATATTATATTTTAATTATTAAATCATACATAAACATGGTGGTAGTTATAGACTTTATTAGTCATTACAGGAAAGAAGTAAAAGTAAAAGCTCCCTTTTTGGGCAATAGGAGAATCTTTAAGGCTTAAGCTACAATGAGATACCCACACATTCTAGAGTGGTGACGAGAGAATTTGCCTATAATTACAAAACTACCCCCCACCAATCACTTTTCTTCTGACTCGCACGTGCAAGGCACCAATCTTCAACACTGCACGTGTCCCACCTGCACCTTTTACAATATCATTTCTCAAACACAAATTTCTATTTCATTTTACTTTTAACTAAACAAATTAAATTGATAGAATCCATTTTGATTCCTTGTTTTAAAAATATAATATGTTGATGAACTACAAAAGAAATAATAATAAAATGTTAGAACTTTACTTGGGTGTTCTTTATTTTTTTTTATTCAGATTGGAAACGTACAAGACTGGATACCAACTTTACTTGGGTCTTTATTTTTTAACTCTAAGGAATATTAATTCAATCATAACGCATACCTTGAAACCAATAAAATAAAATAATATATATATATTAATAAAAAATTGAGACTAGAATTTTATTATTTTGAAAATTCAAACATTGAGTGGAAGATTATCACCATGATCTTTTTGAAAGTTCATAATGAGGTATTAATCTTGTTGGCTAAAAGTTTGTGTAAAATTATTTTCACTAAAAAAAAATTTGTTTTACTTTTTAGTTTTCAAAATCTCAAGAACAAAATTTCTCATATATACCTTAGAAATCATTCTAAAGAAAGTACAATTACTTAGGGGTATGCATGATTGAATGGCTCAACTTTGTGGTGCTTTCCTCATGAAGGTATTAAGTTCAAGAGTATTGATTTTTTAGATGAACTTCAATTTTGATTATTCTACAAGTTTATTGGTTCAAATCTTTTCAAATATTATTAAATAAAAAGGGGAGGATTCAAACTTATGCATTTATGATTATCACTTTTGTTGGTACTCAACATCTGTTTATATATTTATCGATATCTGAAATGAATTAGAAGTTGTAATTTTATAGTTATTAAATCGTATATAATATCATTAAAGGTTATACCTGGAGAGCTCCAACTTGGATGAGTTTGGGAACAAGATGGCCACTAATATGGAGAGCAATGAGAGTCTCCAAGCCGCCGAAGCAATCGCCGCCGATGAAAACCGTGGGTGCGGAGCAATCCCGAGCAAACGATGGGGACGAGGGAACGGCAGCGATTTCGTGGCGATCTTCAAGCTCAATAACGGTGGGATGGACGCCGATGGTGGCGAGGAGAGTCTTCATGACGTGGCACATGCTGCAGGCGGAGAGGCTGAATATGATGACCGGATGCTCCGTAATCAGCCGCCGGATCCGAGTTTCACACGACTCTTCCACGTCGATGGATAGCGAAGAACACGAAGAGGTCGGCGAAGGAGGCAGTTCGGTCGATACGCCCTTGTTTACGCACCCGATCATTGCCGGAGAATTGGGACAGACGGCAAGGGAAATTCAGGGGAAGAAGAAGAAGAAGAATCGCAAATTGGCTGATGAGGATGGCTGTTGTTGTAAGTCTTGTTATATATCATTCTTATTTTGAGTGAGTGGATGCCTTACGTCATTTTTTTTTTTTATTATTATTTTTTAATTCTTAAATTTTGATGGGGACGATTGAACCATGATGATAGGGTTGTAAATATTTCGAACTTGGTTGGTTTTATTGTTTGGTTGTAAACAGTTCAATATCAACATCACAAGTTCGAGCTCGAGATTGATATGTGAGAGGAAAAAAAAAATCATATGTCCAATCATATTTTTTAAAATTTAATCTAGGCAAACATTATAATCCCTATCAGCTTGTTAGGATATTATTATGAAATTATGCTGTTGTGTATTTTTATTGAAATCTTATCATGGAGTTTTTTAATCCAACATTCTAATGGATATTACTTTAAAGATAATTTTGAAACATTTAAGAAAATTTAAAATTAAATTTATCCGTGTTAAACTAAGTAAAATTTTAATAATATTTTATACAATTTTGACCATTAAGTGGTTATATATTTAGTACTCATGCTTGAATTCAAAAAATAATTTAAAATTCAATTAGTTCCACTTAATTGATGTTGAATTGAAAAAACATATATAGTTTCTAAAAAAAAAAAATGGAACACAAATTGTAAAGACATTTAGACCAAAAAGAAAATGAAAAAAAAAGAACAAAAAAGTAAAACAAAACTTACATTCATGGAAAGGGAGATGTGGGTAACATGAGATGAGGGTAATGCAATATGAAGGCAACCCATTGACACGACACTGGGCTCCACGTGGAAAAGCAAATGGTACGAAATCTAATTTATCCTTCAAAATCAAAAGTTCAATAATTTTATATTTTAATATATATATATATATATATATATATATAACGTAGATTTTTTTTCTTCTAATCATCGAGAGTAGCGTATTGGGATGGGCTAATACATGGTTAATTCAGTAGTGATACAATTTTATAAAAATATAAGTAAAATGTAGCAGCTACATTGACATATTGTATAATTCAACAATCCATAGATTAGGTTTGAGTTAAAAAAATAATAATTACATTTTCAATTCTTTGTGTTAAATATTTCAATTTGATCCTCTATTTAAAACTAAACATTTTTGTCTTTACATTCTAATAATACTCAATTTATTTTTGGATGTCCTGTTTTTTTAAAATAAATCCATATCAAAATTAAAATAACAAATTAATGATCAAAATGAGCAATATTTCAATAACATCAACCATAACCTATTAGCCATTAATTAGATTTGTAAATCTTAAATGCAAAAATTTATAAAAAAAAAAACACAAATTCATCAATATGCTAGAATTTAAAATGAGTCAACTCATTATGTCAACATTATCATTTTTTTTTTTGAAACTATCTTAATCATTAAAATTGAATATTATAGAAATACAACAAAATAAAATTATTTGATTTTAAAAAATATATATATTTTTGAAATTTTTTGAAAATATATATAATAATACGCGCAACAAAAACAAAATCAATCAAAACCGTAAAGGAAGTTGAAATGACGTGGCGTAACAAGAATGGTGGGACCAATGAATGGACTGAGAGTGGGAACCCGTGATTAACCCGACATTTTCCACGTCATCCTCACATTTCTAAAACGACACGTCGTCCACACTTCGTTTTTTTCCCTCGCACAGGTTCGAGAACATGAATGGATGACGTGTACCAATTAGGGATTACCAGGTCATCATCATAGGCAAGGTGGGGTCCACTCTCGGTAAATGGGGGGACGTGGCCATTGCCGCCGCGTACGGCGTCTGTCTGCCACGCTAATAATAATTGATGAGTAAATTGAAATTTATTTTGCCATAATTTTTTCTCCTTTTTATTTATCATATTTTCAATAATTAAAAGTGATGATGGGAATGTGATTGAATGTTTTCGTACATTCTATTTGTACATTTCCTTTTGTCATATGACATTATTTGTGAATAGTAACATGAGGGAGGTAATTTCTTGTCAAAAAAAAAAAAAAAAAAAAAAAAAAAAGGAAAAAAGTAGAGAACAAGGGAGGTAGATTTTTATTTATTTATTTTTATAGTCTTCTTGGTCAATTTAAGTATATCTTAACTATTTTTATCAAATAACTTGAGTGCCAACAAATTTGTAATATTTTTAAGACTTAAAAAAAATATATATTTAAGACTCTCTTAACCATTAGATTAATAGATTAATTGTAAAATAAATATTTCTTTAATGACATCACGTATCTAAACTGTTCAATTATGAACTTAAATTAAAAACAATTACTAGATCGGTCAATGATTGTTTTTTTCCTTTCTTAATTATTTATAGGTTAAAAAATTAGTTCTATAGTTAAAGTTATAATTATAGTTAAAATAAAGGTTAGCACTCAATCGATTAATTTTAAAAATATAATAGGTTGGAAAGTAAAGTCTTACCTTTTTTTTTCTTCTGTAAAAGGTTTTATTCTTCCCCCTTGGTCAATAATTAACCTAAATTTTGTTTAATAGTAATTAGGATATGTATACCTTTCATTTTCGAAAAAAAAAGGATATCTATACCTTTCTTAATAATGAAGTTTCAATCTACATTCTTACATTTGTCAAGCTAAAAAGGAAAAAAAGAAAATTTAAATGTACCAAATGGTTTATATTATTTTATGTAATTTTTTAATTGTGTTCTTAATCATTGTAAAAAAAAATTGTATTCTTAATCTTGTATAATTCTCTACTTTTATTTTACTAAATGAAAAGATTTTAAGGCATAAAAAAAACTCATTAGGTGTTTAGGTAAAAAAAATTGCAAATAAAATAATAGTTTAACAACATTTTAATGTATTATTAATTACGAAGTATGTGGTTCAAATTCTCTTATCTCTATCGTATTAAAGAAAAAGTAGGAAAGAAAATCTTTTAACTGGTATTAGAAAAGTTTGCATACATGTTAATATATTTTTGTTATATGATATAGATGAGTTTTTATTAATGAATATTTTATATTTTGCTTATGTACAAATCGTGAATCATTTGGCACATTGGTATAATGTGACATGTGTCCACAAGAATACTACTTCAACCCATAAAATTTATATGTAATTTAATTAACTTGAAATTCACATAAAAATTAGGAATTTAATAAATCTACTCTCTAAAGAGTAATAGAGTGATTGAAGATTTGTGCTTGACATTACTTTTTTGATATTTTCGGTGTATGACTCAAGGACAGACGTGATTACTTTTAAAAAAAAAATAAAATAAAAAAATAAATCTATATAAAAAAAATGTTTATTATAAATATAAATAAGTTGAGAACAACATTTGAAATTTACTTAAAATTGAATCATTACAAAAGATTCAAAACTTTTGATTGGATAAGCCGATCTGTAAATTTTGGGTCTCATGTACATCAATCATGAATGGATAAGGAATTGAGATTTTTGTAAGAATTTACTTTTTCATCATTATTTTCTTTTCTCTCTGGCTTTTTTTCAATTACCTGATATATATCACCTCTATCTGCAATGTATTAGGTGATCAAGTAATTAACTTTGCTTCACTTTTTCTTGTTCCCTTTATGCTCAATCAGTTAGAATAGAAAAAAAAAAACTACTCAATATACTAGACCGTGTTTAATAACCATTTAGTTTTTTATTTTTAGTTTATGAAATTTAATCTTATTTCTACTCAAATTTTCTCTATGTGCTCCATCTTTCTACCCTATATCCACTTTTTCTCAAGAAAGTAAGTGAATACTAACCAAATTTCAAAAACAAAAACAAGTTTTTGAAAGTTACGTTTTTTTGTTTCTAAATTTTGGTTTTGTTTATTAAAATATAAGTAAGACGTAGATATCCAAATAAGGAAAAAAATGTAGTAAGATAGTTGTTGTAGACTTAAATTTCATAAACAAAAAACGAAAAACAAAATGGTTATGAAACGTAGCCTTAATTATTAAGTCAATCAATCAATTTTTTTTTTGAGCAATACTTAAAACCCACCCTTAAAACTATATATTTAATTTTTTTATAAAAAAAAATAAAAATATGTGACTACAAGTTGGGTAAATATTTTCAATCCTTACCTTTGCTCTTTTTTTTTCTTTTTTTTCCAAATTGAAACTTTGTTGGAGGATTTATATTAAATATAAAATCTTATCGGTTCTTTCTCGGCTTAAACAGGTAGAATTCTCTCCATGAATATGATCTAGTTAATTTCTTAAGGAAATCTAAGAGAAAGAAATACAATACTTTACAAGATTAATATCACGAATCAATGTATGTAGTCTATATATATATTTTTATATTCATAGAGAGCTTGTATGCACTTCGACACTATTTAACTCTACAATATTTAGATCTTAAGAAAACCCTAATAAATGAGTAATTTTTTGACTCCTAAATCACTTCATAAGGGTTGGTACTCTAATTTATGTTTAAAATCGCCTAAAACTAAATTCCTATTTTTGTCAAGCTTAGTTTCTAAAATTGTAAAGAATCTAACTTTTAAAATTAAAGAATTAAATTTTAATTTTCTTTAGATAAAAAGACCAAACTTAGAATGCAACGATTATTTATATACAACTTTTTTTAAAGTTCAATTCTAATTGGAAGTGGATAAGTTCGAATTCATACTCTATTGTAATTCACTGATATTACTAAACTACTGCTGTAGATAATCATACTATATGTATAATTAAACATTTTAATATATAGTCTCAAAGTTAGTTAGCTTCACTGGCAGTGTTTATATTTTATTGTCAAATTCGGACCTAAGACCTCAGCTCTTAATTACGTAACCGTGGGGTACCTGCGTAGTGCACTTGTTCTCCTAAGCTTTAACAAAGTTAACAATTTTTAGACAACTTTAGAAAAAACAATAATATTTTATCTACTTTGAAAGTTACCTTACCAAACACACATGCTAACCTTTGGATTAGGTTTTTTTAAAAAAAGAAAAAGAAAAATATACTAAAAAAGTAATTTTTTTTTCTCGATGCTTTTATTTATGGAGTTCAATCTTATTTTGATCCCTTAGGTCTAGTTTGATAAACATTTTATTTTTTATTTTTTGTTTTTGAAATTTAAGTCTATAAAATCTATCTTATCATAAGTTTTTTCTGACGGAACATTTACATTTTACCTATATTTTAAGAAATCAAACAAAAATTTGGAAACACAAAAAAGTAGTTTCCAAAAGTTTGTTATTATTTTTAAAATTTGGTTAGTATTCACATATTTTTTTTTAAGAAAGACGGATATATTGTTGTAAAGACGGAGGACGTTATATGTATAAAAATTATGTGAAAATAAGCATAAATTTCAAATACAAAAACAAAAACAAATAGTTATGACATAAAATTTAAAAATTAGTTGGTATTTGTACCTAAAATTTTGGGAATCTTTTGTTTTGTTTACTTTATTTAATTGGCAAATTACATTATTAACCTCTTCTTACAAGATAACTAAAAAGGTTGGCAACTTTTAAAGTATATATATATATATATATATATATATATATATATATATATATATTGTATTATAAATACTTATTAGTACCAATATTTAAAAAAAAGTATATTAAAATAATTGATTAATGTCAAAAATTACGTTTGCTAATTTTTATTTAGAGTATCCATATTTATAATTATTTCTAGATTTGACTAGTTTCAAAATTTTTCTAAATTTTCCTTTAATCTTCCAATATTTTAAGCATATATTTTAATCTTTGAATTTTAAAAAAATAACTATTTTGATCCTAACCCAAAATATAAAAAAAAAAATGTAAATTGAAGGGCTAAAAAAAAAGTTATGTAAAAGTTAAAAGCAAAAAAGAAGATATATACCAAATATTATTTGAAATTTCACGGCTATTCTTTTTGGCAAATAAACACTCCAGATTTCATTATTTTGAACCTCTAAAATTAGTATGAATATGCCTCATGGATCGAAAATAATAGATTGGAATTTTCGACCCTTTATTGTAATTGAACTTAGAAAATAATAACTCCAAATTTGATTGGAAACATCAATATAACCAAAGAGAAAAATATCAGTGATTATATATATATATCATATATCATACTACCTTAAGTGTGGCTTAAAGAGAAAAATCATTTTTGGACGATTTTACCCTTAAGCCACACTCTAAATTACAAACATGTCATAATCTTTTATTCAAATATAAAAAAAAAAATTTATAATATTATTTAGATTATTTATATATTTAAATTTTCATCATCTAGAAGATAATATATTTTTAGCAAATCTCATAAATTAAGTTAGAAGATAAGAGAATCTGCGTAATATTCTTTATTTTTATATTTACTACATACTTATTATTATTATTATTAATTATTAAAGTTTAGTATTTTCAAACTAAATAAGTATAAAATCAAATGAAGATATTGAGTTTTGTTTTTCAAATTTAAAGGTCTTGAGTTCCAATTTTTTTATAAATACCACAAATTTATTGTTCTTCAAAATTCAAATTACTAATAATTCTTTTGATGTTGCATAGATGTACAGATTTTGTTCGAGTTGGGAGTCTTAGCATTGATGCACTGAGTTGTGTTCGTGGGAGCGATTGTCGTCGAAGGTAAAGAACAATTTTTTCAATCTGTATTTAAATCGTTGTACATAACATTTTCTTCTTCTTCATTTATTTTTATTTTTATTATGTTTTCTTTGTGTAATTCTATTTATTTTATGCTTCAACTTTAATTTATAATTTTCTTTTAAATTTATGGAGTATTTAAAATTTTGAAGAAGTGTTTATCACATTCTTCCATTAATGAAAGGTAATTTTTTATAATTATTATTTTTTCATATTATTATTATTATTATAATTTGTTATTATAATAAATATGACGTAACATGTAATTTGTTGCTTATTCTGTGATACGTGATGTCATTGAAGTACTACCCATATTTTGACATATGAAGCTACTTAAATTTTATCAATTTTACTAATTATATATATTTTTAATTTAAATATAATATTATGTTTTAAATTAATATTTAAAAAACTTATGTTTCATCAAAATTCGTAGAAGAGGTCGATAATAGATTTTATGAGTTTTTTTAATCTTTATTTTCAATATTTTCTTTATTTTTTTATTATTTATAAAATATAAGATGAAATAATTAAGAAAGCACAAATATGATTTTTGAGATTTTAGAGAGGTGATGGCTTCAAGGTTATTTTTTTTTTTTGAAAAGATGGCTTCGATGTTCATAGATTAAACTAAAATAATAAATGAATGAAAAAAAATATTGTGTACAAAATAAGATTTTAGCATGACGAAAACTTATCTCTTAAAGAAGTTTAATTTAAGAAAATTATGACATGAATATTTTTTTTATTTCACTTTTATCTTGAAGGTTATATGAGATTTTTAAATAAAGTAGATAATAAATATTTTACTTACTCATTTAAAATATATATATATATATAAATATAATTATTTATAAGTATTTTAATAAATAAAAGTATAATCTTACATGCAAAAAAAAATCTCCCGTGCAAAGCACCTTTCCAAAGTTCTAGTATATACATATATATATATATATATATATATTAATTTAGTGACCGAGTTTGTGCAACACTTAATAAACAAACGTCAAAATTAAAATGATAGGTTCAACACGGACAAATATAATGTAATTATGCCTCAAATTAAGTGACCTTCAAATATGCACAAACCTCCTGTTTTGGGTGGTATCCCTAAAGTTGAAGGGCTAAGAAGATTTATAATGAATACAAACCACAGTGGTTAAATAGTTAATAAAAAGGTTGCTGGACTTATATGTAGAGGTTGAAGAAATTCACAATGATACTTAGCGCTGCAAATAGAACACAATTTTACAGTTGAATGATGATTTTTTTTTAATGAGCTTAACTCGACTGAAATGGATTGAAACCATCAATTTCACTTGATTAAAGCTACGATTTTGTAGACTTGATCAATCATCCATTTATTTTGATTGAACCCGTTTTACTATATATATATATATATATATATATATATATATATATATATATTTTCCTATTATTTTGATATTCATAGATTTTTTTCTAAAAAACTATTATTCATGAAAATCTTCTTCAATAAGAGAATTGCCCTAGAGTGTCTATTATAGTCATAACATCTTTTAAAACTAATTCGTTTTATAGGAGAGTTTACTTTATTTTTTTTTAAAAATCATTTTCTACCCATTTGTTGATTTGTAAGCAACATCGTTCAAATTGAAAGCAACATCGTTCGAATTCCTCTCGCTACTACATTTCTGATTATGTTTATCTCTCGAGGATGTTTATTTTGCCAAATGATGAATTTGATTCTACTGATTTTGATTAATTTCTCATCTGTGAGGGAATGGATTTTGATTTTGATTAATTTCCAAACGATGGTTTAAATTTCTTATCTGTTTATTTATGTTGAGGATTTTGATTTTTTTTTGAAAAAAAGTGTTGAGGATTTTGATTAGTTTTCCTTTTGGAGTGATTTTGTTTGTGTACATTCACATATTCTACTGATTTTAATTAATTAATTTATGCTATGTATTGTATTTGGTATGCAAAGAATCATGTAATGGTGAGAGCATTAACAAATTGGAGCTTCAATCTATAATATTTTACATGTTTTTTGTCTAGGTAATTTTATGTTGTAATTCTAGGTTATAAAAACGAATCAGAAATTTCATTAACATGAAACTCAAGTTTAGTAATTTAAGTCAATCAATCACATCGATTGTCATCTATCATTTTATCTAAGAAGCTTTAATTAATAATTTTTTATTCTTATTTTCTTTACTTATCTCTACTGTTCAATAACTTTAAGTCAATCAATTTCATTTGTTTACGTCTTTCATTATCATTTAGTGTCACAATTAGTACTGTTCAATAACTTTAAGTCAATCACCTACATTTGTTTACGTCTATCATTATCATTTAATGTCTTCAGTCAATAGTGTTTCACTCTTTTATGTACCTTATTTTTTTTTTCAGAGTTGATAATATGGTCAAACTTCCAATAGTCATCTTTCATTATGGCCAATGGAATGAAAATAGATCTTATGAGAACTACAAAACTAGTGGAATTTTGGTTGATGCAGTAATGAGTGTTGAGGATTTTGGATTGTTGATACTTGAAGAGTTAAAAAATTAGATGCACCTAGGTCTTCTTTACGACTATCAATCTTATTGGATTATGGTTAAAATACGAGTTCAATTAACAACTACAACTTCATAATCAGTTAAAACTGTTAATTGTCAACTTTCATGTTCTTCAATCAGCTATCAGTTCAATTGATAGAATTCTATCAGATTTTTAAGTGACAGAAGTCAATTTAGTAAGTTACATAGTGATGGAAGACATAATGATTGAACAGAAACATTAAGTATACCTAAAATTCTAGTATGCTTAAAGACAAAGTTACATAGTGATTGAACTTGGAACATGAAACATGATCATAAACATACTCATTAAAAACATAGTTATATAGTAATTGAACTTGAAACATAATTACAGTTTATTAGTCAATATGTAGACATAGTGATTGAACTTGATGGTATAATTCATAAAACATAGTTACAATTATTTAATACAACCATTTTATGAGTCAATCAATAGATATAGTGGTTGAACTTTAAACATGCAAGATACCTAAAATTCATTAAGACATTGTATGGTTAAAGGCATAATTACATAGTGATTGAACTTAACGAAAACATGAACATAAACATACTAATTGAAGACATAATGATTGAACTTGAAACATGAAAGATGCCTAAAGTTCATAAGACATAATATGGTTAAAAGACATAGTTAAATAGTGATTGAACTTGAAACATAGTTACAGATATTATCAATCAATCAATAGACATATTAATTAAATTTAAAGACATAATTCATAATGACATAATTTGAATTTGATAAGATAATACTTAATTAATATTAGGAATAAATATAACTACAACATTTTGATAAATTTATATTTAAATATTATTAGATAATTGTTTATATAGAATTAGAAAGTTAATAAAAAATCAGGTTTAAGAATTTCTTTAAATTTATTACTAGAGACATGTGGCTTTTCTAAATTTAATGATGGTATTAAAATGATTATTTATTTCATTCTTATCATGGTTTGGTTTACAAACCCTCTCTAAATGAAAGATGATTAGACGTAACGGTGCGTTTAGTATATATGAGTTATAATTTGATGATTCATGACAGTTGTACGATTTGCATGATGTATATATAACATTTTATTTGAGATATATTATAGTCGATAATGTGATTAACAAAAGTTTGACGATTCGTAAAATTTGTGCGATTCATGTGGCACACTTGAAATTGTAATTGCAGTATTGTATGATTAGCGATAGGTTCCACGACAATTTATAAATTTGTGAAATTGGCACGATTCATATGATGCATATTCACCCTCTTATATATACGACAAATTATGGTCGTGATAAATTAAGTATCCAAAAGAAACTTCCTTCTTTTTTGAAACAATCCAAAAAACTAACTATTCATGTATAAATATTGTGATTTTTTTTTTATCAAATCCAATTTAAACAGTGATTATGGATACATAATTAACTATCTCCTATTTATTTAGTTAATATAACTATTCAAATTAGTTTGTCAATGTTTATAAAGAATATTTTTTTTTAAGTTTTATTAAATGATAAAACTGAATTGTAATTTTTAACATCATATAAATTAAAGTCTAATTTTCTAACTTTTGTCAAATTATAAGGTTAACTTATAATTTTTAAATTTATATATATATATATATATATAATTGAATACTAACTTTCTTCTAGTCCTTGGTTCAAAAAAAAAAAAAAAAAAAACTTTCTTCTAGTCCTATAAAATAAAATTTAATTTACTCTTTTCATTTTTTTTTTAATTTCCGTAAATTAAAACATCTTTTTAAAAAGTTTCCAAACCATATATATTATAATTTCCCTAAACTAGATCCAGAAGAAACACGAAGTTTCCATTAAGAGCAAGAAGTTTCTAGAACCGAGCGAAAATTAGATATTTGTGATCGAGAAAAGTGGCAAAAAAGAAACTTCGAATGTGAGAAAAAAAAAAAAAAAAAAAAAATCTGCAGTCCTAGAACCTTCCATGGCGTCGCCATTAAAGCTCAGCTCCCTCAATAATCAACCAAACAACCTCTAAAACCTCCATTCTTCTTCAAACTCACCATTCATTAACCTTCCAATCTTCCGATCAAAGCAATGGATAAATCGAAAGTGAAACCAGAGGAATCACCGGCCGCCGGCACGTCGTCGTCGTCGTCGTCGTCATCTTCTTCTTCGTCCTCGGGAATCACTCCCCAGCCGATCGAAGGGCTGCACGATGTCGGTCCGCCTCCATTTCTGACTAAGATTTTTGAAATGGTGGAAGATCCTTTGACGGACGCCATTGTTTCGTGGAGCGAAGCTCGCAATAGCTTCATCGTTTGGGACTATCATGAATTCTCCACTTCCTTGCTTCCTCGTTACTTTAAACACTCTAATTTCTCCAGTTTTGTTCGTCAGCTCAATACTTATGTAAGTTCTCTAAATTTTCGATTTGATTCGGAAATTGTTCTGTTTGGGATTTTTAATTTTCTTCATTGGTGGAGAATAGATTCTAGAATCATCGTCTTATTTTGTTGCCTTTCTTCGTTTTGCTGATTTTTTTTTTATAAATTTTGATGATCTGATCTGGTTGATGTTGTAATTCTTCGATTTAGGGTGTTGAGATACATTTGAATTATGTTGTTTTTCACTTCGGGCTCTCGTTTTCTTTGATTATAGTTTGAACAAAAAATTTATGATCTTAGTTAACACTACAATAGTGAACTACCTGAATCGCTATGTAATTTTTCTGATTTTTGTTTCTGTTTTTCGTAACATAGGGTTTTCGAAAAGTCGATCCTGATCGGTGGGAGTTTGCGAACGAGGGGTTTCTGGGAGGACAGAGAAATCTATTGAAAACTATAAAGAGGAGGAGGCATGTATCATCCCAAAGCATCCAACATCAAGGAGGAACATGTGTGGAATTGGGGAAATTTGGACTGGAAGGCGAACTCGAGAGGCTGAGAAAGGACCGAAGCTCGTTAATGGCGGAACTAGTAAGATTGAAGCAACAACATCAGAGTTCAAGAGAGCAGGTAATGGTCATGGAGGATAGGCTAGATAAAGCAGAGAATAAACAGAAGCAGATCATGACATTCCTCAGCAAAGCCCTCAAGAATCCCTCATTCATTCAGAATTTCATCAATAGTAACCAAAGAAGAGAACAGAGAGGCGTCGAAATTGGTCGAAAGCGAAGACTAACCGCCATCCCGAATATCCGGGATGAGAGTTTTCTAGTAGCTCTTAAACAAGAAGAGGTAGAAACTCAGGAGCCAGATATAGAAGCGCTGTTAACAGCCAATTTTGAAGACCATTCAAGTAGTGAGATCAATGATCCTGTTTCTGATGGCATTCCCATGGCAGCCATTGATGTTGATCACTCAATTCATGAAGAAATATGGGATGAACTTTGGACTGAAGATCTTATGGCTAGAAATCCTGAGGAACCCATAATTGTTGGGGATCAATCAGATGTAGATGTGGAAGTGGAGGATATGATTGTTGTCCCTGCTGATTGGACTGAGGACTTGCAGGAACTTGCTGATCAAATGGGTTTTCTCCAATCTAAGCCCTAGACATAACAATGTAGATTGTGAATTCAATGTTTTGCTCCTCCTTGCTGATCAAATGTTTTGCTCGTGTAGAAACGAATGGTGGGGCTCAGCTCGCAGGGGAGCCACTGATTGTTCCTGTTTTGATCATATCCTTCGATTGTTCCTGTCTCGGTTATATCCTTCGAAATTCATTGTTTTTCATTATGTAGTTTGATGTTTTTTGTTGTGTTGAATTGGTTCATGGTTATTCTTTTCATCCGTGGTTTTGTTTGCAGGCATATGCAGAAAAGGAATCCTGCGACTGCGGAGCTGATTTTGTTATCGCTAAGTCGAGAGTAATTAGCACATTCATTAAATGAGAACCGCTATGTTCTATTCATGTGAAGTGTAGAAGGCTGCTTAAAACTACCACCAAGTTTCTACCCTCAAGCTAATTGAGGTTTTTGTTATGTTTGTGAAAGATTAAAAGCCAATTTTCCCATGTCATAAGTTAGGAAACACAGTTTTGGAAGAATGGGGTTTGGATCTTGAAAAGCTTTTGGTTCACGATTCATGGAAATGATGTTGACTTCAGCTATGTAAGACGAGAAACAAGTTCAGTTATCATCGGTGTTTTAGAGTTCATTCATTATCTTGTGAGCTATCATATGTGAATTCAATTGGCTGATTGATATCCTTGGCTCACAAAGAAGATATAGAATATGATAAGCGCCAATCGTTGCTTGAATTTTACAAAGTTAGAGGTTCTTCTAGGATCCTTGCAAAAACTCACAATGATAGCTAACTTAGATCACACTCAAAATCTAAAATGGTCACTCTTAGATCCTAAGACAACTCACTCCAGAATTAGCTTGATCAAAGACTAATCCAATGAATTGATTGAACTTCAAACCTAAAACAAGATTTGAAAATAAGACAACACCAAATGGAGTCTAAGAAAACACAAGTTTTTCAATCATAAATTTGTCCAAAATGATGAATTACAAGCCATTTTAAAGGCCAAAAATTTGTGCATGCCTTGATATACAAAAGGACTAAAAAATGTCCTAAATGCATTTTGTAAAAAATAAGGCCTAGGAAACCAAAACTTAATTGCATGGCTTAAATGCCTGACAAAATGGTTGATAGTCTTTAAATAGACTCAAACAACTCTTCTAGAAAGTCCCTTGCAATTATGAGCATGGTTGACAAACATTGAAATCAAAAAGTTCTAAAATATAAAAATCTAGAAATTCCATTATTTAAATTTCTTCATTCTAATTTTAAAAAGTCTTTTGGAATCTTCTTTTCTTGCTTCTTGTTGCTCCTTCATGTAAATACATTAAGTCGGTGGCTAAATTCATATCAGAATACCATGTTTATTTTCTCAAGTCGAAGAAAGCAAATGTAGTTGCTATCTATCTCTCTTGAATGCACGTTCTTTTATAGGATGATAGCTTGTGATAAGATGTACGAATGAGGTTTTATTCATATTCAATGCTTGACTGTAATTTTCTGCCATGATAATAACAAACACCTTACATTTTTCTTTTATCCAAAGGGCTCCAGAGGCAAACGTTCTGAAATGTTGTGCATTTATAGATTTTCCTGGAAAAGAACACTCATCAAGATAACATGGCTGGGCCCTGGACTTGGTTAGCGAAGTTGTCCTTTTATTGGATGATAAAATATCTGTTCTTTATTTCAAGGAAGTCGATAATTCAGTTAAACAAGATATGTACTTTTCATATCATTACAGGTTGAAAGAACAAGGATGATTTCCATTTAGATGGAAAGCCTGACTCAAATAAGAGGATTTTTGTTGGAACCTCTACAGTCAGAAGCCTGAACCTTAGCATATCCCTGCCACAGACATCCTTGGGCTGGGGATCCCCATATATGAGAGCCTGGGAGACATCCTGATCTTTGGGCTCGGCCGAGGTGAAGGTATTGGAACAGAGCCGCCGTAGAAACCTGGTGTGACTCTTGGTGACAAGTTCACTTGCTCCAGTGCTCGCACTTGCAACTCTGCTGGGTACTCCTTCACACAACCAATTCTGGGACCAACTCCACTGCTCCATTTGCACAGCAGCCGTTTCGGTACGTCTATCAATGGTTCCTCTCTGTTACTACCCGGGTTTTCTTGCTGCTCATTAGTGGTAACCAACTTGACTGGTAATGCCAAATCGACATCGTCTGCAACTATGTCTTCTGAAGATGCTGTCGTTGATGTTTCTTCGCAAGCGTCTTTATATGTGTAGTTATCATCATCTACTGAACACCTCTGTATAATTATGAAGAAATGGTCACTGGGGGCAATTCAGCAAAACTAGTGTGGTATGCTGTGAAGTAGCAGTTACAGAAAGTGGCTAGAAATTAGAAATAATTACCTTAACATTGGTTAAGTCAACTGTGTGTTCTTTGAGGAAACTGATGAACTCCTTGAAGTTGTTCTCTGTTGGAAGATAATGACCACTGTATGGCCATATAGCCTAAAGAAGATTCAAATGAAAACATCACCCCTTGGGTTACTCTACAGAATGATTTACTTTTATTGAAATGAGATCATGAAAAACAACCCTGATGCCAAGTATTGCAATATGCACCTTAAGAACTCCATCGATGGCGACCAATCGTCCGGCAGCTGTTATAGCCCCTCCAGACATGAAGCTGGAGTGCTGAAAACGACCTTTCTTCTTCTGCCCTACATACAAATCTCTTGTTGTGCTGAGTACAAAAATCCACTTGGCATCTTCAACTGTGTTGATGGCCATTCTGCTTTGCTTGTAAACAAGCTTCCCTTCCTCAACAATCACCTGGTACTCTTCCCTTTCTTTCTGCAGCAAGAAAAAGAGCTGTTAATTGATTGCAATGGAATGGAGACTGCAGCAAAATCAGGTCACTGAAAGTGGGACTTACTGGTCCAAGGTACTTGATGCATTGCTTGTACAGAACTGATCTACGGCACTTCTCAAGGTTTACCTTCTTCCCATCACCAATATCCAACCTTTTAAAAGAATATGATTAAGGAATAAGAATGAAAGCCTTCAATTTAAGAGTGTATATTGGAGGATGTACTTATGTAATGATGATGCCAGCAGTTGGAGAGGCAAATTACCAGTAGAAGAAAGGTTGAGTACTCATGCTGTCGAACCAAACATCATAGTAAAAGTGCAAGTTATGTCCATAGCGGTGGCGGGGATCAATCTGCTCGAAAATTCAACAAAGTTGCATCATTATGCTGCTTTCTAAGCTCTAAGTTTCAATCATGGTGTTGGACATCTCCCCTAGATATAAGTTAAGACGGACCTTTGGCTAAACATTGAATTTATATCTTAGCATGCAGAAGTAACTTTTTGTATCCTGTGCACCAAGGTTTTCAAACAGCTTTATCCGGGATCTAATAAGATTCTTTTTCTTGCAGGTAACTCAAATACCACCCAGTTTCAGATGACATTGTGAAAGAATCAACAAACAAACTTATAATCATATGAACTTACTGCTTCAAGCCAGTGTTGTAGAGCTAGTTTCTGAGCATTCTCATCCTTCGATAAACCTTTCCCAACCTAAACAAGTGAGAACATCATCAATGTCCCAATTCCCACCAAGAAACAAAAGCCACACTCACCAACCATACTAACACCAACAAACTACCTTTGCAGCTTTCGTCCTTGCCCGTGACCAGCGCGACGTAGCGGTTTGTGTCTTTTCAACATCGAAAAACGACACAGAGCTTACCTTAAGAGCAGCAAAGTCTAAAGCCTTCCACCTTCAAAGTTCAATAAACAGTGAGAAACAAAGCACTCAATTCCTGAAAACCAAAAAAAAAAAAAAAACGAAAAGAGTTCACAAACCATAGCTCCTCAACCACCACTGCACAATCTGCCAGGTTCCTTCTTGTTCTGTAGCTCTTGTAGACTTTTTGTAGCTTAGTTGCTGCAGAATCCAGTTCAGTCACTGGCTTAGTGGAAGATATAACGACTGGCTTAGGAAGTAAAATTCTGGGTTTTCTCTGATTCTCTGGCTGTCGAATTTTCCTCCCTGATTTGGGGAGACTTTTCTGGTCAACGACCCTATTGTCTAATGAATTAGACACTTGTTTTAGTTGCACATTCTCTAATTTTGGTGGGTTTTCTGTTATGATTCTGTTACCACTTCCTTCTTCATTGTTCAAGCTTGTCGTCTGGACATTCATCTCTCCACTCAGCAAATCTTGAGACTAAAAGGTTCCAACATGTTAAGAAAACGGAACAACAATCAATCGAATAAAAATGTAATAGATAACACACGGAAGTACATCCCTACTGACGGGACAGCGAGATCCCGACTAAGTAATTGTGGAGCATCTCACAGTTCAAGACATATCTCAACACAACTTAGCCGCTTTTTTGTTCATTTCAAACAAAAATCAGGAAGAACAAAAAGACCCCAGATGGGGTTCCAGGACACGGAGACCTTAAATTCAAAGGAAATTGAGTGACAGACCTGAAATCAAAGACAAGGAAGTTGTGTGTTGAGCTCCAATGGAAGATTGAAGGAAGCTTTGAACAGAAACTGATCTATTTAATGGAGATATTGGGGGCTGTTCTTTAATGGGTGACCGGTCGTTTTCAGATTAAAGACGGCGACGAAAAGTCATGCATTGATTTAAATAACACGACGTTGGTTTAGGAAAAGGTAAATTGTCCCAAGTTGTTGGTTTGTATTTTTTATTTGAAAGCAGTTGTTGATTTGATAAATCAGGATATAATTAGTTATTGAAGCTGCATTGTCAGCCATTGTTGAAGAAGCTGAACATTGTTTTTAAATTCTGAGCTACCTTCTTCAGAAGGCATGTTTATAAATGCCTGCCATTATTGAAGTTTTGATATTTAAATAATTTTTATTTCATTTTTCCTTTGGGTTTATTAGGGTGTGTTTGTTTTTGGTAGAAATGTGTCGACTAGAAGGGAATGAAATGATTAATATCAATTTGGAGTGGTTAACTACTTGTTTGAGGATTGAGGTTATTAGTGAAAGAGTAATCAACTATTTGTTTGAAGTTTAATAAAATTTGATGTGATGGTTGAATAGTAGTTAAGAATTGATGTTTACTAAAAAAAATAAACCACGGATTTTTTAAGAGTTTTCTTTTTGACAACGTGAGAGTAGTTATTAATTACTCCTCATGTTCAAAAAACATAGTCTATTGAATGATGTTTTATAATCCTTGTTTCGTAATCACGTACCAATTTTATTATTATTTTTAGGTTAAAATACTAATTTGGTCCCTAGACTATGGAGTTGTTCCATTTTAGTCCCTCGACTTTTAAAGTGTCCAATTGTAGTCCCTCGACTTTTAGAATCATCCAATTTTAGTCCCTAGACTAACAAATGTTCAATTTTAGTCCATCAATTATCAATTAAATTTAAAAATGGTTCTTAATGAATTAACTCACTTATAAAATAAGAATAAAATAATATATTTTTTCTCTCTCCTCTATTTTTTTTTTCTCATCTTTATCACTCTCCCTTTAAATTTTCTCCCTCTTCATCCTTAGATGTAAACATAAAAAACAAAGAGTTAAGGAAATTTGCAACAAGATGATAAAAATGGAATGAGAGGGCACCCTAATTTATTTCCCAGTTTTATAATGAAAATTGAAAGCTAATTGAAGGGCATTCTAAATGATATTATGGAAGGGCAAGCAACTCTCAAAACCAAATTTTATACTTGAAATTTTATAATATGCACAGTTATTATGTCAAATTTGTTCATTAATTTTTTTTTTTAAAAAAATCCTTTGTTTAAATATACCTCATTCAAACAATTAAATATTTATTAGCAAGTAATTCAACTTACAATAGAACGAAGGAATTTTTAAACGAATTAATGTTCAAGATACATTTTTGTGATTGCACTTTCTATTTATAGAAAAGGAAAAATTTTACATAGATTAATTAAAAAATGAAAGAAAAGAAATATATATCAAAATTTTAGAAAACATTGTAACATAAAAGATACTTCACTCACATGTAACATTTCAATAAAAAAAAAAAGTGAACTTATATAGTATGCTACCACACACAAATTCCCTAAAATAAATATTAGACAATATGTTACAATGTTATGGCCAAAACTTGATGCTTAACATATAATTAAATGATTAATGTTGGTTTTTGAATTTAGATTTGTTTTTTAGTGAACAAATGAAAATTTTCCTAACGAGTTTTAAAATTGGCAAAATGCTGTAGAAAACTTTTAGTACAATTAAAGTAAAACCAACTACAAAGTTCAAAATGCATTAAAACCAAGTGAATGAAGTACAGTATTCATTAAGGTCAAATTAAATAGACAAGATGAACCAAAATGCGGAATAGAATTGTATTATTTAACAAAGATTTAAAATGTTGAGATTTTCTTAGTAATTTATGTGGTGAAACTAAAATGTTGATAGCAACAGCAAACCTAAGCATATGGTGAGGAAGCTTTTCACTTTCAGTCCAAAAAGTGTGGAGTCAAGTGAGAAGAAGACAAATATACCTCTAAAAGCAGCAGCAAGAAAGTAACTATGTTATGTAAGATTATCAGTTCATGATTAGCAAAAACCAATCACAGGGCAATTTAGAGCAAGCGTCGACGTCCAAGAGGGATAGGTTTATGCAGCAGAAGATATCGACTGCGACTTCTGTCGAGGTGGGACATGGAGCCATAACTTCAAGCTATCATATGCTGCAAATCCAATGGCCACAGAAGGAACGATCTGCCCATTGATAAAATGGGAGAGATTTAGACAGTTAACAGAAACAAATTTAACATGAACAGCCACAACATTCTAATACAAAGATAAAAACTAGCTTCAACTTTAGACAGAACATCTATTCCAGATGAAATTTCTTTGCACAAACTACTACTCTACTAGACAAAATCAATATCGAAAACCGAAAAACGTTGTGGGTCTCATAAATAGCAATTCTAGACCAACTACAAGTTTACTCCACAAGACACAGTATCCCTTTTTTCTAAACATATTTACTTGATGGATGCTCAGACTTTCACTATTCTGAAGGATTCATTAAAGTGTATGCTGGAATTTGAACCTCCAACTTCTAACAAAAGTTTCTAATGCCTTAAATGGTTGAACAATGTTTAGGGCCGACGATATATTTACACTATTGGTCCTATGTTACTATTCTCATTTATTAATTTTTTTATTCACCTTAATCCTCTTTTAGTAACCATAAATCTCAACTGTTACCTTAATATAATTAATGCTCAATCCAGCAAACAACTGTCTCCATCCTTGATTGCTAACGATCATCCTAAGCCCTTCAATTGAGTTCTTAAATCTGACTTGGCCATGAAGTGAAGATGGCATATCTCCAACCTGCACATAAGAAATAAATACGTTACAAAGGCCAAGGCCATTGGATAGAACTAACGAAGAAGGAACTGTTGGTTGGGAGTTAAAGCTTACAATGGGATATGATTGATTTTTTAGCTAAAAAATAAGAGTGGGTAAAATATAAGTCATGAAAGTTGAAAGAAAATTAAAATTCAGTCCATATAGTTTGAAAAAAAGTTAAAATTTAGTCCATTTAGTTTTAAAAATTAGAATTTAATTCCTATGATTTTATAAAACCTAAAATATACTCCTCATCGTACGTAATCATTAACATAACAAAACTCATAACTTCATCATTGACACATGAATAATTAAATTTTCAAATATTTGATTGGCTAACAATAAAAAACGGTAAAGAATATTTTTTTAGGTTTTATCAAATCATAGGGACTAAATTCTATATTTCTTCTAAGCATAAGAACAAAACTCTAGCTTTTGAAACCAATAAAGACTAAACTCAAACTTTCTTAGAACCATATGGACTAAACTTATATTTTACTTGATAATAATACAGTTAAGTTTAGTCTGCCTAAACTTTCAGGCTTGTGTCTATCTGGTTTCTAAATTTTTCATTTTTTAAAAAAAATTTCTTTGTGACTATTTGGTCCTACAACTTCCGAAACTGTCCCTTAAACTTTCAATTTTTAATCTAATAGGTCTTTTGAGTTTTTAATTTTGTCTGGTAGGTTCTTGTTACAAAATTATGGACTTACTAGATACAAAGTAAGCTTAGATTTCTATTAGACAAAAAATTCAATTTTAGATCAATCGAATTTCAATTTTTTTATATATATCCGTGACCAATCAAACACAGAATCGTAAGTTCAAGACAATATAATCTATTAAATATTTTAAAGTTGAGGGACCTATTTAATACAAAATTGAAAGTTTTAGGGGGTTTTTAAGAAAACATTTTTTTTTTATAGGAGACAAAACTTTGATTGATGTTTACTCTGAAAACTGAGGATCTCCCCGATTTCCCTAATCTAAGACAGGTTGTCTGAGGGTTCGAAACTAAATTCATAAATTAACTAGTGTTTTTTATGAGTTCAAAAATGTAAGGGGGGAAGATTCAAACACCCCTAGAACAAATGGATAATGCACTAATCAAGCTCAAAATTTCTGTTTTATAATATTGAAGTCGGCATAATTTGAGATATTTAGAACATGATTATATTAATAATTTTCCTAATTATATTTTAAAACACATTCTGGCTGTGTACATAAGTAGGCGTTGGATTCAACTTATAGAAAACCCTTCCAATAATCAATTTTTATAGCACATGATTATATTTAGTATAAGTTGGTTCTGTCAGTTTGGACGTTTGTTTTCAAGGAATTTGGTTTCAGAACAAAGATGTTTGAAAATGATACCTGCATCTGTCTTCTAACAACATCCAGCGGATACGTGACCGTCTGACCCAATAATCCAGCCAGAGCTCCACAGGAAAGTCGCATCGCAATAGATTTCTGATGCTCCTCAGGAACCCGACTTTTAAGTTCTTCATAAATGTAAAACTTTAAGCCAGCATAAGGAAGGATACCAGTGAGTGTTGGACCTGTTGGATAATTAAAAATATGTTTAATCCAGAGGAAATAATTTCTAATGGGTTTTGTTGTTGACATCCAAATGTTATTAGAGAGTATGTTATGTGAGAATAGTCCAGGAATCAATATGTCCAATGTAGAATATACAAATTAACTTAATTAAGGATACATCTTTAGACAGGAAGATGGTCACTAAAATCAGAGCAAAATTCTGAAGTATGAATAAAATCATGCTAGGATCAATTAAAAACAATGATGAAAAAAAAAAGACAACTGAGACACACCTATGCCACGATATAGTGCGCGTACTCCGCCATCTCTATAAACACATGTCAGTACGTCCCTGATGCCATTGTATGCAGGTTGAGTATGACAACTTCTAAAACCATGGCTCTTCCCCGTTCTTGTGTCACTAATCTATATTGCAAGGTAAATAAACAGTTGGATGGTAAATGATATTATTTTTAACAGATCAGATTCAGAGAGTTCAAAACAGAACATAAAAGTTGAACAATTGTTCATATCTTGAATATGTAAGAGGTCAAAGACTAAAAATGGGACAAGAGGAAGAAAATCAGTCTGTAAGATGATCATAAATTAAAAAAATATACTTCTGCAGTTATGTACATAATGAAAGATGATTATAATTAAAAAACAAAAGGTCAAAAGAAAAATCTTTTTCACAAAATAAATTGAAAATAATATATACCTGATAGGCAAGTTTTGTTCGTGCAAGGTCTAGGGGATATGTGCACAAAACAGCCGTTCCCCCAGCTACTGCACCCGCTAAAAGATCAATATGAGTCCCAGTTCCTAAACTTGGACAGTTATTCAAGATCCAACACCGATATTGCTCATACGTCATAAAATGAAGAGCTGCATAAGGAATAATCCGAACAACACTAGCTCCATTTCCCCTAGAGCACGAAATGTAGAACAATTATTTTCAAAGGACGCAGTTTAGGCAAAGAAAAGTTCTCACTAGACAAAACTCTGAACTTACTTATAGAATCCACGCACACCTTCATGCTCCAGCACCTTCTTCAAAGATTGAAAGACTCCAAGAGAATGGAATCCTTCGGTTCTCGTCTGTCAATGTTTTGTTCACATTACAGAGAGGTCAGAATAAATGTTCAGTGAATAATAGAACAGGTGTATTGATATCGATGTTATAGAGTTAAGAAATAAGTTGAATCACATAGGCATTGAAAAATTCCAAAGACAGTTGTATTGATATTGTAATCGAAATTAATTCCTAGGTCACCATGGATTGAACTTAGAACCTCTTAGATCCACAAAGCTCTCTTTGACCACTAAGCCAACGCCAACCCATTATGGTTGGCCTAATGATCAGCCACCGTGAATTGGCCAAGTAGATGATATCATGATAACTATTATGATCTCAACATATTAGTTATCATCCATTCCTTTCATATTATGCATGAACTTCCGTATAGTACATTAAACCGAGGTAGGTATTGCAAAAATTATATAGTATCACAATACCTATGATGCAGCATTGCAATCAACTCACCTGCTTCTCTCTTCTTCTCCCAAATGAATAATCTTTCTTTTTTAATAGTTCAACTACAATTGAGGGAGTGGGATTCAAATCCATTGCCTCTGGATCGTGGGAAGAAGTTGATGCCCACTGAGCAACGGCTCTTTTTGGCCCCAAATGAACAATCTTATAAAAAAAAAACTTTTTTGATAGGAAACGAAAAAAAATTCGATCTTATTAACTTAAACATTAAATTTAATTCTTGGGCAAACAAATTGAATTCGATCCCAAGGATGGACTAAGGATAAGAGTCAGTAAATGGCAGATACCTCCTAATAGCACGAACTACCCTTGAGATAGGCAAATGCATCTTGGTTACTAGGACTAAGCCATGGTCATAATGCAATTACTATAAAACATTAAATCCTACAATTGTAAGAATGTCATGCATAGATGTAAAATCTAACAGAAAGTCACCTGCAAAAGTATCTTGATCCGTTCCAAGGGTGCAACAGATGTCTTGGCAAAGGCACCAGCAGCACCACCAGCTATCAGCTCTTTAACATAAACAGGTAGAGTGTCAATGAACGAGACCTCTCTTTTTGCAGATGAACCATCAACAAACCCCGCGACATTAGCCGACAAGGTAGACCCTCGAGGCGAATTCATCGAAAACAACTGATCAAACAAAAACAACTCGGAAAGGCAAAAAAAAAAACACCAAATTGACATCAACCGCTCTGCAGCTTGAAAAACTCTTTATCCCATCTATCTCTCTGAACACAATGTGAAAAGGGCTTTGACTCAAGAGACAAACAATGCGGCCTGAGAATACCCAGAAAGAATTTGGGCAAATTCACAAACCGATCTTCTTCTTGAATGTCGACAAGATACATCCACAGGAACAATGAACCTGAGCCAGAAAGTTGATCACCGTAAACCTAAATAACAACTCAACACACAATAAACCCATATAAAGAAAAAGAAACCACAACCCAACACGAATCCCATCAAAACACGAAAACCCTTTGAGCCCCAGTCAAGATTTCGACGAAAACAAAACCCCAATTCCCAGATAGAGCTCCAAATCGAAAACTACGCAATACCCAAAATCCCCCCTTAGAACAACCTATCAAAAACACATCGAAAAGAGAAAAATCTGAAAACAAAGAATAGAACAGGTTGAAAAGAGAACGTACTGGTGATTTGAGTGGGTATAAATCGGAACCGTCTTCTTCGTTTTGCGTATCCCTCTTCTCTGGAATCTGGGCTGGTTTGTTGATTTGAAAGCGATTATAATGGGATTTGTAAATGGCGGTTTTTTTTTTCCTTTTCTATGGGAGAATCGGACTTTCAATTCCTCCTTATTTTTCTTTTATTCGATAATATTTAGGTGTTTTCTTTTTTTTAATTCACAATATTTAGGTCATCAAATTTGATTACAAGATAAAAGATTTTTTTTTTAAAAAAATGATATGGATTAGTTTTGATCTCCTATCTTAATTATTCTAAATTATTCTAGTGATCCTATAATATTTGAATATCAATAAAATTATTGAAAAATAATTTTATATAATGAATCAACAAGATTTGGATGAACAAATCTTTCAATCTATTATTGTTCTTTCGATTACTTGTTTCGATTACTGGATTCTATTATTATTGTTACATGTAGTTTGGAACTATAATCTTATTAATTATTTTCAATTGTAAATAGTTTTTTTTTTTTTGAATTCGACAAATAAGAATCGAGGATTCGAATCCCTAATTTTTTTTAATCATAGATAAATGCTAATATTAATGAAGTATTACTTTTATTGACATAAATAGTTTTTTTTTTCTACTATAAAAAAAAGAGTAAAACTCTCCTACAATTTGATGATGTGGCATCATTCGTGCCACAAAAAGTAAAAAAAATTCTTTATACTTTATTTTTTTTTCATTTATGAGATGATTTTTTGTGGTATCCAATGGTACCACATACTCAAAATGTAGGGCTCCCCTACACATTCATGTGTAGGGGAGTTTTACTCTAAAAAAATTGACATTAATTAATATTTTAGGGTGAGAGATTTTGAGCTTACAATATCTGAGCTATAAATATATGTATATTTTTTTATAGTACTGAATTATGTTTTTATGGGAATTTTTCATGAGTAGCAAAAAAAAAAACAAATACCAATGGAAAAAATTTACAAAAAATTTAAATATTACAAAAACTAATTAAATCTGGTCAGAAACTAAGCATAGGCTTGCATCGAATAAACTTGATAAACTTTAATAGTTAAAAATTTCCATATTTTATTTACTTGATATTGACATTTTTATATATAATCCATGTAACAATCAAACATGTATCTCTGTTTCCAAAAAAAAAAATCAAACATATATAATATATTTATATATTATTAAAAAATATAGTCTAAGTTTTTGGTGGAGTTTCAATAATGTTCCATTTAATGTTTGAATAATAGAACTGTTAATAACAAAACCGAAAGTTACCATATTATATGTTACTATAATATATTTAGATAAAAAAATAAATTTAAAACACATACCTAACAAATAAAGTTACTTTTCATTGATGATAAAAGAAATTTAGTACCTTTTCATTTTTCTAAAAAAAAAAAACAACATGACTGTTCCATCTTCTTCAACAAGCACTTCTCTGGTTCAAAGAAATGGATATTTCATACTTATCTTAATAACATGTAGGTAGAGTTTTTGTACCTTAACTAAAAAACAAAATTGATTGTCAATTTTCATACAAACTAATCGAAAGAGATCTACCCTAAACCCAACTCGTGTTTCAAAAAAAAAAAAAAGAAGCCAATTTCGGCCCCGTTTGATAACCATTTTGTTTTTTTGTTTATGAAATTTAAGTCTACAACAACTACCTTACTATACATTTTTCCTTATTTGAATATTTACATCTTACCTATATTTTAATAAACAAAACCAAAATTTGTAAACAAAAAGAGTAGTTTCCAAAAGCTTGTTTTTATTTTTGAAATTTGGTTAGTATTCACTTCACCCAAGGAAATATGGATACATGGTAGGAAAGATGGAACACATAATAGTAAATTTGAGTAGAAATAAGTTTAAATTTCATAAACAAAAAACAAAAAACCAAAATGGTTATCAAACGGGGCCTTCATAACTTGTTTATTCCAAGACCTTAGCATTTTCTGATCTCGAATTTCACTTCAAATTTTTGATCTCGATGGTGTCACTAATCTATATTGTAAGGTAATGAAGAGTTGGATGAGCTCTATCCATACCCCTAGAGATGAAGATTTTTATGTGGTGTATGTTTCATAATATTCATCCTCAATGTACTTGGTTGTAGGTAAATAATTGTCCATATATGTAATTCAAAATTCTAGTCATCAGCGATGTTGTTGGGAATAAAAACAAACTGTAATCTCAAGGGGTAGATCATGAGTAGATAAGGACAAACATCTCCATCCGTGTAAGACTTTTTAGGTGAAAAAACAAACTCGCGAGAGTTTATGCCTAAACTGAACAACACCATACGGATGGGATGTGTAAATTTCTCGAGGATTTATCATTTTTAATGGATGTATTTTGTTGAATGCAAAGTATTGAAATGTGACAAGTTCTTTTGGCAGTTAAATATGATATGATACTAGATTTGCAAGAAGACTATATTGCATGCCACATAAAAGTGAACACTATCTAAAAACATGTAACTTAATGGAAAGCAAAGGAAGAAAGAAGACATCAGCAGCAAAAGCGTTGAAGTGTGTTATTTAGATTCAGCATGAATGGCAGAACCTTGCGTTGACATAGAAATATTGGACATGACAGTATGAGCTCTGGGATGATAAGCTGAAATCTTCTTCCCTTTACCTTCATAGATAACCCCATCTTCTTGCTCTGAAACCTTGCATTTGTCGCCTAATATTATCGTCTTCGTCCATATCGAGTCGTCCGCTTTGCTCTTCTGCCTCCCTTCCTCCAAATGGTTCTTCACAAACGAAAGGCTTCTCGGGACTTTCATGCTCAGGCTCTTCACCCGGTTCAGCCTTCTCTCCGATGCCGATTTCGACATGTGGGTCGCCGCCCTCGGGCTCGCCAATTGCTGCATTTTGGGTGGCAGGGGAAGCTCTTGTGTTCCCTCCCCCTCTTTTACTGACTCTCCGGTACATGCCTTTGTCGCCGCACACCCTAATGTGCTTTCGTCTTGTCTTTTGGGAGATGATGACGCTGCCCATCCTCGCTGGGATCGGACGCCGCACAGCGTCGTGATCATGGCGATGATCGCCGCCATTCCGGCCACCAAAAGGGAGAGGGAGATCTCAGGATGGATTATTTGGTTCTCATCCGCTGCCAAATTTCTCACCATGGCTAAAACATTTATAAAAACAGAGGAAAGTTGTACCCAATTGAGATGCTCTGTTTTTGTTTGTTCATTTTTCTGGGGATGCTCTGTTTTTTCTTACACCCAAGTGGGTAACAAGAAAGTGGCAAAAATTGAATTTTTTTTTTAATTTTTTTTTGCAAGGAAATGAGATTAGGAATGAGGGGGAAAAAGGAAAAAGGAATTCTTTTTTTGGGCTCTGTGTGTGTTTCTTTTAATAAAAGAAAGCGAAACAGAATGCTTGAATAAAGGAGAAAATGGGAGAGAAACAGAGGTGGAGAAGCTTGAGTAAATAAAATTTCTTTTGAAATTCTTCTTGGTATTCTAAAAATAACAAATTTGGTGTGTTTCTTCATCAAATTTTATGACAGCCCAAATGGGACTGCTTAATTTTGTGGTGAAATTATGATTTTTCAATTTGGTGTTTTATCCAACAAAATTAACTGACCAACTGAAAATCATGGTTATGTTTTTTTTTTTTTTTTTTTTTTTGGGAGAAATATGTTTTGTTTCCTTTAGATTGAGAATGTTTTGCTACCTTGTGTTTTGAATTTTGCAAATAAATGAACCTAAATAAATTGGTTCCATCTTTGATCGTTATCTCACGAGATTAGTTGGGGGTTCATAAGACAACACACTCAAGTATAAAATGAACATAAAAGGGTGATTTCCATACCCAAGATCATTATATCATATTCATTTTTCATTTTATTCTCCTCATAATTTCACTTTCCCATATTTATTTTTCATTCTCTTCATAATTACTCTTCATTATTTACCTAATCACTAATTTAAATTTTCACAATCAATTTCTTTATTTTAAAACTAAGTAATGATTTTCACATTGGACTTCAAATACATGCTACTTTTTTTATAATTATTTTTTTTTACTTCAAATAGAGATAAGCATTTACCTCATTAATTGTTGATCCTCCTATTTTCATTTTTCCATAATCATTTCCATTCTTTCGGATCCAAATGCCCTAAAATATAAATTACAATGGTGTAGTCTAGGTTTGGTGCATAGATTTATGATTTATAATTCATAATTTTTTTGTTTTTTATCAAGTGACTAATAAGTATGAGGTTATGCATTAAGTTTAAGAGCTCTGTTAATTTTTGGCATGAGATAAAAAGTAATAATAATAATAATAATAATCACTAGTAAAATAACTTGTTTACTTTGAGTTGCACAAATTTAACCTAGAAAGCTTGAATATTTGTTTGGAAATCAAATTTCAAAATATTTTGCAATTTTTGTTCTCTGAACTGTTTTAAACGTAACAAAAACATCAAACACTTCACAGTAGTATCATTATCTACAAACTCAAGATATTTAAAGAAATTAAAGGTTGAAATGTTTTGAATCTTTTATCTGCCACTTCAAATACCCAAATACAACAATGTTATATAAACCAACGTCATAAACTTCTATATCTATATTATGCTCTTTAATAAAACAATCTATCCCTCTTCGAGTGGACGTAGTTAACAAACTTTAGTAACCACGTAAATCTTCCGACCTTTCTTATATATTCGATTATTTGTTTCTACAGAAATTTTTGCTTCCTCTTTTCTATGAACAACAATAATTTTTCTGTAATTTTGATCTTTCATAAGTTATGTGACTTTACTCTTCATTCTTTTTGTTTGTTTCTCTGTTTGTCCTCCATCTAACAAATGAGTGGCTAAGAAAAATAGTGAACATGGACACAAACATTTCCCATATGGAATGCTCAATAAAATGGGAACAAATTAGACCATAAATATCATCAAGAGCAAGTTGCAAAAATGATTATGATTTGCTTCCAACCCATTGACCTATTCAAAGACTGAATTAAATTAAACAACTTACTCTGAACCATAAATCACATTGCTTTTATTTCAAAAGCTTGACTGATTAACTTGTTTACATTTCAAAGTCCCAAAAGAGTTAACCCAGTCAAACAAACATAGAAGGAAAGATCAACACCAACCATAAGACTTCAACAGAAATTTCTTGCAGATTTATCTCATAAAAGATCACAACTCACTGGAACCAGAAAAAAAAAAGGATTGCTTTTTATTTCCAATGCTTGATTGATTAACTTGTTTACATTTTAACCCATTCAAAACTTTCAGAAGTGATTTTCCTTTTCTGAAATCAAGAATATTTGGGGGTGGGAGAAATCGACCTCGTATCCTCTTAGTTATCAATTATACATCATGTCGGTTGAGTTTTCCTCCCGTTAGCATTTTCGAAAGAGTTAACCCAATCGAACAAAAGATTTTGAACAGATTTATCTCAGAAAAGATAACAACTCATTATAAACCAGAAAAAAAAAAAGGAATGCTTTTATTTCCAATGCTCAACTGATTAACAAGTTTACATTTTAGCCCATTCAAAACTCTCAAAAGCTTTTTTATTTTTTGAAATCAAGAATATTTGGGGATGGGGAATTTGAACCCATATCTTCTTAATTATCTGATCATATGTCAGTTCAGCTCCATGGGCAATCTCAAAAGATTTAACCCAATCAAACAAAAGATGAACAAGGACAATAAGATTTGAACAGAAACCTCTAACAGATATATATCAGAAAAGATCAGAACCAGGACAAAGAGAATGCTTTTTTTTTATTTCCAATGTTTGACTGATTGACTTGTTTACATTTCAACCCATTCAAAACTCCCAAAAGAGATAGCCCAATCAAACAGATAAAGAAAGAAAGATGAACAACAATAATCAAACTGAACAGAAATCTCTTAACAGATTTATATCAGAAAAGGTCACAAACAGACAATTGAATTAAAGGGCAAATTTCCCAAATACAGATTATAATTGAATGATAATTAGAAGAAAAGGGAAAAACTCACCACCAGCCATAAAGCATTTGGGTGTACTTATCCTTGAGCCATCTAAAGCTGTTTCTAAAGGAGCCCTTGACCTTGCCCTCAACAGAATACATCTTGTAACTGGCAATCCTTTTCTTCCTCTGAAACTCAGGGTCTGCAAATCTCAATGATTTTGAAGAAAAAGAAGAAGAAGAACCAGAACTGCTTTTGGATTTCTTGGCTGAGATCTTGGGTTTTGGAGGCCCATAATAGCTTTCAATCTGCATAGATGAGCTTCCATAACCTCTTCTCTCATCATCCATGGAGTTTTTTTTTTTTTTTGGAAGATGAAGAAAATGGAAGTGATGAAAACGTGGGAGCAATGAGGAAGAAGAAGAAGAAAAGGGATGTATTTAGACTTAAAAGAAAGTTGAAATCTTTTTTTATAATGTTTTATTTGTTGGGAGTTGGAAGGAACAAGGAACTGACTTTTGGAATTTATTCTCCTGCTGTATTCTTTTTTTGAATTTTAGAACTTTTCTTTTCTTACAACCGAAAAGGGAAGGAAAAAAATATACTACTTTGAGATTCTTTGACCAACTCAACAAAGAGGAATTCAATTGTATAATCATTGAAAATATTGGGACAAGTTGTTCTATGGTTAAAAAATATTTTGGTCCTTGCTGGTGTTAGTTCTGCAACAAACCATCCCTATATATCTTCGAGGGAGACACATGGGTAGGAACTCGAGATCTCCAAAATAAGCTCTTTTGGTAATCTGAAATTTAAAACTCACAAGTCAGCTTAATTATAAATTCCTTATTATTTCTCGAATTCTGGCATAGGAACAAGTGTGTGACTGCATGGTACCATGATTAAGTTATCATATAACGAAAATTGATAGCTCACCTAATGAAATTTTGATGGTAGCTTTATTAAATTTTTATATATTATAATTTACAACTAAATTATTATAAATAAAGTTTAGGGAACAATGCATTTTTATAACTGTAACCAGAGTTTCACCTCACTACAAGACTTGGATCCAGGAAATAACAATGAATTTTACAATTAAGTTCACTCGTGAGTTTCAATCCTGAGACTTCCAAACTAATAGAACAAGCCATGTAAAGTAGTAAGTATTTCAATCACAAATTCGGCTGGTATAACGTAACTTTATGCGAACTCAAGTTTCTCTAACTTATTCTTTTGTATGACCCAAATACAATACAAATAAGCAAAAGTGTCAATTCATGAAGGGAGGAATACAGAGAAAAGATTAGTTCAATCCAAGTCCCTTAAACCTCAAGGAAACTTCTGTCATGTACCTCCCAAGTGGCTAACAGAGCCAAAAGAAATGAAAGTCTTTATTTTCCATTATTCCAGCTCAGAGTCATTTAGAAAAATTCATTTATCTGCTGAAGACATGATCAATGATACTGTCCCAACAGCAACCGGACAGGTTTAAGAATTAATACCAAAAATAAACAAGAACCAGATCTGTGTTTTCTGTTCCATGGAAATCAAAGCCACACAATTTGTTAATCTTATCTTTCATGCATGATTAAGGTAACTTGTTCTGTTTCTTTTGTTTTTTCTTCTTGGGTTAGAGTTTCATCTTGCCTACTTTGTGGCTTTTTTATAAAGAAAAAAGGACCCACTAACGCGTTTAATCCAATTTAATTTAAACATAACACGTGAACCATCAGGTGATGTCACGTCAAGAGGGTCTCAAGGAGCTAAAAAGTGACTGGTTCAATCCATGATGGTCATTTATTAAAGAATTAATTTAATACGAGTTTCCTAAACATTCACATGTAGGATGAGACGGTATATGTCGTGATAATAGTCCAGGTGCATGCAAACTAGCCCGGACAGTCACTGTTATTAAAAAAAATAATAAATAATTTAAATAGACATCACATGTGGACTTTCCAGCCTATATTTTCAGGGGAATCTAGGATTTTCTTTATTACCAACTAAGGCTGAACCTGTCATCGACAAACTGTACAGTACTAAAAAAATCCAACCCCTACAAATAATTCATAAACATGGCTGAAACAAGTCATGATTTATAATGCAATAATTAAATCCTCTGTCATTTCGTATAATTACATTCCTCTCAGACAAACACATGACAAAAGTTCAAATCAAGAATACACGTAACAGCAGCCAGTTTTGCAAAAAATGCTTGGACTCAAAATACAGAAATAAACTTGTGACAAAACTTGCAAAATTGCATTCTTTTCCACTCTCTCAGAAGGGAGTGCCACAAACAATGCCCAAACCCGAATGCCGTGCATTGGGGCAGGCATTGGGGCAGGTTCACTTCATCCCGGATCGAAGGTCCACTCCACGCAATGGCTAAATAAGACCACCCCCCAGAGAAAAACAAAGGAAATAAAAAAGAGACAAAATTAAAGCCAATTTTTACCTGGTTCAATGAGACTGCATTAAATGAGGTCGGCAACATTGGCTGGCAGCTCCTCAACTACGACATTGTAGAACTTTTGGATGTCAAACAGCATCCTTTCATCCTCTGTGGGGACGAAATTGATTGCAACGCCCTTCCTTCCAAATCGTCCACTACGACCAATTCGATGCAGGTAATTCTCTGGCTGAGTAGGAAGATCATAATTTATCACAAGGGAAACTTGTTGGACATCAATTCCTCTGGCCAAGAGATCAGTAGTAATGAGAACACGGGATGAACCAGATCGAAACTCCCGCATGATGATATCCCTAGTGTTTTGGTCCATATCTCCATGTGTGGCAGAAACAGTGTGGTCACGACTGCGCATCTTATCGGTAAGCCAATCTACTTTGCGCCTAGTATTAACAAATATGACACTCTGGGTAATTGCCAAAGTTTCATAGAGGTCGCAAAGGGTCTCAAGTTTCCACTCTTCTTTATCAACGTTGACATAGAACTGCTTGATACCTTCAAGAGTGAGCTCATCACGTTTTACCAAAATTCGAACAGGTTTGTTCATAAATTTCCTGGTTATCTCAAGAGCCTCAGGGGGCATGGTAGCAGAGAAAACCCCAACCTGAATCTTAGGTGGGAGAAGCTGGAAAATATCGTAGATCTGTAACATAGTGAAACCAAAGCAATTAATGAAAAAGAATAGTAAAATAAACAGAGAAAAAAATATCATGAATCTTGAGGAAATTTACTATTTTTTTATACGCGCAGATGAAACATTTATGACTAGAAAATATTGGATGAGAAATTAAAAGGACCTGATCCTTGAACCCTCGTGAAAGCATTTCATCAGCTTCATCTAGCACGAACATCTTAATGTGATCAGAGCGAAGTGACTGCCGCCGGAGCATATCAAACACGCGACCAGGGGTGCCAACAACAACATGAACACCACTTGCGAGAATGCGTTGATCTTCACGGACACTGGTTCCACCAACACAAGCATGCACCTTGACACCAAGATAATCTCCTAATGCACGCATAACCTTTTCGATCTGCTGTGCCAATTCTCGTGTGGGTGCAAGAACTAATGACTGGCAATCAACTAGCCCATAATCCAGCTGCTGCAAAATTCCAGAGCAGAAAGTAGCTGTTTTTCCAGTTCCAGATTGTGCCTGTTGGATAACATCAAGTCCCTTGCAGAAGGGAACGATACCCCTTTGCTGAATTGCAGAAGGCTTCTCAAAACCTAAAAATTGAACCCAAAACTACATTAGACTATTGTTTAAGTCCACAGGTTTCAAGCTCAAATTTAGAAAAATCAAGCTAAAGGGCAAGACATAAGCATGAGAAGGAAACAAATAATTTGACCCGAGGTTTCAGAAGCATAAACCAAAAAAGTGATGAAGAAGGAAAAAGAAGAGAAAATGTATACCGTAAGCGTATATTCCTCTTAAGAGATTCTCCTGCAAGCCCATGGAATCAAAACTTTCATAGACTTCATCATATGATGTGAAAAAATCTTGGCCATCTCCCCCAAGTCTATAACAAACATTAATTATACCAGTCAAGTTTTGAAGAGAAAAAGAAGTGTCAGGGGTTAGGCTGACAGTCTTAACAGCTGAAAAACAGTCAACATGTAGGGGGAAAGAGGAAAAGCTGGACTGAAGTGCTAAAAAAACAAAGATGAATACTTCAGTTAATATATACAACACTGATCTTACAACAAATTGAGAAAGGAAGGAAAAGATAAAGAGAGAACTCACAAATCATTCATCTTGGAATCATATTGACGTGCATCAAATTGGGCTCCTTCAGGTGCCATACCAGCCATTTCTAGTAAGAGAAATAGAAATCTAGTTAGATCCTTACGTTTACAAACCCATGATTTTCTTTAAAAAAAACCCCATGATTAAAAAAAACAAAAACAAAACAAAATGTAGATTCATTCACATACACTCAACATCAATATACAAACATCTACGAGCATAGAATAATATATTGAAACTACATTTATAAAATAATGTCTTTGTCCTGGAAAACCAATCGATCGAAGTAGATAGTCTATGCTAGATTAGGTTGCAATGAATTGATAAGCATCCCGATACGGAATTTGTCGCTTCTTGAACTACAACAATGTTACTAGATTCTTGTTGACATCATACGGGTGAAATAAAATTTTCAACTAAGTAATGAGCTACAGACACCTTCTATAACTATGAAAGTTCAAAGAAAACAAAAATGAATGCTTCCCTTCACATACCTGCTGCAACTGCGAGTAAAAAGCTTGGGAAAAGGAATGTACGATAAGAATATATATTATAACTTGGTGGGTGTGGGGGGCATAATTTATACAAGACTTTCATATAGGCAACTAAGTAATACGTGGATTGACAACCAATACCGGATACACAATTCAAATATCACTCCTCTGGTGTAATACACACACTCGATCATCATATCGAAGGAGACAGAACTTTTTATGTTTGAGTTTCCAGGCTAACTTACACACACCTCGACTATTCTCACGGGACATACTGCGTGATCCAATAAAATTTAGACGTCAAGAAAACCAATTCCTAAGTAGGTAATCACCGTGGATTTAACATAGCTCTTAGTTCCAAAGGGTCTCTTGACCACTAGAACACTCCATGACAGTTCACAAAGCAGGTTAAAAAAAGGTAAGTTTCGAATAAGGTACAGTTCAAACATGAATGTTCCAACAATGAAATCATCAAACTAGATTGATACGTTTTCAAGCATAAACTCGAAACCCGACACCTAAAACTGTAAAATGATTTACTAATCGCCTAAGCCATGTGAACCATCTACACATCTAAGTACAAGAGATTAAGATAAATACAGATCGTCAATGTAAACCATTCCACCTATCTCATTCACATAGTTTGTCAAACTCAACGAGAACAAAACCAATTGAAATCAAAACACAGACATAAACATGGATCCCAATTCTAAAATAACACCAACCTCGAAATTACAAGAGAAATAACACATAATAGATGATCATAGAGCACAAAATCGGACGACCCATGACGAGAAATTCAAGGAAATCAACAATCAAGTAAAAGGGTGACAGAAAAATCAAATGGAAAGGGAAAAGGATCATGAAAAAACCTGAAATCGAAGCGAGAAATTGAGGATTTAGGAGTGATGAGTGAAGGGAAAAGATTCGAAAACTCCTCGGATCTCAGTGGGAAATGGGTTTCCGGTGGAGTTCGAAGATCGTAAACCTCACAGAATGGAGAGGTTAGTATTGATCGAAGGATCAAAGTCGATGAATTTTTTTTTTAATTGTTTTTTGGTTTCTGTTCATCTACTCTGTATTTGCTTGTTTCTTGACCCGTAAAAACGGCCTCGTCTGACCCGGTTACTACAATGGCCCAATTTTGAAATATGTCTCTTATCTCCCTTTATAATCATTTTATTTTTTTATTTTTTGTTTATGAAATTCTAGCATATTTCTATTTAAAATTTCTATCATATGTTTCATCTTTCCTACGATGTATTCATATTTCCTAAAGAAAGTAAGAGAATACTAACCAAATTACAAAAACATAAACAAATTTTTGGAAGCTACTTTTTTTGTTTACAAATTTTGGTTTTATTTATTAAAATATAGGTAAGATGTAGATATCAAAATATCAAAATAAGGAAAAAAGTATAGTAAGTAGTTGTTGTAGGCTTAAATTTCATAAACTAAAAAACGAAAAAGAAAATGGTTATCAAACGAGGCTTTAATTTTAAGATAACTTTGGAGTTAATTTTTTTCGAAATTAATCTAATACTCATAATAATTTTTATATGAGAAATAATATTATGACAACATATTTTAAAGATTTATATTAGGGAGCAACCTTGAAAATAATAATAATAAATCAAATTTAGGAATTAATTTTCAATTTTATTTAAAATATAAAGAGTAAAATTAATATTTTTTTACCTAGACTAAAATTAAGTATTTAAAAGTATACAATCTTAAGGTATATTGACTAAAATGATATTTTAACCAAAAAAAAAAAAAACAATTTACTTTTTTGTAAATAACAATTTTTTTTTCTTTTTTTAAAGGAAAATATAAATTTTATCTATTTTATTTGAAGAAAATTAGAATTAAATTTTTATGGTTTTAAAATTAGAATTTAGTTCTTATAATTATTTAAAAAAAAATTAAATTTTTTTTTATGATTTTAAAAACTATAACTTTGTTTGTTTTTTTTTTTTTTTGTTTAGAAGAACTATAACTTTGTTTCTATAATTTTATAAAATCTAAAATATAGTATTTATCATTCATAATCATTAGAGAATAAAATACATGTAAGTTTATTATTTATGTATAAATGATGTGATTTTGTTTGATAAATTAGTTTGTCGAGTATCAATGGTGCTGTCGATTATCTTGTCTGATGTTAATTCATTCCAACTCCACAGTTACAACAATTTTGTTATTTTAAGGACTAGGAATAAGTATTATCGAAATATCATTCATAAAAGTATTTAATTTTAAAATATATAAAAGCAAAATGGGAACCTCGCTTAATCCAAATGGAAATATATCTTGACACGTGGCCTCCACGGTGCATTGAATTGGACCACTAACAGCTTTCAAAATACATGCATGTGGTTAAGCCACGGTACCCACATTGTTTTGTTTCCATCATTTTTTTTTAATTCTTCAAGTTAGAAATTTGAATAATAATCATAGATTAGGAAGATTTAAATATCACTAAACTTTAAAAATATTTAATACATGTTGGAACTTTATAATAATATTTCATTTCATATTGTTGTTTCACTGCTAGAAAAATGAGCTTCCATGACGCTTTTACTTTTTATTTTGGAGGAAGAGGGAAAAAGAAGTGTCATTAAAGATTAAAACCCTTTTTTGTTACCTACATAACAGAGACTTCAATTTTTTTAGATATTTATATACTTTAGAAAATAGGTTATTTCCCCAAAATTCACCATTTCACCAGAAACTCCCAAATCTCACACGATGTCTGACAAGATTTATGGAGTGTTTGGGCCACCAAGAATAAGGTAGATGATGGGAATGTGAATAATTCCCCGTGTTTGGGCCACCAGGAATCATTCCCCCCATAATCACGCTTTCCAAAAATCACTTTTTTTATTCTCTCCCTAACTACTTTTTATTCTCTCTCCAATAACTTTTCATACATCACATCACTATTTTACACTCACATCATTTTCATTATTTTATATTTCTCATAATCATTACCTTTATCTCAAATAAAAATAATCATGCTCCTCATAATCATTATCTTCACCCCAAACACAAATAACCATTACCCCCATGGCCATAATCATTCTTCTCATTATTCTCCTCCTCATTATCATTCCCCCCTTAATTATTACCATTCTCCTTGCCCCAAACACACCCTTAATGGAACTTAATTCTAAACCATGTTTCATGTGTGGAGGTCATTTGAGCTCGAGAGTGTTGAGGTCATCTATGCCTTTTTCCATTTCACAGTTCTTTGATTTTCTCGCCCAGTGCACCAGTCTACCAGCCATGGCCACGAGCCAATCTAGGGCTAGCTTAATTCATCCATATTGAATCCATCCTTTTTCCATCTTAATTTGTTCTCATTTGTTGCGATTCACTGGATTCCAACCTTGGCGGAGTCTTTTTAATGTAAGGTAGCTTTATCTTTCCTTCATTCATTAAACTTTTCGAAGTTCTTTCTGGAATAAGTTGTCACAGCTTTAGTTCATTAAAGTTATTACTCTGTTTTCAACATTTTTTGTTGATTATTATTATTTATTTTTTAATGTTTAGATGGTATTTGTTGTATGGTGTGTTTTGGTTATCACCCACAAGAGTTCATTCCAAACTATTCAGAGTTCAAGCTCTTAAAGAGAAAACATGCCAAAATGAACTTGAAGCCAGCCTCTTTAAGGTACCCATTTTTATTGCTTTTTTGCTATGGGGTTGATGGAACTTAGAGCAGATTCATTCTATTATGATCCTGATTTTTATGGTAAAAGAATGATATATTTATATTTAGTAAGTTACATGTGTTAGGTTAAATCTTCGTTCTCCAAATCAACAAAGTGGAATCCGATTATCTTCCAAATTTTTCACAGATGGTTCTCATTGGGCCATTTCGTGTGAGCTTGTGGTTCAAGCGGTGACAAAGGTCAAGTTCTTGCAATAGGAATTAACTTCCGATGATTGGGCGGTAAGCTTTTGTACGTTGATGGCTTTTTTTTTTTTTTTCTCTCTTATGGATTTCCTATTAAAGTTGCTTCCTCAGACTCGTTTCCACTTTCTTGAAACTTAACTATTTATAACTCATTTGCAATTCCCCTCTGGAAACTTGTTGATTGTTGTTCTTGTTCTTCCTTGAATTTATTTGTTCAATTGGTTTAATTCAGGTTAAATTTGATGGAGAGTCAAATTTGTGGCTTTTTTTTTTTTACTTCTTGCCTTCTTGGTTGCCAAGAAACCATGCTTATCCTCAAACCAAGAGAATCAAATCAGAAGAAAATTACAATAACCCTTATCATATATCATTATCTTGATCCTTTAAGCTCTGTTTGATAATCATTTAGGCCCCGTTTGATAACCATTTTGTTTATGAAATTTAAGCATACAACAATTACCTTACTATACCTTTTTCTTTATTTGGATATCTACATCTTGCCTATATTTTAATAAACAAAAACAAAATTTGTAAACAAAAAAAGTAGCTTCCAAAAACTTGTTTATTTTTTTGAAATTTGGTTAAAATTCTCCTACTTTCTTAAGGAAAGATGGATACAGTGTAGGAAAGAATCGAAAGATGGAGCACATGATAGGAAATTTGAATAAAAATAGGCTTAAATTTCATAAACAAAAAACAAAAAACAAAATGGTTATCAAACGGGGCTTTAATTTTTTGTTTTTTGTTTTTGAATTTGAGCTTATTTTTATCCAAAATTCCAACAATCTGTTTCATATTTTCTATAATGTATCCATATTTTCTTAAGAAAGTATGTGAATGCTAATCAAATTTTAAAAACAAAAACAAGTTTTTGGAAGCTGCTTTTTTATTTCCAAATTTTAGTTTTGTTTCAAAAAATATAGGTTAGATGTAGGCATCCAAGTAAGAAAAAATATATATAATAATGTAGGTGTTGTAGGCTTAAATTTCAAAAACAAAAAACTAAAGACTAAAAACAAAATAGTTATAAAACGGGACTTTAGGGAGCTAGTTTTGGTGAGGAAAACCGGTGAAAGATTACATATTCATTTAATTTGAATGGCAATTTGAGCCGACCAGCTTTTTCATTCAACAAATATTGTTTTTTTTTTTTTGTATTTTCTAGTTTTTTTTGTACATTTACAACCAGAAATGGGGATGGACGAATGTGATTTATCCTCTTCCAAAGTCCCATTTCTCTGTTCAATGTCTCATCCTCTGCTGTGCACTACCATGATCACCAACCATGAAGTGAATCTCCTGAAAATAATCACATTTTTTTCAAGCCTTCTTTTTCGTATAATCTCGTTATTTAATATTTTAAATTTGTATTTTTTAAAATTAATTTCTAGTTTATAAAGATTTCAATCATTATGCACTGTTTAAGTTGATATATATGATCAATTCAAGCTTAGCATTTGTAATTGCTGAATTAAAGAAAAAAGTGATATACATAAATTTGTTTTATTTAACTTTTGTTCTAGCTATTTTGCAAAAAATCTTTCAAACAAGTCCACGATTTTTGTTAGGATTGGGCCTTAGAGGAAATAAAATTATTGTAGGGGTATTTGAGTTTTATTGGAGACTTATAAAGCTTTCAAGTGTCAATTTAACATACTACTTTTTGTAAACTTTTTGTTTTGTTGTTTTTGTTTCTGCGTTTCATATGAGAATTTTATAATTGAGTCAAGGGTTCAATGCATTGCTTCTAGTGAAGGACTTGCATTAATTGTGATCAACTATGATAAACATCATGTTTATGTAATAAGTTTTTCTTCAATGAGAAAGTTGAAACTTTTGAATTTTAATTCTGGTTATTAATTTCACCTAAGTTATTGCTGAGCTTATAATTTCATTCGCTAATGACATAAACTAGAATACGTTGTGTAAATTAACACTACTACAAAATTAGGATATAATGATTACAGAAAAGTGTCACAAACATTTTAGATGATATTTTTCTACAATCATTGTATCGCACATCATCTATTCTTTTTACATGACACTTATTAAAAAGTGTCATTAAAATGTTTTAGATGATACTTTTCTGCAATCATTAATCTTTGTTTGATGACACTTAAACAGTATCAATAAATATTATTTATTGACACTTATTTTTAATCACCAAATAATCAAACATGACTCTTTCTTTTAATCATATATCTTTAATTATTGACAAATATTTTATTATCAATTTATATTATTTCATGACGCTTGTTGTGTCTATTTGCAACTTTTTTTTGCTCTTAACTATTATCATACATACATAATATTCTTCAAGAAAAATAACTTCACCAATAAAAGACTTGTCAACAAATAAAATTTCATTATGATTTAGAATATTTGTATTGAACAAAATAACAAAAGGACAATAATATTACACTTGTGAAAAATGTTCACACACTTTTTTACAACAAAAATAACTAGTAAAAGATGAGTGCATTTCTTCACCGCTTCATCCTTTGAGTGTGATCATGCAAAACCTAAGAAAAAATGAGTTTCAAACAACCTTCACATATTACATATTACTTAACATTAACATATGAGCTTTCTTACCAATAAGAAAAGAGCTTCAAGCAAGAAAAGAAAATTTAAGTAATTCTAACGAGTATGCATGAATAAATCTTTCAGAACCTTAAGCAAGAAAAGAAAATGAAGAAAAGAATGAAGCTTACATCAAAATTTGAACGCATGGAGGCTTCAATACATGTCTTTTCCCTAGCCTTTTTATTTTCATGTCCATATTCCCTATAAGCATCAAACCAATATATGTTTCAGCTTCAATCTAAACCTAAATATTTAAACAGATGTGTCTATATGTTAAAAAACTAAAATAACCTTAAGGAATTAGAGTAGATAAAGTTTACTTCTTTAACTTGCAAAACATTCACTAAAGAAAATAAACAAATTCTCCAATATATTAGCTTCAACAATATAGAAACGAGACATCAACAAATTGATCAATAAAAAAAACTTGAAGAATAAGTCATTAACTAGTTGTGCTATTGAAACTTAATCACACAAACCAGAAGAAAAATGTATGGTTGGACATTGTTATTATACCCATAGTTCAGAGTTATACCTCCACTCAAGATGGATCTAAGTCAAATTCGGCTCCAACATTTAACCTAGATAAGAACAATTAAAACAACAAAAATAATTGTAAAGGTCAAACATATAAAGTTCTAAAATAAGCACATGCATGTAAATATTGCATAGAAGGTAATAACATATTACTTAACAATAACATGTGAGATTTGGCAAAAAGAAAAAAATAATAACATATGAGCTTTCTTATTGATAAGAAAAAAACCTCTCATTTTTCTACGTGACAAACTCAACAACTTCCTGCAAGATTGTTTAGAAGTATCCACAACATTATAATGAAAGCATGCAAATAAATTAGAAATTTTAATACATACATCGATTATGAGAATGTATTGGTACCTAAGACAAACCAACAATTATTCCAAACTCCAACACATTTTCACCCATTTGATTGAACAAAAACATTAATATATATATATATATACACCACACATAGAAGACGTACCCATCTCAACTAGCTTCTCTATCATACCGTGGCTGCCTATTCGGAGTTCTTGCAGCTAGAAAATCCAACAAAACTCATAGAAAACACATCAAATTCAAGGACTAGAAGAATTGGGCAATCGACAAATAATAGAGTGAAATCAAAAGTATCTACAACATTATAATGGAAGCATGTAAATAAAATAGAAAAGTTAATTCAAAATTTCAGCAGCATAACAACACCCCTATGACTAACCAAAAAAAATAATTACACCTGCTTTAATAATGAAAATCATATATAATCTACCATGTGGCTACCTTTGTTTGTGAGGTAGCCACAATTCACATAAAATATGCATAATTGTAGAGTTTTAATTACTTACCTAAGTGTAACGTCAGGTTCTTTATCTCCTGAACTCCTCATTTGGTTAGAGTTTTTTTATCATGATAAAAAAACTCTAACCAAAAGTTTCAAAATATCAAAACTTAAGGATAAAAGAAAAGGATGAACCTGCAAATAAATAAGTTGATAGACGGAATAATAAATGCAAGCCAAGAGATATTTTATCCACAAGATTTTATTTAATCCAATCACCAAAATAGATCTTACAATGGAAGGATTTTAAAGGTTAGGACTCAAATGAATACAATTAACGATAAATCATAAGGCTCAAGCAAATTGTAACTAACCAATAGCCCCTGAAACGTCCTTCAGCTAGCTAGAAAACACCTAAATTGCTCAAACAACCACATTTTCAAAGTCAGAATGATGTGGGTACCCTTACAGAAAATAATTATATAAGATTAGTCCTTAAGATGCCACCAAGGCTACTTAAATCACGGTCCAGGTTGTTTTCTTTCACAATTCAAGATGCCACCATCCTTAAATCTCCATATGTAGGTGTGTTTGTCTTCAGTTGGCATTGCTTTGGGCTAAGCATAAAGATTTTATTACCCATGAGATAAGTGGAAACAAATTTTCACTAGAAATTAAACTTGAACCTAAGAATAGAATAACACAATCTTCATCATGTTTAGTCAAATGGACTTTAAGATATATGGTAAAATATTCAATATATTGTGACAGATTTTTATTTGAAGCAAGTTTAATGGAATCCCAACTCTTCCTTATTCATATAATAAATTTCATCACAAAACTAGCTGTAAAAATTAGATTTATGAACATATTTTCAGCACGTTATCCATTTGACTTCACACAATTTTGAAAAGAGAAATTGATTGATTCTGTTACTACTAAAGAATAGCTGCCCCTTTCTTTATCATATATCTTGGAAGAAGAAAATGTGCAGCATTTTTTGGAATAAAAACTATCGGGACTGAAACTTATCTTTGAGAAGACCCTTCATAAAAGCTGAGATTTATAAATTAAGATGCGGTCAGGAAGTGCCATATTTAATCGTTTTTAAAAAAAAGTCTTAAAATGCAAAAATGACTCAGGGTGAGAATTTTTTTAAAAAAATCCATATACAAATTTGTTTTATCATTAAGCAAGCGTTCATGAATTCTTTTGCTATCATCTCTCTACAAAAATACTCATTTGCAAAGGAGACCTACGTATCACAAATCCCTAAAATTTATTAAGGATTTCTCTTTCTTTAGCTGCTCAACACAAAAGAAATGAGTTCAAATTCAACTAATAGCACTATCAACCCACAAGAGGGGGACAAATATGTAAAATGCATATATCTACCAACCATATATCAATTGAACCAGAGGTCATACAAAACTTTAAACAATATCATAAACAAATTGAGATAGTGAAAGTGACTCGAAAAAACAAAATCCTCGATTCTTTATTAGGCGTTAAGAATAACAGAAAAAAGAGAAATAGCCAAATGGGTCAGATTGAAAAACAAAGTTCCATAAGGAAACAATCATTACGAAATTCAAAATTCATAATTTTGAAATAGAAAAAGAAAAAGATAGAGGACTAGCAGAGACATGGGCAGAAGAAATCGTAAAGAAAATATGTATATACAACAAATTCTTTGGAAACAGTTTTAAATAACACCAAATTGCACTAAAAATGAAAATCCTATTCATTGCATTGTAGAAGCAAAGACGTTCAAATCCGATACATGGCCAAACAAAGAAAGATAAATGAGGCATAAACCCTAAATTTTCAATTCATATATACCCAATCAAAAATCTAAAACAAGGATGTCCAACCTTATCTTCGTGAAAAAGCAAGTTAGGGATACCTCTGTTGACGAAGAATCATCTGTCGATCTCAGGGAAAACAAGAACGCTCTCCTCAAAATGCAAAATGGAAACGAAATCAAAGGGGGAAGCAAAACGGAGGTCTCCGCTCACAATCCGATGTGGTTTTGTAGGCGCTCGATGGAAAAGTCTTACGCCAAACCCTGAGTGCATAAAGGAGAAGAAATTGGGAGGGTTCACAGAGAAAACGATCGAATAATTAGAGTGTTGCGCCAGCGATCGAGAGGGAGTGAGAGAAAATGGACCTGGCTTTTTTTTTTTTTTTTTTTTTTTTTTTTTTTTAATCTGAGCGCTTTTTCAGATTTATGACACTTATTTTTATCTTTCTTAACCAAACTCATTTTTAAGAGTGTCATGGTAGACCCTTTTTTTAGTAGTGTAAATTCTATATTTTAGTTACCGGTGCTATTAAACTTTCGTTTGTTAAGTCTTTTTGGTTGAATATTTGTGATATCATTATGGAGTGGTCTGGTGGTCAAGATGGCTATAAGTAACTAAAATGTAATGATCTCAACAAACATGAGTTTTTCTCCTTCCTTGGACGACTCCTCTTTGCCTGACAAATATAAGCTTTCTTCTATTTTTCTTTACTCCTCCCATATTCAGATTTGTTGAATCTTTCATCAATCGATCTCAATGTATTTCTATTAATTCCAAATCTTCTAATGTGTCTTGATTTTTATTGCAATAAGCTTGGGGGGTTTTCTTGTTTGTAATTGTTTAGTGCTTGTGATTGTGTTGTTGTTGTGTTTTTTTATTATGGAATTTTGGTTCTATGTCTGGCTGAACTTTCTTCATTTGACTTGCGCGCATGTACTTTTAATGGGCAAGATTTATTACATCAGTGAGATTTCAATTAATTCCATGTTATAGTTTTGATATGAAAAGGGTTATACTTGTAGGGTACATTCATGTATTGGTTTTATTCTTTCAAACTTGAATGAACTATGTTAAATGAGATTATGAGTGTATGGATGGGCTTAATGCTCAAAGAAAGCCAATGAGTGCAAGCCAGAATTAATAATTAATTACTTTAAATTTTTTACGATTTTCTTTTGACATCCAAATGTCATAGGGTTAGGCGTGTCTTTTGTATATGTTTTTGTACCTAAACTAGTTCGATTCTTAGGACGTTCCAGTAGAGTCAGACAGATGTTCCGTGACCATAGTCGAGTTGCATATAAGCGGGTCCGAATAGTGATGAATATAAAATAACATGTATTTTTAACTGTCTTTCCTAATGTTATGGTTTGTTTGTGGCTTTTATTGAGAAAAGTTTCTAATATTATGTCAATTGTGATGAAGGATATGAGTGTATGTACACCAGGAGAGATGATGTACTCTCAATTTAAGAGAATTTGTTGCTCTAGCTCTTAAGCTCAACTTTAAGAATGTCATTGGAACTTTTGCTGATCATGCTGTGATTTTAAGTGCACATAAGGCCGCCGAGAAAAGACAAAGATGAAGGGGATAATACCGTACAAAAAGTTACTATAAAGACACAAGCTCAAGCAAAAAAATCTTAAAGGATTAAAATAACCCATTGAAGCAAGTTCTTTCGTCGAACATCAAACAAAGTTTAATTCAATTTGGTCGAATCTGTCACTAATTAATTGATCCATTTGTATTAGGGTTGGTAAGCATGTTAGATTTATTGTTTGGTGGTAATCTAATTCAATAACACAGTTATAAATTCTTTCTTAAAATATTTTTTATATACAATTTGTAGCCACTCTCTACTCATTTATACTAAAAAAAATGAACAATTTGTTATGAGTTACATTTTTTGGTTAAAAACCTAAATGGGAATCAACTAATTATGCCCTAAGGCCAATAGAGTTGTAGCTCAAGCGACATCAATGTACACCTAATGACCTAGAGGTCTTAGATTCGAGTCTCCCTCACTCCATCGTCGTAATCTAAAAAAAAAAACTAATTATGCCCCAAGTTTTTGGCAGCCGAAAGTGAGAAGATAAGATTAAAAGATATAGGTACATTGCATAGCCCACAATGTCACCAAAAACAAAAAGGAAAAGAGAAGATGTGAGAAGGAAATGAAAGGATAATATATGATATGTATGCATATATCATGTTTGGGCATATATTATAATTGGTGAGACAAGTGGCACATTTTCCTCTTTCATGTCAACAAATATTGGGTATTAATTCCTTTCAATCCTTCTTCTTCTTTTTTCCTTTTTTTTAAAATAAAAACAAAATCAAACGGTGAGACCTTTTTTTTTTTAACTTTTTGTAAAGGTTGAGGATCAAATTTGAACTTTTACATTAAAATATAACATAAGTAATAGTTGGACTAAAATAATATTTTAACTTTTAATTAATTAAAGTATCATTTGTAATTATTAAAAACAATTATTTTTTATTTTTTATTTTTTAAATTTAAGCCAAAGGAAAAATAGTTTTTTTTAAGGCCACACGTATTTTAATGGCTTTCATCAAATTTAACGTCAACCATATTTTTTAAACTTTTTAAAGTTTATGGCATATTCCACCCAATAACCATAGTTAAGTGCTTTTTTATATATAATTTATCCAAGGAGGAAATTGTTGTGTGTGAGGGTCGATAAAATGATTATAAAGGGGAAAGTTACGAGAGTACTCTCGGGTAAAAAAAAATGAGAAAAATCACCAAGAATCATTCTCCTATCATCTATATTTATTCTCACAATAAATACTATTTATTTTTTATTTTCAAAAAAATAAATACTATTTATTTTTGTCATAATCTTATTAATTTCATAATCGATTTTCATTCTCTTCATATTCATAATTTTATTTCTCATAATCATTCTTTGTATCTTAAATACATGTAATGTTTCTTTTCAAAAAAAAAAAAAAAATACATGTAATGTTTCAACCTTCATAATTAATCATTCCCTACACTCGCCAAAGTATCTCCCCTTAATTATTATTTTTACCTCAAACACAAATAATCATTGTTTTATGTATTCTCCCTTTTATTTTCATTCTCCAGAAACATTTCATTTTTCTTACCACAAATGCTCTTATTTTGTGTTTGAAGTGCAAAGAATAATTTTGGAAGAACAAAATAGTGGTTACGAAGAAAATGAAAAGTGGTTATATAGAGAATAAATATTGATTGTGGGAGGATATGATTGTCGAAACTTCAAAGTCAAAACATAAATTATAGAAGGAGTTTTTTAAAAATGGACCAAATTGAAAAAGTATTGACAATACTATGAAAAAAAAAATTTAGCAATCATAATCATAGATAATAATAATTATACGATATTATTAATACATAATACTATATTAATACACAACATTGTACTAATAACGTATAATATTGTATTAATAAAACATAATAATGTATTAATAATACAAATTACTATATTAATAATAAAATAATACTATATAATGAATATTAATAATACCATATTTTTTTACATTATTTGTTAGAATAGGAGGTAATCTATTACAATTTCCCATTGAATTATTCCATCGTTATTCTCATTTTTCTTGCTTAAAAGACTTTAGCCATGAGCTTTTTCATGGTTATAATGTTTATAGTTTAGTCAAATCTTATGAATTATTTTCTATGTTGTCCTGTAATTAGTTATTCTTGGAGAGGAATGATCAATTCACTCAAAATTTACCAATAAAAATAATAATATAATCGGTATAAATGGATTCTGTGAGGAATCAATATTGATTTGAATCTCTTTTCCCATTAAACTAAAAAATTTCACCCAAAAGTTTGTTTGTTTGTTGTTGTTATTTTTTTTAGTAAAAACGTCAAGAAACAGACATTGGACTAATATTAATTTTATTTATAACTAAACAACATTTGGAAAAGGGAAAAAGAGAACAAATAAAGGAAGATAATATGCAATTTTGCACCGAATGGGTCAGTCAGCAATAGTTTCATTATTTGGTTGTAAACCAGTTCAACACCAGCGTCATAGGTTCGAGCCCGAGAATCGGTATCCCCTCCCCCAATATGTACTAAAAAAAAATAATATGCAATTTCGCATGCATATAAAGATCAGATCAAAGATAAACTGGAAAAAAAAAAAGAAAAAAAAAAGAAGAAGAAAAAGAAGTTTCTATGCTTTGTTTAAATTGTCTTTATTTATTCCATACGTGATGCAACTAATCTCTCATTTTTATTTAAATTTAACAGAAAGAAAAACTTATCTTTCTTTTGAAAATTCTCGATATAAACCTCTTTCATAAAATAAATAAAATAAAATAATAACTGTATATAAACCCCTTTGAACATTGTATTTCCTAAATCACTTCTCCACAGTTTAAAAAGGAGAGGAACAATGTGAGATTGAAAAAGGCAACTTCTCTCAACTATGTTCGTCATTTATTTTGTTATTGTTTTAAAATATATAGACTTATTTTGTAATTATTTTTGGTTCCTTATTTCTTAAAAAATAAAAAATAAATTGTGTTATAGTTTTTTTCTTAATTTTTTTCATTTAAATAAGAAATAAATGTGTTTGGTAGGTATTTCTTTTTTCTCTATTTTTCCTTCTTACATTCTAAAACTATATTTAAAAAAAAACTACATGAAAATTTATTTTCTAATAAAAGAATCAATTTCTATAAGTATATTTACTTTTTAAAATATTTTATTCTAAACGACTAAGGATGGTTTTATTGACGCTAAAAAATTAACTTAAAACAAAAGAAAAAAATGTGTGCTAAAATTTTAAAAAAAAAGTGTGTTTCTAAAATTTTTAGATAATTTTGAAAACATCATATATAAAAAAAGAGCGCACATTTATTTACGTCACTAAAATTTAAAATGAGAAACAAAAATGTTACGATTTTTAAAAAAAAATAAAAGAAATAGGAGGTGACAGAAGAGAGGGAGCACACATGGTTGTTTCTTGCATATTGCAATATTAATTAGTTCATAATTAAGTGCTTGAATCTATGTGTGCTCTCTATCTCTCTGTCACCCCAATTTCTCACTATTTATATTATACTTTCTTTATTTTCTCTAAAATATTTATATATGTTGATTATTTGAGGTACATACCAAGGTATGAATACAGTCTTTCAACAAAGAAGTAGAAAATATGAAAGCTTCTAAAATTAAATCATGCGAACTTAGATATCAAGAGATCAAATATATAGAAATTAAAGACTTCTATCGTATTGAGTGTATATTCATATTGATTTTGATCATGGTTGAATTATATTGTTCAGCATCATTTTTTAGTACTTTGTCAATAGAGTGAAGGGGTTAATGATTAAAAGTTTGATACATTTGCTTTCACCAACTTAATGTATATGTTGTAAGTAACAAACATCATGTTGAATGTTGACATTACTGTCTATGATGCGACCATGTTTGTTCGAAGAGTACGATCGTGACACTGAGTAAGTTAGAGAAGTTTGTATAAATTATCATTTGCAAATTTATAATGAAGACTCAAGAAATGCGACTAATTCATACTCAAGCAAGTTGAAGTTTTTTTTTTGAAAAACAAGCAAGTTGAAGTTGACAATTGAGATTATAAAGAAAAGAGAAGTAAAAGAAGTTAGTGAAGAAAAAAAAAGAAACATATCGAAAGGAGTGATGGGAGATTTAATTAAACTTTTTAATCTCTTGCACGAATAAACTTAGTAAAAAACATAAAGAGAATTATTGAAAAAGAAATTAGGATTAATATGTATTCATTTTAACAACTAATTACTTGTTCAAACCAATTTTTAGGTCTCACGCTAAAAAACATACATCTAACTTTTATATATTTGATTGTCAAGTGAATTCGTAAAAAAAGCACCTTATATTTATTTCATGTCTAGACATCTTTACTCAGTTATACAACACCAAAAAAATTATAAATAAAAATCTGACATATCTTTAACCATTACGATCTTTTTAGTTCAACATTGATTATGTAAAATTCGAATCAATGACCTATAAATCATTAGGCGTAGAGCTAAACTATTACTCGTTAGCCAATTTTTGATGAAATTAGTAACTTATCACAAGCACATATGATATATTCAAATCAACAAGTAAAGTTTTTTACTCCAAAAAAGAAGTAATTCACACAACATTAACAAAGATCGCAACAAAGATCTAAATTTACATAAAACTCATTGAACACAATGGTAAAAGAAAATTTTTATCTTTAAAAAAATCATAATATTAACAGGCATAAAAATCCAAACTTTGAAAAGAATAGTTCCTAACTTTCTTCTTGCAAAACAAACCGTTATATGAGACCCCATTGGAGTTTCGTAGCCAAAAACTCCATTAAAATCAAATTGCAGAGCTTCAATTCACTGCCCTGACAACACCAAATGGAAGAGAAACAGAGCCCACAGAAACGCCGGAAAAGACAGAGAAGTAGAAGAATTCGAAAAATTCGGAGCGTAGAAGTAGTAATTATAAGCATTGTTATTTCCATGAGGCGCCGCCGTCGTTGCCGGCACCGGCACCGGGATCAGCACCGGCGGCGGCGGTGGCAAGCTGAAGTAGTATCTGTATGAGGGAGGCGGCGGGGGATGAGATGAAACCACCGCCGGCGGTGGTGATGAGGTCGGTCTAGGTGGGGGTGGGGATGGGGGTGAGTTGAGAGGGATGTAAGTCACCTGCGGCGAGTGGGGCGCCGGCGGAGGAGACTTGAGCGCCGCCGTGGGCGGCGGTGGTGTAGCGCATATGACGGGGCAAGTTGAGCATTCGCTGATACAGAGAAGGCTTACTGGAGGCACCACCTGAAGGAGAGGAGAGTCTTCCGATGCGGCGGCTCCGGCAAGGTCGAAGATGAGAAGAATGAAAAGGGAAGTGAAATGGAAGGTTTTGGTGAAATGTTCCATGGATGAAGTTAATGTTGAGTTGCAGAAAGGAGGAAGCTTTATGCTGAACAAGAAATGGGAGTTTGAGTTTTTCTTTTGCACTTCTCTACAGTTATATTTTTGTGTGTGTTGGCTCCTTATAAACTAGTACTTGGATTCCATTAATCTTGATTAATGAGTTTTTTCTTAGCATTAATGTGAATGATAAGTTGTTTTTATACTTTTCAATCCAATTTAGTTTTTTGTGTAATTTGAATATTTTGCCATAAAGTAGGGGTTTTTTGTTTTTCCATAGAATAGACTAATTATTAGATAGAAATTAACTCAAGTATTAGTTACAAATGAACTTAGGCAATAAAATACTTGAAATCAAGTCATACATGTATGTTTAAATCTAATCATGAAAATATCCAAACATAGTCATTAAGTTTCCCTTAGATAAAGTAATAACCATTTATTTTTTATTTTTGAAAATAAATATTATTTTCGATCAATTTCTCAAACATAATTTTTTTTAGCATATTACTTATTGAAAAAAATATATTTAATATGACAGTTGAGTTAGGCTCGTTTTGACTCATTAGCATATTTTTTTAATGATTTTAAAAAAAATATATATGAGTAAATAATAAAACAAGAAAATACATTATAAAAGTTGATTTATAAGCTTAATTTTTAAAATTCAAGAATTAAAAACTAAATAATTATTAAACTATGCCTAAATTAACCCTCAACAAAACAATTAGTATTAATTCATCACTTACTGGGGGTTAAACTCATTTGATAAAAATTTAAAAGCAAGGCTATATTGTCCTTTTGGACTAAATACATGCATAAAAAACAAACTTTTATTTTTTTTATGAGAAAATGTGTCATAATAGGTAGAAAAATCAAATCTAGCTATTTAAAGAAAAGATCTAGCATCTTTATTCCAAATTTCTTTATAATGGCAAAGTAGTCCATCCAAAAGGTGGAAGCTTGAATTCGGTGCTTCAAAAAAAGATGAACAGTTAAGAAAGCATAGTATATAAGATGAAAATTCAAAGAACAGCTTGTGTCTCACTCTAGAACTCCATTTACTTATACCTTTCTCAAAATATAATCAACCTTTATGTAATACCTGACTTGGCTTCAAAAAATTAAAAAATACCTGACTTTAATCCTTTTGTTCTTGCTTGCTTTATCCTTTTCTTCCCAGCCTGGGCTCCTCAATTCCTTCCTGGAAACTCCCTGTTTCAACAAGTGTATATTCCACAAGGTTGCCCCTGACAAGAAGCAATGCATTACATTTACAAACAACTCTATAAATTTAAACTACCAATCCAGTGTATTGTAGCAAAAAATATAACACTAATTCATGTGATGGTCTAAACTCAAAATCATCAACTTAGTACTCTGTACAGAATCAACTCATTTAAGTTCGGTTTGGAATGACTTTTCAAAGGCTTAAAAACAGTTGCTTTAACATTTCGAAACCCTTTTTAGCATTCGAAAAGTCACTCCAAACACGCCCTTACGCTATAAATCAACTGTACAAAGTGAAAGTCGTCAACCAGCTACTTAAAGGATTGCATGAACTTAAAGCAGATGCATAAAACACCAAACAGAGTCGTTGATTTAGTATTAACTGTAAGTATGTGTTACATTCCAGTGAAAAATGCCACGAGTACAAGTAAGCAACTATTTCGACCTGCATGACTTGAGAATAAAGAAAAGCTGCTTCGAATTTACAGTAGTTTTGTTTTTCTGGAATCATGTAATTCAAGTTAACTTGTGGAGTCAGTTGCTTTATTCCTGGAAGATGAGTTTCATTGGTTGATAGGATCAGCTATAACTCCCAGCCTGGATGCAAAGATCAATCAAGAATCTTTGAGTACATGTCTGATGAATCGTACGTCTTACTAGCATCGGTAAAATCTTGAAGAGACGTGTTTCTTTACATTATTGACCTTTCAGCTTCTTCCACGTTCAAACCAAGAACTCCATAAGCTTCATGTTTTAGTTCTATTACCACAGCCTTTCTGTACTCAGTCACTGAATCAAGCAACTTCCCTCCTCTGGGTTAACTTGGCCTTTTGTATTTTGTCACAATCGTCTTACGCAGGCTTCTAACTTCCTTCAACTGTATAATAATTAGTTCTCGAATCCTGGTATGAGAATAAAAACACAGCGCATCATTAAAAATAACAGCGTTAAAGCATCGCATCGTTGACATGTAAAAGAATATAATTGGTGAAGTTTGTTCACACTATAATTATGATTAAAGAAAATCTTACGTTAATTTTGGTTCTGTAGTCTAACTTTTTAAAAATTTCACTTAATTATAAATAAGTTGTGAACCTCATTTGATGACTGCGACCTCATACCGGAACTGGAACTTGAGGCGGCAGAGCGTGGAAAGGGATTCCGACCCTCATGTTTGTCAGAACTCCTCCCAATATCTCTTAACCTGTTGAGCTCTGGAACTATAACCGTTCCAATATCTGGTCTATCTCTCTTCCTCAGTTCAGCGCACTTCAATGCCAGTTTTGCAAAATTTATAGCCTCCTCCAATGGACAATCTGAAATTGTAGGATCCAACATCTCATTGAACCTCTCTTTCTCAATGGCCCTTTGCACATGGTGAGCCAGACCCATTGGAGGCTTGGCAGTAATAATTTGAAGTAACATTATTCCAAACGAGTAAATATCTGATTTTGTTGTTAACTTTCCTGTTTGTTGGTACTCGGGATCAATGTAACAAAATGTACCAGCTGCTGAAGTCATGTGATACTGAGTGACTTGATCAGCTACAGAAGGTGGAACTAACCGGGCCAAGCCAACGTCACTGATTTTGCTCACGTAGTTGCGGTCCAAGAGAATGTTAGCTGGTTTAAGGTCCCTATGCACAAGTGGTTCTGGCTTCGCTTGGTGAAGAAAAAGGAGCGCAGTTGCAATTTCAGCAGATATTTTGAATCGTCGTCTCCAAGATAATGGAGGAGTATTCCCTCTCCGGAAAAGTCTGTCTTCTAAGCTCCCATTATGCATGTATTCATATACCAAGCAACCATATTCGGGGCATGCCCCAAGAAGGAGCACCATGTTTGGATGTCTGATACAACAAAGGACCTCCACCTACGAAACGATTTAGAAAGGAAACTTTAAGCATAACTTTCATGCATAAATTACATCTTTGCACTTCCTCAAATTCTTGTTTATTTTAATTGAATTTAAAGTTTCAATTCCATAATTGTTCCTTACACTTCAATTTGATATGTGAATTACAACATTTTTGGCACAGAGGATGAACAATATGATAGTACCTCTTGCTGGAATTGCTTTCGTCCTTGAGCAGCGTCCGGTCTTAAAACTTTAATTGCAACAGCCGTATGATCAAGTTTGCCTCCATAAACAGGACCATACCCACCTTCTCCAATCTTCAACTTATCAGAGAACTTTTCGGTAGATTCCTCTATCTCTTCTATGGTATATTTTCGATATCGAACATCATTATGAGCTAAAGCACTCAATGCTCGTTTTTTCTCTTCTGCCTCTTTTTTAGCCTTCATTTCAGCCTGTTTTCTTCTTTGGGCTTCTCTTTCAGCTAGCTTTTGTGCTGCCTCTGCTGCTTCAATGGCAGCTTTGCACTTGGCTTTCTCCATCTCAGCAATAGCGAGAGCAGCCTCTTCAGCTAGTCTGACTTCCTCAAACTTACGTGCCTCATCTTGCTTCCACTGACTAAGTTCTCTAGCCTGAATTTCAAGACAACAATTTTTATGCATTCTTTTATTCTATACATACAACAGAGTGAACTCCAGATTTTCCTTCGAGATTGATTTATTTAAATATTTCTACTTTACTAGAATAATATTTGACTTACCATTATCAATAAAATAGAATTTCTTATACGTACCTTGTTCTTGGCTGAGATCGCCTCTTTGCAGGCTGAGCTATACATATCCATGGTTTGCTTTAATTCCAGCTTCAATCTTTTCATCTCAGCCTCTAGTTCTCGCTTCAACAAAGTAGTTGACAGAGGTGTTAGCCAATGCAACAGCAACTACATAACTATGACAAGCATAGAAATTTTAAATTCTGACGACCAATATGCACTTACTGTCGATTGTGCAGAAGCAGAATCCATTGACAAATTACTGAAATCTAAATTTTGATCACTCAGATCCATTGAACCAAAAGCCATATGTGCAGTCAACATATTGTCATCAGAGATCGAATCGCGGCTGAATGAAGACCTAGACCCATGATTTGGGTCCTCGAGATTTTCCAACGATATATTATTTGGGGAAGTTTTAGGCCTCTCACGAGTCAACGCTTTTGCAGGTTTTGTACCATTCCTTTCACAAAGCATCCTATCTGAACCTGCACTTTTCCATCCTTCCCTTGCTGGTGGCCTTCTATTTACCAAATAAAAAGGCAAAGAGAGATAAATAATATTTAACTCTATCAAAATAGAAGCTGACATGAATATAATAGGAAGTTTCTCGGAACTATATTACTTGGCTCCATTTTCTTGTTCATTACTGCCATCTGGTTGAATTCCACGCGGCGATGGTTGTTTTGGTGGCACAGCAGTATTAGCCACTGGCCGAAGAGCTGCCCTGGCAGATATTATCTTCCCTTTTGATATTACATACACAGAACAAAAGTCCGGGGCAATTTTTATTATGCTGGTTGAGACATCATGACCTTTAAATTTCCTGAGACACCCCATTCATTAAGTTACTCAATACATATGTGTGTACATGCATGTATATGTGCGTGAGAGAGAGAGAGAGCAAACAAAAAGAGAGACCTAGCTAGAGCACTCCTTGTTGAAGCTCCGACAACAAAATTGTTGATGCAATTCTTGTGAACATAGTCAACAAGTGCTTTGGGAATATCGGTATCGTCAAGAATGACCTCCTTCAGATGAACCTGAAATCCATAAGCAAATGTTTTGATGCAAGTTTTATTTTCTCAACATTACTCAACCAAATAGAAAACATTGTTTCCACCATGAAACGCCTAAACAAATCCAACCCGAGAAACTTTTAATTCTTTTTTTGACTGGACCAAATACACTCATAATTCTCATCCTTCACTTATGTTGTCATTGAACAAAACAATGCCAAAATTCATAGTGATAACGATGACAAGCAAACCCCTATCTCCACATTAGAATGATATTATCCACTTAAAACATAACTCCCATGACTTTGCTTTGCTTTTGGTTTCACCCAAAAGGCCCCATCATACCAATAAAGATGGTTGTTCACTTATATATTGATGATTTTCTCCTCATCTCACCAAAATGGGGCAACTCTGCATATAATATCCCAATACATAGTGCATTTAGGGTCAATCCCAAATATTTATGGCCATGATTCAATCCTTTCAAATACAAATATCCTAAAAAAACACTTCCAACAACAAACCCACCAAGTTTCAATCAGACATTTCCACAAACACCTAGAGTGCATAAAACAAACATCAGCAATTAGCAACATATAATTGAAAAAAAGTACCCCTTTCCGCGCACAATATCCACGATAGGGAACAAACAGCTGCTGCGCATCAGTTTCACCATTTTCAGAATCGCTCGCACCCTCTAATAAAAAAAACAAAAAACAATCAGAAACTAAACCAACGAGGCAACAATGCATACGAGAACGAAAAGATAGAGGGTACCTACGATGTTGATAATGTTTATGCCTGACATGGATAAGGATAATAAGCGGATTACTTATGACGAGATGATCGATAGCCCAGCGTACGGCGTGCTGGCTGTTCTTATCCTTGTCGATGGCGACGGCCGTGGTGTTCAACGGAATCCCATCTTCAGATTGATACATTGTGTTTGCAAGGACGAGGGTGAGGATGCTGATGCGGCAGCGGCTAGAATGTACCCTAAGGTTTAGGGTTTGAAGATTGCAGTGAGGGAGGAGGAGGAGGAGCGCCAATGGAGGTAGTAAGCTATGGAGAAGATAAAACAAACCCTAACAGAGGATTGAAGAAAGGCGATTCTCCGCCATTGGCTTGATTTAGCCAAGTTTGACCAGTCCTTGACCATTGCGATCATCGTCGCCATCTTTGCTTTGCCCTAAATTCTTGGAACCCTTCGCTGTAATTAGCGGTGCGGATTTCAAACGCTTTGGATTTTCGTCTTCTTGTTTTTGCTGTTGGGGATTTCATCGCTTCAATTCAACAAATTATCCCTCTTTTCTATGTTTTGAAAGCTCAAAATATCAAATGCATATTGTTTTCTCAAGTTTTAATCCATTTCTAACGGTCTCCTTTTTTTTTTTTTTTTAGTACAGGAGGGGAGAAAAATATAGATTACCGAGATCGAATTTGAAATTTGGTGTTGAACTTGTTTACTACCAAATATTTACACATATTTTAATTATTTTGTACATACGAATGGAGAAATACATTTTGCTGACTTTATGGTCCCTTAATGAATGTGAAAAATGTTGAAAATAAATTGAAAGATGGTTGTTCATTAGTGTATGAAGTAGTGTTTCCATAAATTTAGAGACGTTATTTAGAATAAGTAATTTTATTCAGAAAGCTCGAAGGAAGGGAGATTCTTGGGCACTCCGTTGTTTTAAGGAAGTTGATACACTTCCAATTCCCCATTTTGGAGTCATTTAATAAAGGCAAGTTTGGTGCTCGCTATATACAAATCTTTGAAATTAGGTTGCAAGTTGTTGAAGTCGGGATTGGTCATCGTCACGTTTTCTGTGAGGAAGTGTTGATTGATAAAGAATTTTCTATTATAGAGTTTGAACTATTTTTACTTTCAAATGCGTCTTCACTCTTCTACGATTTTAGGGTTTTCTTCTTTTATCTTGGTAGTTACTTATTCGTTAGTATGACTTATATCAATTTAATTTAGCCTCCATAACTCACAAAAATTCAATATTTGAAGTGTTGAATTTTTTAGTCGATTCTTTTTAGCATAAATATTACTCTTCATACTTTTAAGTAAGTATTACACAATAATTCTATAACTTCTTTAAATATTGGTAATTTCACAAATTATACCATTAGACTATAATGATTAATAAATCAAACACTTATTCAATTTTTTTGTCATTCAATTAACCAAAAATTAGTTTTGGTTTGAGATTTATATAGATTAGTTTTTTTTATTAAATAGCTAATCAAAGTAGATTTCTAGCTGTCACTAATAATAACTATGACCTTATAAGTTCAAATCCTCCTACCAAAAATTCTTGTACTTTTAAAAAACAATTATACAATATTTAGTCTCTATTTGATAATTATTTAGTTTTGTTTTTTAAATTTAAACATATTTTTACTCAAATTTCTCAATCTTTTCTATAATGTTTCAATCTTTCTTTAAGAAATTAGGTGAATGCTAAAAAAACAAACAAACATTTGGAAGTACTTTTTTTTTCTTCAAATTTTGTTTAATTTTTACAAATATAGGCAAGATGTAGATATTCGAGTAAAAAAATATAAACAATGTAATTATGGTAGATTTAAATTTCAAACACTAAAAATTAAAAACAAAATTGTTATGGAATCTTAAATGTGAAAGTTCAAATTTATTATCTCACTTTTATTGGACACATTTATGTCACTTTAGTAATGTTTTCATTGACACATTTATTTCACTTTAGTAATGTTTTCTCTAACCATATCGTAATATATATTTTTCTTAGGAAAAAATATAATATCACAACTTAGTTCTTATTCTAAAAAATTGTTCCCATATAAAATTCGATTAAACTATGAATTGAAATATCAGAGTATGAATAAATGACACGAGAAAATGTTGTTAAAAAAAAAAAACCTAATACCTAAAGAAATCTTTATTCACCAGCTAAAACTTCAATATAATATATATTTTTATTATGAAAATAAATCTAATCTCACGATCTTGTTCCCATTCTTAAAAATTCTTCACACATAAGATTCGATTAAATTATTAAGAAATGCTAAGAAAATGTCGATAAAATATCATAAAATTTGTGCGACAAGAATTAGAGATAGAGATTGTTGACAAATGTCTTTTTCTGTCCCATTCCCAAAAACTAAATTCGGGAAAAAAATAAATTCTAAATATTTCTCCATCTTCATTTAAAATAGTCGGTGTGTCGAAGTCTCAAGGAAAATGCCAACACTTGATTTTCAAGTAATTTACTTTCTTAAAAAAAATAACAAAATTGTTTCAACTAGTTAATTTACTTTCTAAAGTTCAAACACAATCTTCCTTCACACATTTTAAAAATGTGTTTACTTTTTTTCTTTGCAGGTGCAAATATTATTAAAAGTATTGAACTAATTTTTATTAATATTAACTTCAAATTTATTATAGGATCTTTTAAACTTATTTGAATGCATGTAAAGTAATATTAGTCATTTGAAATTTTAAATAGTAAAATGTAATAATTTTGAAAGTCTATCAATTAAAATTAGACACTTGAAAATTTAAAGAACAAAATGGAATACGATATAAATTAAGCCAAATATCGATTTCAAGGTTTGAAGTCGTGACCATGAAGTTGAAATGGATTAACACCAAACAACATAATTGTGACACTGACTTATTCGTTGATAGAAAATTATATTCAAACGTATAAATGATAACACATAATATATTTTATGTAGAGTTTGTAATCCCCTTCTCCAATTTATTCTATAAAAAATAGCACATTAGTATCTTATTACTTGAACTATACAATGTAATTTAGATCTCATTTCTTATGGTTCCAATTTATTGTATTGCACACCTTCAAAAATAAAGATAAAAATCTTGTATTGTATTTATATTTCTTATATTTTGTTACCTAATTATGTTTTTTTATTTTTGAAAAAAATGTCACAATCTTAAGATATTATGAATAATTTTGTAAATATGTGATCATGATAGATTGAATTCCCTATCTCTTAAATTTTCAATACTTTTTTTGACAATTTCATGATAGTTTGTTGTATTGAATGCTGGAAATGGTAAGGAGTGAATTTGAATAGAATTTGTTCAATTATTCAAAGATGAAAATTAATCTGCATGACGAGATCAATTTATACTTTGAAGTTTATCACATCACATGGAAAAAAACAATAAACTATCAACACAATAATTTTCTAAACGTTTTTGGAAAGATCAATGATATTTTTGACAAAATTTAAAGCTCAAAAGTACTAATCGAATGGGTCAGTGGCGCAATGGTTTCATTGTTTGGTTGTAAACCAGTTTAACACCAGTGTTACAGGTTCGGGCCGAGAATCGATATATGTCTCCCTCCCCCAATATGTAATAAAAAATAAAAAAAAAACTCAAAAGTACCATTGAAACCAATCTCATAAAGTATTTAGTTTTTTTTAATATAATTTATCCTAAGCCTTCCATTCCTTTTCCAATCTAAACTCTTTTATTCTTTCTAAGTATTCCTCTTGCATAAAATAATGCAAATGCTGCAAAACTCGGGATTTTAGTAGTAGTTGGCATCCCTTCTTAGTTTTGAGTAGGTGGAATCATTTTGTTTTAGTTTTTCTTTGCATTCTGATTGGATTCACGAATTTTCCTATGAATTATTAGATATTCATATTCCTTAAAATCATATATATAAATTTTTGAGCTTTCTTTCAAAACAATGAATAAACCTAAAATTGTTAAATTAGGTTTAAATTCGTGTCCATAGTTAATTTGTAAAAATTAATTTTATAAGAAGTTCAAATATAAATTGACAAAAATATCTCTCATATATCTAATATAAACTAAGCTCAAATTAGTTTCCATATCTCTCTTCCATGAAAAGGCAATACTTACCCATATTTCTGATTTGTGATACTCATGATATTGATTGGTCGGAATTCATTTTCAGCAATAAATGCATAGAAATAAAAACAAAGATACAAAATTTATTAACTTTTTGTTCATCCTTTCCTTGCCATTGATTGGAAGAAAACAGCATTGTAATTAACAAAAGAACCTTTTTGATTGGATTGGAGGATTAGGGATTTGAGAACATCACGAATCGACACGTGTCCCATTCGTTCATCTTTCTCCGTAACAAAAAAAAAGTATTTTTTTTGCCCTAGTCTTTGTGTACTTCTCTGCAGCCTTGCCGGTTTATTTTTAATTAATTTTAATTTAATTTAATTTTCTGGGTCGTGTAAATTGCGGTAAGCAACCCTTGATTTCTTATTATTTCTTCATTTTGATTCCCTTTTCTTTTCTTTTTTTCTCTCTCTCTTTTTTCCTTTTCCCCTTTTTAAGCTCTGCGGATTTGTGATGTTGAAGAGGAAAAAGAAGGGATTTGCAAGAAGACTCTACAGTTGACGAGCGAGAGATTCGGTAGTGAAACTTTTCTCTTCAACCCTTTTCTTCGTTTAATCTCTTAGTTTTGATTTTGGGGTTTTTAATTTTTTGTTCTTGTTTTGATTATTACAACTAATTGAAAGAGAAAGCGTGAAAGGGATAGTGAGATAAAGAGATGGAACTGAATTGTATACGAGAGGTTTACAAGAATTGCCTCTGATTTGGGGAAACTCTGCTAATTTTGTTAAAAGGGTTACTATCTTTTCTAGGGGTTTCCTCTGATTCTTGGGATTTCTTCTCTTTGGGTTTTTTCTCGTGAATTTTTGTTACCCTTTTTCTGTTCCTTTCTTGTGCTTACACATGGGTTTGTTCTGATTTTTCTTGGGGTTTTTTTTGTTTCTCTTTATCTTTCCAGGTTTTTCTGTGCATTTAAGGTTTCTTCTGGTTGATTCTTGCTCTTTGTAATTGTTTGGGGTTGGACAGAAAGGATTTCCAGAGAGGGGAAATTAAATTGATGGGCCTTTTATGAAATTTCTCTTCAAAATTTGTGTTCTGATCCAGAGTAGTTGACCAGATCTGGATGCTCATTTTATTTCCCCACCACTTTTTAGGCCTTTCACTTGGTTTTTACTGATGGAAAATTGTTTGTTCAACCCCAACATTTACATTCCAAGTTCATTCTTAATGACAGGATAAGGCACTGGATTAATTGAAATATGACAGGTCTTGTTGTAGTCTTAGAGGGGTTAGGGAGTAGCTTTTTCAATTTCTTAGATAGAGAATTTGATGGAGGAAATGTCTCAAGCGGTTGTGGTGCCATTTAGGGTAGGTGATTCAGTCTGTGATAACCCCATCATGGAAACTCCCATGGATATCACAAGACTTAAGCTAATGGCTGATACTGCTGGTTTGTTATCTGATTTTGTGACTAAGTCTTCTGACGACCCGACTGAAGTAGGTTCCGATGATTGTAAGTGTTCTAATGAGGAGGAAGAGGTTGTTATTACTGAAGTTTCGGTTATAAATGATGATAAATGCAAAGATGTTCCGTTGTCGGTCGTGTTGTGTGAAAATAATAATAATTGGGTTGCAGCGGATGAGGTGCTATTCCATGGAAGTGAGGAAGATGATTCTTTATCTTTTGAGGGTGATCACATTTATGACAGCTCTTGTTCGCATTCAGTGGTTAGTGAGACTAGCAGCATTTGTGGTGATGACTTTTTAGGTTCTGAGGTGTCTTATTTTGAAGCATTTAGTTCAATCAGCAACGCAAAGGATGTTAGCAGTGTTGAAGTTGCAACTACAACCAATCTTGGAGAATCTTATGCCGAAAGTCTCGAGACTCAGATTGCGAGTTCTTCTTCTGGAGCAGTTAGCCTTGAAGAAGACGTTAGAGATGGGTTAGGCATTGAAGCATGTAACATGGTCATCCAGCTTCCACTTGAGAAAAGGGCAAGCGGACCAGTCGGTCGAAGTGTTTTTGAGGTAGACTGTGTGCCCCTTTGGGGATTTACATCAGTATGTGGAAGAAGACCTGAGATGGAAGATGCAGCGGCAACTGTACCTAGGTTTTCAGAACTTCCTGTCCAAATGCTTATTGGGGACCAAGTTCTTGATGGCTCAAGCAAGGCTATAGCTGACCAAAGTGTTCATTTCTTTGGAGTTTATGATGGTCATGGTGGCTCTCAGGTATGGCTAAAATTTTCATTTGTCAAGTGAATGTGTTTTTTGTTTAATTCCCTCCTGCCATTCCATCATATACAAATCTTCTAATTAGTCACACTCTGTTGGTTTAACTTCTTCCTCTTAATATATATATTATATAGGTCGCAAATTTTTGTCGTGAACGAATGCATTTGGCTTTATCTGAGGAGATAGAACTTGCTAAGCAAGAAATAGCCGCTGGCAATTTGAAGGTTAACTGCCAAGAGTTATGGAAAAAGGCATTCACCAAAGTTTTTCTAAAAGTTGATGCTGAAATTGGAGGGAAATCTGGGGTTGAACCTGTTGCACCCGAAACTGTAGGATCCACTGCTGTTGTTGCAATTATTTGTGCCTCTCATATTATCGTGGCAAACTGTGGAGACTCGCGAGCAGTTCTTTGTCGTGGGAAGGAGCCAATTGCATTGTCTGTGGATCACAAAGTACGGTTGCATTTTCCATTTTATTAATGATCTTGTCATATTCGTGCTGGGTTGTTGGATGTTACCTTTGTTTTACCTATGATTCTGGTCCCCTGATCCTTATTGGCTTTAATATCTTTGTTGCTCACAGCCAAATAGAGAAGATGAATACGAAAGGATTGAAGCTGCGGGAGGAAAGGTTATACAGTGGAACGGGTACCGTGTTTTCGGTGTTCTTGCAATGTCAAGATCCATTGGTACGTCTTCTCCTACACAAATCTTAAATCCCTATGCAACGACTTCAAATAAATAAGAGTGTTCCAGCAAGTCAAAGTATCTTTCTCACGAGACTTTTCATTATTGTCCGTCAAGATTCTAGGTTTGTCATTCATGAAATGTGTCCACTGGTTTATCAACAGTGGATGCTAGTTTGGAGTTCAAGTTCCATTTCTTAATAAAACATTGTTTGTGGTGCTGATATTAGTGTATTTACTCTTATTAATCGAATAGTTTAGAGTTCCAGTAAGGGGATAGATATAATGAGATGTTGAGGCAGAACTTCTGTAAATTTTGATCCACGTGCTCTTGATTTCCTTGCCTCAGAAGCCTCCAACAAGGCCTTAGAGTTCACTTTCTTTTGATTCGTGTGATTGATTAGTCAGCGTACGCAGCAACTCGACTTATCTTACTGAACACTCGTCTTATCCTACTATATTTAATGTCAAGAAAGATCCTAGCAAATTAATTCCTTGGTAGACAACCACTATGAATTGAATTCATTCCCTCTTAGTTTTTCAATGCCTTTTTGACCATTAGGCCAATTGGCCCAATTCATGATGGTTGTTTCAATTGTTAATTGTCTCCTTATAGATTAGTGACAATTGAGTGTATGAAACCATGCCGTACTCTGTAATAGGTTAAAGTTGAAACACATTCACTGTTATCTTGAGACTTTCTATTAATTGGATATCAAGCATATCGAAACGAGTTATTTTGATGTTCCAATTCTTCAATCACTATAGTTACTTGAGGTTAAGTGGGGAAAACTTGGATGCTTTCTGAGTTTGACCTGAAATAACATAAAAAAAGGGAGATTGCTTTCAATTCTGCAGTAAAAATGGGAATATGAAAACTTGATTACTTGCTGGTTTTTACTAGTTTAATGAACATAACTGTAGAAGGAGACTGTATTTTGTTGGTGTTGGCACTTAGGTTGGATTCATACTTCATAATTATGCAACACTTGTTAAAACCACGATTATTCAAGTGCATCTCCCATCTGGGTTGCAGGTGATAGATACTTGAAACCATGGATCATCCCGGAGCCGGAAGTGATGTTCCTCCCTCGAGCGAAAGACGATGAATGCCTCATTCTAGCCAGTGATGGTTTGTGGGACGTGATGTCGAATGAAGAGGCATGTGACCTGGCACGGAGACGAATCCTACTCTGGCATAAGAAGAACGGCGCCCCTTCGCCTTCTGAGAGGGGTATTGGGATCGATCCTGCGGCTCAAGCAGCTGCGGAATACCTCTCGAACCGAGCTCTTCAAAAGGGCAGCAAAGACAACATCACAGTAATTGTGATTGATTTGAAAGCTCAAAGGAAATTCAAGACAAAATCATAACCACAATGTGGTGATGACACGGTGCATCATCCTTTTTAGTTGTACCATATTCTTTTTATGATTTATGAGACAAGGAACACGATATTAATGTTCGCCCGACTATTTTTCTTCGGGGCATTATGATGATGATATTAATGATATGAATGTGAAGGGGAGCATGCAGCATTCCAGACTCTCCGTGGGCCGGAGTGATTGTTATAAGCTCCAGGTCGTGACGAGTTTCTGGGAATGTAAATGGTTGCTGCAGCAATGTGATAGGATAGGTGAAAGAAACTGGGAGACAATTCCACGCTTATGGAGTATTTGCTTTGTGTATCATTTCGTACTCTTGGTGCTTATTATAAAGAATTAGCAGAAATTGAGGTTATTGTTATGTTACCATCTTTTGCAGGTGCACTCTTTCTTTGATCTGTTTTAAGATCATCCATTTTTGGGAAACTTTTCCTGTCACTGAAATGCTAAATTTTGCCTTCATTTTCCTCTTTCTGAAAACCATTTCATGTTTTTTCCTGAGTTTATTCACTACTATACACATCTTCATTAGTTTATTCTGCAGTCTCTCTTTGAGCATTTCATGGTTTAGTCTCTAGTTATTAGTGAATAGTAACTTGGACGTGCTACCCATTTCGTCACCTAATCGATATGTATCTTTGATTATATTATAAGGTAGGTTGTCGCCGATTTTTCTCTTTGGTATTAGTGAGAATTTAGGCTAGCTTAGATATATTTTCACGGAATAGATTGTCAGATCCTATAAAATTTGGATTGTCTGATTCTCGTGATTAGCATGGATTGAATTTATAACTTATAAATCTTTGTAAAATTCTCTTTACCAGCTGGTCAAGAGTAAGAAGTCATTAGATTGAATTGGATACTTGTGTCCTAATATGCTTGACTTTGAAGTTGGAGAATGTTTAACAGTTCAATAATATTCAGAATATTTCTAAAATTATAGTTAGCCATGTCGTGGTATTTCGCTTTCGTATTTGGCCAAAATCTTCGGATGAAAAAAATGATTTTGTGTATATGCATTGATGGATAGACTAACCAAATCAGGTGTTTCTGGAGAATGGAAAATGTATCAAAAGTTTGGAATGAATTAAAGAATTTGAACGGGTAACTTCTTAGTTATCGAATCATACATCATATTAATTGAGCAAGTTAGAGATTAAATTGTTATGGATTTAAAAATTTCACCTTAAATATTTTCTTTTATTTTTTATTTTTGTTTTTTTAGTTTGATTCTTAAATTTTTAGATGTTCATTTTCAATTCATATATTTTTAACGAGATAGTCCCTGGAATAGATTTTTTTGTTATTTTTTTTAATACTCTATTAAATTTTCATATATGAATTTTAAAAATATGTTCATGTTGTGCCAATATTTATATTAAATCATTATGATTAGTGAAATTTTGATTAAAATGAAATCCAAATTCATCCTAAGCATCAATAAGTATAAAGATTAAAACGAATTGATAAATATGAAGACTCAAATTAAACATTTGATAATACAACCATCAAAATAAAACAATCCTAAATTAGATGATGCCAAAATGGTGATCATTGGTATATACAATCAATATCATAAATTCGAATTATTAAGTCCCCATTTAATAACTATTTTATTTTTTATTTTTCGTTTCTAGTTTTTTATTTTTTGTTTTAAAAAATAAAAATGGTATAAATTTGATAATTAATTTTAGTTTTATGTTTTTAAAAATTAAAAACAAAAAAATATGTTTGATAACTGTTTTTTGTTTTCAAATATCATTATTATTATTTTTTTACTTTTTTACTATTTATTCTTGTTATTTTCCTACTTTTTTTTTAAACAAAAATAAAAACTTGTTTTTAAAAGTTACTTTTTTTAATTTTTAGAATTTCTTTGATATTTAAAAATATTTTTAAAATTTTAAAATAAAAACAAAAATTAGCTATCAAACAAATCTGTATTTAAAACGTAAAAACAAAAACAAAATCGAAATAACTATTAAATGGAACATAAATTTTAAACCTCCACTTTTCAATATAGTTTTATTTTTAATATTTGATGGTTTTTTTTAATTATAAATTACCTTACTCATTGAATCCTACTACTCTCATACACTTACCATTTATTTTTAAAAAATGTCTAAGCTACTAGCAGAGAGAAGTACCGAATGGGTTAACGGGTTATAAACCAATTCAATACCATCGCATGTTCGATCCCGAGAATTAGTTTCCCTCCACGAATATGTACTCAAAAAATAAATTGAGAGAGAAGTTTTGTTGTTGAATTTCCAAAAAGAAATATATGGCCAAAAATGGTATTTTAATCCACAAGGAAAACGAGTATTGAATTGAAATATGACATAAAAGGCGGAGAAATTTCCCAGAACCGCCGCCCAGTTCAGGCCATTGTTTCTTCTCCGACGGCCATTTTCATGGTGATGTGAAATCGCAATCAATGGGAATCAAAAGAGAGACTAAAACTTCCGCTTCTGCAACATCTCCATGTGCCGATTTAAGGATTTCATATCACAATTGTTTCAATCGGTTCGTTTCGATTCTCATTCCCTAAACCTTTTCAAAACCCTAATTCGTTTGGATCTCGGCTCTGTTTAAGCGATTTCTAGCTTTTGATTTGCAGGTGGTACTCGGAGAAGTTTGTTAAAGGTGAATGGGGCGAAGAACCGTGCGTCTCCGAGTGGCGGAAGTACAGGGCTTGCCTTTCTGTATGTATTTAAACTTTGTTTCGTTACTGTTAGGGTTTCTTAAATGTCATCGTTCGTTTTTGTTTGGATCTCATGTATCGTTCGATTGATAGGAGCATTTGGATGATAAGAAGTTGAAGCGTTTCTTGGAAGAGGAAACGCTTGTTCATTCCTCCATGAAAGCTGAAACGAGTTAACGATCGAGATATGCTTACTTGATGGTATGCTTGAATTCATTGGTTCCTGGAATTAGAATTACGACACATTTTTTAGGCCTTTATGAACTTGAAAATCATGTTTAGTTGTAATTGGACATTCGTAGAATTAACATGCCTGCATTTTGAAGTTTACTTTCTAGCCTTTTCATTTCACCACTATTAGAAATTTAGAACAAATGGAGTGTTTTGCTCCTCGTCTTTTGTTAAGACATGCGGCATGCGGTTATGAAACGACAATCAACAATTGATAAACGAAGATATGAAAACAGATAACGATAAACGTGAAAGACGAAGATGAAACAACACACAGAATTTACGTGGTTCATCAACGTTGTGTTGGCTAGCCCACGGGCAGAGAGGGGGCGGAGTTTTATTAAGGAGAACAAAATTATAGAGTTTACAGAATGAATGTCATTTTACGGCTAGGGTTTAATTCAAGTTTATATAGACACTCTCATTAAACCCTATTACAAAATGCGTAAGCATTTAACAGAAAACGGATGTAGACGCGCGCTGCGGAAATAGAATGCTGATGCGCAAACACATGTGGAACGCATTGCAGCAATGCGCTGCAATGCGAGATGCGTTTGCGCACGGGATGAGCTAAGCGAATACGGAATGTGTTTTCGAAACGGGGGCGTTGCCCCGCACCCCCATACTAATCGCAGGGCATCAATGCGTTCAAGGCATAATACAAACACATGCTTTTGTCATTGATAAAACACTTACCTACAAGAGCAATAACTTGGCGACATCAATGTGTGCCCATGAACCAAGAGTCTAGGGTTCGACCCCAACCCCCTTGCGTTTATTGAACTAAAAAAAAGAAGATAACTTTTGCCTTGATTGTAGTTTGTATCAATTCTTTCTACTTAATTTTTAGACACTCTTGATATTTTAGTCCCCCAACAAGTTGATGTAGAACTAATTGTTGTAATTCATCAAGCCAAATGCTAAAGAATACAATCGAGTGGAATTACCCAAATCCATTTATTTTCTTCTTTATCTTCTTGCTAATGCCGTGCTGTCAGTTCCATTCCTTCTCTCTTTCTTTCTTGTTTGAAGAACATCTGAACTTCAACTACTTGATAGAAATTCAACTAGATTAGTTTTTTAAAGATATGTTTCCTTTTTTAATAGAAAAAGTTACTGTGTTCTATGGTGGGTTCCTCTCTCTGCAGAATTCTCTTTTTTTAAAAGTAATTCTGCATCCCGCTTAAAAGAACCATTGTTACTGAACCAAAGAGTTTGTCCCTTTCTTTTTCTAGGTTTTTAGGCCAATCGTATCTCCTTGAAGCTTATTATTTTTAGTTCTATAGTGTAGTTCTTTTCTCTTCAAACAGAAATCTGTTCTCTGTTCAAGAAAATTGCAGATAATTGGCTGGTGATACTGATAGAATCTACCACACTTTTCTATTAAAATAAGATAAATCTCCCGAGAGGATCTCTCTAAGAGCCAGAGTACAAAATACGACAATTCAATGGATGAATAATAAAGACCTAACCTCTCCTATTTATAATGACTCTAAACCCTAGCCTTTTACTTGTTCCCCAAGTAAACCCCTAATTGAATAATAATCTCTAATAAGGCCCAAAAGTCCAATACAATTGAAATAACAATTAATTAATCAATAATAAATACTAATACTAATATTCCTAAAACTCCAAGGTCCGGATCGTATCAATACTTTCCCCCCCAAGAGCCACCTTGTCCTCAAGGTGTTCCATCTCCGATGCCACCTTCTCGCACTCCATCTTCCGCAAAAATCAGTCACCTCAACATCCTGGTAATCGTGTGCATCCCGAACGACCCACACATCCAAATTCTGAAGCTCTTTCTTCTTACAACGATGTCCTGGGACAAATTGTTCATCGCAGCGGAAACATAACCCTTTGTCCTTCCTAGCTCGAATTTCGGCTTCAGTGAGTTTTTTACAAGACGTCGGGTGAACGGTTGTAGTCCTGTGGGACAAAATCTCTGTGCTTCCAGTTCCCGATCCAATCGTTCCTACTTTAGCCTTAATCATTGCGTAAGTACTTCCCTCGCTTTTGGGCAAAATGAAAAGCAAAATCATCCTCAATCACTTGGGCCATAAACATTTTCTCTTCAATGCCCATCGGTCGTAGTTTACGATCGCGCCCGTATCTCCTCTTTCACCCACTTTCCCACTTCCTCCAATGCACTCATACCGATATCGCGCATTCCCTTAGCGGCGCTCAAAGCTCCGCGATATTCCTTCACCGCTCCTATTTGCTTCAAACTCATGAAGTTGGCATACTTATTGGCTTGGGCCACCCGTTGGAAACGCCCAACAACCCATCTTTGAATTCGCTCCACGAACGAAAAGGAGCACGGTCCTCCTCATACCAAGCCACTCTAATGCCTCCCTTCTAAACATAACCCCGCCTCAACCCCTTCATATTCAAATAACTTGTTTACCAGAAATAACGCTCGACCCGACTCAACCATCCTACTGGATCCTCATCAACAAGACCCTTGAAAATCGGCATCTCCAATTTTCTAAATCTCCCATCACATCCCGGTCCCTCCCTTCCTCCTACTCTCGACCTCCCCGCTCAAATCTTTCTTCTCCTTCCCACCCAAATCTCGCCCCCTATTTCGGACATTGTCACTCCACCCACGATCATCCCAACCGGCCATGTGCCAACGACCTATCAAAGCCCATGTGCAACCTTCTCTCCTCCAGACTGCTTTTTCTCTCCACGACCCTTGATCCCCTCTTTGGCCGAACTCCGGTCCCTCGTAAATCGTCAACCAAATTTCGCCCCGATCGTTCCAACCGGCCATGCGCTGCTCGATCCGTCAAACCAACGCGCACTTTCCTCTCCTCCGTAACCCCATATCTTCCCCACCACTTCGAGGCTCTCCTCGTCGATCAAAATCGCCCGATGCTCGTATTCCCATCGAAATTCCCTTGAAAGTCCGTCTTCTGGTCCAACCCGATCGACTGACCCGACCGGTCCCGACCAAATTTCCACCCCGACCCGGCCGCTCGCACCCGAGCCACACCCTCGCCCGCTTTGCACCAGCATCACGCCCGCGCCGCGCCGCCGCCGCCCACGCCACTCCGACGCTCACTCGCGCCCGGCCGCTACCTAACACTCCACCGCGCTGCCTTGCCGCGACACGCCCACGCCCACTGTGGTCGCCAATGCCCTCATCCCCGCGGCCCAACACCTCCACCGCTCCACCCGAGCCGCCGCTTCTCCACCGCCCCACTCGAGCTCGCGCCCAAAGACGCCTGCCCGACCCTCACTGCGCGCCGATCCCGCACCAAGCACTCGCATCACGCTCCCGATCCCGCATGCCCAAAATTTCTAGCCTTCCCAGCGTCGCCGCCGCGCCCGACCGAGGCCCAACCCTCCGCCTGCGCCAGCCCCACCTTCTCTCGCCACCCGTCGTCTAGTCGGCCCGCCCGCCAAAACCGCTGCCTCTCTCTGCACAGACCCACCGGGACGACGCCGTTGTCCCCTGTGGTTTCGCTCATGCGTTGCTTTTCCCTTGGCCACCGGGTTCACCTGTTAACCGCACCCGGATGCATTCCATCAATATCCGGATATTCCGATTTATTTGTTCGATTTGTGAGTTAAATTTCGCATCTTGTTGTTCGAACCTTGCATCGATCTTTTGCCCTAATCGTTCTTCCAACGATTCCACTTTTGCTTCCGCTTCCAATCGCTTTCTTTGACAATTCGGCCGAGCTATCTTCCCAACTCTGCATCCTCGTTTCCATCTTAGTCGATACCATTCCCGGATCGGTAAATGGCTCTGATACCAAAATGATAGAATCTACCACACTTTTCTATTAAAATAAGATAAATCTCCCGAGAGGATCTCTCTAAGAAGCCAGAGTACAAAATACGACAATTCAATGGATGAATAATAAAGACCTAACCTCTCCTATTTATAATGACTCTAAACCCTAGCCTTTTACTTGTTCCCCAAGTAAACCCCTAATTGAATAATAATCTCTAATAAGGCCCAAAAGCCCAATACAATTGAAATAACAATTAATTAATCAATAATAAATACTAATACTAATATTCCTAAAACTCCAAGGTCCGGATCGTATCAGATACCTGTGCCATATGGTTACTTTTTTTACGAGATTCCTATCGGGTAATCTGAAAACAACATCAAAATGTGCCATAGTGGAGCATTATGCTCATAGTGTGCTGCACCCATTTCGACTGTTTTGGAGTCAATTTGCAAAGTGAACTTGAGGATTATTGGTGAGCAATTGCATTCAAGGTGCACTCTTTTTGTTATCTGATATAAGACCCTCCATGCATTATTGTTTTGGGGAAACCTGTCCTGTTATTAAAATGCTAAAATTTTGCCTTCGTTCTACGCTATCTTTTTCTTTTTTGAGTACATCAACCTAGAAGTTGATAATACATGTCAATTACCTCCGGTCTCAACTTGCGTTGGCTTTTACATTAACTTCTTCCTCTTAATGAAAACCATTTCTCATGCTTTTCCCTGTTTATTATCTACTTCTATACATATCTTTATAACTATCTCTCTTTGAGCATTTCATGGTTTGGAGTCTCTACTCACTTGTGAATAGTGTTGAGATCTCAATTGTCCCACATTGAAAAAGTGAGGAGTCCAACATTAATATAAAAGAGATATGAGTTACTCCCCTCATTGCCAATTGGTTTTGAGGTGGAACTCCATATTCTCTAATATGGTAAAGCCCATAAAGTCCAAATGGGTATCGGTCCAATAAAAATGAAATTGAGATCCGATTCAAGATCGGTGAGCCCAAAAGAGGCACCATCTTGAGGGGGCATGTTGAGATCTCAATTGTCCAACATTGAAAAATTGAGGAGTCCAACATTAATATAAAAGATATATGAGTTATTCCCTTCATTGTCAATTGGTTTTGAGGTGGAATCCCATATTTTCCAATAAATAGTAACTTGGAAATGCAACACATATCTTGGTTATATTATAAGATAGGTATATAGTCATTAGATTGAATTTGATTCTTCTGTGCTATTAATGCTTGACCTTGAAGTTGGAAATCTTGAGTTTATTCATTTTAATAGTATCTAAGAAAATAGAGTAAGGTTCATATTATTTCTTAAATTAGAGTTCTTTCTTTGATCTGATGGGGTTTCCATTTTTGTATTTGGCCATAATCTTCTGCTGTAAAAAATGGATTTTGAATTATGGGTTGATGGATAGACTAAGCAGGCGTTTCCTGGAGAATGGAAAATGTGTCCAGCTCTTTAGTGAAAAGATATCAAGAGTTTTTTTTTTTTTTTTTCGGAGATAAAAAGATATCAAGAGTTGTGGTAGAGTCATTTATAGTTTTAAGATCATTGTACAAAATGAAGAACTATAATTTGAAAGAAATGAACTCTGGGAGTTGGACAATGAAAATGAATAAGGTTTAAATCAATTTCGGTTCGAAATTCGTCAAATCAACAATTTTTTTTAACAATTTAGTGTAAACTAGTGTCTAACAATTTAGTCTTATGCTTCTTTTAAAGTCCCAAGTTGAAGATTTATTTGTGACATTATTCTTTCGATGTTTTCGGTGTCTGGCTTTGGGACGGACGTGGTCACCATTGTTAAAAAAAAACAATTTAGTCTTATACCTACTTTGGTGTTAAAAGTTTAATGAATTTTGTTTACATATGCAGATTGATAAATTATTAACTGTGGTCATAAGAATGTTAAATCTCTTCAGCATTGTGAACCATGCGTTTCTGTCAGTTTTGGTTCAGCTGTTCTTGATTTTTTATTTAATTTATTTTTTAATCCTCTGCTTACTTCATTTGAGAAAAAAATAGGCATCAATTTCAATTTGTTCACCACATACAGTTTCATAACCTCTTCCCAAAATATGGTTTCTGATAAACCAATGACTGAAAATTCTAAAACAAGAGGTGGGAGTTTAATGCATTTTTATAAACAATCCTTAGTTTTTTTATTTATTATTTTTATAATAAGCCCAAGTGTGTGGGAGAATTTTGACCGTTAGTAAAACTTTGAATCACAAGTTTTTAAATCTTTCAATTGTTTTTTGTCCTCCTTCGGTCGCTTTCTTATGGTGTACCCAGCAGTAAATAGGCTTTATTCTTCATGAATTCAATGTTACATTGAAAAAGGTAATTTTCTGTATCAATTGTCATTTCATGTATTTATGATGCAGAATAAGTTGAATTTCTTGACCCACAAATAATCTATTATACTTAAAAGAAAAAAAATGAATTCATGTATTTATGGTTAATAAACTCTACTCGATGCTAATAAGAGCAATTGCTTAGTATAAATGTATATTTAAGAGTCATGATTTTTTATCTACATTAATAGATGTTGAACTAAAAAAAGTCTACTGTTCAATAATTGTTATGAATTAAAATAAATATGTATATTTTTTTAACTATAAAAAAAAAAATTGAACCAGATGATATATCAATTCAATTTATAAATAAAAATTAACATGTCAGTTTCATTAAAATAATTGACATTTCCTAGTCAAAAGAAGACATTTCATTAATAAAACTTAATAAGACCGATTCTTTTTTTTAGAAACAAAATAATAATACCGATTCTCTTTTGCTGATCTAAAAAAATAATATGCCATTCTCTCAGTTTTTGCCTAAAAAAAGGAAGCCATCGCTTTAATTCAATGTTTTGAGAAGGAAACTATAATATCTTCCTTTAGTTTATGCTTTTTCTTCCAATTTTAATAATAAGCATTTAATAGAATTAAATTTTTTATTTTATTAAACGATGTCATGGGGTAATATTTATGTTGGTACTAACTCCAACACATGGGGTTATTTTGGTTATGATAATATTTTGGGCATTATAGTGCTTTTAGATAGGTAAGATTTAAATCATTCACTCCAAAAATGTCACAGTAAGTAATGGGATAATAAGAATGATATTATTTCTCTGTTCTGCTATCTACTCTTTAAATAATTTTAAAATAAAAATTTGACTAAAAATGTAAATGTTTTTTTTAAGAAAAACGAAAATCGTACGAGGAAAATTTAGACAAAGCAAACTTAATTTCATTTGAAAATAGATAGCTATAAGTCTTAAAAAAACAGATAGCTACAAATAAAATTAACATAATTATATTGCACTTGGAATTTACCAACAACGTTTACTTTATCAAGTTTAATGATTTATGTGTAAATGAACTTTTGTTTAATGGAATTGTTTGACCCAATTTCATAATTATAATTAGAAGTATATGGATTAAATTATTATAAATTAAAGTATGAAACTAAAATATTATAAATGCCAAATTATGGACTTTAAAAGGAGCTTATAAGTAGGCCAATTTGCGGAGAAATTGTCCAAGCTGTGGCTGACATATACTTCTATTTGTGCATTACAGTTTAAGCATTTTTCAGCAACTTCGAACAAGTAATTTTTCAAAAAAGTATGTCTTGAAATCCTTAGTTTCAAATGTTGGGTTGCCTCTTGGGGACATGGAAGAGTTGTAGTCAATGATTAAAAAGGAATTGTTAAAAATGAATTATTTCTAATAATTAAAAATGAATGATTAGAAACGATGAATTATTTTGAATAATTAAAAACGAGTGATTATAAATAAGATTATTTTAAATAGTTAAAAAACTCGTTTGATGTAATTTTTTAAATAGTTAGTAAATATTCGATTTAAATATTCCTTAAATTTATAAACAAACACCTCCCTAAGTTTTTCCCACAATTATTTTAACAACAGGTTGACTTCTTTTTTTTTTTTAATTATATTTTTTGGCCTGTTGCAACACATTTAATTTCAAATACTTTATCATATAAATTAAGTAAAGATACCACATCAAATTATTTTTCAACACAAAAATTAAAGTCGTGTACTTCCATAAAATAAAATAAAATAAATTCTAATTTTTTATTTGTGTCCACATTTGGTACTAAAGTTATGATAATCATAGTCGTTGATTTTTCTTAAAAAAGGCCCTCAAGTTTTTTTCTTCAATATTTTAAGAGCAGGTTGACTTTTATTTTTGACTAATGGGGATGCAACACGTTTGATTCAAATACTTAGTTGAATATATTAAATAAATAAGGCACATTTAATTATTTTTCAAAAAAAAAATTAAACGACTAACTTAAACATTTTTTTTAGTATAATGAAAAATTGAGCATTCAAACTTCAAATCTCATAATCTTTAATACATCAGTAATACCGGTTAAGTTTTGCTTACTTTAACATTTAACCTAAATACTTTAAACTTTGGAATGTAAGCAAATTTGATATATTAAAATATCAATTTGAATACAATTCATAGATAAAGAGATTTTTTAGAATATTTGAAGTGAGAGAACTCAATTTTTTAATATAATATATTTGATTAAAACAAATTTGTTATCACCTTAAAATGTTGAAAGTTCACTAAATGAGTTAGTAACGCAGTTGATTATCTTATTTGATATTAATCTATTTCTATCTTACCATCACAAGTTTGAGTCTAGAAATCAGTATTTGACTCTCATATTATTTGAGAGCAATAGTTGCCCACACAAAAAGAAAAAGATGGTACTGTGGTTAACTTTCAAATAGAAAGCATATACACCTGAGTCTCCTGCATTATAACTTGGCCCTTCTCCAAATAATTTCAAAGTTGGAAAACAAAAGAGAAAAAATATTAATTTGATATGGGACCTAGCATACCCTCAAATCTCAAATATTTAACTATTGCGCCACATCTTGAAGATACATTCATTTGATTTTTACATTTTAAAATTAAACACTTTAAATTAGATTTTTAGAATATTTGAATTTAATATTTACTTTGTTTTAAAAATTAAGTTTACCTAAAGATTTTTCATGTATAATAAAATAAAACCCAAAAATTCTATGAACAATAGTTTTTTAGAAGAAGAGCGTACATAACAGAAAATAAGGGTGGACTTAGTTAAAAGACAAAAAAACCTATGAGATAAATGATTTTAGATAGTCTTTAATCAATTGCACAACATTTTTTAATCAAATCTTCAATTAATATAGAAGATAGTCCTCAATCAAGAGGTGTTGTAATGGTACAATTGGAATATGTAAAAAATACCAAAAAATTTGTTATGCATGAAATATTGATAAGAAAGTGTTATAATTAAATTATACAATAAAAAAGTTGTTCCCTAGAACAAATTCCCTTAAATAATAAATTTATCAATATATTAAGATTTAAAAATAATTTAATGAGCATTTTGTTATGTAATTAACAATTTTATTTTAATAATGATTAAAGTTTAACATTATTGAAATGTCAAAATTAAAACTGTCATAAATTAAAAGTATTAATTCAATAACATTACTATATATTCAATGATCAAAAGTGATCAAAAGTGCATGAGATTGAATCGCCCTTTTAGAGTCTGACTTTACCTACTAAAATGTAGTTTCCAAAAGAAAAAAAGAGTATTTATTTATTTTCTTGAATTCAAAATAGGGACATAATAATAAGGTCAATATCACAATTAATTATTGGTTTGACGTTAATCTATTTCTACTTATCACCGGTTCAATCCCAAAAATCTTACTATTAAGACATTGTAAAGATCGGAACTTTAGAATCGAAGGTAGGTGGGGTTGTTGGGTGCGTTTCGTTTCCCCAATCAACAGACACGTAATCCCATTTCCCAATCCAACGATTCAGCTTTCAATTTCTAAGAACCCATTTTGCAAATTCGCCTGATTTCGCTCACACCAAAATAGAAACCCAAATCCAGAATTCAATGTTTTCAATTTCTTACCATTTCCAAGTTCAACACTGGCGCATAAGACAAGATATTAATTTCATTCACGTTTTTCCTCTGAAAAAGGTTCAAAAAACCATCGCCCAAGATTTCCCAGGAATCAATTTGCTCGATTCCCAGTTTGATTTTGGGCTCTGTGGATGATTTTTTTATCTACCCTTTTGCCCTTTTGAGTGATTCGTCTGCTTTTGTATCACTTTTGGGGTTCAGTTTACTTTTTTTTTATCTGTGGTGGAGAAACTGAAGCTGCCCAATTATTGATTTTGGTACTGTTTCATTCTGTTGTTTGGTTGCTCTATTGCTTCTTTTGAACTTTGATTCTTTTACTGCGTTGTTTTAGGGTATTTCCCTCTTTCCCTCTTGACTGATTTGTCTGCTATTTTATCACTTTTGGGTTTCAGTTTACTTTCTTTTTTGTGGTGGAAGAGCTGCCCAATTGTTGCATTCAGCACTGTTTTTTTGCTTTCTGGTATTTTGTTTGATTCTTTTACTGATTTGTTTGATGGGTCTATTGTGTTAGAGTTGGGATATTTGGATGGAGTTGAAATGTGTCTGTTGGATTTGGGATTGTTTGTTTATGTTGTTGATTTCTGTTCGTTTCTTGTTAAATCACCAATCAACCCAAAAGATTAAACTAAGGAGTTGGAGTAAATTTAATTGTATTAACCAATACTCCATCAAGTATGCTTTGGAAATTTCATAAATGTCCTATAAGTGAAAATCAATTTTAATTGGGGATGAAAATGACCTAGCAAGGATATGAACACAACCTCCTACTCTGATGACATGATATTCACATGTTAAATTTAATTATTTCAATTTTCAACTGCTATGTTTTTCTATTTGTGATTTTTGAAAAAGGGTAATGGTGTTTTTATATAGCTTTTCTTATTGTAACTGATGATGTTGAATTCCTTTTTGTTTTTTGTCTTATGTTCCCTTTTTTGTTTGTGGATTCAGTGGCTTACCAGAGTTATTGGGTACCCTTTATTTGTTGGAGGTTTTCTATGATGAGATTGTTGAAACACATAGAAGATTTAGGATTTGTTTAATGCAAAATGAAGTCTGGGAATTCTGATGGCATAGGGGAATCTGATGGGGGTCGGTTGCTTGAGGAAATTGAGGCAATAAGTAAAGCTTTGTACTTGAACAAGGGCCAAACAAATTCAATTTCAGAATCCCACTTGGCTGAATCAAGTTCAAGATTCAATCAGGGATATCCCCAGGAAGAAGCATTGTTGATCAATGAAACTGACAAAAAGTCATCATCTACATGGAACTGGAAGAAATCTTTGAAAGCTCTTACTCATATTCGGCATCGTAAGTTCAACTGCGTATTCTATCTCAAGGTTCATTCCATAGAGGGGTTACCTCTGAGTTTCAATGGCTATAGTTTAAGTGTGCATTGGAAAAGGAAGGATGAGATTTTGCGGACTCGCCCGTCTAAGGTTTTCCAAGGCGTGGCTGAATTTGATGAGACTTTGATTCACAAAGGTTCAATTTCTAGCGGGAGAAGTTTGGCTAACCACTCGGCCAAGTATGACCCGAAGCTTTTCGTGATCTATGTTTCTATGCTTGGAGCTCCGAGGCTTGATTTCGGGAAGCATTCGGTTGACCTCACGAGAATTTTGCCTCTTACCTTGGAAGAGCTAGAGGGGGATAAATGTTCTGGGAACTGGTCGACCAGCTTTCGACTTGCAGGCAATGCGAGAGGTGCCAGCCTGAACGTCAGTTTCAGTTTTTTAGTAACTAAAGATGACCCAATGAAATTGAGCGGTCCCGAAAACGTCGTCCAACTTCTGAAGTTGTTGCATTATAGGTCAAGGCTTTCTGCCTATGGTGCACCTCTTACTTCAACTAATTTAAATGGGCTTCCAAGCAGAGATGGAAATATTTCACATGGTCTAAATTATGGTTCTGTTACTTCAACTCAGTTTGATGATACAGAAACTTCGAATGAACAAAATCAGAAATTGGAGCTCGCCAATTCGATAAACGTTTTGTATGGCAAGATGGATGAGGCAGACCAGCATAAGTCAGATCTTTCAGGTTCTGAGTTTGCTGAACAGTTTGAAGTAAAATCTAATGAGGAAAACAAGTCTGATGAAGCAATTGGTGGAGGTTGTTATGACGATAGTGAGTTTTACATTATTGATTGTGGGATAGAATTAGCTGGGACAGAAGAGCATAGCTTGGATAAAATTACTGTTCAGACTATTGAGGGCTCCAAAATAGAAACTGTTTCTTTGGATGAGATCATAGACGAGGACAAAGTTGCCATCGAATGTACGTCAAGAAACATGTCCAAGAATGCTGTATGCGATATTCATGTAGACGACTCTACAAGAGACGACTTCAAATACGAACAGAATAACCTAGAACTAAAAGTGGAAGAAGTTGCTCCAGAAGAGCTAAGTTCAGATTCGGATTTCAAGTGTATCTTGCCGTCAGTGGAGACTACTCCCGGGAATGTTGGCGAACTCCTTGAACAGGAAAACGATATGGATGCCAAGGAAATTTGTGCTAGAAAATCTCTTAGCCCCGACGACTCTTATGATTCTGTGGTTAGTGAGTTTATAAAGGAGCTTGGGTTAGAGCATGGTTCCGCGAGGTTTTCAGATCCTGATGTATCGTCTCCTAGAGAGCGTTTACTGAGGGAATTTGAGCAAGAGTCCCTAATTTTTGGTAATTCATTATTGGATTTTATGGATATGGAGGAGTGGCAGGATTATGGAAGCGTTGATATGCTGGAGTCGACTTCTTGGAATTACAATGAAAATTTTGAATTTTCTATTCGTGTTGCTGAAGGACACGAGGGGCATCAGTCCTTGATACAGCGAAGGAAAGCCGAACTTCTTGTAGATTTAGAGACAGATGCTTTAATGGAAGAAGGGGGCTTAAATGAGAGAGATTTTGAGCCTTCTCCACATTATTGTTTAAGTGGATTTGGGAGTCCTATTGAGTTGCCCCAAGAAAAAGAACCACCTAAGTTACCTTCGCTTGAAGAAGGTTTCGGTGGATTTCTTAAGTTGGACAGTGGCGGGTTTTTGCGGTCCATGAGTCCTTGGCTCTTACAGAATACTAGTTTTGGACAGAGCTTAGTCATTCAATGTTCTGATCCAGTTGTTCTACCTGCTGAAATGGGTCATAATATTATGGATATATCACAACATTTAGCATTGGCAGGAACCAAAAACCTTTCAATGTTGGCAAAAAAGTTAATGCCTTTGGATGAAATAAGTGGGAAGACTATCCAGCAAATGATATCAGAATGTCCTCCCAGCACAACATTACTTGAGAGGTCAGCAATTGCAATGTTGATTTGGTTTCTAAAACTTTTATATTGTAACTCAAGTTTTCATTATCTCAAATCTTGCCAAATTCTTGATTCATTTTCTACGTCTATCACAGGGAGCCTATGCTCGAGAGTAACTTGTCTTGTTGTTTGGAATTGCCATCTTATCCAAACGATAATCTTCGATCTCTTCTAGATTCCAAGATGCACCTAGACCTTGTGTCACCAGATGATCTTGCTTTTCTAGCACTTGAAAAGATTGAAACCCTCTTAATAGAAGGATTAAGAATACAATCTGGCTTCTCAGGTGACGATACGCCAGCACAAATCAGTGCCCACCCTTTTCATCGTGTGTCTGCCAGTGGACAGAGGCGTCCCAATTTCGACGGTTCCTGTAGCTTAGAAGGATTAAAGGAATTGCAGTTTATGAATCGCCCCGAATCGGCAAGTGATATTGTTGGGTTGATGGATCTTTCTATAACATTGGAGAATTGGTTAAGGCTTGATGCTGGTAACATTAATGATGATGATGATCAAAATGGTCAGCACATTATGAAGACTCTTGTGGCTCATGGTGCTAACTATGCAGATATAGTTGCAAGACTATCAAAAGATATCAAGTCCAAAGAGATGGGATTGTTTAAGAACAAGCTTGTGGTGGCTCTCATGGTGCAACTTAGAGATAATTTACGAGACTATGAATCGGTTGGTGGCCCGATGATGTGCATAATGGAGGTCGAGAGGTTTTATATCGATACAGCTTGTGGTACGGCCAGTGAAATGAGCAGTGTCACCAAGGAGAATGAACCATTGCAAGCACAAGAAGACATGCATGAAACTAACCAGGACGAGGATCAAGCAGATAAAGAACACATTGTTCATGCATTTAAAATCTCTGATATTCATCTCTTGGGTGTAAATTCTGAGCCTAATAAGATGCAATTTTGGCAAACCACAGTGCAACAACAATCCGGTTCTCGTTGGTTGCTTTCGAGTGGAATGGGTAGAAACTTCAAGCTCCCGATATCCAAGTCGAAAGAAATCGTTTCATTTTCGTCTTTTCGTGCCAAAGCTTTTCCTGGCGATATCTTGTGGAGCATTTCCTCTGATATACATGATGAGGGGATGATTTCTTCTTCAACAGCTTCAAGTTCACATAAAAGAAACCCGGATGTCGTGATCCCGATTCAAAGCATCAATCCTCATAAACGTTTCACTTGATCAATCGATCAGCCTAGTGTTGTCAAAGAGAGTTTCCCATTAGTATTTCTTTTCCTTTTGTTTCACTGTAAAGAAATTGGTCAAAGCAAAAGTTTTCAGTGTCTTCATATCATAAGATTATTGTATTATATATTGGCTGAATTCAGAGCCATTTCTCTGAAAATATATGCGTTTCGAGATTAACAAATTTGCTACCGTGTACTGTGTTCTTTGAGTTATGAAGTAGAAGTCTGTAAGGGGTGGCACAATAGTTAAAGATTTGAGCTTTGAAGGTATGGTTCTTTCAAGGTTCTAGGTTCGAAATTTACCCGTGACATTACTCTTTTGATTTCTCCCGGTGCCTGGCCTAGGGACAGGCATGGTTACCCTTGTTTCAAAAAAAAGTTATGGAGTAGAAAAAGAAAAGAAGTGACTCACTACAAAAAAAAAACCCCTTTTAATAGCTTTTGAGAGGCTGATGGTAGGTGTTGAGTTGCATTGGAATTATGACCCATGATTACTTAGTTGGAAGTCTCGCTGTTCATTGAGTGAGCGATGATCTATTTTGTAATTTGGGGTGAAACCTAGATGAAATATGTAATTGAGTTTATATTTTTGTATTTAGCTGTTTTATGTTTTGGACCATATTTTGTAATAGGATTTTATGAGAGTACATTATATAAGTTATTTTAAAACCCTAGTCCTATTCGATCAACATTTGTATTTTGTATCTCCAAGTTAATAAAACCGTTCTCTCTTCTATCTATGGATGTAGCTAATACACTATTAGTGAACTACCATGTTCTTTACAATTTTTCTTTGATTGTTCTGATTTCATAACAATAGGTTTTACTGATAATGATTGCTTATACGTTTAATTTTCTCCTTATTGTCCCCTTTGGCATCACTGGGTGTCCATTGTTGCACGTGTTCTGTCATGGTGGTTCGGTTTATGGACGAGAAGGACAACGATAGCGCCGAAGGAGGAGTTTGAGGTTCGATACTCATTAGATTGTTTCTTTCAATTTCTTGATGTCGTTTTAATTTGAAATTCTCTGTTCCTTTAGTCTTTTAGATGATCTTTTAATGTGTTCTTTCTTTTTGTCTCTTGAATTTGTTGAATTGCTCAAAATGGGAATTGCTAAGAGAAGAAAAAAAAAACATGAGTTCTAAAAAAAGTTAGAAACTTGTTAATTGCTCAAAATGTACCAAGAGTTGTGTGCTTACTACTGCTAGGCTTTCCTTGGTGTAAGGCGTTCTCAACAACCTCATCAACCTTGCCGGATCGATAAACCGGGCACATTCTCGAGTCGACTAGAGACGAAGAGTTTCTATTGAGCCACCCAACCGGCCTGGTTGGCAAGATGGCTCTTTGACTTTGCCAGGAGCTGGTTAGTATTTTTAAGACATTTGGAAACTAAGATCAAATTTCTAGAACAGAAAAAAAGAGGAAAATTACATTTTTCTAGGTTTGAACTTAGTTTGTCATTGATCCCAACAATTAGAAGCAAAAGAGTTTGAACTCATAACCTCTTAATTATGGATATACTATACTAATTGAACTATTCTTATAATTTTTGTAATTTAACAATTGGGTATGGAAGATCTAAACACATGACCTAATTATGAGCACTTGCACTTGCTCTGATTAATATTGAGCTAATATCAAAATGTAGTAGAGGAGAGAGATCAAAAGAAGAAAGAATTAGGAGTCCATTCTTGACTTCCTATTCAACTTTGGAGGAAATGCTCAATTTTAATATTTGTGTGTTTTTCTAATTTACTTTTATATTTATTGTCTTTTAAAAATAAAATTCGAGTTAATCTTAAAATAACTATTTCATCGATATATCGAAATTTAAAATTAGTCTATCCTAAAATTTACTATTTTGTTATTCAAATATTAAAGTTGAATATTATTGAAATGCTTAGAAAAATATGTTTACTTTTGAGTCATAAAGACTAAATGGAAAAACTCCCCAAACTTAAAAGACTAAAATTGTACTTTCTTTTTTTAATGTACTTAAAAATAAAGTGACCTAGATATAGAGAACAACAAAAATATGAAGTGACTCTAAACTTGGAGATGTAGGTTCCCACTGACCTTCCTCCAAAGTTGAATATGAAGTCAAGATTGGCCTTCTAATTCTTTCCTTCTTGATCTCTTACCTCTGCCACATTTTGATATTAGCTAAATAATTACCAGAGCAATAAGATAGCACCATATATGCATGCTCATGATTAGGTCATGTGTTTAATTTCTCATATCTAATCGTTAAATTAGAAAGAAAAAAAAAATCAATTAGTATAGTGTATCCATAAATAAAAGATTATGTATTCGAACCCCTTCCTCCCTACTTATTGTTGAGCTAAACAATGTTCAATAATTACCAAAGATTATGATTATAGTTTATGTGTGGGTTCAATAAGCATTTAGCATAACTCTTAGGGGCCGTTTGTTTGACATATTTAGCTAGGATTTAGTTTTAGAATTTATTAACTCTTCATAGAAAACTTCTATCCAAATGAGTATTTATTAACTCCTCCTCTTTTTTTTTTTTTTTAAAAATAGTTCTCATTTCTAACTATTTATTTTTAATGATTCATTTATAATTACTCAATCATTTCTAATCGCTCATTTTTAATCATTTTTTTTCAAATCAATCAAAATAACTCATTTGTAATAATTTCATTTTTAACTAATAAAAATAACTACTAATTTAATAACTCCTTTACACAAAAACTACATTCAAACAAGTTTTTTGCTACAATTCTCAATTTTTAACTATTAACACAACTTCTCAATATAACTCCTTAAGCTAAGTCCTACCTAAATATGCCAAACAAACACCCCTTAATCTTTTTTAATCATATTTATGATATAATCTTATTAACTTTTTATTTATTTAATATTTGAGAGAGAATTTAAAATAGAGAATTTGCACAGTAGCAACTTTTTTACCACAGTTCATAATTATAGCAACTTTTTAAAAATAATTAGTTTATAGTAAATTTTGCCTATTTTTTAAAAAATCTCTATTTACCCTTTTTTATTAAAGACATTCATAGAATCTATCGTTTTCTAATGATGAAAGTCTATCAATTTTATCAGTAATTGATTCTATCAGCTCTTATTGATAGAATGTAATGAAAGTATATCAATTTACTTTATTTATTAATAATGATTCTATCGGCCTCTATTGATAGAATCTATCAATATGGAAGTCAATCAATTTACATTTTTTGGTATATGTGCAAATATTTTCATTATTATGCTATTCATGAAATATTTTAACAATTTTATAATATGCATGCAAAAACCGAATTATTTAATCAAATATGTAATTTCATGATTAATAGAAGCTGATGTCACAGGTATATTTATACTAAAAAAAAATAGTAGACATTGGACTTAGCTTAGCAGCCGCAAAACAGTACTCTTTACAAGTTGATTCATTTATTTATTTATAGAGATCCAAAATAATGCAAGTTGAGGTTTAATAAACTGAAGTCATAAATGTACACTGCTTTAACAAAAACAATAAATAAAATAAAATAATAAAAACAACTGCTTTAACAAAAACAATAAATAAAATAAAATAATAAAAACAACTCTTATAATTTCTATTATTTAGATCCTAGCTAGCACTAGCAGACAAACACTCTCATTGATATAGGACGAAGGCCAGTTGTAAAACGCAAGTGGCTCCTCAAGTTACATATTGAATATAACAAATAGTTATTTCCATTCCATCCAAAATAATAATGGAGCCACATAAATATTTATACCAATCAAAATATCATAAAATTTTAATATTATAGTGATTAAATTTTTTCTTTAATTTTTTTTTTTATTAATATATACTTTTTAAATAATTTTTTTTATTAATAAAAAATTGATATTAAATAAAAATTTTAAAAAGAAAACTATATTGAACCGATTTTTCTCCCAAATTAATTATAAATATAGTCAAATTCTAAAGCATTTATATTCATACTTTGTTATAAATACTCATTAACATATTATATTATTAATATGATTTTATAAGAAAATATGTATCAATTTGTTGTTAATTATTTTAAAATTTTAACTAAATTTATAACTTGTAAGTTCCCCTTTTTAAATTTAATGCAGAAATATTTGAATTCATAATTTTTTTTTTGAGAATTTACGATGAGCACCACATTTTATATGTTATATTATATTTGCAACAGAATTTTTAAAATAATTCATTATAACATATTTATTTTTATCACTCAACTAGTGATAGAACTCAATTTGGATTTCTATCACTAATAGAAAATTCAAGTAGTGATAGAATGAATCTATTATTGATTGAATTCTATCACTAATAGAACTCAACAAGTGATAGAAATCAATTTGAATTTTCTGCTACAAATGAATTATTTGTGATTTTGTGATATACATGAAAATATTTTGCAATTTTTTTGTTATACATGCAAAATTCTCTTTTTTTTTTTGGGTTAGAGTCGCACACTTATATAACTATGGCACTTGTCTGTAGCTAGACTTTGAATTAAATTTGAATACTCAAAACTTTTGAATGAATCCATATCTCAGGCAAGTTCTACGAATTCCCTCACAATTTATTAAAATAAAATAAATAAAAAACCCATCACTGGTTGACAATTTTGTGTGCATATATATATATATGTATAGACCAAATTTCCACAAATTAAACAACCAATCATCGCCATTGATGATGACAAGCGCTTTACGAAGAAACGAGCTTTTCGAAGCAGCGATTGAAGGCAATGTGGCAACGCTGTTGGAGCTGCTCCAACAGGATCCTCTGTTACTTGACAGAGTGGACGATTCCGGCGACACTCCTCTCCACGTGGCAGCCCTTCGCGGCCACGTCAGATTCGTGGATGAGATTTTAAATCGAAGGCCTGAGCTGGCAAGAGAGCCGGATTCCGGCGGGTCTTCGGCCCTCCACGTGGCGGCGGCGAAAGGGTTTGTGCAAATCGTGAAGCTGTTTTTGAAAATTGATTCTGATTTGTGCTTTTTGGGAGACGGAGATGGGCGGAGCCCTCTTCAGGTGGCCGCCGTGAGAGGCCGGGTTGGGGCGGTGGCGGAGATCGTCGGAGCCAGACCGGAGGCCGTTAGAACCGCCGTGGACGGCGGCGGGACGGTGTTGCATTTGTGTGTGAAGCATAACCAGGCGGAGGCTCTTCGGATGTTGATTGAATCTGCGGCTGGTGATGATAGTTTGGTTAATTCTAAGGATGATTATGGATTCACTGTTCTTCATTTAGCAGTTTCCAATAAACAGCTTCAGGTAACTATTTGTTTCTATGCTTTAATTGCTTGTCTCTGGTTTGCTTAGATGAATTATTGATTTGATCTTTGTATTTCAAATTTAGGTTTTTGAAAATTAGAATTTAGTCTTGTGATTGGGAGAAAAATAGAATTTAGTGACTTTACTCTTAAGAACTACCATTTAATCTTTGATGAACCATGAATACTAGCATTTGTGTTTTGATGTTCTTTCAATATCTACTCATTTCAATTTGTAATTGTTAACAAATTAAATATATAGATTATTTATGTATCAATAAAAGTAAGTAGAGATACAAAAAAAAAACATCATGTTACATTCAAATATTTGTGAGAATGAATTCTAATTTTTAAAAATCATAATGTCTTATTCTTGACTAATTCTAACTTGTAAGAATTAAATTTAACTTTCTTCAAAAACAAATTTATAAATTACTTTTTAGTTAAAAAATAATTAGTTACTAAAGATTTAAACCTATGATACTTTTATTATTGAGCATACGCTTACGTTGAGCCATTGCGCCTATCATCTTTTGGTGAAGCACATTTATATTGAACTATTGTCCATTCATGATTATCATACACTTATCTTTGAGCTAAAATCAATCGGTTTTTTGTGGTTGCAGACAGTAGAATATTTAATCAACAGCACTGGAATTAAAGTAAACGCTTTAACTGCAAATGGATTTACAGCTCTAGACATTCTAATTCAAAGCCACAGAGATTTAAAGGACATGGCCATTTCACAAGCTCTCACAGCCGCCGGAGCCTTCCAAACCACCACAAGCAAAACCAAAAACAACCCTCTGCCACAGCCATCTTTATCTTCTTATTGGCCTAACAAACTACAAGTAACCGTAGTTATGAGGCGAATTATCTCTGCCATTTTCGACGACAGAAACGAGTCGTGGATTTTGAGGAAGCAGGAGGCATTACTGGTGGGCGCATCGCTGATTGCAACAATGGCTTTTCAAGCCGGAATGAACCCTCCCGGTGGCGTATGGCAAGCAGACGATCCCGCGATGAATCGAACCGCGGGAACATCCGTATTGGCTGAAAAGCACCTAAAGCTTTATAACAAGTTCCTGGCGTTTAACACGACGGGATTCACGGCTTCCATGATTGTGATTTTGATTCTCATCACTGGACTGACCTCTAGGCATCCGATCTTTGTGAGGATTCTTATTGTTGCCATGTGGGTGGCAGTGTGTTCTATGGCTTACACTTATGGATACTCTATTAGATTCTTCACTCCCAAAGAATATGACGCCCTCATCTTTAGGATGACCATTGTCGTTGCGTTCGTTGTTTCTGCTTCCTTCATTTTGTTCTTCCTTCAGAAGCTCTTCTACATTCTAACTCATCATGAGAAGAAGGTCAATGTCCGATCGCCAAAACCGTCCCCGAATCAAATCCCTTGATTTTGAATTCAACAATAATTAGAGGTGGAAGATTCAAACTCATGACGGGCGAACCAAACCATCACCAAGTCCTTTTTGTTGTTTTGTATTGGTGAACAATGTCAGCTGTAATGGAGGTATTCTTTGTAGTTAACCCCAAAGGTTTCAAGTTACAAGCAATCAAACATAATTGTTTATAGAACACTCTCCAAACAAGTCCTGACATTTGGGTTTCAGTAATGTTGTGTAGTGGCTTGTGATGACAAGGTTTAATTGTTGATGAGTTTTTCCTTATGACTGACTAATTATTTATCTATAAACCGCTAAGGTAGTATACTAGTCTATAATTGATATGAATGAGAGGGCAACTAACCAGAACCCGTCGATATAAGCTGGTTGCTTTCGAGTCGAAAGAAACCGTTACATTTTCGTCTGTTCATGCCGAAGCTTAGCCGAAGGATATCTCGTGGAGCATTTCCTATGATATACATAGGGAGAGAATGATTTCTTCTTCAATAGCTTTTAGTTTCTAGCCTTGCGCCTTGAGAGCCTCAAGTAAAAAGGCATGCGCCATCCTATAGTAATTATAAAAAAAAATTAAGTTTTCAACTTCTAAACGTAAATTTCATTACTTTTCGGTGTTTTGTTTTTAATATCTCTACTCTAGCTATGATATCTCTTCTTTATAAATGTTCTTAATGTATAATGCGCCTCACAAAAATAAATACACTTTTTTGTATTGTGCGCTTGAGCGTTAAAGAAGGCTATTGCTCTTTCAACTTTACCGAAATGGTTAGTGTTGTGTTGATTTTATCTTTTTTTTTTGTAGTAATCCAGTTCAACACCATGATCATGGATTCGAGTAGGGTTTGTGGTTCCTTTTCTATAAAAAAAACATTTTAAAGTGGAATTTAAAGCTTATTATTATTTTCTTTTTTTATTCATGAAAGTTTAGGTTTAAAGTGATACAATTATTAGATTATGATTTATATCGAACAAAGTTTAGGAGCATAAATTGAGTTTTTCCTGATAAATATAGTTAAATTCTATATTAATAATTAAACTTTTTTTAGTCTACAAATCTCAAATATATTACTACTTTAGTCATTAATATAAATTGTTGTCAATAATTTCAATAAAAATCAAATTTCATTTTGAAATTCGACCCGAATTAAAGGTTGTTGAAACTTTTGATTTCAAAACAAAATAATTCGTGTTTTATTTTGAAATCAAAATTGTCAATAACCCCATATGCTTTGATCTAGTTAATCTGAGATTACCTTAAAAAAGTAGTTATAAGATTCGATAATTATTTGGTTTTTTGTTTTTGTTTTTGGTTTTTTAAATTTAAATTTACTTTTACCTAAAATTCCTACAATATGTTTCATCTTTTCTACATTATATACGTTTTCTCTTAAAACTATCTAAACGCTAACCAAATTTAAAAAAACAAAAATAAACTTTTGGAAACTTTTTTTTTTTTTTTTTTTTTTTTTTTTTTTTTTTTAATTTTGATTTTGTTTCAGAAAATATTGGTTAGATGTAAGTATGAAAGTAAAAAAAAAAATGTATTTTGAAAAAAAGTAAGAAAAAACGTATGATAATATAGTTGTTTTAAATTTAAATTGAAAAAACTAAAATTTAAAAACAAAATGGTTATGGGGTTAAAGTGTAGTGTGAAGTTGTTACCAACTCCCCTTCTCGAAAACAACAAACATAAGAAAGTCGTTCTCATTACTATTTGGATGAAAATTAAAAATTAAAAAGATACTAAAATAATACTAATAATAATCTAAAATGTGGAAATGGTAAAAAGATATTTCTTAATCTCAAAAAAAAAAAAAAAAAGAAGAAGAAGATATTTCTTAATTAGATGTGTCAATTGAGAATATTATCTCTCATTTCTGAATATCTAATCACTTAGATATGCTGCTAATTGTATCAATCTAATTTTCGCATTGATGTATACCCTCTATCAAATTATATTTGAAAATGGTTAGTTTATCAATATATTAAACATCTAAAATTAGGGATGATATTGGTTTGATTTTCTTCGATTTTAGGTTAAACTAATAATCGAATCGATGCAATCAATTTGATAAAAAGAGAAACCGAACCAATGTCTAATAAAAGACAAAATTATTGATTTGAATTTTCTTGTTTCTTAGGCCAAACCGAGAACCGATATAAACCAATTGATTTGACAAAAAGAGAAACCGAACCAATATCCAATAAAGGATAAAATCATTAGTTCGATTTTTTTCGATTCGGTTCTCTTACGGGTTAATTGTTTTTTTTACCATTTTACTTGTTGTTTTACTTCCAACTCTCTATGGACCGCTTTTTCCTAGAAATTTTCAAAATTTATAGTTAAACTAAACAAAATAATTAACCATTTACTACTAAAAAGTTAAACTAACATATAAAAAAAAATGAAAATCAAAAGTAAATAAATCATTATCTGTTTAATTTGATTTTTTGTTTTACAAATATAAACCAAACCGATGCAATAACTTTCGGTTTTCTTCAAATATAAATTAATATGTACAATATTATGTGAAAAATCAGACCAAATCCAATAAATTAGTTTGGTTTAGTTTGATTTTTTATTTTTTGTTTTTATTATCACCCCTACTCTAGGTCATCATAAGTAAATCCATTCAATTTAAAAATCATCAATAGAGCCAACAAGATCATGGTTTGAATATCTCCCCCTCCAATTACTGTAGAACTAAAAAAGAAATCAATCATCAATTAATTAATTTCTAATAAACATTTAAACCATAATTTAATTATTAAACTCTTATAGTCAACAAACTTCAACTATTAGTTATGTATTAACGTAATTGATTGGTTGTAATTCAATTCAACTCTACGATCATTTGAAGAAATTTGTTACAAGTTGGCATTTTTTTTCCGTTCAGGGGGACCTCGAGTTGGGCGAAGCCTAACCCACTTGGGTCCCGATTCGGGTTATGCTCGGCCCATAGGCTTCAGATTAGATATCGACCCGCCTCTTCTTCTAGGGTGGGACTTCGTCTATTCCTCTCGATCCGGGTCATCTAAACTTTGGGCTCTCATTTTGACCATTGTGCTTTAGTGGTCCCTGATTGCAAATTTCATCTGTAACATTAGTAAATGAATATGTTGCCTTGATTGCAAATTAGTTATCAAATTATAGAAATCGAACAACTTGAGCACGAAATAAATTTCTCCACATAACAATGGGTTTCCATCTCTGGAAGGAATATGGCAAGAACCATCTGTAGTTAGCAGCCCCAAAACAGTGTATTCTTTGCAAGTTGATTTATTTATTTGTTTTGAAAATAATGCCAGTCGAGCTAAAACCAAATCGAACCAACGTTTTTTTTTTTACCTTATTAGACATTGGTTTAGTTGTCGATATGACACAAAATCGACAAAAATCAAACCAAATCACCCCTATAATATTACGTTGAGATTAAATGATTTTTTTTAATGTAATGTAGGTATATTCGAACTCATAATTTTTATGAACATACTTATTTAAATATTAGGACTCGTGGGCATTTTATTAGATGACTAAGGCGTTGACTTATTTAGACTTCGGAATTAAATTTGGACACTCAAACTTTTGAATGAATCTGTATCACGCTAAAGCTACTAATTCCTCACCATTCCTACAAATCAAGCTAAATCCTAACCAAACCATTGATTTTATGCTTTATTTGAAATTGGATCGATAGTCAGTTTGTCACAAAATTGACAAAGATCGAACCGAAAATCACACATAATATAGAGTCGATATTAGATGATTTTTTTAGAATCATAAAGTAGGAATATTCAAAGTCATAATTGAACATAGTTAGGTAACCGGAAGACTCGTTGGCATTATTAGATGCTTTAAGCATTGACTTAGACTTGGGAATTAAATTTGGACGCACAAACTTTAATGAATCCATATCAGGCAAGTTCCACGAATTCCTCAAAATTGAGCTAAATATGAACCAAACTAATGATTTTATATTTTATTAGACATTAGTTCGGTTGTCAATTTGATACAAAATAGACACAAAGTCAAATCTATAATATAGAGTTGATATTAAATGATTTTTTTTTATGTAAGGTAGGAATATTCAAACTCATAACTGAACATACTTATGTAACTATAAGACTCGTTGACATTTTGTACTAAAATAAGGGGAAAAAAAGACTCAGTGGGTATTTTTAGATGACTTAAGCATTGACTTAGACTTAGGAATTAAATTTGGTCACTCAAACTTTTGAATGAATCCATATCAGGCAATTTCCACGAATTCCTCAAAATCGAGCTAAAATCAAACTGAAATCACACCAATAATATAGAGTTGACATTAAATTATTTTTTTAAAAATGTAATGTAGAAATGTTCAAACTCATAATTGAAAATACTTATGTAACTATTAGACTTAGTTGGTATTATTAGATGACTTAAGCATTGACTTAGACTTAGTAATTAAATTTGGTCACTCAAACTTTTGAATGAATCCATGTCAGGCAATTTCCACGAATTCCTCAAAATCGAGCTAAAATCAAACTGAAATCACACCAATAATACATTAAATTATTATTTTTTAAATGTAAAGTAGAAATATTCAAACTCATAATTGAAAATACTTATGTAATTAATAGACTCGTTGGTATTATTAGATGACTTAAGCACGGACTTAGACTTAGGAATTAAATTTGAGCACTCAAACTTTTGAATGAATTCATATAAGGCAAGTTCCTCGAATTCTTCAAAATCGAGATGAAGTCAAATTGAACCAACGATTTTCTGCTTGATTCTAACGGCCTCTATTGATAGAATCTATCGATTTACATTTTTTTGCTATGTGTGCAAATATTTTCATTATTGTGCTATTCATAGAATATTTTAATTTTTTATAATATACATGCAAAAGCTACTAAATTTGACCTGAATGTTTTTTTTTTTTTTTTTTATCACACCTGAATGTTTAATTTAATGATAAGACAATGTAAAATAGTACTAACTCCTTCAAATTCTATATTCAAACGAGTTTTTAGGACTCCTCAAAATAACTCCTCATTTAAAATAATTCATTTTTTTGATATTTTAAGATAGCAATAGGTAGAATAGTACGGCCATTGTTGAAGGGAAGAGAGGTTGAGAGAATTAGGTTTATTAAATATAGAAGATGGTGAAGGCTATTAGCCAAACACACAATACAAACCTAACATCATCTATCTAAGGGAAGTTCCACGAATTCCGTCACCTAAATAAAAAAAAAAAAAAAAAAATACCCATCAATCGTCTGACGATTCTATGCGTGTGTGTGTGTATGTATATATATACATACATATTTATATATATACATACATACATATATACATACACACATACATATATATATAAATTAAACAATCAATCAACGAAATGATAAGTGCCATGATGACAAGCGCTCTACGAAGAAACAAGCTTTTGGAAGCAGCGATTGAAGGCAATGTGGCAACGCTGCTGGAGCTGCTCCAACAAGATCCTCTGTTACTTGACAGAGTGGACGATTCCGGCGACACTCCTCTCCACGTGGCAGCTCTTCTCGGCCACGTCAGATTCGTGGGTGAGATTTTAAATCGAAGGCCTGAGCTGGCAAGAGAGCCGGATTCCGGCGGGTCTTCGGCCCTCCACGTGGCGGCGGCCAAAGGGTTTGCGGAAATCGTGAAGCTGTTTTTGAAAATTGATTCTGATTTGTGCCTTTTGGGCGACGGAGATGGGCGGAGCCCTCTTCAGGTGGCCGCCTTGAGAGGCCGGGTTGGGGTGGTGGCGGAGATCGTCGGAGCCAGACCGGAGGCCGCTAGAACCGCAGTGGACGGCGGCGGGACGGTGTTGCATTTGTGTGTGAAGCATAACCAGGTGGAGGCTCTTCGGATGTTGATTGAATCTGCGGCTGGTGATGATAGTTGGTTAATTCTAAGGATGATTATGGATTCACTGTTCTTCATTTAGCTGTCTCCCATAAACAACTACGGGTAACTATTTATTTCTATGCTTCAATTGGTTCTCTCATTTTTTTTAGGTAAAATTATTGATATGATTTCTATATTTAGGTTTTATAAAATTAGAATTTAGTCTCATGATTGGTAGAAAAATAGTGTTGAGATATGCTTTGAAGGCAACAATATCCTGCGATTAGTAGTCGGGGGTTCGCTGCCCGGTGTGTTTACGCATTTGCTTTTGCTTAGCGCATCCTGCTGCGCGCTCCGCAAGCACAAAAGCATATCGCAATTCATGCAATGCGTTTCCGCATGCATACGTATGGGTCACTCTTCCAATTTGTATTGAAAATTTTTTTTTAATCAAATCATAGTGACTGAACTTTAATTTAAAAATATATTTATGAATAAAAATTTTATTTCTTTAAAGCATAAAAACTAAATTTTAATGTGCAAAATCATAGAAACTAAAATTTAACTTTCTTCAAAAAAAAATTATAAATTACCCTTTTCGTTAAAAAAAATATTAAAAAAAAGTTAGAACAAGAAGTTAGGAAAGATATGAACCTATGATCTTTTAGTCACTTATGTTGAGACACCTATAATCTTTTGGTTAATGAACATAGTTATATTAAACTAATGTGTATTCATGATGAACACACTTATCTTTGAGCTAAAATTAATTGGTTATCTCTGATTGCAGATAGTAGAATATTTAATCAACAACACTAGAATTGAAGTAAATGCTTTAACTGCAAATGGATTTACAGCTCTAGACATTTTGATTCAGAGCCACAGAGATTTAAAGGACATGGCCATTTCACAAGCCCTCACAGCCGCCGGAGCCTTCCAAACCACCACAAGCAAAAACAACTCTCTACCACTACCATCTTTATCTTCTTATTGTCACAACAAATTCCAAGTAGCCCTAATTATCAAGCGAATAATCTCCGCCATTTTTGACAATAGAAACGAGTTGTGGATTTTGAAGAAGCAGGAGTCATTACTGGTGGGAGCATCGCTGATTGCAACAATGGCTTTTCAAGCCGGAATGAACCCTCCCGGTGGCGTATGGCAAGCGGACGATCCCGCGATGAATCGAACCGCGGGAACATCCGTGTTGGCTGAGAAGAACCTAAAGCTTTATATAAAGTTCCTGGCGTTTAACACGACAGGATTCACAGCTTCCATGATTGTGATTTTGATTCTCATCACTGGACTGACCTCTAGGCATCTGATCTTTGTGAGGATTCTTGTTGTTGCAATGTGGGTGGCAGTGTGTTCCATGGCTCACACTTATGGATACTCCATTAGATTTTCCACTACCAAAGAATATGACGCCCTCCTCCTCAAGATGACTATTGTCATCATGTTCGTTGTTTCTACTTCCTTTATTTTGTTCTTCCTTCAAAATCTCTTCTACATTCTAACTCATAATAAGAAGATCAATGTTCAATCACAAAAACCGTACACAAATCAGCTCCCTTGATTTTGAATTCAACAATCCTAGACCAGACACCAAAAACATCGAAGGAGTAGTGTCACAGATGAATCGAACCTGAGACCTTGAGGAGAGCATACCCTCAAAGCTCAAATCTTCAACCACTGCGCCACCCCTTGAGGACTAAATTAAACAATACTTGAAGATTAAAATGTCAAATGTAATGGAGTTACTGTTTCTAGTTAAACTCAATGATTTCAAATTACAAGTCCTGACATTTGGGTTTCAATAATGTTGTGTAGTGGCTTGTGATGACAATGATTAATTGTTGATCAGTTTTTACTTATGGCAGACTCATTATTTATCTATAATCGCTAAGGCATCAAACTAGTCTATAAATGATATGAATCAGAAGGCAACTAAACTTTGACAAGAACACATTATATCACATACAAAATACATTCATACAGTACACAAACACAAATGAGTCTGTCCACAAATAACATAAAATGTAAATTTCCAACCTAATCACAGTCCTAATTTAAAGTTTAAACTAATCCTAACACACAATTAGCCGTCGAAGCTGAGATCCTAAGGAGAACAACCTTCGAGATCACTTAGTTCTTTTTTCCTTTGGTTTGGGCAGGGGAAGTTGATGCTAATACATACCAGGTGCTTTCTGTAAACAACATCACGCTCGGACTCTCTTGTTGCTGCAAGATGGACATTTATACTGCTTAATATGCTCGGCCCGAGCCGGAGTGATCTTGACACATTTCCCATGGAACCATTTCTCACATATGTCACAGCATATCCAGAACTCATCAGATGCATAATTCTCTCCACAAGCTCCGCAAAGTGTTTCTCCATGTTCTTCCTCCTCTTCCTCTTCCAAACCTTCCTCGTCCTCATCTTTTTCTTTGTCCTCGTCTTTTGATTGAACTGCCTTCGTAGTTTTTATTTGAGGTTCAGAACTCCGCTGTATATTGCAAAAATATGCCAAATAATAGGCTTAATAAGTTGCCTCCATCATGGATCAAATCACATATTTAACAAAAAGTACTAAATAATACTGTGTATAGTATGCAGGCGACTGGTTTCTACAAGGGTACACCTCAAGCCAAACCATTAGAGCAATTAAAAAACACCAGTAGTTGTATAGTTTATATAGCGATTTCACGCCCGACGAGGCTAAAAAGCAAAAAAGAAAAGGAGAAAGCAGGATAAAAAAATTCTTTCAAACCTTTGGATTTGATTTAGATTTATTACTGCTATGATTTGAAACTGATGATTTATCCTTAACTTGTTTTTTGGCTGTCCCTGTCACTACTTCAAATATTGTTGGGAGATCATTTATCATATTAAATAGACGCTTCCTGCAAAAAAAGCAACAGAAACTTGAACTCTCTGTCAAGGATCCTATTTTTAATAAAGAACCGAGCATTCCGTGCAAAAAAGAAAGAATACACCAGATACAAAACACAAAATCCATAAAAGCCAATCCCACCAAATGAAGGGATTCCAATATAGACAAGGACCCTATTGTAATGAAGTAACCACAATTACATAATGTGTGTTTATGCTCATTATCCTACATCTTGAGTAAAGTAACATAGACTATCCCATCATTGTAATGAAGCCTGAAGTAAATTAATGCTCCTCTAACCCAAAATTGGATGGCAAATACCCAAAATTGGTGGGTAAGCGTATGCCAACATCCACATTGTTGTTTTTTTTTTTTTTTGGATAAGAAACAATTTCATCAATAATATGAAATTACAAAGATCGGGCCCGAAGGTAGTTACAAAAAAGATCTTCAATTGTATAGCCAACATCCACATTGCTAATCCCTTCATATCTTTTAAGTACAAACAAGTCAAGCCTTCTCTCTTTCATCTACATCAATAAGGGTGTGTTTGGGGCGAGATTATTATAAACGAACTTGTCTATGGGGTGCAGATTGTTATTGTTGTTATATTTATTGTTTCTTATCCAAAACAGAGAGATTATAACAAAGATTATTATAGCAGGGCTGGGATAATTGTGGTTGGGATGAGAGGTTTAAGCGGTTGCCCAAATGCCTCCTAAGAGTGAAAACTAGCTAATGCACTCTTGAACTAATCTCATAAGAGAACCACCGAACTCTACTATATTTAGAGGCCAAGGAAACTCATGATTTAAATCCTAGATGGGTTAGGCAGCTTCCAAAGTCAATTATTTCAGCAAAATGACCACCCAGCCAACCCATACTTGGTTAAAACCAAACTTACATTGAAAAAAGAAAATGCAAGCAAGAGGATGGACAAAAGGACTGCTCAACGAAAGGACCCAACAAAACTAAGTATACAAAAAAGTCTCGATCCAAGATGATAACGCCTACAGGTAACAACAAAGTTACTTGAGCACCAACACTGAAGTAAAAGCATTAAACCTAGCGGGAACAAAACTTTATGTCAAACGTGTTAAATGCAAATAAAATAACCCATTCAAATAGAATCAGTATCCATATTTCAAAATAATTAAAAAAAAAAGAGTCAAGAGAGCAACTCCATGGAAAGGCCGCATGTATACCAGGAAGATAAAACCTATGAAACCACAGCATGCCAAACACTGCACATCATTTTCTATAAAATCAGAACAGAAACATGAGGCATGCTTAAGATAAAATACAACTTATTTTTAGTGGGTGATTCGAACTCATGACCTCTTAGTCAAAAACACATATTTTATCATATTTTATGTCAGTTAAGTTTGCTCTTGTTAGCACTATATAAAATACAATTAAAACAACTCATACATTTAATGCTAACGTATTAAAGTATGTTTTATTTTAAAAATATATAAAAGAAGTGACGATTTTAAGAATTAAAAAAAAAATGTTTGATGAAAACTACAATGCTTCAGGAAGTTAATTTGTAATTAATATCGTTTAACAAAATATGCAAAGCCTTGCAGTGTTAGAAAAAGAATAAAAAACGAAATACACATGTTTCCAAATGATTCAAATTTGAATAAAAAAAGAGGAAATTACACTAAAATGAAGGGTTCAATAATTGTCCCAAATATGTGTGAATGTGTCTCAACTGTCGGACAATACCCAACACAGTGTCCAATCCAATATATGCAACAAGTGTCAAACACATATTTTATTATATTGAAGTGTCAAAAGATATTGGGCAAACACAATACCCAAACAAAAGTGTTTGGGCTGCCTAATATTGAACATATGACTATGAGAAAATAATAAGTACATATTTTGTAACAAAACCCTGTAAGAAAGAGATTGGCTATACAAGCACGATCCATAACAATAACCAAGATAAAGAATACCACAAAAAACTCCCATTTTAAAAGTTTAGCTCATAAAAGCATGTATGGGCTTCCAATCTACCTATGACCAATAGCCAAAGAAAGAAGACTCCCAGACCCAAAACAGACCAACAAGAACACATGAAATGAGAAATCATAAAAGCATGTATGTCTGAATACTTAATGTAAAGAATCGATGAGGTCAAAAGTACACATACCTATCTGTCTTATCAAATCCAAACCTAGATCCAAAATAAAACGCCACAGAAAGCAGCCAAACATCACTATGCACCGCAACCAAGGATAGCCAGTCCTTTTCCTGCATCCCGTCTCTGGCAAAATTTATGCCCAGTGCAGGTTCTGGAAGCTCTGGAGGCACCTCTTCCGCAGGTAAATTGACTTCCCACTGCTCACTAGGAAATCCGTAAAGGCAGAGATTTTCTTTCTCTGTAATCGTGAAGTTAAAAGAAATTATGGGTTACACACACTTCGAACAAGAATTCCATAGGGAATAGGAACAACAAGAGACAAATGTGTTAAAATAGTAAGCATGCAATGCTACATGCTTAGTTCCTCCTTAACTGTTATATGTGTACCAAAAGATTATCTACACGCTGAAATTTGACCATCTAAACAGTTTTTTTTTTTTTTTTGACTCGGGAACTTGTAGCTTTGCTCCTCAAAACTCAAGACACCGCCAGCATGTCCCTAGACTATGGACCCGGGATACAACGTAGGACCGGAAGCGAAATTGGGGTCACCCCAAAAATTATTTTCCACAGCGACCTCGAACCTAGGACCTTTGAGGGGAGCACACCCCCAAATCCCAAGGGCTCAGCCAATGCACTGCCCTAGGGGACTACCCTATAAACAGTATAAGCCAGCAATTTTCAAAATTTTATAACAAGATTAACATTAAATCGAATTACTAACCAGCTCGCTACAAAATTCATCTACGAAAGTCTGAGCCTCAAATCTTTAGATTGCCACAGAATATTAGTTATAATAATGTGTATCAAAACTTGACACACATGCAGAGCTTAAAAATGGTGACAACCTGACCCAGTGAAATAAACCGATACAAACGAAGCCGGGCATCCAAATTGAAGTATTAAATAATCTCTCAAGTCGAACACAGCAGTAGCCAAATCACGATTCCTAAGCATCAATTCTAACACTTGTCTCTAACAATGCACACAAAGACTCGAAAAACATAAACGAGCAGGGACAAAAACCAAACCAGGATCACATTGCTGGTAGAACTCTTCAACATCTGCAACAACGAAAGCAAAACCAGTAAAAACCTCACGGAATGAAACAAGAACGCAACCGAAGCAGAGAGAGAGAGAGAGGGAAAGTGAAAGCGCACCGGTAGTGAGAGCCTTCACCAAACCGGCTCGCCGGCCTTTGAAATCCCTAAAGACCTCTTCCACGGTGCGGGGATTGTACGGAGCAGCTCCGTCCATGGCGGCACAGCTCGGAGCTTGGAAGTTGAACTGGAAATGCGATGGGTGGAGAAACGGACTAGAAGAGATCGGGAACCATGGCGGAGAAGAAGGTGGAAGCAAAAGGAGGGAAAAACACGGCCAAATATTCGACCCCTCAGACGACAGTGGACGCGGACTTGAATCGGAGGAGAGAAGTGTAATTAAATGAAATTGGATAAAAAGGGGTCGCGTCCGGTATACAAAGAGGCAAATGGAATGGAGCCGGTAAAGGGTTTGGTTTCATGGATTAGATGCGGTCCCGGAAATTTCATCTCCAGAACATTTTTCGTGTGGGCCCTTGCTGACGTGGTCTCCTGGACCCCACTGTTTTCTTTTTATTCCAATTATACATTATTTTACTTGTCACAACTATGAAGGTGCGTTTGGGGCACCGGTTTGATTATTATAGACGATGGATTATGATAAACGGTGGGTTATGATAAACGGTAAGTTATTATAAATGGTGTTTGGGAGGCAAGTTATTATAACATGAATTATGATAAACGGTGTTTGGGGAGCTGGTTATGTAACAAAAAGTAATATATGTAAGGTGTAGATAAACGGGCACGTAGGTTTAGATAAATTGGCACGCAGGTTTAGGTAACCATCGTTTATAATAAACCGTGGGGCAAACATCGGTTGAGTTATTATAACCAACTCGGCCGTTTACATAAACGGGGGCCCAAACACACCCTTATTGAGCAAATATTAGAAAGAGGGGGTGTTTGTTTAACATATTTAGATAGGATTTAGGTTTAGGAGTTACAAAATTTAGAGCTGTGTCAAAAATTTGTTTTGATTAATTTTTGTGTATAGGAGTTTGAGTCAAAACGTTGTTTGAATGTAGAATTAAAATGATTAGTTACTTTTAGTAATTAAAAAAAATGATTAAAAATGAGTTATTTTGATTGATTTGAAATTAATGATTAAAAATAAGTGGTTATAAATGATTGAATAGTTATAAATAAATGGTTAAATAAGAGTTATTGTTAAAAGTAATTAATAAAAACTTACTTGAACGTAGGTTTTTAAAAATGAGTTGATAAATCATAAAACTAAATCCTATCTAAATATGACGAACCGCCCTCCAAAGTTAATGAGCAAATATTAGAAATATCAATAGGTAAATGCTTTTATTTATAATTATTACTAGTTTTAAATAGTGAATCTTTTGATTAATAAAATGGACAAATTTTCAAGCAATTGACTACATGATATAATTACTAAGCAGCCCTTCTTTAAAAAACAAAAGGACAGTTGTTTGTTTTAGTTTTTCCTTGGCAACCTATAATAACAGGCTGGGCCGAAAGCCATCACAGTTCCTTGCCCTCTCTCATAAATCTCTATGGGCTGGGCTACTCCTCGAGCCCATATGTGGAGGAGTTTAATCCTTTCGGAAATTTCCAAGAGAAATGTTTTTTTAAGGCACACGAGAAACATTTATTAAGGTAGTAATTAGAAAGATTTTAAAAAACAATAAAATGGACAACTAGGGAAATGTCTATTTTTTAGAAAATTATTCAGTAAATGTCTACTATTTAAAAAACTTTAAATGAGTGTCTAAATCTGATTTTCTATAAATAGTTCAATAATTAATTAGATTGCAATTGACTATTATGCCCTTATTAATACTTTTAATTGATGTGAATTATTAAAATAGATTTTATATTCATTCCTAACTACCAACAAAAATTAAATATTTAAATAACATAAAATCTAAATTTATAACCACCCAAAAATAAATTTGATAATTAAAAAAATATTTGATCATTTTGTTTTTAAATGAAAAGTTATAAAGATTAGTTTGTTATGAAACATGGAAAATAAAACGACATAAATTTGATGGTACATATGGTACACATCTTTATACACATTGTAATAAATGAATATTAAATTCATAAACGAAAATTTAGTAAGCAAAAAAAAATACATAGTACTTGACAATACCGTAGCTAGAATTATAAATTTTGCTAGAATTCACTATGTATCCATATGTATACCATGGGATGCATGTTAAACATGCTTACAGTTGTGTGCGTACTCTCTCCACCTGAAACTGTATGAAATCGAAAAGATTGTAAGTTGGAGTACACGATAATGGGGATACTCTCCTTGTTACATCAAATCGTGTGTGACCATTTGAACGGCGATGATGATCAATAACCAAAAAAAAAAATCAAATCAAATTTTGCTGTAATTAACTGTGTATTTATTTGTACACTAAAGGATGCATGTTAAACATGCTTACACTTATGTGTATACTTGTGGATAGCGGTTGCTCTACCTGAAACTGTATAAAATTAGAGAGATTGTAGGCTAAAGGGGTACACACAAGTGGAAATACACTTCTTGTTACATCAAATCATGTTTGCCCATTGAAACGTTGATGATGAGCCATCTGCAAAAAAAATAAAATAAAATAAAATAAATTTTACTAGAATTGTGAACTCATGTGTACACCAAGAGATGTATGTTAAACGTGCTTACACTTTTATGCGTACTCGTGGACAGCGTTTGCTCCACCTGAAATTGTACGAAATAAGAAATATTGCAGGCTGGAGGAGTACACAACAATGGAGATACTCTCATTGTTACATCAAATCGTGTGTGCCCAATGGAACGTTAATGTCGACCAATCTGGAAAACAAAAAACGTTAATACTTATTTGGAAATGTAATGTGGTAAAGATCGAATTGCATAGAAGTTGAAAAAAAATGGTCGTATGTAGGGGATGACTTGTGAGTTGGAATACAAAGAAATTGAGAATAAAAATATGAACAAAAAAAAAAATACACCCCTTATTTGGAAGAGAAAAAGTTGGAAGAAGAAAGAAACTCCAAGAAAAACGAAAAACCAATTTTATAATCTGAATATAAAGTTTCATCATTTCAATCTCCATTAAATGCAATTGTAATTGAAAATAATGAGGAGAATCAAGTGATAGGAAATGAAGAAAATAAATAAGGTAATTGAGATTGGAAAAGAAGCAGACAACTCAGTAGAATGAGATTTGAAGATTTTCAAAATTTTGGCAGCAATCATGGTGATTTGAAAATGATTTGATAAAATGTTTTATAACAAATGTTAGATATCGATCTTGTTTGTTAAAATATATTTTTAGTTAAAATGAGTTTTTTCTGTAATAGTCTTATTTTAGTTAAGAAATAAAAGAATAAAAGAGGTTAAAAAGGGCTTTTTGTTGTTATGTTGAAAATAAAGGGCATTTTAGTATTTTTTGCTTGTTATTTAAATGGATTGTGGATCCCTAGGGCTAAAAAATCACTGTTCATTGTCTCCTTCACTTGTCCATTTCCTTCCAGCTTGCTGGTTTTGCCGAGTGTCATCGCTAGCCTTCGAGTTTCATCGTTGCTTCACCACCACAAGTCGAAGAGTGCGTCGTTGAGGTCTTATTTAGTGTCGTCGGCGTCGTGCGAAGTAGCAGCGCCGCGTGGGCTCGTTGGAGCAGCTTCGTGGGTTCGTAGAAGCTTGGTGTTCGGGTGTAGCTCGTTGCGGCGTGGGTTTTGTCGCGTGAGGTTCGCAAGCAGGGCTGGTTAGAAGGTGCCGCCACCGCCAGTCGAGAGTAGCAGCCGCCGGAGTGGTAAAACACTCTCTCTCTCTTTCTCTCTCTCATTTTGGGTTTTAGGTTAAAGAGTTTTGAAATGAAGAAGAAGACTCATGTTTGGGTTGAGGTTTAAGTCTATTTTAGTTGGGTTAAAGCTATTCTAATGAGGAATATGGGTTGTTTGGTTCTGGTTTAGGCTTATTTAAATGAGGTTTTAAGCTTGTTTGGTTATATGATTAAAGATATTTTTAATTAAAGAGAGGACTGTTTGGCTGTTGGTTTATGGGCATTCAAGTTATGGTTATGTAGTGTTTGTTTACAAGGTTAAAGTCATTTAAATCAAAATTAGGGGTTGTTTGTTTGCATGTTTAAAGTAATTTAAATGGTGGATTGTGCTTGTTTGGGTGTGGGTTTAAAGCCATTTAACATTGGATTAAGGTCATTTTAATGATTTATTAAGCTTGTTTGGCTATGAAGTTTAAATTAATCAACTTATGGATTAATAGTGTTTGCTCGTTGGTTTAAGAATATTCAAGTGGTGGTTTGTTGTTGTTTGTTTGCAAGGTTGAGATCATTTAAAGTATGGTTTATGGGTGTTTGTTTACAAGTACTTTGATAACTAAATTGTGTTTTGAGCTTGTTTGGCTAGAGGTGTAAACTTATGTAAGTTGTGATTTAAGGTGTGTTTGGCTTAGGTAAAATGATGAGCTTTGACCCATTACTTCTTATTGACTAGATTTGACCCAAACCATTTTCTGTTCTTCTTATTGACTAGCTTAGGTAAATGGTGTGTTTGTGGGGCACATGTAGCCACCGAGTGTCTCTAGGACACGTTTTTCGAGGTTCTTCCCAGTATAATTTCGATATTCTGAATCCGATTTTGATGGTCTGAGGTACTAGTTTTGACCGGTTTATTCGTTTCAGGGCTCGAAAATGTGTTTGGTTGTTTGGAGCTTCTAGTGTATGCTTGAAGAGTCGTAGTGGATTTGGCCAAGGTAAGGGACCCTTTACCCCCTTCTCGGGGACTTTTGGTTAATACATGTGCCGGTTTACTTGCATTAGTTGATTTGTCTGAATGTAGCATAACCATGTGCATTGTATGTTGCATTTGATTGCATCGAGCACATAGACATTTCATGCTTGTCTCTTGTATGACTAGTGATGCATGGATCATGTATGTGTGCCTGATATGGTCGGGTTTCATGTGGTTGCATGATTGTCCTGGTATGGACTTGCACATCTTTCCTGATATGGACTTGCATGATGTTTGATGCACGGCTTGATGCCTCGTTTGGACCCAAATGAGTCATGAAGACCGGATAGAGAAGACTAGTAGGTAGGTGTGGACGATGATATTCGGGCGCACACCCTAGCTTGAGATGATATTCTCTCGCTCCGCAAGACTTCCATGGATGGTCGGCCGGCCAGGCTCACGGCCCTGGATGGTTTCTACTAGTAGCCTAGGCTCTCTCCAAGTAGGTTGTATGTGCCTGATATGGTTCCTTGGTGATTGGTGTGACACCACCTCTCACTGTGAGTACGAGGCCTGGGGCCAACAAGTTACTCGACTCACCAGGTCCCTCTAGAGTAGGATGCCAGATTGCTCTCGAGTCAGAGGAGTCTTGTGAGCGTTTGGTCTTGGGGTCTACGACCTTTAGACCACTCTGCGTGGTGCTCGTCAAGGACGAGGTTCCTGGACCTAGCACCTAGGAGCTTGGGTTTTGTATACCCTTTGGTTATGTTGCTGATCATACTTATTTGCTGATGTTTGTATTCTTGTGCATGTCTGTCCCCGAGCTGGGGAAGCCTTACTGATTTTACGAAAACTCACCCTTTCCACTGTGGAGTCCCCACAGGTACTACTAGACTATACTGAGATAGATGATCAATGGAGTTGGAGATGACCATAGGACCTGCTGCATTACTTTGTGTAGAGTCTTTTTAATTTATTCCTTCTGCATGACCTATTTAGAGGCATGATAAGTTGTACATATTTACTCGAGCTTTTATGCTTTGACTATTGGGTACCCAACGACACTTTGATCGAATTTTATGGTTTTTATAAACTCGTTCTTTAGTGGATCTCAATAACATTGTTTTACCAGATTTAATTATACATGCCCTAAGCATCGAACGTTGTTTTTCATGCATTTAGAGTTAAGGACTTGGGTTTAGACCTTGATTTGGGTCGGGTCCTTACATTTCCTTCTTATTTTATGGTGTTGGATTGAAATATTTTAATTGAGATTTAATTATGTTTTTTTAAATTATTTAATGGGTTAAATAATCAAATTAAAACAAGGGCATTTTGGGGATAGTATAATTATCTCTCCTTCCAGATTTTTAAATTAGACACTGATTTAAAGTGAAAAACAAAAAAAAACATTCTTTTAATAAGTATATGAAATGTAGACATTTATGTATAATTTCCCATAATAAAATAACTGGCCATATTTGAATGTGTGGACTTAGAGAGATCAATAAATCTTAGACATTGACCAATAATGAATCTACTAGGCTACTAACCCTTACGATTACAGCTATACTATTTTTCGATATTTGAAAGATTTCCTTAAGAAAGTTAGTTTGAAAAAAAGTGATAAACAAAGAATAAATCTTTTTCTATGGTGGAGAAACATTCATTTGAAAAGTTTATCCAAAAGACAAATATGCAATTTTTATTTTAAAACATGATACATTAATATAATGTAGTTTTGATGATTGATTTCAATTACTACACATTTAAATGCTTCAACTAATTTTTAAATTCTAAAAAATAACTAATTTTGTGAATAAAAAATTTAAATATTTATTATTACTATTATTAATTGAATTTAGGAAGTAACCACAAACTCTATATAAATGATAATGTTGCTCTTAAAAAATATGAAAGCCAAATATCGAATTACATAAAAAAAGATTGTAGAGTTAAAATAGATTACCACTAATTAAGATAATCATTGCTTCACCAACATGTTTAACTTCTTACCCCCAATTTATTCACTTATACTTACAAGACCTTGGCTTCAACTCCCAACCTTTTTGTTATTCTTAATTTTCACATTTAGTCCAAACCATACCATAAATTTATTATGTTTAAATGCATGGTGATTATGATACAAATTCTTTCAAAGTATTACAATTTATATATATATATGCACACATATATATACGTACTAAAAAAAACCCCAAACCAAAACACGTACATATTAAAATTCTAAAACTTTATAATAGGTCAAATATTATGTTTAACCAAACTACCGTTAAATACTTTTGTTTAAAAACCAAATGGAAAAAATAAAACCTATTTATTTATTTTGAGTATATATTGGGGGAGAGAAAAAAAATACCGATTCGAGCTAGAACCTATAACGTTGGTGTTGAGATGTTTTACAGCCAAATAATGAAATTATTGACTAATTCTGTAAATTTATTTATTAATTAATCGCTAAGAAAAATAATACTTCAATCAAAACCATAAATTTGAATAATCTTCTCACTTATGGTTAAAGTTAATTAGTCCACACAATTTACTTTAAACAAAGAGCAATACTTAGTAAGGGTGAGTGGAAATACTTACCCACCTTTAAAACCACATATTTTAATTTTTTTTATATTTCTCTCTCTCCATCAATCAAAACCATTTTTTTATTAAAAAAAAGGTAAAAATATGTAGTTGTAAGGCACACTACTTATTCACCCTTGCCTAAGTATTGCTATCAAACAAATACATTTTCTTTAATATTCAAAATTAAACCAAAAAAAAAAACGTGAAAAAGGTTAGTAGTAAAAAAAAAAAATGAAAACAATCAATTTGTCCTATATGAGTAGTAGTGAAGTAAATGAAGAAAAAAAAAGTAGGAAAGAAAAAATGCCGACAAATTAGAAGATAAATCGTGCAGAGGGGTTGAACCGAAAGGGGAGAATGGGGCAAAGGGCTGTACCGACTCCAACATCCGAAATACAAAGACTGCGACAAGAGAAGGACCCTGTTTTCTATTTCTCCCCTCCTTTTGCTTTCTCAGGGCAGAGTCAAAGGCCCTGTATGTATCATGCACGCCCATTGTTCCACCCAATGCGTACCCCAATTCAACAGCCCAATACTGCGAGCCCACGCATTAATGGCCGATGCCTCACAAAGAGACAATTCAGATTTCATTATTTCAACAAGAATATATCACTGCAATGGAGCCTCACTTGAAGTGAATGTAATGTGTGTGTGTGTGTAAAGAGTGCTAGAAAGGGATAGGAGTAGCAAACCTTTAAGAGGGTGTGTCCCAATTGGAAAGCTTTAGGCTCTCACACACCACCTGTTCGACCAAATGCATAGCTGAATTGAAGAGTCCCAAAATGGTGATCCCACAACCCACCTCTACATTAATGCCCGATGGGTCATCAAAAACCAAGATGTTGACAAGGAAAAATGTTGGATATATAACAAAGTCCACCCCAAATATCAAGAATTTACTATTAGTAGCACATTCTACCTCTTGTATTATATTTGTCGCATAATTTTTAAAATAATTTTTCTATAGCATATTGATTTCTATCACTCAACTAGTGATACAACTCAACTTGAATTTCTATCATGGATAGAAAACTCAAGCAGTGATAGAATGAGTCTATAATTGATTGAATTCGATCGCTAATAGAATTCAACTAGGGATAGAACTCAATTTGAATTTTTTGCTATAAATAAATTAATTTTGATTTTGTGTTATAGATATAAATATGTTTTCATTTTTTTGTTATACATGCAAAATCCCCTAGACTATATTCTATGTTGGTTTGGAGCCTTCAGATGAAACAAAAAGTAAAGTCATGAGTGTTGTGTTTATTGTAGACAATATCATGTGAATGTGGAGTTGACACACAATCAAAAATTTGTGGTAAAAAGCTTTATTAGACTAACAGTGTACTCTCATTAGAAGAGGAATTTGATCTACATAGGGATTTGGAACTATTGACTAAATCACAAAAGACAAATTGTTTAGAAGGAAGAGGTCGTGTGCTAAAAGACATTTGATAGTACTCAATAATCAAGCGGTTATAGATTCCATTCATTCACGAACTAAAAAGTGGAAAAGCTTTTAAGAGGGACAATCCAAATGTAAAGCCATAGACACCATCCTACACGCACACCACGCGTTCGACGAAATGCGTAGTCGAGTTGAACAATCCAAAATGGGAACCCCACATGCCATTTCCACATCAATGAATAATGGGTCACCTTAAACAACCAAAAACCAAGATAGTTCTCTCTCAGAATTGTTAATTAGTACTAAATTGTGGTGGCACCCTTAAGAAAGGGATGCAAGTGAGGCTTTAAAGAGGGTGTGTGTGTGTTTTTCCAAATGGCATAGTGAGAAGGGAAAACAGGAGAAAACAGGCACGTGAAGACAACGACACCCACAAAAAAGGAAACGGGAGAGCCATATGACACTGCACGTGGGGGCACCAAACCAAAACATCACTACTTTTATTTTTTTTAAACTTAATTTTAGTTCATTTGCGTTTTTCTTTAATCAATCAATCAATCACACACATTCTATTTGATATAGTAATATTGTAATCTATCTTATGTCGAAATTTATATGATTATTACATCAATTTCGAGAAATAAATCTAACATTGAAATAGTTGGTGGTGGGTTAATTTCAATATTGGGTAGTAATCCAGCTCAATTAGTTGAGAACATTAATACCATCTGTATAGGATTTATCTCTAATTTATACTAAAAAAAGTCATTTTTAAATTTTAATAAATGTAAAATACAATTGGTTTATTTTTGTTTCTCAACTTTAAAAAGTTAAATTTCAATCATGAATTTTGAGATTTATTTCATTTTAATCCCTAAACTTTCAAAAAGTTTAGTTTTAGTCTTTTAAAAAAAAATTGAAATTAATCTTTATAGTAAATTTAAAGTTAATATTAATTGAAATTGATTCAATGTTAATAATTTTAATAAAATAAAATGTAATATGTAATATGTTTTTAGAATTTTTAGAGATAGATGATTATTTTTTAAAGAATTTTTTTTTAAAAGGTTGTAATGACTAATTTTAAATTTGTTTGAAAGGTCATGAACCAAAACAAAACAAATTTTAAAGTTAAGGTACTAAAACTTGAAACGAAAAGAAAACAAATTTTAAACTTTGTGAAAATTGAAATTAGAATTTTAAAAGTTGGTTAGCATTCACCTACTTTGTTAAGCAAAGATGAATAGATTGTAGAAAATGTAAAACATAAATTTGAGTAAGAATAGACTCAATTTCAAAAAATAAAAAACTTAAATTTCAAAAATAAAAAATTATCAAACCAGACTTTGATAACCAAAATAAAACAAATGTAAAGATTATTCACCTAAATTGAAATTGAAAATTTAGAAATAAAAATGAAACGAATAATTGAGATGAGAATGATACTTTTTCTTTTGGTGCTTTTGATTTTGAACAGATATTTCAAATCCCCAAATGTGGGGGTGATTGTATTGGGATCCGAATTTTCGCCCATTGGCCAATTTTCTTTTGAAGATGATTTTTCAGTCACTCTTTTTTCTTTTTCAGAGGCTGATTTTTCTGGTATCCAAATGATGATAAAAGCCAATCGGCTGCTCATTTGTGTTTGAAGCAGCTACAGATCCCTAAAATTTCTACTACTCCCTCGATACTTTTCTATCTTTGTATTATAGTAAATTTCACTTCTATAAATAATTATTTTGTTTTCGACTTCATATTTTTGTCAAATGATACTGTAACAATCAATTAATTGAATACTAGTCGTGTAGGAAATTTTTCATCAACACTATGAGTCCGAATAAGAAGGGTCAAAATTGCTCGTAAAACAAAATAAAATAAATTCATATTCGTGAGTCCGTAGATAGCAAATTTTAGCATTTATTGATAACAATTTTTTTGTCTTATATTTAAATTATAGCATGTTTTAGAAATCTTTCAACCATGTTTTTTTTTTGCAGGTTCTAATTATATCTTTCATCTTCTATTGATGGAAGACTTTTATCGAGTGGGTCAGTGGTACAATTATTTCATTGTTTAGTTGGACACCAGCGTCACAATTGTTGTATTGGTTGAGAACTGTAAAGATTGAATACTATTAAAGAGTACGTGTTGCACTAATTAAAGTCATTAGACACATGTGAACTTTTTTCTAATTAAAATCATATGACCCGAACGTTTTTCTTTTTTTTATTAGACCCACTCAAATTTTATATTACAAATAAATCTCTTTTAAAAAGTTGCTATTCGTAGATTTGTTTTTTGTTACACATGAAAAATTTCCTATTTTAATTGCTAAGGTTTTAAAAATATTTTGTACATAATAAAAATATTTCCATTTTCATTATTTTCGATCGCATTCACCTACTAACAAAAATAGGAAATCACGAGTTTAAATCTCCCACCTCCAATTATTTTAAATCTAAAAATAATAAGCTTCACTTGATGATTTTTAATCAATTTTACTTTATTGGAGTAAAAAGTTTGTGGGCTAGAATTTCACAAATAAGTGGAATGTCTGTTCTCAATTTTTATTATACCATATTTTTTTTCTAAATTTTTTTTTTATTATTATTCATGAAATATTCCCTTTACATGTTTTATTTATTTTTTAATGAACATTACAATTTTAGTGTGATTAGGTAATAATTGGAATTTAATGAGTATAGCTCAACCAACATCTCGACTTCTAAAACTAGAGGTTCAATTTTCCACCCCTCATATTATGGAAAAAAGATAATAATTAGTGAGTTAACTTCATAAAAATATTGACAACAAGATTAATGTGTGCTCATTATCCAAAAAATCATGGACTTAGTTGATTGATTGTAATCTAATTTAACTTCATGATTATAATTTTTTTTTTTGAAAATCAACTCCATGCTATCTTAAAAATTGACATTTAACTCTTATTTCAATTTACAGTCATGATTTGTAATCTCCTCACCGACTTCAACAAAAAAAAAATCGAGGCAAACCTTTTCAAAAAATCGAGACAAAATTGAAAAATTAAGGTTTTCTTTTCATAACCATTTTGTTTTTAATTTTTAGTTTTTAGAATTTAAGCCAACAATAATTATCTTATTATATGTTTTTTTCTTGCTTGGATTTCTACATCTTACCTATATTTTTAAAAATCAAACCAAAATTGAAGTCTTTTTTTTTTAAAAAATAAATTTGATTAGCATTCACAAAAGTTTTAAAAAAACATTAATAGATGGTAGGAAAGATGAAACATTGTAAAAAAAACTTAAAATTTTCAAAATTAAAAATAAAAACCTAAATAATTATTAAATGAGTCTAAATTAATGAAATTAAATAATGGTGTATTTTTTTAAAAAAAATATAAATAATGGTGTATTTAGTTAATGATACGAAGAAACAATAGAAATATATTCTAAACTATATTATTGGCGATGGATTTCATCAAAACTCAATAAAGTTGTTTAAGTTACTGAAAGTAGTTGTGACTAGGAATTGTACTAAAAAAAACTATCAAAATATGTTTATCAAATTGTTTTGATTTTTCAGTACATGTTATAAAATCACACAATAGAATAATATTATTTTGGAAAATTATAAGTGATGTGCTAATCTAACAAAATAATAACAAATGTAGCTAAATTTTAAAATATTTGCATTCATAATTATTAACATATTTTGATACTATATTTTTTTTAGAATTATATTTTAATATTATATTATTAATATTCATTAATATACTATTATGTATTATTGATACAATATTATTATTAATACCTAATGGTTGACCTTTTTTTAAAGTGACCATATTTATCAAATATTATTTTTTGAATTTGATTAATTTGTAAGTTTAACGATTAATTTGTATTTGAATAATAGAAAAAACTAGAAAACCATTATAGCAAATTCACCACCAAATTATGTCATTTTACTTTCAAAAAGATGGATAGGGTTTAATCTTCAAAAAAAAAAAAAAAAAAAGGATAGGGTCAACTCAAGTACATTTAAACTCAGTAAGACACTATTATTTTCATCGAATTTTGTGTTACTGAAGACATTATTCAAGAAAGTTTCCGCAACGTTGCTGTAAATTTCCAACGGTTAGATGTTTGAAACAAAATTAAAAAACACATCGAATTTAAATGCAATAGTTATTAAAATTTTACATGTTTTAAAATTTGAATCTAATTATTATTATTTTCGATTTTTTTTTTTTTAGAAAGTATTATTTTCGAATTTAAGAGTGGTTAGAGGTGTACATAGTTTAAGTTGGATTGAATTAAAGAAACTTTTTTATCAACCTAAATTTTTGAGTTGGTCAGTTTGACAATTCGTCCTACCCTTTATATTAGAACATTTCAATCCATTATTTTTGGGTTATGTTAAAAAACATATTATTATACTTACATGTATGTTTAATTATCTTTTTTGTGCATGTTTATTACGAATATGTTAAGAACATTTCTTACTAATTAGTCTTACATACACTTATGTATAAAATATTTTTTTTAGTTCGGAATGAGTTTGATTGAAAGAGTCAAGAAGTGATCAATCCGAGAATCGACTTAAATCAATAAAAAATCATAACTCAATTCAATTATTACAATTTCGATAGGGCAATCCAAATTTCTAATATTACTGTTTTTTTGTACACTCTTAGGAGTGGTCTAGTTGACTTGAAGTCTCTACGATATACTCCTATAAAGATGTAATGTTTAAAACATGAGCTTAATTATAAAACTACTCGTATGTATAAGTCTTGACATTGGAATGAACGACTAAATACTAGTTTGATAACCATTTTGTTTTTTGTTTTTGAAATTTAAGTCTACAACAACTATCTTACCATAGCTTTTTTATTATTTGAATATCTACATCTTACTTATATTTTAAGAAACACAACTAAAATTTGGAAACTAAAAAAAGTAGTTTCCAAAACCTTGTTTTTGTTTTTAAAATTTGGTTAGTATTAACCTATTTTCTTAAAGAAAGATGGATACATAGTAAGAAAGATGGAGCAGATGTAGGAAATTTGAGTAGAAATAAACTTAAATTTCATAAACCAAAAACAAAAATCAAATGATTATCAAACGGGGTCTAAAATGTTTGATTTTATGATCAGATTTCTCAATTCGTTCCCTAAATAAAAAATGTGTATTCGTTTAGCAGAAATTCTACACTAGAATGAGATTAAATTATATGATACTGTTTTTATCAATTTCATAGCGATCCAAGCGATGTTATTGACTTTACAGTATGTAAAGTAACTTAATCTCATTGTAGAGTTGAATTTACTTTACAATTATGTGATAGAAAATTTTCAAATATTAAAAAAAAAGAAAAGAAAATTATAATTAAAAATGCAAGAACAAAATAGGAAAAAAAGGGGCCCAGGCATGTGTTGAGGGCATTCTTATCCAATCCCAAGGAGTGGGCGTTGTAATCAAAGCTTTGTTCGCTCATTTCTCGTTTGGTTTTGCTTTTTGGTCTCTGTAGATTTAATCTTCGTCCCTATCATGTTCTCTGACACTTATGTTATCTTTTTTTACCACAAAGTTTCATTTTTCCCCTACTTTTACTTTACATTAAATTAATCTTAAACTAATGTATTCTTTTTATGAAACTATCAACCAAACATGGATTCCGACTAATCTAATTCGTATTTACCATAATATCATCAACAAAAGTCTCTCTTGATAAAAAGAGGAATATATCTTTACTTATCAAATCACTTAAATTATTAACATATGAATAATTGATTTTTAGATATTATCTAATTCGTTGTAATTACAATTGACAAATACTATTTTTTTTTATGGATTTTGTCAAGTTATATGGACTAAATTTCAAAATTATGAAGACAAAATTTTAGTTTCTCAAAATCATAGGATTAAATTCTATATTTTAAAATCATAAAGATTAAATTCTAACTTTCATCGAATTATAGAGATTAAATTTATAATTTACCTAACTTAAAATTTACTTGATATATTTTTAGTTAAGAGGTGATGTGTTCAATCCATTATATTTACCTATATAAAAATTATTTTTTATGAATTTTCTTAACATATAAATATTGAATGATCTAATGATATATCGCATGAAAATAATCGAAGTGCATATAAATAAGGAACCAAAATACTCAAAGATATTAAAAATAATGATAACAATAATGATTCTAAATTAATTTGTGTCTAATAAATGAGTCATTAACCTTTCAATTTATAGATATATTTAAAGTTTAATAAATTGGGCCAGGATGAAATTGAATAGAGAGATTTGGAAGGGTTAAACAGGGGTTAACTCAATCTCACGTTTGAATGAAACATTTCAAAAAGTTCTCAATTTTTATTCTTCATAAAAACTACATAAACATTTTTTTTTTTTTGGTGAGGATCATAAACATTATAGATATACATATCACCTCTATTTTAACAACTTCGAAAAAAAAAAAACAAATTGTATACCATGACAATTTATAATCCGTCGTATTAAATTAGACTTTATCATTTCTAAACCCTACCCTTCTCTCTAAACCTTTGTATTCGAAGTACATTCTAAGAATCTATGGGTGATAATGGAAAGTTTGAAAACGTTTCAAATTTAATAGTTGAAAACTTGAACTTTGAAGGTATGTTCCATTCAAGACCTGATTCATAGTTACCTTTATTTCAAAAAAATGGAAAGTTAAAAAATTTACTAAACAAAAATTCAAAACCTAAATTGAGCCATCCTAACTGATAAAATTCACCCAAAAAAAAAAATGATGAAATAGTAAACAATTTTGGAATCATCAAATAATATATGTATACGATTGTCCGGTCCGAAAATTAATCCTTAATATATTTGAACTTTTTAGTTCTCTTAAATATACTATTTGTTTCTTGGACTTAAGTTTTTGTTGTTAAGCTAAAAAAAATGATGATTTAGTTTTGTCCTTTTATGTGATTTAAAATAGAAAGATTTATATGTTTGACACTTTAAAATTTTGTTTCAAGAATAATTTGGATATGAAATATAAAAATAGATAAAGCATCCAAATTTCTTTCTACCCGGGATCATTATCTTCTATATTATCTCTCAAACTACTAAAATATTAACAAAAATAAATTTCATACAAATTCTGCAAGAACCATATCAAGAAATAAAGTTATGAAACATGGTTGAATTATCATTGATAGAATATTATAGCCACCATAATACCTAAAGTTCGAAAACACACTCATCAACCATTAGAAAATAACAAAAGAAGTTAATTATTGTCGTTACTTATTTTGGCTGCATTATTCAAAGTGACCCCTACATTAAAATATTGGATTAAACCACAAGACACTGTGGTTATTTATTTATTATTATTATTTTTAAAAATTTAATGGGGACATGAAATTTATTAACCAATATGTATGTTAAATTTATTAGATAATATTGAGCATCTCAAAATTAATTATTCTCTTAAGTGTTATTCTCACAATGTTTGACTTTCGACATCATACTTTCTCTAAGATGGTGTCTCTTTAAATTTATTATTCTTAGATTTAATGAATTTGAATACCAAATTATTATTATTATTTTTTATATTTTTTAAGTGTCTAGTTAGCTTACTCATTCATCGAATATTCTTATTTAATAAACTAATGTTGTTATGAAAATTTGTAAAAATTTAATCTCTAAGTAGATTTCCTATAAGTTAAGTGAATTACTCATCTCATTATCAACTGATTTTGAGATGAACATTTATATGATATAATATCAAAATCTATGAAACCTAAACAAGTATTCAGTTCAATGAAAATATTGGTAAACTCAAAAGAGACACGATGCTTATACCATTTAATATGTGACTATCATAAATTAAATCTAATCGGTTAAATTTCAATAATTGGTTTAACTATAAGTCAACTCATACTCATTTCGATATTATAATAAAAATATGAAATTTCATCTTAAAATTAATTGAAATAATTTATCTTCCTTATGACTACTAAAATGTTTATTTTCTTCCCAATGTAAGATTATCAACAAAATCGTCTTATTAGATGGTGGAAGCTGCGACATCAAACATATAATGAAACCAACATAACTGAATGGCCCTCCTTTCACACTCATCAGGAGACATTTAAAAAACAAAAATAAAAATATATAAAAAAAAATTTATATACCTTAAATTTCGTCCATATCAATGATTCATTTACGATCAGTTTTTATATCTTAAAATATTTCATCCAACAAAATTTGCAAGAGACAAGCTGGACCATGAAAACGACGTCATTTTCACTATTTTTTGTTTTTTTCTTGTTCGTTTGGACTTGGGATCTGATTTGGAAGCTATTATGTTGGCTCTATTGTCTAATATCACTCTCCAAACCAGCAAATAGTGTGCATCATATGGAATTTATATTTTAATCAATTAAACACGTCTATTTTTTTTAATGATATTTATGTTTTGTTTTATTCTTTTTGACAAAATTTAGGAATGGTATTTGTTTGTTTTTTTATTGATTTTACCATAATATTATTTTCTAGCATACCTAATAATATTTAACTAGTTTAAATTATCTAAATCTAAGAATTATATTTGTCACTCGTGATTCAACTTAAAAAAATTTATAAAATTATAACTCAATAAAAATTTTAAAAAATTATGATCTAAGCATAACTCTCACATAATTTTGTATTTTTAGATGGCAATATAAATCTCCACCATGTATTAGTAGGGTGTACATGGTCCTTGAACTCATCTAAAATTTTGGGTCGTTCAAAATCCATCAACTTATTGAGTCTTAGAGAAATTTAATTCAACTTTTTATTTTTAGGTTTGGTTGGATTCTTGTGTTAATCTCTGTTTTTTTTCTTTAAAATTTAATTCATAACCGATAAATATGTAAAAAAAAAGAAAGAAACATGAACCATATTTAAACAGAGATTACTTATTTTATCAATACCTACAAAGTATGTCAAGAACTTAATTTCTCTTACATACATATATTTATTCTTAATTCGAATTTAATTAGGATGAACCAGCAAAACATTAGTAACTCAAAAATTTATTCAACTTAGTAAAAACTATAAAATCATAATCAAATTCAATTCAATTTAAAGAAAATTTTAATCATGCAACTCCGTCCTTAAAATTTTTGTTGAGTAATTCGAGTTGCTCTGGTTATCGATTTTTTTTTTAAGCATTTACGTAGCATCAAGCACGAGTGCAGATGGTATAAGCCCGTAGGATCTCATGATTCGCACGTGTGGAGATGGGTTCGTGATGGATCCAAGGCAACAAAGAAGTGAATGCTTTCACGTGCCAAATTGAGCAGCCTGGGGTCCAAATCCCGCTGCTTCCGCTCAGACCATGACTAAAGAATATTGGGCCCACGCCATAACTGTATCATGCGAGATCCGCCGTTGATTTGGAGCCAACCGATTTAAATTCGACGCTTAATTTTTTATTTTTTTGATAACTTGTACGTTTAATTTTTTAAGTACAGCTTTGGGTTTTATTTTCATTTTTTCTTTTTTCTTTTTCCTAAACAACTTTTGGCTTAATTTTATTTATTTGAAATTACATTTGGCCTAATTTTTCTTTTAGTCAACTTTTGGCTTAATTGAGTGGTCGTTGGTCAACATAATGCATCATTACTACTTTTAATATATTAAAAGTTTAAACCGTGCTATTTTATTTTTTTTATATATATTTTATTTTATTTTTTTTGAAATCTTATTTTTTATATATACATGTATATTGAATGAACACTATTTTATTATATTGTACATAACGTTAATTATATATGAATATTATCAATAAATACATGCTTTGAGTTTCTTGTTTTTATTGCTTACTTGTAAATGTTAATGGAGATAGTTAATTTATTATATTCTCTCTTCTGTAGTTGTCTCATTAATAATGTTATGATATTATTTACACTAATTGATTTTTTTTATTTCTTATAAAAAAATATAGTATTGAATTAGTTATAATTATATAAAAAAAAAAAAGTAACTCAATGTTATAAATGTGTTATGAACTAAAAAGGTCACAAATTTAAATTCTGTCCAATTAATGTAAAATAAATATATAAAAAAAAACCCAAGACTATAAGTAATATGTATATATATGTTTATGTTATTGATTTATTGATAGCATATGAAAAAACTATGCAAGAGTGTTGAGATAATTTGATAAAAAAGCTTTGTTTTAGCATCATGATTTAGCAATTTGCATTATCGTATGGTTTTTTGAGTAGGATATGTGTTTTTGGAGGTTTTTATAACATTTATGCATGTGTGGAAAATTGAGGTCTCAAGGAAAGATACCTGATTATTGATATTTGCTACATTTATAAAATTAAGGCATGTGTGAAGATGCTGAAGAAAGCTGAAGCAGTGTAAAAGTCTATGAAGCAAATTGGTGAAAAGTAAATCACAAGTTCAGAAAAGACGTGTGGTGTTGATTCAATGAAGGCATTAATTACTATGCCAAGAATCAGCAATTCAAAATTATTGTTGATTAGAGCAGAAATCGGAGGGCTAAACATTAGGTTGCAGTGTTGTTGTAGAGTTGTTGTTTGACGATTTACAACCAGGCTTCTTCTTCTCCTTTGCTATTTGAATTTATGTGTTATTGAACTCGTTTATGTTGAATTGTTATTTGTTGGTTGAGCATTTTTAGTGTGATTTTGATTGAATGAAGATGTACTGTGTTTTTAACCTTGTTGTAGTTTCTATGGTGAATATGAGTAGCTAAATTCGTAATTGGAAGAGTTAGAAAAGTAAGAGTAAGATTGCATTAGCAAATAGCAGGAAAATGATGAATTATGATCAATTGACGTTTTAATTCTGGGTTTGAATCACCTGATCAACCATTCAATATTCATGTTTATTCCAATTTCGAGAGGAACGTAGCAGAAGGATTTAGCGATGGAGCTCATTAAGTTTGCTACATGCTTCCTAGAAATTCAAAGATATGTTAGACATAACAATTTTACTAATGTTGTTGACTTGTATGAATTTGAATGTTGTAACTCAAGAGAGGCAAAGTGTAAGTAGAGCAGGAATTACACTTCTTACCGTTTAGTCTAAAAAATATAGCAATTTACTCTGAAAACTCATACTTCCTTCCGACGCTTGTTAATTGATTGATTCAATTTAGCATTACAATTGTTTGCTTTACATTCAAATCTACAATTACAATTTTTAGTTCTATTGCTAGAGTGATCAATTTGATTGATTGTTATAGTGATTGCATGTTTTTATATTTAACATCATCACAAACAACTTTTCCGTCACGTTTAACTCTCATGACTGTGAATGAAGTGAAATTAACATCAAAACCCTAAGGAGAATAACCTTTAAGAGATTAAAACTTGCTATAATAATACTTGTGTACACTTGCACATTTACACTAAAGAGTTAATAATAGATTTTCATAATTAGTTGAAGCATACATTGAGGTGAGTCAGGATCATACTAACCAGTTACCAAATAAATTTGTCATCAAACATAATCTAAATTATTGAAATTTCTCGGTAACTATAACTGTCTCATATATACATCCATCATTAACTTTTGAACGAAGTTTTATATTATATGACCCTTACTTACTAGTACTTTTATCATCTCCCGTTACTTGTTCGATAAAGCTCCACCATATCAAACACATCACATATTTGCTCAAACAAACCTTACCACTTTTTTCAACACATAAATGGAATAAAATCTCTCAACAACCGTTAGCACATCCCAAAAAAAAAAAGAATAAAGAACAACAAAAAACAATAATATCTCACAAGAGATAGCATTAAGAATGGGGAAAATTAATCACAAAAAACGAAAGTTGAAAGAAAGAAAGATGAGTTTTAGGGTTTAGGCAAATATATTATAAACGAAGGAAGGCTTTTTAGAGGAATGGGAAGGGTTGGTGATGGCCCTATGGCCCTACATGTGGGTTGTAGCCTTCAAAAAAATCAAAAGCTTCGTAGAGGTTTTGAGAGTTGAAAGTACACAAACAAAATCATTTGCTTAAACATCTTTAGTGGAAGACACCTACGTTTTGCGCCATAATTGAATTAAACCCCAACAGAAAAAAAAAACAATAATAAAACAAAATGTTAAAATACTACTATTTTTTTAAAGTACACATTGAGGGAAGGGGACAAATACCGATTATCGAACTCGAGCATGCGACGCTGGTGTTGAACTGGTTTACAACCAAACAAAATCATTCCATCACTAACTCATTCACTATTTTAATTCATGTATTTGAATAAAATTTAAAATTAAATGTTTAAATTGAATTACCATGAGTTATTTTAATGAAAGAGAGTCGTAAGAAAACTAATAGAATCAAATTATTGCTCGTTGGAATAGTTGCCACGTGTGTATATAATTTAAATGAATTCTTATGATAAATCTAGTTGCTAACTTCTCTCAAAATAAAGGGAAAATTTTAAAATTAGTCAAATTCAAAAAAAAAAAATTACAAATAAATTTAACAACATAGTGAATACAATATTAACAAATATGGAGGTAAATATTTTTAAATTTAACTACATTTATAATTATTTTTTAACAAGAGTCCATGAATTACCATTTCTCTAAAATAAATCACTCGTTCTTAGCTTTTTTTCCTATAAATTTTAAAAATATATTATATTCTGTTTTTTGGTATTGTAATTATTATTATTATTATTATTAAACCAATTAATTTTTTTAAAATCGAAATTTTAGAGACCACAACTTTAAACTTTATTAAAAGTGCTAGATAGATATAAAGTATAAGACTTTAAAAAATATTAGGATGAATTGATAAAAAAAAACATTCGAGATTAAAATAAAATAAATTTCAAATATAGAGATCAAATCTATATTTTTAACTAATCATTGTAGAAGATTTCAAAAAAAAAAAAAAAAAACTAATCATCGTAGAATGTTTTAATAGTAAATAGAGTTTTGAAGAATTTTGAGTTTAATTCATAATTATAAGGTTGTATGAAATTTAATTTCAAAACTAATTAGTATTGAGAGGAAGCAGTTCACATTTCTAATGTGAGGAGGATTCCTCTTTTTTCCAATATATAATAATGAGAGCTTTTCAACATACACCATCACATTTGGAATGGTCATGATTTTATTTTTATTTGATCGAATATTCATTTGAATTTAATGAAGAGAATTTACCATCAGCAGCACATTCTACCTCTTGTATTATATTTGTAGCATAATTTTAAAAATAATTCATCTATAGCATATTTATTTCTATCACTCACCTAGTGATAGAACTCAATTTAGATTTCTATCACTTATAGAAAACTTAAGGAGTGATAGAATGAGTCTATCATTGATTGAATTCTATTACTAGTAGAACTCAACAAGTGATAGAAGTCAATTTGAATTTTCTGCTACAAATGAAATTATTTTAGATTTTGTGCTATAGATGGAAATATTTTGCCTTTTTTTGTTATACATGTAAAATCCCCTTTAATGAATTTGGATATATATTAGATAGTTAATGTAATTTTAAACGAGAAATGTTTTTTTATCATTATTAATATTAAGAGGTCTCTTTACTTTTCTTATTTAAAATTATGTAAGATTTTAAACACCTTCTTAAGAACTAATTTTAAATGCATACGATTAAAAGTTGTAAAGTTAGGCAGTTGTCCAATCACACAAATGAAAAAAAACTAAAAAAATAATAAGCAGGTTCCAAAAGGGCGTGAAGAGGATGCAGGCATCATATCCAATGTCCCGTGGATGGATCGAACACAATTGGAGACCATGTGATCTTGATAAGTATAATGGAGGCACATCATATCTCTCTTTAAATGTCTGTTTTTCTATGCCCTATTTCTAGGGTTTTCATCTTCATTTTTTATTGTCTTCTGTGTGTTTATTAATGTTACAAAATCTTAATACAAATATGGTTTGGTCCATAAGACACTTTACATATATTTTTCTAATATTTTGTTAAAAATAAATTGGTTGTGAATGAAATTGTATTTTTTTTAGTTAAATTACGAATTTAATCCTTAAACTTTGTGGATTGTGGTGTATTTAATGGTCTAATAGCCTCTTCACTTTCAATTCTTTATTTATCTCTAAAGAGCGTCTTTGTTTGGAGAGACTTAAAGTTTCTAAGGTCTCAAATTTGAAACTTATTGGTAACTTAATTACCAATGAGGTTAATTGTAAAACAATTTATTGTCTTATTGGTTCAAATTTTGGTATGAGTGCAAATATTATTGGAGATACTCACCTTAAGGCTTTTGTCTTGCATTAGAAAGTGAAGAGTTTTCAGCATATTTGTAAGAGATATGAGATACTACATTCATTACTAATTAGTTTTGAGATTGAATCTCATATTATTTAATAGGGTATCGAAACTCCATGTGAGTATTGGTCCCCCCAAATTTTGATCCGACCTAAGAGGGTTAGAACTTAAGTGGATGATTTGGACTTCACCAAAGTAGGCATAAGCTTATAAGCGGATATTGATTCCAAAAATTTAGACTCGACCCAAGCGAGCAAGTCAAAGGGAGTATTTCTTCCCAATATGACACCACCTTGAGAGGGCATGTTGAAGATACTCATTTTAGGGCCTTTGTCCACATTAGAATGGTGATGAGTCATCAACATTTTTATAAAAGATACGTTACTTCTCTCACTATCTACTATTTTTGAAGTAAAACCTCATATTATCTAATAAGTACTCTCGAATATGTAGCTGGACAATACTCAAATTACTCGATTATAGATAAAAAAAAAACTATATATTCCCTATTTAATAGGTCTATACCCTACATAGAAGTATTACTGCTTTTAAATAAGATGATAATCAAATATCGATTGTCAAGATTAAATCTAGGACTGTAGGGTTGAATTGTATTATAACAAATTAATCAAGTCAAACATGCTATAACCCTTTCGTTAGATGTACATTTTGTTTTGAGCATCATCCATAATATAACCAAAAAGAAAACTAAAAACAAATGCTTTCCCTCAATCTACAAAGAACACAAATAGGGAATCAATTTATTTTGTTTTTGTTTGTTTGTTTTTTTAGAAGAATTTTGTTTTTAAATTATAAAGTGATTAGAAAAAAGCCTTTTATTTACCAAATGGTTAAAATCGCCTCCAACATTTCACTTACCATTCCTTCTTTTCTACCTATCACTTCAATCTTCACTGTCTATTTACATCGGCCTTTCCTTTTAGCCTTTTACTCCAATCAAAACTTCAATATTTTAACCAAAAAAATACTGATTTAAATAAAGCCTACCCTATAAAATTACCCCTACAAAATTACATTTAAAAAAGAACAATAATTGTTTTGTTTTATAGAAAAGAACAATAATTGCTTTTAAGTGCAATAGCTTCCTACTTTTTTGATAAATCATCGAGACTTTGTACTTCGATTAGTTATTATCAATTCCATGGAATGGGGCTGTGGAAAACATTAACAGTTGCTAATGTACCTAACAAATTATTATAACTATAAAGTCATCTAAGTTATTTTATAAAATGCATAACTAATTAATATTTTTATATAAGGGGCGTTAAATATGTTATTAATATTACAAGAAATTATTTAACAAAAAAAAATATTACAAGAAATTACACCAATTGACTATTAACTCAATTTTTATATAAGGGGCGTTAGTTTTTGTGGAAATTTGCAACTCAATTGACTATGAATATATATAAAGTAGAGCTATAAAGAGAATATAAATATTTTATTATATATGTGAACGATCCAAATCTATATAAGCCACACAATCAAATTTTGGTAATTCGATTATTAACTTATATGTTAATAACATTGAAACAATATACAATTAGAGCATTTTTATATCAATGTGGCTGTCTATTAATAGGGCACTTAAGATCTAACATAAACCGAACCATGCTTAAGTTGTGGCTAGAAAATGTATATTTAAAAGTTTTTTTTTTTTTCACATCATATTATTGTATATTCAACTGTTCCAATAGTTTTTCAAATATATATTTTTTTCATATAACTCTAAGGGTTGTTTGTTTGACATATTTAGGGAGGAATTAGTTCTAGGATTTACTAACTTCTCCGTAAAAACTACATCCAAACGAGTTTTTATTAACTTCTCATCATTTTTACTTTTAAAAATAACTCTCATTTCTAACCATTCATTTATGACTACTCAATCATTTCTAACTACTTATTTTTAATCATTCCTTTCAAATAAATCAAAATAACTCATTTTCAACCATTCATTTTTAATCATTTCTTTTTTAACTATTAAAAATAACAACTCATTTTTAAATCTACATCCAAACAAGGTTTTGACTCTAACTCTTTCATACAAAAACTACATCCAAACAAGTTTTTGACACAATTCTCAATTTTTAACTCCTCAACATAACTTCTCAATATAACTTCTTAACTCAAAAACTACCTAAATATGTCAGGGGTTGTTTGTTTGACATATTTAGGTAGTAGGAGGAGTTAATTACATCCAAACGAGTTTTTATTAATTCTTCTTCATTTTTACTTTTAAAAATAACTCCTATTTCTAACCATTCATCTTTAATGATTCATTTATAACTATTCAATCATTTCTAACCACTTATTTTTAATCATTCTTTTCAAATCAATCAAAATAACTCATTTTTAACCATTCATTTTTAATCATTTCTTTTTTAACTACTAAAAATAACTACTAATTTTCAAATCTTCATCCAAACAAGATTTTGACTTTTGAATTATCTATACAAAAACTACATCCAAACGAGTTTTTGACACAATTTTCAATTTTTAACTCCTCAACATAACTTCTCAATATAACTCTTTAACCTAAAAACTACCTAAATATGTCAAACAAACAGCCCCTAACATCTTGTACAATCTAATAAACAAAGTGTTGAAATTGCTCACACTCAAATATTGTTGAATAAAAAAATTGCAAATAAAAGATTAAAAAAAAATATTCATATGAAACATGATGTACTTAGAAGTTACGAATTCGAATCTCTACTTCAATATTTGTTGAAGTAAAAAACAACAAATTTTCTCTAATTTAATATTTTATGGCTTTAAGAAAGTTTTGCACATACATCTGAAAGTGATATATTAATGGTATCAGAATGGAATTGTAAAACAAGTGTCTCAATTGATTCACTTGTAAAAAGTTTAATGATTTTTTTTTTATTACAATAATTTAGAATAGAGATTCAAACTCATGACTTTCTGATCATTGGATGTACATTAACACTACTCAACTACTGTTTTAGTCGGCAAATTTCGATGAAATTTAAGTTGATTACAATTGTTTTTTTTTTTTTGAAAATACAATTGTTAATTTGAGTGTTTAAGTGATAAATTCTAAAAAAAAACAATATAGTCTATTCACATCTTAATGTAGACTGGCGTTATTGTTATTCTGTTTTACTTTGGTAGATTATAAAGTTGATTTTTTTTTTTTGGCATAATAAAGTTTATTATTTTGAAGCTTTGTTATATTGCTTGATTTTTAAATCTCAAAATATTAGATAATACTAATTCCAACATTGATATATTATTACTTTTGTTAATAATTTTGTAGGCTCATTCTTCATAAAATATACATTAGGAACATTTTACTATTTGTATAAAACTTTATTACTCTTTCTTGTTACCTTGATTCTTTTTAATATGATTGTTTTTATTATTCTTTCTTGATTTGAGTGTCTGAACAATATATTTAATTTGAAAGGGTTATTAATTTGAAAGGGTTAGTGACATGTTGATTTGGATATTTGGTCGTAATTCAATTCATTTTCATAGTTACAAGTTGATTCTAAAAATTGATATTATGCTATCATCTTATATGAGAATGACAATATTTTCTATGTTGAATTTGTGGTTCCTCTTCCCCATTTAAATTCAAAACAAAACAAAAACAAGCAGTATATTTAATATATTTGATATTATTATTATTTTTTAGATGATATATTTGATGTTGTTTAATTGTATTCAAATGTTGTTTTCATTTTTTTTAAATAGTTATCAACATGTTTTCTATATTCAATTATTTTAAAAAAAATAGAAATTTAAAAACACTTATTAGAAATTTGTGTGAGATTTTGGGGTTTGTATTTATAATTCAATCGAAATAATTATCAAAACTTAAGTTTTTTTAAAGTATTAAATAATAGTTAATGCAGAGGACCAAAATATGTTAGCTATTAATTACTAGATTATATACTATATCACTAAAACTCTATTCTTAATGGCAGAGTATATAAAATTGTTGGAACATTGTTTCTATTGACAAAGAGAAAATAAATTTACGAGGTTAGTCAAATTTAAAAAAATAATTATAAATACAATCACTTTAAAAAAAAAAAATTATCGATATAATTATCAGTAAATAATGTTATATGCTTTCTTATAATATACATAAAATTGTATTAATAAGGATTTATAATATAATATTAAAACGCATTAATAATTATAATATAAATATTTTAAAATTTACCTAGTAATTATTTTGGAAATGAATTTACTCACTATAATTTCTTAAACCTCTCTACCACACATATATGCATTTATTTATGGGAATTTGCGGTGTATAACAACTTTTTTACCACAGTTTACAATTATAGCACATTTTTAAAAATAATTCTTTTATAGCAAATTCTACCATTTTAAAAATAAAAAAAAATTTACTTTTTTTTATAGAAGACTTTGATAGAATCTATCATTCTCTAGTGATGGAAGTCTATCAATTTTATAAGTGATTGATTCTATCGGCTCTTATTGATAGACTCTTGATAGAATCTTATGGAAGTCTATCAATTTACTTTATTTATTAGTAATTGATTCTATCACCCTTTATCGATAGAATCTATTAATATGAAGTCTATCAATTTACAATTTTTGTTATATGTGCAAATATTTTCATCATTGTGCTATTCATGTAATATTTTATCTATTTTGTAATATACATGCAAAAGCCCCTTTATCTATTTTCGAATATATGTATATTTATTATAAGAGAGTAAATGCCATCCAATTTGGGTGTGCCCATAATCATTGTACATTAATAATTTACAATCCAATACTATTGTTCAAAGGTTACCGTTGTCAGTATGTACAATTCCGCAACAAATACTTACCGTATAGTCCCATGTAGCAGAATCAACGGCTACTCATCAGAAAATAAAGATAAAAAAAGCAGAATCAACGGCTCCAAATTCGAATTACAGAGGGGCATTTTGGGAACTTGGGAAAAAAGCGCATTCAACTACGACAAGCTGGCAAAAGGCGCGTACACTACACGCGCTCCACCACCCTCTATAAAACTCCTCTGCCCGCCCCATTCCTCATCAACGCATTCCAAAGAAGAAAAAAAAAAAAAAAATCAGAAATTGCAAATTTGCAAAGTAATTTAACGATGAAGCATTGGGATATGTACGATCACAAAAACCCATCTTTCTCCTCCACTCTCCTCGACGAAATCTACCGATCAATTGACGACGGCGGGGTGAAACCCGCCGGAGATGCGAAGTTCTACAGAGACATTTCTCCGGCGAGAAAACAGAGCAAAACCAGAGCATTGGAAGACAGAGAAATGGCGAATCTCCGGCGAACTTGCTTGATAGAGAAATGGATGGAAAAGAAATCCAGCGAAAGGGTTAATGTCTACAGAAGGCAACAACCCGACATAAAATCGCATCTCGAACGTTTCGATCACGACCGGAATGCTCTGTTTTTCACCTCGACTTCCAGCTCCTCCGATTCCAGCTCCGGCGGATTCTCCTCGTCCAACACCGAATCGATGTTTGGAACCAGATCCTTAAACCCCTCGTCGTGCTTTTCCTCGTCGAGACTCAAGGCGATTCGAACGTGCAGCGGCGGCCGGCCGGCGGAAACAGAGAGGAAGAAAACTCTGTTTGATCGGAAAGCGTTCGACGAAATTCCCAAGTCGAAATCGAGTGTGTTGAAGAAAGTGAAGCAACCGATTTCTCCGGGGGTTCGACTCGCCGGTTTAATTAACTCGCTCTTCACCGCCGGCAACACAAGGAAGTCTAAAAACTCGACGGCGACGGCGACGGCCAGGAAAGAAAAAACAGAGCAAGATTCGACTTGTTCGTCTGCTTCTTCATTTACGAGATCGTGTTTAAGCAAAAACTCAGCAACTTCAATCGGAAATGGGTCAAAAAGATCGGTTAGATTTTGCCCGGTTTCTGTGATTGTGGACGAGGATGGGCCGGGTTTAATGCCGGTGTCGATTCCGACCGCCTGGAAAATCGGGCGGTGGCCGGCCGGAAAATCAGCAGAAAAGGAATCAAAATCCCAATTCACAGAGAAGAACAGGAAAGTGGAAGCTGCAGCCAGAGAATTCCTCATGAAGAACCTAAAGGCCAGAAATTTCCAAGAGTTCATACAAACCCACGGTGACGGCGGCGACGACGGCGGCGACGACGATGACGACGGCGCTAGCTGTGCAAGTTCAGATCTTTTCGAGTTGGATCATTTGGACAAGATCGGGCAGAGAATGTACGGCCAAGAACTGCCGGTGTACGAAACAACTCATGTAGAAACAAATCGTGCCATTTCAAAGGGCTTGTTACTCCAGTCTTAAATTCTTCATTTTTCTTTTTTGAGTAAATCTTAAATTTTTCATTTAAGTTTGTGTATTATCAATTATCTTTGTAACCCAAAAAAAAAGTTAGAATTTTCTTGCGAGCGATTGATTCAGTCAATATACCCAAAAAGATCATGTTCAAATTATGAACTCGAGAAAGTTAAATCATATGCAGACTTGTGAAATTTATGGGAAATGGGTTTTTCGAATTGAGTTATGCCAAATAGTTGAGTACTTTTTTTATTAATTAAAAGATTAAAATGTGACGAGCCCTAAATTACCAAGAACCAAAATAGTACAATTAGATTGCTGTACCCTAAATTGGACCACTAAATGATGATGTTATTTTTATTAACATTCAAATATTATAAAATTAATGCCAACAAGAGAAGTACGTTAGTGATATTAGTGTACATCTAATGATGAAGTGGTCATAGGTCTGAATACCTCCGTCTCGAAAAGGAAAAGGAAAAAATGGAAGGAAGTAAGGTTGAACCTAGACGAAAATGGGTCAAAGGAAAGAATGTCATTTTTGAGGACATGTGTGTTTTTGTGTTATTTTAATTTGGGTGTTGTCTTTTGAGGAGAGAAGGGGAAAAAAGTTGGATCGATCGATTTAAAATGTTAAAATAGAGAGGAAAAAGGGATATGGGGATGCGTTATGGATCGCAAACAAAGAGTTAAACCATGAAAAGAAAGAAAGAAGAAGAAAGATTCGAGATCGTAATCACAAGCAAGAAAGAAAAAGGGCAAAAAAGAGAGATCTTAAGGCCATGGGAATAGAGAAAGTGAAGATAAATTAAAGCTTTTTTCTGCTTTTTCTTTTCTTTTCTTTTCTTTTCTTCCTCTCCCAACTTACACTCTCTACTTGCCTTCAACATTGCGCTAGCATCTCAACCTCATTTTTAACACCAAAAAATATATCTTTTCTTTTCTTTTATAATTATTTTTTTAGAAATTATGCCTGTTTGCCTCTTGTTTTTATTTTCATTATTCTTTAGCTACATCAAATATCAATGTTGCTTCTAATCATTTTCTAACCTTAGTTAAACAAGTATAATTGCTTTTGTAGTACAATAGAAAATTAAGGCCCGTTTGATAACTATTTTATTTTTCGTTTTTTGTTTTTGAAATTTAAGCCTACAACAATTACTCTCCTATAACTTTTTTCTTATTTGAATATCTACATCTTATCTATATTTTAATAAACAAAACTAAAATTTATAAACGAAAAAATAGTTTACAAAAGTTTTTATTTTTATTTTGAAATTTAGTTAGTATTCACCTATTTTCTTAAGGAAAATAGATATATTGCAGGAAAGATGAAGCATATACTAGTAAATTTGAGTAAAAATAGATTTAAATTTCATAAACAAAAAATAAAAAACAAAATGGTTATCAAACGGGACTTAAAGACTCGAATTACAAATTTCGTAATTATTACTACATTAAAATAGAAATTGAGTTATGTGTGTTGGTGTTAAAATAAATAAATATAATATAAGTGTGTTGGTTTAAAAAAAAAATATAGGCTAACGAGTAGTTCGAATTCTTTACTTTTAATTATTAAACTAAAATGTTATTAATTAAAAAAAATAGAGTTTGAACATCAAAAAAAAATAAAAAATATATTTCTAATAGATTTTATCCTCTTAATTTGAGTGTAATGGCCCTTGAGTTTAAAATATCCAATAAAATTTTTTACTTTCAATTTTATATTGAATATATTTTTTCTATGAATGTTTTCTATGATAGTCATTATTTTTTTATTAAAAAATATTAAATATACATTTGAATTTTTAAAATTAGTCAATAAACTTTTTGATACATTTATTCTTTGTTGGATGTTCTTGGACTTGGATACATTAGACACAACATTAAAAAGTTGATGAGTTTATAAGACCTTATTATTATTTTTATATTTTCTAAAAGAAACATAAATCCTAAAAGTGAATGAGTCAAAACTTATAATTGAGTTGACAAATTAAAGGAATATAGCTTTAATTACATAATTTTCGATATAATAACAATAAAGTTATCTATTTAATTGAAATGGTTGATGGTTTGTTGGTATCATAGTTACGGGTTCGATTTTAAAAATCAGTATTTGGATTGACGTATTTACTTAACTCTATAGTAGTTATTGTGGTTTTTATTTTTATTTTTTAAAAAATTATGATGATAAACGTCACGATCTTTATGATTATTATTATTTTTTATGATATTATAAATGGAAGAATGGAATTTATATCTTAATTACTAGATCATATTTTATGTCGGTTGAATTATGTTTTTATTGGCATATGACTAGTTAGTTCTTGAACTTGGATTACATATCATTTCAATTGTATATTAGTTTTATATCAACCATGACTTTTTTTTTTTAGATTACAACAATTAAAGGTGGAGGAGATTCAATCCTACTGCTCTATTGACATATTTTTTTGATAAACATGACTCGAAGGATCGTAATAAATATGACTGAATTTGACATAAGTTGAAAAAAAAAATTACTGAACCCAAATTGAAATACCGAATCATTGCATCTTAAGATTCAAAACAAAATGTGAATAATATTCAAAGTGTGGATTAAATAATTTTGACAAAATATTAAGTAATTTTGAACTAATTTTGTACCCTAAGCATCTCCTCAAATGCAAATTTTCCTCGATCAAAGGAGATTTTTCTTCGCCCCAATCATTTTCCCTATTATCGAAGTTGTTTAATTTCATCCTTTTGCCTATTTTAAAATCTCGTTTCTTTCTCCATCATTAACCCTAAGTTAAGACCTTAAAGAACCATCCTTAACCTCAAGACGTTTTTTTTTTATTTTAATTTTTTTTAGTACATATTGGGGGAGGGGAACAAATACTGATTCTCGGACTTTAACCTGTGACCTGATGTTGAACTAGTTTAGAATCAAATAATAAAACCATTGCACCACTGACCTATTCGGTAATTTTTTTTTAATATTTCTAACTGTTTGGATCAACTTGCATAAACTTTAACTAATGTCACTTTACATTCATTTGACTTTACAACATTTAGTTAATAAAATTCATAAGAAATTAATTTTTAGATAGATGATTATTATGGATTGAAAATATTATTTCTTGTTTTTTTAATACCATGTTTACCACTAGACTACTTCATGATTGTTGAATTAACGAATCCTTTTCACACCACAATAAAATGTTAGCCAAACCTAAAGAAATTTTTTTCCCAAACTTTAGAAGCATATGGTCTCCCAAGAGAGTTTTCGTCTCTTGCTATCTTTTAGAGGCAAAAAGATTAGTACTTATTTATAATTGAATTCCTATATTTTGTGCCACGTTCCATTTTGATGTTTTACTTTTAAACAAAAAGAAAAATTGAAAATATCCCTGTTTTAAGTTTCTCATCAATTGCTTTAAAAAAAACTTTATGAACCTTTTATAAATCACAAAAATATGTGCATATTATATTTTGTCTTGTATTAAAATTATTATTGTTGAACTAACTTTGATTAGAATTAAATTCAAATCTATCGTATGCATCAATTTTAAGTTTTATTAAAAAATATATTTGAAGATAAATGGCCTAAATAAAATAAACTTCAAACTACTCAAACCCAAATAATACTAATGTAATACACGAATTAAATTAAGCATCTATGAAACCTTCCATAAACAAATAAACAAAAAGAAAATAAAAAAGGAATGGAAGAAGATAAAACCTAGGAAGCCGCAGTACATTAATAAATGAGACCAACAGCCCAAACGACAAAATGATAATTATGGAATGTACGATACTTTATTTTATACAATTATTGAAAACTCACACCCAATTATACCACGTAGTACGTCTTAATAACTCATGCAAAATATTCAAACAAAAATTATAATAGTTCATGCAGTAACGTGTTTGGTAACCCATATTCATTTTTTATTGAATAAGTTTTATTATTATTATTATTATTATTATTATTATTATTATTATTATTATTATTATTATTATTATTATTATTATTATTTAAGTAAATCTGGAAGTTGGGATGGAACTCAATGATATTAAAATAGTAATTAAAAAAAATTGAAATGAAGAATTTCTTACGTTGTTATTCCAAAAGACAAAATCTTGGTTTGGAATAAGAATAAAGATGTCCATTTTTTTTCATAATGCTTGGATTCGTTTTTATTAGGATAGTGAATCTCGTTTGGTGGGAGAATGAGAAAGTGAGTAAAGACAAAAAATTCTCTTGTAGTTAAATGTGGAGGGGGACGAAAAATATATTCGCTTTTTTTATTCCTCGTTCTTTGCCTCGCTTACACTTTATATTTATTTTATTTTATATACATAAAAGTATGAATGTTTTCTTAAAAAATTCAATATTTAGTTGAAAATTAATAAATACTTATTAATAAAAGCTGATTATTGTTTTAATAATGATGAAAAGTTAATTAATTGGACAATTCACGAAAAAAAGAGATTGAATTAAGATTTGAAAAAAATTAATAAAAAATATTTTTTCATTGGGAACTGATCCCCACAAATTTCCTGCGTGTAATTTCCACTCCATTCCCACGAAATTTAAGAGTGAATTTCAAGAAGATGTGTAGATTAAAAAGAGTGATGAGGATGGTGACCACAAAGTCATCTCCATCCCCATCTTGTACCTCGACATCTATAAACAAGAACATTTGGTTATTACTCTAAAGGTCTTGTATTCGATAAAAATTGCTATTTCTCTTTTGAAATTGTGATTTTTCTTCTTTTCGAGTTTATAATCGAGAAATTATATTAACCTTACATACTTTATTGAAAGATACTCCTCAATTAAATATAAAATTTCCATAAAATCAACCCATGAATACAAGAAGAAGAAGAAAAAAAAAAGCCTACAAAAATACTCAAAAGGTAAGTGTCACATAAATGCCTGTCCCAAACCAACCACTAAAATAATCGAACATAGCCCCGGAATAAATTGCTCAAACTCAGATTAAAACAAAAGTATCCAACACGACAATAAGACTCAATATCTACCCAAATTAATCTTATTCAACTACCATTCATGATTTAAAAAAAAAATATATATATAAAATATAAAAATACAAAAAAACATGGTCAAAGACATACACTCTCAATCTTGACATTATAAACTCAGATTTAGATACATCCACAAATGTAGGAAAAAAAGAACTTCTCTACCTATTTCTTCATGTGCATGTTAAATTTAAAAGAGAAAAGAAAGTCGATAGATTTCACTATTATTCCAATATTAAAATTAAATTGCTAAGTTTATTAAAAAGAAAATAAATGATGTATTGTTTGATCATAAGAAAAATTGCAAAAAAAAAAAAAGAAGAAGTATAATTCAACGGACATTTTGTATTAAAGACTATGAATGATTCTCTTTTACCTCACATATTATCAAATAATAATAATAATAATAGTCGTAAGAAAATTGGAAATGTATTTATGAAATGAGTACGTGATTGGTCACAAATTCAAAGTACCTAATTTCAATAGAATCTAGCTGTAACTGTAAAAGAAAATTGGAAAGAAGACAAAATATTAAGAGGCATTGTTCGTGTTTGACTTCTTTGGTTGGAAATTGTAGGTTTTGAACAGTAATGATTGAGACGAATAATAAAGGAAAAGTGAATAATTTTTTTTTAGTTTTGGGGACCGTAATAATAATTTCCTTTTATGGTCCAATTTTTAATTGAATTATTTGATTGGGAGACCATTTAATCATTTTTATTTCGGTTTCAATTATTGAGATGTGAAATTAATTGCACTCCTAGTTTGGTTTGCTTATTTGCGGATATTTAATGTACTTGGATTGAATTTTGTTGGGAAAAAGTATCTTCTTTTAGACCCTAGTATTTGAGATAATAAAAGAGTTAATTACATAAAACAAATATTGATTAAGATTGATAAATAGATAATTTTAAATTTCAAAATATTCATGAATAACACCTTTTTATGAATTTTTAAATCAAATAGAGCCATAGAAACTAGTGAGTTGGAGATATAGCTACTCCTCTCATTATTAAATGGTTTTTGAATTAGGGAGGTGTAAATTTTGAGATTGTCAGCATATAATATGAAATAGATTAAGAATATGTATATTTAAATCAAATAGATATAAAAACTAGTGAATTGAAGATATAACTACTCATCTCACTATTAATTAGTTTTGAGATTAAAAAAAATCTAAATTTATAAAGTTGGTGTAAATTTTTGGATGGTCGACAATATGAACTAGAGTATGTAGCACTTTAAAATCGAATAGGTATAGAAGCTAGAGAATTGTAGAGGTGTTTGTAGAATAAGTTTGATTGAATTATGTGGTACTTTAAACAATTTCAACTATATTTCTTGTAGTTTAAAATAACTTTGTGATAAGTTTGATTCATTTTTGTTAATGTACTTTTAAAGCGAACTTTGTTTTATTTACTTAAAAAAAAGTTTATACCTATAACTATTTTTACTTCGATCTTGTACTTAAAAAATGTTGATTTTAATTTATGTGCTCTTATAAAGTACAGAAATTGGTTGATGCTTTCGAAATTTAAATTTTATATACCAATAAATTCTAATAAACACAAAATTTATTGGTACATCTCAAGAAATTTAGTGAGTGAAGAAAAGTTAAAATATACAAAAATAACAAATAATAAATAATAATAAAAATGAAAATGAAGCGACTAAAATGATCCCTTCTTAAAAATACAAGATTCAAAATGGATGTCCAAACGTACAATAATAAAATAAACAAAAGCTAAGAGTATAAAGATCAAAACAGATGACAACTGAAATAATCCATATACTATTTAAACAATAACCGAATGGGTCAGTGGCGTCATTGTTTGGTTGTAACTCAGTTCAACATCGGCGCCACAAGTTTGAAGTCCGAAAATCGGTATTTGCCCCCCTCCCCCAATATGTACTCAAAAAAAAAAAAACTATTTGAACAATTAATTTATATTAAAAGGCTATAACAATATATATATATATATATATATATCAAGATGGAATGAAAGAAAAGCCCTCATATTTTTATAGCCCTGGAACCAATATTTTCCACCTTTTTTTTTGTTTTGTTTTTTTTTACTGTGGATGAATATATGGTTGTTATTTTGCTCATTTTTGGCACTCCTTTTTAGATCCCATTATAATAATTTGTTATTAAACTAACACATAATCTCGTATAAATTACCTCTTTATTTATTATTATTAATATTATTTATTTTCAAAACACTTTTGAAATCAACCTAACGTTCAAAGGCATATTTGTCAAAACTCTGCAGAAAATTTCAAGAATGTATTCGAGATTCCATAAGAAATTACACAAAGACAACTGTAAGTCAATGTGCATGGTTTTCAAAAAAGAAGCAAAAGAACAACAAAAGACATTTACGATTAAAAAAATATGAAATATTAAAAACCCATTGTTAATGTTCAAATTTCAGATAAAAATTCAAAAAATATTTCTAAAGGTGGAAAAATTGAAGAAAAAAAAAGTGAGCAAAAAATGAACAATCTTGAATGTGAAAAAATCAAAGATAGAGAATATTTCACTTTGTAGGGAAAAGGGAAAGCTGAAAATGAAGTGGTGACTGGAGAGTGAAAGAAAACTAATAGAAAACTCAGCATTGGGATCGTCAACTATTCTATGGGTTTATTATTATTTTTTTAATTATTTTTATTTTTTATTCCACCATTACTAAATTAACGTGGCTCTCTCCCTTCTTAAAAGACAAAAGTACCCTCCACCATCTCATTGTTTTTGTATTTCTTCTTTTGTTTTTTTAATTATAACATTGTGTTAGGAATTGGATTTATGGATTTTAATTTGATAAAATTTTCTAGGGTTGGCCACTTATATATTAGTATAGAAAAAGAATGAAAAGGCATATTAGATTTTAGCCATTATTTAACACATTGCTTAGATCTTGCTAAGAAGAAGACAAGGCCATTTTTTTAGGCACGGACTTCTGAATAGCTTCGCCGAATGTAATTACTGACGAGTGTTGGGATGCTCTGAGAAGGGGGCATCTTTGAGCGGTTTGTATAAATGTTTTTTTAGTTTATCATTGGTGGAGGAGAATTAGAATCTATGACATCTTGAGCAGAGAATACATAATGATCGTATAAGTATTTACGTCTATCAGTGGTGTTATTCGAGGTAAAGTTTTTTTTTATGTCATTAAAGCTATGTTCTCTTTTTTTTTTACGCATGTGATAGTTTTTTTTTTATATACGTGACTGTCTATGTTAATTTGCGTAGACCTCGACTAATCTAATCGGATATACCGTTTGACCCTACAATATTTAGATGTCAAAGAAACGTGTAGAAAATTAATTTCTAAGTAGGTGGCCAACATAGATTGAATCCATCATTTTAAGCACTTCAAGACCTTCTTTGACCATTTAAGTTTTTTTTTTTTTTTTTTTTTTTTTTTTCTGTTTTGGTTTTTTTTAGATTAATGAATGATATCTTAATTTACTTTTATTTTAAAAAGAGACCTCAATTTAAAAAGAGATATGTTAATTACTACCTTGGTTGACCCTAGCTTAGGACGTTTTATTAAAAACCAAATGATGTAAAGTGAAATTTTTTGTGCGTAAAAATAATTGAAGTGTGCATCAACTAGTCTCGACATATATACATACATATATCACGAAAAATATCATTTTAATTTTAGGTTTTGAATGAAATTTCTCTTTTAATCATCATGCTTTAAAATCAAATATTTGTATTTTTTATCTTTTAATAATATTCAATTTTTGTAATTGAGATAACAAAATCATCGCTGACGTGAGTAATTTCAATATTGGGATGACATGATTATTTCTGTATCAACATGAATTTAATTACAAAAATATAAATAAAATATCGAAACCTAAAAGAAAATTTATTCAAAACCTAAGTACAAAAAAGTATTTCTCCCATATATATATATATATCATTGTGTTGATAATCGGCCGCTTTGAGAATGGAAAAGTATACAATGGTACATAAAAAGGCTTATTCAAGCCCAGCGGCAACGAAATTAGTGGACGGCCCACACTATGATCTGAAAAGGATCAGCCGAAGAGTCCGTATTCTAGAAGAATTCTTTTGGGCTATTTTAAAGAATCACAAAATAAGTAAGAGGTTTTAGCAGTACTACACCAAATAGAAAAAATAATTATATCCACGTTCACGTTGAGAGATTTTAGCAAAAGTAATCATGACTTCAAAAGGGAAAAAACGTTTTTATAGATAAATTACACAATTGTCCTCCATTATTAAAAAAAATATTTATTAAAATAAAAATATATCAAAACAAATTCCCTTGATTCTTTGATACTTTTCAACTCTCGTTTGCCATCCAAAATTATTTCCTTGGTTGTAAATAACGTTTTTTTTTTCATTAATAAAAATTACGATTTTATTTGAGATCCACAGTTTGTTTGTTGTTGTTTTGATTTTGACAAATAAAATCTAAAATCTTGCGATTGTGTATTAATAAATAAATATGGATTTTTTCTTTTGAGTACAGTAAATAAATATAGATTTATGTATTAGTAATACTGTATTTTTTATTTGGGTGTTTAAAATACCTTATTAATATACTATTTTATGATATTGTATATGGTTGTGTATGTATCTCACATGAATATTAATTCATGATACTTTATATTAATTTGTATTATTTATTGATTATTTGACCATGATTTTATTATAAATACAAGTAGATCTAATTTTTATAGCTTAGAAATTAAAGAAACTAAACAACCCGAACAATGACTTTAGGAAGGGAAACTTAGGGCTCGTTTGATAACATTTCTGTTTCCTTGTTTCTAGTTTCTTGTTTATTATTTTTTTAGAATAAGAAACAAGAATATGTTTGATAACCGTTTCTGTTTCTTGTTTCTTAAAATATATAAGAAACAGAAACAAACTTGTTTGATAACTATTTCTTGTTTCTTATTTCTTTCTTTTTGTTTATATATATATATTTAAGCTTCTAACAAAATATAACATGCATTAAAATATGACCATCAAAGTTTACATTTTCTAGTATAACTAAATCTTTTATAATTAAAAAAAATGAATTTTAATATAGAACTAACGATAAATTTAATATGCTATCTTTCACATAAATCCTTTGTCCCAAATGGCGTGCTTAAAAAATGTTGTGATCGTAAAATATTAAGGTAGTGTCAATTGTATATTTTAGTTAACAAAATTTTCATCATATCAAATTTTTTACGGGTTTCAAGTGTATTATTAACTTAAATAATAAATACACATATACAAAAATTTCAAATCAACTCATAAATTATAAATAAAAAATTTCGTTTAAAATTTAAACAATAAAAGATTACAAAATTTAAAACTAAAAAATAAAATGGTGAATAAACGTACGAAATTAAAAGAATTAAAAATTGCAAAATATAAATATTGCAAAAACGATTTGAACCATGGACATTCTGGTAAAAAGGTTAACAACCCAACCATCACAATATAAGGAAATATTATTCTCTTTTTGGAACGTATAATATAAAACTAAAGAAGTACTGAGTTTTAGGGGGGGGAAAAAGAACAGGAAAAACAAGTTTTGGGAGTTTCTCATTTTTTCACATAATTTGAGAAACGTTTCTTGTATTTTTGGGAACAAGAAACAGGAACAGTTATCAAACAAGACTGTTTCTCAATAAATAAGAAACATGAACGAGAGACAGGAAATGTGAACGTTATCAAACGAGCCCTTAGTAATCAAATTCAGAAAATAATTGCAAATATAATCATTTAAAAAAAATAGCAATCATAATTATAGATATTAATAATATAATATTGTATTAATAACGTAAAACGTTGTATTAATAAGTATTAATAATATTGTATTGATCCGTATTTATGACAACAAAAATTATACAACGATTGCAAGCATCATGTACTACAACCTTAATGGAAGATGGAATTACAAGACTCCACGGATAAAGACCATGAAACTATCTTCATTTTTGTGATGGGTGATTTTTTATAAGTTTTGGGAGGTAATTTATCGTCCATGATAGATTACTGAGGTATAGGACTCTACCAAAGTAACAGATCACTACTACAATTTCAACTTTTTATGACAATTTTTAATTGTCATAGTTCATTTATTATGACAATTATCCTCAAAATATATTATGTCATGGTATCCTCTGTCATGGTAAGACTTTTATGACAATTAATAACAATGGTATAACATATAATTTATGACAATTATAACATTGTCATAAATGTTTATTCGTGACAACTAAAGATTGTCATGAAATGATGAATAATAGGGTTTATTATAACTATTTATGACATTTTATAATTATCATAAATTATGATACTTTTGCAATTATAGCTTTTCCTATTATGACAATTTTATAATGTCATGAAACAAGATTATTTTTACAAATAAAATTAAATTGTAAACTGTCATGAATTCACCATTCATGACAATTATCATAGTCACGATTTCTATTTCATGATAATTTAAATCTGTCATAAGAGAGATAACATGACTGTTGCGATCATCATATTTGTATTTCTTGATACTTTAAAGTTGTCATAAAATGAATTTCATGACAGTTGTGATAATCATAATTTTTATTTCATGATAGTTGAAATTTGTCATAAAAGATATATCATGACAGTTTTAAAATTTTAAAATTGAAAATTATTCATTGATTCATTCATATAATTCATATTAATTACAATTAAATTTATTAATGCAAAAGCTCCAACATTTAAGCTATTAAATAATTGTGCATTCCAAAAATACTGTCACGATCCACATAAAAGAGAAATAGATTTAATTGATCACAATGTAAATAAGACTTTAATCGATGGACGCTTCGATCCCGAACAAGAATTGAACTTTCCCCCAACACAAACGCATGAGCAATATCAGTTGAAGAAGTCTTCTTTGTCCACAGGCACCTGATTTGGATGAGCCTACATGAACGAGCTAGCCTCATTCTTAAGAATAAACTTTACCAAAGATTATTCTGGAAGAAAAACATAACTAAATTAAAAGAGGTGGTAGTGAAAGGAAAAGATAACTTTGTGCATTATTAATTATTAATAAAAAATAAATAAATTATCACGGATTTATCTAATAGTCAAGTAAGACTTTAAGAATATTAATAATTTTCTAGTTGCCAATTACAATAATGTCCTTTTTAGTATAAATGAGGATCGAAAAATTCAAGAAAATCTTGACAGATTAGACAAATTCATAAAATTGTGACAAATATAGTCAGTTTTTTAAAAAATTAACAACTATAGTCATATATATATTAACAATACTTTGTATTAATAATATATAGTATTGAAATGTATTAATAATTATTGATGTAATTATTTTTAAATTTAACTATATTTATAATTATTTTGTCACAATAACACATCAATTGCAATTCATGAGATTTAAACTGCAAATTTCATGATTGGTAATATATTTAGATATGAGTTAAATTTTGTACTAAAAAAGAAAAAGATATGAGTTAAATTTGGCTCTCTTTATTATTTTAGCATTAACTATAGCAATATCAAACGATGGTCTCATAAAAAAAAAATGAAACATTTATAAATATAGAAGACAGAGATCATAAGAACCAAAATGATGGTTTAACTTAATTTGACAAAGATCCTGATTATAAAAAAAGGAAAAAGGGGACAAAGATCACGAAGTGCACGGTAGAAAATATATCTATTTAAGAAATTAAAAAAGAAATGCCAATTGCGTGAAGGAAAAGAATTTTCGACAATTCTTTAATTTGAAGCTAACCGTCTGATCTACCTACCACCCACCAGCTCTCTCTTTACCAAAGGCAATAATGAAGGACTATTTTGTTTAGATAAATATTGCATGCTTCAGGCCAATAATTATTTCTTCAAAATTAAAAATAAGATGAGTGACTATGATTTAGTCACTTTAATGGCTACATATTGTCTTTGACAGCATGCAAATATTCAGATTACTAAATTATTATTATTATTTATTGTTTAGATAAATAATATTTGATTTTTTTTTTTTTTGAAATCGATGCATAGTTTTTTTCCTCGTAATTAAATTTATGGGTTGAGAGGGGGAGAGGAGACGGAATTATTCCAACTACATATTTATTTATTTTTTACATAACAACTTTTTTCAATTTCGGCTCACATCTCATCAAACATATTTAATTTTATCAGATTTTATTACAATAAAAATTAATATAAAATAAAAAAAATCCTCTCTCTTAAACACCAATTCAAAAAAAATAAAAATAAAAAATAATCTAACATCCCTTTCAAAACACAAATCAAATTTTTACATATCCTCTATCAATTTTCAAACAAATACTTCTTCATTTTAAATCACTCAATTTCCTTTTTTTCTACTCTCCTCTCTCAAACTCCAAAATTCACCCTCTAATAATTTTGCATAATAAATATAACTAATTTAATTGTTTTTCCTCTTACACCATCCTGGAATAAGTACACCCTATTCATCTTAATTAAATGTAACTTTACTTTTAGGTAGAGAATAATGTATTTGGATCCTCAACCAACATTTTAAATTAGGTAGATATTCAATTGATTTGAAAATAAAAGATACACGATTTTGCATTTTTTAGGACATTAATGACTTTACATAAAAGTACCGAAAATAAAAACCTATTTAGAAGGCTTTTTTTCTCCTTTTTAATATATATATATATATAGAAGACTCTAGAAGAGGAATTATAAAAACTCTAGAAACTTTTCTACAAGATACTATTTTTTTTAGTCGAAATGTGTTTTGGGAAAAAAAAAAAATCGAATCCATAATTTAATGATTAGAAAAATATATTTTATGGCACTTATGGTCATATTTTTATTAGCATTAAAATATTATCTTTAACTATTAGTCAGTATGAAACTCAAAAAAAAAAAAAAAAACTATTAGTCAGTATGTTTCTTAAAAAAAAAAAAACTAGAAGTAGTATGTATATTTATCATAAATTTAGAATTTTCATATTAATTATTATTGAATTAAAAAAATATATAAACAATTAAAAGTATTTGTGTACATATTAAATTGATTGTAATCCGATTTAACTTTACCTTCATGAATTAGATTTGAGAGTAAGTATTTGACTCTCAATTATAGTACTATAGTCTCCTCCACCTATTTGAAAAAGTAAACTTAAAAAACACCTGAAATGATAGAAATAATAAAGTGCGTAGTACATTATATACAAAAAAAAAAAAAAAGAGTTTTCCTGTATAATTATGTGTAGCTGAAATTTTTCTCATCCATAAATCAATATAATTCATAGGCTAAATATGAGTTAACCTATTTGCTTATAGATTATAAATTAGAATAATAGTAGTTGCTGATTTAAATATAAATTTTTATAAAGGAATGGTAAGTAATAGTTTGTTTTGATGTTACTTTTTCTAAAAAAAATTGCTTATGTAAATTTTTGTAGTTATAAAAATGGACGAAATAAAATAAAATTTTAGTTTAAATAATTATAAATGAGTAGTCATTTTATAATAAATTGTTTGAATATATTTTTCTAAAAAATTGGTAAATTCAATACGAACAATAATTCAAGTAGTGCATGCTTAATGACTTTGAGGTTACACGTTCGAATCTCTTCATCCTCAAATGTTGTATCTTAAAAAAAGAAAAAACTTCTCCACCAAACAAAAAAATTCAAGAAAAATATTTACATTATGCCCGAATATGATGTATAGAATAATGCTTACCTATATGGTTCAATATGAGTCACAATCTATTTTTGTCTATTTTATTTTTTTTATCTTTTGAATTTAAAATCAAATCGATTATGATACATATTGAACCACACTAAGTGAAAATTATTTTATACATTATGTGATGTAAATATTCTTCAAAAATCAAACACATAAAAAGCACAGGTGAACTAACTCATGGGTGTGAGCGGCAACTAACAGGGGCCACGTGGATTCATGCTAAATGACCCTCTTCTTTAAATCCCAAATAAATTTCCTCAACTTCCAGCATCCCATTTTCTCTTCCGTCGCATTTCTCCGCCGGATTCCTATTCCGCCGCCGAGCGAGCTTTCAGGTAGGGTTTCGAGTCCCATATCTTTCTCCGATTCTCATTTCCGCCTTTCTCGTTCCTCACTTTACTTCGAAATTCATTACGGCGCGTTTCTAGACCTTATTGGATTCGATTTTCTGTTTGCTTTTCAAACATTGTGTTTTCTAGATCTCTCTCTCTTTGTCGTTGGTTTTGAGTTCTTGCTGATCTTTCATACAAGTTTTGTAAGTCAATTGTTACGTTCTGTTCAAATCGATTGAACTTATCATTTGTTTTGGATAAAATGTTGTGCATATGAGCTTTTGATCTGTTAATCCACTGGATTGATCTTCTGTGTTTCTGGTTCGGCATTGATTTTAGACAGAGTTCTGTAATTCCAGTGGTTAGATTTCAATAAGCGTGTGTTAGAACAGCTCAAATGATGTTCTCGATTCGGATTTTCTAATCGAGACACTGTGTATGGGTACAAGGACCCAGAATGCTTAAAAATGAGAAAAAAAGAATGTGATGCTAATTAGACGATTTAGAGAATTGAAAATCTGGTAGTGGTTGAAGACTTTGAGGGTATGCACCCCTCAAGGTTTCAGGTTCGAGACTGATCTTTGGCATTACTCTTTCGATGTCTCCCGGTACCTGGCTTAAGGACGGACGTGTTTACCCTTGTTTAAAAAAAAAAGGTTGAAAATCTGGTAAGAACAAGTAATTAGGTGAACTAACTCAAGTAGTTGAGTTGCGTGACCTTCTTTGCAAGCTATCTTTATAAGTTTATTGATAAATTCAGTTATATTACGATTATTAGAATTTGTCTCTTTTACTTTGTAAGTTTCAGAACTGATCTGGTAGTCTGTAGTTTTTTCGATTAATATCCTCCTTTTCTCCTTCCAGTTGTTCATTATTGATGCAATTTCTTAGATACTTCAATTTTCAGAATCATTTTATTGAATGATACAGTCCCCTGATTCCCCTTTTTTCCCATCTCGTACGAATAAACCTTTGAACTTTGATCGCCTTGGTTTGTACTTTCTAGGGCCAAGTGCATTAATGCTGACCTGATTTTATCTAATTTTTTTTCTGTACTTTCATCTAAATCTTTGCTGTGTAGGGCTTTCTTAGGTACATAAAGTTCAAAAACTAAAGAAGAATCGTGCTATTTGCAGGTCCTCACCATGGCTACTGGACAAATATTTTCTCGCACGACTCAAGCGTTATTCTATAACTTCAAGCAACTTCCCATCCAACGGATGCTTGATTTTGATTTCCTTTGTGGTGTGTATTAGCTATTGTTACTCCACTTTTTGTTTCCCCTCTTCGTCTTGTAACTGTTATTATTTACAGAATGTATCAGTTCAATAGAAGCAATAGATTATCATTTTAAGTGCCTCTGATTTATGTTCTATTTAACTTATCTGTCTGACTCACTTTTTAGGGAGGGAAACACCATCAGTTGCTGGAATCATCAATCCTGGTTCTGAAGGATTTCAAAAACTCTTTTTTGGTCAAGAGGAAATTGCGATCCCTGTACATTCTACGTGCGTAATAACGATTCTTAACCTCTCTCAGTTGATACATAATTCTAGTTACGAGACTCAGAGGATATGGCTTAACTATTTTTCAATTGCTTCTTGTATGGGGAAACTGCTTATAACTTAATTGCTCCAATACTGGATACCTCTTCAGCAATAACATTGTAATGTCTTTGGCAACAATAGCCAATAGTAACTTCTAAGTTGTAGATTTAAATGATCTAAAGTTGAAGGATCATTAATTGGTGCTAGTTCTCCGTACAATATTTATGTTCTCTTTTCTCATCTACAGAAGTTGTTAAAGGTTATCTTCGTATAGTTTTATCTCATCTATAGAAGTTGTTCAAGTTTTATTGGTTTAGAAATTAGAACAAATGAATTATCATGCCAACTTTTTTTATTCGTTTTCAGGGTCGCAGCAGCTTGTGCAGCACACCCCACTGCTGATGTTTTCATCAACTTTGCTTCCTTCAGAAGGTTAATAATAGTGGTTGTTTTATGATATTGTTATGTACAGGAATTTTCTGTTTCCACTCATGATCAGTTTATACTACCGTGTAGTGCTGCTGCATCATCAATGGATGCTTTGAAACAGCCTACCATCAGAGTTATAGCTGTCATAGCTGAGGGTGTTCCAGAGTCAGACACCAAACAGTTGATTGCATATGCACGGGCAAACAATAAAGTAAGAAATATTTTGATACTTCCAGTGGTATTGAACTCTAGTTTAATAACACAAAATACATATTATTGATTTAATGTGTATCTTACAAAAAGCCACATGAATAAACTAAATAATGAGTCACGTAAGGAAAACAAGAACAGGGCCAACAAGTTCTAGGATCTTCACTGAAATTGAACGTTTTCTCTTTGCTTAATCTGCAGGTTGTTCTTGGCCCAGCTACTGTTGGCGGCATACAAGCTGGAGCATTTAAAATTGGTGACACTGCTGGAACGATTGACAATATTATACAATGCAAACTGTACAGGCCTGGATCCGTTGGTTTTGTCTCTAAATCAGTAAGTGGCTGACACCCAACTCTTTATCTATAATTTTCCTTATTATGCTGTTATGCATGAAAATATGATTGTTTGCAAATTATTTTCATCTATTACAAATCCTTTCTACCAAATTATGCTCTTAAGCATGAAAAAATGATTGATTTATTTCGTGTAAATAAATTGTTATTGCATTGTAGATGTTATCTCAATGTTCAATTGTATTCGCTGTCCAATCAACATTTCTCCACATTGACCGAATTTCTCAAAATTATATCACGTCTTGAATTCCTAAACCTCATTGCCCTCTTTAAAATAGTTAACCTATTCACTAATGATGCCAGCTGTAATAATGTGTTATAAATGCTGCAGGGTGGAATGTCGAATGAGATGTACAGTACTATTAGCCGTGTTACTGATGGAATTTATGAAGGTAAAGTCCACAGCTACTTCACTGATCTTATTTTAGGGTCGTTTCAAACCATATTTGATCGATTCTTGTACTGCACAGGTATTGCAATTGGAGGGGATGTCTTTCCTGGTTCGACTCTTTCTGATCACATTTTGCGGTTTAACAACATTCCACAGGTATTCTGATTGACATATCCTAAAAAATCTTTCAATCTAGCTAGTCATTTCCGTTGGCCATTAAGTCATGAATTACTGGGACTTATTATAACATTTTGATCAAGTTATTATCTAGTTGGCTGCTTCTGCGCTTTTTCATTCACATTCAATGTTTATTTCTCTTTGGCCAACTCTTAGATTAAAATGATGGTTGTGCTTGGAGAACTTGGTGGCCATGATGAGTATTCTTTAGTTGAAGCCTTGAAACAAGGGAAAGTTAACAAACCATTGGTTGCCTGGGTTAGCGGCACTTGTGCCACATTGTTTAAATCTGAAGTTCAATTTGGTCATGCTGTAAGTTGATACTGGACTTACTTTGGTTACTGTATATTGCTGTTGTATTATATAGTTGGCTGACACATTATCGTCTCTCTTACCATCATTCTAGGGAGCAAAAAGTGGTGGCGAGTTGGAGTCTGCGCAAGCAAAAAATCAAGCTTTAAGGGATGCCGGAGCCATTGTTCCCACATCATATGAGGCCCTTGAAGCTGCCATTAAGGAAACATTTGAAAAATTGGTAAATTTGCAATCATATTTTCCAATTTTGTATGGTATCGAAGAGCTATTTTCCACCACATTGTGTCCTTGTCTTTTGAGAAGAGGAGAGATAAACTTTCCGTTGGTTGATATAATTGAATTTATCCGAAGCCATGAGCTTAAACTTTTGGGTTAATTGGTTTTTACATGTTTCGATTTGGTATGAGAGAGCAGGAGGGTCTTGAGTTCCAAACCCCTGCCAAATATCTCCGAGTAATATTGATTTCCACTTGATGGCATTGTAAAAAATTTTCAAGCCCACAAGTGAAAGAGAGTTTTGGTTGATATAAATAAAGTTGCTTAAGCTTTTGGGTTTATTGGGTATTGGTTATTTAACATATTTCATTATGTTGGTTGATTTTATTAGTTACCACTACCTTATGGTTTATTTGACCATCTGATTTACTCCAGTCTGGAGATGGAAAAATTGCTCCAATAAAGGAAGTGAAGCCTCCACAAATTCCGGAGGATCTTAGCTCAGCAATTAAGAGTGGGAAAGTTCGAGCCCCAACCCACATTATTTCCACCATTTCTGATGACAGAGGTTTGCTCAACCTCATGATCAGTTTTTCTTTGAGAATCTTTGTAGGGTTTACTATATTGCTCTTCAGATTGTTGATTACTAATTTTTCAAACAATAGGTGACGAGCCAAGTTATGCCGGAATCCCTATGTCTTCAATTGTGGAGCAAGGTTATGGTGTTGGGGATGTTATTTCATTATTATGGTTCAAACGTAGCCTTCCTCGTTACTGCACACATTTCATTGAGGTCTGTAGCTCCTAATATCAAATTGATGTTTTCTCTATAAAACAAAACTTTCTTAGGGTCTATTTTTTATAAAACCGGAAAATAGGAGCTTTCGCTCTAGCTCTACTATACTCGGGGTAACCACACCCATCTCTAGGCCAGGCACAGACATCGAAGGAATGGAGACACAGGTTGTGTTTACAAATTGATGTCATAGGTGAGTCTCGAACCTAGGACCTTGAGGGGAGCACACATTCAAAGCTCAAGCCTTCAACCACTATGCCATAGGGACACTTTCTTAGGTTCTATTTAGAATGACATTTTCTTAAGCACTTGAAAAGTCATTCCGAGCCTAACCATCATGAGTTTGGTTGAAAGAGTTAGAGGACAAAGAGAAAACGAGTTCAATCTATGATGATCACTTATCCTATGAGTTAATTTCCCACGAGCATCTTTGACATCAAAATGTAGTAGGGTCAGATGGTTATCCCATGAGATTAGTCGCGGTGCATGTAAATGCTTGGACACTCACGAATAAATAAAATGTCATTCCAAAATTCAAGCTTGTGAGGAGAGGATACTTAGAACTGTACAATGCTGGTCCAATTCAATATTCTTTGATTTTTGGCTTTCCACTTTCGTGAAAATTTAAACGATAATCTCGAGTTAAGGTTTGAAAATTTTCATTTCCTCTCCAGATTTGTGTTATGTTGTGTGCGGACCATGGTCCTTGTGTATCTGGAGCGCACAACACTATTGTAACAGCAAGGGCTGGAAAAGACCTTGTGTCCAGCCTTGTTTCAGGTACGTATTTAACTGTCATTTTCCTTCTACTCTAACTTTCCTTTTCTTTACATGGATGCTTTTGATTCCATAAGTATGGTTTTTGCCTAATGAGTAACTTTCTGAATAATAGGTTTGCTTACTATCGGCCCTCGATTCGGCGGTGCCATTGACGATGCTGCTCGGTACTTTAAGGATGCTTATGAGAGAGTAGGAGTTTATCTTTAGATGAAATTTTGAATTAACATTGGTGTCTACAAGTGTGTACTCTTAAGAATTTATGATTTTTTTTTCATGCTTTCTTGCAGGGTCTTACACCTTATGAGTTTGTCGAAAGCATGAAGAAGAAAGGAATTCGGGTTCCGGGAATTGGCCACAGGTAATGCAAACTTTTGTATGTGTGTGTGTTTTATTTGTCTTTAAATTTAGTTTAAATGTTATATCTCACGCCAGTTGGACAGTAATTCGTTTTAGGCCCTTTTTAACCGTGTTCACAATTTTCTTTCACGTTTTTTCAATTTTGTTTTAAAACGTTTGATTTTTTTAACTAAATTTCAAACACAAATAAGTTTTCAATTTCTATAATAATGAATTCGTTTTTAGTTTTTTTCGTTTGTAAAACTTCGCTTGCATTTAGAGAATATTTTAAAGGAGTAGATAATAAAACAGAGAAATCCACAACCGTAAGTAATATTCATAAGTGCTAAAAGAGTTAAATGTTAAATTTTATCCCTGATGGATGTTACACGATCAAACCTAAATGTTGTTAAATTAAAAAAAAAAGTAGTATTCATATCTTTGAAATTTAAATTCAAATGAAAATGAAATTAATGCCTTCAGTTTTAAACTTAGATTCAATAACAATTTTAAAGGCGGATTACGAATCGAAGTCTTTTAGTTTCAAAAAAAAAAATCGAAGTCTTTTTGTTTTCTTTCTAATAATTAATACATTTTACAGTTAAAACCTAATTAATAGGAGGGTGTATGGTTTGCAAATTTATTACAATAGGCAATCGTCCATTGATTGATATCAAAAGGAAAAGAACTACAAGAGGTATTGGAACCTCCCATTCTTTGAAGAATACTCTCTAAGAGCCCACAAGATTGCTACCCAACCCTCTCTATACGTAGGAATAGTATTTATAAATGTAATTATGAAACAAAAAAACTAAAAGCAGAATGGCGATCAAAGTTGGGTGATTAATTTTGATGTGGTTTGGTTGGTAAAATGAAAGGATAAAGAGAGGGGACAACAGAGACAAGAGAGTGGAGCTGCTGCAGCAGTTTGGGAGAACACATTTCCCAGCAGTGAAGTACATGGAATACGCTGTGGAGGTTGAAACTTACACACTCACAAAAGCAAACAACTTGGTTCTCAACGTAGATGGAGCAATTGGGTCTCTTTTCTTGGACCTTCTTGCCGGCAGTGGAATGTTCAGCAAACCAGAGATCGATGAAATCGTCAACATTGGCTATTTGAATGGCCTCTTTGTCCTCGCTCGCGCCATTGGTCTCATCGGGTAACTACTGCTACTACTCCTACTACTACTAATTCTTCTATTTCCTTTATTATCATTATTATTATTACTACTTTAATTGAAAAGAACCTTTTAAGTTTGAACAATCTCATACGTCAAGCCAAACCACAAAATTATTTCGACCAACATCCATTTCCTCACTTCCAAATCCAGAATTCAAATAACAATTCCAACTATGGTAACTGTTTATTCAAACCAAAACCTAAGTATTTTTAGGTTAAATTCGTTAAGTCTCCGGTTTTATATTTTATAAGTGTTTTGATAAGTTTTTAAACTTTGTATCTTATTACCCTCTTGCACTTGAAAAAATGTCCAAGTTATTTTATTTTGCTCTGCGTTAACCATCAAGTTATTGACTTAATGGTCAAATAAGAACTGGAGTTTTATTTTATAGAAGAGATGAACTCCATTTAACGAGTTTTTTTTGTAACAAATATGATAGGATTAGGTAACTATCATGAATATAGTCGAGATGCACCTATGTTAACTCGAAAAAATTTAATAAGAGGAGATGAACTCCATTTAACGAGTTTTTTTATAACAAATATGATAGGATTAGGTGATTATTATGCATATAATCGAGATGCACCTATGTTAACTCGAAAAAAATTTCACGGGTTATTTGACATATTCTACTTCAAAAATTTTAGGCCTATGAGATACCATGAGAGTTTATAATTATTTATCTGCCACTTTCAATTTTGTGTTAAATAAATTGTTGTATTATTTGAGATTTCTTAACATTGATTTTTGAAGGCTTTGGATCCTAAGAATCAAACTTTAATGTTAGGTCTTATAGGTCTCGACTTTAATAAAATATTGAACATGTTTTAAACCTACTAAATACAAGTTTAAGAAGCTTTGAAGTACACAAACATGAAAGTTTGTAACTAATTTATAGTAATTTTTTACAACCCGTAAAAATTAAATTACATGGTTAAAAATGTAAAACTTTGTAAACACTAAAAAAAAAAAAAAGCTTTTATTAGAAGCGCACTTAATTTATTTCAAAAAAAAAAAAAAAAAAAAAAAAAAAAAAAACTTGTATCATAGCTAATCTTCTTAATTTTATGTTCTACCTATTGTTTCGTTGGTCTCTAACGTTGATTTTTTTTTTTTTTTTTTTCATGTTTGAATTGAAACTGGCAGACATACATTTGATCAGCAGAGATTGAAACAGCCTCTATATCGCCATCCTTGGGAAGATGTTCTCTACACCAAATGATTATACAGATAAAAGCACGACCAACAACTATCATTTTCCACACAGCCAAAAAAAAAACCCCATCATTTTCAACTAAGAATTAATTTTCATAAAATAATTCCTACTGGAACTGCTGTTTGGTGTTTTTTTTTTCTTTTCCTCTTTCATCTTTCTTATATCATCGCGTGTAGTGTCTTGCTATAAAATTTTAAAGCTGTGTAATTCATAAAAAAGTAATATTGTAGTTTTATTTTAAATAAGTCATCTCCATACATTTTTTCTGATGTAGTTTTTTAACTGTTTGGGTTGAGCCTATTGGAAGAATCGAATACTAAAACTGGAAACAAATGTGTGTGCACAAGTGATTCTTTTTTTTTTTTTTGAGATTGTGCACAAGTGATTAATACACCTAATATTTTAAATAATTTAATGGATAGAAAATATGTATTTTCTTAACCGGGCTCCCGTCAAAACGTTCATCAAAAGGCATCTTTGTATGTTGAATTGTTAAGAGTTAGATTCATGAAAGTTGCATGACATTAGAATTAGTTTTGTTTTTTTTTTCTTTTGAGTACAACATCAGGATTAGTTTGACGGTCATTTCTCTAAAAAAAAAAAAAAAAAACTAATAATAAACCTTTTTGTTTATGAATTATTGTTTTTTTTTTTGTACATTTTAATAATCATTTAAAAATGTAGTTGAATTATAAAAATAAAATAAGAAAATTATATTATTAGTCCATAGATTTAAAGATTTAGTTTTAGTTTGATCCTATATTTTGAAATTGAACACATATCCCTTTGATATTTCAATAAGCAAAATTGAATATGCATATCTCTAATATTTTAATAATACTCACTTTTAGTTTGATATGTTTTGTAGTTTATTTTTATACTTATTTTTTAAAAATAAAATAATACATTCATTAATATATTAAAATTTAAAATTAATTTAATCATTATTTTAGTTAACGTTACTTTACGTAACCAAACATTTGTTATCTCAAATATTTAAAACGGCCATTATTGAAATATCAAAGGATAAAAGTATTTAATTATGAAACATATCAACCAAATTAAAATTAAACCCTAAATCTACGGAATAAAAAGTTTTTTTTTCCTAACTTTTAAAAAGTATGTTTTCAAGTTTAAAATTTTTTTTTTTTTTTTTAGTAGAAAAAGGTTTGTTTTCTTATCATTTTTCTATCATAGATTTCATATTTTCTTTAGTTTACATATTCTTTGAGACCAACATAGGTAAAAAAAAAGAGTAAATAATAAAACAAGGAAATTCATATCCTTAAACTTTCAAACCTAACTCTCATCAGATATTTCATAATTGTTAAATTTCATGAAATTAACTTCTTTTTTTAATCTTTCATATTTTATAAAAAAAAATCAACTTAAAGTTCTAATTTTGATTGGAAAAAGAATCATTATTTATTTATTTATTTAATATTTCCAATTGATGAAATCAGTTTCATTTAGTAAAAAAAAAAAGGGATCCCAATTACCTCGTCAGATAAGACCTATATATAAAATAGTATGTTAAGGTGTCAAACATATGTAAATAAATTTATGTTATATACCACATTTCATTTGGATATCACATACTCGCATTGAAGAAGATTGCTGCTGTTGTATTAAAGCCTCAATTCTGCTCATATTCACAGATGTCTTCTCTTCTCTACTGGACATGGAGTAAACATCATAAAATCGATTCCAATTGCTTCAGCTCAGGGTCTACGATCTCTGCTGCCTCTTCTTCCGGAGAACTATAAGCATCAGCAATGGCCTTCCCTTTCACCAGGACATCGGGGGGAACAGTTTGAAGTAGCCTGTAACAAAGGAACACGTTTAGAAATTGCAGCTTTTTCTTTTTTATATTCGTGAGTGTCGAGGGTAGCGACAAAAAATATTGACTGTCGTTATGGGATTACAAACTGATGAGTTCTGATTCCTGAATGGCCATTGCATAATTCTTGAGCCATGTGTTCTTGCAGGCTGTGTTCACCATTTAACAACCCAAGGAGATGATTTTAACTTTTATATGTTTAGTTTACTAATATACTTGGAATTTGTGATTATAGTCTTGCAATTCTTTTGGCTAAATGGAAGTCCATTTTGTAACTCCAATATTTGTTTCAGCTAAAAACCGGATCTGTTGGACTAAATAAACTTAGCTATGCTATATAGACTTGGTTTTTAAACTTACCCTCTTCGACCACGTATTTATTTTCCAAACCAATAAACTAAACACGAACAATTAATGCTTAGGTTTCTACAATTCATTTCTCTAAAAATCCTGAAAACACACTACATAAATTTAGGAACATGGAGCGGCCTAGTAGTCCAAATGTTGTAAATAGTCAAGGTGCACGCAAGCTGGCCTGGACAGTCACGGATATATAAAAAAAAACTAAGCTTTGCAGGTACGACGACACAGGTTCAAACTCATGGGGTGCTTGTTTGACATATTTAGGTAGGATTTAGCTTAAGGAGTTATATTGAGTAGTTAAAAATTGAGAATTGTAACAAAAAACTCGTTTGGATGTAGTTTTTGTACAGAAGAGTTAGAATCAAAATCTTGTTTGGATGTAGATTCAAAATGAGTAGTTATTTTTAGTAGTTAAAAAAGAAATAATTAAAAATGAATTATTTTGATTGATTTGGAAGGAATGATTAAAAATGAGTGGTTACAAATGATTGAGTAGTTATAAATGAATGATAAAAAATGAATAATTAGAAATGAGAGTTATTTTCAAAAGTAAAAATCAGGAGGAATTAGTAACAACTCGTTTGGATGTAAGTTTTCGAGGAGGAGTTAATAAATCCTAAAACTAAATCCTACCTAAATATGCCAAACAAACAGCCCCATGAAGTTTTGCAGTAAACAAGAGATGCCAGATATATTCTTATTAATGAATTAAAAGAAAGGTACCGGTCTAGAGCAAGTACGGCAGTGTCAATATTGGTCTTCATCGACTCAATTGTGGCTCCTTGATCATTTCTCGTGGCTCGTAACAGCGAAGAATCAAGTTCTTCCAGGGCTCTTCAAAGGTTAAGATTTTTGCGTGAGTTAGAAACAGATCATTTAATAGATGCAAGAAGTATAAAGTTCGGATGGACTTTCTGCCCATATCATTCAGAATAAAGAACTAGGAAGTCAATCGCACCATCAACTACAACAAGCAGAAGAAAAATATGTGCATGCTCATGATCTAAACTTCTAATAATGCTCAACCTTTTCTGCTCTGTAGGGAGTTGAGATCATCAGTATACTATCTATCACGCAGTCAATGGCAGGCTCCGGTCTGATGCTATATTTTGAGGTTAAATTTGGTATTTTCCTCAAAATCACATTCCCTTGAACTTAAAATATGATAAAAGTCAAATAAAAATGGACCTGACCTGAGACATTGATCAACATTGTCAATCGCAATGTTTCCATTTCCATCCTCCGAGGCATATTGTGCAACCTATTGTTGAAACAAAAATTTCCGCAACTCCTTAGAAATTCACGTAAGGAAAGAACTCAAGAAAAGTAAATGCAATTGAGTAAACAGTATTACTGCTAATAACCTCCTATATCAGAATAGCAATGATAAATGCATATATACAGTTATAATTAAGCAACCTTGTCTAAACGAGCAGCGTGTAGATGCATTCTATCACCGCAAAATCCAAAAATTTAGGCCTCGTTTGATAAAAATTTTGTTTTTATTTTTTGGTTTTTGAAATTTAAGTCTACCGTAACTACCATGACATATATTGTTTTTACTTAGATATCTACATCTGACCTATATTTGTAGAAACTAAACCAAAATTTGGAAACAAAAAAAAGTAGTTTCCAAATGTTTGTTTTTGTTTTTGAAATTTTGTTAGTATTTACCTACTTTCTTGAAGAAATATGGATACATTATAGGAAAGATGGAGCAGAGTGTACGGAATTTGAGTAAAAATAAGCTTAAATTTCAAAAACAAAAAACCAAAGGGTTATCAAACGGGCCTTAATCGATAGATTAGAGTATATTTCATCGTACTTTTCTCATAGGTGACCAACACAAGGACTAATACATAAAATCAAAAGAGAATAATATTACAAGAGCCTGAAATATTCTTTAACCAAAAGAATTGAGCAATTAAACGCTTTGCAACAGCAACGAACAGAATTGAGCAGTAAATTCGACAAAAGTAGAATAAGAATCAAAGAATATTCAACTATTCCAAAATGCTTTCAACTTACTGCTCGAATATTTACGCGAAGGGATGATGCAAGTCCAGAACGAAGGAGAGATCGGCAAGTCGCATATTCTGGTTTACTACTTTCCAAAATTTTCCCTGCGATCGAAAAAATTAATCAACAACACATTCAGTCGCAAACATATTAAACACAACTATTTGTTTCTAATTTGGAATCGCTGATCAAGTCTCAAGCAGCTTATCGACAAGATAAACAAAGCAAAATCAGAACTAAAATGTGGACTCGGAGTCCATGAAATTACAGAAACGCAGTGATATCTTCATTAATTACCTACGTCCTTGATTTGCAACTGCGTCAATATGACGGCAGGAACATAAACTTCAAGCGGATCCAGTTTTTTCCTGAATAGAATGCATCAGAATCAGTTTGATGAACCTCAGCAGATAGTGAGTGAAAGGCTCAAACTAAGATCACACGATCATTTACTTCTTCACGTATTTGTCCATAAAGCTTCCAGCAGATGCATCTGCAGAGAAAACATAACAAAAGTACGATTCGGAGTGTTTCATTCATGAACTTTTTCAATTTCTTGCTCATCCAACAGGAATAAAGTAAAGCACATATAATTCGATGAACAGACCGAGACATACGGTTAGGAATCAGGAAGAAATTCGAGAGAACAAGTGAGATGGAGACGAGTCGCCTACTCTGCCGCCAATTGTTGGAGGACAAAGCGCACCTCAATCTCCGGTGATTCTTGGTTTTGGCGGCGGTGAATCTCGCCGGAAAATGCGAAAGAATGGAGGCGGAGGATTGGAAATGCTCGGAGCTGATTAGCACAGTCGTGGTTGGTGTCGCCATTGACGATAGGACATTCGGACGATTGTTTTCCCTCTCTCAGCCACGGAGCAAATTTCTTGCAGAGAAAGAGATTTTTTTTTTTTTTTGGATAATAAGAGAAGGATTTTGCGACTCATCCATTCTACATCCACCATAATATTATTGCGGGCTTTTTGGAAGCCCGATGGCATGTACTATAAGGGCCCAATAAGCAGTAACGGCCCAATACAAACAATTTCTTTCTTTTTCTTTTTGAGATAATTACATGGATACTACTGCATGACAGATTATTTTAATTTGCAGATTTACCCCTTCTATTATTTGGTCAAAAAAAAAAAAAAAAAAAAGTAAAACACTTACAACCTTGCAATGTCAGCCCCCATCGCCAAAACTACAAATCGGGGAGGACTACAACTCGTGATTTTAATGTTAACGATTTTCAATCAATAACGAAACTAGTCACCAATACTTTAAATAATTTCTGCTCTTGTTAGTTGGTAAAGGAGTTGAAAATTGTTAGAGTGTTTAAATTCGATTATGATTAATATTAATTAATATGATTATTAGTGTTAGAGTATGAGCCCATTAGGTCTTAAGTTAGAGTTTTGGTAGTCTATATATAAAATGTGATAGAGTTGTATTAGAGTGTGACATTATGTGCCTCCACCATTATCTTCTTCTTCAATAATATACTCTCTATATTTTCTTTCAACCTCTATTAATGACTTCCATCATCTTCTTTGGGGCTTCTTAAATCATTTAAAAAATAAGCTAGTTTCCATCATTATTTGTTTGCCTAGGAATTTATTTATTTTACTTTTTCGCCCTTTATGCACATTTGCTTTTATAGCCACCATATTGAAGGGAGATTTTTTTAATTGAACAGTAGTTTGGGCTACATCATTTTTTTTTATCTCACTTCAAGCCCTCAACAATAAAAGTTATTTATTTAAATAGAAGGGTTGTAATTAGATAAGCAGTTATTTTGAATAATTAGAAATCGAAAGTTTGTAACTATCGATTAAGATGTAAGTTATTAATAACTTATTTTGATGTAGATTTTGGTAGAGGTGTTGCAGACAATAGCTCATTTGGGTGCAAGTTTTTATAAAGGAATTGTATAAATGAGTGATTATATTGAGTGATTTTGAAATAAAGAATAATTTTAAGTGATTAGAAATGAATGTTTATTTGGAGTGATTGCAATAACTCTATTGAATGTGATTGTTTCAATAATTTAAAATATTTATTTGTAATAGCTCCTCCAAATAAAAAAAAAATAAAAAAAACATTTACACTTTTAATAGATTTAATAGAGACAAATAGATTTTCCACCCTTACTTTTATTTAGGTTACTTCTCACAATTGATTCACATTAGAAAAGTGAAAATTCTCATTTTTATAAAAGATATGAGTTACACATCCATATTCAAAATGTGAGGATTATCATTATCAATTGATTTTAAGGTGGAATCATATATTATCTAATATGGTATCACAGTTCAATCTGGGTTGATTTAAATTCAAGATATATTCGAGATTCTCACCTTAAACTGTCTCATATTCAAAATGTGAAGATTCTTAAACATTTATGTAAGAGATATGGATTAAAAAAAGAAAGAAAGGGAAAAAAACACACCTTACAGAACCATTGAGCTCAAGTAACTTCCACACCAATATCCAATATTATTATTTACCATAGCATGCACAAGAAAAGTGAAGATTACTAGTTCCATTATAAGCAGACCATACAAGGGCTCACTTAACTAGCTTCAATTACTACTATAATTAGTAATTTTATATATATATATAACAGATGATCAATAGAGCTACTTTAACTTAACCAAATAAGTTAACAGTTGATTGGTTTTGATCTTAATCTGGGAAAAGACTACACCTCTAAAGTGTTGTGTTTTGGATATCATCCTTATTTTATTATACACGGCAGCTCCCACCGTTCACTTGCTTGAATATTCCAACCCCTTGCCCATGTATGAATTTTGCTGTCGCCTCAGTGTAGATATGAGTTTCATTCAACAACCTGTGACAACATCAATAAGAAACTCACGAGCGAACTTAATTGTTATGTCTCTTATTATTTCTTAAGATAGATAATGGGGCAAGTGTGGGTGCCTTAGATATATATTGAGACAAAGCTTCGATTTTCGATTATTAAATGGGACCCATATGAACATAGCTCACGTTCAAGCATTATATTAGATAGTATAGAGTTTCACCTTAAAATCTATTGACGATGAAAAGAGTAATCCACATCTCTGATAAATATGTTGAAGAATCCTCACCTTTCTAATGTGGAACAATTGCCACATTATGAGTATCTCCAACATTTGTCGTCAGACAAAAGTTCAAAATCTCACATTTAAAACATTGAACAATATTATATCCGTCTGTAAGAATTTGTGTTAGTAAAAATGATGTAGTTTTCATGTGTTTAAAACATTGGTTGCACAATTAAAAGGATATAATAAGTTGCACTTGTCCCCGAGGGGCAGCCCAGTAATTGAACCTAAGGATTTCAAGATATATTTCTTTGAGAGATCTCTGGTTCGATGTCGCTGAAAAACGTTTAAACTAGAATACGTATCCCGGTGCCACAGTCTAGGGATGAGCCAGTGGTGCTCCAAGTATCGGGCGGTGCCTGGTTTTTAAAAATAATAATAATAAGATTCACTTACGCTAAAGAAACAATCTTGTTGATAATGGTGGAGGAGACAATTGAAGGACCAGTTAAATATAGCAACTCCCCATCGATTCTGTCGTCAATTCTTTTATCTAATTCCTCTGCTTTTATACAGAAAGGATGATCTGATGCCTGATTTTTCAAACACAAAACTCATCTTATGAGTGACATTTTTTCTAGACTTTGGCCAACAAGTTTAATTAAGCATTTTAATTATTTATCATACCATAACCCAACCCCATGTGTCTGCAAAAGATGGTATGTAAGCCGTGTAAGCAATCACATCTGCAGCAAAAAAAAAAAAAAAAAAAATCAGAGAGAACAGGGCTATTGTTCTGAGTCAAACAAATTATGACAAGAATGAAAACGAAAAAAAGATCTATATACAGATTTACGTGGTTCATTAATAGTCTATTAGTTACATCAACGAGCAGGGAAAGAAATCGTTTTTATTAAGGAGAGTACAAAATAAAATACTGTAAGTTAAGAGAGATCGATGCTTGGTCATTCAAAGTACCTGATAAACAAACAAAAAAACAGAGCAAACATGGCAAATGCTATGACAAACAATTGTTGAGAATCCATTGTTCAACATTAAAAAAAAAAAAAAAAAAGTGAGGAGATCTCGTAATATTTATAATATAAATGGACTAGTTATTCCTTTCATCACCGATTGAGTGTTAACTAATACGTTAACAGAGTCAATTAAAAATAAACGAGCATTAGGTCCAATAAAAATCAAATTAAAATTTAATTCAAAGTTGGTGAACCTAAATAAAGTACCATCTTGAGCGGCATGTTGAGGATCTCTCTATTGTTTTGTTTTACATTTGAAAAGTAGGGAAACTTTCAAACATTTACGAGATTGATAGCTACTACTCTCATCACTAATTAATTTTGTAAAGAAATCGTATACTATCTAATTTCATACGATTTAAACAAAAAAGCTTCAAATTTTGAAATGAGAGAGACTTACACTTAAAGGTCTGTTTGATTGTGTTATAAATTGAAGTGAAGACCTCTTTGTGGGTGAAAATGCCTGCTGGTCCTGCCTACAACCTTAAACTTGTCAAAACTTGGGTGAAATTTGTCTGTTTTTTTTTTTTGTAAATGAAGTTATTATAAGGGGAATTTTTTTTTTGAAAAACCTGAGTTACAAAGATGCCATTGTCATGAAGCTTTGGTTTGACGATTTCTTGGTAAAAGGATTTGGTGTAAAGCTTGTAGCAAGGCCCGTCTTTAACAGGATCTGCTAGGTCTCCCACAATTATGTCATATTTCTCATTTCTCTTTTCCAATTCCGCCCTTTTTGTCAACAAATCGATGTAACTTTTGTCACAATATGAAATGCAAAATAAGTGAAAGGTTGCTTTTTAATTTTTATTAATGATTTGTTTTCTGATTGCTGTTGTTTATTTTGAAACTGTTTTCAAAACCAAGATAGAATGATTAGTAGAATTTATTTATTTATTTATCATTTTTTTTGTGAAAAAATTAAAATTGATCATATATTGAAAGTACTACTCTGAATTTGTGATTTTGAAAGAGAAGTTTTTATAAGAAAAAGAAGTCTCGAATTTTTTTTTTTTTAAATTCAAATTTGGTAGCGGCACAAGTCTACGATAAAAAACACTATTATTAAGAATGATTTTTAACTCGTGATTGTGATCATGAATTGACACTATGACCCTCCGTAAATGAAAACATATTAAATGAAAAAAAAATTTAAAAAAAAAGTTATCAAGAGAAATATTTAAGTCATGTCCGGCCTTGACCTATAAAATAATCTCCATGTATAAGCTTTAATATGAGGCACATTCTATTTGATTTTAAATTCAAAAGATAAAAATATAAAATAAAGAAAAATAAAACCTGGTCTATATTGAGCAATATAAATAAGTATTATTTCATAAGCCATGTCGAGCAAATATTTCTAAATTCATTCTAGAAAACTTAAATTTTTTAAGAACAACTCCACAAAAACGGAAGGAAAAAATATTTTTCAATTTAAAATACTTCTGAAATCTTAACGAAAAAGTTCAACATAAAATTGTGTTAGATATTTTTCTTTTCAAAATTAGACTGAAACTTTTTTTTTTCAGATTATGAAACAAAAATAATTAATTTACCTGGCATCGTTTATTACAAGATGAAGCTTCTTGTGACAAAAGGCCTCTCGATTCGCTGTCAAATGTTTGCGGCAGAAATCCACCACATCCTACAAGTTTAAGCAACACGCAGGTTTATGAGTGAAAACTAAATAAAGACATTAAATTAGAGGTTAAAAACAATTTTAATACTACTACTTTATTGATGTAATAATTTAATCCTAAATTTTAAATGCAATATTTTAATTTTTATAGTTTATATTTATGATGATAAATTTTTTAAATGAAATGATACTCCATGAGCTTTTCTATCATAATAGACAATAAAAATTTATTTTAAAATTAATTGATAATTAAAGAGTAATTTATATTTCTTGCAAAAATAGTGAGAAAAGTAAACACTTCGAATGTAGAATAAGGTGAAAGTTTGCCACAATTATATATTTACTTAAAAATTGTATTACTTTAGTTCTAAAATTTTCCTCAAGATCATGAAGTATCAGTTATGTTATCAGTTATGTTATATATTTACTTATATATTTACTTAAAAAAAATTTGTACACCCCTAGATTTAACCACCAATAAAAATGTAGGAACTATGTTATTTTAAATATAAAAAATATATGAAAAATAAACTCTTAGACACTAATATTTATGGATTTAATGGTTATAAGAGTAAAAGTTGCATAAATTGAATGAAAAATCTAAAGCATTTTATAGTATTTTTATTCAACAAACGTACGTATCTTAATTACTAAATTATATAAGATATCACTAGAGACATATTTTTAATGAATGATATCACATGGTTCGATGAATATAATTACGAATACCTGATCAATGTCGCACATAACAACTTTCACTGTTGATTTGTGTTTGAGGACTTCCCTTGCTGTTGAACCTTCCCCACCTCCCATTATGAATACAGATTTCGGGCTACAAAATTATATATAATAATACAGGGAAAATATAAATTACAAAATCAGAAAGTTCATATTATTATAGAATTATTACAATTTCTTTCGAATAAAAAATCTTAAAGATAGTGAAAAAAAATAATAATAAAGATAGTGTCAAAAGAAACAAAATGTGAGGATATATATTTTTTTGGAAAGAGTAGAATATGCCTAGAATTTTGAAATTTAATAAGAAAATGCCTAGTTTTATTTGAATTTTAAATCCATGTCTTAAATCAGAAATCAAGGATAAGAGATAATTAAAAGTCTCTGACAGTAGAAAATGTCTAGAATTTTGGTATTTAATAAGAAAATGTTTAGTTTTATTTGGATTTTAAATCCATGTCTAAGTGAGGAATCAATGATGAGAGAATAAAAACATCTCCAAAATCAAAAAATTAAAAATTAAAAAATCTCCAAAATAACTTTATATTTAATTAAAAGTCTTTAATAATAAAATAAATGATTAGATTTTTTTTTTTTGAAACGAATGATTAGATTATTGTTAAAACTCGTCAATTCACCAACCCTTAATTTAAGGAATCTTAACTGATTTTTATAGATTTTTTAAATAAATTAAAATAGCTTTTATATTTTAAAATATCTTTGATAAAATATTCAAATTGATTTTTATCTTTATAAAAGGCGGTGGGATTAGATTCATAACTTGTGCACGTGGTCTTTATTCCAATTTTTACTTGCAGAGAAGGGATGAATATTTTTGGATATGTTTGGGCCCGTTTATGTATACAGCTGAATTGGTTATAATAACTCAATCGATGTTTGCCCCACTTTTATTATAAACAGTGATTACCTAAAACTGCGTGCCCGTTTATCTAAACCTACGTGTCCACATATCTACATCTTATATATATATATATATTACTTTTTGTTACATAATCAGCTCCTCAAACACGATTTATCATAATCCATGTTATTAATAACTTGTCACTCAAACGTCATTTATAATAACCTACCATTTATCATAATCCACCGTTTATCATAACCTTAAACAAATCGGTTCCCCCACACAGTGTTTATGGAGATCATAGGCGTGTCAACAAGGCTCCTCCCTGATTATGATTCGACACTTAAAAAGTGTCCCCTCCTTGATTTTGATTTGTTGGCAGTGACGATCTACTCCGACCTACTCCTATCACAGTTGCATTCAATGACGATTGAGATGAAAGTGACAATATTTTTTACCGAACCCCAATATAACCTAAAATCATCAAATCTCGAGCAAGACAAAAATTTTAAAGTTGCTAGCAACAAAGATGTGACTACGAAGACAAGATTATAACTCTCTTCATGTATGTACATTGCATACGTATCAAAAAAGGTTAAATGACCGAGGTGTGGAGGTTAAATGGCCAAAGTGTACTTTGTATTGGTATTGGAATTTTCCAATCTCAAAGATGTACGACAGAAGGTGAATCATTCTTGACTTTGTGTTGGGGCTCTAGGTGCCAAATGGAATATTAATGGTTATGTTAAATAATTCTTCAATTTCTTCCTATCAAATTAAGGTGGCTACACACACCTGAGGGAGTGTCCATCACAATTCTATGGAGTTAGTTAGTTCTCTTCAACTTTTTTTCATATAATTTTATTCATTATCACAATTTATAATAATTAAACAATGTCACATCAAATTTATAATTTTAAGAAGTAACCATTAAATTCTTTTTTTTTAAACCTTTATTTTGATTCTTAATCATACTGGTCAAAGGTTGTTTTCATTTTTCAACTTGAAGATATTTTGTATGGGTGGTTACAAAATATCAAATTTGCTATTAATTTTAATTTAAAAAATGGGATAAAAGGTGGGGTACAACTGTCATGATATTTTACCTAATTAATAATTTAATTTTAATAATTAAAAGTAGATATTTTTAATAAGTTTCTTTATTTTAGATATTTACCTAGTTATTACTTCTTTTTTATTGGTTTCTTGATTCCTAAATTATTTTATGTACAAAAGAGAGAGAGAAATGGGCAGCGCCGGCATGTATGACGTCTCCATAAATACCATATTTATTGATGTTTATTTTTTAAGTCAAAATTCAATTATGAATTTTATGATAATACTTTTTACATAAAATTATTATTATTATTATTTATAAAAAAAAAAAACTTGAAGGTTTTTTTTTTTTTTTTTTTTTTGAGTACAAAAAAACATGAAAGTAGTATATCTAATATATACGCATCTTTAAAAAATAACATTATGGTGATTGTATAAGATGAACAACACGCAATGGAGATGAATTTTTAATAATTGTTGTTTTAAAAAAAATAACTAATCTACATTTAAAAAAGATTTTCATTGTAATTGGAGATGAATTTTTGTTTATAAATTTTAAAATTTAAATTACTAAAAATAACTTTTCATTAAAACGTGGTCCAAACACATATAGTAAAATAGAGAAAACGCACTTTGAGTGACATAAGAGGGGAGGATGAATCAAGCATTCATGATAAACAAACTCATCCGCTTCAGCACTTTGCATCTTTCCGTCGATCATCAATGCCTGCATCCATTCATTTTCTCAAAAAATTATCAGCAACAGCCAAACCGAAACCGAAACTTCATAAACAACGCACCTTTCCGAAACGCTTCGTATCCAGAAGAGCAATGTCCTGAAACTCACTGGTTCGTTTCTGCAGAACACTGCAAAGTAGATTGCGATTACAAAATCGGCTATGAAATTTGGTACAGAAACGGAGATCAGAATACCTATTGAGAGCAAAGGACCACTTGAGATTATCGTCGATGATTTCTTCGAACCAATGGCAATCGGTTATCGTCGAGGAATCTCCATTAATGATGTAATTGCTTTTCTCGTCCAAGTTTGGTTTTGAGAAGCCATTGTTGGCGTGGGAGCTAACAACTGCAGGGCCCATGGAGTTGGTAGTGAATATAATAAAACAGGGAGAGGCAAGTTTTGAGGGGCATTTTTGGGATGGTTTTCAGCATCTTTTTATAGATGCAAGATGCTTTTTATTTTTATTTTATTCATTTCTTTATTGTAGTTAGGATTTTTTTTTTTTTTCTCTTAAAAAACCACATCCTCATATTATCAGAGAATATGGGGTTACCTCAAAACGTGCCCCTCCAGATGTGGGACAAGACATGCCCCCTCAAGATCAGTGTTTCTTTTAGGCGCACCAATCTTGAATCAGATCTCAATTTATTTGACCGATAATCGTTTGGATTTTATGGGCTCTAATACCATGTTAGAGAATATGGGATTTCACCCTAAAACTAATTGAATATGGTGCCTCAATTCTTGAATCGGATTTAATTTCATTTTATTGGACCGATACCCGTTTGGGTTTTATGGGCTCTGATATGGGCTATTAGAGAATATGAGGTTTTAACTCATGAGCCCATTCCTGAATGGGATCTCAATTTCATTTTATTGGACTAGAATATGGGCTTTTCACTTCAAAACCAATTGGCAATGAGGAAAGTAACGCATATCTCTTTTATATTGATGTTGGACTCTCCCACTTTTCAATGTGGGATATTTGTGAGATTCTAACACATATCACCCAATAAACCAAAATCCATACCATCTCACAATTGTTACGATCTCACAATTGTCTCACATTGAAAAAATGGAGAATCCAACAAACATTCTCTAATACTCTCTTCCTTGTGGACACAAAAGAGTCGAATCTAAAAAATAAAACTAAGAGTTCTTAGCTTATATTTAAAATAACAACAATATAATTAGGATCTCACATCGAAAAAAATAAAGATCTCAAAAGAATATATAAAAAGGTGACCTACTCCTTTTATGGCCAATTAATTTTAACATGAATATGCACTTATCTAATAAGCAATATTGCTAGTTAGCTTAAAATATAGCTTTGATGATTTTAAAATATATATATACATTACTTTGATTTATATACTTCAGATTTGTATAAATAAGTTTGAAATTAATTTTAGTTGAGAATCCATTCAATAATAATAATATTTTGTTATGAGAATATGATAATGATAATCTTCATACAAGATAAAATATAATATGGATATATTTCTTGAATTTGTAAGAAGAAGAAAAATAATAGATAGTATTTTATTTAAGAAATATAGATTAATTTTAAATTATATTGACGTGTAATATTTATATCGGACATTTAAAAGTACTAGAATTTTAGCACGGCATTGCACGTGATAATTTCTTAAATAATAAATCATATCATACTACCTTAAAGTATGGCTTAAGGGAAAAATCATTTTTAGACGATTTTACCCCTAAGTCATACTTAAATTACAAACATGTCATCTATTGGAATATAAAAAAAAAATTAAATGCAAATAACGTAAAAAATATTTATAATATCATTTAGATTTTCATCTGTAGAAAATAAAATATTTTTATCAAATCTCATAGATTTTATGACTAAGTTAGAAGATAAGAAATTTCATATATTTACAATATCATTTAAATTTTCATCATCTTTATAACGTAGAAAATGAGATATTTTTACCGAATCTCATTGATTTTATTTGACATTTATATTCTAATTAAAATAACAAATTGAATTTTCCAATCCTATAAATAGTTATCTACATTTTGTTTACAAGAACGCTTTCTGTTTGGTTGAATTTATTTTTTTTGTAATATTTTTGTTGAATTAATTACCTTAACTTTCATCTAATTTTTCTTTGTTGCAATAATTTTTGTAGAGATCTTTTTTGCATAATTGTTGCCTTTCAAAAAAAGACTTGGATCTGGAAAAAAAAGTTTGAAGAATGATAAAATTATCAGTTAAAGTGCATGAATTCTTCAGTTTCAAAAGTTTGGTAACAATAATATCTTATTATAGTTCTCTATGTTTTGTTTATAAACACAATCGAAACTTTCTTTTTTGCTTGGGTTATTACCTTTCTTGGTTTCCTTTTGCTTTTTTGTTTTTTAATAAAAAATTTAGTTATCTTATTTTTGTTAGATTATTTACCTTAACTTTCATATAACTTTTTTTTTACCTTAACTTTCATATAACTTTTTTTTTGTTGTAATAATTTTTGTAGGGATCTTTTGTTGCTTAATTGTTGACTGGGAGATGTGGAAATTTTTTTTTTGAAGAATGATAAAATTATCATTTGAGGTTAAAGGTAAATTCATAGATGTATACTAATAAATATATTTAGCTTATTTATATTTATAATTATAATAATGATATAACTCTTATAAATTGTAATTGATCTATTAATAGATAAAATGAGAAAAAACTAAAGAGCATAAAATTAATGCGATAAATTTTATTAAGCTTTTTTTAAAAATAATTACACCTATTATTTTTTTAAACTCAAAATAAAATATTAACTGTTTTTTTTAACATAATTGTGAATTTTAATAAATTTAACTAACGTGAAAAAATGGTTATAAAATTCAATATTAGATTGAAACTATTATTTGATGATTTAAATTTAGTGCAAAAATGTAGGAAAATATTTTTAATTATAAATAATATATATAATTTATTATTTAAAAAATTATCACGTGCAATGCCGTTTTAAAATTCTAGTTTTATATATATTGTTTCTTGCATTATAAATTTCTTAAGATGTTATTTAGTAGAAAGGAAGAATCCAGTATAAATTGTTTCTTGCATTTTTAGGCTAAATTTAACTCATCAAATAATAATTTCAATATAATATTGAATTTTATAACCATTTTTTCATGTTAGTTAAATTTATTAAAATTCACATTTATGTTAAAAAGTAGTTAATTATTTATTTTAAGCTTAAAAAATAATAGGTGTTATTATTAAAAAAAGCTTAATAAAATTTATTGAATTAAAATTAAATTTTATCTCTGATTTTTAAAAATCAAAATTTTTTTCTCAATTTATCTATTAGTAGACCAGTTGCTTTTGAATTATAGAATTTATAAGAGTTATATCATTATTATAATTATAAATATAAATAAGCTAAATATATTTATTAGTATACATCTATGAACTTACCTTTAACTTCAAATGATAATTTTATCGTTATTCAAAAAAAAAAATTCTCACATCTCCAAGTCATCAATTAAGAACAAAAGACCCCTACAAAAATTATTGCAACAAAAGAAAAGTTCAATGAAAGTTAAAGTAAGTAATCCAAAAAAACTAAGATAACTAAATTTTATTAAAAAAAAAACCAAGAAAGTAACTCTAAGCAAAAAAGAAAGCTTCAAATGTGTTTGTAAATAAAATATATAAAACTATATATATAGTAGGAAATCATTGTTACCAAACTTTTGAAAATGAAAATTTTATGCACTAACCTCAGATGATAATCTTATAATTCTTCAAACTTTTTTTTTCCAGATCTCCAAGTATTTTTTTGAAAGACAACAATTATACAAAAAAAATCTCTACAAGCACAAAAGAAAAATCAGATGAAAGTTAAGGTAAATAATTCAACATCAACTTATTATAAAAAAAAACAATACAAAAAAAATAAAGAAAAATAAATCCAAGTAAACAGAAAGTGTTCTTGTAAACAAAATGTAGGCACATATTTATAGGATTGGAAAATTCAATTTATTATTTTAATAAGAATATAAAATGTCAAATAAAATCTATGAGATTTGGTAAAATTATCTTATTTTCTTCATGAAAATTTAAACGATATTGTACTTCATTTGATTGTTGAAATCTCTTATCTTCTAATTTAGTCATAAAATCAATGAGATTTGATAAAAATATCTTATCTTCTACAGATGAAAATCTAAATGATATTGTAAATATCTCCTAGTTTATTTGAATTTTTTTTTTATATTCCAATAAATGGCATTTTTGTAATTTAGGTATGACTTAAGGGGTAAAATCGTCTAAAAATGATTTTTCCCTAAGCCACAAGGTAGTATGATGATAACAAAAATAAAAATAAGACTTAAAAGATAAAATAAAAATGTATAAAAGTATAACAACTAAAATATAGGTTTTTTTATTATTAATTTATGAATTAAGTGGGGAAATTTAAATGAACTCTCCTATCATATTAAATATTAGGGACTTCCATTTTGAAAATATTGGTGATGAAAAAAATAACATACCTATCTTTAAATATTAAGAGGTATTTTCACATTTTTAATGTAGAATTCCGAAGATAATAATCATTAACTATAATTTTTTTTGTTATATTAATGCAATCTTGCCTATTTGAACGCGATTAAAAACATGGATAAAAAACATTGCTTATTCATATTTTCACTTCTATGCTTTAAATTGTTTTGATTCTCTTAAACATATGTCTCTCCTACTTTAAATTTATCTTGCTTTTGTTAATCTTATTTTTCATGCTAATTAAAAGGCCGCCCCCATCAATTCTACTTTTAAGCTTTTTTATTTGGATAATAATAAATTTTAATTGAAGGGTATACAAACAATTTAAACATGAGCTTCCCATGGTTCGAGTCCTACAGTCTCTTTTATAATACTATGAAGAAATTTTAACATTTGATTTTTTCTAAGCATTTTGACTAAAGTTCATAATTTAAAATAATTTAATGAAATAAATGAATTGCAATGTGCATGGAAAGTACAGTGTAAAAGGATGGTGTAGTACACGTGCACACAAAGAGGTGCTCTCATTCATCTCTCAAATGTCAAAAAGAAAGCAACAGTTGTATACCATTGTGACAAAAGACTATGAATAATAATTATATTATAGGACATAAACCTCAAAACATTTGGAGCTATATGGGCCTTGGTGTGTTTGTTTATAGGAATTAAGTTAAGTTGAGTGGTTAAGTTAATCCGTATTTGATGTAAACTTATTTAAGGTGTGTTAAGTTAAGTTGATTGTATTTAGTAGACGGATTAAGTTAAACTGTGTGTTAACTTGATCTGTGTTTAATATAAATATTTAATAAATATATATCGATCACTTTTCATGAACTTTTCAATTATTCTACCAAATATGTATGTTTAATTAATTATGATAGAAATTAAATACTTTAGCAATAGATAAATAATAAAGTAATTCATTTCATATTGAAATAATATTAATTTTGACATAATAGATGAAAATTTATGTCAACAATATAGTAGACGGTCACAAATTCATCAAACTACAAGAAGAAAAGAGGAAAAGTTGGTCAATTCACTCCATCATTCGGTTTATTACTCAACCAACATTAATTTTTTATTTTAAAATTTTATTAATTTAAATTTGGTGGAATAATATTTTTAAATCGTGTATAATAATGTTAATTATTTTTTCTTTGAAAATTGTATAAATTAGAAAAAATATCTTTACATTTAACATTAAATTTTAACACCATACAAATATATATTAGATGAACTATAAAACTTAGAAAATCATATAAATTTGTAAATCTAAAATTTAGAGTTGAATAGAGCGTTTGAAAAATATAATTAATGATGATTTCATAAATGAAGAGATAATATATAAATATTATTATAAGATTTTGCGAAAAGTTAATTTAATTCGTGAGGTTAAGTAATCTTTCCATCAAATATGAGTTAGAGGGATTAAGTTAATCCAAGTTAACTTAACACTTACACCAAAATGCGCTCTTAGTCTTTTCACAAAAAAAAAAATGCCATCTTAATCTAAAATTTTGAAACTCTAATTTTCTTAACTATTTTTCAAAGATAATTTTTTAAAAAAAAAGTTATATATACAATCTCTCTTGTTTCAATTTTAAGCTTCTAGAATGTCATACTTTATGTAAGTAAAAATTACTTATTCAAATATTCCGTCTTTCATATTATTGAATGAAAAAAATTACTTTTACATTGTTTCTATAGTATAAAAAAATGTGGAAAATGAGAATGAAAATAATTAAAGAATATTTGAAAACATAACTTATAAAAAATGAGAATGAAAGTAGTTAAAGTTGTTGTTACTAATAGCAATCGAATATAATAACTTTGATGATAAAAGATTAATTGAGATAAAATTAAAACAAATAATACGTAATTAATAAAATAAAATAAATAACCGATAAGAAAGCAAAAAAAAATCGAATATAATAATTTTAATGATAAAAGATTAATTGAGATAAAATTAAATCAAATAATACGTAATTAATAAAATAAAATAAATAACCGATAAGAAAAAGGTGAGGCGTGTAATCAGCTTCCTTGAAGTTGATTCGTCGTCTCTTCCGTGCAATGAATTGATGACAACCTCCCAGGATACAAGAGCTTCGTCTTTAATCCGTAGCACAAGGATTGAAGACAAGCAAACTCAAAAACTGAAGAACTCTATCACCAGAGAAGATTTAGAAACAAAAGTTTTGTTGTGTTTTAGAATGAAGAAGATGCGGGGTTTTTATAGCCGAAAAAATCATGAAACGTTTCGAAATAATAATGGGAGGAAACTGTAACGTTTTTCGGTTTCAAAATAATAATGGAAAGAAGGTTTCACAATATTGATGGATGGAAAGTGTAACGTTTATAATTTCAAAAGAGAAACCGTAACGTTTACATTTTCAAAAGAAATTTAAGTTTACATTTTTCCAACAAAAATATATTTGAAATCATAAAAAAAAATTATCATAAAGAAGTTTAGGTTGATTTAACCGTGAATCTTATTGAGTCTTTAATTAAATTTTTGTATTTGAAAAGAAATGAGAATCATTCAAGTAAAGAAATATGTCAAAAGCTGTCGAGTTCGAATAGTGACTTACTCTTTTAAATATTTATCCTAGTTGTAAAAATTTAAGAAAAATGAAAAATTCCTAGTTGTAAAATTAAAAATTTTAAAAAGAAAAAAAAAAAAAAAAAAAAGAATATGTTATGTTGGTCCCACACGTAGAGAATGGCGGGTAGGATTGGAGAATGGTTTTGCAAGCGTGGGGAGATTCCACTACCAAATTTTTATTGGAAACTCCACTTTTAACTACCCACCATTTTTCTCTATCATATTATATGAACCAAAAATGTTTTTTTAATTTTCTTCGATATTAGGTTAATTGGTAAGTAAATATTACTGCAATGTCAATGCGTGTTTATTTTATGTTTTTCATTATATTGACAAGCATGTATTTCATATATGGTTCTTTTAATTTGAGTCTCTTCTTTTATGGTTCTTTTTCATATATAGTTCTTTTTCTCTTGAGAACATAGTAGGATTTTATAATATATATTTTTTAGTATAAATTAAGGAATGAGAACCATAAATCTTATATAGATGGTACAACCAATAAATTTATTATGTCACTAACTCTTTCGGTGTTTGTTTGGTTTCTTTCACTAGTATTATTATATTATTTATTTATTTTGCAATATCCAGTAAATCAAGAAATTGCAAATTTAAATCCCCACTTTAAAATACCGTTGAGTTAAAAAAGATGCACATTTTGTATCATATCAAAGCCAAATGAATATAGCTATTTAATTCTTAGTTTAACAAAGAAGAACTTTGCAATGGCCGAGACATTTTAAACATCCCTTATTCGCTTGTCTCATATTTTATTTTCGAGTAAAATTACAACTTTTATCTTTGTGATATTAGATTTCGCCCATTTTCTGCAGTAAATTCTTATCTCGATCTTCATGAAAAAAATGGTGAATTTGGTAAGGATAGAGATTGATTTTGGTGCGGCGACAAAGACTGGAAACCTATTTCCCGACCTCACCTCGTCCCATGGACATGTCTAACCACTGTGGGCTCCAAACATAAAGTCAAAAACTTTTTTCCAATCTGATCTTTTAAAATGTCAACAATTTTGTAGGAATATTTTTTTAACGTCGACAACTTTTAAGGAATATATTTTTCTTTTTCTTTTTTTTTTGAAAGGAAAAAAAGAAAAGGAAGGAATATATTCACAGTACTTCATTATTCCTTACCTTTTAAAGTAGGGGTGACTGATCTCAAAAAAAAGGAGGGGTGATATCAAATTTAGAAATCGACAAAATCAAACCGAATCAAATTGGTCTATTGGATTGATTCGAATTATTCACTTAATATTAGACATATTTCTTTTTATTTGGAGAAAACCAAAAATTAATATTGAATACGCTCGATTTCTATTATTAAAAACCAATAAATCGAACAAAAAAATGATAATTTATCTACTTTCATTTTTATTCATATGTTAGTTTAGTTTTTTAATGGTAAATAATTAATTATTTTTTATTTCATTTAATTATAAATTTTGAAAAAAAATTATGGAACAAAATATTCAAATAGGTGTTGGAAGTAAAATAGGTAAAATGAATTGAATCGTGAGAACTGGATAAAAAAAAATCGAGCCAATAATGTCAATATTTACTGGACATTTTATTAGGTCATCTTTTTGTCAAATCAATGGGATCGGATTCATTTTCGATTTGATTAAAAATCAAGAAAAACCGAACCAATAGTTTTACTTTTATTAGGCATATGTTCGGTTCCTCTGTTTTCAAATTAATTAGATCAATTTGATTCTTGATTTGATCTAAATCGAAGAAAATCAAACCAATATCATCCCTACTTTCAAGAAACAAAAAATTATAAATGGAAACTTATTAGACGACTAGTCAAATCTATAAAATAATTACAAATATTATCACTTTTAAAAAAATTAGCAAATATAGTTATTGAAATTAATGAATACTTATAATACATAATATCTTATTAATAAAAGAATTTATAATAAAAATGATTACGGATACAAAAAAAAATTTAAAATGTACTACTTTTATAATTATATGATATTTTTATTTTTTTTTAATCATAGATGTTCATGGGCATAGCAAGTAGGGGTGTACAAAAAAACCGGTAACCCGAGCTACCCAGACTACCCAACCCAAACCGTAAGGGTTGGGTTGGGTTATGTTTTTTAAAATTTGGGTTGGGTTAGATTTTTAGTAAACCCGGATTTTTGGATCGGTTCGCGGGTTCACGGGTTTTGGGTTGAGTTCAACCCGGAACCCGAATATAAATATATATTTCTTAACATATCTTTGTAGTGTAAAGTCGTTGATAGTCTAGTGGTTGTACATTTTTTCTTATTTTATGTTTTCTTTTTCTTTTTTTGTTTTTTTTTCCTTCTATGAGCAAGTAAACTTCAATCTTTTTCAAACTTTTTTTCCCTCAAGAATTTATCCAATCTTTTTATCTCGTTAAATACAATATTTTCTAAAATTTTAAATTAATTCTTTTCTTTTTTAAAAAAAATCTCATACTCTTTACAAAATTAGTTTTATATTTAGTCAAATTTTCTACCGGTATTTAACTTCTAAATATTAAAATAATTAGTGTTTTCGTCGAATTTGTAATCTCGCCTTCAACTTTTAATCCTTTTGAACCGATGAACCCAACCCAACCCAACCCGAAAATATAGGGTTGGGTTGTGTTCGATTGAAACTCTAATTGGGTTGAGTTGGGCTAAAAAGTTGATCGACCCAAATTTTTTTGTTGGTCCAAAAATTACCTTTAACCCTACCCAACCCAACCCATGTACACTCTAATAGCAAGGGTGAGGGACCCTATGGTCCATGCCATTCAAATTTCTCATTTAATTTAGCGAGAATCAGAAAAGCTTTTTAACAACGAAATTTGTTGGTTGAATTCCACGAAAAACTATTTAATTTTCTTTTGAAAAAAAAAACCAAACATTGTTAGGAAAAAAGGTTAATTAAATATTTTTAAGAAAGAAATTAATTAAATAGTTAATTATTTGCCTCTTTTTCTCACGTAAATAATTATCTCCTTATGAAAATTGATTAAACCTGATCTTTATATTAAATAAAATAAATTAAACTAATATTTTATAAAGTAAGACTCCACTACATATTAATGTGTAGAGGAGCTCTACATTTAACTTATTTAGTATCATTGGATGCCACAAAAAATATTCACTTTTTAATATTTTCTTTTATAATACAATTTTTTGTGGCATGAGTTTAAGACTCATCTGAACATTCTTTTGAGTTTAAGACTCATCTCAACATTCTTTTTCTTTTTTTGAGTAAGACTCATCTGAACATTCATCTATAGAGGAATTTCACTCTATTTTATATTAATGTATCAGACAAAATATCGTCCTTAAATTTTTAGTATTGTGATTTTTATATTTCAAAACTTTAAACATTTACCTCAAATTTACTAATGCTATTTTTTGGTTGGTTGTATCAATTTTCTACGAGATTTTACATGAATAATAATAATAATAAATCTATCAATTTTAGAAGAAAAAAAAATCAATTAGTAGCTTCCATCAAACCTATAAAATTGATGAATTAAATCAAATTAAATTTTTATAATTTTTACACTAATTGAAATTAAGTGAAATTTTGATTGAAAACTGTCTCAAAAAATAATTAATAGAAAACAGTGAAAATTATAATGTTTTATTTTTTAAAAAAACTATTTTTAAGAATTTTGTTATAATTAAAAATAGGAATGGGTTGAAGTTGAACTTGATATCTACAATAAATTTTTATTTTTTTTTATTAATCATATATTTTTAAAATCAGCATTATAATATTTTACCCCTGAATTAAGAAGAAAAAGTTAAGAAGAAAAAGAAGATATTTATTTATGAAAAGTTTTACCAATGCTTAAAATAGAGCAATAATAGTAAAAATAATTCAATGATGAAACTGTAACTTTAGAGAGTGACTCAAAACTTACAGACACAATGAAACATTTTAAAATCTAAAGATCAAACACAAAATAAAACTTGAAATATTTTTATTAATTCAACAACATTTATGAGTGACGGAGTTTAAATATGTAATCTCTTACTAGGTCATGCATGATGTTATTAGAGGCCTACTTCTTTTGATAACTAAATTTGAAAGCCAAATGTATAATCGTAACCATTTGAAATTTAAGAATTAAAGGAAAACTATACTAAAAAATTTAGGTATCAAAATTGTATTTTTCCGTAAGAAAATTAGAATTTATCAAGCTAGAATTTAATCATTGTGGTGGGCCAGTGGGAGAAAGTCAGAATTTTAAAAAACTAAGATTTTTTTTTTTGTTGACGGGTTAAAAACTAAGAATTCACTTCATAGTTTGATAAAAACTTAAAAATAGTTGTGGTCAATGTAACGGTTGGTCATGGAAGTATGTGAAAGTTAGTTATGTATCAATAATAAGGCTATGCGATAAATGACTAATAGAACAAAAAACACATTATTTTTGTAGATGGATAGTTATATGTACGTACTTGATTCACCAACAATTATGAATGACATGGATTTTTTCTTTTATGTTTGATCAAATCACATAAACTAAATTAATTTTTTTAATTATGTAAACTAAATTCTAACTTTCTCCAAATCATATGAGGAATCTTAATTTTAAATTATATGAACTAAACTTTTATCTTTCTTCAAACTATAATGACTAAATTTATCCTTATTTTATTATCCATACATAAAAGTTTAAAGTAGTTCAAAACATATTAAATTATTTAATACAATATCTCTATTTTTAAATGAATATGACATTCATATAATGAATGTAGTCCAATCTCAAAATCGTTTGGATATGAAAATGGTACTTCACCTTTCTAATAAAAGTTGGGAGTCTCATTTCACCTTTTCAATGTAAAATTCATCACAAATTTTAAGACTACTTAAATGTGATTGAGAAAGTACACATTTTATAGTTTATTTTAAAAAAAAAGACACCGTTCTTTTTGTAGTTCATTAATAAAAAAATTATAAAACTAAGCGTGTTTAACTCAGGATAGAACACTCTTAAGTTATATAACACGTAATATGAGTTGAAACGAAACATCCTTAAAAGGAAAGAACTAAGAATCAAAATAAAACTCTTCTCATAATCATATACAAACATGAAGATTTTTTTTTTTGAAAATACACAAGCATGCGACTTTGTGAATGCATATAACAAACTAAAAAAGTTAAATAGAACATTTGTCCACAGAATTATGATCATAAGAAGAACAAAAAGAACATTGATGATTGAAAGTGAGAAACATTTAATTTGAAAAAAATAAGAAAGTTGAGTTGAGAGAGCTGTCAATCATTAGCCAAAGGGACAGAAGGATCAGGCGTGCTTGGTGCTGTCCACTACAATTCAAAATATGTGATATATTTTTCCTTTTAGACCCATTAATTATTTGCACAATTTCCATACTTTTCGCTATAGACAGCGAAGTTCAAATGGGATTTCACTTAGACACAAAACTAAGTGGCCCAAACCTACCATAATGTGTCTCCAAAAGGGAAGTGGCTTATTAGTGCTTTGCCGTTACGTTGTTTTCTTTAGGGTGTACGAAAAAAACGATAAAAGCAATTCAGACTACTCAACCCAAATTATAAATATTATATTGGAATATAAGTTTTAAGTGATTTGTTTTTAGGTTAATTTTTCTGTTTTTAGCATATTGATAAGAAACATACTCTAATAAGATATGTAGTCTAGGTTCCATCATGTATTTTTACTTTATTTTATTTTTTTATGCTTACATGTTAGGAAGAAAGTGAAATTAAGGCTATCCAAAAACTCCACCTAAATATATATGAATTCGGTTGCATTGAGCTCATCAATATATAGTATGAGGTTAGAATAGATGAGAGGTAAATGAATGAATCTAACATAAAAGAAATCTTTAATTTTATGTCGAGTGGTCTCCTATAACTTTTCTTAAGACAAAGCATGCTACATAAACTCGTATATCGAATTAATTTTATTTAAGATTTGAGAAAACTTACAATTTGTAAAGACCATCTTCCTTAAATTTTTTAATTTTATGTTGGAATACAAACAAAGTATCTTACAATAGTTAGGTAAGGAGTGGATCATGAATATATAAATGATGACAATTATCTCAGTAAAAAAAATTTGGAAAACCCAAAAGCAAATTAATGAAATGTATGCTTAAAATGAATAATATCATATTAATATAGAATTCGAGTTGGGTTGTCTATCCTTATGATTTTAGATTTCACAAATACAAACACAATTACACATTAATTGAGACTACATGATAACATTCCTCTTAACTAAAAGCTAAACAAAATACTTTTAAAAAAACGTGTATCGAATATTTCTTAGTGTTATTTGATCTCAAGTTTCAAAATGAATCGTCATTATCGAAATTTAAAGTAGAAAATACCATATATATATAGGACTTTAGGACATAATGAAAGGGTACCATTTGTTTAATAGGAAATGGGTTGAATGAATTGTATGCAATTTAATGAATGAATGCATCAAATTGCTGTGCGAATAAAAAGGGATAAAAATCCAAAGATATGAACAAACGCACTTGGAATAGTTTGGTTAGTGCTCATCTTCTCCAATTCCAAGTACCAGTGGGCTGCTTTTTTCTGAACAATGAGGATAAAATAAAATAAAATAAAATAAAAAAGTGATATTAAATTAATTAATAATGTCGACAGACATTCATATTGTATGAATACTTAGCTATAATTATAAACGCACGCAAACTTCTTGAGGGAATGTATCTTAAGCAAAAGAAACAACAAAAAGAAAAAAAAAAAAAGGTTTTGTGATGTCAACATGGAAATTAATTGATTGTATGATTTGTAGATTTGGTTTGATAATATAAGTATTGTTTAGTGGATTAAAACATTAATAAATAAACTGTTGATTCAAGTAAATTAGGGGAGAAACTTATCAAATGAAAATTAATCCAAAATAAATAAAATACAAACTACTAATGAAATTTAATTTTAAGATTATCCGGAGTACTTAGAACTAAATTTAAACATCTCAAAAATCTTGATTTAATGGTTTTGATTTTTAACTTTCTTAACCCTTTAAAAAGAAATGACGAGTACCTACTAAAGATAAAACATAACTTACAAGCTAGTTGTTTAAGAGTAATAATAAAGGAAATTATTGAAAAGCATGTCTTGACATTATGTTCCATAGTTTTTTGCTGAGCAGAATCTAATGTGTATTTTTTGGAGGAATCTTTCCCAACAAATTGTCTCTCTGGTGATTGATAATTTGGTTTCTTGATTAATCGAATACATAATTTTTTTTTTTTTTTTAACTAATAATGAAAGAAATGGATAATTAACAATAATCAATGGTCGGTTCAATTACTCTAAACCTATGACGAAAAAGTGGAAGAAATGGATAATTAACAATAATATCATACATTAAGATCTACTAATAATCAAGCGTGCATGTTTCTTGAAGATGGAAACAGATCCGAACACGAAACCAGAATGTGAACAGTACAAGTAATATAAAATGAAAATAATAATAATAATAATAATAATAAGTGGAGGATATGCATATTGCATAGCAATAGATAATGGCTAGAGATACGCAAATGCATTAAATTAATACAGAAAGTAATGTAACACGCCAGGCACTTTCTATTGTTATATATTAAGACAATCATGCATTGTACACATAAGATATCCACCCAATAACCTGCCCTAATCTTTGGCAGTGTATAACAGAAATGGTGGTGAGTTAGGTTTATATCGATCGATATTGGTCAACTATCATAAGTTGGCTTCGTGGTCATGAAGATTTTTTTTTTTTTTTTGAAACAATAGTCATTAAGATCTTGTAAAATTAAAAGGGAATAGATTAGTTGATTCAACTACTTATAAATTAATTTTCTCTAGGGATACGTGGAAAAGAGAGTAATAGTCTTTTAATACGAGTTGGGAGAGGAGGACAACAAATCTTACATAAAAGGCACTACTATTCTAAAATCATATGAAAGTCAAATACCGATTTTCAGAATCGAATCCATGACCGTAGAGTCGAATTAGATTACAATCAACCAACAAACACCTCACATTACAATTCCTCTTTCCAACTGTTCACTCTAACCCTTCCTCTAAATAACTTTTTTCAAACAAAGTTTTTCTGCAACCTATTATCAAAATAAACAACTTTATCCGAACATAATTTTATTTAACCATTCATTCAAACAGTACCACATTTAAATCTTTTTTTTTCTTTTTTTGAAAATAGGGAAATCGGGGCATACCTCCCCTATCTAAGAGCACCATTAGCTCGTCCCTAAACAGTGGCATCAAAAAACACATTTAAATCTCTTCATTTTTTAACATCCAAACATGAACTTAAAATTGTTTTGTAAAATTCGAGGTACGAATAAACTAAAATCTTCATTATAATTATCAGAATTTGAGATAAACCTTAGTCCTCTGGCAACGTCTTCAATATGCATTATCCTATCTTTTCATCGCCACCATAAAATAATGGGAAAAGTTACAACTGACGTGCTCGATGAAACTTGAAAGGTCCCCAAAATTTTATTTTTTCACGATTTATGTAATTTTAGGAATAAACAGACCAACTTAAGCACACTTCAACTATTTTCACAAAAAAATGTTGATTGACTATAACATAGGAATGTGAAGAAAATCTATAAGAATTATTATTTTTTAAGTGGACAACTACCCTAAATTAGATCACTCTAAGATGGTTAGTTACCAAAATATCAATACACCTGACTTGAACATAAACCTTTTGAGCCCTTTATTAGTGATCACATTATTAAATCTATGATGGTGCTTTCAAAAAAAAAAAATCCATGATGGTTTATTAGAAAAAATAAAATAAATGAATGTACAATGTTAGAAGCAGCTAGTTTTTTTTTTTTTTTTTTTGAATACAAATACCATTAAAAACTAACGAAAGCTAATAAATCACCAATCCAAACAAAAGAATAAACACAAACCACCACTTTGGTTGCGATCCATCACACCCGAAACTCCAAAAGTGCTACCGGTCAAAGACTCTAAATGGAATGAAGGTATTTTGGGAACAAGTTGCAATTATCAATGAATTTTAAATTTTACCAATTTCATACAAATATTAAATGAATTTTTCAGAAATAAAAAAGAAGTTTGATGTTATTTATTAAAAAAAATTAAAATTTGAAGTATAAATAATCTTTCATATTCGTACATAAATCTAAAATTGAATGTATAGTACACATTTGACATGAAGTGTCTATAATGATTGTTGCATAGGGGTTTGAATGCCCCATTAAACACCTCAAAATTTGAAAAGCTAAAGTCGAAGAGTCAAGAATGAGTCCCTCCTCAATTTCTACCTCAATTTGAAGTCCAAACACAAAGCAAAGAATGAGTCCCTCCTCGAATACCTTTGATTCAAAGTACCACTTGACTACATTATGAACAAACCTACTTCTTCACTCGATAAATTCTTATGAGCAAACCTATAACACAGGAAGGACATTCCCCCTCTTTATTATGTTGTAATTTGATTACACATTCTCCCCACCCAAACTACTTGAATGCAATCCTAATAAGCATAGTTTCCATCGACAGACCATACCTATTTACCCAATGGAAGAACCCCCAAAAGATTACGCAACGGCTCCATACTATTATGGACAACATGGGAAACAAAAGAGAATGTAGGTCGAGGAGTATATGGTAATGAGATACTCTCCTTATTACATAAAATCGTGGGACTTCTAATGTCTAACTATTAAGACGTTGAGCAACCAATCTGCAAAACAAAAATCAAGAATACCTAGTGCAGTGCGATGGGGGCTATTTGCAATAACAAAGTTGGAAAAAACAAGATCTTATATGGAAAATGCAACTGAACGACCCACCGAAGAAATTGAAAAAGGAAATAAATGGTTGAGATCAATGGTTGTGTGATCTAATGTGTTTGAGAATATAATTTAAAAATTAGCAGGCATTTGATTCAAACATTTGAGGAGAATAATTAGGAATATATATATTATTAGTTGGTTACTCCTTGATTCATGGATCAAAAGTTTGACAAAATTAATATAGAGTAGGGACACTATATAAATAATTACTGGATTTTTGTTTAGATATCAATTTAAAATAAAATAAAATAAAAACAAAAAACAAAACAAAAGACATTCCTTTAATAATTATATATATATATATATATATAATAGATATTTACTACTATGTTCATAACAATACAAAACACAACAATGAAGAGGCCCATTCCAGTAAAGGCCCATTTCAGTAGTGGCCCAACTTCCACGTAACAATGCTGAACCAATCCAGTTTGGATTATTTGCTAGTAACCGAACTTTGAAACCCACAACTAGCTAACACACAATTAAACTAAGATTTCATTTTATAATCATTTGATTCAATTAATAGACTCCGGCACCATTTTCACCTATTTCCTTATTTTTCCGTAGGGCTTGGCCCAAAATTAAATATCAACCTAAAATAGAGGATATTTACATAAAAGGGGGAATATTTACTTATTTTACCTTATTAGGGAAAGACCCTATTTAGAGTTCTAAAATGGAGGGCTCGGCCCAAAATCTCGACTGAATCGGATATAAATTTGCCTCCAATTTCTCTTAGTTTGGAGGTATTTCTTCTCCAATCAAATATAAATTCACCGTTGATCTCGAAGATCAAATTTCGACATCAAAAGTTATCAAACATATACCATTTTATTTTTCAAAACAAAAAAACTAAAAACCAAAAATGAAGACTAATAACAATAAACATTTAAATGTTGATCCAGCACAAGTGCCATAGAAGTGATGATATAGGAGAATATTCCAAACTCCAAGCACATTAAAAAGAGTACAAGAAGCCTGACAAACTCCAAATGATGTGAGCATATTAAGTACATAATTCCCCGAGGCCCACCGGACAAGGCAAAGGGGAAACATATATGCTCATTTGGGTGACTTTCAGTTACAAAATGCCACCATTTCTTGAAAACACACTACTTGGATTCACCACTTCGAGATAAAAACAGAGAAAATCATTGATGAATTATATTGCATCTACTCTAAATTGGAATTTCGAAACCAATAATATATTACCTAGTTTCATTATCAATATATTGAAAATATGCTTTCAGGACAGGCCCGGTTCATCCTAATGAGGCTTGAAACAGCAAAGAAATGGAAAACAGACGACGTCTCGTGTTTCCATTTCTTCGATGTCTCTCAGTGCCTGACCTAGAGATGGTGTGCTTCCCGGGTGCTATAATGGAAGGAAGCTCTCATTTCCGGATTTTTTTTTTTTTTAAAAAAAAATGGAAAGCAGAAGACATGGCGCCGAGAAGATCGAGGGATAAGTACGTAAAGCCCTAGCGAAGTACTAAGTAGAAGAGGAGCTTCGTATTAATAGGTTTACGAATGTAAAGATTAGATGGGTTGGGCCTTAAAAAAAAAGAAAAAGAAATTAATGGAGCCCATATTCGATTCTGTAACGGAAGGTATTGAAAACTAACCACAAAAATATATATACATTGTTTTTTTTTATTATTTATTATTTATTTTATTAAATGATAAAAAACAATAAATTTTTATTTTTAAAAAAATCAAAAAAAAGTTATCAAACAGTATTTTTCATTTTTCATTTTTTTTAAAAAAAACGTAAAACAATTATCAAACATGTATGATTTTTATTTTTTAAAACAAAAAATTTAAAATTTAAAATTTAAAAAAAAACAAAATGTTATCAGGTCATAAAATTTTCAATTTGTTATTTATATTCAAGATTTCTAAGTAAGATAAATTTAAGGAAATTTATCATCCATAGCATATTTTTTGCTCTTCATTATAATTATAGCACATTTTTAAAAATAATTTCATTCATAGCACATTTTACCCAAAACTGCTATTCTAACATCATCAGACTTCTATAAGTCAGCTGATAGACTTTAGACTTCTATCAGTTCAATTGATACACTTCTATCGCTTCAACTAATAGATTTCTATCAATTTAACCGATAGACTTTAGACTTCTATCAGTTCAACTGATAGACTTCAATCGATTTTGAGTGATTAAACAATGCAAATTGATAGACTTCAATCATTTTTGTGTCACAAATGAATAAGTTGGGGAATTATACTATACATGGAATTATTTTGTTTTTTTTTAATATACATGCAAAATCTCCTTATAATAATACTTTGGGAACTTATCTTTCATAGCATATTTTTTGCTCTTCATTACAATTGTAGCCCATTTTTTAAAATAATTTCATTCCTTACATTTTGCCCAAAATTTCTATTTAGACTTCTATCAATTCAACGGATGGATTTTATATTTCTACCAGTTCAATTGATAGACTTTAGACTTCTATCAGTTAAACTGACAGACTTCAATCACTTTTGTGCCACAAATAAATAAGTTTGTAAATTGTGCTATACATGGAATTTTTTTTTTTTTTTTTAATATACATGCAAAAACCCCATAGAGATATTTCCGAATTTGCCCTATTGCTATATATCATATTAAAAAAATATAGTTTAAACATTAAATCTTAAATACCAAGCCTAAACATTCACCCTACGATACTAAACCCTCTCTCTATATACATATATATTTATATTTATATATATTAGGTAATTTTTCATGAGTAGCAAAAAAACAAAAAGAAAAAACAATCAACAATGTCAACATTTTGAAAAAAAATAAATGTATATTGCAAAAATCAATTCTATCACGTTAAAATGATAGCCACAAAATTTATATAGGTTTCAATCAAAGTAAATATTTCATATTTTACTATGTATGAAATATTTTTTAAAAGTTGCTATAACTAAAATTATATTAAAAGTTGCTATAACTAAAATAAGTATGCTAGAATTTGTTGTGCAATATCTAATTAAAGATAAAATCTACCAAAACTAAAATGTAATTTTAAAAAGGGAAATTCAAAACATATGAAAAATATATCATAATATATTTATAGATAAAAGACACAATTGAATATAAAAAGAAAAAAAATAAATTGTTAAAAAAGAACTCTAGTTGCATGTATATGAAAGAAAATTAGATTTCCTAATTTACCCTATTGGTATATATCTTTTTTTTAGATATATACCAATAGGGTAAATCATCTAAAAAAAAACAAATAGTTTAAAACATTAAATAGTTTACCCTTTTTTTATGCTTCCAAAAAAAATATACTAGGCCAAAACATTCACCCTAAAATACCAAGTCCTATAAATATAATAGTAGGCGAATTTTCCCGAGAAAAAATTTAAAAAAAATAAAAATAAAAACAATCTACCGATATCAATATTTGGAAGGGGAAAAAAATCAAATTTTGTAAAGTATTAAATTGATGGGCACAAAACTAGTAACTTTTCTTCAAGTGAAACTTAATTATAGTTCAATCAAATTAAATATTTCACATTTTACTATCCATGAAATATATTTTAAAAATTCTTATAATAAAATAGGGATACTAAAATTTATTATCTACAACAAATTTCTTATAAAGACAATATCTAATTTAAGATAAAGTCTACCAATATCTAATTTAAGATAAAGTCTACCGATACTAAACTTCGAAATGATAAAAGACGGAAGAGAGGGAAAATAGTGTAGAAGTAAGAAAAAAATTATTTGACTAAACATACCATTTTTTTAACTTTCTTATAGTTTAGGGACCAAATTTAGACTTTTGAAAATTGAGAGACCAAATTTAGACAAAAAAAAATCGATGAACTAAAATTAAACATTTAAAAACCTAGAAACCAAAATAAAATAAACTCCAAAGTCGATAAACCAAAACGATATTAAAGAATTACTACATGGTTCAAAGACATAAAAGATAGAGGGAAGTTTGGGTGCTAGCTGGGTAGCAAATATTTGTTGCTACCCAGCCACGTGGCATCTTTTCATTGGACCAATAATTTCTTTTTAAAATTAATTTATTCAATTATTTTAAAAAAATAATTGTTTTAAAAAAGAAAATTATTGGTCCAATGAAAAGATGTCACGTGACTGGGTAGCAACAAATATTTGCTACCTAGCGAACACCTAAACTTCTCTCATAAAACATATATATAACCCTCCAAATTCATTGGATTTTGTATCAATAAAATGCTATACGCCCGAACTTTAAAAAAGTTTCGAAAATATTCTTTAACTCATAATATATATATATATATATATATATATATATATATATATATATATATATATATATATGATTTCAAAAATCCCCTTACCATTAAGCTTGAACGGAAATCACTAAAGTTTAAAAGTGTTTCAAAAATATCTTGACCTAAAAAAACATAAAATAAAAAGTACATATATTGTTAAATTATGTAGGAAGACATTAAAGTTTTGTTTTTTTTTAATGTACCAACTAAGATTCGATCTCGCGACCACCAACATTAAATTAAACAAAAATTCAACATGTTGGCCATCAAGTTACGATCATGTTTGGTAGATATTAAAGTTTTGTTACCAAGCATAAAAATGTGTGCAATTAGTTTATGCTTGTTTAATTAATTAATTTAGTAGTTTTAAGATTAAAATTGATTTCATATTATATTTTTCCTCTAATTATTCTTTATAATTTCCATGTTTGTTTTTCAATACATAGAAAGTAATTGAATAGTGTAAGCTAATATTTTTTTAACTAGTTGTAATGATAGTCGTCTCAAACTTTAAATTATCAAAGCTTGTTTCAAAGTTTAATAAATCACAAAGTTATAAGTGAATTTTAAATTTTAATGTAAATTTTGATGCAATGATAGACAACACGGTTGAATTTAAAAGCAATATATAGGTCATCAATAATTTATTTTTCATCCAAAAAGTAAACATTAAATACTAGACCGCTATATTATTTACATAACTCAAGTTTGAAAACGATATCAAAGAAAATAATGACAATTTACCCTTCAAGTGAACAAATCCACACGAATATATTCATTCAAGTTTTAAAATTCAACTCAACAATAATTTAATGGAAAACTTACAAGATTAATCAAATTAAAAAAATAATTATAAATATGGTCATTTTACAAAAAACATTTAGTAATCATAATCATAAGTAATAATAATAATAATATTGTATTAATAATAAATAATGTTGTAACACTACACAATATTATATCAATAAAATATAATAATGTATTAATAATACATAATAATAATATATCAATAATACTAAATAATGTATTAATAAAAATAATAACATTTTCAACCGTATTTATAAATATCAATGCAAATATTTTCAAATTTGACAACATTTAGAAAATATGACAACATTTATAATTATTTTGTTAGAATAAGACTTCCATTACAATTTTTCCTTTTTTTCATCTTTGAAAAGTTACTTTTGAATTTATGAAACTTATTTATCAAATTATTAGTACAACATTTCAAATGTTAATAATATATTTATTCTCAATCATTTTCATGAAGAAAAAAACATGTAAAACAAGAAAGAAGAATAAATATTTTCAGAGTTTAAATATTTTCAAGTTTTAGAATGGCCAAGAATATGTATTCAAATGGAAAAAAAATATTTTGAACATTTTTTAAACCAATGGCATTTTTTAAAAATTTTATCAAGTTCAGAAATACTTTTCAAACAAAATTTAAACGGTTTCAATCCACATTTAATTAAAATGGTTTTTTTTTTTTTAATGTTTCTTTAAGGCTTATTGGTATTTTTGAAACTTCTCAAAGTATAATTGACACAAACTCTACAATTCAAGAGTAATTTTTGCTAGATTAACCTTAAAAGATGTGAATTTAGAGTAGTTAGTGGTATTAAAAAAAAACTAAAAAGTTTATAGGCTTTCTTCACAAGAAACTACAAAAGTTAAAAGTGTTACAATACACCTTTTGAAGTTAAAAAAAAAAAAAAAAAATTAAAACTTACCAAACAATTTAAATAGTTGGCAAACAAATGCGTGATTAAGTTTAAGGGGCTGTTTGTTTGACATATTTAGATAGTTTTTAGGTTAAGGAGTTATATTGAGAAGTTATGTTGAGGAGTTAAAAATTGAGAATTATGTCAAAAACTCGTTTGGATGTAGTTTTTGTATAGAGGAGTTAAAAGTCAAAATCTTGTTTGGACGAAGATTTGAAAATGAGTAGTTATTTTTAGTAGTTAAAAAATAAATGATTAAAAATGAATGGTTAAAAATGAGTTATTTTGATTGATTTGAAAGGAATGATTAAAAATAAGTTGTTAGAAATAATTGAGTAGTTATAAATGAATGATTAAAAATGAATGGTTAAAAATTAGAGTTATTTTTAAAAGTAAAAATGAGGAGTTAATTAAAACTCGTTTGGATGTAGGTTTTTTAGGAGGAGTTAATAACTCCTACTAACTCCTACCTAAATATGTCAAACAAACAGCCCTAATAGTTTTAGTCAACTCTCATCCTCAATTGTTGTTAAATTCAAAAGGGAAAAAAAAAGTTTGATAAAAAAAAATTTAATTCAACAACACTTGAGAGAAAAACTTTTCATTAGGTTATACTTCATTTTAAATTGAATTATACTCTTGTCAATGAGTTTAATAATTTTAGTGTAATGTCAACAAAAACAATAAATCAGGAACAAATTTTCCCATTCCCAATTTTGCTAAACTAAAAAACTTTTGTCGTGATAACACCAAAAGAATAATTACTAAGTTATAGCATATTTATTATATATTATGGTTTGAAAAAAAAATAGTTTTCATAATTTCAAAAAAAAATTACAGATATGAAAAAAACTAAAATTTGGTTTTTATGATTTTAAAAATTAAAATTTAATTTCCAAATGGTTTGATGAAACTTAAATAAAGCCCTTGCCAACAAATTAAATATGTGAAAACTTATATACATTTTTTAATCATTAGTCATTTTCATCATTGAAATATAAATAACTAACTAACAATTAAAGCGATGAGAACTTTTTTTATATATATAGTTTATTAAACCATAGGAATTAAATTCTAATTTTTTAGAATAGTCATGGCTAATTTCTAACTTTCGACAGACCATAGAGACTAAATTCTAATTTTTGAAATCATGAAAACTAACCTCTTATTTTCGTCAAACCATAGGAACCAAACTTATATTTTACCCTATAATTAACTATTTTGGTTGACTATGTCAAATCAGTTTTTTTTTTTTTTTAATTAACAATATTTGATGGTCGTCGGACTCCTACGGATAACCTATTGATTGATTTTGAAAAAAAATCTCATATTCCTACCGATATTAAAACATTATACATTTTTTGTTTTTAAAAAATTATATCTATAAATACTATTTACTTAAAATTTTCATTTTTTATAACCCCTTTTTAACTATTTTCAGATGTCAAACCATGTTTGAAAACTTAATCGTTAAGCCCATGATTCCATCCGTAAGTAACGTACCTTCAACTGCATCAACAATCTCTGCTTACAAAAGTTTGGCATAGCTTAACATCCATTGCTCCATGACTTAAGAACTCGTTTGCTAGCTTCCATACTCCAAAGCTAAAAAGGTAAACAAAAGTTAGTCATAAAATTACATTACCTGTCAAAAGGCCACCTAAAAACCAATATCTGTATCCAACTAGATGAACAAGCTCACATTAAAATCAACATGTTCAATAAAATTAAAAAAACCGGTCTCAATCCGAGTCTAGCGAGTGGCTAGACTAAGAAGGTTGAACAAAAAGTACAATAAATTAACATAGAAAACCATTGTAAGATGACTCAGTTATGCAACTAAAAGGGAACTAAACGGATCTGCAAAGATATGTAACATGCTAAATATACATTTTTTACCTTAGAATTCAGATGTGTAGTTTTTCACAACCTTTTTCGTTTACATTTAGGGATCCATTCTTCATGATTATCATTTGGCTCGGCATAAGCCATATGCCGATGATCTCGTGTGAGCTCATTCTGCTTAGAACATCTAGATGAGGAACCGATCTCTTTTTGCAGCAATTTCTGATTCCTGGGAAAGCTTCGTTCTATATCAGACTTTGAGCTGCTGTGATGTTTTTTAGTATGTCGCTTTAAGTCGACCTCGACCGTGTTGATTCTATGGTGATTCGAGCTAAAATGACTGCAACTTACATCTGACCTTCCACCAACCTCCCTCAAGCATCTATGGGGATGTTCAGACCTCTCCTTAGTCCGTAATTTAGGCAAGCCTTCTTCTGTGCGGAAGTTTAATCTCTCGTTGAATCTATTTATCATTGCATCTTTGGAAGAATGGGAACCCTTCCTTTTCTCGTCATAGACCCAATTTCTTTCGTCCTTCGCATTTTGTCTACACGGACTATTTTGAGCTTCAAGTATTCTGTAGTCTCTCGATGGCTCGTGTTGACCTCGTTTCTTAGAAACATCATCTTTTACCTCACACCCATCCTCACTGATGAAAGGCATTACCCTGGTGAATAAAGAAATTTACATGAATGAATGATAATTAGCAATTAAAAGAAATCTATGCTTATTATCCAATTCCCTTGAACATACTCCAAACTATGTTTTCAGCCAGGGTCTAGGACATCCTTGATAACTAAACAAAAGAAATGCTAAAACTGAAAATAAATTGTTTTGTAAAATTTCCAGGGTGTTCTGAAAGCGCCTGGAGGACTAGGTTTTTCAGCAAGGATTAGAGGACGTTCCTCATAACCAAACAAAAGAAATGCCAAAAATAATGTTTCGGAAATTTTTCAAGTGTTTTTTTTTTATGACTAGGAGTCGTAGCTTCGCTCCCATGTACTCGGAATACCACTGATCCGTCTCTTGGCTGAGGCACCGGGATACATCGGAGGAACAGAAATATAAAGTTGGGATGTCTACAAATTAATGTCTCAAACGAGTCTCGAACCCGGGACTTCAAGGGCAGCAGCATACCCTTGAAGCCCAGGCACTGCCCCTCTAGGACTTCAAGTGTTTTAGAAAAGCCTAGAAAATAAAATTTTTAAGGGGTAACAAAAATATTTTCTCAATACTAGCATCTTTTATATATGTTATAGTGAGTTTCTAATTTTAAATTTTCCTTTTATTCGGCAGACTCAAAGTTGATTCATTTCCAATCACAAAGTTGAATTGGGAAATAGAAAAAAACATAATTCCATATGAATTCACTAATGATCTATCTCATCATCAATAAATTAAAAATATAAAAAAAAATGCTGCCCTTCAAAAAGTATTTATTAACACTTCCATAAACTTTTCGTTCTCCTATGGCAGTGAAATGTTCCAATGCTAATCCAATATCCGCCTAAGGTTAAAACAACAATGTATAACATTGTTTGATATCACAAACTAGTAAAATAATTACCTCTTAGTACGATTATCAGGTATCGTCCTTTTTTTATTAGTGTCACAAACGTCTATGAATTCTGAATAACCAACGCAGAACTCTTCAGCCTTCCGGAGTTGTGGAGCAGTCATGTCTCTCAGGCCCACATATCCACTGGAAGACCCGACAAAGGTCAATTAATAAATACGAAATAAAGACATATTTGGGTTAAATGATCTCTAAATTTCCAAAATCAACATTTTATAGTCCATAATTTGAAGAAATTTACAAATGAATGGGAGACTAAAGCGGCGCTAAAATTGGAACAAATATAGGAGAACGAAAAGTTCCATAAAACTATAGAAGTAGAGCTTCAAAGAAAAGCTACAAAAGAAATATCACCCCAAAGTTTGCACATTGGAAGTTCATTCTATTTCTCTCTAAGCAAAAAATCTATTCGCATATGCAATGCCAAGAACATCGAAATTTACCTTGGGGAAGGATATCCACCATAAAGAGGTGCCCAGTAAGAATTTGTTTCAGGTACCATTGGTGTATTAAATGCTAGGGGACAACCATATAGGTTTGTAAGAGAACTGACATGATGCCAAGGTGATGCATAATATGGTGCAGCTCCTGACAATATAGCATTCAACACATTAACTTAAACACCACATGGGAAAGACCATCAAATGTACAAAATATGAGTGGAGTGTCAACTATTTACCCATTATAGGCATTGGATGTGGCTTTGGAGCAACTGGACAGTCTCTAATGAGATGATCAAAAGAACCACACATGTAACAAGCACGGCCACGCTGATTAATTCAAGGGAAAAGTTCAACATCAACGTAATGCAAGCCAAAAATAAAACAAAAACGTGAAAGTAAACAGAATATGTACCTTTTTGTGTCTTCTAAAATTTGTAAGGTCTTGGATTTTGCCCGGTATATCTACAAACGCACAAGAAAATTGGAAACAATGAGCATATACTTTTTGGCAGTGAAGAAAAGTTCCGGTTGAACATATTCCTACCGGAGGCATTGACCAGCAACCCATGCTTCAAATCCCCAAAAACAGGCTGATTCTCCCCTTGACATTCATCAATAGGAGGAAGGTCTTGAGGTCTACCACCAAATTTGTCAGGATGGCCAGATCCAAATTGTGCTCTATCAACCTGAACCTTCGAGACAAAGTAGATAATTATGCTGAGTGCCATCCACCAAAATAATAGGAAAAAAGTCAAATGTGATTTACCATATTTCTTCTTAATGATGAGTCGTTGCAGTCTTCCACCACTTCTTGATTACAACCCCTACTGGTAGCATAAGACAAAGAAGGCATGTATTTCCCTTCAATTCTTGATTCTTCATCTATTTTTGGAGGATAAAAATATGATTATACACTAAAACATATCGTAAAAAGATCACGGCAACATGCAAATAAAATTTTCCTACCCGGTGCATCACGATGATCAGCATTGTCTAAGTCGCTCATCAGGATCCGAGACCCAAGGAAACGGGCAACAATTTGCCTAAGAGATAAATTTGGCAACAAACCGTCTACTTTATATCTAGAAGAGGCACAGTTGGGGCACTTGGCCTTTTGCAGAAGAACGTGATGAATGCCTGTGTCAGCAACAAAAGATAACAGGTCTGTTAATAGCAAGTCAAATAATAACCACAAAGGAAACGTGTTACTCTTAACATCTGATAGGTCATAAAATGAACTTTTCAGAAACTTGCAGGAAGAAGTATAAAAGTAAAATCAGACTTATTATGAAGTTTATCCCTGAAACAATCAGGAAGATGTTCATTCAATCAACTTCTCTTCCACACAAACTAAATTCTCCATTATATTGCCTCTCGGAGAGTAGAATGTTGATACAGTCAATAGTGTGGGTGGTGATTGATGAATTTTGCAGAGGGTTGAAGTTTGATAATGTAAGTCATAAGATAACAGATTGGTTCTGGCATGGCTAGCTCTTTAACTACCAGGTTAGGTAGAAGGTCGTCCAGCAGTGGGTATTAGGCTAGATAATATTGCCAGATAAATATAGCAGTTTTCTCTGGTGAAAACTAACTTTTGAAAGCTCAACAAAGTGTGTTTGGTAAAAATAACGAAGAAGTAGAAGAAGATACACTCGCTGAATGAATGAATTGTATTGAGGGCAATACCCAATAAATAATACAATCATGAAGAAGACAACAGAGCAATAAGAAACCTCTAGAAAAGATCAATGTAGCGGGTGGTCTAACCAACCAAAAGAATAATAAGTAGAACGACATTGTTTAAATAATTAAGAAGAAATGGACGGTGTCGTGTAGGAAATTGCCCTAACAAACAAAACTTTTCAAATTTGTGTTTCCCCCTCACCCTTAGTGTTTCTCAAATCTGGACAAAGGGTGATGACAAGTCCAGTGTTTATGCTTGTTATTTTAAAATTTACAGGGTAGCCCATGTGTCCGGCTGGTTTATAAAATCATTTCAACTTTGTGACTTAACATAAAATAACAAAATCACGCAATTCAAGAACATGTGCAGGTGTGTAAAAATTTCTACTCATATACTCAAGATAGTGCATTAGATTTTAAGTTAGGACCGTTGACTAATAGTACCGCACTTGATGCCAGTATGATTTAAGGCCTTTTACAACTACAACAAAACCAATTTTTTAGATTCAAGGCTATGAAAAATGTATACTTCAATCATATTTTTAGAGCATGGATCAGAAAAAGTACAGATAAGATGCTTATGATGCATGAAGTGTACCATTCAGGTTCACAAAATATTTTTAATTACAGAAACAACAATAAATTAAACAATGGAGTAAAAAATCTTACATTTCTCACAAAAACTAAGTTCACAAAATATTTCCGAATGCAGACAGTAAGAAAATTAAACAAAGGGTCCCAGAACTTACATTTCTCACAAAAACTATGCTTACAGCAACCAATAATTACAGCATCCACAAAGAGTGAGTTGCAAAGAGCACACTTCAGTTCTGACGGTAATTGACAGTTATGATTCATGGAAGTCATCGCAACAACTGGTCTACAAATTCCAACAGGTAAACAAGTCAGATTATCAAAACAAATGACAACCAAAAACCATTATTAGAGTGAAAGAGGATAACTACACATCTTAGATCTTACTTTTCCAAACAAATGCCCTTTCCAGTAGTAACTTTTATGTCCATTTGCAGTTCAGTTCCTCGAACTGCTGTACCATGATTTGAATCTAAACATAGCGACATTTAGAAAATAATGGGATTAAAAGCGAAAAACATCATAACAAAATTCAAGTAAATACCTCCTTGAACAGCCTCGCTAATGTCACTTCCTTCAGGCTCGATATATCCTTTTTTAGTCTCCTTGTTACGTCTGAAAACACAATAAAAGATTTCTTGTTGAGTAACCAGGATTGCAGAAGATATATTTGCTAACAAAAGGAGAAGAAAAAATAGGGAAAACAATCAACCTAACAGCATCAAAATTTTCTTTGCGAATGGGGTATAAGTCCACACCAAAATCATCAAAATTCTCCGTCTCAGCATTCTGTACATTTTCCAAAAGGATTATTGAGAGAGAGAAATCAAACAAAATATAAAACAATACAAATAAAATAAGTTTATCTTTTTTTATCTCCAATTGGAAATCATTTTTGTAATAAGTTTTGTTTTTCTAGGAGTTGTTTAACTCCAAATTTCATAAATCAATGAAATGTTTCTTTGACAAAAAAAAATATAACAATACAAATTAATCATTTCAAATGTGACAAGAGCGGCTCCCACACATGAAAGTGAATGTGTGAACTACAAGCCAACCAAATGAGCATTATTAAAACTCGACAACACCAACATGGTGAGTTAGTGGATGAGACCCCATATTGGGCTTCAAGATACATGCAATGACTATCAAAAAAGCATACAGGCCGAACTCTTAGACTCTTAGTCAGCCTTCTGATTGTTCAGATAGAGCTTGCAGTTCTAAATAGAACAGAGAATAAGTCATACAACTACAGATAGTCATCTTAACATTTAACCAAGTAAGGCATCCATAAACCATTTTCCTTCATCTAGAACTAATTCTAAGAATGAGCATAGCATACCAATATCAATGAGATAGTCACAAAATTACTTCGAGACAGTTTCCATATTAGTTAACTATATTGTCATTCATCATAATGAAATAACACCCAGTTCCTCATTTCATAGACAAAAAAAAAACCAAGAACATAGCAACTAAGCATATAAAGTATTAATGCAATCAAAATACCAGTGGACGAGATGAATTAACCAAGTCAGTGTCTTTGACTTCAAAATTCCCAAACAAGTCTTGGTGCACCCTGCATTAAAGTATCATTAAATGAGAACCCGCCAGTAATTTCAGTTGGGAATGAATAATTAAAATCAATTGGAATAAGATGGATTCATATGGAGTTGTGTAAGCCTAAGGATCTCGTTATCAGTAACACAAAGTGAAAACTGTTGTTACACAAAAATTTCAGTAAGAGTAAGAGAAATTACTCAGAACACAGTTCATTCTGCAACAAAAAAAATATAAATATAGACACAGCAACATGCAGATAAGGGGTATGTAAATTCCTTAACAACAATTAATGTCATAAACAACTCAATTAAGATAAAAGGGTATCTTACGCATTGGAAGGAACTGATCCCGCAGGAATTCTCTTGATTATCACGCATGAACCACTTGGAATTTCAAGTTTCTCGTCAACCAAATCTGAGAAAAAAAGTTTCAATAGGACTTTAACCTAAAAACCTTCGGTATAGTGGAATTATGCACATACTATGAGAACAGATTAGAATCTTAAACCAAAAACGTTTGAGCTGCCTAATTCACATATGCACTAACTACGACAAATCATCATTTCACAAAGATTAGAATCTCAAATATGAACAGAACGATATGGTAAATCCAAGAACTACATGCAACCAGTAGAGGCAAAGAGAAGATGAAAATTGAAATACCTTGGCCGGTTCTTGCATCAGAGAAAACGAGATCGAAGTTTTGGCAGGAATTGAGATTCTTCAAGCGAATAATTTTGGATTTGAGATCGGCAATTGAGATGGAAGGTCGGCCATCGATATCCACCGAGTCGAAGTTCACCGAGCTCCGGAACTTAAATTGGATCGCCATGGATGAAATTTGAGGATTGATGGAAAGAAACTCAGAACATTTTGGAGTTGGAGAATTTCAATCTTGAAAGAATCAGAGGATTTTCCTAATATCAGAATCCAACCGGTTAGCTTGCAGTTGCAGTTAGGGTTCTATTCGGTAATGGTCTATGATCACAAAAGTTGCGCGGGTATGCCTTTGTAATAGTTTATTTTTATTTTTATTTTTCTTGAGGAGTAAAAAACAAAATTAATTATAAATGGTTTGATTTTTTTTTTTAAAAAAGACAATTATCAATAAGATAATGATAATTATTTCAAAAAATTAAAAGAGATAGATAATCAAAATATATATTCTCTTTCGTTTCGCGAGATTTTCTAAAAGATTTTTTTTTTTTTTTATGAATTTTTTAAAAGAAACTTAATTATATATGTTGAATAGAAATATGGTGTATGTATCATAAATATATATTCATTAGTTGGAATTTTTTACTTGAAATTATTAGAATATAAAAAATAATTTTAATTTAACAATAATTGATACGTATCTTTTTTTTAGTTTGAAAACATCATAATAACATTAACACTAAGAACCAAGTGTGAGGCAAGGCTCCTTCGGGAGACAATTTCAAGCGAGAGAACAACCTTCCCTAACGCACAAATGCATAATCCAAACAATGAAAAAAAAAAGACTTTTATGTAGGCCTGAAATGCAAACAAAGGAATTCCATTAACCATCACTAGCAGAGCAATCCCCGGACTTAACCACATAGGCATTCAACGAGACCATAAGAGACACCCATAAACCTTCATCAACTCCCAATCGATTGACTTTCAAGAGACTTTGAGAAATCATATGAATACCATTTCAATAACTGAAAAATGTGATTCCATCAAAGTCGAAGGGGCCAAGATCCTCTTTAAATGGGGAGGACTCATTCCCTCGTGGAACTCTAAGTTCTGACTAAACCAAATACTTTTATCTACGACTTCAGACCACGCATACAAAAGAAAAAACCAAACGATACCACAAAAACTAACAACTGACACTAACAAAAACATAATCGACTGAACCCTAACATATTTAATCATTTCATCCCACAGAGGCACAAATACTTACTCGAAGAGAAACATATGTCAAAAGAGAGGAGGAAAACGACTCCGAAATTCCAAATCATCTTGGAAGCCCCGGTTCGGCTCATGAATCAGTACGCGAGAAGAAACAAAATATCCAATTGGCATTAACCCCAATCCAAACTGGGTTGCTCAAACCAGCGATTTGGTTCGGGTCGAACCAAACCAGGCCTATTAGACCGGAAGTTTGGTTCGAACCCAACCCCAACCAGACCGGCTAGCTGCCTCCCACTTACGTTCTCTTAGCCACTGCATGATTGATAGCTCGTTGTCCTTTGAGCAACACATCTGGACACAAACTGCTGACAGTTTTCAGTTTTCAGCTATAACTTAGGCTATAACCGTTTAAAAAAATTGAAGAAAAATAACATTATGAAATCAAGATCATAGTTGATAATTAACGCATATTATCAATTATTAGACAATATATCCAAATCTTTCGACTATCAATATTACTGTTACTCCAAAAATTAAATTCATTTTTGTAAATTTTCCTCGTGTGTTTGGTGTTTTAATATCTGAATAAATAATATGACTTAAATTTCTATTTAAGTTGATTATCTTCAATTAAAGAAAAGACATGATTAATAGCTAAAAGCAAAACAATATTTCATATGCATAAATCGTTAAAAAATATGGTTGAAATTTTCAATTATGATTCAAAACCCATTCTAAATATTATCGATGTATTAAAAAGGTCATTTAAAATTCAAACATATTGAATAAATAGGTCATATGATTTCAATACATTATAAAACATGTCTTTGGATTGAAATATATGAAATTTTAACACTCAAATGTCTAAGTTTGGTTGAAGTGTTCGGTAGATTTCCTATTTTAAATTTGAAAAAAGAAATATAGTCATAGTGTTTGGTAAATTAGTATTAATTTTTTTTTTTTGAAACAGTAAATTAGTATTAAATTGTTGTGATTATAATCAATGCAGGCTCTTATTGTTTCCATTATTGTCACAGTGTGACAGCTTATTCTTAATACTTTAGCATGACCTATGATGCCTGCATATATGGTCCAATTTGTGGCATATTTTATTTTTCTTTCTTTTTTTTAATTCTTTTTTGTTAAAGAACAATAAAGATACAACTTTTTGTAAATTACAAAACATATTATTAGGGATGAAACAAATATCAGATTTAGAGAAAGTCCCTTGCAACTGTTGTTCTTGAAGCCTCTCCTAATTTTCCAACAATAACATAGTTTAGTGGTATTCTTGTAAAATCTTATACCCACAAAATTATAGGTTAAAATCTCCCTTCCTCAAATATTGTTGAATCGAAAAAGAAAGAAAGAAATAAAAAAAAATTCTTAAATTTGCTATAAAGAAAAGTATCTATATAGTAATCCACAAATAATGTGAAATAGCAAGAGTAGCATGCCTGCCAACATAAGAAGTTGTTCAGCGGTATTAGTCTATGTCTAATGACCAGAGGTTTTGGGTTCGGGTCATCCCCCATTCCCAATTGTCGTAATCTAAAAAAAAAAAAAAGAGTAGCATGCCCCCAGCTATCTTCAACCCAATGATCTGATATTTCTCCAAGGAAGCTAGGATTCTTTATCAAGAATTGTGTTGATAAACACAATTGTTTTGGGTGTAATTAATGTATAACTCAATTAATTGGTTTAAAACATTGGAAATGAATTTACTCTTTACACAAACTAAAAACACTTAGGGTGTGTTTGGAGCACCCGTTTGGCTATGATAGACAGAAGATTATAATAAACGGTGAGTTATTATAAATGGTATTTGAGGGGTAAGTTATTATAACATGGATAATGATAAACGATGTTTGAGGGACTGATTATGTAACAAAAAGTAATATATGTAAGGTTTAGATAAACGGGAACGTAGGTTTAGATATACAGACACGCACGTTTATGTAACCATCATTTATAATAAAGGGTGTGGCAAATGTCAGTTGGAATTTTATAATCAACCCGACTGTTTACATAAATGAGACACAAACACACCCTCAAATTAAAAGCATATAACCTACTAACTTCAACCGTCATAATTTAAAAAAAAAGTAAAAAAGAATTGACATTGACATCTAAACTGATACACAAAAAAAAGAACAAACATAAACCAAAGACACCATCATGTTCTTCAATTCTGAGAGGAGGACTCGCCCAAGCTCCCCATCCACGGCGGAGGAACCATTCCAGTTTGTTCATGGACGGTCTGAAACAAAGGCGGTAGCATTTTATAAACCCCGGCGACCTCTTTCATGGCCGAATTCCCGGCTCCAGCAATGCCACCTTCCACACCCAACCCGGCATTGTCATTAGTCCATACGCTGATTTTGGGCTGAAGGCCTTTGATGGCCTCGGCGTTGATTTTGGCGACTTCTTGGAAGAGACCATCGTTGATCATTAGATAGTCTCTAAGAGCGGCATAGTTACCGCCCAATGCGTCGAGAACCGAGCGAAGGTAGGTGGCTTGGGCCCCTGCCATCGCCACTAGTCCCTCCGCCTCTTTCTTCTTGGCGTAAAGCTCTCCATCTGCGGCTTGCTGACGAGCGTAGAATGCAGCATCGGCTAATGCCTTTTGTGCTTCCGCTTCGCGCTCCTTTTCAAACAGAACTGCCTCTGCTTTCTTCTGCTTGTTGTAGTATTCCCAGTTTGCTTCTTGTACCTTTTCACATTTTATAAGTTCAAATTAAAAAGAATGAAGCAAAAATAGAGTAGCCGTTGAATCATCATCCTATGGCAAATCTACTTTAGTATAAAAACTTCTTGATAGATAATCTTTGATTTTGTTTACTCTAAAAAATTATAAACATGTGGAATAGTAAACTAAGTATAAAAACTTAATTATATGGCTGTTATGCAGTGACCAAAAAAGCAATAAAAACTAACCTTGGTTTCATACTCAACACTAGCTTTGCTGAGAAACTCAGCCTTCAACTTCTCAGTCATAGTCAATGCATTCATCATCTCAACCTCCTTCTGCAGCTCTGCCTCTCTCAACGCCACAGCCTTGGCAGCCTCGACTTCGGCAACCTGCGCGGACCTCGTCCAGGCAGCCTTCTTCTTAGCGAGCTCGGCATTGGCCTCAGCTACCTCGGCCTCTCGCTCATTCTCGAACACCTTAACTTCGGTTTTGACCTTGATCTCCTCTTTTGTCCCATGGCCCTGCCTCTGAGTGGATATGATCTTCGTCTCGGCGTCGATCTTGGCGGCATTTTGAAGAGTTTGACCATCCCTGGATTTGGCCCCAATCTCGCCCTTCATTCGGGCCTCGGCCACATCGATTTTGGCTTGATTGGCAGCCTCCTGCTGAGTCTTCTGCCCCAAATATGAAAAGTACTCATGCCCAGCCACATCCACTAGTTGCTTCACATTTGCATTGTATATCAACAGTCCAAATTGGTTCAGTTCCAATTGCACCTTCTCAAATACTTCCTGTTTTTTCACCATAACCACAGAACTTTTTGTCAATTGTCTAGATTTATAAATGCTTATATAATGCTTTGATTTTGAAACTGACCATGTTTATTGACTAACAACTAACAAAAAAGTTATACCATTTGATTTTTACATTTTGGTATTCAAGAATTATAGTCTATGGATACAACTTTCACAAATGGCATTTCTTCTTGTTGTGTGCACTCAAGTAAACAAAAACCAAATTATATTTTGAAACAAACAAAAAAACTAGCTCACAAGAACTTGTTTGTTTGAGTAAAAAATTATTGTAGATAAATGGAGAGATAATAAGTTTAATTTTGTAAAGAAAAAACAACAAGAACAACAAACAAACAAAGACAACAACCAAATGGTAAGGAAAGGAGACCTTAATTTGCCAGAAGAAACAAAATTCCAACCGCATATATCTTGATTAGGGATTTATAATTCTCGATGTTATTAAATTAAAAAAAATGTATCCTCAAGTAAAATCATGTAACCAAGAATAACAATAGCGAGAACATTAGTGTATACTCAATTTAAATTCAAATACTCACCCCAATTATTTTAAAACTAAAAAAAACAGTAAAATCATGTGCATACATAGGATTGAACTCAATCCAATTCATCTACATATAGGATTTTTCACAAAACTCCTAAAACAAAAATAATAGGATACACACTCTCGAAAACATAGGTAAAAAGTAGATAACAAAAGACCAATCGTTCTTAAAACTAACCTTTTTAAACTCTTTAGTACCCTTAAAGATCTCTTCCATGGTCATAGACGCGGCAAGAACACGTGTTTCACCCTCGATAACACCCTGGACAAGCTCCGTGACATGGTTAGAGAGCTTGTGGTGAGGGGAGATGAGCTTGGCATACTTGAGAAGGCTTTCGTCATCGTTGGAACGGGGACCGATGGTGAAGACAGCGGGGAGGATGAAGGGGAGCTTCTCGGCGCTCATGGCCTGAACTTCGAAGGTGTAGTTGACCGGAGAGATGTCGAAGATGGTGCACGACTGGCCCGGAAAAACCCATGCTTTCTTAGCTAGCTTAATATCGTCGATTCCGAGGCCGGTGATGGCTATGTACTCGGATGCTTTTGCTACTCTATACATTATCATCAAACCAAATGAACTAAAATTTGAAGAGTAAGAGATCTTGAGAATTATGAAGAGTCTGAAGAGTTTTGAGAATTGGTTTTACTCCCCCTTCCTTATATTATGTGCATCATTTGACTCATTCTTCTATCATTTTAGGAAGATAAAAGAAAGATAGAATGATAATATAATTAGTTTTTTTAGATGATAATATAATTTCCTTTTTTTAAAACAAGATTACCATATAATTTGATGATTAAATAAATTTATTTCAGCATTGTTTTAGGAGTATAACAATCAATTTCACCATAGCTTTGTTGGTGGATTCGAAATTGTGCTATAATGGGTAATTATTTGCGTAATTTTATTCACGACTTATTTATTTAGAATATTTCTATAAAAACCTTAACTTTGTCGTAATTGACTCATCAAGTTATTAAATAACTTTTTTTTCCTAAACAAACAATTATTAAATATTATTTTGAAATTGTACTCAAATATATATATATATATATATATATCTATATATATATCATTTTGAAATTTATATATTTTTTATATATATTATTTCAAATTATTTACGTCTATGATTTAAATTAATTTGGGGTAGGTTAGAAAAAAAAGGATGATTCGGGGTTTTGCCTTTTATGTTACGGGTTCTTAAACTAGAAAGATTTGGGAATCTTTTTTTTTTCTTTTTTGAGAGCAGGGATATCTTTTGTGATTTGTTTATTTTTCAAAATTAATCATGTGATCATATGAAGATTCTAGATAATTAATATGTTTAAAAGTTTTTTCTTTTTCTTTTTCATTTTTGTCAAAAGTAAGCAGTTCAATTATATATTATTCTTAAAATAAAAATATTTGAATATGTTAAGAAACCACGAAATTTGAAATTTTTAGTGTTTCTTTTTAGGGTTGAGAATCTCATATTGATAAGGAGAGAATACTTCTAAGTACTTAAAAGGTAGGCAGACTACTCCTCTCATCACCAATTGGTTTTGAGATGGATGTCCACACTATTTCACATGGTATCAGAGTCCATTAAACCCAAACGGGTATTCGGTCCAATAAAAATAAAATTGAGATTCGATTCAAGATTGGTGGGCCCAAAAGAGGCACCACGGGCATGTTGAGAATCCCACATTGATAAGGAGAGGATATCTCTGAGTGCTTAAAAGGTAGGCGGACTACTCCTCTTATCACCAATTAATTTTGAGATGGATGTCCACACTATTTCACATTTACTATTTATGATATTTTAAATGCCGAATAGGATAAAATATTATTTGGTCAATTTATTTAATTAATATAATATGAAAGTTTCAAAAAAACACATAAAAACTTTCCTAAATTTTTCTATAAAACCTTCCAACTATTATATATAATATCACTTGTGCTTCACACACAAGTATCTAATGTCACAACTACTCATAATTCATATTTAATGTGACAACTACCATAACTTATCTTTCTTTCTTTTTTCTAGTCATAACTCATTTATTTAAATAAGTCTTTGTCATAATCATTTGAGAAAAACTTGTCTACACATGGACAAGTAGGTAGTTGATGCTTAATGCATATGTGGCATCATGTGAGCCACACAATTTTGCTTTTTATACATAAATTAACTTTTGGTTAAAAATTATGTGGCTCACATGATGTCACATATGCATTAAGCATCAACTACCTACTTGCCATGTGTAGGCAAGTTTTTCTCTAATCATTCCTAATCCTTCAATTTGAAGTTTCTCAGAATAATTTATTACCTCTCTTAATTACCATCCCTTGTTTTCAACTCTTTTATATTAAAACACACCCTACAATACTAAACATGGGTTATACATTAACAATAATCCTAAAAGTATGTCCATAATTTAGTGGTTAAAAGATTAAATCTCTCCTTTTAAATATTATTGAACTAAAAATGATAATTGATACGTTTATATATTTAATAATCATCTTCATGATCATTCTCTCTGGTATTCTCCATCTAATTTTCATTTTTTTCATAATCATCTTCATTCTCCTTTCCTCGAATACCCCTAGTCATTATTAGAATTTTGAGAAACTAAGAAGTTACAAATTTAATTTATGGTGGTAATCTATCTAATAATTAATTTCTTATAAATGTTATGACATCTATATGCAATAAGATCAATCGTTATATCTCGTGATAATAGTCGATGTCGTGCAAGTCCAAACAATCACGAATATAAATAAAAATAAATAAATAAATAACCGTTCACATAACAATATATTAATTTGATGGATAACACATTAATTTACCATATAAATAAATTTTCATATGCTATGGTTGAATTTTAAATATAAGTGGACAACGTCGAAGGAAGGGGGACTGGCTCCTTACCTCTAAGGATGCAAGTTTTCCTCTAAATGCAATACCAAAAACGTAATGATCCGTTTGAGATGAAAAGTACAAAAATGTTTAAATCTTTTTGTGCTTTTAAACATAGGATTTGTAGTATAGAGGATAATTGTTCTCGGAGCCATTAACTCAAGTTGACCCACAATCGCAAAAGGAAAGCTCATAGACCAAAAGTGACTCTTCAACCTATGCTGGACATAACTTGTCTGGTATGGTCCGGGTGACGTGGTAGTCGAAGATTTGGATTTTGAAAGCGTGATCCCTTCAAGATGTCAGGTTCGAAACTCATTTGTAACATTAATTTGTAGATGCCTCACATGTCTACCTACTTTCGATGTCTCCAAGTCTCAGACCTATGCGTGGTAAAACTCTAATTTCCCGATTTCAAAAAAAAAAAAAAAAAAGACTCGTACAAGGTAGAGACTAGAAGAAAGTTATCTCACCAATTTGACTGAACTAAAAGATTTACAATACAAAATCAAGAATCTCCAACTCGATATTCTATAGTTCAAAAAATATTAAGAAAGTTGGCACAAAGTTGATATCCCATCAACCGCACTTTACAATAGAGACTAGATAAGAATGAAAGAGTATCACAGTTTGAAATGAATTGAGCTCAATCAAGTAATACAAACCTGAATATAGGCGCTATTGAGAACCATCATCATTATTCTTTCCACTTCCTTGTAGCCTTCTCATCCATTTCTTTTGTGATGTGGTAAGATCCATAGAGCCTTTTGCAAGAGACGAATTTGGCACCGGAAGTTCAGCAGGAAGTGCAGCGGCGGTGCTGGTAAAGGCGTTTAAGACCAGGAATGCCAATATTGGAGACAAATCTAACGTCCCTCCAAGAGGTGGGATGATCCCACGAAATATGTTCAGATATGGGTCGCATAGCGTGCTGAAAGAGAAACAATCCGTCACGATTAGAACAAAAATTTACCTTACCATCTTTTTTACATTTTCGTGACAATCGTCTGATCTTACAATATTTGGATTTTAAAAAATTCCTTAAAAAAATCATTTATAGGTAGGTGAATAGTGTTTTTTGTTCATCAAGATTTTTTTGACCAATTCGCCAATCTACGATAGTTTTATGTATATAGTCTAAAAGTTAAAGGAGGGAGAATTAGGAAGAATACTTTTTGACTTTTTGTGATATAATTTTTAATCGAGGACGAACTAAAGAGGAGCTATTAATGGATACAGAGATATTTGACATATGAGGTTGTTTGAGCAACTTGAGAGCTAGTTATTGCTTTCTAAAAAATACAAATAGTTTTTCCTTTACGGGGTGTTTATTTGTCCTATTTAAGGAGGATTTAGATTGATGATTTTCCTACTCCTCGAACGAATTTTTTGTATCTACTCCAAATAACTTCTCATTTTCTCTACTTAAAATGACTCCTCATTTATAACCACTCGTTTCTAATCATTCATTTATAACTAATCAAAATAACTCTTCATTTTTAATCATTCATTTCTTTCTTTTCAAAATAATTCATTTTTAACTACTCATTTCTAATCATTCTTTTTTTAACTACTCAAAATAACTACTTATTTTAAATCAACATCCAAATAAATTATGGTCTCTAACTTCTCAACATAAAAATCACATTCAAACAGTTTTTTACTACAACACTCAATTTCTAAACTATTCAAAATAACTCCTCAATCAAACTCATCAACCAAAACCTCTTATCCATAAAACTGTTTGACATAAGAGCTTTAAAGAACTGATTCTAAAGCAAACGAGAAAACATATGATTGAATGAATCAGTTCAGCCGTTTGTGATCTTGAATGTGAGTTGGATTTGTATAATAAAAGATTTAAACAATAAGCTGTTTATTGTTTCTTATCCAAAAAAAACTTTCGACTTCTAAACTACACTAGCTTAACAGCCATTAATAGTTAGTTCGCGCCAACAAGACAATAGTTATTTCTCTCTTTCGAGCTTTAAGGATATAGAAACTCAGTACCATGTTCAGTTCAGAAATCTCATTCCAAGCTCACAATCAATTACTGCTAAAACGCATTTCTTATTCTACAACTCAATAGGAATGTAAAAAACAAATAAACGTTACCTTAGTGGACTAACAATGGCGGGAGGCGTGTTCGGAAACCAAGTCAAAACTAGCCTGACGACCAACAGTGTATTGTAGAGGCTCAAGAAGCTCTGAATTCCATTAGTGACTAAAAGTCCTGCCACCGAATCCCCAGGCAAAACAGCAGCGAAATTGTGACTCGACAGACCTCTGAAATTCCTAGAGTTCATACCGTGGATCTGAAATAGAATTCAACAAAATAAAATTACAAAACCAAAACTGCAAGAAGCATATATATATATATATATATATATATATCACATCCAAACTGAAAATCAAACTGCAAAACGTATAGAAGTGCAAGAAATAGAGCAATCGCATACAAAATCAGCATCCGCAATCACAAAAACCAAGCAAAAATTCGTCAAAACACAATTGGAAACATAGAGAGTGCAGTTGTAAACCTGGAGACGAAAACTCTGAAACTCGGACGAAATCGAGAGCAATTTGTTGAGGAACGGATTCTCGGAAGCCAATGAGTGAAAAAACCTGATGCAGTTTCCAGTAGTTGATGCGAAAGAATCATGGAGGTTGCGGAGAAGTTCGCATGGAGGGACGAAATCGGTGTGTCTTCTTCTGGAAGTTGTCGCCGGAGGTGTTTGAGAAAATGCCGGCGAGAATGAAGATGTGCAAATTGCAAAGAAGTTGAACGGCGTAGAGCTTCGTCTAGGGTTTGGAACTGGTAACTCGTCTGGAGTCATCTTGGTTTGCTCGTTTCAGAGAACTGGCTGAGGAAGAAGAAGAAGAAGATAATGGATTGAAGAGAGATGCAGAAGCGAACACCAGAGCTCTCTCTCTCTCTCTCAAGTTGGGCCGTGATTTTGAAGCTAAATGCAGTTCTTCCATGGGCTTTTCCATTCAAGAGCCCAATTGTGAGTTCGTTTACTGGGCCCGGCCCACCTGTGGATACCATGTGCTGAAAGAATATTCGGTTCTTTTAAACAAAAAAAAAAAAAAATCAAATATTGGGTTTTTGTGTTCCTATTTGCAAGAGTGTTCGATGTAAAAATAATTTGTGAACATGTTCGTTAATTTTTATTTTGATGTATTGGATAATCATTTTGTTTTTTCCTATTTTTAAAATCTAAATTTATTTTCACTCAAATATTTTAAGTTTTATTTTCTTAAACATTTGAGTTTTCACCTAATTTTATAAATGGGGTCAGCTACATGAAGCGTTAGATTTTAAAAAATTATTAAGAAACGAATTAAAATTTACATTAAATAAATATCTATTTTTAATTTTAAAAGATAATTAATTCATTAGTTGAATAATGATGAATTGTTATACTTGTCCATAATTTTTTGTTCAAATACATGTCTATTTTTGGGGAGTAACTCATATATTTTTTATATTGATGTTGGACTCCCCACTTTTCCAATGTGGGACAATTGAGATCTCAATATGCCCCTCAAGATGGTGCCTCTTTTGGACTCACCATTCTTTAATGGGATCTCAATTTCATTCTTATTGGACCGATACCCGTTTGGGTTTTATGGGCTCTGGTACCATATTAGAGAATATGGGATTCCACCTCAACACTTTTCCAATGTGGGACAATTGAGATCTCAACAAAATGAGTTGGATTTGTCTTTTTTTGTTTTTTTAGTACAAAGTGGGGGAGGGGGAACAACCAGACAAGATAACCAACTGTGTCACTGACCTTCGGTAGTTGAATCTGTCATTGTTGTTGTATTGAAGGTTGCATGTGACCTTCTTCCTCCACCTTTTTGAAAGAAGAAACTTAAAAGTTGTATTCAATTGATTGAAACCCCGCCTCGTGTTGTATTTGGTTTCAGTCGCCGGCAAAGAGCCCCACTGTTTATATTCAACACTTCGAGGCGATGATTCTTTCCCCAACGTTTTTCTTTCCCAATTGTATATCATACGTAATCTCACCATGTTTGTTCTTTTGAGTGTAGTATCATGCAATTTTTGTTTTTTACATATTCGAGAGATATGAATTGGTTTTTGTTTATAGAGGAAAAATGAGAAAAACATAATTCGAGAATCCAATCTAATCCAAAAATAATAAGATTGGGTTGGATTGCTTTAATGTATAAGGTTTGACGGGTTGGAACATTGACCAACTCGAAAAGATTGAGTTGGACCAAAAAAGTTATCTAACTTAATCCCGCACAAATCATGTACACTCATATGTTTGACACATTTATGATTAAAAATATTTTAGTATTTATATATTTTGATTCAACAACATTTATGAGCCGAAACTAAATTGATACCCCTTTGATTATTGAGATTATATAAAATTTTGTTAGAACTCTCTAACGAGACCAAACTTATATATGATTTTTTTTAAATTTATATATATAATTTCGTTAGAACTCTAACGACACCAAACTTATATATAATTTTTAAAAATTTATATATATATATTTATATTTATTAGAATCTAACCTATGGTTGTGTTGTAACAATGAATAGGGAATGACGATAAAAAAATATATATTTAAATTATCAAAGAAAACAAAAAAAACAACGCAAGATGCAACATTTTTTTATTGTTTTTTTTAAGAGTACGCAAGTGGAAACTTGGTAATAATGACCTTTAAAAAAATGATAACGACAATAATAAAAATGTATTCAATACGCCTCATTGATACGATAAATGACTGAAAATAACGAGGAGAGACTCGTACGTATTTTTTAGTTACGCATCTCTTTATAATTTTAGAACTGTTTGTCTTCTTATTCGTTTTATTTTATTATTTACTTTTGTAATAAAAGGCATTATTTTAAATACAAAATACCAGTATTTATTGAATTACAAATAAATTATCATGGCCCAATAATATATGTGTAATTCAACAAATAAAATTTGAAATATGCAAAGCTTGGCATTTGATCATTCCGATCAATTATCCTGTCAGAGCATAAGCTAAACTACCATATTTTGTCATTTAAAAATATGAATAATTGAACCTTCCCAAAAAAACTATTTTTATAGCTTATCTATTATCTCCCATGCACATTAGATCAAAACACCACTAAATACAACCCGTTCATCCAACTTAATTAAAAAAAAAAAAAAAAAAAAACCTTTCATCGAACTTGATGTACATGAAGTGAATTTCGTCACTTACATTTATATTTAGCACAATTTAATAATACATGATTTATTGCATCACTTCTTTCATATAAACAAAACAAATCGCATCGATCTTTTATATCACGTAAACTTATCATCGTGCAAATATAATGATTGAAAGTACGCAAAACAAAATTATAGATATTTGTTAGAACTCGTGTCTTTTATAATGTTTTTCATTGTTAACTATACATAATATTACTATAAGAAGTTTTGTTGCACCCCTATTTGAATAGTATCGACGTATACATAGATTTTGGTTTTAGGTTTGAGTTCTTCCCCTTATCATTGTAATCTAAAAAAATGATGTACGTAACCAAGATTAAACTAAACTAACACGGCATAATGCATTCTCATAAAACTGATTCGACCGGCTGAAATCGACCTAATTAGGATCGGTCGGGTATCAAGTATAAGTCGGCCGGTTTCCTTTAAATAATATTAATATTTTTCATATAATTAATTAAATTTCTTATTAAATTATTGCAAACTTAATTAAAATTTAAGCAGTGTTTCAAAAAAATTGTTAGATATAGTCAAAATTTTAATTCAAAACTATACAATAAATATGTTTTTTTTTAATTGTAAAAAAGGAAAAACAAAGTAATTAACTGATTTAACCAACCAACCGATCGATTGAGTGTAATTTGTTTAGCTAATCGATAGGTCGATTTGATGTCGATTTTGAATGAAAATTGATATTGACCGACCAATGAATACCACTAGAAAATATGATATACCTTTCAGACAAAAAATAATTGCCAATACAAGTATAATCCAATTGACATGATGCAACGATTAAGATATCACTATTTAAAATTTCCACCCCCAAAGCATTAAGGCTGCATAAAAGATTGACAATTCAAGCAACCCAAATTATCTCATTCAAACAATGAAAGTTGAATTAGGTTATGATTCCCTTTAGGTTGTGTGTTGTGGTATAATTTTATTATTTTCCATATGTTAAATCGATTCTCAAGTTTTTTTTTTTAGATTACAATAATTGGGGGAGACTCGAACCTAAGACCTCTGGATCATTAAGTGTACATTGATGTCGCTTGAGCTACTACTCTATTGGCAAAATCGAAATTGCTTCAAACAACCATTATAACCTCACAATCTAAACCATATACACCCTACGAAAAATTATTGAAGTAAAAAAGGTGTAAAATCACTGCTCCCACCATCAAGCCCAGGTTAGTTAACATTATTTATTTAGTTTTGAGTAGAACAACATTATTTATTTATTTATATAGTTGATAATCTTTCTACAACGAAAAAAAAAAGATATTGCAAAGTTTAAGAAGATTATTGCCCCCTACCAAGAACTTGTCGAAACTAATTTCACATTGATCCCAAATCAGATTTGAAATTGTAACAAATAGATGAAAATAAAACCATAAAAAAAGAGGCAAGGAGAACAGAAAAACACATCGGATATAAGTGGTTCGGATTATGCCTACTCCAGAATGTGAATCAACCAAGTTTGATCGAGTTCACTCATAATGCCATTGTCATGAAATTGTACAAAGAACTCTTAACGTGTTTAGAGTTTCTAGGTCTCTCTCAAGGAAGAAGATAACCCGATGAGATTTTATATACTATCACCTAAATATACAACTCTCGTGGTTAGTTAACTAACCCCAATAATACCCAAGTCATATTTAAACTCGTTAAATGAGTTAATGATGTGTAATTCACTTAATAGCATAACTAAACTCAATTAGCGTTAAAAAAGAAGCTCAATTATCATGATGTATAAAATAAGATTTTAAATGTTAAAAGTTTGAAGTTCACCTCAAAATATTGTCCAATTAAAAAAGTTTAAAAAGATATATTATCTTAATTTACAATGATCATGGATTGACCTAGTGATAAAAAAGAAAAAATTATAAGTTCAACTCACAATGACCACCTAATTCACAAATTAATTTCTTATATGTTTACTCGACATCCAAATAAGAATGATAAACTTTAGTAGGAATGTGCGTGAATTTATGTCGATACTCACAAATATTAAATGATAAACTTGTCTTGATATCTCCCATTGATGTCCATTTATAAGAATGAAGAATGACGCTCTTATAATTCGCACATACCCATCACAAGAGGTTCAAACATAGAAGTGTGATTTTTATGCCTATGTTTCCTATCCTTTAAAAGAGCAAAAAAGTGCCCTTTTTTAATGGAGTATTTATTTATTACAATTCATGACAATTTTCAAATATATACAAAATTGGGTAAAAAAAAAAGATGATGTTTGAGAATGAGACAGATTGTTCCCCGGTAGTAGGTTCAAAAAGTACAATTACTTATTTCAAAAATTCAAAAATTCAAAATGAAACTTTACGTAAAAAAATCAGTTTGGCGGGTATGACGCCCCTACGCAGCGCGTGGTGGCATTCAAACGAGTCGTTTTTGTCCCAAAGTAATTAAAAGAAATAAATATTTAAAACGCAAAATAAAGGGAGCCGTTGAAAAAAGAAAAAAGAAAAAAAAATCATGTATTTTAATTCCTAGATTTGGAATGCATAGTTCACCACTGTTAATGTAAAAAAAAAAAAAATCAATTTGTTTCAACGTTTTTATCTTCATATTTTGGTTATGCTTCTTTTAATCTATATAACATAACAAAATCGTTCCTACAGAATGTAATGACGATTAAACTATATTTAAATTTTAATATATTGATAAAATGATGAATTTAATTTTACTCAAATTTATTTTTATTTTTTTTAAAATAATTATAAAAGTGAGTATGAAGTCTAAAATTAGCATTATTAAAATGCCCATAAAAAATGTTCAATTTTAAAATTTAGATACCAAATCAAAACTACATCTCAAATTTATTAAAAAAAAGAAGTATATATTTTTGAATGCTCGCCTATGTGACCCAATATGTACCACATTTTATTTATTTTTGAGTAAATATTGAAGTAGTTTGTAATCAAACAATGAAATTATTGTTTTACTGAATCATTCAATTGCACCGCATTTTATTTGATTTCAAATTCAAAATATAAAAATATAAAATAAAGAAAAATAAAATGTGGTCTATATTAGGTCAAATAGGTGAAACATTGTCCCACTAATACATTCGATTGCACCACATTTTGTTTGATTTTAAATTCAAAATATAAAATAAAGAAAAATAAAATGCTGTCTATATTAGGTCCCATATAGGTGTACATTATTTCATAGATTATAGCCGAACATGATCTAAATATTTATCTATATTTTTTCTAAAGAAAGAAAAAGGAAAAGAAAAGAATCGAGTCGATGTACTGAGAGCGAGCGACGTGTCGTCTACGCTATAAATATTTTGGCCAGTTTCTGAAATTTAATTTTTCTGGGTTTTATTTTTTGAGAGTCGAAAGTCTACACCTGTGAGAGCGGGAACCTCAAAAGCTTCTCCAAAATCAACCTGCAACTCCATTTTCTCCTCTGGCTCTGTCTCTATCTTGTCCATTCTTTGTTCTTAGGGTTTCAATTTCCAATTTCGCTTTGTTCCAAACCGCTTGATTTTGCATTCTTTCTTCTCTAGCGGCCGAAAATGAGCCCGCCCCTGGGCTCTAAGGTCTGGGTTGAAGACAGGGATTTTGCTTGGGTTGCAGCTGAAGTTCTCGACTTCGTCGGTAAACAAGTTCGAGTCGCAACAGCTACGGGAAAGAAGGTGATTCCCCCATCCTTCTATTTGGGTGATTTTCAGAGTTTTGAAGCGTTTGTAACTGTGGTTTATGTCGTGTGTGAACTTTAGGTATTGGCTATTCCGGAGAAGCTGTTGCCGAGGGATGCGGACGAGGACGACCATGGAGGGGTCGACGACATGACGAAGTTGACCTATTTGAATGAGCCTGGGGTGCTTTATAATCTTCAGAGAAGATATTCTCTCAATGACATATATGTAAGTTGTAGTTTTGCAGTGCTTTGATCGGTGGAAAATAGTTAGTTGTTTTAATGTATATTGATGTCCGGAATTGGAACTTCGCCCACTATAACCGGGGGCATCTACTTCTACGCCCGTCCCAGAGTCCAGTCTAGACCCAACCCAAGAGACAACAAAGAATTTTACAATTAAGTTCACTCGTGGGTTTCAAAGAGTGTGATCGCCTCTGGGGTACATTAGGTTCTAGTATGAGTCGTTTTTTTTTAGGAAATGATACTTTCATTGATTTATGAAAAGTACAAAATAGGCATATCGAAAATAGTTACAAAAAACCACTTCAATGCATATTAAGAGTGGATAGGCTATAATTCTGAGAGGGTTTTACATTGTGTGCCCAAGACATTGTTGGTAAGATAATAGAATTTAAGAGCTTTTGTAAAGAAGTCCTCCCTTTGTCGAAGATGATACCATTGCTGGCATTTTAAACCGACCACCAGAAAGCACTTATGATGAGATACCAGAGAGTCTCCTTTTCATTTTTTAAAGGATGCCCACAATAAGATTGGTAACTATGTCTTGGATTCTGTCCGGCCTAGCCATGTCTTTGATAGGTTATAGTATGAGTTTTGTTTTTTTGTTTTTAAATTTATTCAATAGCATCGGAGGAACTGACATTTGAGCCTATAACCTTATGTTTACTAGGGTTATACTAGATGTCACTAGAGCTATGGTAAAAGTTAACTTATTAGTTTTATTTAAAGATAGTGAATTATGACAAAATTTATATTTATTTATAATTATTCACTATAAGTTAACTTATCAGTTCTTTTATCACAAAGAACAGTGGTCACGTAATGGATTGGATATGTAGGTTCTTGGGATATTTACTCTCTGTAGTCTCGTGCCAGACATGTGGCTGCCACTTCTGTTTTGATTGAATGACTTGAGAGTTGAGACCACAAAATTTAGCATTTATTAATGGAATATTGTTAGTGCTTTGAGTTTAACTAGCATGTAAACTCGTAAGTACATATTGTATACTTGAAAATTTTACTTTTTTGGCACATATGTCTTATTTCCTAAGATGTCATCCAAGACTAATTGAATATGTGTAGCTTTAGTAAATGTTGGAGTCATATATACTTTTGAAAATTCATTATTATAGCTCTGTTTCTCTGCATATAACAATGTGATTGGACTTCTACTCTTGTTCTAAATTCCTAAATATATAACTTTCTACTTGAATATTCTATTGGCTTTTGGTTTGGTTAAACATGCCATCGATGTTGTTTGGCGTCCATATTTTTACATGTGTCAGGCAAGGTGATAGGATCCAAACTAGATCTAGATCTAGATCATTCTATTGAAATATAGAAAATAGAATTGTAAAAAGGATACAAACCAATCAAGTCGTTGACAGGAACTTGGGACCTCCCTCTCTACAGAATACACTCTTGAGCCCTAAATGACTTCACTCAATATGTGCAGCATAACCTTTCACTACACATCCCCTCTTATTTTTTTTGATATCCGTGACTGTATGAGCCAATTTACATGCACCTTGACTATTATAACGAAACAGACTGCTTGACCCTACAACATTTGGATGTCAAGGAAACCTGTAGGAAATTAATTCCTAGGCAGGTTCCACCATGGATTGAACTCAACATCTCTTAGTTACTTAAAATCCTCTTGACCACTAGGCTGCTCCATGATGGTACACCCATCCCCTCCTATTTATGACCATACTCTCTAACTAACTTCCTAATTAATTGCCCATATACTCCTATAATATTCATTATTCCTCTAAAGGGCCAAACTTATCACAAGGATTATGCTAAAAGAGAATGGAAGCCTAAAAGTGATGGAAAATTATTAGTTTTTCTAATATTTGCTCATTGCAGAGTTGATAACATTATCAATATGATCAAGTCTTGTCAAGCCAAAATCATGGCAGAATTTACACACTGGACAAATTACTCTATTTTACATTTTAGCTATTCAGATGCCTTGTTTTAATGAACACTTTCTTGAACTAATATATATATATATATCTAACTATACCTATATCTATAATCTATTTGTTGCCTTTTGTTTCTGTTAGACATACACTGGTAGCATTTTGATTGCTGTTAATCCATTCACAAAGCTTCCCCATCTATACAATGTACACATGATGGAGATGTATAGGGGAGCACCTTTTGGGGAATTGAGCCCTCATGTTTTTGCAGTTGCTGATGCATCTTATAGGTAGGTCAAGTTTGAAAAATCAATTTAATTGATACCGAGATTATATATATGCCTTTTCAGTTATTATTGCATCATCCATACAATGTTTGCAGAATGGAGTAGTACCAAGCTCTCATTTATTTTCATTCTTTCTTCAGAGCAATGATTAGTGAGGGTCGAAGCCAGTCTATTCTGGTCAGTGGAGAGAGTGGGGCAGGGAAAACTGAGACAACGAAGTTGATTATGCAGTATCTTACATTTGTTGGAGGCCGAGCGGCAGGCAATGACACAACTGTTGAGCAACAAGTTCTTGAAGTATGGTCACTGTCTGTTAGCCCAATTCCATCATGTACCACTTTGGAATTTTTTTTATATGATCACAATAATTGATCTTTCTTTATTTTTTTTGAAAGGGAAGTTTTATTTAGCTATCAGTAATTTTTGTTTTGAAATATGTTCTGGATAGATATAGTAAGTGTGATTTTGCAACATTTTATTTTTCATTCCAGAAATAATAACTTGTACATTTACGTCAGGAGTCTAGGTTTGATGTAGTTGAATGCACCACATTAAGTCTGGATTCCTTATCATACAACAGTTAGTAATAGTACTCTGTTAGTTATGGTTTTTCTTACGGTATCGATGCATTCATTTTTTCCCTATGCAGTCAAACCCTTTACTTGAAGCATTTGGTAATGCAAGGACTCTCAGAAATGATAATTCAAGGTGGGTTAATTTTATTTGAACTTATTACTATTGTATACCTTTTCTTATCATCGTCGCTCCGAGTATTATTTACACTATACCATTCTGAAGACTGACTACTGGTTTGTGAATCTTTACCCTGTTACACCATACTAGTTTGTCACAACCGTCCTTTTAAATCTTGAAACCTTGTTATATTTTCTCTACCATCTACTGTGGAAGAGTTATGATGTTTTATTCTCTTTGATTTCATGCACACTGGATATGAATGCAATATTGCTAAATGCCAGATTATTTTGTACTTTGCTACAATTGTGTATTTTGTTCGATCGTATGTCATAGTTTTGATGCTAAGTTGCATATCTTAGGTTGTTATTTCTATTACTTTTCTCATGCTAATTGTGTATTTTGTTCGATTGTATGTCATAGTTTTGAGTCTTTGTATGTCATATCTTAGGTTATTATTTCTATTACTTTTCTAGTACTGTCTTCGTGCTTGTTTCTGTCGATTGCTTCTATTAGGGGGAAACCATGTTTGAAGGCTAGGTTTGGATGAAAACTATATAGAATCTTGCAATGTGTCATTTGCTCACCTCAAGTTATTTGGAAAAAGCATTGGGTAGAGCTCCCAATCAAGTAAACATAATAGCATAATTATCATAGACTGTCTTTGCAATTATTGTTTGCCTGTTTCTTATTGTTGTGATGCTATACTATACATTGATGCATTAATTTAATTCGATTCAAGGTGTTACTACTTATAGGCTTGTTTGATTCTATTTTGACTGCAGTCGTTTTGGGAAGTTCGTTGAGATCCAGTTTGATGCAAATGGTAGAATATCGGGTGCTGCAATTAGAACTTACCTTCTGGAACGCTCTCGTGTTGTACAAATAACGAACCCTGAGAGGAACTATCATTGTTTTTATCAACTATGTGCATCGGGAAAGGTGTTACTTTCCCATATTCCTGTTCTCTTATTAATTCTGTTGTTTAGCATAGTCTATCGTTTTACGTTTTCTTCTCTAATGTCTGTGCTATTATGTTTGTTTCTTAATGTAAATATTGTAGACACTGTATCATGCTTTTGATGTTGAGCGTGCTCTTCTTCAAGGAAGTATTTGCTTAAAAAATATTTTTGTATTCATGTCTAGGATGCAGAGACGTACAAGTTAGACCACCCAAGTCATTTTCATTATTTAAATCAAAGCCAGACTTATGAATTGGATGGAGTGAGCAATGCTGAGGAGTATATTAGGACAAGGAGTGCAATGGATATAGTTGGTATCAGTCATGAGGATCAGGTTTGAGAGGATTAAATCAATATGGTTTTCCTTGTTTTTTCGTCGTAATTATACAAGGTACAATTTCTTAACACATTCTGGCTCTATCATCTTAACAGGAAGCTATCTTTCGTACCTTGGCTGCAATTTTGCATCTGGGGAACATTGAGTTTTCTCCTGGAAAAGAGCACGACTCTTCAATCTTGAAAGATGAGAAGTCTACTTTTCATTTGGGGGTGGCATCTAATCTTCTCATGTAGGTGATTATGGAAACCTCGGAAATACTTATTGCACACTACCGGATTGCAATATTTTAAATTATATTGGTGGTATTTTTGCATGTTCTTTTTTCTTTCATAAATAAATACTCTTTCAATTATAGGCTTCAAATAAATCCAATTGTTTCCAATGATGAGAAAGATTATTAAAATATCAGTAACAAATTGGTCACCTTAACTAAGATCATAAAGGATTGATTCGTTTCAAGACAATTTTGAAGTGATCTCTTTGCTTGTGTATGTTTTTTTAACAACATTTCAAATGAGACGTGTCTTTCCATACATAAAGAAATTTTCACCGGAGCAATACTATTTTAATTTTCAATTCTTGGCAACCCAAAACACCTATCTTTTGGGTCTTTTGTGATCGAAAAAATTGAAAAGAGGTTACACGGTTGGAGCTCCACCACCATTTCTAAAGGAGGAAGGTTGAGCTTCTTAAATGATACTTTATCAAACCTCCTTTTTTTACTACCTCGTCTCCTTCAAGCTCTTGCTGAAGTCACCAAGATTGTTGAGAAACATTTTCGAAAGTTTCTTTGGACAGGTAATCAAGGGTCTTTGTCAAGTCATTTGATCAAATGGTCGAAGCCTTGAAGGTGAAGGCTACTATTATTGAAGGTGGTTTGGGTATATATGATATTCATATCAAGAATCAATCTCTTCTTTTGTAATGGACTTGGAGATTTTTCAAAGAAAGGACCACTCTGGAGAGCATTAATTGCTGCCAAATTTGAGGAACTCACCCTTTTCTTTTAGCTGGCTCATCCAACTTGAATAAATCTAAAGGCCCTTGGAGAAATATGATATGATCCTGGATCTAGATTATATCAAAAGTAAAAGAATAAAGATAAGCCAAGTTTTGATATTGATAGGTCTTGGAACCTTCCCTCTCAAGAGAATCTATTGAGCCCCTACAATAAATTACTCAATAACTCATTCAATAATTGGATGCCTAAACCCTAATCTAACCCACCTTATGTATAACAAAATCCTAACTTACTCTCCAAGTAATTGCTAACATAGAGCCCTAGGCCCAACCTTATCAATACCTGCCCCTTTAAAACACCTTGTCCTCAAGGTGGGCATACACAAAATAGAATAATAAAAAATGAAAACAATATATATATATATATATATATATATATATTTTTTTTTTTTTTTCGACGGCAGCAACGACGATTGCTGTAGCGGCGCGTCGGTGGTGGCGGTAGCGGTGGAAACGGCGGCGGCGGTGGTGTCGATGGTGATGTCTGAGGTGGTGGCGGCGGCGGCGGCGGCGGCGTAAAAACCCTAGCCGTCACTTTTTCTTCCACGACCTTCCTTCTTCCTCGAATCCTAGCTTCCATCTCTGAGTACCATTGTTCCCTTGCCTTGGACTGCTCCTCCCTTTCTAATCTTCTTCGTTCCCGCTCCTTTGCACTCTCCTCCCTTATCTCTCTTAAACAACATTTTATGTCATTGTAAAAACTTTGCCACATCTCTTGAAATAAAAACTTTGCCACATCTCTTGAAATAAGTGAACATGTTCTTGATCCATCTCTACAACCAAGAATCGAAACAGTTCTGATACCAATTGATATGATCTAGGATCTAGATTATATCAAAAGTAAAAGAATAAAGATAAGCCAAGTTTTGATAGGTATTGGAAGATGGGTCTTCACTTTTTTTTGGCTTGATTCTTGGGCAGGCAAGGGTATTTTCGAAGAGTCGTTTACTCTCCTTCATCGTTTATCGTTAAAAAATAGTAGTTGTGGCTGATTTTTCCAAGGCATGGAACTTACACTTGAGAAGGCACTTTACTGATGCGGAGTCCAATAAATGGACATCTTTATCTTCCTGTCTTTCTGCCCCCCAACACCCTATGTTGGGGATAACTAGTGGGATTGAAGATGGAAAAATGATAGCTTTTTTCATCTGGTTCATTAGTGAAATATCTTGCCAAATTCTTAGATAATGATCTTGCGGGGGTTAACAAAGAGATTTTTCTCACTTATGGAAAGGCCACGTCCTAAGTAGATTAAATTCTTCATATGGGAGCTTAGCCATGCTGCCTTAAATACAAATGATGTTTATAAGAGGAAGTCCACCTATATATCTCTCTCTCGCTCAGTTGCTGCTCTATGTGCAAAAGGAAAGGCAAAACCCAGATTCATATTTACAGCCAGTGGCTTTTTGCTACAAGATTTTGGAATTAAGTCCTTTATGCTTTTATGAGGAGCTGGGATTCTCTGGGAGATATTTGGTCCTTTTTTGATTTCTCTCTTGATAGTCAACACTTCAAGAATGATTAGGAAATCCTCTGAGAATGTATCCTTCAAGCTTTCTTTTGGAATATTTGGATGGAAAGAAATAACTATATTTTCAAGGACAAAGAGCATTATATTTCGAGAGATAGCACTTAAACAACCTGACTAATAACCCCCATCAACATCCAACAAACGAACAGTTTAAACAAGTATGCATGTAGACAAAGAGCATTATATTGAATCTAATATTTATTTAGCGCTTTTTTGGTGTCATAGATTACACCTTTTTGTGATTATGATCTCACAACTCTTGTTACACATCAGAGATGTTTTGTTTTTTGGTAATTTGCCAACATAGAACTGCATTGAAATCTCCCAATCAATGAAAGTTACGTTTTCTATAAAAAAAAATATTCTTCAATTCTTGGTGCCATTGAGTTTGCTTCTTCCCAAACATCAACACTATCTTAGCTATTGACATTTCAACACTTTAGCCTTTAGCTTGTGTTAAATACTTCCCAGCCTCCATGTCCTTGAATTTTTTGCCATTTCATTTTAGTTTAATCAATGATTAAGTTGTGATTAATTGTGTGACTATGTTATAAGTGTTCCTCCAATCACTTTTATGACTTACATCAGTGAATTGTGTGACTTTTATTGTGCCTTTTAGGATTGCCTGATATTGGTGTTCATTTTCCTTCTTGAAGTGCTTGCTAAATATGCATTCTCACAATTAGGTGTGATTCCAACCTCTTGGTCTCAGCCCTTTGTACTCGTTCAATACAAACTCGTGAAGGAATTATCATCAAAGCGTTAGACTGTGAAGGTGCCATTGCTAGTCGGGATGCATTGTCGAAGACTATTTATGCTCGTCTGTTTGATTGGTGTGATAGTTACTACAACTTCAATTTTTATTGACTTATTGCACAAATTATGGCCACATCACATATTTTTCATGTATTGGTGTTTATTTCAGGCTTGTTGATAAGATAAACCGGTCTGTCGGGCAAGATTTGAATTCTCAATTTCAAATTGGGCTTTTGGACATTTACGGGTTTGAATGTTTTAAGGACAATAGGTAATATCCTCACTCTCGACCTCTATTTTTGTACATTTGGTTTTTTTTATTCAACAACATTTGGGGAGGATGATTTCAAACTTGTAACCTCATGGTTCTAGGTTGTACATGATTAATTGAAGCTATGCTCCTTTTGGCCTGTAGATTTGCTCTTTCAGTCTCATATGATTTTATTACAAGTACTGATCCCATAGTGCATTTGATTTGATATGCACAAGTTTATTTATCATAATTTAAAATTCTTTAGCTTATAACTTTTTACATTAAAATCAAGTTAGTTTTTTTTAAACAAGCGACAAAATTTTCATTGAGTGCATGCTAAAGCTTTTGGATACAAAATCCACTAGGGGAAAACAACAAGGAAACATCGTTTCAACGAAAAAAAAAACATAAAACACATAGAAAGAAAGAAGCAATACAGCAAGAGACAATAGAATTGAAAATAAAAAATAAAAAGCTACAAAAATGATTCCCAATAGATGATAGCAATGCCCTGGATGAGGTAGTTGTCAAAAGCCTTTGCAAATTATAATCAAGTTAGTTAGATGTACTGTATGGCATTTTATGGTTGAGAAGTCTTTTGGCTTTATTTTATCTGGTTGCTACATTCTCTGCTCTTTATTTATTAACTTGTTCTCTTTTTTCGTTTAGTATCTTCTACAATTGTAATTTGTAATATATTTTAGTACTGGCATTTATTTTGTTGGGGTAACTTCTTGATTAAGATATAGATTTGTATATCAGAATATAGTCAGTGGAAAACGGTGTATGTTGAGTCGTTGATTTGAGGAAATCTTGGATAAAGTGAAGCAATCCTGCTACCTGTAGCTCTTAGCATGGGATTGATATTTCTTGTATTAAGCAAGAGCCAAACTATACAAAAAATGAAGAGATGAGATTGATATTTAGTGCTAGTTTCTCTATGAAAATCTATATGGTATTGTTGGGACTTATTTATGATTTTGAGTTAGAATCTTGAGCTTATTTTCCCTAGGTTATTGTGACTTATTTATGTTATGGTTCTCACCTTGCTTGTAATTGAAACTTTTACTGTTGATCAGCTATAAAATTATCCTCACAAAGCTTTCATTTTTCTTTTTAATTTGATATTTCTCATGCATCCTCTTATCTAGTATTTTTTGGTATTTTCACAGTTTGAATCAAGTATCTACCCAACTAGACAACTTTATATATATACATATATATATATTTTTCTTTTTTAAATTTGTATCACAGTGTGTTATTTCATTTTAATATATTATTTTATTTTATATTTCTTATATTTAGGAAGATTCTTAGGTTATCTTAATCACTATTCTGTTGGGGATTTTCTCTATAAAAGAAACCGCAACACTCATTGTAAATAAGAAAAATATAAAGAAAAAGTCTTCCACCTAAAATTCAAGTTGGTATTAGAGGAGGTCATGTGTTCAAACCCTTGCTGAATCATTTTATTTCCAATCAAATTGAAATTTGAATTCCACTTGTAGGACATTTCTCAAATTTTCAAGCCCACAAGTGAGGGGTGTGTAGGTTGCTATAATTAAATTTACCCTAACCCATCAGCTTAAGCTTTGTAAAGCACACCGTCAATATTTTTGAGTTTAATTTTGGTAGACCATCATTGCGATGCTTTGTTTCATTAACACATTCATTTTATACAGTTTTGAGCAGTTCTGCATCAATTTTGCAAATGAAAAGCTTCAGCAACATTTTAATGAGGTGTGCATCTTTGTAATTTTTATCACATTTTCCTTTTTAATGGTTGACTAGTATTTAATCTTTTCCATTTGTTTCAGCATGTGTTTAAGATGGAACAGGAAGAGTATAGCAAAGAGGAAATAAATTGGAGCTACATTGAATTCATTGACAATCAGGATGTGTTGGATTTGATTGAGAAGGTTTTCCCCTATTTTCCTTGAAAACCTATGGGTTTAGGGTTTAGGTTACTAAAGTTCAAACAAAGTTTAGTTTGAGCTGTATTCTTTCATTTTTTTTAATTAAAGTTCTGTTCTTCCTGAAAAAAAGAACAAATGTAGTATGAGTTGAGTTGAACTGTTTGAATTTTTTTTCTTTGGTTGGGGATATAGATTTTCTTTTTTTAACAAGAAAAAACACTTTTTTATTAATATATATGAAAGGAGGCTATTGCTGAAGGATACAAGCTCATTTAGAGTGATATGCCCTCTTGCCTTCTATTTATCTAATCCACATTTTCATGATTGCTTATTGCACTTCTGGTTGTTAACTTGTGTTTGTGTTGCCAAATTGTTGGCTAAATTTCACGTTGATTAAAATCAATCGATGTATTTAGTTTAGAGAATCTCCTTTCTCCCTCTATTACGCACATATTTCCTTTCTCTGTGTACATTGTGGGTGTTTTTTCCCTTGCCCTATTAATTTGATCACTTTGACTTGCAGAAACCTATTGGGATCGTTGGTTTGCTAGATGAGGCTTGGTACAGAGTTATTCAATATCAATTATACATAAACTGTTATGCTGGACGTTTCCTTATCCTCATTTTCCTTTTCTTGCAGTATGTTCCCACGATCAACTCATGAAACATTCTCAATCAAATTATTTCAGAACTTCCGTAATCATCCTAGGTTGGAAAGAACAAAATTTTCAGAAACAGATTTCACCCTTTCCCATTATGCTGGAAAGGTGCGTAGTATTGTGATGCAAATCTTAGACCTTATTGTTTGAAATAAACACTATTTACTGTCTTTTTCATCCTACTGTAGGTCACTTATCATACAGATACCTTTTTAGATAAAAATCGTGATTATGTTGTGGTAGAGCACTGCAATCTATTGGCTTCGTCTAGATGCACTTTTGTTGCAGGTCTACTCTCCTCCTTACCTGAGGAATCTTCAAGATCATCATATAAATTTTCTTCTGTAGCTTCAAGATTTAAGGTGAGACTTGAAAAGAATTTTCAATCTATAAACTATTACCACTTCTCAGTGTTCATGGTCATGTAAGAATTTTTGCTATAATGACTCAGATGTGGTAATAAGTAGGAAAAGCTTTGGAGTGAGGAAAAAATAGTTGACGTTTGAATAGTTTCCATTTGTGTGTTTTGAGTTATTCAATAAGGTTACTTTTTGCTCAAGTAGAAGACAAGAAAATAATGGCTTTTTGGATGAAAGCGTTGTTTACTTCTTTTCATACATGACAAGTAAAGCTATAACTAGACCGCCGTAGTGTTTGGATATTTGCTTGTTAATTTTTATATGTTTAATTGCCATCTAATGTTCTTGTCTACATTTTCCAAATTGTGGTGCCAATAGCAACAACTTCAAGCACTCATGGAGATATTGAATTCAACTGAGCCTCATTATGTGCGCTGTGTGAAGCCAAACTCTCTTAATAGGCCCCAGAAGTTTGAGAATCTAAGTATTCTGCATCAATTGCGTTGTGGGGTTAGTTTTCTGGAAATTTAATAATATTCTTCTAGAGTTGGTGCATTTGAGTAAACTATTGGCCGTTTACATGGTGATGTTGATTTTCGTTTCCAACCAATATTTTATACATAAACATGGGATTTTCTTGTTCCTCGGTTTAAAATGCGTATGCTTTTGTGTGAATAATTTTTAGGTGTTTTGAGTTACATGTTAAGTTCATTTATTAATTTTTCAAGCTTATTAGAGCTGAGACAATTCATTGAAAGTGGTTTAGGATTGAGCAAGCATGTCTCAGGCTTACGATATATGGTGTACATGGATTTTTAATTGAGTTATTTCTTCACCGCACTAACCGAAACTCATATTGGCGGTAAAATTGTTTTGCATGGGTAAAATGGGTGGCAAAAATGCAGTTGATTGTGAAGATCACCTTGAACTTTAATGAAAATAATAAAAAAATACAAAAGGATCTACGTGTGAAAACCATCCAAACCACGGCCAGAAAAGATTAGAAAACACTTTCAAATAGTAGTCTGATAGAATCTACCACACTTTTCTATTAAAATAAGATAAACCTCTCGAGAGAATCTCTCAAAGAGCCGCAATACAATAATGATAATTCGATCCCTAAAAGAGTAACCTAGTCCGCCTATTTATAGCCTTCCTAGGATTTAACCTAACTTTGTAAATAACTCTATTTAGGCCCATAGGCCCATTACAAACTAAATGCTCATAATAAAATATATTAAAATAGTAATTAGCTCATTCTTCACTTCTTGCTTCGCCTCGAATATACTTTTAATGACGCCGGGATCGTATCAATACTTCCCCCCCACAGAGCCACCTTGTCCTCAAGGTGAAAGTCCGAAATTGCACTTCCAAATCACCATGGACTCCCAAGTCGCATCCTCTCGTGCGCGAGCCTTACCATTGAACCAAAACTTGACGCGATCCGGCGCGTGTAAATTCTCTGGACGCCCAACACAAATTTCCTTAGGGCGAACCACCATGCACAGATCATCTCCCACCAAGGACGGTGCGGACATGACAAGAACCGACGCGAGTCTCTCGCTTTACGCAGAATCGACACGTGAAAAACCGGTGAATCTTAATCACGCGGTAGTTCCAAACGATAAGCAACAGGACCTACTCGAGCCAAAGACACCAGTAGGGCCCAATAAACCTCGGCGCCCGACTTTTCGTGTTGAAATTTAGCCAAAGAAGATTGGCGGTATGGTCGAAGCTTGATATACACCGGATCATCAATATTAAATCGTACATCCCTACGCTTTGCGCTTTGCGCGATCCGCCATAGATTGTTGCGCTCGCAACAAGCTAGCCTTTAATGTGGTCAAGATCCGATCACGATCCTTCATCAATGAATCCACAGACGCCACTGGGCTAACTCCGTGATCATAGCCCAACAGGGTAGGAGGGGGTCTGCCATAAATAATCTCGAAAGGTGTCATACCCGTGGATGAGTGGAAAGAAGTGTTAAAGTTGTACTCCGCCCAGGACAACCATTGGTACCACGCCTTAGGATGATGCATCACAAAACACCTCAAATAGGATTCCAGACAACGATTCACCACCTCAGTCTGCCCATCAGTCTGTGGATGGTAAGTGGTGCTCCGACACAGTTTAGTGCCCGTAGCCTTGAACATCTCTTCCCAAAGCAAACTCGTAAAGACCTTATCGCGGTCGGATACAATACTTTTTGGAATTCCGTGCAACCGAACAATCTCCTTGATAAACACCTTTGACACCGACAAGGAAGAAAACGGGTGTCGAAGAGGTATGAAATGAGAATATTTGGACAAACGGTCAACCACCACCAGTATAGTGTCATAACCCTCGGATCGCGGTAAACCTTCCACAAAGTCCATCGAAATATCTTCCCAGACCTGTGCAGGGATCGGCAAAGGATGTAGCAACCCCGCAGGAGATAAGGATAAGTGTTTAGCTTGAACACAGATAGAGCATTCGGCCACAAAGGAACGCACACGAGCCTTCATTCCTTACCAATACACCTCCTTAGCCAAACGCTGATAAGTTTTAAGGACTCCGAAATGTCCCCCAATAGCACCACTATGGAATTCAAGCAAAAGTAGAGGAATCGTTGGGGATGTCGGAGGCAAAACAAGTCGACCCTGATAAAGCAACACATCACCAACTCATCGAGTATCCCTGGAGGGGCCCCTTACCAATGGTCATCGACTTATAAATTTCCATCACTTTATCATCCTTTTTAACTCGTTATGCGTAAATACGGCGGTGTTAATACCCGCCACCACACTCGAGATGCCAAGCTCGCATTTCGGGCATTCGTGACAAGGCATCCGCAGCTCTATTTCAAGGCCCTTCTTATATTCGATCTTGAAATCATAACCCATTAATTTCGCAATCCATCATCGATAGTCGCCATCCACTACACGCATTTGCTCAAGAAGAAATTTCAGACTCTTCCGTCGAAGACGAACAACAAAGTGATGCCCTAACAGATAGGCCCGCCAATACAGCACCACGAAAACGATTGCCATCAATTCACGTTCATACACCGGTTTCACCCGATGAGTAATTGGCAATGCCCCGCTAAAATATGCTATCGGTGACCTGTTGCATCGTAATCGCTCTCCACCCCGATGCCCGGCATCGGTTTCGACCACAAATACTTGGTCAAAATCGCAATCGCAGGACCGGAACACTACTCATAGCATGTTTGATCATTGAAAATCGTTTTTCGCAAATGGTCCCCACTCAAACTTCCCTTCTTTAATAGCCGGGTCAATGGAAAAGCCATGGAACCGTAGTTAGCCACAAAACGTCGATAGTATCCGGTTAACCCGGGAATCTCGGAGGTCCCGAATATTTCGAGGATCGGGCCACTCAATCATCGCCGTGATCTTTGCCGGGTCGGCAGAGACGCCTTCCACACAGATATAAAGTGCCCTAAGTACTCAATACGTTGCAACCCAAATTGGCACTTCTTCGCATTGGCGGCGAAAGCATGTGCTGCGCAGCACCTCAAAAACACAAGCCGTGTGCTCCTCTGTGTTCTGAATAGTCATCTCAGAAATCAAAATATCATCAAAAATACCAAAGACGAACTTACGCAGATACGACCGCAAAAATCTCATTCATCACAGATCGAACGTGGCGGAGCATTCCGCAACCCAAAGGGCATGACTACAAACTCGTAATGTCCTTCATGCGTTCGAAAAGTCATCTTGTATATACGTCGGTCGGTTTGACACGAATTTGGTGATATCCACCTTTAGATCAATTTTCGAGAAAACAGGAAGCGCCATGAAGCTCATCCAACAATTCATCCACCAATGATATCGGGTATTTATCCCAGATCGTAGCTTGATTTAATGCACGGTAATCGACACGTAAACGCCAACTTCCATCCTTCTTTTCACTAACAACACGGGGCTAGAGAAAGAACTCGTGCTAGGGCGAATTACCCCGGCTAACAACATTTCCCGTACTAGTTTTTCTATCTCGTTTTTCTGATATTGTGGGTACCGATATGGCCGGACATTCACTGAGTTCGTCCCCGCCAATGTTTCAAAAATCGTTTGAGGCGTACGCCTCGAGGCGAGGCGGAGAGAAAACGCCTCGAGGCTTAAGCCTCACAAGGGAAAACTGAGGCGGACGCCTCATACGAGAGAGGCGTACGCCTTGAGGCGAACGCCTCAGAGGCGAAAGGCGTACGCCTCTCCATCTATTGTCTTTTGTTTGCATATTAGGGCTGGAGGTTTAAATTAAATTAAAATTTTTTTTACCTAAATAGTGGGCCATTTAAAATAAGCCCAAATTACATTTTAAAAATTATTTAATGGTTGACCTAAAAGCAAAATGACCTATGGTTGAAGACAAAAGGTCAAAAAAAAAAATCTCAAACTTTCCTTCCTCCCCATTCCTTCGACAACCACATCTCAAAGAAGACAAAAAGTGTCTCTTTCTCTGCAACATCATCAACATCAACACAACTTCAAGGTAAACTTTTTTTTATTCCTTTCATTCTTCTTTTTATTTGTGGGTTTTTTTTCCAACGTGTGGGGTTTTTTTTTTTTTCACAATATTCCTTTTTTTTTTTTTTTTTTTTTTGAAATCATCTTCTCCACCATTCAACTTAAAAACGGGTTAATTTTTTTTTAAAAAAAACTGTCCATCTTTCTTTCTATTTTTGTCATTTTTTTTTCTTTTTCACAATATTCCTTTCTTCTTCTTCTTTTTTTTTTTTTTGAAATCATCTTCTCCACCATTCAACTTAAAAATGGGTTAAATTTCTTTTTTAAAAAAAAACTGTCCATCTTTCTTTCTATTTTTGTCATTTTTTTTTTCTTTTTCACAATATTCCTTTCTTCTTCTTTTTTTTTTTTTTTGAAATCATCTTCTCCACCATTCAACTTAAAAATGGGTTAAATTTCTTTTTAAAAAAAAACTGTCCATCTTTCTTTCTATTTTTGTCATTTTTTTCTTCTTTTTTTTTTGTTTGACTCTTTTCCACCGTTCAACTTAAGGTTGTTTATGTTTTTTTTTTCATTTTTCTTTTTCTTTTTTTATCTGTTAAGTTAAAAGTTACTGTATTTTATTATTATTACTAATTTTGCTAAATGGATGTATACAAAGTTTTATTTCTTTTTTATTTGGATTTCCTAGTGAAGAGGAAGAGGAATGGGTGGATATAGAAAGTGACCACGACAACGAGCATGAAAATATTCGATATGATGATGACTCTATGGATGATCCCATTAGTAATAGTGAAAATGATAATGATTTTTTGGATGATCTTTAGAACACAATAGTGATCGACTAGTTAGATCTTTTTATATCGACATCTATATTAAGTTTTTTGTGTAGTTTTAAGGAGTATTACCTAGTTTAAATAAAAATATATATATCTTTTTTTATTAAAATATGTTTCTTTAAATTTTTAAATGAGGCTTACGCCTCATTACGCCTCGAGGCTTACGCCTCGCCTCTTCCAAAGAAAACGCCTCGAGGCCGCCTCACGCCTTTTAAAACATTGGTCCCCGCAATCAGTTCAATCGCATGATCACAGTTTCGTTCAGGAGGTAAATCTGCCAAAGATTGAAAAACCGGTGAAAAAGATTTAATTAAAGAGTGAAGCTCTCGGGGTACCTGCGATAAATCCGGGAGCATCTTGGTTGGTTCACAATCCTGTGTTGTCACCTCACACATGTTCAACTCAACCAGTAATCCTTGGTCCTCAGGACGTAAGGATTTCATCATGGATTTCAAGGATACTTGAGCCTTGACCAACCGGGGGTCCCCTTGCAGTGCACTGCCAGACCCCAACACAAACCGCATCTTCAGGGAACCGAAATTGAATTCTATCCTTCCCAATGTTTCTAGCCATGCCACCCCAAAAAATCACATCCATGCTACCTAAAGGTAAGGGTAGGAATTCATGTACCACTTTCAATTCGGCAAGGTGTAGAACCACATTTTTACAGATTCCCGCTGTTCGCACAGTTCGCGGTTCCCAACATGATGCCATAATCATTTGAGGGCTCTATCGGTAACTTTAACTTCTCCACAATGACGTCGGAAATAAAGTTATGGGTGGCCCTACAATCTATCGAACTACCACTTCTAACCCCGAATAAATCCAAGTGACTTTCAAAGTCTTGGCCAGCTCACCATGATGAGTTTAAGGACAACGCCGCTAAATCCCTTGTATCGCCTGTATCCACGTAAGTTTCATCCTCCAGGTGCCTCATCATTTTCTGACGAATCCTGCGTGGTCATAGGTGTCGCGTACTACCAATATCTCCAAAGATTGAAGTTCTTTCTTTTTGCATCGGTGCGAACACAAATCTCTCGTCGCAACGGAAACACAACCCCTTATCCTTCCCGACACGGATTTCACTTATCTCACAAACGCTTATACGGGCGTAGTGGTCGTTGTAATCGCTTTGTAATCGGTTTAGACGTTGAGAACGTAGTCGTTCTCATAGTTGCAACACCCGCTCCCTTCGTACTAACAAGTCCCGATCCCCACTTGTTCTCATTCACTAGTCCCGGCTCACCCTTTTCCTAGTGCTCGGAAAGCCGATCATCCTCAATTACTTGTGCCATAAACTTTTTATCTTGTATTCCCACGAATGTCGCAATTTTCTCATTTCACTCCTTATTTCTTCTTTTAAACCGCTCTCCCATTTCCTTCTAACATGACTGCACTAATATCGCGCATTCCCTTAGCATATTTCTCAAACGATCGCGATATTCTTTAACAAAGCCCTCTTGTCGCAAACTCATCGACTTAGCGTACACTGTTGTCATTTATCTTTGGTTGGAATCGGTGTAACAGAGCTCACGAAATTCTTCCCAAGAACCGATCGGTGATCGATCTTCCTCAGATCGCAACCATTCCGGGCCTCACCCTCCATACACAAAGCCGCGGCGTCGACTGCTTCTGCCCAATTAATCGGTTAACCCAAAAATACCGCTCCACTCGACACACCCAACCTTCCGGATCCTCATCGGTAAGACCCTTAAAATCGGCATCTCGAGCTTGTAACCTCCTCACAAATCATCGGACTCGCCGCTCTCCTATGTTCGGTCCTCCTGTTCATATCGGTCCTCCCACTCTCTCCGATCTTCCCTCTCCCTCTCGATTACGCCATCCCACCCCGTTCGTTCCAACCGTCGTGGCGCGCTGGTTGGTCATCATAACCCATGCGCACCCTCCTCTCCTCCGGTGACTCGTGGACCCGGCCGTTACTCCCATCACCAAACTCCGGGTATCTCTCTCTCGGTCCCGCTCAAATGGTCCGCACCGACCCGACCCAACAACCCGACCCGGCCGGTCCCCCTTGACGCCGCGCGTGCCCCCGACGCGCACCTGGCTGCGGCGCCACACCCACCCACCACGCTGCCGCCCGACCCCGCTCGCCCCCGACATCGCCCGAGCCCGAGCCTGCTCCTTCCGCGCCAACAACGCCAACCACGCCCGCCCATCGCTCGCCCCTCGAGCCACACGACCCCTGCGCCCCGCAGACAGGCGCCGCCAGCGCTGCGCTTCCAACCCGTCGCGACCCCGCGCCCATTCCGCTCGCGCTCCAAATTACAAGCGCGCTTACCAGTCAGCCGCCCTGCTGCGCCGCGCCCGCGCCCGCCTTGCCGCACGCCACGCGCGCGCTTCGCCCCGATCTGTCCCCATCGGCACCGGCCACGCCTCCGCGCCAACCCGGCCCAGCCGAGCCAGCTCCACCGCCCGAGTCCACCCCTTCCTTTGTCCGCACCGCTTGCCTCGGTTTCTGGCCGTTCCGGTGTTCGTTCTAGCAACTTTTGTAAATTTAGGTTAATTTGACCTATCTCACTATTCATCGCTGCCAGTTGAACCTCGAATTCCTGTTGCTTCTTCACCATCTCGGCACCACTCGATTCGCACTCTTGAACCCTAGTCTCCATCTTGGTAGTTACCATTCCCGGATCGGTAAATGGCTCTGATACCAAAATGATAGAATCTACCACACTTTTCTATTAAAATAAGATAACCTCTCGAGAGAATCTCTCAAAGAGCCGCAATACAATAATGATAATTCGATCCCTAAAAGAGTAACCTAGTCCGCCTATTTATAGCCTTCCTAGGATTTAACCTAACTTTGTAAATAACTCTATTTAGGCCCATTACAAACTAAATGCTCATAATAAAATATATTAAAATAGTAATTAGCTCATTCTTCACTTCTTGCTTCGCCTCGAATATACTTTTAATGACGCCGGGATCGTATCATAGTCTTTTAGTAAGTGGCTAAGAAATCAAAAACTAATTTCTTTCCTGGTGCAGTTGTTCAGGAAACAGTATGTAGTCATTGCTTTATTAAAATATTGGACACTTTATAATTTTTTTTACTTGTTCGATTGAAGGGTGTTTTGGAAGCTGTTCGAATAAGTCTGGCAGGTTATCCCACCAGAAGAACTTATGCAGAGTTTATTGACCGTTTTGGTTTGTTGGCTCCTGATTTAATGGATGGAAGGTTTGTCCTATTTATTTATTTTGATTTATTTAGGTTCCTGTTTTAATTATTTTGGTTATTCTGTTTTTAAGAAAAAAATGGTAATAATTTTTGGCTCTATTTGTAAAAAACAAAAGAATCGAACATGTTTGATTCCTGATTTAAATAATAACTTTTTAGTTCAAGTTACACTGAAAAAGAGAAAAGATAGAAAGTTTTTGTTGTGGCGCTTTTTCAAGCGAAACAACTGCATGAATAAGAGGGGATTAAAAGTTCCCTAATTACATAAAAGAACTCCTATTTCAAATAAAGAGAAAAAAACGTTAGAGGTGGTTGTAGGGAGGAGACGGTGGAAGGCCTTTTTGTTATTACCTTCTATTATTTACTTGACTGCAGTCTTTTTCTGGTTTTGTAGTTTGATGCCTTTCAACTTTTGTTTGCTCGTGTATTTTTCATTTTTTCACAATAAAAGTTCAGGTTTTCATAATTTTTTTTAGAGGAATTTTAGGGAGAAAAGTTAGTGAGAGAATATATTAAAAGAGAAAGATTTGAGGGAGGAGGAATTATTTTAACATTTCTCATATATCATGGTACAGTTGAAAAATGTTAAAACTGTAGCAAGTTGAATTGATACTCTTTAAAAATCGTATAATGAAATTGAAAAAACACTCGAACATTAAAGACTATAATATATATATAATCTTTAAAAATAAAAATATATTTTAAAGTTAGATGTCCATGTGTCATATCTTTGTATCTTCGTATGTTATAAAATAATAATAATTTAATGACACCTTATTTATAGGATAAACCATCATTGAGAATTCTCTAATACATTAAGGATAAAATGGAGAACTTAAAAAGATTAATAACTTATTCATACACACATATATATATGTATGTATGTATAAGTATATATGTGTATATATCTATGTGTATATATGTGTATGTATATATATGTATGGGTATGTGTGTATATATATATCCTGAGCTGCATGGTTACAGGCCACTGTTGACTGTCCTTGGGTCTTTAATTTTGAATGACTTGAATTCTGCAAGCCCAACAGAGCTTTTTACGGATTAATGAACGTCATTTTATTGATAAAAAAGTGAAATTACCGTTCTCTCAACTTCTAAGTTTTTGTTTAATAGGTTTAACTTTAAAGTGTTGTGTGATAAGTCCCAGGAATTCAATTTTGTCTTTACGAGGTCTTTGAACAGTCAATTTTGTGTTGAGTAGATACTCGACTTATTTGACATTTTAAGAATTTGAAACCCATTAAGGGGAGTGTTCAGGAGGTTCTTAAGGAACTAAGAAGTTATGAATTCAATCTACAATGACCACCTACTTAGGAAGGAATTTTTCATGAGTTTTCTTGAGAACCAAGTATAATAGGGTTAGGGTGGTTTTGTCCCATCAAAATAGTCAAGCGTAAGCTAGCCCTAACACTTACGGATATAGAAATAAACTAATAAAGAATTGGACCACAGGACAGAGCCTTTTTTAGCCAAAATTAGAGAAAAGAACCCACTAGTCTTTAAGAGTTCTCACAACTAATAAACAAAGGATGTCTACCATCATTGCTTTTCCCTACTCTGTGCTGACAGCAAATTCCAGTTAGGGCTAACATGACGCCTGAGTTTTTTTTTCTTCAAAATGTATTAACTTTTCCACCTCACTGGAAATGTATTTTTTTTTTTTGGAAACTTGAATTCATGTATCCTCTTGGAAACCCCCTAAGAGAGTATTGAACAAAGACTTACAAGAACTGTGCCAGCCTCCAAACTTCTACGTTGTACAGTCCCTTTTGGTTGCTAGGCAACTCTCTTGTTAGTGATTTTAAGAGAAGTCCTTTGTATCCCATTCCTTTGAATTTTAATTTACAAGTGTACGAACTGTTACTGCCGTTTAGATTTTTTTTTTTTTGGATAGGAACTGTCTAGAATTTAAAATTAACACCTTGATGTCTTTGTTCTTCTCCGTTTTCTCTGTGGGGATGCTCTCTCTCTCTCTTGTTTTTGTTTTGTGGATTGCATGATGATGCCTTCTGTTAAACTTTGTTATTGTAGCTATGATGAAAGATTGATTACAGAGAAGATTCTGCAAAAGTTGAAGCTAAAAAATTTTCAGGTAAGTAGCCACATGAAGCTGTTCTTTTTATCGTTGACTATCTTGAATGCTTATATGAATGTGGTGAGTGCAAATATGTTCGATACATCAATGAATCATTTGGAAAAATCAAAAGTTGAGATTTGTTCATGTTCCTTCCAGTAATGTGAATATAAGTTAGATAACAATATAATTACCTTATGTGATCACCAGGCCAGGTCATTCCCTTTAACTTAGGGCTTGATTGCAACGATTATCAAACTTAAAAGAGACTAATGCTCATCTAAATAGTGTTGTTCTCTCTACCCCCACTTTCTCACTTAACTCTCTCAGACCCTAATCCCTAAAAGTCTTCCCCTCTTCCACCGGTGTTGTGCCTCGCTGGCACCGGAAGGGATGGCTCTGCTCGTACCTCCTCGTCATTGCTACCCTTTCTTTGTGCAAGTTTCCTCCCTTTCTTTGAAGTGCTTCGTGCACAGCTGACCATCCTCGGTGTTGTGCTCAAGTGTCTCCTTTAAATTTGCTTGTTGGAAGCATTTTGCGAGCTCCATGGTTAACCCTCTTACCAGTGTCAGGGTCATGAACCCTACAAACATCTCAAAAGATCCAAGATTTATCGACTTTTCTTCAGCCTCGTGCATAATGTTCTGTACATCAACGGTGGCTTAAGAGCTCCTTGATGTGCAACAATGAAATTTCCGTTTTTTCTGTTGGTTCATAGTTGAAGCTTCGTTGAGTGGTAGAATCCATGTTATATCTTCTCTGCTATTCAATTAGTTCATTGTCGAAGCTCTAACGAGTGGTTGACTTCATATGGCAGTGGATCTACTCGGATACATAGATATTACGCGATAGTGTGTATTTTTTGGGTTAATCCAAGTATACACTCTTTCATACGGTGTCTTCTTAGAATGGTCGATGAGCATTTCTTTCATCTTCCTCTTTGGTTTCTTCCTCTCTGGTCATGTATGGTGGAGATATTTCCTTACGAGTTAAGTCTCTTGGATAATGTAGGTTAACATGAGATAATGCTCTCGGACTCACTAACCCCCTCTTAGGATCATAAGTTGGATGTTCAACTTCCTTATAGAACTTGATTTTTTCATGTTATCTTACGTAAAAAGACTAAAAACAATGGCTCTCCTCTCTCTAATTCTTTAATTTAATTCATGAAATGGTTTCTAGTAAAAAAAGAGAGACTAATATTCCAAAATACAAACACTACAGGGCGATAACAAAAAAAAACAATCAAACAGAACATAAAACTTTAGGTAAAGCATTAGAAGGAAACAATAAAAACATTTCAATTTAAACATTTGAGAGAAACCACAAAATAATTTCGATAGTGATTAGTAAGATTCAACCTAATAATCAAATAAAGACCATGAAAATCATATAATGTTTAGAGGGATTGAGTTTAATCCATGATGTTCACCTACCAAGAAATTAATTTCCTATGATTTTTTTTTATTACCAAATGTAATAAGGTTAGACAACTGTCTAATGAAAATAGTCAAGAACCTAGGTCTATGTAAGTTGGTTCAGATAATTATTGGATTAAAAAGAAGATAGTAAATACCAAGAAGAAATTTTTCAGACGAGTTACTCAAATCTATCAGTCCATATGAGATGCTAACACTGAAAAATGCTTTGATTTCGCTCCAACTCAAACAAAAAAAAAGGCCTTTATCGCATTAATAACCTTGCTTTAGATATCAATTGGGCTGGACGATGAAGAAGTTGAAGGACATCACTGCAAAGAGCATTAGAAACAACCCCATGAATGGTGAGGTATTGAATCATGTTAAATCACCAATCAACTTAAAAACTTATATTATTAGGTTGAGGTCAATTTTATTATATCAACCATCACTCCCCTCATCTGTTGGCTTAGAATTTTTAAAATATCTAACAAGTAGAAATCAATATTAGTTTGCAATGAAATGACTTGACAAAGGTTTGAATAGAAGATCTCCATATATGATATTGATTTGAGTGTTGACCATTGGTTAACCATCAACATGAAACATTATGGGTTAACCTAGTGGTCAAGAGGGCCTAGTGTTTTAATAAGTGCAAGGTGCACTAAGGCGCAATGACCCTCTGGAGCCTGAGGCGCAAGGCACACCAAAAGGCGAGGACTTTTTTACGTAAGACGCAATATATAAAAAAAACACAAAAAATATATATGTGTGTGTATACACAATAAAAACATTTCCATAGATATAAATGAAGTTTTAACCAAGAATAATATATAAAACATACATTACATTTAACTATTAACCTTCATTCGTGAATAGAAATGAAGTTTAACAAAGAATCTATACAAAACATACATAAGATTCAACTATTAACCTTTCATTTTAAGTGAATGTTGTCTTTGTGAGTTAAAAAAATAAGTTATTTAAGCATTGAAATGTCTTGAATCAGTTATGTTGCGCTTCGAATGACTAGTACGGGGTCTCGCTAAAGACTAAAAAATAAGGCATAAACCCTAAAAAACCCTAAGAAAACACAAAAGACCACAAGGCGCGGGCTGATCACCTAAGACTTAATTTTCTATCGGCTTCTGTGGTTGTCTCGTGAGAATAGTCAAGGGATGGGCTGATCACCTTGTTTCAAAAAAAAAAAAGGTGTGTAAGTTGGTTTAGATACTCAAAGATATAAAAAAAGAAAGAAAGAAAGGATTTCATAGAAAATTAACTTGAATAAACAATTGACCAGCTTCGTAAATCTTCCATAGACCCAATAGCCTCATTGAAAATGAGACTTAACAGGTTTTGAAAGTCTACAATCTCAGGTTTTGAAAGTCTACAATCTCAGGTTTTGAAAGATAGATGCCATGAGTTTGTTTGTTAATCCTAAAGGCTAAAACTCAAAAACAGATGTTGAAGGGGAAGATGAAATAGCATCTAACCAAGGAAAACTATTTTTTAAGATCCAAATTATTCAGCTGGGTCGCCCCCTAATGAATTCTTCTTCCGTTGCATAATTTTTAATGCATATGTGAATCAAATTTAGAAATAGACATCCAGTGCTTTTGAAGACTGAGAACTCCACTCAAAATTGGAAGAAGCATATACTGATTATTACTTTTCTCCAAAAAGAATGAGGTCCCATAAAAAAAATCTCCAACTCCATTATGTAGGTTTATAAATATATGATGAAAAACAGTTTGAACAATTTTTTAATTGGGATCGAGTATTTGAATCAATTACCAAACACATTCGAAAAGTTGAAAACATGAAATACAACCCCATTTTTCGTTGAATTCATTGTTTTCAGATCACTAATCAAACACACCCTTAGGGATTGGTCATCTGTTAGACGCATCAAGTTCAAGAACCTATTGGCAATTTTGAATGTTTATTGACAATACTTGTAATTTAATAAAAAAATATTTACAGAGTTTCATGTTTGCACTTTATGTGCTATAATTGCGCTTTTGATACCAACAATAGCCATAGTTGTTGAACTAAAAAGTAATTGTGTTTTTTATTGTTATATTCATATTTGTGATTGGTCTGAAGTTTTTACTTGAAACAAACTTGCTGTTGAAATGCTTACCTATGTTCTAAATTATTATCGTGTCCTAGTTGGGTAGGAGCAAAGTTTTTCTTAGGGCTGGCCAAATCGGCATTCTAGATGCTCGAAGAGCTGAAGTATTAGATAATGCTGCAAAGTGTATTCAACGCCGATTACGAACATACCATGCTCGCAAGGATTTTCTGTTGATGCGTTCTTCTGTAATTGCACTCCAAGCATATTGCAGAGGTCATTTTACTTGTTTTCATTTTCTAATTTGTCTTGCTTGACATTCTTTAATTGATTCTATGGAGGCCATGTACTTAGTTGGTCTTTTCTTCTCTATTTATATGTTTGTGCTTGCATTTTTTGAGGTCACGTGCTTAGTTGGGATTTCTTTCCTATTCATATGTTCATGATTGCAATTTTTATTTTGACATCAGCGGCTATGAACAATCTTGTTATCGTTTTTGCATGTTAACAAGGTCAATTTAATAAACTTAATGGGAAAGATAGAAACAGATCAGAGTAGTTAGGGACCGTTTCACAATGTTTCTGTTTTTTTGTTCATGCTTCTTTTTTTTTTTTTCAGAGAAAGAGACTTGTTTGATAACCATTCTCATTTCTTGTTTCCAAAATTTTTAAAATTCATTTCTCAAATTGTCCCCAAGAGGTGGCGCAGTGGTTGAAGTCTTAGGCTTTGAGGATATGCTCTCCTCAAGGTCCCGAGTTCGAGTCTTTCCTGTGACAGTACTCCTTCGATGTCTCCGGTGCTTGGTCTAGGGACGGGCATTGTTACTCTTGTTTCAAAAAACTCATTTCTCAAATTATGTTAAAAATGAGAAACTATTAAAATGAGTTTATTCTATTCTATTTCTTGTTTTATTTATATAATAATGCTCCTTTGAAGCACTAACCCTAGTCTTGCTCTGAGGGTTAGAGCTCATACCCCCATTATTAAATATTTGAAAATTAGCTACCTCTTTATCTAAAATAACTTGTAAGTCACCATCTTAACCAAATAAGCTGATAAAATGGCAAAGAAGGGAACATTGATGATATTTGTGAGTTGTGGGACAATTGGAGTTGGTCATGTTGGTTGATGGTTTTAGGGACATGGTTGACTACATTTATATATATATATATATATATATATATATAAATGTATGTACGTATGTATATATATGTTTATATGTATGTATGTATGTATATGGCTACTATGTAATGTTTTCATAATAAAGGACCTCATTTTTTGTACTATGGTATATTTTGTTTGTTCAGCAAACATATAATTTCTATGATGGTTAGTGATGATTTATTCTATTCATAGGATGTCTTGCCCGGAAGTTTTATATAGAAAAACGAGAAAGCAATGCTGCTACTACAATTCAGAAATATATTCGCAGGTGGTTCTTCAGGAAAACTTACTCAGAGCTCTATTCAGCTGTTCTTACCATACAATCCAGTATTCGTGGTTTTGCATCTCGCAATAGGTTTTTGCATGATAGAAGAAATAAAGCTGCAGTAATAATTCAGGTAAATTAAATGATCTTTGGTGTATGGTTAACTAATGTTTTCTGTATTCCCCTCCCGGGTTGATGTGCTGTGCACGTGTTCTTCTACTGAATAGTTTTTTAGAACTTTTTTTTACAGATGCTTAAAGGCTAATCAAGTCTCTTCTCAGACACTTGAAATCATTGTTTACCAACACATTTTTTACAGTTGCTTTTGAAAAAAAGCTTTCATTGAAAACAATGACAGTTGTACAACCCATAAAACATAAATAATATTGGTTTTATCAAGAAGTCAACCAATGGAGATACCCCAGTTGTATTGATTTAGTTAAAATATCAAGGGGTTGAGCAGTTGTGACCTATAAGTAAAATCCTTATCAGGTGGGATTGAAAGGGTGGAGCATACCATATATTCTTATGTTATGCTAGTATGATTGTTTTGATGCGCATGTGGCAATAGCTGGTGTGCAAACTTCCCAATCTGATTGGCTATGCTCTGGCCTGTAGGTTTGGGATTTTCAGAAGTCTGTTTTCAATGAAAATCTAAAGATCCTTGTATTGTAGTGTAGGAAGAAAGTGTGATAACAGAAGGGAATGGGAGATTAGATAGGTGTCCACAAAATTAAGGAGTAGAGTCTTCAAATAGAGTTTCTACTATCTGATTCCAACACCAACGCAATCATGATTGAAGTAGAAATTCATTTTTGTGATGAAATAGAAAGATTTTGTATACCTACATTTTGTACATCTTTGTGCCTCAATCCATCGACGTTGACTGCCTCCTTTGGACGTGTTTTTAATGCTGTGTTAAATTAATTAAAACTGAATTATTTTTTCCAGATCAACATATATTCGCTAAATTTTTTATTGTGCACTATTTTGATATTTACATAATCCTCTAGGTGCATCCTCTTCTGTCTCTCTCTCTCTCTCTCTCTCTTCTCTCTCCCCTCCACGTGTGAGTGATTGTAGATTTTTTTGTTCTCTGCCTCCCCTCTTTCACACTAGGTTTTTCTCATTTCTCTTTAACAACCTATTATTCTTTATTTTTAGTTTAGCCTTACCATACATTGTCTTTTTTATGTAATTTGAAATCTTAGACTCGATGGAGGACATTCAAGGTTCGTGCTATTTTCCATCGCCATCAAGCTTCTGTTATTGCAATACAATGTCGATGGAGGCAAAAGCTTGCAAAAAGGGAACTTCGTAGACTTAAACAAGTGAGTATTCAGCAATTGTCAGATGAAAAACATTAGTATTATAGGAATGTGGGACTTAAATCACCATATTTTTCATTTTGTGATTGCACCTTTCCATTACCTCTTTTGGCAGGAGGCTAATGAAGCTGGAGCATTGCGTTTGGCTAAGAACAAACTTGAAAAGCAGTTGGAAGATCTTACGTGGCGGCTGCATTTGGAGAAAAGATTACGGGTAATTCTAGTTACCTTGGGTAATTGATTCACTTATTTAAATTAGTTCAAGAATTTTTATTAATATTATATTTTTTTTTATTAATGTTTAGTTATGCATATCAATTAGACCCTAGAAATTAGCTTTAATGCAAAGGTTCTCAAAACCTGAGTGATACAGAAAAGATATAGCTTCATTTGGTGCTTGTAAATTTGCGGTGCTTGGACTGCTGAATTATGTTCATTATATGTCTGGAATAATCTGCTACATTTTTTGGTGTGTTTGTTCTATTGTCCCTGACTTAGGATAGAATCTTCTTTCTTTTTCCCCTTTCTATTTGTTCTCTGCCTTCCTCTCTCTTTGGATTTATTTGATTTTGCATTCTCAAAGCTTGTTAGTAGTGTTGTTTTCTTTCTTACAGATCAGTGTTGTGGGTGCAGGCTTCCAATGAAGAGGCCAAGTCAAACGAAATAATAAAATTGCAAAAGATTCTGGAATCTTTGAGTCTGGAGTTAGATGCAGCTAAATTGGCTGCAATCAATGAGTGCAACAAAAATGCTGTGTTGCAAAACCAAATGGAGTTATTGGCAAAGGAGAAGTATGCTTTTGAAAGAGAAAGTATAGCAGTAGTTGAATTAAAAAAAGAAAATACTTTCCTCAAGGTGAGTTGGGCAATTGACTTTTCTGGCAATATGGTTCCACTTGTGTTTCTTTGGGTCTGTTTGAGAATGATTTTGGAATTTCCAAATTAACTCTTGTTATGCCTTTTTCCCTTTATATTTTAAATTTATCCATAGGTGTTCGAGAGAGCTTATTTACACTTTGACTATTATCACGGGACAACTACCCAACTCTTATGGGCTTCTAAATTTAAAAATACTGTAGAAGTAAGAAATCAATATTAGTTAGAAATAAAACCCTAGAAATAAAACGACTCGTAGGGTTTGAACACAAGACCTCATGCTTTGATACCCTCTTAATTTTAGGGAAGAAAGATGGCTTTTATTATATTTTCACACTGTACAAATGGGAGAGAGACATTTTTTAAATAGATATAACACCTAAGGAATACAATAGGAAGATTCTCCCGTAGAATACAAAATGTTCTGAGATTTAAGGAAATGACCAACAAATAGGGTTTGCAAGAACTTCCAGAAAATACTAGAACAGTACAATTATGCCTTTTATGCTAGCTATAGGAAGTAAGACAGTGGCTATGGGTTTTTAAAGTTAAAGGGAAATAGAATCAGAGTACTGGTGAAGGTGAACGAAAAAAGGGTTATAGTGTGCAGAATCATATTGTAAGTGTCAAATGAACTTCAAAAATAGAGAGTGGCTGAGACTTGTTATGTGGCTCCTTTGATTCTTTGACCATTTTGTCCATTCATGTTGGATAATTTCGTTCTTTTGAGCTTTTCTGAATTTCCAATCATCCGATGATAAATACAAATTGCTTGGTTCATGAATTCTCGCAGAGTGCTATGGATGCCCTTGAGAAAAAGAACTCGGCTCTCGAGGTTAAGCTTGTTGAGGCACAAAAGAACGGTAGCTACACTGTTCAGAAGTTGCAGGAGGTTGAACAGAAATGTGCTGAACTTCAACAGAACGTGAAAAGGTAATATTTTGGAACGAAAACAGTAAATGTTATATTTTCGTATCACTCAAGTCGCCTGCCTTGAGGATGCTTCTTAAAAAATTTTATGGCAGGTTCTTTTTGGACTTATTTTTATGTTGCACCATACACACCAATATTTATGTTTCATTTTGTTGAAGTAATGTTAAACCACCAATCAATCCAAAAGCTTAAGCTGATGGATTAGGGTAAATTTAATTATATCAACCAACACGCTCCCTCACTTGTGGGCTTTGAAATTTGAGAAATGTCCTACAAGTGGAATTTAATTTTAATTAGGGAGGAAACGACTTGACATGGATTCGAACTCATGACCTCTTGCCTTGATACCATGTTGAAGTATGTTAAGCCACCAATCAATCCAAAAGCCTAAGCTGATGGATTGGGATAAATTTAATTATATCAACCAACAGATTTTTTGGCTTGTCTCATCCTAGTTTCTTTTTTTTTTCTACTCGTTTTAAAATATAGTCACGAAGAGAAACTCTCGGTTTTGGAGGATGAGAATCATGTATTACGACAGAAAGCCTTAAATGCAACTCCGAGGAGCAACCGACCCAATTTTATTAGGGCATTATCGGAAGTAAGATATTTTGAGAATTATACTTGAACAATCCCATGTACTAACTTTATTTACCTATGAACTACATGTTTTTGTTTCTTGACTTAGTGCGACCATTTATTTTTCTTTGAAACAGAAATCTTCCAGTGCTCTGGTCCCTAACGCTGATAGGAAATCTCTATTTGTAAGATTATATCATATGTATATATAGAGTTAAAATGGTCTGGTTTACTGCTTTGCCTGAGTTATCCTTCTGAAAAAAAATCTTCGTTACAGGAGTCACCAACACCTACAAAACTGGTCGCACCTTTTTCACAAGGCCTTTCGGAATCACGTCGACCAAAATTAACTGTCGAGAGACACCAGGTTTTTACATGATTCATTGAATATATAGTTTTGAATTTGGCTTTCCATTCATAAAACTCTACGGCAATTTTATTTTTTTGTGATAAACAGAAGTCGTAATGTAACATGTTTGAACCTTTTCCATGGATGATTAGAAGTTTACTTCCTCTGTACAGGAAAACTCTGAAGTCCTATCTAGGTGTATTAAAGAAAATTTGGGGTTCAAAGGTGGTAAGCCACTGACTGCTTGCATCATCTACAAATGCCTTCTTAACTGGCATGCCTTTGAATCAGAACGAACAGCTATTTTTGACTACATAATTGAAGGAATCAATGATGCCCTCAAGGTTATTCTCTGGTTTCAGTCTTTGGCAATTATCATCATATCTTGTGTTAACGATACATTAGTTGGATGAAGATTCTTAAGCTGTCTTCTGGATTTATGCCAACTGTATTTTATTCCTTTCCATCCCGTTTTAATTTTTATTTTTCAAATTTTTCTATAATGACTCAGGCTGGGGATGAGAACATTACCTTGCCATATTGGTTGTCAAACGCTTCTGCATTACTATGCCTCCTGCAACGAAATTTAAAGTCAAATGGTTTTTTGAGCGCAGCTGCTCAGCGTAACACAGGTTCTACAGGCTTTGCTAGCAAGATTTCTCAGGTGAGCTGAGTAATTCATTTTCAAGTCTGAACTTTTCTATTGCAAGGGTTAAATGATTTATTTTGTTTGATAAAATGATTTCATTAAAGTATGAAATTTGAGGAAGAAATTCGTCTTGATGAACTTGCAAGTTGCATTTTGCAATAGGAAGCAATTCACCTTTTTGCATATTTCTAAACAATTGTACAACCTTAAATTAAAGAGATTGCATTGAAAAAGAATGTAAATAAAAGAGGTAAAAACTTACACGAAAGTAAAAGGAAAATGCATGCAACTCACAGAATCGTAGCGGAATAGGAACTGGATTCATTAGAGAGTTTGTGCCAAGTTAGTTGTGGAATGGGCTTCTCAGTCATGATGACACCTTCAACTCTTCTGCAATAGGCATTTGTGGTCACAATGAACTTCAAGAACAAACCAAGCATTTTTATAATCAAAAGCTCTAAGTGGTAGGTTGGGATAAATTTTATTATATTAACCAATACTCTTACTCTTGGGCTTTGAATTTTATTATTAATTGAGAGGAAACGGCTTTATTGGGGTATGATCACATGACCTCATGTTGTAATATCAAGTCAATCATGTTAAGTCATAAAAAAACGAAGCGGAAAGTTTAAGGTCCACCATTTTTTGTGGGCTTTGTTTTTGTATGTCCCTCTCCCTTTTTACTTTTGTATGTTCCTTTTATTTCTTCTCAAGGAAAGTTTTTGTTTTTCATTAAAAAGAAGCTTAAGTTGATATGTTGGGGTGCATGTAGAGATAGAACATTTTAATGTAGGTTAAAAAAGGTGATAAATATTTTAATGTCATCCCAGCTAATGATACAAGTTCTCAATGATGAGTGAAACGAAAAAAAGAATGATGTGAAAATGTCTCATCTATGAAATTGTTTTCTTGTTAACGGTTAATTTAAGCTTTAGCCTATATTTCAAAAATATTCCAACTTCATCTTAAATTGATCACTAAATTTGCTGTTTCTCTCTGAAAAAAGAAAGAAAGAAAATGACCACTAAATTTGAGTTGAATGATAAACAAGGAAAGACTGGAAGGCCTGCTTTCTTTAATTTTGTCAACGTGCTGTAGTTTTCATTTATTTAAATGGTTTTTACATTGAACTTCATAATATTTGAAAGATTGATTGATGATTGCCGAGTGGTTGATAAATTAACGTGGTTAGTTTCTAGCACTCTTTGCTTGTTTAATTTTGGTGGAACTTTCATTTTTAGTTTTGAGCTGAAATTTGGCTGTTTCCATGCCAGGGACTAAAATCACCCTTTAAATATATTGGGTTTGAAGATGGGATTTCTCATCTTGAAGCAAGATATCCAGCAATATTGTTTAAACAACAACTAACTGCTTGCGTGGAGAAGATTTTTGGCCTGATCCGTGATAATTTGAAGAAAGAATTATCTCCATTGTTGAGCTCATGTATTCAGGTCACTGTTCTATCTCTGAATGATAATCATGATACTTTTTGACATTACAAACTAGTGGAAGAAAAAAGGAGATAAAAAGACTTTCTCTAGCTCCTTAGTCTTTCTAGTATCATGAATCCACTCGTGAAATGAGAACTTGGAGCTAATTTAAATACAATTTGTAGTTGACTAAAAAGGAAAATTGGAGATTATATCTTCATCCTTTCATTTCAGGAATATTTCATGGGTGGCTTGGTTTTTTTGGTTTTCTTCATGATATTTTAGAAGACTATTCTAAGAATGCTTGAATATCTGTGCTCTCTTCATCACTGAAAAGTACACTTGTTATCAATTATCGAGGATTGTTTGTGTTTAATTTTTTTTTTTTTGTATGTTTTTGTACTTCGATCATTCATTATTAAAGTCTATTGGAAGTGATGTATGTAAATCATTATGCATTGTGTACACATAATTGAGTGATGTGTGTGAATCATTGTGCATTCACATACTTCACATCCTTTACTTCTTTGTTTTCCAACAAAGGTTAATGCCGCTCTGCATTTATTTTTAATATTTTTCATGCCCAATTAAAGTTTACAAGGAAATGATTTTGGACTAGGTTTGAAATTTTGAATGAATAATCAACTGACTAGCGCAAAGTTTCTCATCAAAGGTTTCCTAGAAGTTCTCTAATTATTTCAATGCTTATGTTTTAACCATCATGAAGTCACCTAGTGATTAAGAATGTAGTGTCATAAGAACTCAAGTGGTGATGGGTAATTCAATTATGAGACTCCAACCTAGTCTAAGAAATAATTTCCTACTGAGTTTCTTGACATCCAAATGTTGTAGAGCAGACTTTATATCCCATGAAAATAGTTGAGGTGCGTGTAAAATGTCTTCGGCCGGAAACTCAAGGATATATAAAAAAAGAAAACTTAACATGATTTTTTTCTTTATCATATCTTAATGATATTCTATGGTTACCCATTTTGTGGTCTTATTACATGGGCCCACTTTCTTTTTATTATATTTTCTATATTCCTTAACATATCTTATGTGGGCATAACCACGTCAAATATTTTCAAGGCCATTCCAAGCTTGCTTCTACATTGATTTGATTTTGTTGTCTCTATTTTAATAGCTAGAATTGCACATTTCGAAGTCATGAGGCTAGCATAACATTTTTTGTTGATTTGTCAGGCACCTAAAGCTGCAAGAGTACATGCTGGGAAGTCCTCTAGATCCCCTGGTGTTTCTCAGCCGTCAACAATTAGCCCATGGGATAACATAATTAAGTTCTTGGATTCTTTGATGAGTCGATTACGGGCAAATCATGTACGTCTTCGAAATAATTCCTATGTATTTTTTAATAAGCAACAATTTTTTCTATCTTAGAAACAATTTTTTTTTTCTCATGGTGTTAAATTAATTTTCACTAAACCTTTGATTACTCGGGTGTTTTCATTCACTCTTTGCGATATTAATTTTCAGTTTGGCAGGTGTAAATTTGAAGAGATTATCACTTTTAAAGATTTTCCAACACTTTTTGTCCAACTCCTTCGCAGTTTTTAAGTAATCCTCATGCACCCAATTGTTATGGTTACTATGTAACTTTACGCATCCCTCTCTTGAGAGATTTTTATGAACAATTCAGTTTATGATTCTAGTCAACATACCTTAGCAATTCTAATTTTCGACTTATCTCTTGTCCACCTCAGCCAGTCATTCAAACCTCTATTTTCTTTCTTTTGAAATGCTTACTTCGGAAGAGCTTTTCAGTTTCATTTATAGCGTTAATACACAATAAATGTTGGAACTTTACAATACTTTTATGTAGAGGGAATTTACAAATGTGAACTTAGTAGCCATGATTAAATTTTTGTACTGTCTTTTGATCTGTAAAATGTCTTGTCAGGTACCATCTTTCTTCATTCGTAAATTGATCACTCAGGTGTTTTCATTCATCAATATTTCACTTTTCAATAGGTATGTGGCTGCAGTTTTCTGTTCCTTCAAGGTTGTGATGAATTGTTTATTAAATTTTGATTTGATTTTTTTGTTTTGTAGCCTTCTTCTACGACGTGAATGTTGTACGTTTTCAAATGGGGAGTACGTTAAATCTGGTCTTGCAGAACTAGAAAAGTGGATCGGCAATGCAACAGATGAGGTAGTAAATCAATATTATTATTATAGTCTGGGGTTGATATTATAAGCTCTTGTCTATTGAACGTTGAACTTAATTTTTGAATTGTTAATTGTAGTATTCAGGAACCTCTTGGCATGAGCTAAACTATATAAGGCAAGCTGTCGGGTTTCTGGTATATATGCCTCCTAAACTCACCTCCCTCTTTCCATAGTCGTAGGACTAGTTAATTTCAATGTTAATTTGTATTCTATAGGTTATACATCAGAAGAGAAAGAAATCACTAGAAGAGATAAGGCAGGATCTTTGCCCGGTATGGCCTTTATTCTTTTACTCGTTTGTTTGACTAATGTATTGACTGGTCATTGTGGTCAATAATTTTGTTATTGTCCGAGCTATTAGGCATCATTTGTATTCTAATTTGTCTCTTCTTATGTACGAGTACCAAACACAGGCATTGACAGTGAGACAAATTTATCGCATTAGTACCATGTATTGGGATGACAAATACGGTACTCAGAGTGTGTCGAATGAGGCAAGTATATTTTCCGTGTCTAATTTCTTGATGAATTTTTGTTTCTTGAGAACTCTTGTAATTGATATTGCATGTTCTTAGGTGGTTGCTCAAATGAGGGAAATTCTGAACAAGGATAATCAGAACTTAACCTCAAATTCTTTTTTGTTGGATGACGATCTAAGGTAACTTTCTTACATAGTATATTGCTGTTGATTAAATTTTAGCCATTGATTTCTTAAAAGTTTGGACAATCATGTTAAATAATCAATCAACCCAAAAGTTAGAGCCAATAGGTTGGGGTACATTTGATTTTATCAACAAAAATTTTCCTTTACTCGTAGGCTTCAAAATTAGAGTGCCTATGAAACTGCTTGTATAGGTTTTTAACACATGACCTGTTCTGATAATTTGCTGAATTATGTTAAATCATCCATTAATTCAAAACCTTAAGCTGATAGGTTGGCATAAATTTAATCATATCAACTAACATGATATTAAAAGCGGAGAGAATCTCTCTCCTTTCCCCCTTTCCTTCTCTCTTTATTACATTAATAATCCTTTTATTCGTTATGTATTGATTGCAGCATCCCATTCTCTACTGAAGACATCGATATGGCTCTTCCTGCAATTGAACCTTCAGACTTAGAACTTCCCCCGTTCCTCTTGGAATACCCCTGTGCGCAATTTCTGGTTGAGGTTCAAAAGTAGTTAGTTAGGAAACAACACACAAAAACGATAAATCTGACTGGAATCTCATCCTTTACCTACCCGGGATTGACTAATCGGTTCGGTACATGACCCAAGTAAACCTTCTTTTTCTATTTGATATGATCATCATTATATAATCAAAGCAACTCTGCATATGCTTGAAGATCTGTTTGAGTCATGCATGCTTCAAATTCAAGGTCGAGATTCGATGATCAAGAAGGAAGAAAACCATTTTTTCATTGGAACTTGATGCCCGGTCTTCGATTTCCGACAACATTCGGGCTTTGTGCAGATGAGGAGACTAGTATCATTTCCCTATTCATTGGATTAAAGCAGGTAGTAGTTTATAGTTCTTACAGAAGTAGGAAAGAGATATAGCTTTGGTAGGAAAGCTTCTCCATTCTTGTGGAGCTGACTCATTTCTTCCATTTGTAAATAAATTTCACGTGGAATCCCATTCGTTGTATTGTGATTCTGTATGTAAATATGTGTGAATTTAGGACCTCCCTAAGTTTCAAAGGAGGCACTTTTAGGTTCTCACTCAGTCAATGTAACCTCTTAACATTTGTCAAATGCCTTTTTAGATTCAGTGATATTTGCTTAGGTTGGATATGTTCTTTCTTGCATTTATTTCTTAAAATATTTTATTTTCGTACAAATATGAGTTGCTTCTTGAAAAAAATAGGAAGTTTCAAAAAAAGAGGAAGTATTTTATTATAGAGATGGGTTTAAGTTGGCATGCAAAAGAACAAGGAAATTATATAATTGATTCTTTTTAAGTCTTTTGTTATTAAATTGATATGGCTCTTTAAGTCTTTTTTGAAATCCGAGTGTTCAAGGGGATCAAATGGTAGATGAGGAATAATTTTTCACTTACATTTATGTTTGAGTTCCAATTTCCCGGTTTTTTTTAAAAAAACATTTATATTTGAGCATTGACAACCATTTCGTTATATATTATCCATTTCTTTCCTATTATCATTCATCTTTTTCAAAATATTATTCATCTCTTTGTAATCTTATTTACTTCAAAACAACATTTTGTTTCACCCAAAACTAAAATTTATTTGGTTCTTCATAATATTTTATGAACTCCTAACAATAGATAAATAATTTTATACACTAAAAAAATGCTTTGATTTTTTTTTCTTTTGTTTAGGTAATTATTATTTTTTTGTTAATCATTTTTTCCTTTTTTGAGATGGTTAATCTTTTTTTTTTTTCTTGTATTCTTTTTTGTTTCCCAAATCATTTTTCTTGTTTCAAGTTCTCCGTGTTTTGATAAAGAAAATGAAAATTATTATTCAAAGGATAAAAAATAAATAAAGAATGATTATGTATATGCACTAAAGAAAATGATTATGAATGAAGAGAATCATTAATTGTACTTGAAAAATAAAATTTCAAGAAGAATTATCTTCATTGGACCTTTTAGTCCCACACACCACACACCTAATTTCTTTCCGCAATGAACCTTTGTTTATCAGAAAAATAAATCAATAATAAATTGAAAACTTGAAAGAATGTGGTATGACGCATGGAGGTATGCACATATTGTTTTCCTGAAAAATAGGGGGTTGTGTGTAGCGTTTTTTTAGGGGTTAATGAAAAGGTAACAAATTGACTGGAAAATTAATTTCTTAATCCTTGCAGTTATTTTCTTTTGAAAATAAATAATTACTTTATTAATTTATTAAAATTTAAAATTATTCTAGTCAAGTAACTCATCATAAATAGGAATTATTTTCATGGGAAGCGGTTCTGTTGGCAAAACAAAACTAATTTTCATTGGAAGGGGTTAGGAAGAGTAGAGAGTGAGCAGAAAGATGGTTTCTCATGGGTTTAAGTACTTTTGTGCAACACTAATTTCAGATCTTCTTCAAATTGAAGTTAATAAGAGATGAAATCATATCAAATGAATTAATCACATAATGATTTCAATTATTTGGTTGCAAACTAGTTCTACACCATAGTTACTGATCGATTCTCATAATTGGTATTTATCCCTCCCTACTCAAAAAAAGAAGATGAAATCATATCTAACACCCAACAAATGTTTAGTCATAATTAACATAAGTTCCACTTAATTCACCATATATGTTAAATATATTAATGTGTAATTCATAATTAACATTTTTCCAAAAAATGAATACAGTTGGTTTCCCATTTCTTTCCTAGTCCCATCAACAAATAAACATAGATACCATGGATCAATTTCTATTCATTTCCCCTTTTCAATTTACATACAAAAATATTAAAAACAAAGATGCCGTAAAAGTAAGCTCAAGAACATTTCAAAAGAAAAACAAATCATACGAACAGACCAATTTGACGAAACAATCGGTCTCCAAACGTCAAGTTAGTCATCAACGAAGAAACCCTAAGTTTACTGTATGTCGGCCATGGAACACGATCGCCAAGCGGGATATTTACAGAGAAGAGGAACCGCAGAGCCTAAATTGCTCCGAGATGCTCGCCCGTTGGGATGCAACGGCGGCCGAATCGACGGAGAAAAGTCCGAATTCAGATCGGAACTGCTCATTGCAACGGCCAAAGCCAACGAGCTTCGACTCGAACTGATCGGCCGCTTCGATATGCTGCCGGAGAAAAGCTTCGATGCAAGAAGATTTCTCCGCTTCCGAGAAAACGCGTTTTCAGGCTTTGCTATGTCTCCGATCGAAGCGTCTGCCAGACTTGTGAACGATTTCGATTTTCCGTTGTAGAAATTCGAAATTCCTCTCCTGCAGATTCACAAGACGATGCAATTCGTTCAGATTCAGAGGATTCCTCGTGGATTAAATCATCAAATTAACGGAATCGAAAAGGCGATTGAAACAAATTGACCTAGATCTGGAAAGCGAAGAAGGAGATTACGAAGAAGAACAGAAGAGAAATCGCAATCGCTAACCTGATCGGCAAGGCTTTTTCCAACGACTCCATTTCTAGAGGTTTTTTGTACGAACTTTCCGCCTCGTTATCTTCTTCGTCGTCGTCATCCGACGATCTGACCGAGAAATCACTGTTTTCTCCAATCGACGACGATGAAGACGAACTGTAACTTTCCACCTCCTCCGCCGCCGCATCACAAACGGAAGCCTCTCGCCGGAGTACCGGGATAACTCCGGTGGCATTCAAGACGGAGCAGTAGGACGGCGATCTGCTAGTGATCTCGAAAGCAACTGACATGATCGAGTGTTTCAGATCGAAATCGAGGAACAAGAAGAAGAAACCAAAGCAATTCCAGATTTGAAGTGAAGAGAATTGAAATGAAGAACATGAGATTGTTGAAAGAAAAAGAGACAAGAAATTTATATATAGAAATTAGAAAATGGGGATTATGGGAACAATTAATGAAGAAGGGGGAGAATAGCGAAATATTATATCTTTGATAAATAATTCAGAAAAGGAAAGCCGAAGGCCTTATCCTCATCTGCCGGGCTTCCAAGGAAAACTGTTTTTTTTTTTATTTCTCATATTTTTTTTAAAATGTATTTGGCTATTATCTGCTGCTTGCGCTTCCATGTACAAAGGGTGTACATGATCTGAAATGGATTGGATTAGGTGATTTTTATGGACCAACACACACGACGTGCGGGTTTGCTAATTCACCCACCTGTCAACTCTACATACTAGAGTAAACCAACCAACCCTTATATTTGAGTTTGGACGATTATTGAGACTGAATCTATAACGTTGATGTTGAACTGATATACAACTAAATAATTAAATCATTGTGTCACTCTCTCATTTACTAAGGCCCCGTTTGATAACTTCGTTTTTTGTTTATGAAATTTAAGTCTACAACAACTATCTTATTGTACATTTTTCCTTATTTGGATATCTACATCTTACCTATATTTTAATAAACTAAACCAATAAACAAAAAAGTAACTTCCAAAAAACATTTTATGTTTTTTTTTTTAATTTGGTTAATATTCTCTTATTTTCTTAAGGAAGGATGGATACATTGTAAGAAAATGGAGCACATGGTAGGAAATTTAAATAGAAATAAGTTTAAATTTCATAAAAAAAAATAAAAAACAAAATGATTATTAAACGGAATCTAAATAATTGATTTTATTGAGGGACTGTACATTTAAATCTCAATTATGTGTGTGCTACTAAAAAAAAATAAATCCGTTACAATTTTAAATTATCTAAAATTATAGATTTGAAAATTTGCTTTCATTTTTTAGTTATTATTCTAAAAAAATGATTTTATTATTATATTTTTTAATATTCTTGGTTAATGGTAAAAAAAAAATGTATATCATAAATTGGAGAATAAAGTTATGGTGGAAACCATGGTATGGTTGATGGTAAAGGAAAAAAAGTATTATTCCAAAATTGAAAACAGCTATGATTTGAAAATGTAATTTATGAATTCTTTTATTCTAAACATGGATGACGTCGTGTAATTTACTACATTTTAAAAATGGGAGGGGAGAGTAAACGAATAAAATATATTCTAAAAAATAACTTTTAGTACCACATAGTCCAGTAATTATAAGTCCACATTTTCATATCTAAAATGGTTAGAATTTTTTTAATAAAAAAACTGTTAGAATATAAGTCATAAAAAATTAGAATTGGATTTTTCATAAAGTAGAATATTTTAATTTAAAATTATGTTGTTTAGCGGGCTGTCTAGATAAAGATGTGTAAGAGTGATAAGAATAACTAATTAAAATGAAAAATAATTTTGAGTGATTAAAAATGAGGTGCACACAATAAATTGTTTGGATTGAATTTGTTTTATTGAAGATTTAGAGACAATAATTTAATTGAATGAGAATTTTGGTAAAACAGTTATATGAAAAAACTCATTTAAATAAACATTTTAGAGTAGCTGCATGTTCAATGATTTAAAAATGAGAGATTAATTGATTAATTTAAAAAGAATAATTAATGATAAAAATAAATAATTAGTTTGAATGAGTACACTAACTCATTTGAATAAAAAAATTTAAAGAATGATCGTAATAATTTAGTTATAACTGCCGGGTGAAATAGAATTCAAAAAATTTGAACACGGTCAATTTAGGGATTTGAAAAAAATCCCAAAATAATCTGATTGGAAAGATCACAAGTATAAAGGTGGAGCTTTGATGCAGCAGATAATTTAGAAAAACAATGTATGGTTTTTTTTTTAAAAAAAGGATGAGTGCCACGTAGGCAGTTAGAAAATGAACGGTGTAAAAAGCAGACACGTCGAGGATCATGGTCGGTCAGTGTGATAAGAGAGAGAAAGAGAGAGGGGATTGGGTTTGAGTGGACTGACGTGGCTCTGACAAAACTGTAGAAGTTTCTGTAAGCCTTATCCATAAAAACACAACATGAACCGGGGCCCACTATGCGCTTTCTTCCCCCCTTCTCGTTGCCAGCTGTCCTTCATCATTCGGCTCGGCTCGGCGGCCAATATGAAGAGTGCTTAATAATTATTTTTAAAAATGTTTCGTTTTTTTTTTTATAATAATAAACGATTACTTTTAATTATTTTTATTCATTCTTTAATCTCACTATTAAATTTCACGTTAAATTTATCACTAAATTATTATTAATTTTAGTTTTGAGACAAATAACTATCTTAATTTTCAAATAGAGTAGTTAACTACTTCAGACTACTATTAAATCATTCATTCTCTTCCACTCAACTATTTTCTACCAAAAACAAACACACTCTTAAAACAAAGCAAATATGTATCGAATGAATCGGTGGTGCATTTGGTTAACTTGTTTGGTGTTAATCTATTTCAACTCTACCATCATAAGTTCCAATTCAAAAATCGATATTTGACTCTCATATTATTTACGGTCTGGTTTATGTGCGTATTTGGTACATTAGAAAGGGCTTTGGGCTGAAGGAACTCATCGTCTTTTAGTTTACGAATTCATAGTACCATTAGACAAAAAGATTTTCAAGAAAATTGTTTTCTAGCTCCAACTCTCCTCCTAACCATCACCTCTAAACTGGAATTTGTTCTTTTTAATTCTATCGAGGATTCTGTTCACCACCGTTCACTTTTTATTTGAAAATGTTTATGTTACTACTTTATCATTTTTAAGAAATATGAAAATTGTGTAATGGAAGTGATAAATTATGGGTAGAAAATGGAAGGAAATGAAGGTTAAAGAGGAACCCACGAGGAAAAAGATGAAATCAAATAATTTTGTGTTGTATTATGCATTGAACGCATTGATGCCCAACGATTAGTGAGTGGGGGTCTGCGTTCAACATGTGTTTGGGCATCAACATTCTGTTTTCGTAGTGTACGTCTACATCTGCTTTTTGTTTAATACTTATGCATTCTGTAATAGGATTTAATAAGAGTGTCTATATAAACTCTAGCCATATTATGACATTCATTATGTAAACTCTGTAATTTCGTTCTCTTTAATACTCTCTACCCGACTAGCCAACACAATGTTAGTAAACCACGTAAATCATGTGTGTTGTTTCTTTTTCGTCTTTCACGTTTATTATTATCTGTTTTCGTATATTCGTTTATCCATTGTTAATTGTTGTTTTCATAACATTTTGAATTATTATTATTTTATTGCCAACTCATCAAACTTTTAACTATAGTTAATTTTTTTAACTTTAAGGATTATTTTTAAGCTTTTGGCAAAGTTAAATGACTAAAATTGGACTTTTAAAAATATGGGGACCAAAATGGAATTGTGATAATAATTGAGGGACCAAAATAATATTTTAACTTTAAATTTAATAATGAAGAAATTAAAAGTTATTCACTATAAACTATTGTAGAATAATACTAGTTGAACTAAAAAAAGTATAACTTAATTGATATTATGAAATATATTAGGTTATATATATATTAGGTTTGACTTCTATTTCAATGAATATTGTTAAATATTAAAAAATAATCATATATGTTTAGAAATTGGTAGTTGAGTTGGTTAATTGTAAGTTGTCGAAAATTTGGATTTAAATATGTGTTATCCACATAGGACGACTTAGATTCGAGACTTAATTGTGGCGTTAATTTGTAGATACCTCTTATGTTTTTTTTTTTTTTTTTTTTTTTGTTTCTAGCTCGATATTCGGGCTAGAAACGAGCATCATTACTTTGGATATAATGGAGTGATTTTTTTTTTTGAAATGGAAAATATTCATTAATAATAATAATAATAGTAATAAAGCATACAAACCCACTTTTAAAAAAATTATTGTAAACTCAAAAAATTATGGTTAATGAAGTCTTTTTTTTTTCAGTTCAACAATTTTAATAATGAATGAATTATAAAAGTCAACAAGATCAAGATCAATAGCTCATCAAATTTAATAATAAATGGAGGTAGGAGATTCGAACATATGATCTCTTGATTTATGAATATCTCATGCCGCTGAGTTACTGCCCTTATTGACAATAATTATTAAATATTAATTCAAATCTCCTTGATTACAATTATTGTAAACACAAAAAATAAAAATAAAACCCAGCCAACAAAAAGTATTAACTTATATTTTTTTTTTGGAGAAAACTACATTTTACATTTTATTTAGTGTATACCTTTTGGATGAACTTTCAATTTGGTCCCTATCTTTCAAAACCAAACACTTTTACTTCTGACATTTCAATAATATTTCATTTCATTTCAATAATACTCCATTTTAGTATTTAAATAACTCATTTTTAATCACTCATTTTTAGTCATTCATTTTAAATAAATCAAAATAACTCTTTTTTTTAGAATAAAGTGGGGGAAGGGGATTAACAAACTCTATGTAGATGACACAATTACTCTCAAATAATATGAGAGCCAAATATCGATTTTCGGGCTCGAACTTGTGACCGTAGAGTTGAAATGGATTAATACTAGATAAGATAAATCAATCAAAATAAATCATTTTTAACCAATCATTTTTAATCATTACTTTTTTAACTACTCAAAATAACTACTCATTTTAAATCTACATCCAAACAAGGTTTTGATTTTAACTCCTCTACACAAAAACCACATTCCAACAAGTTTTTAGCTACCACTCTAATTTTTATATATTGAGAGAGGGAGACAAATACCGATTCTCGAACTCAAATCTGTAGCGTCGGTATTTAACTGATTTACAACCAAACAATAAAATCATTGTATCACTAACTCATTCGATAGTAATACCTTATCATTCAAAAGCATGTGATCGTCGCTTTGATGTTTATCCACCTGTATATTATTCAAATTTCAATAATATTACCTTTTTTTTAATAATAATATGACATTGAAATCTTGTCGTGGTACTTTTTCTTCTATAACTACACATACCGATTCAGAAACAACTTCTCATTATACATTGGTATGTATTTATAATACTCCAAAATAAATTCTTCATCGGTATAACTTTTAGTAACTTTTTACTCTTATCTTATCACTTATAAAAACAAAGTTATTCGTGAATACCATTTTAAATATGAATTTAAAGATTCACATACATTTATAAAAGCGTATTACATAATATTCATTATAATTTAGAATATCTTATCAGATACTTCATATATTAAAATTGTATAACATAATACACGCCGTATCATCTTATATTTCATTACCATCGTCGAAAGTTTCTACCAACCCTTCATTCTAGATTTTTAGGAAGAAAAAAAAACTTATATATAGAATCACAAAAAATGGGGAGAATAATAAGCAGTTGAAAAAAAATAATAATTTGAGAAAGTGGAGTAGTTTTCAAAATATTAATTGTAAGTAGACACTATTAATGGTTAAATCGAAGGATATTTGAGTATTTTAATAATTTTGTGTTTTTCTAATTTTTAATCCCTTTAATTTATTTGCTATATTTTGCGATTGGATTATATGCATAATTTGTTCTATATATATATATATATAATAATGTTGAAAGTAAAAAAGAACTTTAATTAGTTGGGTTGATTTGATGATTCTAAATTAATTTTAGGTTAACTCATAAATCAACCAAATTTATAAAATTTTAATTTTAATTAGTTTGGGATTGCTTTGATGAACCTAAACTAATTTTAGGTTAACTCATAAATCAATCAAATTTATAAAACATCAGTTGTTTCGTTGACAACTCAATTAAATTTTATAGAATATGTTGGGTTTATTTTTAATTCTTATTTTTTAAGTAAGGGGATTATAACCTCTAATCTCACTAAAAAAATCCCCTCTAATCTCAAGGACGTTAATACAAAATAACGGTTTAACTATGTTCATTTTAGCGAATTGATCTATTTCTTGTGTGAAAAATTTAGACATCATTTTCATAGCATAGTATTGAATATTTTATTGGTTAAACTTAAATATCATGTGATTTATATTATTAGATTTGTCATGCTATATATTTTTCTAATTTAGGTTTAAAGACGAATATTACAAGCATTGACCACTGTTATTCTCGCCATTGACATAAAAGTTATATTAATGACAAATTTATATGTTTGTTCATTCTTTCTCATCAAATCGTTTTACATTTAACCTCAAAAAAAAAAAAATTACTCGTTTTGTTTTTAATTAAATTGACATATATCCAAAAGGCACAACCGTAAAAACTGTCGGCCGGCCAAGCTTTTCTACAATCCCCACATCGATATCTCCGAAAATAACCTACAAACTAACTGAACGTCCCATGTTGTCTCCTTTCCAACCAACTAAACTACTCCAACACAATTTCCCGCCATTCACAAACATAGAAACAAATTACCCCATAATTATAACTTTTTTTTTTTTTTTTTTTTTGTTCTTCCCTTTTTATTCACCTCCTCCCTTGACTTCATTTCCACACCTTTCTGATTATTATTTTTTTTCTTTTGGATATGGGAATTGTAAAGAATAAGCTTTCAACAATGGCCATTGTTGTGGGTTGGCTAGTTTTGTTTCAAGCATTATTTATGGGTGCAGTTTATTCTCAGAGATTGAATTACAAAGACGCTCTCACCAAATCTCTTATTTTTCTTGAGGCTCAAAGGTCCGGAAAGCTACCTCCCAATCATCGCCCCGCTTGGAGAGGCGACTCCGCCCTCGACGATGGAAAGCTTGCCAATGTTCGAATTCGTTTCTCTTTTCTTCTTTCTTTTGTTGTCAATACGAGCATAGTTTAATCCTTACCCCCACACTTGTTTGATCAAATTAAAAAAGAGATTTTATTTTATTATTTAAAAAAAAAACCTCCTAGGGACATTATTTTTTTAAAGAAAATCTTAGGGACATAATTGATTATTGATTATTTGAAGGGTTTTCCTTTTAACTAATGCATTTATTGATTATTGATACATCAGAACTACAAATTTTAGTTTTTTAATCAGACGTTCAACTTTATAAAACAATCCAACTCTCCAATAATTTGTGCCCAAAAAATAAAACCCCTTCAAATAATTTTGCAGAAAATTTCATTTTCATCACGAGTCACTTGCTTGGTTTTGTGCTAATTACAACTCTACAAAACAAGAAATTAGTAACAAAATATGAATATTCAATTATGGGGTTGAGTAAATCTTATAAGTTTAGGTCTTTATAATCATTAGGGTTCTTTTTTTCATTTTTAAACATGAAGCTTATAAAGACTTTATATATAACACTTACAAATTTCAATGTTTTTTTCTGCGTTTTGAAATTTGAATAGGAATTCAAATATTAGTAAAAAAAATAATGGTAGAAAAAGGGTGAGAAAACAATAAAAAAAACAAATAATTAACCAACCCATGAATAGGTTAGTGTTCAAAAGAATATTAAATAAAGAAAAGATTATGAGTCAAATTCAAGGTAGTCACCTAATAATTTCCCATCAATTTTCTTAATATTTAAATGTTATCGATCGTCTTATTATGAATTATATTGGTTGCATGTAGACCGACCTGGTGGGAGGGTATTACGACGCAGGAGACAACGTGAAGTACGGATTTCCAATGGCATTCACAATTACAACTCTGGCATGGTCAGCGTTTAGTTACCCGAAAGAGATCGAAGCTGCCGGTGAAATGGAGAATCTTAAGGCTGCAATCAAATGGGGCACTGATTACTTCCTCAAGGCCGCTAACAAGGTCAATCGTCTCTACGTTCAGGTAACTAATCCAACTATATATCGAGAGTGTTCAAAAAACTTGACAATATTCCGAATATAACTCGAAACCAATGGTGTGTTATGTAGGTAGGAGACCCACACAAGGATCATAAATGTTGGATGAGGCCTGAAAATATGAACACTCCAAGGACTGTTCTGCAAATTGATTCTAAAACTCCTGGTACGGAAATTGCAGCTGAAACCTCGGCCGCCATGGCTGTTTCTTCCATGGTCTTTAGAAGCTCCAACGAATCTTATGCTCGCAATCTTCTCAACAAAGCCAAATGGGTATACACTTCTCATCAAATATTTTTATCTCATTCTCGATTATTTATTCATGACTTTTCGGTAATAGAGAAATAACTCACCCATCTTATAACATCGTGTTTAATTTAGAGAAGTAGAGTCAAAATCTTCTTCTTTCCATTAACTTTACACAAAACAAAATATTACCACCCTATTTGATATGATAATATTGTTTTTAGTTGAAATTTAAGTTTACAATGGCTATCATAGTATAAGTTTTTTTTTTATTTGGATATCTACATCTTACCTATATTTTAAGAAAATCAAAACAAAATTTGGGAACAAAAAAAATAGCTTCCAAAAACTTATTTTTGTTTTTAAAATATGGTTAGCATCCACCTACTTTTTCGAAGAAAGATGATATATTGTAAGAAAGATGGAGTACATTGTAGGAGACTTGAGTAAAAATAAGATTAAATTTCAAAAACCAAAAGCAAAAAAACAAATGATTGTCGAGAACGGGGTCTAAATCTTCCCAAAAAAATTCAAATAACTTTTATAATATTTAAATACTAAATATAGCACATTCTTAGAATATCCATTTTTAAATATTGATTGTATGAGTCATATTTCTTTTATAATTTCTTTATCATTTTTATGTGAAATTCTCAACATGTGTAATTCCATCTCTTTGAGTTCATCAGACCACGCATTCACATTTGTCTTTCACATAATTTTATATATACCATATTAAATATAAATGAAGTTTCATCTCAAACAATTTTTTAATTTAATACAATATTTAATGTAACTATATTATCATCTCAAATCAAATTATAAGAATGAGAGTAGAATAAGTAGCTAGGTCATGTATTAATAAATTATGAGGTGTGTCTCTTTCTAACATAATTAATTTTGTTTTTATTTGCAGCTTTTTCAATTTGCCAAAACGTACAAGGGAACTTTTGATGGAGAGTGCCCATTCTATTGCTCTTTTTCGGGCTACAATGTAATTTATATATCTTACTTCTAAATCTTTTTTAACTCTAACCCGATATTAATTATGATTCAAATTTGCAACCTGATACACAGTCATCGATGCTGAACTAAACTCATTTAACCTCTTTCTAAAACTATATAATTTGATGTACATATTAAAAAATCATCGTATATTTTCTTATTCATTCCATCATGCAACTAAAAACTAGTAACTAGGTTTCAATAATTGCTAATTACATTATGAAAGATTATTCTTGTAAACATAATTTAATTAAGGGAAATTGTAATAGAGCTACAAATGTAATTAAATTTGATAATATTTGCATCCGTAGTCATAAATACGATTCAACAATGTATAATTAATACTCATTAATACAACAATATGTATTATAATATCATATTATATGTTATTAATATAATATATTACCATTAATACATATAATTATAGTTGTTAATTTTTTTTTAAAGTAACCATATTTATAATTATTTTCTGAGTTTGACTAATTAACGGTGTACAGGATGAGTTGTTGTGGGCTGCGACGTGGCTATACAAAGCAACAAAGAAGCCAGTTTATTTGAGGTACATTCAAGAAGAGGCCATTAGTGGCGTTGTAGCTGAATTCAGCTGGGATCTCAAATACGCTGCCGCTCAAATTCTACTCACCAAGGTAAGGTGGTTAATTATTATCCTAATTCATAATTTAAATAATATAATCTTTGGTTTAAAATTAATTAACACACAGTAGTAACTAATTAAACTCCACGTATGCAGTCCTATTTCCTAGGAGAGAGAGGGTTACAGATGTTCAAGAATCAAGCAGATAGTTTTATTTGCTCCAATCTTCCAAACAGCCCTTACCACCAAGTTTTCATGTCTCCAGGTCCAATCTCTATTATTTCTACAATTTTCAATTCATTCATTCATTAAACAAATATGTGCATGGGGTAGAAAATTAGCAAAAAGACAAAAAAGCCATGGGTATATTTTTAATCAGTGCAATATCTTCATCAATGACACAAATGATCCCACTTTTGGGTATTCAAGATCTTAATTTCATTTTTGTTTGACCAAAGATTAATGAGTTTTTGATACTATATTAGATAGTTTACGCATCCATTTCAAAAATTAATTGGTGATGAGAAGAGTAGCTCATTTTATCTTATAAATGTTTATTACATTCCACACTTTTTTTATATTCGTGATTGTCTTGGCTAGTTTTCGTGCACCTCAACTAATGTCGAGGGACATACCGTTTGATCCTACAACATTTGAATGTCAAGAAAACTTGTAGGAAATTAATTTTTAAGTAGGTAAACTACCAGAAATTGAATTCATCATCTTTAGTATGTTAAGACTCTTTTTAACGACTAAGTCACTCTATAATGATTCTCTCTACATTTTTAAAATGTGGGATGATAGTGAAATTCTTAACAATCTTTAATAAGTGTCATGTATAATCTTCGATCTCTGTAGCAGATTGTTTTCAATTAAGAAACGGACATAATTTAAAATATACAAAAGAAAATGGATAAAATATTTCTAAAAATGTTATACAATTAAAATAGACCAAGAGAGCAAAATTCTTATGATATAATATAAAATTGTTGAGTGAATGAAAAAAATAAAAATAAAATTGAGAAAACAGGTGGAATGATTCACCTGAGAGATGGAGCGAACACGCAGTACGTTGTAGGAGCGGCGTTCTTGTTCAGTGTTTACAGCGATTTCCTTAAAACCCATAGACGAACCGTTTCCTGTGGGGCCCAGCAGTTCGATTCAGCCCAACTCATGGCCTTCGCCAAGAGACAGGTCAACTCACTCACTTTGACCCTTTTCTTTTCCTAAATTACAAATTTTTTATTTCTTTTAATTAAGGTTGTTTTTTTCTTTTTCCCATTTCTCTGGCTGTTTTCTCATGAGAAAATTCATAAATTCTAGGTTGAATGTTTTTTTTATAAAAATAATGATATAACTTAGTGTGACATCTTGTATTATATAAACCAATAATTAAAAAGTTATGGACTTCAATTCTCTCTTCTATTTCTCAAAAAAAAAAATTAAAAAATCTCTTTTCTAATATTTTTTCTTTTTTTATAAAAATACTTACGAGTTTAGTCAGATTTATAAAATAATCATTATTTTTTTAAAAGATTTTACTAAATATAGTCATTAGTATTAATAAATATGGTTACACATGTTCCTATAATATGATACTAATGAATATTATTTTCTAGATATTAATGAGTATTTATAATATTATACCACAACTATTAATTATTATGGATGTATATACCTTAAATTTTTACTATATTTATAATTATTTTATGAAAACAGATCTCATCTAATACAATTTTCTTTTTTATTTGTTTACTCCACAAATATGGTAGAATAAAAAAAAGTGTGAGCATGATTAAGATTTTCTATATTATTTGTTTTTCTTTTTAAAACATGAATCTAACCGAGTTAATGGTGTAATGGTTTCATTATTTTGTGGCAATCGAGTTTAATTTTACGATTATGGGCTAGATTTTAAAAATGGATATAATATGCAGATGGATTACATATTGGGTGACAACCCATTGGGAAGATCGTTCATGGTAGGGTTCGGGAAAAACCCACCGACACAGGCGCACCATCGGGGTGCGTCGGTGCCAGTGCTGAAGCCAAACGATAAAGTGGACTGCGGGATGAGCTTCGTGCACTGGCTACACAAGGACGCGCCCAACCCCAACGAGCTGACCGGCGCCATTCTAGGCGGCCCCGACCGACAAGACAAATTCACCGATAAGCGTTGGGTCTCCTCGAATACCGAGCCTGTCACATACACCAACTCCATAGCCGTTGGAGTCCTCGCAAAGCTCGCCGCTAACAAATTTACCTGAAATTTAATTCATTCATATCTACAAGTCTGAGTAATTTGGAGAGGTTGATTTTCACGTATATGGGAAACACACGATATGTGATTGCTTGCTGCACCCCCAAATGTTTATTTTGTTCAATAAAAAATAATGTAGCGCTTAGGTTTATTCTTCATTATTTAAGTTTTGGAAAATTGCATGTAATGCATTTTATCACAAATTAGTTGTAAACGTAGTTATTAGTGTTTTGATATCAATACATTGTACTCAATAATACTAGTATAGTAATAATATTTATTAATATTAATGATTATATTTTTTAATTTTTTAAATAATTATATTTATAATTATTTCTAGATTTTACTAGTCTTTTTTCCCTAATTTTTTTTCTCTTTTTTTCTAATTCAACGAATTTGATTGGAATAGTTTGTTTTTCATTATCTGTGTTCGACATAATAAATAATAAATAACTTTTTGTCAACCTATAATATTTCGACCAAGACAAAAAAAAGCTTGTTTGGGCCTCCAAAAGTGAAAATGGGCGAACAACAATTTATATTTTTTGAGAAATAGAACAAAATGGCTACATTAAAAAAAAAGAAAAGAAAAGGAAAATAACTACTTTTTATAAACATTTAAACTTACGTTTAACACTCAAATCAATATAAAGAGCGAAATAATCATTCTTCGAAATACTTCCACAATGTTTTTTTTTTTTAATATTAAATTCAAGGGGTAATCATCTTCCTCTAACAAACTTTCTATTTTTTAAAAAAATCTCAATTAATATTTTATCTAAGATTAAAAACACTCCTAAGATCTTGGACATATTCTCCATTTGCTCCGAATAGCTTTATACCAAATTTGGAATAAAAAAATCGTTAAACAACTTTATGTAGCTTTTCAGTTTTCGGCCTCACAAAAATGTCTTTCTAGTTTTCTATTTTACAACAAAAATACTCATAAATTGCATTCAATGATGTTTGAGATGATATATATATTGGAATTACATGATAGAACAGATCGATATTACAAATGGAACAATCATAGGCCAATTTATATCGTCGATCGAAGCTTTTTACACATATGAGACTGCAAAAAGTAAGATTACAACCTTAAAAGAGGATCGTAATGTACAATGGATGTACATCATAATCGGTGGTGTTTATCTGGCGCCATATTTTCAACCGAACTAATTGAGTGTATATTTTGTTCAAGAGAATTCAAGATATCTTCACCTTCCCATATTAAAAAAAAACTGTTATTAAAGCCCCTCACAGGTATATGATCGGTTTGAGAACATAATCGATGGTGTTTATCTAGCGTCGGGTTTCAAAGAAAGTGATGGTGCTTGTTGGGAATATAAACAAAGTGTAATCCCACATTAGTTATGGCGGGTAGATCATGAGTTTAAGGAATGAAAAACATCTTCATTAGTATGATGCATTTTGGGTGAAACAAAAACAAAGTCATGAGTGTTTATGCCAGGAGTAGATAATATCATACCAATGTGTAGATTTCTTTAGGGTTTGTCATTCTTTAATAAGTGATGTCATAGCGGTACCCTTGCCTTAGCCATATTGGAATTATTCTTGGGTATGAAACAAAGAATTTGTGAGTTTCAATATGGTATGAAAATAGTCATAATGAAATAGTCGTGATTGAGCATATGTGAACTCAAGTGTGGGAGTTCTAAAATAATTGTCTTGGTGTGGGATTGTTGTCGTGTACTCCAGTGTGGAGTGTTTCTAAAATAGTTTCGTTGATGATGGATACCTAATGTTTGCTTAAACATAAATCGGGATTTGTGATTGAGCTTTGCTCATGGCTCAAATGTTATTTGGAAGAACTCATGGTTTTGAGTTAAGGTGTGCTCAAGTTTAGTTCGGAAAATAACTATCTAGTAAAGAAGACTCGAATGTAGTACTTTGTTCGAGAGAAAGATTGGTTGGTTGTAATCACGTATCGGTTAAATAAAGGAATAGATTGTGGGTTTATAAAGGATCATGGATTTTATAAAAGACAATTATCTTCATTGGTATAAGACCTCTGGGATGAAACCAAAAACAACCCACAAATTAATATGGCTATCTTATGCCTTGTTTCATCCCAACACTATTGTTTGAGAAACAGAATTGAACTCCAAATTTATAATCATTTTGAAACTAAACAACTATCCTCGATTCTTTTCTCACCCCAAGAAGATAAAATGATTACTTGTCTTTAAAGAATGAAATTAACAGTTAAAAATTCAAACGATTGGAAACGCCATTTTCTGCTATCTTATCTGTCAGACTAAAATCGAAATTCGACCATTTTCTAGCATATGGGGTTTCTGCCCCCAATTTCTAAAATCGTTCGGCAGAATTTTCATAATCAGACAGAATTTCTTTCCCAAATAACGACAATTTATCCAGATTTTGTGCATGAATTCCCCAAACCAGAAAACATCAAAACAGATTCGCAAAAATTATCAAATAGCAAAATTCAAAAATAATAAGGCCAGATAATTTCACAAGAAACGAAAACCATGGATCTTAATTTTATGGACATTGAAAGAAACCAGATCGTAATTAAAATGAAAAGATAGAGCAATTCATAGTTATATCATATTTCTTATCTTGTTTGGTGAGAGATCTAAGCACAGGCGCAAGGATTATCAACGCTAACACTAAAATCCTCATCGTCGCTCCTAAACGCCAAATAACCAACCGCGAGCCCGAAGACAATCGCAACGAAAACTCCGCCATTAAAGGACATGACCGCGAGCATCAGAAGGTAGCCGATCGCCGAATTGACTCCGAAAAACAGAGATTCGGCAAATCTCGCAACCGGCCACTTCCCGGAGACTTTAGATCGGAGGAGAGGAACCTCGATCTGCGACGGCGACGGATTTCGACGGGAAAGAAGCTTCAAACGGATGCGATAGTTCTCCGAATACTGATAGAAAACGGAGACGAAGAAACAAGCGAACAAAGAGAGGGAATAACTCAGCCATGAATCTGTCCGCCATGAATCGACCAGGAGCGTCACCTGCTTGCTCCAGTAGAAGGTCATGTGCATCATCTTCGATCACTGCAACAGAATCGGCGCTTCTAGAGAGAGAATGAAACAGGCGGTTTTAGAGAGAGAAACTGTGGACGTGAAATTGGGGAAGAGGAAGGAGGCGCTTTAAGCCTTCAACGCTAATTTTGGTTGGGTTGTTGTACTATGAGGCGAGGCTTTGTAGTACTCGTGTACGATACAGTAAAGTTCTGCGGAAATGCCATTGAGATTGTTGTTATTTACATTTCTGCCATCCTGTTTTATTGGTTCATTTGCATGTTCTTCAGTTTCAGATTTTTTTTTTCCTTATGGGTAATTTAGGGAATGTCAACCGGTGGCTGGTGAGTGAAATTACTAAATTTAGGGAAATTGTTATAGAAAAGATATTTCAATTTTATTATAATTTTATAAAATATTGAAATTATCTTTAAACAAAAATTTTAATGATTTTTTTTTTATAGGGAAATACTATAATTTTTTGTTTGAACCAGAATCTGAGTAAATGAGATAATATTTTCAATTTATAAAAAAACTTTGTCAACACTCAATCGATGATTCAATGAATACCCAACTATTAGTATCTTATATTTTTCTCTTTTTGTTAATTATTTTTGTTGTTGTGTATATAATTATTTGAACTACATATCCAATATTTAAATATTTTTTTAAATCTCCAATATTTTTAAATCATTTTATTTCTAAAATAAATATCTAAATCTCCAAATGAACTGGATATAAATATATATATTAAATCTCCAATAGGTAAATCTTGAATCAAGTATCTAATATCTAAATCTCATAATAGTTAATACATATTATCAAGTATCTAATATCTAAATCTCATAATAGTTAATACATATTTTTTTATTGTTTTTGTTGATAAATATTTAATTTGGATAAAATATCCAATATCATAATTCTTACGATAATTAGTTACAAATACTGATTCTTTTAATCATTTTATTGTCATTTTGTATCTTGCACTTGGTACATTCTTCGGCTACATATCAACCTTATCTCGCTCCCACTTTTGATCGAGATTTCATGGTTCGCAATATAATTGTTGATTCAAGGTACTCAAAGTTTGGCTACATCTTACTCTCGTTGAGCCAAGATATTTATGAGCCTTTGTTGATTTCACAATTGCTTGATTTTTTTGGAGTTTCTTATAAATAGAAGTTACACACCTATCACAATTGTTTTTCATAGAATTTGGGACCACCATAATGAATATTTTAATTACAACACAACATGTATTGATAAATAATCATAACTGTATATGATGGATGTAAACTTTTTATTCATTCATAGTAGGTAAGTTGTGTTTTAAAGTATTCTTTCATGGAGAGTTTAGATGTATACTATTAATGAAAGTCTATCCTATACCATAAATATTCACTTCAAGTCATTTTAATTTTTTTTTAATTAATTATATATCTTTTAAAAATAAATTTGATTTTTTATGAACCGGTCAAAATCTTTTTAAGAATTCTGTCCAACTTAAATATTAAGATTTTTTTTCAAGGTGAGTATGATTATCCATTTCATAAAATAATTTTAAAAAATGAAAATTAAATAGAGCCGAATGATTGTTGATTTCATATTTATAAATTAATAATTAATTTTTCAAAATTTAGAATAGACATTTATTTAAAATTTAAGATATTATAAATATTCTCTTACTACTTTTTTTTCAAATTTAGACATTTTTTTAGTTGTCTTTAAAATTTAAAGTAGACATTTATTTAAAATTTAAGATATTATAAATATTCTCTTACTATTTTTTTTTTCAAATTTAGACATTTTTTTAGATGTCTTTTAGATAAATTATTGAATGTATGAGGCAGTTGTTGTATAATTTGATATTTAACTATCTCCTTTAACATTTAGATGTCAAATAAATAAGTAAGAATTTTTTTTTAGATAGGTGGATATCATAAATCGAATTTATTAGACTATTCATAATGGTTAAATAATGTTTTTTTTTTCTTCTAAATCGTAACATTTATAATTACAATCTCATTTTATAAACTTAAGTTGAGCTAATATAGCGAGGGAATTCAAGGTAAGTGATGTAATTTAGTGAACAAAAACATAATTTAAATTATAAGTTAATCTAAATATCATTACATTAAAAAAAAAAAAGTGATAATTTAAAATTCTAGATCTCGAGTAGAGATGTCCATTTTTCCGGCGGGGCCGGGTCCCTGCGGGGACCCGCCCCTAACGGGGCGGGGAATCCCCGATTAAGCGGGGAACGGGGCCGGGGATGGGGGAGAAAAAATCCTCGTTGGCTAAACGGTGCCGGGGACGGGGATTGTACTCCCCGTCCCCGATTTCCCGATCCCCGCCCCGATTATTTTATTTATTTTATTTTATATATTTTTTTTAATTATATTCCTTTAATTTTCAAATAAATATATCTTTGTTGATGATAATTTCTATACATATGAATATTTTCTTTGATAATTAACATTATAATTGAAACTTATAGATATATATATATATTTTTTTTTTTTTTTTTTTTTAAGTCTAATTTTTTGAATTTTTTATCCAAAAAATATTTAAAAAAATGAAAAAAGAAAAAAAAAATTGTAAAAAATCCCCGCGGGGAACCCGATCCCCGAAAAAAATGGGAATTTTTTCGGGGACGGGGATTGAATTTTATGGCGGGGACGGGGACGGGGAAGCCATTCCCTGGCCCCGACCCGCCCTGTGGACATCTCTAATCTCGAGCTAATATGGGCAAAAGAATTGAAAAATATTTATATTATGCCCAAACATTATATATAAAATAATGTCCAGCTGTATAACCGTCACAATCTTTTTTTATTTATTCTATTGTTTTATTTTTAAAATTTAAAATCAAATAGATTGTGGCTCATATGGAGCCATATAAGTGGACATTATTTTATGTATAATGCCCGGACATGAAGTAAATAATTTAATTCGGCGTTCACCCAATTAATTGAATAGAGATAGTCGAAAGTTTGGTTGGTGTAGTTTAAAATTCTTGGCCCATTTTTACTAGGGGTGTACAAAAAAACCGGTAACCCGAGCTATCCGGACTACCCAACCCAAACCGTAAGGGTTGGGTTGGGTTATGTTTTTTAAAATTTGAGTTGGGTTAGATTTTTAGTAAACCAGGAATTTTGGGTCGGTTCGCGGGTTCGCGGGTTTTTGGTTGGGTTCAACCCGGAACCCGAATATAAATATATATTCTTAACATATTTTTGCAGTGTAAAGTCGTTGATAGCCTAGTGGTTGTACATCTTTTATTATTTTATGTTTTCTTTTTCTTTTTTTGCTTTTTTTTTCCTTCTATGAGCAAGTAAACTTCAATCTTTCTCAAACTTTTTTTCCCTAAAGAATTTATCCAATCTTTTTATCTCTTATTAGGTTAAATATAATATTTTTTAAATTTTAAAATTAATTATTATCTTTTTAAAAAAAATCTCATACTCTTTACAAAATTAGCTTTATATTTAGTCAAATTTTATACCGGTATTTGACTTTCAAATATTGAAATAATTAGTGTTTTCGTCGAATTTGTAATCTCGCCTTCAACTTTTAATTCTTTTGAACCAATGAACCCAACCCAACCCAACCCGAAAATATAGGATTGGGTTGGGTTGGGTTGAAACTCTAATTGGGTTGGGTTGGGTTAAAAAGTTGATCGACCCAAATTTTTGGGTTGGTCCAAAAATTACCCTTAACCCCACCCAACCCAACCCAACCCATGTACACCCGTAGTTTTTACTTGAGCTATTGTGGGGAGGGAACTTACGCCAACTATTTGATCAACCCATTAATTGAATAATGGATATTATCAACAAATTGTTGGTGTAATTTATTTATTTTTGGGTAAAATATCATTTTGGTTCTTAAACTATCATATAAATTTTGTTTTGGTCTCGGAACTTTCAAAAATTCAATTTTAATTCTTAAACTATCATTTTTTTCCGTTTTGATCCATCTTTCAAAAGTCCAAATTTTGAGAGAGGAGAGAGTAAAAGTTGAAGAAGATGATAATAAATTTATTTATTATTATTATTTTGTCACATCATCTATTTTAACTAGAGTTAAGTTGTTTTTCTAACCCAATGACTATTTTTAAATTTTTTAGAAAGTTGAAGGACTAGAATTGGACAATTGAAAGTTGAGAAACCAAAACTGCACAAAAATGATAATTTAGAGACTAAAATTGGAATTTTGAAAGTTCAAGAACCAAAACACAATTTACATGATAGTTCATTGACCAAAATAGTATTTTATCATTTATTTTTTTTACTCACCTCATTCACTTTTTTTTTTATTTTTTTTAGTCCTACTAACCTCATTCACAATATTAATTGTATGTGTACTTGTCATTTCTCTAATTAAGGTAGAAAATTAAAAGTTGTTTTTTTTAGTATATATTGGGAAAGGAGGGACAAATACCGATTTAGAGGCTCGAAAGTGTGATCCTGGTGTTGAACTGATTTACAATCAAACACTGAAACTATTACATCACTGACCCATTTAATAAAATTAAAAGTTAGTAATCAATTCATTATTGATTATACATGATGTTACCTGAGTTTTGTATTAAAATACTTAACAAATTAAGGAAATCAATAGATCAATTTAGTTTACAAAAATAAAAAATCACATTAAACTAAACAAGCTATTCAACACAATTTCAAAGTTTAGTGAATAATTAAATATAATATCCAAAGTTTATATATATATATATATAACATCTAATCATGATTTTGTTGAATCAAAAGGGACGGCGATTTAATTGTTTTATTGTTCGATGTTAATCAAAATCATCAATATAATCATGTATTTGTCTTTGAAAAATGTGTGATTTTATTAGACAAGTGTATTATCTTTTTTCTTTAAAAAAAGCATGGTAAACAACTTCGACAAATTCAGCAAACAAAAATAAAATAACTAAGCACTCCTCAGAAAATAAATATGGCACAATTGTTGATTTTTTATTTTAATATAATTAATTACCCATTAATTTACTGTTAAATTTGTTAGGGATGTTTGTTTGCCATATTTGAGTAGTTTTTAGGTTAAGAAGTTATATTGAGTAGTTAAAATTGATAATTATGTAAAAAATTCGTTTGAACATAGTTAATTTTTGTTTAGAATTATAGTCAAAACTTTGTTTGGATGTAGATTTGAAATGAGTAGTTATTTTTAATAGTGAAAAAAGATATAATTATAAATGAGTGGTTAAAAATAAGTTATTTTGATTGAATCGAAAAGAATGATTACAAATGGATGGTTAAGAATGATTGAAAAGTTATAAATGAAAATTATTTTCAAAAGTAAAATTGAGGAGAAATTAGTAAAATCTCATTTGAAAATAAGTTTTCGAAGAAGAGTTAGGGCACGTTTGGCCCGCCCATATCAGCCCGGGAAGGGAAGGGGCGGGCCCTTCCCGGCGTTTGGGCCACCGGGTTAACCCAACGCGTAACCCGGCCCAACCCAGCTCGTGATGCTCACACTTTTTTTTTTTTTTTCCTTTTCTTTCTTTCTTTTCTTTCACTTGCCTGCTTCTTTTCGTTTTCTTTACTTTTCGTTTGCGTTATTTCTTTTAACAAACTTTCCATTTTCTTTTTTTTGAACAAGCAAACCACTCTAATTTTACATTTTCATCAGTTTTATTTAATTTTAATTAAAATCATTTTATTAGTTATATATTTTTTAAAATTTAAAGTATTATTCTAAAATAAAAATTTATATAAGATTTGAATTTTCCATCTTTTAAAATTATCTTAAATTAAGTAGATATCATTAATTAGGGGTGTTCATCGATCGATCAGTGTCGATTTTATTGAAAAAATGGGAAAGACGAAGTTGAGAATGAGATTGAGAAGAGAGTAGTAAGCGAAAAGTTACATATATATAAATAAAAAATTAATATATTTATAAAAGTTACATATATATAAATAAAAAATTAATATATTTATAAAAGTAATGATTAATTTTATTGAAAAAGTAAATATATATAATAAAAAATAAAAATTTATTACTTGCAATTCCTTGAAAACGTAAATGATAAATAAATAAATATTAAAAAGTAATGATTTTATTTTGGAAATGAAAATGGTTCAGGCTGTCAAATGGCATAAGCTGTCAAAATATCATTCATATATAAATTTACCATTTCTATCTGTCTTTCACGATTTTTTTTTTATATATTTGACTTTTTATGGACAATGTATGCATTTAAAATTTTTTATATACAAATATATATTAATTTTATTATTTATCAATTTTTTAAAATTCATACATTTTATAAAATAAATAGAAATATATATTTAAATAATCCTAAAATAATTACTCAAAATAATTAAAATAGTTATCTTTTATTACATCTATCTTGATTTGAATTTCTAAACTTAATTTCATTATAAAAAATTATATTTATCTATTTATTTTGAATTATTATTTTTAAATAATTATAATTTTTTATTATTGGGATTTTTTTTTATTTCATTAATTTAGTAATTTTGATTGACAAAATGTATTAAATTTTTAATTTTTATTTAAGAAATAAATTAAATAAATTTTAAAAAAGAAAATGTATGAATTTTATATTAAAATATTATATATGTATTAGTTAAAAAAAATAATTTCATCTCTTTCCATCTCATCAAACACCAATTTATTTTTACTTCTTTATATTCTCTTCCCACCAAACACCTATTTACTCTCATTTTTCTTCCCTTCCCTTCCTTTTCTGCCGTAGCCAAACAAGCCCTTGATAAATTATAAACTTAACTCTAAGCTAAAAATATCAAACAAACATCACTTTTTTTTTTAGTACTTAAATTTGTTTAATCCGACTTGACTATCGAAACTGAATAGTAGTTACAAACTTACAGCCAGTGTCATGCAGCTGGCATGAATATTAAAAACAATTTGAACAAGTCAGTAATACTGAGAAATACATTAAAAAATAAAATGAAGTACAAACGTTTGCAGTACAAGAAATGATGTCAATTATTTATTTTATTATTATTATTTAGTAGAAAATGTGAGAGGTACTATACTACAAATTCTATTCTATGTAAATGTATAACTACTCTAAAATAAATATATTTATAATTATAGTGTTAAGTTATATTATCACTCAACAATAAAATTAATTCTGTTTAAAAAAAACAATAAATTAAACTCGTTATTAATTATTTTTATTATAACTTATTTGACCAAATTATCAAAAGTATCCATAAACTATAATTTGTGTCAAATATATCTCAAAAAACACAAAAATGTTTAAAAAATAATGTTATCGTAAACTTTTAATAAAGTATGAAAAATACACTTTACTCTAAAAATGGTTTAAACAAATATATATTGATGGAGAATGCTAAAAATTTGTTTGAATGATATATGTATGTGAACTTTTTTCTCTATATATTTTTTCGTTTGTACGAACTAATTAGGATAAATATATATTATTAACATTTAAAATGTTCTAGCAATAATTTGATCCAATAAGTTGTAAAAATTCATAATTATATTCATCTCTTTGAACTTGAAAACTTAAATGAATAGGTTTTCTTGCAACCTTGTTTACTATATTAAACCATTTATAGTTCTGTTTTCAAAAAAAAAATAAAAAACCATTTATAGTTCTTATTATTAAAACAAGTTATTTATCCAAACATTTGAATTTTTGTCAAATTTTCAAATTTAGAATTGCCGTGTAACTTGCAATTTGTTTAAATTTCTAAGGTTCTTTTTTATCAACTAGAAATTAATAACGTGCATGGTACATGTACCAATCATATTATGATAATTTTTAAATTTATTAAAATAATATTATTGTATAGATATGAGAGAAATAAAATGTTAAGTTTACTAAACTAATAATATTAATGTTTTTTTTTACCAAATCAATGCTTTTTTACGCTAATTAATATATAATTTAATATTCATATATTTTTAATTTCAACAAAAATATGAAAAACAACTAATCAAGGAATTTATAATTAATTTATTAAAAATTAAATACTAAATTTAAGGATAACATCAACTCTAAGAAATTTTAATTATAAAAAAATTATTTGTTTGAATGATATTATAGTATGATAAAAAAAAACTATAACATTTAAAATATCATGCATAAATATCTAGCCACAACAATCATACAAATTTCATATAAAATAATTTGAAAACATATTACAAATGTATAATAAATAAAATATAAGTAAATAAAGTAAGACTCATGTAAATCGTTTTTGTAATAATATTTTAATAATGAAAATATTTTGAATCTCATTTATTTGGTTTGATAAGATAACAAACAAATTGTAAGATCTTATCAAACAAAATATTAATGACACAATATATCATATTTAATTTTTATACATGTTTTCTTTTATATAATTACAAAAGACAACAATGTTACAAGACTAAAAATGAATATAATAATTATATTTAAGTAAAACAACACATTATAAGGCAAATCAAAATACGAATAATATAATACATTCAAACATATATAATTGAAAAAAATATGTGAGATTATTGAATGAAAAAGAAAAATTTTAAAGGAAAACTCTCTCTCTATATACTTAGTAGTGTAAGAGATTAAAATTACAAAATTTTTAAAAAATTTCAATTAAAATATATTTAAAGAAAATTAAAAATTAAGATATGACTTTACATATTCTACCTTCAATAGTTATCCCATTGAAATTTTAAATTATAAGTGGGGGAAGTTTAATGCATATTGAGTGGGATTTAAGAAAATAGTGAATTAATGTAAAAAAAAAAGCGAATTGATTTTAATAATTAGTTTTTAAATATATATATATATATATATATATATATATTTAATATAAAACATTTTTTATTTCTCCTAAAATGATATGCTTCTTTGCTTTCAACAGTAAAAAAAATTGAAAGCAAATAATAGAGTTATATAATTGAGTGTGAAAATTTATATTATTAATTATTTTATAAAATATATTTTTGTCACTCAGATTTTCTTATATTTTTATTCATAATCATATCATAATATACCTTGACTAATTTTTTAGTTGAATTTTTTTTTTTATTGTGTCTAAATATTAATCTTATAAATTTAGATATAATCCTAAATTCATCCTTAAATTATTATTGATACATTTTAAATTATACAAATTGTGTTACTAAATATTAAAAATGAATATTAAAAAAAAAACATTAAAAATGAATAAATCACCTTTCCACAAAGATGAATTACTTAAATTTAATATGAACTTGAAAAGCTTTAATTTTATTCTTTAGTAAAAGGATACGTATATATTTTGTTAATAATTTAGAGTAACCATTAAACTAAACTAAATATACTCTAAATTCATCCTTAAAATATTATTGATGCATTTTAAATTATACAAATTGTGTTACTAAAAATTAAATATAAATAGATCACCTTCCTACAAAGATGAATTACTTAAATTTAATATGAACTTGAAAAGTTTTAATTTTGTTCTTTAGTAAAAGGATATGTATATGTTTTTTTAATGACTTGGTGTAATCATTAAACTAAATTTTTTTTAAAGCAAAATAAATAATAATTTATATCTTATACATTTACATTAAAAAGTTACATAATTATAAAAAACAAACAAATAAACAAAAATCCCCCTTTTTTTTCTTTCTTTTGATTGCATTTTGTTCTTATTAATATATATATATATATATATATATATTAATAAAAATCGTTTAATCTTTATTATCCTAAAATCATTCTCCTTATATTCTTTATCTATTATAGTCCTTATGCATACCTTAATCTTTTTTAAGTGGGTTTTAAATATTCCATTATAATTATAGACATTTTTCTATAGTTTCATGTATTTTTAAAGTGATTAAATTTCAAATAAAAAATCATTTATTTTCCATTTTTATTTAAGTGGTGGACGTAGAAAGTGAGATATCACTCAATGTTTACATTTATATTATAGTTTAAAACTTTATTATTCGAATGCATGGAAATGATTATCCTCTTCAGATCGAGAATTTAGATGCATTGGTTGCGATTTTGAAGAGAAAATCAAATATTTACATGTATTATAAATAAAAATTTTCTATAGTTTCATGCATGATGCATTTGTAAAGTGATGAATGTCAAACAAAAGATAATTTATTTTCTTTTTTTACTAAATTGATGGATGAAAGCGAGATATCACTCGATGTTTATAATTATTTTTATTTTAAATTTTCATTCGCTTGCATGAAAATGATTATCCTCTTAAACTTAAAGTTTAAGATGTTCTCATTGTGATTTTGAAAATAAAATCAAATATATTCATGCATTATAAACAAAATTGAAATTTATCACAGTATAGATAAATGTGATAATATAATAATAATAATTATTATTCTTGTATAAAACAGCTAAGTATACATATAAAACATGATATTAAAGAATTTTAATTATGAAACATGTTTGTACTTACCTTCACGGTCTTCTTTTTATTGCACATCTCCAAATCTTATATTGAACTACATGTAGTCCAATAAAGAAACAAAAGATAAATTAGATTAAGTAATTTAATAAATGTAAATTTGGAAAAAAATAATTCAACATAATATAAAGAAAACAACAAAATATATATATATATATATATAATAAAAGAAGTAAAATGAAGCTAAACATATAAGAAAATTCATTGAGAGGTGGAAATTGGCAACCTTTAAAATTCAATTTAATGAAAAATGTAACTTAAAAAAGTAAATATTGATTTGTAAGTTATAAAAATAGAAGATAGAACTTTTCAAATTCTATAATTAATGGCTTTTTTAACAATATAATTAATGGTAGCATAGGTTTTAGTTAATATTAATTAAGAAAAAATAAAAGTAACATACATGGGAAGTGGGGTGAGTGTTTCAAATCCATTTAAGAAAGGTAAAATATGGAGAAAAAAAAATACAATTTTATATTAACATGGGTAAAATATGAAGCTACGGGAGTGGCAATGGGGTGAGAGAGAATGTGTTGTTTATAGTAATTTATAGTGTGGCTTAAGGGTAAAATTGTCAAAAAATGATTCTCTCTTATGCTACACTTTAAGATAGTATGATATGATATAATGAAGTGTAGCTTGATGGTAAAATCATCTAAAACTTAATTTTTTCATTCATAAAGCCACATTTAAAGTAGTATGATATGGTATGATGGTATGAATTATGGTAACTCTATTTTTCTTCCATTTTCTCTAATTAAAAGGTAAGTAGATAAACAATTTCGGATTTCAAAAAAAAAAGATAAACAATTTTGAAAAATCAAATATATCTACAAATAATTAAGAAAATTTTGAATCGTAAAACTTTTGAAATTCTATCACTTATGATCTTCAACAATTAAATTATAATTAATTCCTATTTATTATGTGTGTGGGAGAGACGACAAAACTAACAACCTAATTAAACCATTTTATACGTGGGTTTTAATTTTATTTTTTATTTTTTTTAATTTAAGAAGATAATGACATAATTGTAGATATATAATATGGCTTAAGAGCAAAATCGTCAAAAGATGATTCTTCCCTTACGTCACACTTTAAAATAGTAAGATTATTACTACAATATTAAACTTGAAAAAGTAAGTACGTTGGCATCAAGCAAAAAAAAAAATCAGCTAGTTTGAGTTAACATCTCATAACTTTCTATGTATAAAAAAATAAAGATGAGGATTATACAAATTAATTAAAAGAAATACTAACACTAAGTTTGACGACGAAAAAAGTATTGTAATGTATTTTTTAAGGCTAAGGGTTTCTATAATACAATTCAAAGTTCAATTTCTCTAAAACTCCTCAAATAAGAGTGCGTTTGATAATGTTCTTGTTTTATTTCTTATTTATTGAGAAACAGTCTTGTTTGATAATTGTTTCCGTTTTTTGTTAAAAAAAAAACAAGAAACGTTTCTTAAAATATGTGAAAAAATGAGAAACTCTCGAAACTTGTTTTTTCTATTTTGTTTTCTTTTTTTCTGAAACCCAGTATTGCTTTAATTTTATATTATGCGTTCCAAAATGAGAATCATATTTGCATGTGGTGTAGTGGTTGAGTTGTCAATATTTTTACCAGAATGGTTCAAATCCCAACTTTGTACTTTTTTTTCAAATTGTTTTTTCAATATTTATATTTTGCAATTTTTATTTTTTTTATTTTCGTATGTTTGTTTACCATTTTATTTTTTAATTTTAAATTTTGTAATCTTTTATTGTTTAACGGAATTTTTTATTTATAATTTATGGGTTTGTTTAGAACCTTGACTTGGTCGCCAAAGTTTTTTTTTTAGTACAAAGTGGGGGAGGGACTAACAAACTATACATAGAAGACACAACTACTCTTAAATAATATGAGAGCCAAATACAGATTTTCGAGCTCGAACTCATGACGGTGAAGTTGAAATGGATTAACACCAGACAAGGTAACTCAACATTCAAGTTGTTGAAATCGAGTCGTCCGATCATTATGTTGGGTAAGATATTTTCCAAGCGTAACTCGATCCTCTTTCACAGTGCCTTTGTTATATGTTGCTCTTTTAGGTTAGTTGAATTTTCAAATTTTGGTTGGATCCAATTTGAAACGTGAATTAGGTTTAAGGTTGAGTTCATTATAATTTTCCACATGTAAGAAAATTATTGTTTTTTTTTTTTTTGTGTTTTTATCAATAAATTCTGTCTATCTTAAGAGAAAATAGAAATTCATAAGGATCAAGCTTGATTTATTTTTTTAGTTTAGGATGTTTTCAAGAGAGAGACTCTGCGTTCTTTCTTTACTTCGATTTGTTCTTGAGGGAGAATGAGCCTTAAGATTTATCCTCGACGTGGGAAGGTTTTGGCCTTCAACGTGGGAGGAGGAGGAATGTTTTGCTTCCGGCGAGGTTTCCCCTTCATGAAATTGTCTCTGTTATTGTCGTTGGAAGAGAAGATTTTCTTATTTGGTGTTGTTAAATCGGTTAGTGTCTTTCGATTCCTTGGAGTGGAAAGACCCTTTGCATGCCATCAGATTCCGCCATTTCTTAGCCAAGACTTGAAGAATGAGAGGCTAATTCAGGCGTGGAAGCTTCGTTAAGAGGCAAGTCTCGTGTTAGCGTTCATGGCTCAATGAAGGGACATATGGAGGTCATGCATTGAGGAAGGTACATAGTCAGCCCAATTTCAGCCCGATCCAAAAGTCCAGCTCATACCCAACCCAAGTTCTTGGTCGGGTCGGGTTAGACTCGACTCAAGATTTCAGTACATATCTAAATCAAAATTCTGGTTAGCTTAGATCAAGTGGGTTTAGATATGATCCAACATTTGTTTGAATCTTTGTTCAAAGTGGTTTTTGAATCGGGTGGCAAAAAGCCTCTTTAGATTAATTTTAAAGCTATTATTATAAAAAAAATTGTTACCCTGTCCATCTTGGTTCGTGACTAATGAAAATCCCAGTGGAGTCTTTGCTATATTTTTACGTATTATTAATTTATGTAGTTTATTGCTTTTCTGTTGTTTAGGATTAAGTATAAGCTTATGGATAAAGGTTGGTCTAGGAGTTTGAAAACTTGGTTTTCCTAAGGATCCTCCCTTCCCTCTTTAGCTTTAGCTGGGTCTTGTTCATCAATCATCGATATCTTTGTCGGTTTATTCCCCAAAACTGTTTAAAAGTCAACCATGTTGGCATTGATGAGGTTTCAAAGGTTTTTCAAGTTGGTATCTTCGGATTCCTTAAAAAGAGAAATCGCAGTGGTTACTGATTTCTCCCTCTCGTAGGCTATTTTTATGATTTTGTGTTTATGTTATCGTAAATCCAATTTCGGCTTATGGATTTGGGCATGTGGTTAGTGGGTCGGGTTTTCTTGTTGAGAATTTAGGTTGTATGAAAGATCTCACCCTTAGATTTTTCTAATGTTATGGTTTGGTGGTCTTCCAAAAAAAACAAAGCTAAAATTTAAGATTAATTTTTTTTTTTTTGACCA